>CM054128.1:31233215-32578672 GCA_028751855.1 Ambrosia trifida
AAGCAGATCAAAATAATCAGTTTCAGAATTGCAAACAGCTTATGTGTGAAGTCTTTAGATGATCAAAATGTTGGCCCAGTCAATCAGATCAAACATAAACACGCGATATTTGGAGAGACAAACCCGCGACTCTTTCTTATTCAAACAAACGAACGAATTTACAAAGAAAAGGATTGTTTAAAACATTAATCTAGACCATTTTATTTATATTAAATTAACCATACTGATCCAACTCAAATACTACTACCAATTATAATCTAATACTAACCCCACATCATTATCTCTACTAATTAAACAAACTGGATAATTCTAAACATTGAAATAATTAATTAAAGGTACAGACCATGGTGGGCGTAAGTGAAAGCAGTTCTCCAAGTGTAAATGTGATCACCAGGTTTGAGTTCATCTGGATTAACTCGGTGAGAAAAGTAACCCATTCTGATTGATTTCACGATTGTTTACTCAAGATCAACAAGATGTAGGACTTTTTGATTCTATGGAGAATATGGTCTTTCTTTTACTTTATTTTAGTGAGTGGTGTAATATTTTTTAAATAAAAAGTAAAAGTAAAACCCCACCAAAGCAAGATGCCATATAGTGGGATGTGTACGGATACCTTTACTTCACCTTGAAGACTCAAACAATATCCATCAATATAAGATTCGTATTGACTAATATGTAGTGCTGGAAATGAAAAACGAATATTAATAAAGGCTTGTTCGTGTTTGTTTGTTAAGAAAAATATGTGTTTATGAACATGTCATGAACACTTACCGGACGATATTTTCTATTCATGTTCGTTTGTTAAGAAAGCACTCATGTTCGTGTTTGATAGGAGAATCAACCCGAATCACCGGTTCAAATAAAACGGTAAAATAAAGGATAGATCTATGATCCGTTTGTGATACAGAAACACCACACAAACGAACAATAGGGCGACGAATTTCTAACCAAGGATACAGATACACCACCACGATCAGGAACTCGGGTCTAAGAACACCATCCAACTTGCCATGGTTGAATTAGCATAGACACATATCAATCTAACTCTCACACTCAAGAGATAAATCAACACAACATTTTTTTAACATAAAACTCACTGTCCACTTTCATTAAAGTTGAGATACATATAGATGGAAAAGAAACTACCCACTTAAGCATATATTTAGGAAACTAATAACTGACTTCAAAGAAAATAAAAATAAACACAAACTAATAAAGAAATAAAATAACATTGCTAATTTAGTAACTTGGGAACGTGGGATGCGTGGAGTGATCATCTAAGTCTTCCAAAGATCATACTGAATTAAGTTGACCACATATGCTTCATAAGGGTCGCGTCGCGGGTCGGGTGGTTTGATTTACCCGGTCCGTTAAGGTTTGGCTATCATCCTCTCCACCTTGGAAAAAGTTTGTCCTCAAACTTAAATTACCAATGACAACTCGTGATAGGATGTCTAAGAGTAGGTGTCCTTGAGACAGATCATCTGCTCCGTTGTTCATCTTTCCGGATTTGCGCTTAATTATGAATTTAAACACTTGGAAGAACTTTGCCATTGTTGTTGTAGATTGCTTCTGTCTAGACAATGAAGGCTTGAATATTATTTCAATACACTGAATTGGATGGGCTGGTAATGCAGAACCAGAAACAAAGTCAAATTTGTGTTGGATATACCAAAGTAAAGGTAGGCACGGGGAATTTTCATTTGAAAATACATGTTGATAGGTTTCTGGCCATATCTTGGATAACGGGTTGGGCTTTGATGGGGAAAATTCTTCCTTGTCATTGATCACATCACTAGAAACAATTTCACCCACAAGAGCAACCAATGGTTTGACATATTTCTCTTCTTTTGGTTCTCGCTCTGGATCGGTAGTTCCGCTAATAACTCGCCTCACAAAGAAGCACTCTTCGTCATCCGGATCGGTTCCGTCTTCATCATACCAGGGTTCTTCCTCATGTTCGGAATCAACCGGTTCCTTGTCTTGAGAAAGAGTTACTCCTTTTTGCTCAACATTGTTTCGATCAGCCTCGAAATATGCTTGGGTAGTCACAAAATTACTTCTGTTTGCCATTTGTTTGGTAACTCCAAGAATTTTCTCAGATAATTCCCAAAGTCGTTCTTGCAAAACCAACAACTTGAGCTCCCAAATCTGATCTTGTAATTCTCTAAGTTGACGTGACATCCATCTTTTCTTATATGCCATTGATGAGATTTTTTTTTTTTTTTTTTTTTTTAACTGGATGATATGAAATGTAGAAGAATGAGTCGAAACGATGAATCGTTCGGCTCTGATACCAAATGATAGGAGTAACGAACTGAATCACCGGTTCGAATCAATCGGTAAAATAAATGATAGATATTTTTACGGTTCGTTTCGGATACAGATACACCACCAAAACAAACAGTAGAAATAGGATAGATCTAACGCTCGTTTGTGATACAGATACACCACACAAACAAACGATAGGGCTGCGAGATCTAACCGAAGATACAGATACACCACTCCGGTTAAGAAATCGTGTCTAAGAACACCACCCAACACGCCACGGTCGAGCTAGCATAGACAAATTAATTTTAACCCATAATCCAATGAGAGAAAATTAACATAAAACTTGCCAAACCTTAACGGACCGGGTAAATCAAACCACCCGACCCGCGACGCGACCCTTATGAAGCATATGTGGTCAACTTAATTCAGTATGATCTTTGGAAGACTTAGATGATCACTCCACGCATCCCACGTTCCCAAGTTACTAAATTAGCAATGTTATTTTATTTCTTTATTAGTTTGTGTTTATTTTTATTTTCTTTGAAGTCAGTTATTAGTTTCCTAAATATATGCTTAAGTGGGTAGTTTCTTTTCCATCTATATGTATCTCAACTTTAATGAAAGTGGACAGTGAGTTTTATGTTAAAAAAAAAAAAAAAAAAAAAAAAAAAAAAAAAAAAGGAGTGAGTTTTAGAATGAGAAGTTTTATGTTAATTTTCTCTCATTGGATTATGGGTTAAAATTAATTTGTCTATGCTAGCTCGACCGTGGCGTGTTGGGTGGTGTTCTTAGACACGATTTCTTAACCGGAGTGGTGTATCTGTATCTTCGGTTAGATCTCGCAGCCCTATCGTTTGTTTGTGTGGTGTATCTGTATCACAAACGAGCGTTAGATCTATCCTATTTCTACTGTTTGTTTTGGTGGTGTATCTGTATCCGAAACGAACCGTAAAAATATCTATCATTTATTTTACCGATTGATTCGAACCGGTGATTCAGTTCGTTACTCCTATCAGTGTTCGTTTGTGTTTGTTTGTTAATTTTGTTTATTAACACACACGAACACAAATGGACATTCATGAACACAAAAAAACGTTCATGAACGGAAACAAACACAAACGGACATATATTAACTTTCGAATAAAATCGAATTTACATACTATATTTACCTCATATAAATTGTTTACTTATTTATTCGGGTAAAATAAATAAAAATAAAAGAATATCAAGACAGGAGAGGGTTATCTTGAGAACGTTAAATATTGTGAGAACAAATAAAAAAAATCAATCAAAATCAATTTTTTTAAATACAAACATCATTATAATCAAAATACAACATTAATAAAATTTTTTTTTTCCAAATAATTCATCTTTTCTTTCAAAAACAGTTTCAAATTAACGTTTTACACATATGTAAATGAAACAGTTAACACATGTATAAACAGGAAATTTACACATGTGTAAAAACAATTTATTTCGGTATACTTTTGAAATTACGCGTAAATTGTGTTTTTTATATTGTATTTTAATAATTAAGACAAGTGTAAAAAGAAAATTTTAATTTGAATAGTTTTAGATAGCGTTCTCGCGGTTCGCCGAAATATAAGTGTTCTCAAATTAACTTCTCCTATCAAGATAAATTATAACACTAAAAAACCTTATTAAACTATTGAACACAAACGAACATAAACGAAGATAAACAAACAAACAAACAAACATAAACGAACACGTTACCGAAAGTTCACGATCATAAGCGAAGGAACGCGGCCTCTGTTCATGTTCGTTCATTTAATTAAACGAACAAAATATTATGTTCATGTTCGTTCATTTATTAAACGAACAAACACAAACTTCTTACCAAACGATTCATGAACTGTTCGCTGAAGATTTAGTTTGTTTGCAGCCATACTAATATGGATCATATTGGGGTATTCCATTCTCATTGCCAAACAACTATTGATAAAGCCTAGGTCAAATTATTATTGGGATTCTTAACTTATCTAGTTGGTTAATAAAAAAGAGAGGCGGTTATCTTCCTTCGCCCTAACCTTTTATAACTAATCACCCGCAATCGGTATCCCACTCATCATCACTATCATCATCTTTTCCTCAATTCCTGAATATCTCTTATTCTCCTTTGCGAAGCAGATCCAATGACAACGATGAACAACACTACAAACGATGAAACACAACAACTAATCAAGAAACAGAAACTAGTTGAAACATCCTGTCCATACCTTGACACCATTAACCGTCATGTTTTGGATTTCGACTTCAAAAAGCGTTGTTCGGTCTCTCTATCAACTCTTAACGTGTATGCATGTTTAGTATGTGGTAAATATTTCCAAGGAAGAGGCCACAAGTCCCATGCATACACTCATAGCCTTGAAACCCTACACCATGTTTACATCAATCTCCATTCAGAAAAAGTATACTGCCTGCCCGATGGTTACGAAATCAACGACCCTTCGTTGGACGATATTCGACGTGTGCTTAACCCGAGGTTTAACACAGATCATGTTTTGAAACTTGATAGAGATCTACAATGGACAAGAACCATTGATAGGTCTCAATATTATCTTCCTGGAATGGTTGGGCTTAATAATATTAAGGAGACTGATTTTGTTAATGTTGTTATTCGGTCGTTAATGTGAGTGACTCCGTTCAGAAACTTCTTTCTTATTGATGAAAATTACATGGAATGTAAATCGGTATTGGTGCATCGGTTTGGTGAGCTGACAAGGAAGATATGGCATGCTAGGAACTTTAAAGGGCATGTTAGTCCTCATGAGTTTTTGCAAGCGGTTATGAAGGCTAGTGGATCGCGGTTTCGTATAGGTGTGCAGTCTGATCCTGTTGAGTTTATGTCATGGCTACTAAATACTATGCATGCAGATCTTAAAAGTAGTTCAAGGATAAGGAATAATAACATTGTTCATCAGTGTTTTCAGGGAGAATTGGAGGTTGTGAAAGACAGTGGTGATGTTAATAGGACGGCGTTTTTGATGCTTGGACTGGATTTGCCAGTGCCACCACTTTTTAAGGACATGATTCCTCAGGTTTCGCTTTTCGACATATTGAAGAAGTTTGATGGAGAGACTGTAAGTGAAGTTGCGCGTGTAAGGTATCGTGTTAGAAGGCTTCCAAAGTATCTTATTCTTCACATGCGGCGCTTCACAAAGAATGAGTTCTTTGTGGAGAAAAATCCAACCATTGTTAAGTTCCCAGTGAAGAACATGGAGCTGAAGGAGTATATACCATTACCTACATTATCTAAGTATGATTTGGTTGCAAATATTGTTCATGATGGCAAACCAGGTGACGGATCATATAGAGTGTTTGTTCAGTGCAAGTCTGAAGAGCAATGGTATGAGATGCAGGATCTTCATGTTGCTGAAACACGTCCGGAGATGGTTGGAGTGTCTGAGGCTTACATGCAGATATATGAGCAGCAGCAGCCGTAGCTGTAGCTGTAGCCGCATTATTTGCTAAGCTCAGAACTTTAGGTTATTGCTGATTCTGGATGATTGGAAACACCCAAAACTTTGTCAACTTGCACTGTTTTTTTCTCATAGTATGACCTCATCTGTTCTTTTGAAAACTGCATCTTTATCGCTTGTACGTTATGACTCATGTGTCGCAACTTTTGGTTGTTGATGCACATCTATGGACACTCACATTTTCTTATTGGTAATGTTGAAGCAATTTCCTTTTTAGTTTTCTTTTTCTTCATTTATTATGATGATTTACATATATAGCAGGAAGGAGCAATTAAGCAAAGAGGACGCTGAACTGCTGCCAAGTTTTACTTTTATTCGTGATGGTGTGGTGTGGCACAAACACGCCCATTGAACGTGTTTTCTCACCTAAACACGGCCATTGGAAAATGTAGCAGCAATTGCATGATCCACCACAGGTACAAATTAAAGAAGTCAATACTAAGATAACTGCAACATAAGTCAATATATATTTACTAGTGTAGGTAAAATGGTAGATGCTCAGAAACACTCAGTGGAAGTCCAGCGGCCCCTTCAACCATCTAGGGTTGTTTAGATGATCTTACAACATTGCCTGCATCGCTTTATGTCAGATGTTATCAAGTCCTTCAGTCTATCCTACCAGACAAGTTCAAATATGTAATATACAAATACAGAGAAACTTTGTTTTTGCAACAAAAAAAACGTCAATACTATGATAATTGCGATATAAGAAAATATTTACTAGTGTAGGTAGATGGTTGGAAGCATTCAGTGGAAATCCAGGGGACCAGGGCCATCAACCATCCCGGGTTTTTCACTTAGATGATCCATTTGCTTAAACCGGTTTAACACCAGTTAGTCTTTATTTTAGAAAATTGAACACTTGATAGAATGTTTTTAGAAAAAAGAATCTGAATACAGGTAACTTAGTTTGACGAGTCCTTGGTGACAAGTGAAAGCTGCAAAAAAAAGACCTGTTTTTCTCAGTCAAAGCTAAACAAAATTTGCATCATGAAACCATTATATTATCATAATATATATTGGTGTTAATTGCTTTCTAAGTCCAATAGCACCTTGGCAACTGGCAAATGTAGCAGCTGACATCTGTTGAGAGATTCTAACCCACAAAATGGTTCATGGTGTCAAAACAAAGTGCGGTCCGTAAAGAAGTAGAAGCTTAAAGCAGTATACAACACTTCAAACGATGCCAAAAATAGTTATATGTAAATCAATGTTTGAAACCTTAATGTCAACTCGTGAATACCTACTATGAGGTACTGATATCCCATGCAGCACCGTGCAGCCCTGCATTCTTGAGTTTTGTCTGCAAGAAAAAGAAGTGGATAGTAAGAGTGGTCATATCAAAATATCCTTTTGCTTTGGAGTTCTATCACCAATGTCCAACAAAAAATGCATCTCTTCTAACAAAAGAACAATAAAAGTGCACGCACAACATAGAAAAGAAAAATTAGGATATTTGTCTCTTACTCGCGAAATATGACCATCCAAATGAGCCGATGGTCCCACTTCCCATCATTGACTTACCAAGAAAAAACTGTGAAATTGTTAAAAGATGGGGGGCTTTTACATGTAGAAATAGATTTCTCAACAGACAAGCAGCAGCAGCAGCAGCATAATATTGTAGTTAAGTGCACGTCATGAAATTAGCAAGACAACAATAATAGGAACATTTAAGAAACCATATTTTCACTTGGTTTACCTTTTGCTTTGGAGTTCTATCACAAGTACTGTCCAACAAAAAGTGTAACTGCTTACAGAATAACAATAAAACTGCTCATACAACATAGAAAAAGGCAAGTAGTTTTGTTGTCATGAAATTTGCAGTATCATCATAATATGGACTTGTCATGAAATTTGCAAAACAACAAACAATGAAGTTAACATTTTGTTGGATGAGATCCTGCAAAACGGTTGGTGGAACAATGTCAGTACATAAAGTATCTTCAAAGAGGCTTATTCATGATATGTTGTGTGATTAATGCCATTTGGAAGCTATTGTATTGAAACAATGTCAGTACATAAAGTATCTTCGAATGGGTTGTACCTACACCAATCGTCTAGTTTGACGAATAATAAGCCCACACTTGTATTCTTAGTGTTAATGTTCATCGGCAATAGATACTGAACAATATTGTGAGTGACAACCCTATACTTTTATAAGGAATGAGCCTAAATACCAAAAGACTAAAAGACTGATAAGCTAATGGGGTTAAAAGCTAAAGGAATGGGCCAACTCTAACAAGGACATGAAAGACTACCCAAAAGACTAATTAGCTCATGAAGATTTCGTTATATACATACACGCAATTCATAACCAAACCCCTTCTACGATTTTTCATATATACCCTACCAATTCATCAAGTAACATTACCCTTTTGGATTTAGTTTTAAAATACACGATATTTTATATTTTAACCACCGAACAACAATAAAAACGGTTTCGTGGTGTAGTTGGTTATCACGTCAGTCTAACACACTGAAGGTCTCCGGTTCGAACCCGGGCGAAGCCATTTTTAACAAAGTTTTTTTATGCTGTTTTTTACTTCCAAATCATTTATCTTCTTTCAGTAAGTTTCATATGGAAGATTCGTATAAAACCATTGTCTGTTTATTAGTTCATACACTTATCTAATTAATAATAATCAAGTTTTTGGGCATCACATACCAAATGATATTGTAAAAAAAACAACGATAAAGTAAACAATTCACATCAAAGACCATGAGGTTATCAATTACATGATGTGCCAAGTTACATTCCACAGGTTTCTAATAGCCACGAGACAACCTAAACGATTCAACATCTTTCACCTCAACCTTAATAACATCACCTCGAACACCAATGTCGTGTTTATATCTGTCGAATACATGCCGCCCAACTATGACCGGTACTGCGAGTGGACTAATAGGGATTCTCAGAACAACTTTTTGAAATATTTGAACAAGAACGGGCTTCCATGGCGTGGTAACGATGGAATTCACTTGACCACTGCCTCCAGTATCGGGCTTGCCATCAATCATAAGCTCCGTCTTGCAATACAAAGCAAAATCCTCACAGTTGTTCCTGGCCACATCATAATCTCCAAATCCCTTTTCCTGTCCCAACAGATAGATGGCTCTATCGATAACATCCTGGGGTGGATCTGATGGTTCAAGGGTGCACATGCCGCCTCGGATTCTGGACATATGCATCCATTTACTGACTCCATACTGATGGAGGTACACTGATCCAGTTCGGATAAAACAATTCAAACAAGAGAGGGTTACTCCACTCTCTGGTTGATGAAATCCACAGTAGTACGTGCATAAACACGAACCAGAATCACTATTATGTAGCGAAAATCCACCGTCAATAGAGTTCAAACATGAAGATGGAACTGGAAGACTAGAAGACAAGTTCCATACATTTTCTTGATCAGAGGTGAAATGGATAACCTTGTTTCCACCAACATAAATACCTGCATTAAGTATTATTACATAAATGAAGACCTACTAGAAAAAAAAAATTAAAAAGAAAAAAAAAAACCTAGCGCTCGTTTCACAGAATGGAATGGAATTCGGATGGAATTGGAATGCATATTCCATTTCTTATGTTCGTTTCAACAAAAAAGAAAAAAAGAATTGTAATTGAACAAAAATGTACGGAAGAGAATCTACATTCTGGGAAATGAACACACCTAAACTCCAAATCAAACCAATGGGCTTATAGCCTAGTGGTACCCACTACCAATGATAAGTGCTGGGCATGAGAGGAGACAAGTTCGAATCTTGTGGGCAACACTTTGAGGTATTTTGCCGGGATCATAACCCTTGTGGGGTGGGATGATCAGTATCCAATATGGATACCAGGGTCCAAAGGGTCTCCTCCACATACCCTTTTTTTAAACTCCAAATCAAATTACAATTCCCGCACGAATTACAACTCAATTACATTCCATGAAACGAGCGCTACCATAGCTTTCACTTATTAGGGGTGTCTTTATTTAAACTTTTCTTCAAAAACAACTAACTCACACACTCTCTAAACCTACAACAATATCTATCATGAGACCAGAAGTCCAGAACCCTCAACCACTCGAGGAGAAACACCTCTACAACACAACTTTATACCGCTAAGCCAGCCCGTTGATTATTTAGATACTTCATAGTTCATACAAATGATAATAACAAATTTAACATGCAATCCCAAACAAGTAATGCAAAGTAGTCCAAACACTCATCTAATTCGACCCATCGTTACAATCCCAATTGTAATGCAAGTAATGCATTAAATTAAAACCCATCAAAACCTACATAAATCCAATTGTAATGTGTATATATTTGAAAATGTGTGAACAAAAGAGAGAGTATACATAGAGAAGCAATTAAAGGTACAGACCATGATGGGCATAAGTGAATGCAGGTCTCCAAGTGTAAATGTGGTCTCCTGCTTTGAGTTCATCTGGATTAACTCGGTGAGAAAGATAACCCATTCTGATTGATTTCCCGATTGTTTACGCAAAATGTGTAATTTTGATTCTAGGGTTTGAAAGGGCAGGTACAATTATAGCATTTCGATAACGGACCCCGTTACTTTGCTTCCAATATTCATACAAAATCAATTAGGGGTGTTCAACGAATCGAATAACGAATTTTCGAATTATTCGAATCGAATTATTCGAATTTTTAATATTTTTATCTGAATTCGTATTCGATTCGTATTCGTTTAAAATTCAATTTATTCGATTCGTATTCGATTCGAATAAGAAACTCGAATTCGAATCGAATTCGAATAAATTCGATTTAGTTCAAATTCACCTTAAATAACAAATTGTTTTACTTTTAGTTTTAAAACTAATACAAACTCATTATTTTTAACATATAAAATACAAATCTACAAAATTGATAAACAACAATATGTCAAATACGAGAATAGTAAAAATAGTAGAGAGTATAGTTTTATAGAGTTTTGTGATATATAAGGTAAATATATAAAACATGGTTATGCTAAAAGTTATAGACACTATGGGTTCTTAGAGTTTGACCAAAATTTAGAAGTTTTTTTTCCAATGTGTATACTTGTGTATATAATAATGTGTATATGTGTATATATATTTAAAAAAATATACATGTACAATTTTTTATTCGAATTTCGAATCGAATCGAATTTAAAATCATAAATTCGTATTCGATTCGTATTCGATTTACTGGACTCGAATTCGAATCGAATCGAATTCGAATTCTTAATAATCGAATTGAATTCTTGGTAATCGAATCGAACTAAATCGAATTTCGAATTTTTCGAATTCGAATCGAATTCTGAACACCCCTAAAATCAATGCTTTAAATAAATTATTATTTAACTACATTTTTGGTGGTGTTTTTAATCTTTATTGCTTGTTATGTGTTTTAGCATTCAAACGAATTATTATTATTATTGTTATTATTATTATTATTATTATTATTATTATTATTATTATTATTATTATTATTATTATTATTATTATTATTATTATTTACCTTTTAGGCAATTTTTTATGTAATCAACTCAAATGTTTTAACTGATGTGTATAGTGATTGAACCTGTTCGTCTTTATTCTGCTTTTTAAACGAACGTTGAACTCTAGAGTCTAGCCATCTACGCTAGACCACCGACGTTTTTCATTTTCCCAAAATGGTCCTTCACTTTCTACTATCTCGGTCTTTTGACTCGATGATTTTTGAACCATAGATTGGCCCTGATCTAGAACGAGTGTCACTATAATGTGTCACCCTAACAAATCATGCATCTTTCTGTTATGTTCTATACACATGAGGGTCTCCTCCACATACCCCCTTTTTTTATACACATGAGAGATAATGAGTCATAAGAAATGTTTCTTCTTAAATTATCACAAATGCATTTTTGGCGCATTGGATGTGATGAAAGGAGAACTCCATAGTTAAACATACTCGATGAAAGTAGTACTAGAATGTGTAACCTCTTAGTAAGTTTTTAGTTGGGGAATCAAAAAGAAGATCACGAGCTCCTTGTAAATGAAGAGGATACCAGTGGGTTGAATGATAGGCCAAATGTTACATGGTAACTCAAGTAAATACTGCAACGTGGTCTTTAGTATTTTTGGTATATGATAGGATGTGGCTAGAGGCGGTGAAATCTAATCGTGGTTATGAGTTGTTGTAGGGTGGAAAAACGATAGCGGAGATGAGTTATCGGCGTTGAGAAAACAAAACCTAAGGTTTTGAGACGGGTTGTGACAAATACATATTACCTCATGTTAAAACTATATAATAAGGGTAAAAGGGTAATTCTACCTTTCAATTTTTAGTAATTTTTAATAATGGTAAAAGGGTAATTCTACCTTTCAATTTTTTAAACAACTTTCTCTCTCTTATTTTTAAAAGTTAACTTTTTATGTGATATTGTTTTTCATAATAAGTTATACCAATACAACATTTTTTTAATCTTTAATATAAACTATGATCTTGCTATTTTAGAAAAACGTAAGCATTTGTTTTTACCTGTATGTAGTATAAACATACTCTTTTGATATAATTAATTAAGTTAAATGAATAAACAAACGAACAACCTAAACAAATGTTCATGAATACAAATGAACAAACGTAACTTCATGTTAATTTTTTTTGTTCGTTATCGTTCGTTTATTAAATAATATTCAACACCATAAATGAACTTTCCCCCAAATTGAAACGGTTCACTAATTTTTTTATATGTTACCGGTTCAACAACTCTACCAAGGACAGGAAAGACTACCCAAAAGACTTGGCACAAAAATAAATATTAGATGAAAAAAAAAAAAAAAAAAAACATCTATCTTGATCCCATGAACATTTCCAATTTTCAATCAACAGTTTCGTTATATAATTGTAATCCAAAACCAAACCTTTTCTACTATTGTTCGAAACGATTAGGATCTTGTAATTTATTTGGGTTTGGTCGCAATTAATACAGTACTTGAATCTTGATGGAATTATATGGTTATGCAAGACCTTAACACATATCTAACTCTGATCAAGATTTCAAAACATTCCAGTTTTATGTTAAAATGATGTGATTGACATATCACTAAGGTGTATAGTAAAAAAAAAAAAAAAAAAAAAAAAAAAAAAAAAAAAATACATAATGATCTAGATTCATCCGCAACCACCTTTGTTGGTTTTGAGTTTAAAATACAAAATATATTGTACCCCGGGAAAACAAATTTGTATGGAAAGTGATACCTTCATGTAGTATTCATATACTTAATTTCGAACAGAATGGTTTCGTGGTGTAGTTGGTTATCACGTCAGTCTAACACACTGAAGGTCTCCGGTTTGAACCCAGGCGAAGCCATAAATTATATTCTTAATCTATTCTTTTATTCAGTTTTGTAAGGTAAGGAAGAGCCGTCTCAAATTACAGTTTTTGGAGCAAAAACTGAAAAACCTAAGTCATTACATAAAGTATACAATAATAACATTTCGCATCAAACACCATAAGCCTGTCGAATAGATTAGATGATGTGCCGGTTACATTCCACAGGTTTATTAATAGCCACAAGACAACCTAAACGGTCCAATATGTTCAGCCTCGACCTTAACAACATCATCTGTTTTATATCTTTTCCAACAATGCGCCCCAACTACACACACGATGGCAACAACATTCAACGGTCCATTCACGATGGCATTCACCTGACCACTGCCTCCAGTTGCAGGCTTGGCATGAACCACAGTTAGCATTTTCTTGATCGTTGCTGAAATCGACAACCTTCTTTCCGGCTTTTCCCCAACATAAATACTTGTATTTATTATTATTGTATTTCCATTATTGAAGATCTATTAGAAGCAAAGTCAAATAAATGATTAAAAAACCTTAGCTTTCACAACAGTTGATCAATATAATTAAGTGTGCTGTATTTAGAGTTGTAAATAGTTTAGTGTTTGATACAACTGTAAGAAAACTAACATGTTGACTTCAACTTTACACCTAACATGGAATAATCAGTTTCTGAGTTGCATACAGAATCAGATTCTGAGTAGCTTTTCCATGAAGTCTCTAAATGATCAAAATTTTCCAAACACTCATCTGATTTTTCATATAGTATTAGCAGTTTTAACAATTATAGTCTCGATACAACACTATTGTGATCCATCAAAACCTCCAAACCATACATCAAATACAAATAATTAAAACAGCAAACTAAAAGAAAGAGTGTAAATTTGTCCCCAGTTTGATAACTTTGGACTTTGATTCCCGGTCAAAACACGAGAGGACTGTTCAGATTAACGTCTTATATTATTAACGTCTTGGTTGGGCGGGTTTAGGTAATCATAGTCCCAAACTCGATTGTAAATGTTTGTCCCAAACCTGAACCCAAACCTGTCAAGTATCCATAGGTAATTGGGTAAACCCGCTAGTTTAAAAACCACCTATGGTATACTCGATCCAAAACTCATGTACTTATCGTATTAACTACTGATTAAAAAAATGATTCATAACAATAAAATCGTTGCAGTAAACTAAATCCGAATGAAAACTAAATTTAGATGCATATGGTTTAAATTATTTATATATTTTGGAGTTTCACTTTGTTAGGTAGGGAAAATAAGTCGAAGCCGATTCACTTGACAAATAATTTAATTCAATCAGGTAAATGAGTATACGCTATCAGGTAATTGGGTCAGGTTAATGTGCAGTTATACCATAAAAATAAGAAAATAATCACGTTTTTAGGCGACAGTAATGATATACAAAAAAAGCGATTGAGATAAACAAAAGAAGACCCGTCTCAATTACAACTTTTGGAACAATAAACAATGATAACAATTAGCATCAAACACCAAAAGCTTATCAATTACATGATGCGCAAGTTACACTCCGCAGGCTTGTTAATAGCCACGAAACGATCCCACATCTTCTACATCAACCTTAACAACATCATCTCGAACACCAATGTCCGTTTTATATTTGTTCCAATAATGCGTCCCAACTGTGGCCCCTACAGCGAGTGCACCCATGGTGGTGCTACACACAACTTTTGGAAGTACTGATACAAGTGCAGGCTTCCACGGTGCATTAATGAGGAAGTTCACCTGACCACTGCTTCCAGAAGCGGGTTTGACATGAACCAAAAGACCCGTCTTGCAATACAACGCGAAGTCCTCACAGTTGTTGTTAACCACATTATACTTTCCAAATCCGGTTTCCGAGTAGAGCATATACATCGCTCTGTGGATCACATCTTGGGGTGGATCTGATGGTGCGGTGGTGGACGTGCCACCTCTTAGTTTGGAAACGTGCGCACATTTACTCGCTCCATACTGATAGAGGTACAGTGATCCGGTTCCAATGAAACAATTCAAACAAGAGATGGTCACTCCACTCTCTGATTTACGAAATCCACAGAAGTAAGTGCATAAACACGAACCAGAATCACTATTTTTTCCACTTTTAAGTAGCGAAAATCCACCGTCAGCAGAACACAAGTTCCATTTAAAACCCGAACTAGCAGCTTCTGGAGCGGTGAAATGGACAACCATATCTTCACCAACATAAATACCTATAAACAAATTAAACAAAATGATAAAATCCAGGTTAGGGCAGGAGTGGAACCCCTGTAGGCAAGCCGATTATTAATCATCTAACAAAATTGCCCAAACACTCATCTGATTATTTCTAATGGTATTATCAGTTTAAACAAGCAATCCCAAACACCCCCCTTAGCTAGGTATAGTCCCAATACCACACTGTTGTAAACACATCAAATTGTGCAAACCAAAAACAGATACATTATAATATGAATGTAGAACACAAAATGCATATATTGTTGAAGAATGTGTAGATAAAAGAGACAGTATATACAGATAAAAAGACAGGTACAGACCGTGATGGGAGTAGGTAAATGCAGTTCTCCAAGTGTAAATGTGGTCTCCTGCTTTGAGTGTATCTGGATCAACACGGTGAGAAAGATAACCCATTTTGCTTGATTTCTCGATTGTTTGCTGAAAGATGTGGAATTTTTAATCTAGGGCTTGGATGGTCAAGTTAGAGTGCCTCTTTTAGTCTTTACTTCACTTTTAAGTCTTTGATAAGTGTCTTTCTCAATGTACCGTACCAATTAGTATTGGTACCAATTATTCGGTACCCATTGTTGAAACTCTTTAAAGATCGGTAATTTCGGTTTGGTAATGGTTCACGACGGTACTGTAATTTACCGAGTTTTTACTTTCAAATATTGTATCGTATCGAGCACTTTTGGTATCGGTATCCATTTTGACAATTTTCAAGATTGGTACTGGTATGGTACCAAACCCAACCCTACTCTAATAATTTGTTTATTTTTACTTATGTGCATGTTTGCTCTCCATTTTTTTCTTAAATTACACCTACGCTTAGATCCATTGAAATAAAAATCAAGACAATTTAGCCTGTTAAATTCTAATCTTTAAGTTGGGATTATTATCTTTCAACTCAACAAAATTGAGATTATTTAATTCTAATTCTCCTATGTATAAAAAGGTTATAAACGATCACTTAGGCCTGCAAACGAATCGAATAATTAGTGAACTGTACATGAATGTTTTCTAGCATAGTCCGTTTACGTAATTAACAAAAAAGCGTAAACATATCTTCTTCATTCATTTATACTCTTCGTGAACGTTCTTTAGTTTGAATTTGTTTATGTTCATTTATATAATAACTTTAATTATTTTTAGACTAGTTACAATATAGTTTGTTGTAACTAGAAAATCGCAAAAATTAATTTATAATTGTGCCCATTAGGTCATTAAACGAAATGTTCATTTTTCTAATGAGCGGAAACTAATAACAAAACCTCGTTCTTATAATTGTTCGTGTTCAATTGTTTGTCTAATTATTCGTGTCTAATCATTTGTTCAGTTAAAGTTAAATGGAAGACCATGAACAATCCCCTTTTGTGTTCGTACAATTGATTTACGGGCCTAGTTATAATACGTATTTTAAACGATAAAACAAATTTATTCAACGTATTACATTTGACTTGGGCATCACATACTAAATAATATTGTAAAAAAGCAACGATACGATCAATATAGCAAGTGATAAAACAAAAAACTTGTCTCAAATTACAACTTTTGAAACAAAATCACAAGTCCTTACGTAGAGTAAACATTCCACAGATTTCTTAATAGCCACGAGACAACATAAACGATTCAACATCTTTCACCTTAACCTTAACAGCGTCATCTCGAACACCAATGTCGGTTTTATATCTGTCCCAACGGTACCGCTCAACTATGACTGGTACCGTGAGTGGATTCATAGAGGTCCTAGACACAAGTTTTTGAATCATTGATTGAAGTGCTGACTTCCAAGGTATATTAACTATAGAATTCACCTGACCACTGCCTCCAGTAGCAGACTTGCCATCAATCAAAAGCTCCGTCTTGCAATACAAAGCGAAATCCTCACAGTTGTTCCTAGCCACATTATAATCTCCAAATCCCTTTTGCTGTCCCAACAGATAGACGGCTCTATCGATAACATCTTGAGGTGGATCGGATGGTGCAATGGTGCATATGCCGCCTCGGAGTCGGGTCAAATGCACAGATTTATCCACTCCATAAAGATAGAGGTACACTGATCCAGTTCGGATAAAACAATTCAAACAAGAGAGGGTTACTCCACTCTCTGGTTGATGAAATCCACAGTAGTACGTGCATAAACATGAACGAGGATCACCATTATGTAGTGAAAATCCACTGTCACTAGAGTTCAAACACGACGACTTCGAACGTGAAGAGTTCAAACGTGAAGAGTTTGAACATAAAGATGGAACTGGAAGACTAGAAGACAAGTTCCATCCAGAATTAGACTTGGTATTTTCTTGATCCGAGGTGAAATGGACAATCTTGTCTTCACCAACATAAACACCTGCATTAAGTATTGTATTTCCATAATGAAAGAGCTTTAAAATAATCATATAGTTTAAAAAAACCTTAGCATTCACAAACTTTGATCAATATTAGGGTGTCCTTATCTTTGTGAATGCTAAGGTTTTTTTAAACTATATGATTATTTTAAAGCTCTTTCATTATGGAAATACAATATTTAGTACACATCTTTATACCGTCGAGGGTGAAATATTTAGTTTCAAAGTTGCTATCGATCAACTTATTTGTGAAGTCTCTAGATGATCAATATTCAATATTATCGAAATATTTAGTCCCATTTGTAATGTATAATTACATTAAGCATAATACGAAACAGAAACATAAGAAAACAACATAGTTACTTCACTAAAGAGCTGTTGACGAATGTAGAGCACAAAATGGATATATTGTTTAAAAATTGCAAAGGTACAGACCGTGGTGGGCATAAGTGAATGCAGCTCTCCAAGTGTAAATATGGTCTCCGGGTTTAAGTTCATTGCGATCAACTGGGTTAAAAAGTTCATCCATTCTGCTTTCCCGGTCGTTTTGTTGAGTTTTGAGTTAAGAGTTTGAAAGGACAAGTGTAATTATGGTATCTATTTAACGCAAAGGAAAAATTAGGAAATATGGTAGTAATAAGCATGGTTAATGAAGAGTCTTCTTGGAAAGGAAAAACAAATAAAAGCTTAGTAATAAATACACGCATGGCATGTTTCTGTAAAACGGTTCATATTTATGGTAGCAAAAAGTAGCTAGTTTTCGTAGAGGAAGGTAATAAAAATTAGAGAGAATTACACAGATTGTCCTTTAGTTATACATCAAATTGTATCTTATGTCCTTTATAGAAATTATTCACTCCTTATGTCTTTTGTTTTATACACTTGTTACACCCTATGTCATTTAAACCAAACTCAGTTAAATAACTCAGTTAAGTTGGTCATGTACCCCTCATGTGAGGGGCAAACCTATCTTTTCACCTTAAAACATGATAAAACTTAAAAAAAAAAAAAAAAAAAAAAAACCTTCAACAATCAGACAAATATCATCATCTTCATCTTTACCCCTTCAACAACTCACACCCTAAACCACCATTAATTCATCACCAACACACCTACCTCCACCACCGTTGCCGTAACCACCACCACCTCCTCCATACCTATCTTCACCACCTCCCCACCGTCGAACCATCGCCGGACCACCACCACCTCCCCACCGTCGAACCATCAACCACCACCAAACCCCTCATTTAGATACACCCAACCACCATTCGAACCCCTCATTAGATCCACCCCAAACCCCCACAACAACCACCCAAACCCCTCTGCAAAACACCCCAACAACCACCCCAAACCCCTCTGCAAAACACCCACAACAACCACCCCAAACCACCTCTGAAACCCACCTTTGTCAACACCACAGACTCCCCCCCTCCTCTGCAAAACACCCTCAACGACCACCATCAATGACCCTCAAACACCCACCACCAAAAAAACCACCACCATCCCCCTGCCACCATCACCGTCCTCCGCCGTCCCCTCCCCCTGCCACCACCGCCATCACCATCGAACCACCATCAGAACCACGTTTCTTCTTTTGTTTTTTAAAGAGAGAGAGAGATGGAGGGAGAGTGTGTGTGTTTGTGTCTGGTGTGTGTGTTTTAGAAAGAGAGAGAGGTGAGAGATTGTGACATCCGTCACTTTTCTTTATATATATATATATATATATATATATTAATAATAATAATAATAATAATAATAATAATAATATTAATAATAAAAAAAATCAGATTATAATATAGATATATGTAGTCTTTTTTTTTTAAACAAACCATCCTTAACCATAACCAAACCATAGCCCAAACCCATTCCCTTGTAGAATTTTCGGAGCCCAGTACTCGGCCCAACAGCAGAAGCCCAGCCCACTTCCCCTCCTCCCCTTTCAGTTTAAACAAAAAAAATAAAAGGTTGCCTCTCCCAGGAATCGAACCCGGGCCAACCTCTAACACACACACATGCTTGAACCACTTGAGCCAAGGCTCTGTTCCTGATATAAACTTAACATAATATGTATATATGCCCAAATACCCTGCTTCCTTTCTCCTTCCTTTTGTGTTCACTGTGTGCGACGGACCAAAGCAGCAAAAAAAAAAAAAAAGAAGTCAGCTGAAGCTGACTTTGTGGAACAATAACTCACTATTAATGCTTATAGTTGACCAATAAATTGGCGCGTTCAATCAGCAAGGTTCAGCTCGATTTCGAGCATGTTTCACGCGTAACCATTCAAACATGGTCAAAACTTTCCATAATCGTTCACCCGAGTGTAGCCTATAAATTGGACCTCCCTACACCATCACATCTCGCCGAAAATCATCTCCTTACCATCAATTTCTGTAAACAATTCACCCTCAAGTTGTATTGATTCGCTTTTGACTTTGTGCGTTGACTCGCGAATAGAAATCAAAACGTTTGGTATGTTCTAATTCCTTATCACTGTATGTTAATCGGCCCTTGTCTAACAAAAACCCCATGTTCAATCGGGTTTTATTGTAGTGGGAAATCGATTTCATGTTTTAGGGTTCATATGGGGAAGAACACTTATGCTGAAAACATATAAAATTATTACAAAACAAGAAATATCAACCAAGACCCTCAGATCAGTTGGTTATACTTGTTGTTCAAAGGGTTGAACAGGCCAAGGGCCAGGGTTCGAATCCCACCATAAACAAAACTTTTTTTGTGTTAATCTTTTATACTTATATTTTCTTAATTCTTTTAAAAATCGTTTTAAAATACTAAACGTGTTTTATAAATTCTACAAAAATTATTATATGATCTTCAAGTGATAAGGTTCATCATCCAATTTTTAGTTTTTCAAAAATAATTTATTTAATATATATTATTAATAATACAAGTTTATTCATTTATATTTATTAAATTCTATAAAAATATCTAAACGATTTTATTAAATCTCACAAAAATTATCCTAAACTTATATATTCTTAAACATTCCAGAAAATATTTTTATTTCAGAAAAACCGTTTATTTTATATTTTTAATTAATTTTTGTTAGTTTTAATTATAAATAATTCATAATAAATTCATTTTACAATATTTTTGTACCAAAATTTTACATAAATTATTTCTATTCATATAGAACTGAAATACAATTTTTTAATTCAGAAATTCTTTGATTTTAATATTTTTAGATATTAAAGTCGTATTTTGACAATTTGAAATAATTAGATTAAATATTCTATTTTCAAGAAAATAATTTTATAAAAATTATTTTCATGCTTAAAATCTTATGTTGTGACTATATTCAACTTAAAATTTTACAAAAAGACTTTTATTCATTTATTTATTAAACTTCTTATATTTAATAAACAATTAGTTTATTAAACAAATAAAACGTTTATCCCCAATTCGAAGCCTAGAAATACCTATATCCTAGAGTTATTTCTCTTACACATTATCGAATACTTTAGGTTGATCATTTGGGAGTAATCTCAATTCATATTTCGGTGTCCAAGTTCAATTTCAAGTTATTACGTGAACAGTGAGTATTCCTACCCTTTTTGCCTTTATACATTTTTGGGGTGTTACATGTACACTATTACAATTTCAAATACAAGTTTACATTTTTACAATACAATTCTAGTACTATGTGCATTGCTTACAACGTGCTTTATGCTTAGACAATACATGTGGATTACATTTGTACTTAGTGAAATCATTAACATGGTACAAGCCGACCTTAACATTGGATAGCGCTATTTGGATTGACAACCCGCCTAGATTGATTCTCCCCCTTTTTCATCGGAGAATCCGTGGCCAGTGTTAAGCTTTTATCCATTTATTGGATAAGTACACTACAGTTCATACAGTACATTATACAGTCACAGGGTTGATTTCGCTCATTTGTATGATACATAGTTTACATAATTGCACTGTAGCTTGCACTTGAATTGTATAACTTTTTAACCTACTATATATATCAAAACTAGGAATGCTCACCAACATTTCATATGTTGACCAAATCTATTTTGTACATGTTTCAGGTGCAGTTTGATCTAGTGCTTTAGCAAGGAACATTTAGTGCTTTATTTTAATTCAGTTATTTCAATATTTACATTTCATTTAGACAATGTATTTTCCATTTCCATGTAAGACAATTTTGATTATTCAATAATATTTACATTTTAGTACCATGAGCTTTTGAACAATCGTCACTACGTGGCACCTCGATGATTCCGCCATCGGTTGGGGTGTTACAGATTGGTATCAGAGCCATGGTTATAGGGAATTAGGTTATTAGATAAAATGGCCTAGACTATAACCGAACTTCAATTTTCATGCATAATATTTCCTGAATTACCCTACCCCTCATTTCCCTCTACTTTCCTTCTTCTATCTTTCCCTTCTTCTCTCTCTCCATTCTTCTCATCTTTCATCATGGTGCATAGAGATGGTGTCCTACAGGGAGTGGAAAGTTTACATCATCATAGAACGGAAGCAGTACCTTTTATGAAGATACTCTTAGACATAATGCCTACTCTTATTTTGCTCCTTCAAAGTTGTTGAGCTTTAATGAGTGTGATTGAACATGTGCAATTTGGAAGGGTGGACGCCTGTACACTGGGTTTTCTGGCATAGGCAAGCATAACGCATAAATCCATTTACGGACCTGTTATGCTTACCTGGGGATTCCTGGAGTGAGTGTCCACTTATAGGCTAAAGCATGTCTTCTTTGATCACCATTGGGTTCAATTCCTTTGAAAAGTCAACGTTCTTGTTGAGCTTTACAGCTAGACAAGGGCACTCCAAGCATTTTGTACAAGTTTTTCCAATAATACCCTCTCGTTTCATATACAATACTTTGCATATCATGATTGCATACAAGATCATATCTTCATAATCATCTGTACGATTATACACTTACTAATCTCATGATTATTAATTAACTACCTCATAGATGTCTGCTCGCCGCATGCTCCGTGATGCCAGCCAACGCCCTGTTCGTGCTTCTGGACGACGTTCTGATCGTCGCCTCGCATCTTTAGTCGCCGAGCAAATTGCTGCAGTGATCCCAAACCTTGTCAGTGAGATAACCCAGAATAGTAACAGTGCCAACACAGGGAGTACGACTCAATTTCGGTGCACTTTCAAACACTTTAACTCCTGCAACCCCACAAAATTCACTGGTGAGGAGGGTGCTACTGGCCTCCTCCAATGGTTTGAAAGCATGGAGAGTACTTTTGTGAACAGTGAATGTCCTGATGAACTCCGCGTTAGCTATGCTACTAGTGTCCTTCAAAAGGGGGCGCTAACCTGGTGGAATGGTGAAAAGCGCAATCGAGGAGCTGATATTGCTTTATCATTATCTTGGGCAGATGTTAAGGAACTCATGATCGCCAAATTCTGCCCTAGAAACGAAATCAGGAAACTAGAGGAAGAGTTCCATGGACTGAAACAAGACAGTGGTGAGAATCTTGCGTATAATACTCGATATCACGAACTTAGCATACTGATTCCACACATGGTCACCCCAGTCTCTCGAGCAATCGAAAAATATATCGAGGGATTACCTGACCTGATTCAAGACGTTGTCACTGGAGGCAAAGCCACTACGGTAGAAGAAGCCATCTAACTTGCAGCCACATTAACAGACAAACACGTAAGGAAAGGAAACTTGGTTAGGAAGGGCACCAAGACACCTCCTGAGAAAACCACCAATGTTGTAGAACAATCTAAGACTATTTTAGCAAAGGCCGCCACTACTGCTTCGAAGAAACGAATGGGCGATAATCAGAACCATGCTGTTGTTGATCCGGTGGCTCAGCCTCCTATCAAGAAAGCCTACACGGGAATCCATCCTCAATGCAACACTTGCAAATATCATCACCCTGCAAATCTTCCATGCCGTCAATGCACTAGATGTGGAAGGTTTGGACACTTTGTTTCCACTTGTCGAGTAATGGTTGGGACACAGAGTAATCATCAAACAGCTGCCCAGGGACCACTACAGATTACTAACGGTCGGGCATGTTATCATTGTAGAGACCCTAACCACATGCTACCTCAGTGTCCCAAATTGAACAATGTAAACCTGGTGGCACATGGACAAGCTTTCAATATTGATATCCACGAAGCGGACAATCAGGATGACGTTAAGCCATAGACTCGAGAATCCAATACTCGTGTTTTCATTTTCATGATTCTATTTTCATTTTGTACCCAATTTTGTCGCACTCATACAACATCTAGAAATTTTCTTGCATACTATTGTGTATTAACACAGATTAGAAATTTATCATATTGATTACGTTTATTTTAATCGTACAAGACTCTACATTACACTTATTTGAAAACCTTTGGACTTGATACTTGATCTTACAGAGCCTTTCTAAGAAAATATCATTGCTTGTTATATGAAACTTGAGCTTTCCCTTAATTTGACTATTCATTGAACATCTAATTATTCATGATGCCCGTAGACATTTGAAAACATTTACACTTAATGGTTGTAGCACTTACCAACTTGCTTGCCCGTGTGTATTATCCACGCAACTCAAATAAACATTGCATCTAAAGGGCTCCTCGGACGAGTGGTAGCCCATACTTAAATACTGTTATGCTTACAAGTCGTTGCAAACCAATGCAATTGACCTCGTTATTACGTAGCCTCATTTCATTGATAAACGTGTGTTGTGTTATCTTCTTGTGAAGCTTATTTGCTTTAATGTGTGTTAGATTAGGACCATAGAAGGACATAAAACCCTAAGGTAAGGTAAATTGATGATTTCGGTCCGGAACGTAATCATGAATTTACAGGTGCGTTAGGGTAGTGTGGAATTCTATTAGAGTTTGGTAGGCGTCCAGTACGTTTTCAAGGTATCAAAGGTGTGGTGGGTTAGCTGCGGTACACCCTGTATACAAACACTGATGATGCATTGAAAGTGAGACTGGAAGTCGGACCAGGAACAAACTCTGTTTACTTGGTAGTTCATTTAGTCTTTCTGTAGTCAATCAACCCATACATTTATCATAGGATGCCTAAAACTTGAAACTTAATGGTTCACTAGATTCCTATTCTCCTTATTATTCGAGACAAACTTAATCCAACCCTTAACTCACACCTCTTATCCGGACCATTCGAATTTACCAAACCACCGCTACTTTAATTCCTACCCAAGCATCCATAACCCTATGTTTCTAATAACTTCGGGACGAAGTTTCTAAAAGTAGGGGATGCTGTGACATCCGTCACTTTTCTTTTTATATATATATATTAATAATAATAATAATAATAATATTAATAATAAAAAAAATCAGATTATAATATAGATATATGTAGTCTTTTTTTTTTTTTTAAAACAAACCATCCTTAACCATAACCAAACCATAGCCCAAACCCATTCCCTTGTAGAATTTTCGGAGCCCAGTACTCGGCCCAACAGCAGAAGCCCAGCCCACTTCCCCTCCTCCCCTTTCAGTTTAAACAAAAAAAATAAAAGGTTGCCTCTCCCAGGAATCGAACCCCGGCCAACCTCTAACACACACACACACATGCTTGAACCACTTGAGCCAAGGCTCTGTTCCTGATATAAACTTAACATAATATGTATATATGCCCAAATACCCTGCTTCCTTTCTCCTTCCTTTTGTGTTCACTGTGTGCGACGGACCAAAGCAGCAAAAAAAAAAAAAAAAGAAGTCAGCTGAAGCTGACTTTGTGGAACAATAACTCACTATTAATGCTTATAGTTGACCAATAAATTGGCGCGTTCAATCAGCAAGGTTCAGCTCGATTTCGAGCATGTTTCACGCGTAACCATTCAAACATGGTCAAAACTTTCCATAATCGTTCACCCGAGTGTAGCCTATAAATTGGACCTCCCTACACCATCACATCTCGCCGAAAATCATCTCCTTACCATCAATTTCTGTAAACAATTCACCCTCAAGTTGTATTGATTCGCTTTTGACTTTGTGCGTTGACTCGCGAATAGAAATCAAAACGTTTGGTATGTTCTAATTCCTTATCACTGTATGTTAATCGGCCCTTGTCTAACAAAAACCCCATGTTCAATCGGGTTTTATTGTAGTGGGAAATAGATTTCATGTTTTAGGGTTCATATAGGGAAGAACACTTATGCTGAAAACATATAAAATTATTACAAAGCAAGAAATATCAACCAACTGACCCTCAGATCAGTTGGTTATACTTGTTGTTCAAAGGGTCGAACCGGCCAAGGGCCAGGGTTCGAATCCCACCATAAACAAAACTTTTTTTGTGTTAATCTTTTATACTTATATACTTATATTTTCTTAATTCTTTTAAAAATCGTTTTAAAATACTAAACGTGTTTTATAAATTCTACAAAAATTATTATATGATCTTCAAGTGATAAGGTTCATCATCCAATTTTTAGTTTTTCAAAAATAATTTATTTAATATATATTATTAATAATACAAGTTTATTCATTTATATTTATTAAATTCTATAAAAATATCTAAACGATTTTATTAAATCTCACAAAAATTATCCTAAACTTATATATTCTTAAACATTCCAGAAAATATTTTTATTTCAGAAAAACCGTTTATTTTATATTTTTAATTAATTTTTGTTAGTTTTAATCATAAATAATTCATAATAAATTCATTTTACAATATTTTTGTACCAAAATTTTACATAAATTATTTCTATTCATATAGAACTGAAATACAATTTTTTAGTTCAGAAATTCTTTGATTTTAATATTTTTAGATATTAAAGTCGTATTTTGACAATTTGAAATAATTAGATTAAATATTCTACTTTCAAGAAAATAATTTTATAAAAATTATTTTCATGCTTAAAATCTTATGTTGTGACTATATTCAACTTAAAATTTTACAAAAAGACTTTTATTCATTTATTTATTAAACTTCTTATATTTAATAAACAATTAGTTTATTAAACAAATAAAACGTTTATCCCCAATTCGAAGCCCTAGAAATACCTATATCCTAGAGTTATTTCTCTTACACATTATCGAATACTTTAGGTTGATCATTTGGGAGTAATCTCAATTCATATTTCGGTGTCCATGTTCAATTTCAAGTTATTACGTGAACAGTGAGTATTCCTACCCCTTTTTGCCTTTATACATTTTTGGGGTGTTACATGTACACTATTACAATTTCAAATACAAGTTTACATTTGTACAATACAATTCTAGTACTATGTGCATTGCTTACAACGTGCCTTATGCTTAGACAATACATGTGGATTACATTTGTACTTATTGAAATCATTAACATGGTACAAGCCGACCTTAACATTGGATAGCGCTATTTGGATTGACAACCCGCCTAGATTGATTCTCCCCCTTTTTCATCGGAGAATCCGTGGCCAGTGTTAAGCTTTTATCCATTTATTGGATAAGTACACTACAGTTCATACAGTACATTATACAGTCACAGGGTTGATTTCGCTCATTTGTATGATACATAGTTTACATAATTGCACTGTAGCTTGCACTTGAATTGTATAACTTTTTAACCTACTATATATATCAAAACTAGGAATGCTCACCAACATTTCATATGTTGACCAAATCTATTTTGTACATGTTTCAGGTGCAGTTTGATCTAGTGTTTTAGCAAGGAACATTTAGTGCTTTATTTTAATTCAGTTATTTCAATATTTACATTTCATTTAGACAATGTATTTTCCATTTCCATGTAAGACAATTTTGATTATTCAATAATATTTACATTTTAGTACCATGAGCTTTTGAACAATCGTCACTACGTGGCACCTCGATGATTCCGCCATCGGTTGGGGTGTTACAGAGATAAAGTGTTATTATTATTATTATTATTATTATTATTGTTGTTATTATTATTATTATTATTATTATTATTATTACACAGATTGTCCTTCATTGAGGGTGAAAAGACAGGATTGCCCCTCACGTGAGGGGCACGTGACACACTTAACAGTCTTTTTTAACTGGGTTTGGTCTAAAGGACATAGGGTGTAACAAGTGTATAAAACAAAGGACATAAGGAGTGAAAAATTTCTATAAAGGACATAGGATGCAATTTGATGTATAACTAAAGGACAATCTGTGTAATTCTCTCTAAAAATTATATGGTAATTAAGATTCATACACCCTGACTCACATCACTTACCAATAGAAGGCTGCCACATACCCCAGAATGTGACGTCACACCCCTAGAATGTGACATCACATGGTGTATGAATCCTAGAACCCAAATTATATATATATATATATATATATATATATATATATATTATAAATTCAGAATCTAAGACTATTCGTTGTGGCCCGCGAGCCACAAAACTAGTCACGTGGATCACTCGAACCATAACACCCCTCAGCGAAAACTGGTGCGAGCGAGCACGCGTTAGTGCCATCCCGTCTGTTAACGAGGTCAAACTAGTCGTTGGCAGTCAGCTAGCCGTTAGCCAAACGACTAGTTGGCCTATTTAAATACAAAAAATCACCATTTTTTATTCACCAATCAATCAAATACACTTCAAAACAATCAAAAACACTTCAAAAGTCAAGCATACAAAAAATGGATTCTTCACAATGACGTGGATGCTACCAACCCGCTATGGAATTCCTCGATGAAGAAGAGTATGATGTTAATCCAACGAACGAAATCGAACATAACCTTAGCCAAATGCCACCACTTTCACCGGATTTAGTAATCCTCGATGAAGAAGAGTATGATGTTAATCCAACGAACGAAATCGAACATAACCTTAGCCAAATGCCACCACTTTCATCAGATTTAGTAATCCCGGATACACAACCACCAACAACTCAAAGGCGAGGTGGTGGTCGCGGTGGTGCTAGAGGAAGTGGACGGGATGGTGCAAGAGGTGGTGGCCGAGGTGGTGCTAGGGGTGGTGGTAGGGGCGGTGAATCGCCCGAACAAGATATTCGATCAAGGCGTCAAGTGACCACTTGGACCAAAGAGTAGAAAATAGCCCTTTTGTCGGGCTTGGGTTGAAGTATCGGAAGATCGGAAGATCGGAAAGCGGGTATGTATTTTTTTTAAGTATATACTTTTTTTAATATACATAATTGATTTTTTAACATTAATACTTTATTTTTTATGTAGCCGATTATCAAAGGGCTAAAGTATTTTGGCGACGAATCCGAGACCTATTTTATGAGCAAGTAGGGAGTGAAACGCGTTCAGCGGATATGATTTCCGGCCGGTGGGCCGAGATTAAGAAATATGTGGGTTTGTTTACGAACCTTCATAACAGGAACACTGCTCAAGTGCGAGCAAGCGGGTCGAGTGATCTTGACGTGTATCAATTTACTGCTAATGAGTGGAAAGAAGAGGTCTTACGCAAGTATAGAATCAACAGGACGTGGGATGAAGACTATTTGTGGAAAATCCTACGTAATTGCTCCAAATGGGTTGAGCTAATTTCTATAGAAGACATGAGCGAAGGCTCATCATCAAAGCGAGCCAAGACGTCTTCATCGGGTGGGTACGTCTCCTCTGCGAGCTCGGATGCTCACGTGGGGATTGACCTAAACAGTGATGAGGGTCTTCCCCCGTCTCTCCTAGGTCGACCCGCTGGAAGGGAAAAGTCGAAAGCCAAACAAACTCCTAACGAATCCGATACGGAGTTCTCGGGGGGAAATTAGCAAAATAAGGACGACAATGGAGGTGACAGCGAAAGCTAAAGTCGATAAAAATCGAATGAGGAACATGGACTTTTTAGCGAAAGACTTCAGCCACATACCAATGCCTCGTCGGAAGATACTTGAACTAAAACAAGCGCGCATCGTGAAGGAATTCGAAGAAGATTTCAACATCAACGACGAGTAGTTTAGTTGTTTTTATGTTTTTTTATCAATTATGTCTTTTTAATTTTTTTTAATTAATTAAAATTTTATGCTTATTATTTATTTTGTGTTACAATTTTAAATATTATATTACATTTAAAATAAAAAAGTTTAAAAAATAATAATAAAAAACAAAAACTAGATAAAGCTGTTGCTCACCTCTAGCCACAACAGCATCAGGCGAGTGAGCAACACCTTTATCATTTTGCCATGTCACTACCAACGTGGCTGAATATAAGAGGTTAGAGCCACTGCTCACCTCTAGCCACAACACATAGTCTAACCAGATTGACTGACAGGTCATTCGTTTTAAGAGCATCAACAATGCTCTGTGTTTGGACGGGTCTGTTTGGGAGGAATTGAGGGGAGATTGGACAGGTTATGTGTTGGCAGTGGCGGATCCAAGAATTTTTTCCAATGGGTTCGTTGTTTTAGAAGGTCCAATCTCATTGGACCGGACATAAAAAATTCGGGTCGGTTTAACGGTCGGGTATCGACTTATGGTACATCACATATTAAAATATGATATAATAATAAAAAAAACGACTTCATTAGAACTTAAAAAATACATAATATAAATACGATGGTCTTTGCAAATTTAAAAAAAAAATTCCTATAGTTGTTCCTTACGAGTTTTCATTTTTTGAAAACGTTGCATTACATCTTCGACCAAAACTTTTTGAAAGAACTCCTTTTCGATGTAACAAATGCAAGAATCATTCATGTATTCATTACCCATCCTAGGGTTGGTCGATCTAGTTAAAAAAAGGGAAAAAAAAGAAAAAAAGGGAGTACAACATGGTTCGAACCATGGACCTAGAGTTTGAAAGGTGGGGGGCTTAACCATTGAGCCACTCACATGATATAGCTATGGGTTCATAGGCCATAGCCAAATTTTCTTATGGGTTCATGGCTTATTTTTTCCTATATGTTTCTACTAAAAATTGAAAACCCAGTGGGTTCGCTGAACCCGGACATCCCTTACTAAATCCGCCCCTATGCATTGGAGGGGGAGCTCCGGTGGGGTTGGGTTTCGCAAAGTGGACGGATCTAATTTTAAATATTATGAGTTCTGACATTTTGATTAAAGAGAAAAATAGTTCTTTTTTATGGGTATAAATTAAGTAAAAGGAAAAGTAGGTGATGAGATGGAGGATTGTAATGGTTTACGGTTGTAAGAAGAAACGAGTTTGAATTGGTTGTGGTTTATAATGATGTGGCAATTTGAAAGACTGGACTTGGTATAACATTGTGGATGATCTAAAAATAAGCCGGCTAGAACATGACTTGTTTACTAAAGTCGTGAACCCTAACATTACCCCCTTTTTATATGATTTATATTGGCCGATCCAAAATCTGATTGTTATAGTGTAGCTTTTAGGTCGTTTTTCAGGTTGTGCAGAAATCATCATCAATAGATGCTATTTGTACCCAAAACAAGCTTGTCATTGTAGATCACGCTATGTGTGATTAAGTTTGGTCCTGTGTTTTCTACGATCCCGGCCTTTGCCTCTATGATTTCTGAACCATAGATCGGGGTTAATCAAGAAAGTGTGTCATTAGTAACGGGGCCCAATAGGCAAATTCAATATCGTTTTGTTTTATCTTCATGAGCAATAATGGATCATAATAAATCTCTTGGTTCAAATATCACTAACGTATTTTAGACGCAATGTATTTGGAAGAATGGAAAACCGTACAGTTAAGCGCCCTCGACGAAATATTACTAGAATAGGTTACCTATGAGAAGTTTTCACTCGGGAAAAAATCTTGAGCTCCTTGTTGACAAAGCATATAATATTGGTTTTTTTATGAGGAACACGATGTTATAGTATAACTCAAGCAACAAGTGCAACTTGTATTAACCGAAATGATGAACACCCCTAAATCCAACCTCCCCATTTTTTAAATAATTGTCTAAACAACTTCTCTCTTTTTCTAAACATTTATAACTTTTTTTACATGATAGTAATTTTTAATCTAGAATTATTATACTATTTATAATAGATGTCGTAATTGAAAAGTAAATGGGTACTTTGTGTCTTTCACACTTACTTTGTGAGTGTATTTTGTTATTTCCATTTTCTCATGACTTCCCCTTATGTCGTGTTCCAGAATATACTTTCTCATTTTCACACCACACCAACACACCGTCAATGGTTTACCACCTCCATAGTCACCATCACCCCATTACACACCGTCATCATCACCATCACCAAGCCGCGGGAGAGTAAGAGAGAGGAAACGGTGACCGGTTAATATAATATAAGGGAAAATTGCAAGATTGGCCTTTGACCGGAAGCAATTGCGAAAATAGCCCCCTCAGCCGTCTCGGGAAAGACGGCTCCCACTTCCCGAGACACCTCAGTCGGCTTTAATTTCACATCCACCATGAGCCGTCTCGGGAAGTGTGAGATGACTTTAAGTCTCATCGTGAAGTGTGAGACGACTTTAAGTCTCCTCGGGAAATGTGAGACGAGTTTAAGTCTTCTCGGGAAGTGTGAGACGACTTTAAGTCTCATCGGAAAGTGTGAGACGACTTTAAGTCTTGGAATTGTGAGGCGACTTTAAGTCTCCTCGGAGTGGGCTCCCAGGTTGTCGGACGCGTGGCAGAAGTTAATTGGTCCGTGATTAAAGCTGGCTGAGGTGCCTCGGGAAGTGGGAGCCGTCTTTCCCGAGACAGCTGATAGGGCTATTTTCGCAATTGCTTCCGGTCAAAGGCCAATTTTGCAATTTTCCCATAATATAATCTTGTTATATTAAGATTTTCTGTGAAGTGTACACATCTGTGTACTATGAACATATCTTGATATAATTAATTTGAATGAATACATAAACTAACGAACCTAATGAATGTTCATGAATGCAAATGAAAAATCGACAGTATCTGTTTGTTCGTGTGATTAAATGAGCAAATTATTTTTACTAGGGTTCATTTATTAAATGAATAAAGATAAACAAACTTTTCGCAAAAAAAAGTAAAAAAAATAACAAACGACTCACTAAACGCTTGATTTGTTACATGCACGTATTTAAAGCAACAATGGGCGTTCTTTTGAAGGATATCCTGACCTTAGACAAATTCATGAAAGTGTCGAAGACTACTAGGAGGGTGGTGCAACTAGTGTGTGTTACTGGTGGTTTGTTGGGCTATCTGGAAATCATGGAACAATTTTATTTTTAACCACAAAAAGGCGGTAATCACCATGAGTTTCTTTTGGAATTTGGATTAAAAACCAGGCTATGCTTGTCTCCCTCAATAAGGATTGTTGGAACAAAATTGAGTTTGGTTAGCTTTTTGGTGTTGGCTTTATCCTTCGTTTTGTTATTGTATGTTAGTTGGTCTACCTCCTTTGCTACTTCGTTTTCATACTGTTTAATGAATTGTCGCCTCTAAAAAACAACTATACTTGTAGTTGCAAATTTTTTTTTATGTGTCTTCATGTCATGGAGTTTTCCAATTTTCAATCTAACAGTTAAATTCGTTCCGAATTTGTAAATCAACATTCAGTTATCTACGATGACGAGACCCAAATAAATTACAAGATCTGAATCATATCATAAATGATAAAAAAGTGCGTAAGTAATCTAGTATCATCCACTTCACGTTTTTTGCCTTGGGTGAAGTATGATATATTGATAACTTTATATAGTGGGTATATTTGAAATACACAAAACGGTTTCGTGGTGTAGTTGGTTATCACGTCAGTCTAACACACTGAAGGTCTCCGGTTCGAACCCGGGCGAAGCCATAAATATTTTATAATTTTTTGGTCGGTTTTGTAAAGATGATTCATACAAAACAATGGCCTGCTCATATATTATCTCAGTAATAATAAACTTTTTGGGCGACAGGGTGGCATCAATGCATAATGATGTAGCAAAAAAAAAAAAAAAAAAAAACCATAGGTAAGGAATGCCACCGTGATAACAAAAGACCCCATCTCAAATTACAACTTTTGAAGCATAATCCCGAGTCCTTACATAGAGTAAACAATAATAACAATTCGAACTGAACCACCATAATGGCATCACCTATAGACTACATGCAAGGGCGAAGTTTTGTGAGGGCCTTCACCGGTAGTCTAAATTTTCCCGGTTTTATCCAAAAATTTTGTAATTGTTGAGTCCAGCCCCCGCCGATTTGAAAAAAAAAATTGGGTCTTGTGACTTTCGGCACCCACCATCCAAAAATTCATGCTTCGCCTCTGACTACATGATGAGCCAGTTACATTTCACAGGTTTGTTAATAGCCACGAAATGATTCCAATATCTTCCACATTAACCTTAACAACATCAACTCGAACACCAATGTCCCATTTTATATCTATTCCAACTGTTCCAATAACGCGTCCAAACTGTGGCCCCTACTGTGAGTGCACCCATGGCACACACAACTTTTGGAAGTACTAATATGAGAGCAAGCTTCCATGGTGCATTAATAAGGAACTTCACCTGACCACTGCTTCCAGTAGCGGGCTTGACATGAATCAAAAGGCCCATCTTGCAATCCACAGCGGTAAGTGCATAAACATGAACCAGAATCACAATTTTGTCCACATTTAAGTAGCGAAAATCCACCGTCAATAGAACACAAGTTCCATATAGAACCCGAATTGGCAGTTTCTAGAGCGGTGAAATGGACTAAATAGAAACGTAAATGAAGAATTACTAGAAACAACTGAAACAGTCAAGAGGGTCCATTGTTTTTTTAATTTGTATTTTTTTTCTATGGAAAACAGAGTTGGACCCCTAGTTGTAACGGGTATAGAGAAAAAAACCCTTATGATGATTCCCCGACTAAAAAGTTTGGGTTCGCCGTTGTATCAGGGGTTTCTTACTTTCTTTAGATATAAATGATAAACAGTTTTGACTGTTTGGATGGAGGCAACCAGATTATTAACCATCTAACTGTATGAGGATGAAATAATCATTTTCATAATTGCAAACGGGATTATCTGATATTCTAATTTTGAATAGCTTAATAGCGAATTCTGTAGATGAAGGGATATGGTACCAATTCTTGCGCGCCAGACGCGCAATTGCACCATACCCCCACAAACATTGCCATTATAAATACACCCGCGGAGGGTCAGCCAGACATGATCACAACACACATCCACAGGGTTCAGCTTCCTAGAGTATCATACGAGGAGTGCACGTCATCCGCGTATGGCCATGCGCCGGTTCTTGCGATGTTCACCCGCGGAATATGACAGTTGGCGGCAACAGGGTTCAGCTCTCCTTGAGTCCCACTTGCTGCATTGGCTATTTTGTCTCCTATGTGTCAGACATCACTTCAGCGAATCTTCTAGAGGAAGCTAAGTCGCCTGATACACTCTGACCAAGGAAGAAAAGCAGGTCCATGCAGACAACCACAAGGCGCCACGTGTACCAATGCCAGGATGCCACTTGCACCCGGTTTGCTTTAGGCAAACCCTGGGTCCAAATCCAACTGAATGGACTTCTTAAAGACAGGCCCAACTCACGGGCCCAAGTCTGGCGCTCCTAAAGTGGGCCCTAGGCACCCGGCCCACACACCCTCTATAAAAGAAGGATTTCTACACCTTTTAGAAGGCCGAATCAATTCACCAATTACACACACACACACACACACACTTGTATACTCTCTTTACACTTGTAACCTTTCAAGTAATAAAGATAGTACTTTAACAGTGGACGTAGGTCAACGAGACGGAACCACTTATATCTTGTGCATTAGTGTGTCGTTCCCCTCGTTGTGAGCAAATGATTACATCATTTAGTGAACACGAGTAGTCACCCCCTCATTTGCCCGAGTCATACTCGTTTCTTCAATAGATAATCAAAATTGTCCAAACACTCATCTGATTATTTCTAATAGTATTATCCGTTTCAACAAGCACTCCCAAACACCCCCCCTTGTGATCTCCAGCTTTGAGTTCACCTGGATTACAGATTTCATTTGATCCTCCCCTATAGATTAAAATACTACATAGAATTCAAACAACACATCTCAATTTGATTTCTGTTAATTAACTTAAACGTTAAAAATAAAACATTAACATAAATAACCAATATAAGATTGTAATTGTATATTTTTATAAACATTCAAAATTTGAAGTGTTGAAATTATAGATATGTGCAATTATAGGCCCACTACCTTTATGAAATTAATTAGGACAGTAGCTTTGGCCTTTGGGTCTGTATGTTTTTACTTGGTTGTTTTGTGGTGTACTGGGTTGCAGTGGGTCAACTTGCTGTTGCCTCATGTTTTAATAAAATTATTTGTTTGACGTTCAAAAAAAAAAAAAAAACAAAATGAGGACAGTAGCTTATATTGTTTGGTCAAATGAGTGTTTCGGTGAGTTGTGTCAGTCATCAACTTCTGCAACTTGGAGAAAGGAGGTACTGAGTGATATGTGTGTATGTATGACCAACTTGGGTGTGTTGGTAAAATTTAAAGTCAACGACTGTAGTAGTACTAATAAACAAAAGCAAACTTAAAAGATTTCATTGACCTGTTCTAAAACTAAAGTCAACCCAATTTCTCTCTATATACGCATTCAGCTCTCCTGGTATATTGTGAGCAACTTAACTGTAGAACCGATCTCTCGGTTTTAGCAACAAATATATCAAAACACACACAAAGAGTTGTCGGATATGGTTTAAACAGTTATTCAAAATGGACAACTGATGATTAGGATAATTATTGCAAATATTTATACTTGCTGCCACTCGCCCTAGGCCCTAGGGGCGATTGGCTATGCCAGACCTGAGTGGGTAGGGCGAGTAGGTCGCCTGGGTTGGCACACAAATGGCTAAGCCATTCGTGTAAATCCAAACCTACTCGCCCCTGACTGTAACATTGACGATTTCTCCAACGATTTGGTTACAATTTTAGGGACCTAAAGTGACAATAATCAAAATGAAAAATCTCATAAGCTGCCATTTAATTAACATAATGTTTGGAGTAGAAATGTACTACTCGAAAATTCAAAACTTTAAAATAAAATTATCGACTTATTATAACGGACTTTCTGAAATAATTCTAATTTGTCGATGACTAATCAATTCGTAGTGACGTGAACAGACATCTTTTTATCAAATTGTAGCAGTAGCAGCACCAACAACAGCACCAACACCAACACCAACAACACCACCAGCAGCACCAGCATCACTAGCAATAGCAGCAACACCAACAGCAGTAGCAGCAACAACAGCAACACCAACAGCAGCAACAACAACAGCAACAACACCACCAATAGCACCAGCAACACCAACACCAACACCAGCAACACCAACACCAGCAACACCAGCATCACTAACAACAACACCAGCAAAAGCAACACAACAGCAACAACAACAACAGCTCTGATACCAAATGTTAGCCAAACAATCAGATGGAACATGTGATATTTTTGGGGGATTAACTCGTGACCTCTTCTATTCAATCAAACAAACTTATGAACATATAAGGAAAATGGACAAATAAAAACAATACGTTAAACTCCTATTTATAGTTCTACTAAACTTTCTCTCCAAGATATTAAACCTACCCTAAACCCAGGGTCGACCCATACCTTGTGCAGGTGGTACACGATGGTGTGTCTAGCTATAAAGGTTGTATGTGAGTGCATTTTTTTTACGAAACTATTAAACTGTCACTCGTCAACCTCTGATTTTGAGGCACCCCTTTACGCGGTGGTGGGATGTTGAAATAGTTTTGTGGGATGTGTGAATAGATTTTCCCGAAAATAATACATGTGTCCGTATAGGTTGTTTATTGGTCAATACGTGGCGTATATGGTGCCTCAAAATGATAAACTGACACCAGCCAGTCTCTGACTTTGAGGCACCGTATACGCCGCGTATTAGCCAACGCAGCCTATACACAGCGACAGGTTGTTGAAATAATCCTGTAGGGTGTGTGATTGTGTGAACGTACATATTTGCTATTTTATAATCCTCAACAATAATATGGTCCATGGACAATTACCAAACCCTTACTGAATTACGTTATGTATTAATTAATTAAGAAGATTCTTTGGTATATGTAACTTGACTTATTATATATTCACGCCCGCTTGATGGGTGACCACCAAAGTTTATATCCGAAATCAAGTGTATGTAATATATCAGATTAACTTTAAGGTTTCGTTCATATTAGCATTATATAATACGATCAACTGGTCATTATGATTAGATTTTTAAACTCCAACTGAAACGAAACTGGTTTTAATCAAATTTGACTAGTCAAAGGGTAATTTGTTACATATGCAGTGTTAGCAACTTGCTATGGGACCCTACTCAATTCTATAGGTTTTATACATGTTGAAAGAGAAAAACAATTCATTTTGTTGAATAAGTCTATTCAAGTCAAATAGGCAATTGGCTCTATATTATACAAGTATGTTAAATATTTACAATTCAGTTTTAAATGTTAATTAACAAGTTTATTTATTTATATTCCTTATCGTTTTCGTACATAGAAGATGGCCACTGAATTCAGGCGAATGTACGTCCCTCTTATGTTTTTCTTGACATGTTCATGAATAGGGCTTGCTTTTGAGCACACAAAAATTTTGTCGAAGAAAATCAAAAGATGGGGATATCTAGCTAGGCATGTGAATTGTGATTGTGTAGCTAATCCCAGTGAAACAACGAAATACTAAATTTTAAGATATATAATGTTAATAGCAAGGTGTGTAGCAGTATGATTTGCCTATGTTGATCGGCCATGAACTGAACACCAAATAGTATAATTTATAGAAACCATGACATGCGGAACAAGTATGATTAATCTATCTATCTATCTATATCTATCTATCTATATATATAATAAACCAAAGTCATTTTAATGACATGACACTTTAAGAGGCATCCTCTTCCTTGAATGTGCCATGTGTCATCCCATGTGGCATTGAGATATTTTAGGAAAAAAATAATTTAAAAACAAAATTGGATTTTTAACCCTTATGTTTCCTCCCATAATTTTTAAACGTTAATATCTTTAATATACGAGATTTTTTAAAGAAAAAAATTACACCAAATTAACGATCGTTTTATTATCTTTCCAACGAGTACCACAGTGCTATATAAAAATCGGAGAAATTTTTTTGTGGGGTTTTGTTCATACAGGAAAAAAAACACAAAGTGTTCAGGTAAATCATTAATCATGTATATGCAAGTCACTAATTATGTCAAATCAGTAAATATGAATTTTTTTTCAACCAGAGCCGAATAGGTTAATAGAGTTATACGTTGTTTTAAGTTAGGTATCAATATTAGTATGTTAGAGTTGTACATTTGTTTAGTCTTTAGGATATGTGTTAATATTAGAGTTACATTAAAGTTCTACATTCTTTAGGTTAGGTATTAGCATTGGAGTTGTACATTGTTAATTTGTTTTAGGTTAAATATTAATATTAGAGTTATACATCAGTCTATTTCATATGTAAAATTGATGTATCATATTAAATTTCTCAACCCGGAACGCTCTCGAAGTATAATCTAGTACTATAATAAAAATATGAATGGCCAAGTCTTAGAAAATAAGCCAACATCATAAATCTAATAAAATCTAATATCAATTAATAAAAGTAAACCACACGAATGTAGTACATTAGCTATATTGTTTGGAAATTATTTATTTTTTTAACGACAAACTGAACGATGATGATGTATCAAAACAAATTCTACAAAATCGGGAGACATCTCCGAAGAGGTAGATGTAAAGGCAAATGAAATATATATTTCCATGGAGAACATAAGTCTTTAATCGCACCGAATAGATTTCACGTTATACATCTATGATTACATAACTATATATCATAACTAGTTTTTTGCTTTTCAGTTCAATATTGTCGGTCTCGGCTAGTAAATCGTAATGGATTAAAAAGTCATAGTAGATGCCATCAAATCTAGTTTCATGCTTTTTAGCATGTACTGAGGAAAAAATGAGGGCATTATTCTTACCGTAGAATGGTTGACCTGTCACTGCACCAATTATAATTTTTTTAGTTGTTGTAGTCTTAAGCCTAGGTAAAGAAGGAGAGGTTATAACAAATTATTTATAAAGGATTCTGCCTTTTAACCTGCTTAGGGCCTCAAAAAATGTTAGATTGGCTATGATCTACTCCTATATCGACTACATTGGATCAACCATTGAATTAGAAGTTTAGAACCATGAGAGGAATATCTTACGACAATCTACTATTGTGCTAGGCTAGACGTCTTTGGTTGGGTCAAATACTCAAATAGGTGTTTAATTAATTAATTTTTTTTGAACGGCTAATTATTTTGTCACCTATGGGATTTGATCCCTCACCATTTAGAAAGACAAATCCTTATCCAACACCTTGATACAGTCAGGCCAAAGACCTTTTGGTAGGTGTTTAATTAATTAATTGCCAGCTTATGTTAGATGGGGTTGGTGGAAATAGGTTAATTAATGCGTGTAGGTGAGTTGTTTGGGTGGTCCTCGTGCCATGAACTTCTGCAACTTGTACAATTAAGTAGTGATTTGTGTATGTGTGATATTGTGTGAACAATTTGGGCGTGTTGGAAATAATTTAATCAGATTAAAATAAGAGTTATTAAATTAGTATCCAAACAACCACTTTATGGTCCGTAACCATCAAAGGGAACTTTTCTTATAAAAGATAATCATCATAAAATTACAAGGTCAACCTATGCAATCGTACACAATGAAAACTGTTAGAAAGAGAGGATTTTTAGAGATCATTTCCCTAGTCAAAGATCACAAATCAAAGATCCATATTACAAGTCTCTAGTCAAAGTCAAAAGTCAAACTCAAATGCATAAATGCATTGCTTGATTTAAACTACTACCTTTATTTTTTTTTTATGGTCATTAGTTGCCTTGTATTCTTATAAATAGCTACTAGAAATTAGTAGCATGATGTACCAATCAAACATATCAATCTATCAAACCAATTCAGTATCAATGTAGCCCTCTAATTTCCAACAAAAACAATCAAAATAATATGGATGTAAAGAGGCGGCTAAATCTTAACATCTTCATAAATGAGCCAACTAAAATTTAGTCGGCATGCTTCTCTGAGCCGACTAAAATTTAGCCGTCTCTTTTCTAAAGTGGCTAAGATTATACTAACTTAAAATTTAGTCGACTCTTTTGTGAACCTCCTAAAATTTTACCGGATTTTTACACGTGTAACATATTGTACTTTTGAAATATTTACGCTTTTACATGACCTTTTTATTAGTAGGTTTCGAATATGCTTATTTTTTGTAATTGTAAAAAAAAGTGGTACTATAACATATCTATTTTTTTGGTGAATCTTCTACTTTTAATAGTTTTTGAAAAGTTAGCCATTGTAAAATTAAAATAACCGACTAAATATTTAAAGGATTGTGTCGACCCAGTCCATACTCACGGTTTGAAGTCGTACGTACCGTTCTACTGCAGTTTCTCTATATATACATGTGCATAGAGCACTCATGGCATCTGAGCAACTAAGCAACTTAATTATACAAATGGAGCTATTCAGTCAGAAAGTCAAACCATCTGATCTAGAGAAAGGAGACCATGTGTATACTTGGAGGAAGAACATATATTCTCACCATGGTCAGCACCTCAATTAATTAGTTTCTATATATATGTTTCTGCATTGATCATTTGTGGTTGCTTATTATTAATTTGCTTGTGCAGGAATCTTCATTGGAGAAGGCAAGATAATTCACTTTGTGAACCCAAGAAACGATGGAATTCTTCGATTTTCAGCTTCTTCCGGAATCGGTTCAAAAGGAACTTCTTGCCCAATGTCGAATTGTGGGTTAGAAAAAGCAGCTGGTAGCGGAGTAAGGATGTCTTGCGTAGATTGCTTTATAAAAAAAGGCAAACTATACCGATTCAAATACGAAGCAAGTCCCCAGTTTCTTATTGCCAAACTTAGAGGCGGAACATGCACCACCGCAAGATCAGATCCACCCGAAGAAGTCATACACCGCGCCACTTATTTGCATGAAAATGGGTACCCAGAGTATGATTTGATGAGCAACAACTGTGAAGATTTTGCGCTTTATTGTAAAACTGGTCTATGGAGCAAGGATATAGGTTACCAAGGGAGGAGCAGCCAAGCAAATATGGTTCATCCGACTAAAATAGAGGATAGAATTATTGGAGATTATGACTTTGACTAGTCAAAGTCATCCTTATTCTATGCCCCAAGATAGCTCTCCTTACTTTATGCCCAAAGACTAGTTACCTTCTCATTTTATGATTTTTCTTTATGTATTTTTAGGAGATTGTTTTCTCCTTTAGATTGTACCAAGCACCAAATATTTCAATCAATAAGAAATACATGTTTCATCTTCTACCTCTATACTTCTTATACAAAAATCTACTTTGCCATTTTGAGAGTCGTTGGCTACAAACCGAGCAACCCTCCCGCTGCAGGGCTCAAACCAATAAACTATACCAAATAGAAAATCGCTTCCGCTAGATTTCTATATGGTATCAGAGCAATGTTTCTGATCCTGCTCATCAAAAAAAAATCTACTTTTTCAAAAGAATTGATTAAAAAATAATAATAATAAAAATGGGAGTATGTGACGGGCGAAAGCAGGATGGAGGAAAACGAAGACAAAAAATAAAGGAAAAGTCGGGTTCCTTGAACCCGCAAAAAAAAAAAAAAGTCGAGTTCTTTAGACTCGCGAGAAAGAAAAGTCGGGTTCTTTAGAACTCGCGAAAAGAAAAGTCGGGTTTGTTAAGCCCGCAAAGAAAAGTCGGGTTTGTTGAACCCGCGAGAAAGAAAAGTCGGGTTGTTTTGACCCGCAAGATAAAAGAAAGTCGGGTCCTTTGAACCCGCAAAAAAAAAGAAAAAAAGAAAAGTCGAGTTTTCTTAACTCGCGAGAAAAGTCGGGTCGTTGGACTCGCAAGAAAGAAAAGTCGGGTTCTTTCGAACCCGCGAGAAGAAAAGTCGGGTTTGTTGAACCCGTGAGAAAAAAAAGTCGGGTTTTTTTTTAAACCCACAAGAAAAAGAAAAGTCGGGTTTTTTAAACTCGCGAGAAAAAAAAGTCGGGCTCAAATCTTTGAACTCGCAAGAAAAAAAGTCGGGTCCTTCGCACTCGCAAGAAGAAAAATCGGGCCTTTTTGAGCTCACAAGAAAAAAAAAGTCGGGTTATTTGAGCCCGCAAAAAAAAAGAAGAGAAAAATCGGGTTATTTGAACCCGCAAGAAAAGCAAACACTCCAACTTGAGAGGGGTGTTCTAAGAAGAAAAAATATTACTTGGCAAGTTAGGCGTTCGTAACCTTCACGCTCCAACTTGAGGGGGAGTATTGGAGATTATGACTTTGACTAGTCAAAGTCATCCTTATTCTATGCCCCAAGATAGCTCTCCTTACTTTATGCCCAAAGACTAGTTACCTTCTCATTTTATGATTTTTCTTTATGTATTTTTAGGAGATTGTTTTCTCCTTTAGATTGTACCAAGCACCAAATATTTCAATCAATAAGAAATACATGTTTCATCTTCTACCTCTATACTTCTTATACAAAAATCTACTTTGCCATTTTGAGAGTCGTTGGCTACAAACCGAGCAACCCTCCCGCTGCGGGGCTGAAATAAACAAACTAGACCAAATAGAAAATCGCTTCCGCTAGATTTCTATAAGAATTGAAAATCAAATGCAGCGATTCGCAACAGCTATTCCAAGAGCTTGTTCGAAGAGGGAGAATAAAGATTTGGGCATTCGAGAGGATGTTGTGAAAGTGCCTGTGAATGAGTTATCCTCTTTTCTTCTCGCTCTTAAATTAACATGATTATTGTTATCTTTCATTTCTGAGTTCGAGATGTGTTCCATTTCCAGTACTGTTAGTTAATTAAGAGCTTCACCCATGATTGTATTGTGTGTCATGAATTAAGTTGAATAACTTAGAACATGAATAATTAATTAATTAAATAGTTTACTTTGTATTAATATTAATTGGGTCTGCTTTTTCCTTGATAGAGCTTCGTAACAAACCAAACTGCGTCTAGCTAGCTATTATGAATGATTTATCGATATCAAAAGTTGTATGTTTGAAATTAAAAGGATGTGAAATAACACTCATGTTCATGTGTTTTTATTAAAAAATGTGTTTTTACTTACTATGGACATCAATAATGGTGTGTATATTGTGTGTGTGATATACAAGTAATAATTTTTGTGTTTGTATTCTACTATGTGAGAGCTTCTCAAAGAATAATACTATATCCAAAACAAAGCTAATGTGAGTGAGATATTGATTCTCGAAATTGCATGCTTGAAAAACCAAAGTAAAGAAAAATGAATTAAAGTTTTTAACTTGTATTAGTGAGAGAGAACAAAACATAGTGATTTATTGGAGGATCACTCATTGTATGTTATTTCCATATACGACTGCCAATGAGGTAATGAAACATACGTTCCATAGACCATTTCGATGAGTTACATTCCAGCATATCAATTGATTTAAATTTTTTCTTGACACAAGTTAGTCTGTTTCATAGTGATCATACATTACTTTTGGTCCTTTTCAATACTGAGATAGAATGATAGCAACCCCAAGTCAGTGTCATCTTCATCTTCTGTTTGAGCTTATTGATATCTGTCTTACTTGATCATGTCACAATAAGGTCATCCACATAGACGACTCTGGTGAGAATAAAACCTAATTACTGAAGTTTATATACCGCTTACTCCCATGAACATATACTTAATCCAAGATAGTTGAGTGACCCTGTCAAGTTGGTATACCATGCTCCCGGTGCCTGTCTCAACATGTAAAGGGCCTTGTTTAGCTTATACCATCCAACTATGATACACAAACCTCCTCTTTTAGATCTCCATTTAGAAAGGCCGAATTGACATCATGGCGATGTACAAGCCATCCCTCATTTGTTGCCAATGTTGACTTTGTCAAAATTTGTAAATCCCCTAAAACCGATTTTTTTTTTGTTAATTACAATGTTTTCTTGTGTCCGGGAATGAAATAAAATAACTAAGGTTATCTAACTTAGTTAGAGTACAAGTTAAATATGGTTAGGCTTCCTAAATTGATTGTGATATTATGGAGATCATGTGATACATGTTAGATCGTTTAGGTGACATACATAATGGTAAGGTTGATTGCTTGGATTATGAACTATGAGGTTGTGAATCTATGTCTTATGTATGTTAAGAATTGACCAATGAAAGTCAATATGACATAGGAGTTGGATATGATTAATAATGTGAATGATCATGTATGCTAACAAGATGTGAATATGATGACATGAAAGTATAGGAATCATGTCAAGAGGGACTCAAGCTCAGAAGGCTAACGGGTCAAGGAGAGATTAGGAATACAAGCATGAATTTGGAGGACTCGAGGCAAGTGATTCCCAAACTTAAGTTTCACTTATGTAATCAAATTCTTAAGTGTGTGAAGAATGGTAATCATGAAGGGATGGATAGTTATAGTGATGCCAAGGTAGGGGATGTTATGATGGGTCAAACATAGTTTAAATTTGCTAGAATCCAAATGATGGCAACAAACAGGTGATTAATAGCTATGCATGTAAGATTTGGATCAAGATAATACGATCATGAGAATTGTATATACGTACGTATTTAATGTTGTTAACCGTATTGTTATATGGATGCCAATGAAGACGCATATTTGTTAAGGGTGAACTATGTGATAGTGACGATGAGGAATGCTATCAAGGATTCGTAACAAAATTTAGCTAACAGTTCTCATATATTGTATGACCAAATCAAAAAAGCTATACACCATCAAAGAAACTCACTTAAGTCCACAATCAAAAGCCAACAAACAACTGCAATTTCTACAAAAACAAGCACAATTCATATCAACAATGAACTATAAAATTGAAAACTAGACCTGAGGGCCCAAGAGTCAAAGTAAATCCCTAATTTAATCAAAGAACAAACTATTTGATCCAAAGTTAAATAAAGTTAATGAGAGAAGCTTAGAAGATTGCAGTGGTAATAGTATTTATGAGGCAATAATCATGTAATTAGAAGCTCAAATATCAATTATGTGTCAAGAAACATGGGTCTTTACTAAAAATACTCTTTATACCAACCCAAGATTATTACACCCAAAGTGTTTACAAATACGCAATAAAGCTCACTACAATCACACTCACCCTCAACAGGGATAACCTGAACTCTAACCCTAACAGATTTACAGACACAAACTCTTGGATTATTCGAGATGAACAACCAAGATACAATATCTAAACCCTAGATTAGGTGAGGACGAAGGAAACTCACAAATACTAGAAACAAAACTAAAGAATGACTAAACTAATTACTGATCTCGAGAAGTCTATTTTATAGGAGAGTATGAGGCTTGGGTAGAAACACACCCGAGCCAAGGAAAACCATTAGATCAATCATAAGAAACACACCATCTAAAGATCAGAGCCATTGGATAAGGTGTGGAGTTTGCTGTGGGGATTGCCATGTTGGCAATCCACACTCTCTTTAACAAAACTGATGTTTAAGTGGGCCTGGGCCACAGACCATATGATCACATGCTTGGGCCAGACTTTGTAATAATGGGCCATTCTTCTTGACCTTCTGGGTTGCTACAGGACCAGCAACACACGACCTCAACATCAATTTATCATGCAATCATCATCAACCCATCAAGCAATCCAAACATACATGTAACACAAAAAAAACAATACAATAAGATGACTAAATGGTAAGCTATAAAATTGATAAATGTTAAATGGGTCAATACAACTTAACCCTTAACAGTTTAACATTATGCAGGGTATTTTACAAGTTCCTGGCAAAGCTTAAAGAAATCGACATTATTAGATTGAAATCAAAGATTTTAAGTTGATAACTATTTTGCTCAAGTGGCAAATTTAATTTTTTGCACCGTGTAAATCAGACTCAAAGAAGGGAAACTAAACTATCATGCAATATATTCTGAAACTCTGACCGATTTTCGGTTCAAAAGTTCCCCTTAATATATGAAAATCAAATCAGAATAAAACCAGAAAATTGTAATCAATTTTTTGTGTGACAATGTGCTAAAAAGATGGGTTTTTTTTAATTATATTTCAAAATTAAATCGGATTTAAAATGAAAAGGCTAAATAAATTATGTAATAGGTTATAGTCTTGTCAAAATTAGTTCTTTGTTGTGAAAGTCCAATCAATTATTTATTGCAATAGTCTTGTCAAAACGGTTGTGATGCGTCGGCAGTGGTGAAGATAGGAGACACCCTCACGCCGACGAAGCCTAGCTCAATTGGTGAAAATTGGGGGAGCTAGAGTGGAAGTCATGTGGAGGTTGAGGGTTCGATTTTTGTCGGAACCATATTTACCACATGTGAGGGTTTCACCTGGGAAGATCCCCAATCTGACCCAGGGTGTTAGCCGGAACTCCACCGCAGCACTTGCCGTTAAAAAAAAAAAAAAAGGAGACATGTCACATCGGTGAAGGACCTCGAGCTAGTGAAGCGAGAAAAGTTATTAGTTGACATTTCAAGGCCTTCTCCATATCTACCATAATAATATTATTAAACTCTATAACTTTAAATGTGTAGCACACTAAGAAACTTTTATCACTTAATATCGATATATAATTATGCATCCTAGTTCAATGGTACCTTAATAAGATTTCATGCTCATCTATGAGTCTCTAAAGCTACAAACCGTGTAGTATGTATAAAAACTATGTAATTCAACTTAATTTATTATCATTCTATCTTGGAAAAAATGGATTTTAATACTCTTAACTATCGTCTGTTGGCGGATAATACTTCCAACTATCATTTTGGCCATTAGCACTCCAAACTTTCAACTTGTTTGCTTTTATCACTCCCAAACTAACTGAGTTTTAACCTGGTTAATAGTGTTCGTGGCCAAAATGTAAAAACCTAAACTTATATGTGGCCAAAATATAAAAAAACAAAACTTAAGGGGCATTTTTGACAATAAACCTTTAACTTATAAATCTCACCCCCCTCTTCTGTAACAGACCCCCCCTTCTCTCTCTCTCTCTCTCTAAACCATCACCCTTCACCGGAAAACCACCACCACCTTCACCGGAAACCACCACCACCCACCCTTCACCGGAAACCCTGCACCACTGCCGGATTGATTCCCCCACCTATCGAGCTTCATCATCATCCATATAATTCATAATATTATATATACACGCACCTTCCATTTACAGGCCCAGACCACCCGCCACCAACAACAACCACTACCGCACCTTCCATTTACAAGCTTTTATCACTCGTCGAGTTCTACATCATATTATATCCCCTAATTTTCATACCCTAATTCAAATTAACAACCACTGCCTCACCGTACCACAACCACCAACAAACCCACAACTGATTTTCCTTCAACGTATTTCTGATTTGTTGATGGGTTGTTTCTCTGGCGGGGTTTGGTTGCTGAAGGAGAGAGAGAAGTGGTGGTGGTGGGGTTTGGGAAGGGTGATGGTTCGATGATGGAGATGAACGCAGATGCGTTACCGAGATATTATACTGAAACAAAAGAGGAGGATGAGGGACAGTAGAGGAAGAGGACTTACCGGAGAGGAATGGTCGTCGGCTCCGGTCACAGGAGATGGTCGTGACGATGGTGGTTATCGCTAGAAAATATGGCTTCATTGAAATAGACGGTGGTGGTTTTTGCTGGAGAAGGTGGTGGTCGTTTCGTCGGAGAAGGTGGTGATTGTTCTGTTGACGGTGAGTGTGGTGGTGCAGCGGCGGTGTGTGTGGTGGTGCAGGTGGCATCATCTCCCCCCCCCCCCTTCTATCTCTCTCTCTCTAGATAGATCTGTGTTTTGCTTTATATAATAATAATAATAATAATAATAATAATAATAATAATAATAATAATAATAATAATAATAATAATAATAATAATAAGTTTCCAAAGGGTCCCTTAAGTTTAGGTTTTTACATTTTGACCACGAACATTAACCAGGAGACCTCAGTTAGTTTGGGAGTGATAAAAACAAACAGGTTGAAAGTTTGGAGTGCTAATGGCCAAAGTGATAGTTGGAAGTATTATCCGTCAACAAGCGATAGTTAGGAGTATTAAAATTCATTTTCCGGGTGGGGTTCGTGTAGAAAGTAGTGTTTTCCTAAGAAGTCTAGGAAGTGTTTACAACCATTAGATTAGATTTTTAATGGTGTAGATTAAACGAATGGCATTTATGTAATTAGTGTTTTATAATCATTAGTTAATTAGAACATGTAGGGGTATTCTTGTAAAGTCATTAAAGTTTTAAATGGAAAAAAATAAAAAAATTGTTGCACAAAACCCCTACATTCACGCTCGTTTCCTTTTTTAAAAAAATCACCATCATTTCCATCATTCAAATTCTTACGAAATATAACTGGAAACCCTTTTCATTGTTTATTCAATATGCATTCTTTCAAAGTTTAGCACCAATAAGCTAAAAAAACACTTTACAATAATCAACGCCAATGATGGATCAATTCAACTTTGTAGTGTTTTTGTATGAATATACAACGATCAAATGATGTTATATCATCTATTTTTTGTGTAAGGTTTACATACTAGTGTTTATTTCTTCGCATGGTGTTTTATCAAATGTTTATTTCTTCGTATAGTGTTTTACTGGTGCTTATTTCTTCGCATAGTGTTTTATCACAACTAACAATGTCTTATTATTTTTTATGGTTGTTAGTTGATTTATTTCTTCGCATCGTGTTTTGTCAGTGATTATTTCTTTGCAAGGTGTTTTACCGGTGTTTATTTCTTCGCATCGTGTTTTATCAAATGCTCATTTCTTCGTATAGTGTTTTACCAGTTTTTATTTCTTCGCATATTGTTTTACCAGTTTTTATTTCTTCGTGTAGTGTTTTATCACAACTAACAGTGTCTTATCGTTTTTAAGGGTTGTTAGTTGAAATAATGATGAATTATGATGAAGATGGTGATGATATTCGTTGAGATTGTATGATGAAGATGATTATCTAGTTATTATTATCTAGTTAAATTCAGTAACATAAATATAGGAAATTTAAAAACTGAAATCTATTCCATAATTATCTAGTTATTATTATTAATTGTTTTATTATAAAAACTAATCTAATTTGTTAATTACCAAGATACCCTTTTCTATAGAAATTAGGAGTGCCACATGTCATTAATGTGTGGCTTCCAAGACTTCTTAGGAAAACACCACTTTCTACACAATTCCTAACCTCATTTTCCCTTCTATCTTTCATCCATGATCCAAAACTCAAGACCAAAACTGATAAAAAAAAAAAACTTAATAAAAAACACCAAATGTAATCAAATGCAAAATTATAGTTGGGAAAATCGAATACAGATTTTCGAATTTGGGTTTCAAGTTTGATATTCGCAGATCAACTGGCGATTGTGAGAACATAAAGTGAGGAGCAACTCATGAACTTCACATGTTGTTCAGGGTCGATTGCTCATGAAGGATTTACAGATCTTGAACTTGACAATGTAGAATGAGAGGGAAGATTGGTTTTTTGTTTAGGGTTGCTAAACCAAATGAGGGGAATTATTCAGGGAATCAAATATCAAGTTATAACAATAGATGTAGCATTGCGTTTTGACTGAAACTACAACCCGGTATAATAAGCTGGAAAAACATGAATCGCATGACCTAAGAATGTGACAAGTGTCCCACAAAAAGATATTAATTTTATTATTTAGATATAGAGTTGTGATTAATACATGTTTGAAATTGTAAATGAAATAATTGTTAATTTGTTATTATTCCAGCTATTTATTTAGTAGTATATAAATATTTAGTAGTGTAGGAGGAGAGTAAGGTTTGGTGAAGTGGCTGGACACCCCATACAAAGTCACCATCAAATGGCGTTAAACACCGTTATGGGGGCGACAAGGGCTTTGGCCTGAGTAGGATAACGATCTTAAAGGAGAGAAACATAAGAATGTGTGGATCAAATTTGCATACAATTAAAACCCTTTTATTTGGATGGGGCGTCAAATGAGTGTAGATGGTCAAAGGATATATGGTATGCAATGGAGTCCCTAGGGGATTCATTGCGCCACGTAGACAAGAGCTTCATTCAATAACATACATGCAATGGATTATCGCTAATTTAATTAAAGAAAGAGAAAAAAAGAACTTGATTGGTTGTTATATATGGGCCTCATAATTAACCCCGTTAATGTTCGCTAAGGCCATGTGGTTTACTTTAACTATCTTTAACTTCACCTAAATGTTACATCCTCCGCTTTGTCTCCTTTCACACTAGCTCACTTCAAGAAAATGATTTAATACCCCTTAACTCTATCTCATCCATTTAACTTTCTCTCTTTTAATTCATGTTAACATGTTAACTCATTGCCACTTTAAAGCCCTAAACACGGAAAAGGAGTGGTGTACAATGAAAGTTACAATGCCACATCACCGTTAACGCCCTTGGGGTATGTTTGGCAATAACTTTTATGAACTTCAAACTTTTAAGAAAAAAAACCCATACTCAATAAAAAAAACTTGTTTGGTTGAAAAAGCTTGAAGCTTTTAGGTTAAGAGAAAAAGATCTATATTGAAAAGCTACTAGTACTAACGTTTAAGACAAATCTCTTACTAGCTACAAGCTTTTAATGAGTAAATGACACAAATACCTATTTTATCTAAAAATACATGCATACAAGCTTTTAGTTAATGCTCATTTTGATCATTTTATACATTTTATTAAAAGCTTAAGCTATTTTATCAAACACCAAAATATATTTAAAAAGGTTTCAGCCACCAGCTAGTTTTGCCAAACATATCTTTGGTGTTAAGTTACCCCCCCCCCCCCCCCCCCCAAAAAAAAAAAAAAAAAAAAAAAACTATAGCGCTTAGGAAATAGAGGGGAGCGCCACGACACGTTTTCAAGCTGAGGTGTATGAGCGATAGCGCCTCATACCACAGCCTAAAACCTCAATGACTTGCATCACGTGTCTACCCCTTATGCCGTTATCCTAGCTAGCTTCGGATAAGATATGGACCACTCATTACCATTACCATACAAATTGATAAATGAAGTTTTGAAACATTGGAATGTAACGTAAAACACCCTACATTACTTGCCATGAAATTTCTTTAAAGCGTACGTTGTTGACCCACTCATCCATTTGACTCAAATATTTCATATACAATTATACGGAAATATTAAAATTTTCTTATTTTTATATTTAACTAAACCCACACATTGCATCAAGAAAACGGTGATAATTTGTCAGGTATCGACTTAGTTTGTTATGATACCGGTACGGTACCTAATAAGAAGATGTCAAATAGGATCCATTGGCTAAAACGGCTAGAAAATCGGCTAAAGCTTAGCCTGAACAAAAAATGCATGGTGAAACATAAGGGGTCCACATAAAAACATGTCAGATTGAAACCAATGAAAAGTGGATTTTTTTTATCCGCCATTTTTAGCCATTGACTATTTAGTCATTGGCTATGTAGCTGTTAATTAGTACATGTATAAAATATGTCCATAGCCTAGTATAGATGTCTGTTTAACGTTATTGTACGTGTTTGGGTGTATTTTGTATGATTTTGGGCTGTTTATGTATGAACTAGCGACTAGGACATTGGATGCGACTAGCTTTGCTAGTTGCATGGGAATCAAGACGATTAGCTAGCTAATCGTCCCTCCTAATCTCCTGTTTAATAGTTAGTCGCCCTAAGGACCCTGAGCGACTAGCAGGAGGTATAAATACTTCCAATGATTGCCCTAATCATTTCAGTTGTCGTTTCACACACTCCAACACCCCAGGTCTTAGGTTTTCAGGTCTGTAAGCTTTATTGTACACATACACTTTGTTTTAATAAGATTACAACCTTTAAACCATTATTCGTGTGTGTTTTTTATAACTCGTTATTGTGTTGTTGGCGTTTCTGTTATTCAGACGCCGTCTAATGGATTCCGCACATTAGACGAATCAGCTCGTGATAGTCAGGTTGTCCGAAAACGATCTTACAGTAGCCCACATTTATTTATACGCCGATATTTAGCCTCCGCTTTTTCATCCACTGGTTGAATTTAGTTCACGTTATACATGTGACTTTTTTTTGATAGAATTAATCCCTCGACCTTTTCTCATTGATTTCACCAAATATATAATACATGGGATCCTATCTTTATGGAAAGGATTACAATACAATTCAAAATATATAAAAGATATACACAATAATTACTATATCTATTACACCCCCGCAGTCGAAGCGGGAGGAGACCGGATGCTGAGACTGTCTCTGAAATCTTCAAATAAAATGCGAGGTAATCCTTTCGTGAAAATGTCTGCTATCTGATAACGAGAGGGGACATGAAGAACCCTGACGTGTCTCCTCTGAACCTGTTCACGAACAAAATGAATGTCTAGCTCGATGTGTTTGGTGCGCTGGTGTTGCACCGGATTCCCTGACAAGTATATAGCGCTGACGTTGTCACAATAAACAAGAGTCGCGCGAGATAGGGGATGCTGTAACTCGAGAAGCAAATTTCGAAGCCAACATATTTCTGCTACGACATTAGCGACCCCTCGGTATTCAGCTTCAGCACTGGATCTAGACACTGTGTTCTGGCGCTTAGATGACCAAGAGATGAGGTTGTCGCCAAAATAGATGCAATAGCCACTAGTGGAACGCCGAGTGTCGGGGCAGCCGGCCCAATCAGCATCAGTGTAGGAAATCAAAGATTGAGAAGTGCAGCCGTGGAGAGTCAACCCAAACGATGAAGTTCCTTTTATGTACCGTATGATTCGCTTCAGGGCGTTCCAGTGATCAAGTCGGGGAGAGTGCATATGCATGCAAACCTGCTGAACAGCGTAGGAAATATCGGGTCTCGTGAAAGTAAGATACTGAAGTGCGCCAGCAAGACTCCGATATAAAGTGGGGTCATGAAACAGCTCACTGGTGTGGTCACTAAGTTTACTGTTTGTGTCGACTGGAGTGGACACAGGATTGCACGACTGCATACCGGCTCGTGCAATGATGTCAGCCGCATAGGACTGCTGTGAGAGAAACATGGTGTCTTTTATGCGAGACACGGAGATACCCAGAAAATAACTAAGTGAGCCAAGGTCTTTCATGGCAAATTCACTAGACAACTTTGCCATGAGAGAATGTCGAAGTTTGTCAGAGGAGGTGACAAGGAGGATGTCATCGACATAAAGGAGAAGATAAGCTGTGTGGGGCCCCTGGTGAAATGTAAATAACGAGGCATCGCTTTTGCTATGACTGAACCCCATGGATAATACAAAATCCGTGAACCGTTGGTACCATGCTCGTGGAGCTTGTTTGAGACCATATAGAGATTTCTTGAGCAAGCAGACATGATCAGGAAACTGTTTATTACGAAACCCCATTGGCTGGTACATGTAGACTGTCTCATTCAGGTTCCCGTGTAGAAAAGCATTTGTAACATCTAACTGATGAATGGACCAATGCTTAGATAGGGCGATGGAGAGAACTGTGCGTATGGTGGCCGGTTTAACAACCGGACTGAAGGTTTCCCCACAATCGACCCCTATCTGCTGTAAACGGCCGTCACAAACCAATCTGGCCTTATATCGTTCTAATGCCCCATCCGACCTGTATTTATGTTTAAATAGCCACATACTACGAATAACATGCATGTCCGGATGTCGAGGTACTAATTCCCAAGTTCCGTTTCTAACAAGTGCATCGTACTCAGTGGTCATGGCCGAGTACCATTCCGGTATAGACAAGGCATCAAGTGGGTTTTTGGGGACAGGCACAATGGTAGGTGTAGTAGTGGTGTGTAGGTTAAATGGAAGTTTTGGTTTAACTATGCCGCTCATGGAGCGGGTGTGCATGGACCGGGATGGTGGTGGAGGTGGTGGGGGAATTGGTGAAGCGTGGGTAGTGGGCTGTGATGGGAGAGGGGATGGTGTGGGCTGGGCAGTATGTGGTGAGGCGCTGTGAGGGCTCGGCGATGAGGGATGGGCCTGAGGTGAGGTTGGTGGGCTAGTCGAGTGGGTTGAGTTGTGGGCCGTGGGCATGGGGATGGATGGGCTCAAGGTTGGACGTGGGGCCGTGGGTTGGGACGAGTGGTTTAGGTGAGGTAACAAATGGTGGGGAAAGTGATCATCTAGGAAGGTATAGGTAGGTTGTGGGGCGACTGACTGTTTGAAAGGAAAGGTGGTTTCGTCGAATGCCACGTGTCTGCAAATATAGACCTGTTTGGTTTGCAAGTCAAGACATCGGTACCCCCTGTGGGACGGGGGATAGCCGAGAAAGACGCAGGGTTGAGCACGGTTTTCGAGTTTGTGAATGGTGGTGGAAGGAGTGAGAGGGTAGCACATACAACCAAAGACTCGAAGGTGGTCATAGCTCGGTGTGGAGTGATATAGAATTTCAGTGGGGGTTTTGTTTTTGGTGACTTTGTTGGGAAGAATATTGAGTAAATACGTTGCGGTTTCAAGGGCAAAATGCCACAAATGAGTGGGTAATGATGCATGGGCCATAAGGGTGCGGATAACATTATTAATGGTGCGGATTTTTCTTTCGGCTTTGCTGTTTTGTGATGATGTGTATGGGCACGATAAACGTTAAAGAATGCCATTTGTTGTGAAAATTTTTTGGAAAGAGTTATTAACATACTCACCGCCATTATCGCATTGAAAGGTTTTAATGGTACGTTCGAATTGCGCTTTAATGGTGGTGGCAAACTGAACAAAGGCATTAAATACGTTTGATTTATGTGAAAGTGGGTATGTCCACAAAAAATTTGAGTGATCATCTAAAAATAATACATAATATTTATGGCCAGATGAACTAATAATAGGAGAAGTCCACACATCACTATGAATAATATCAAACGGTTGAAACACACAAGTACTAGAAGAAAAGAAAGGTAACCGAATACTTTTTCCAAAAACACACGAGTCACAAACATGTTTATAAAAGTTATTAAAAGAAACAGAATTATTATTTTTAATGGAATTTAAAGACGAGCGTCCTGGATGGCCAAGACGTTGGTGCCAGAGATCCGCAGAGATGGCAGCAAAGGCTGTGGGAATGGAGGAGGAGGACCCGAGCACCATAGGGTAAAGATCACCGCTGCTGTTGCACCGCAGGAGCGGGGTCCGCGTCTTGAGGTCCTTCACAAGAAAACCAAACGGGTCAAATTCAACAGACACGGAGTTATCTCTAGTAAAACGACGAACAGAAATAAGGTTTTTAATAAGTTTAGGTGAATAAAGTAAGTTTTTAAGGATAAAGGGTGGGAATGGTTTGGGAAGGTATTTTGTGCCTTGACCTACTACCGGAATAGTGTGACCACTACCAACTATAATATTTTGAGGAATGCACGTATTAGAAAAAGAATGAAAATCACCTTGATCATGCGTCATGGTTGAAGATGCACCCGTGTCCATGTACTGAGTTGGGTCTGGCTGCTGAAGAGACATAGTATAAAGAGCTTGCTCGATGTCAGTCGGGCTATAGGCCGCATAATGGTTCTGCTGTGGACGGGGGCCCAAAAGACCATGCTGTGACTGGGCCGGTTGACTGCTGCTGTTGGGCTTGTTTGAGGTGGGGTACGGGCAGGGGGGTTGGGCCATGTGAAGGATTGGTGAGATGGATATTAGGCTGGTGGGTAGGGATATTGGGCCTGTGGATATTGTGGTGCAGAATTTTGAGCCGTAGGGTACCAGGGACTAAAGGAAGGATATTGTGAAGGCCAAAAGTATTGAGGTTGACCACGTCTGAAGCCGCCACGACCGCGTCCACGGCGACCAGGTCGTCCGCGGCCACGGCCGTAACTGCCGTCAGAAGGCCGGTGAGGGTCAGTGGGTGGAGGGCGGTTGTTGGTGGTAGCGGTGAGGGCATTGGCGGCTGTTTTAGAGGAGGCGAGGGCATGTTCGGCTTTGTCGGATTCGGCCTGTATTAATTTTGATCGGGCGTTATAAAATGTGGGGAGTGGGTGGGTATTTTTGAGTATAGTGGATATGCTTTCGTATTGGTCATTGAGGCCCGCCAGCAGATGTAGTACCAACCGGTCGTTGTCAACTGGCGCGTCAACATTAGCGAGTTGATCGGCCAGAACTTTCAGGGCCTGACAATAAGCAGACATATTAGAAAAACCTTCCAAACGAGTGTTGGAAAACTTACCCATAAGATGAATAGCCCGAGCACTCTTATTGTCGTGAAATAAGCTTTCGATGGCGACCCATGCTTCATGGGCGTTGGAGATGTTGTTGATGATGGTGTGAAGTAAGTCATTAGAGATGGTGGTGTATATCCATTGAAGGACAATAGCGTCTAAGCGCTCCCAGGTATCATTGGAGGTGGAAGACTCGGCTTCGTTTGGGTCAGAAGAGAGGACCCGAGGCTTAAGATGGTCGTCTACCATATATGCCTTGCAGTGAAGGCGAAATAAGGTGGCCCAAGAAGAATATTGGGAGGACTCGATCTCAAGAACGATAGGAACAAAGTTCTTGATATTCGACACAGTAGCGGCAGGGTGCAATTTTGATTCGACATTGAGGGTAGGTATGACAGTGGAGGAGGCAGCAGAGGAAGTCATGGTGAGTGAGAGGGTTACGAATCAGAAGAAAACAGAAGGTAGAAGGCTGCGATCGGCAGAGGAGAACCCGACAGCAGCAGAGGATCGAAGTAGGGTTTTTTTTTTTTTTTTTTTTTTTTTTTTTTTAGAGGGGATAATCTCTTGATACCATGATAGAATTAATCCCTCGACCTTTTCTCATTGATTTCACCAAATATATAATACATGGGATCCTATCTTTATGGAAAGGATTACAATACAATTCAAAATATATAAAAGATATACACAATAATTACTATATCTATTATTTTTTGGTCTTTTTATGAACCTCATTGTACTTTCAAGGTTTTTTTTCGGATAATTTTTAGCGCTCTTAGCCGATGGATTCCTTTTGGGTGCGACTATTTTTTTTTTTCCTTTGTCTATTTTTATAAACTAAACATGCATTTCTATTCATATAACATTCAGTGGCTTCAGTGGCAACTTGTGTATTCTAGTATTTTTTTTCCCTGTCCCCGTCTACACAACTCATTCCATAGACTATCAAACGAAGACGTTGAATTTTCAAAGGTCAAGCAAACTATAATATATTATTTGAGAACTCGGAAAGGCACTTTCATTTCTTTTTCCTCCATATAATTTAATTAGATGTGTATATATAAAGAAGTAATATGCATACAATGAACACGGTACAATATACAACCTTGAGAGCATTTTAATAAACACAAATGGATGATTTTGTGGGGAAAATAGAACGATCCGATCTCAAAGATGGAGACCACATATATGCTTGGAGGAAGCTCTGTGCGTATACTCACCATGGTTAGTTCCCTGATTAACTCCTAAATGTTTATGTTTATCGATCCATTAATATTTAGTAACTTAATTATTAATTTGTAAGAAATATATGTGTGTCCAGGCATCTACGTTGGGGAAGGCAAAATTATTCATTTTGTGAATCCTAATCGTAAGGGTAACCCTAATGGTAACCCTATAAAAACGTTTATAGGATTTTCAACCGCTAGTAGTACAGGTGGTGAGAAAGCAAAGACACCTTGTAAGAATTCATTTTGTAAGTTGGAGAAAGCGGCAGGAAGTGGAGTAAAAATGTCTTGCATAGATTGCTTCGTTAAAAACAGGTCATTACACCGATTCAAATACAAAGTAAATCGTGCGTATCTTTTGGTGCAAGCCGTTGGCGGATCATGCACCACGGCTGAATCGGATCCCCCAGAAGAGGTGATACATAGGGCAACTTATTTGTATGAAAATGGGTATGGAAAGTATGATTTAAATAATAATAATTGCGAAGATTTCGCACTTTATTGTAAAACCGGGTTATGGAGTACTGATAAAAAGTATCAAGGAAGGAGTAGTCAAGGGAATATGATACATCCAACAAGCAGTGATATAAAAGATAATGATTATGGGAAGCGTTTGCTTCAAATTACAACGGCTATTCCAAGATCATTTTCAAAGAGAGATGAGAAAGACTTGGGTATTCGTACGGATGTTGTGAAGGTGCCTGTGGAGATGTTAGCGTTTTTTTGTGCTTCTTTAAAGTAAAGAGTGAATAAACCACAAACCTTGTTTAAAAATCTTTCATTTATCACTTTGTAATGTGTTGTTGAATGTAATTGTGTCGGTCGTCAATTATGTATAATATGTAATTTTTTGCATCAATTGTTAATTATGTAGAATTTGTGATTTATTCATTCCAATGTCCAATTTTATATTTAACTAGTGTTTAACCCCGCGTTGCAAGGGCTGATCGGATGTCGCGGTCCCGTCAAAGATAGTATTTATAAGTCCTATATTACCTCAACTAATATAGTAATGGCAACAAAGGGTGTCGAACCACAAAGAGTTTGTGGTCGGTGAAATAGGTTTTAGTTAATTAAAAAGATGTCACTTTATGAAGTTAGTTAATTATGAAGCTTGTATATTTGTGTTAATTTAAGATTTTTGATTTGAGAATAGTTTGTTTATTTAGAAAACTTGAAATTAACATGTAATGGAATCAAAATGAATTGCAAACAATTGGTAATAAAAGATCACACCCGGGTTCAACAAGTGAAGTCTAAGGTTTTCACAAATGGGTCAAACAAATCTAATATGATTGGTATTAACGAGTTGATTGTTCAATAGGCTTAGGTATCAAGAATCATCAACATCAACGATGTACAATAATATACTTCATTACACTAGAACATACAACCCTAAGTTTGTGTTAAAGCAAGGAATCATGTTCATGACACTAGAAATTGACACAAAATCAATTAACTAAAATGACTACAACATAAGATTAATCACAATTCAACATAATTGTTCAAATACTTAATCAACACAATTAGGAGTTTAAGAAATACCCAAATGTTATAACCCTAGAACTTCAAATGTCTACACCCAAGTGTATACAAAGGGAATTGACCACTCATAGCCATGAAGCTTGAATCTTCAATGTTTTTCTTGATTCTTCAAGAGGATGATGTGAAATGGTTGGTGGATGGATTCGGATGATTAGAGATGATTGGTAATGATGAAAATGCTGATTTTTGGTCAAAGGGAATGATTTTTATCAGTAACATCTGTAACCCCTGTCATAACTAGTCCATTAAAGCTGAAAATTCGTATTTTCTCAGGTTTTGGCATAACTTACGCCATTTTTGGCGTAGGTTACTCCACCCTTGTTCCCCTACGCCATTTGCTTCGTCAAAATGCCATTTTGGAGCTCTTTCTACGCATTTGGCATAACTTATGCCATTTCTGGCGTATCCTACACCAAACCGTCGCTGAAATTCCGGTTTTCTTGTTTTCTTCATAACCTTTTCGTTTCAACTCCGTTTTACTCCGTTTTTGTGGCTACGTCTTCGTTTTTCAATCATCTTTCATGAAATACAAAAATATATTAATTTTCACTTCTTATAAATTCTCAAAAACACGCTAAATCTTCGTTCTTTGCTCCCGGTTGCTCGTTTCTTGCACCCGGTTCCTCCTAGCTTCAATCCAATGCGTCATTTAACTCCCAAAATGCATTCTAAACCTATCAAGTCCTGTAAAACATAAATCATATGAAAGTAGATAATGATCAGGACTCAAATGCACATAAAAAAGTCAAACTTAAGCACTAGAATTTGAGGCTTTTCAACCATGCATACGACTGGGAAACATCATCCTTATTCATGGTGCTAATCGGAAAATAAAAGAAAGAAGGGATATGGGAATGAGGGGTTATTGACGGCTGAAAGAAAAAAGAAAAGCAAGATGATAACGAAGACCAGAGCTAGGGTATTTAGAACCATAGCTCTGATACCATAAAAATGTTTGTTTACGGTAATTCTCTGATGATTTATTATTGAATAGAAAAACCATTTATATTATAGATATGGTTAGGTTATTTTCAGAAGAGGATTTAGTGCGAGAAGAAACCTAAATCTTACTTTTTATTAGTAATAGTTCATATATTTTTTAAGTTTTTACTTTTTATGTATCATTGTTTATGTTATATATACAAAAACCCATAAAATTAGTGCAATAAAATGTTTTTTTTAAGGTTTAAACTCTTTTCTATACATTTGTTATATTATACGTAGGTAATGTTCCTACACAAAATTTGTACATGTGTAGGTTATATATAAATTAATGAAATTTCTTCATATACTTGTTTTATTTTCAAGATAGATTAATAAACAACACATTTCAACAATTTTCTTATATTTTTATTTAAAAAAATGATAAAAATGAATTATTATTTATCTTTTTGTCGCACTAAAACCTCTTCTGAAATGAACCATCCCCTATATATATGGGAGAATACAATAAATCCTAAACTATAAATATGAAAGAGATGTATGTAGAACTATACAAGAGATACCTCTTAATAATACAAACGATAAATACAAATTGATAAAAGAAATTTTGGAATATCACATGTCTACCGGCTTGTTCCCTTATCCTAGCTTCAGATAAGATATGGACCTCTCATTACCATACAAATTGATAAAAGAAGTTTTGGAACATTGGAATGTAAAACACCCACATTATTTACCATGAAATTTCTTTAATGAGTATGTTGTTTGACTCACTTGTTAGTTGCGGATCTAAAAAATTAAACACGAGGTAACATTTTATAAAAATACCTTAAAAACAAAAAAATCCATTTCGTCAAGATAATCGATGGGTAACAGACGTACCCCGGTAACATGTTGTAACTGCCCTTGTCACTCATCCACATGACTCAAATATTTCATATATAACTAGTGGTTTCAAAGTCGGCGTGTTGCGCTGAGATTCTAAGCGCCATGCCTTCCACCTCAACATGCTGGAATTCCCTGCACTACATTTTGTACCTTGACAACAAAGTATATGTCGGGTCGAGTGAAGGCGGGGTATTGCAAAGTGCCAACAAGTTTTCGGTATGGAGTGGAATCAATAGAAGGAGAGGAGTCAATGGATGTGAGAGTTTCGGAGGTGCTTAGGGGTGTGAGAACATCCTTGGCACCCTCCATTTTAAAGGTGGTGAGAATGTCTTGGATGTGCCGGTGTTGCGAAAGAAAGAGACCGTGAGTGGTAGGAATGACCTCAATTCCTAGGAAATAATGAAGATCACCAAGATCTTTGATGGAGAATTGTTTTTCTAGGGCTTGAACAAAAGTATCTAGGAATGTGTTGGTGTTTCCAGTGAGCACAATGTCATCAATGTAAACAAACAAGTAAGTAGGCAATGGTACCATTGTGGTTATAGACAAAGAGAGATGCATTGGACAAGCATTTTTTGAAACCGAATTATTGAAGGAAGGTAGTGAGTTCGGTGTACCAAGCGTGTGGAGCTTGTTTAAGGCCATGGAGAGATTTCTTTAGTTTGCAAATGTGAGTGGGAAATGCCGAATTAGTAAACCTGGGTGGTTGAATCATATACACATATTCATGTAAGGTACCATGAAACAATGCATTATTGACATCCAGTTGGCATAAGGACCACCCGCGAGAGAGAGCAATGGATAAGATGGTACGAATAGTGACGGGTTTTGTGACTGGACTGAAGGTATCAAAGTAATCTTTTCCATACTGTTGATGGAACCCTTTGGCGACTAGGCGTGCTTTATATTTTTCAATTGTTCCATCGGGATTCCAGTTGATTCGAAAAACCCATTTGCATCCAATTGGACTTTGGGTAGTATGTGGTACAAGTTCCCACGTGTGATTTTGAAGGGGAGCATTGTATTTGAGGTCTATAGCAGTGCGCCACTTTGGATCTTTCATAGCTTGGATATGGGTAGAGGGTTCGATATAAGTAGGAAGGGGGTGGAATGTTGTGGAGCTGACGAAGTTAGGGTTGTAGTATAATTGGGATTTGGTTTAGGTTGATGACGTGAAAGAGGAGGATGAGGAGATGTTTGTGGAACGGAATTAGGAACATAAGGGTTTGGAGAGGTATTGGGTACGGGTGTAAAATCACGTAATTTTTTTTTCTCAAATTTTATTAGTTATTCATTTTTTTTACCACAACAATAACAAATAATAATATAGAGTGGGATTTGTTTGAATGAGTATTATTCATAAGTGTAGTATTTTTTTTTTTTATAAACTTAACCAAACAAATCATGCACCTAAAAAAAACAAAATCTGCTGAGCCCAAAAAACCCAGCCCAAACCTAAGTATGAATCGACCCAAAACTGCCTTTCCTTTTCCCTGCTGTTACTTGACATCGAACCCTAACGGTTTGACCACCAATTAGTTGATTTTGACCGCATAATCAAGCTTGTTTTGGAAAGTTTATCGAAATTTATTCGTATTAATTGACCGACATCATGATTCCGCACAAAACCAACTCACATATACGCGTAAACATCTAATAATTGAGCTTGATTAACTCGGTTCTGACCAAACTTTGGTCAAGAGTTAAAATATTCCAATTATACGTTAATAATATAAATTGAAACCACGAATTGATTCAGTAAGGGCCGAAAATTACCCTCATACCTTCACATGTCGTTCAAAAGCTCTTAATAGTGCGTATACTCGATCGGTTGACTTTTACTTTGACTTAGCCCTTGATAAGCTTCGTGACAGGTTAGTCTGAATCATTCCCAAAATCGTTTATGTTATCTTAGCCCTATCATTTGCCCTTTGTTTTATTTGGTTTATCGTTCGTAATTAAACCGATTTGAAATCTAGGGTTCTTAGATTCTAATTGGGGAAGATGACTCATTACAGTCATAATACAAATACATTTGTTTCTGGTTTAGAATCATTCTCAGGGTGTGGCTAGAAAAACGACTAGAGCTTAGCCTGAACAAAAAATGCATGGTGAAACATAAGGGGTCCACATAAAATCCTGTCAGATTGAAACCAATGAAAAGTGGATTTTTTTATCCGCCATTTTTAGCCGTTGACTATTTAGCCATTGGCTATGTAGCTATTAGTACATGTATAGAATATGTCCATAGCCTAGTATAGATGTTTGTTTAACGTGATTATACGTGTTTGGGTGTGTTTTGTATGATTTTGGGTTGTTTATGTATGAACTAGCGACTAGGACTTTGGATACGACTAGCAAGGATGTGACTAGCTTTGCTAGTCACATGGGAATCAAGACGATTAGCTAGCTAATTGTCCATTCTAATCTCCTATTTAATAGCTAGTCGCCCTGAGGACCCTGAGCGACTAGCAGGAGGTATAAATACTTTCAATGATTGCCTTAATCATTTCAGTTGTCGTTTCACACACTCCAACACCCCAGGTCTTAGGTTTTCAGGTCTGTAAGCTTTATTGTACACATGCACTCTATTTTAATAAGATTACAACCTTTAAACCATTATTCGTGTGTGTTTTTTATATCTCGTTATTGTGTTGTTAGCGTTTCTGTTATTCAGACATCGTCTAATGGATTCCGCACACTAGACGAATCAGCTCGTGATAGTCGGGTTGTCCGAAAACGATCTTACAGTAGCCCACATTTATTTATACGCCGATATTTAGCCTCTGCTTTTTCATCCACCGGTTGAATTTAGTTCACGTTATACATGTGACTTTTTATTGGTCTTTTCATGAACCTCATTGTACTTTCAAGGTTTTTTTCGGATAATTTTTAGCCCTCTTAGCCGATGGATTCCGTTTGGGTGCGACTATTTTTTTTTTTTCCTTTATCTATTTTTATAAACTAAACATGCATTTCTATTCATATAACTTTCAGTGGCAACTTGTGTATTCTAGTTTTTTTCCCTGTCCCCGTCTACACAACTCATTCCATAGACTATCAAACGAAGACGTTGAATTTTCAAAGGTCAAGCAAACTATAATATATTATTTGAGAACTCGGAAATTAAGGCACTTTCATTTCTTTTTCCTCCATATAATTTAGATGTGTATATATAAAGAAGTAATATGCATACAATGAACACAGTACATACAACCTTGAGAGCATTTTAACAAACACAAATGGATGATTTTGTGGGGAAAATAGAAAGATCCGATCTCAAAGATGGAGACCACATATATGCTTGGAGGAATCTCTATACTCACCATGGTTAGTTCCCTGATTAACTCCTAAATGTTTATGTTTATCGATCCATTAAAATTTAAATATTTAGTAACTTAATTATTTATTTGTAAGAAATATATATGTGTGTCCAGGCATCTACATTGGGGAAGGCAAAATTATTCATTTTGTGAACCCTAAAGGGAATGGTAACCCTATAAAAAATTATATAGGATTTTCAACCGCTAGCAGCTCAGGTGGTGAGGAAGCAAAGACACCTTGTAAGAATTCATTTTGTAAGTTGGAGAAAGTGGCAGGAAGTAACGTAAAAATGTCTTGCATAGATTGCTTCGTTAAAAACAGGTCATTACACCGATTCAAATACAAAGTAAATCGTGCGTTTCTTTTCGTGCAAGCCGTTGGTGGATCATGCACCACGGCCGAATCTGATCCCCCAGAAGAGGCGATACATAGGGCAACTTATTTGTATGAAAATGGGTATGGAAAGTACGATTTAACAAATAATAATTGCGAAGATTTCGCACTTTATTGTAAAACCGGTCTATGGAGTACTGATAAAAATTATCAAGGAAGGAGTAGCCAAGGGAATATGATACATCCTACAAGCAGGGATAAAAAAGATAATGATTATGGGATGCGTTTGCTTCAAATTATAACGGCTATTCCAAGATCATTTTCAAAGAGAGATGAGAAAGACTTGGGTATTCGTACGGATGTTGTGAAGGTGCATGTGGAGGAGTTAGCATCTTTTTGTGATTCTTTAAAGTAAAGAGTGTATAAACAACAAACCTTGTGTAAAAAAAAAAATTCATTTATCACTTTGTAATGTGTTGTTGGATGAAGTATTTGCATCAATTCTTAATTATGTAGAATTTGTGAATTATTCATTCCAATGTCCAGGGCCGGCTCCGGGCAAGGGCAGGGTGGGCGATCGCTGAGGGCCTAGAGTCTCCGAAGGGCCCGGCAGATTTACTTTCGGTGAAGTGACTGTAAGTTTTTTCCGGCGACGTGAATGTAAGTTTCTTCCAGTGACGTCATTCTTTAATGAAACTTAGGGAGTAAAGTTAAAACTTGCGCAAACCATATGACCATCCAAGTGATTAAAGTTTCAAAGAGAAGGGTGACATTGGTGTTTTTGAGTTTTTTTCTGGCATGCAGGTGGAGATACAATGAAATGGGGGAGTCTTGTAAATGTAAATAAGAAGAGACGATAACGAGGACGATGATGATGTGTGGTTGAAAGGCTCCGGATGTTTGCACAAGTAGTAATTTTATTCAGACAACCCTATACGGGTCGTAGAGAGCTCTACGGGTCGTAGAGCCAATTTTTTCAGACTTCTACGAGCCGTAGAGGCTTCTACGGCTCGTAGAAGTAGTCTTATTATTTTTGAGAATGAAGAAGGAGAAGATTGATGTTTTATGGTGCCTACGGCCCGTATAGGCCCCTACGGGTCGTAGACAAAAAAAAACCAAAAACGTTTGGGACGAGGTTCGATCTTAGGCACATTATCACACAAACACACACACAAAGTTTTATTAAGTATATGGGGACCATCTGGGCTACCAGTTCGCTGGTTTCTTAGTTGGAAAGTTTTAATATAACATAAACCAGTCTTAGGCAGCCTCTACGGCCCGTATAGGTCTATACGACCCGTAGATAGGGGTTTTTTTTTAAATCATTTTAATTATGTAATAATTAATCCCGAGCGTGTAATACATTAACACAAGCATGTAAAACGTGAACACAATTGTTTATAATATAAACCAATATAAACCAACGTCGTCTCGATAAGCGTGTAAAATAAACGTTAACAGAAACGTTCAAAATAAAACTAATCGTTTATATACGCAAAAAAATAAAACTAAAAGTTAACAGAAGCGTTCAAAATAAAGATTGTTTAAATACATAAGATGATCAGAAATAAAACATCGTAGAGTCAGTCGGCGGCGCGGTCCCGGGCTGCTGCGAAGACGTCTCGGGCTGCTGGGAGGACGTCACGGGCTCGTGCGTGCTAGTCCCTAAAGTCGGTGGGACACGAGCCTGCATGCCTAGGTGGCGATACATATCCTGCTGGCCAGCAATCAACCAGCGCATCGCGTCGTCCTGCCGATCACGCCACTGACGCGTATCGGTGTCCTGCTGCTGACGCCAGGTGTCCATCTGCTGACGCCAGGTGTCCATCTGCTGACGCCACGCACGCATCTCGACAGCCTCCTCTGCAGCCGCACGAACGTCCGCCCTAACATCAGCAGGCAACCTAAGAGAGTGATAAACGCGCGCCGGTATCTGCACGTCCTCAGGCTGCTGCTGAGGCATCTCGACGTCCCTAAGACCGCCCCCCTCCTGCTCATGCACAAACTGCAACCCGACCTCCACAGCATCACCTGCAATGGATAACAAAAAATAATTAATAAATAATAATAATATTCCAGGATTTTATAAAAAAATTGGGCAGAGTTTCCCCTGTTTTTAGGCAAACCAGACAACACAAGTTGTCTACAAGTTTCCCAAATAATAATAATAATAATAATAATAATAATAATAATAATAATAATAATAATAATAAGTATAATAATAATAATAATAATAATAATAATAATAATAATACCTCTAAGGCCCTGATGTACTAACGGCTCATGCACAAACTCCACGCCACCGGGACCAATCAGATAGTGGAACTCATCATGATCCGGCGTCTTCGCCTTCTTCGCCGCACAAAGCATAGCCTTCATCGTTTGTAGACCTATTGGGCTGAAAGAAACTCAAAAACATTAACATTAATAATAATAATAATAATAATAATAATAATAATAATAATAATAATAATAATAACATTAATAACCGAAATACCTGGGCGGTAATGACGGAAACCGATTACGGTTAACATAACCGTAATACTTCACGGCATCGCAGCGCTCAGCAATCTTGCTGATGAGCCCCCCGCATGGGATGCCTCCCTTCAACGGCTCATGGGGGAAGGAGGCAAAAAACTCGGCCATGACCCGATGCAAGGCAATCGGCGTGCCGGTGAGTATGCAATGCAGGTACATCAGGTCCGTCGTCGTCACCCGCTCGTTACTATTCCCCCGTGCCGTTAGGGAATAAGTAATGCAACGGTGAATGTAACGAACTACGGGGTGACGAATGTTGGATGCCCTGTCACACCTCTCCTTGCACAGCATAATAATAGTAATAATAATTAGAACAAAGATATTGAAAAATAATAATAATGATGATGATGATGATAATAATAATAATACTTCTGTGCCGGGTTGCCGAACTCGGGACCGCCAATGGTGGGCCACCACGCATAGAGGACGTCATCAGCGACAGTAGTCACCGCCCTAGTGTAGACATCCTGAACATTAACATTAACATTAACATTAACATTTCGAATAAGAACAAAAACAAAAATAATAAGAATAAAAATAAAAATAATATTAATACCTCTACAAGGTCGTCGCGAGTGTACCACCGGATGTGCGTAGCCCACTCATCTAGAGAATAACCATACTCAACGCCGAGTATGGAAAACTCAATATCCCTCGGTGGGCGGCCTGACGATCCGGCGCCCGACGATCCGGCGTCCGACGATCCGGCGGTGGGCGGGCGAAACCGAAAGGTGGATAGAAACTCTATCACCAACGGCCTATGGGACGGCGCGCAAAAGTCATCGAAAAACCTGTCCAGTGGGCTCCCTTCCGGGATCCACTGTCGGGCAATCGCCTCAGCACCCCTACACTCCCGAAGCGCGTCCCAAGAAATCCCACGCGCCTTTCCAATCTTCTTCTTCCTCAACCTATGAAATCTGGCACCCGGGTAATCGACTCGCAGAAAACTACAATGCTCATAGCCTGACAAGTCACCCCCTGCCATGGCAGCCCCCGCCTGCACCGCGGCCTCATCCTCCTCCTGCTGCTGCTCCTGCTCCTCCTCGCCCATGTACTGCTCGTCTAGAAAATCTGCCATAACTGCAAAATCAAAGAATATATAGTTAGTTAGGGCGTTTCTATAATTAAGGTGTTTCAAAAGAATCGCCAAAACTATATAGTTTTGGCTATTCAAAAGAAACGCCAAAACTATATAGTTTTTGGCGATTCAAAAGAATCGCCAAAACTATATAGTTTTTGGTGATTCAAAAGAAACGCCAAAACTAATATAGTTTTGGCGTTTCAAAAGAATCGCCAAAACTATATAGTTTTTGGCGATTCAAAAGAATCGCCAAAACTAATATAGTTTTGGCGATTCAAAAGAAACGCCAAAACTATATTAGTTTTGGCGATTCAAAAGAATCGCCAAAACTATATAGTTTTTGGCGATTCAAAAGAATCGCCAAAACTAATAACATTATACTTGCTAAACCCAATCAACAACAATCAACAACAACAGAAAAAAAAAACTGAAAAAAATCGACCCCTAAACCCCTAAATCTGAAAAAAATGAAAAAAAAAAACTAAAATAAACAATTATCTACAACCATCAACAATAATCTACAACAATTAACTAATTAAAACATAAAAACTAATTATAATTAACTGAAAAAAAAATAACCTGTTTCGAAAATGGGGGATGGATCCGGGTTGAAATTAGGGTTTTGGTGGTCGGATTCGGGTGGTGGTGGTGGTTGCAGTGGTGGGCCGGTCGTGGTGGTGGTGGTTTAGGGTGGTGGTGGCGGTAGCAGTTGAAAGGGGGCAGAGGGGGGTTAGGGTTGGGTTTTTTTCTTTGGTGTGGCAAATGAAACAGATCGTCTGTTCATAGAGGTTTTAAAAACTTACCTACGGCCCGTATAGGTCTCTACGGGCCGTAGATAACTATAAAAAAAATGGTTGGAACAAGGATCGAACCCGGGCACTTTATCAAACACACATTATATACACAAACATACAAACCATCTGGGCTACCAGTTCGCTGGTATTTTATCCAGAAATTTTATATATAACATATAACTGAAAACCAAATTTTTTTAAAAAAAATCCTAGTCTACGGCCCGTAGGGACCCCTACGGGTCGTAGACTCCAATTTTTTTTAAAAAACTACTGATTAACTTTTTATAAACTTTACAAATTTTTTAGAAATAAAAAAAATTTGCCTACGGCTCGTAGGCTCAATGGCCTCTACGAGCCATAGATGGTGTCTACGAGCTTGGCCCAGAAGCCTACGGGTCGTATAGGGCCCTACGAGCCGTAGATAAATCTTTTCTACGGCCCATAGAGCCCTCTACGGCCCAATAGAAGTTTTGTTTTTTTTTAAATTTTGTTAGTTTTAATTAGGTGGTATAGGTTTTTTTTATAAAATAACGTTTTCATTTCATATTGTATATGTAAAATAATAATAAAAAATAAAAAAATGTATTTAATAAATCATTATACATTATAAAAACAAATTTACACCGAACTATCAGAAGAATCAGGACAGCCTGTTAGGTCAAACAACTCTGGATCTCTTTGAGATAGCCTACGCCCCTCATCAAGACGATCCCTGTATAGTGCTAACCATGGGTTGTGATTTACATCTTCCCAACGCCTCCATGTTCCATTCGGATAAGGCATCGGAGCGTCGTCTGTTAGCTTTAGCATGATGAAGTGGTTGCCGTTCACGAAGGCCATCGAAATGACCCGATGTTCTGGCACGCTTTGAGGATGCTTGTGAATAGGGAAGAATGTGCTCGTTCCAAGAGGACTGAAGAATTGAAGGACCACACCAAATGCCTGAGCAATCACTAATCCAGTCAAAGGCATCTCCATCCACTTTGAATTAGGTGTGTTCCCGACTCCCGTCCAATCTAAGGACGAGTATATGCGGGCGAAACCGTTATCGTCGAATTGGTTCAAAATCTCGTACCAATCCTCATGGTATTGACCCATCATCTCTTCTTTAAGAAGGTGGCGGATCAAATCCCAGTCTTCCTCCTCCATATCCAAAGCCAAAGCTACAGATCGGAACCCACAGTTACCGTCTGGCTGAACATTTTGAATATGCGTGACAAACCGTCGATAAAGGGGATCAATCTGATGCTTAAATTGTCTAAGCACAAATTTATACCTGTCACCGCCAAACATTGGGAAATCATGATTAGGGGATGTGTACATATGTATGTATGTATAAATAGTTATTTATGTACTTGTCCCCTACTAAGAGTGGATACTTTTTGCTACACACTCTCATTTTATCTTTACCCGGGTCCGATGGCCTACGTCTTCTAACAGGCTCGTCTTCCTACAATGGATAATAATAATAATAATAATAATAATAATAATAATAATAATAATAATAATAATAATAATAATAATAATAATAATAATACTAACATCTTCTTGCGCATCCTCCTGCTGTTTTTTTTTCTTTAATTTTGTAGTTGGGCGCCCGCGAGTATTCTTTTGTACCTCAGGAGGTTGAGTGTCAGTCATACTTGGATTTACCACCGACTTTATTTTTGACAACATATTTCTTTGAACGCGTGGTGATTGAGACATCAGTGTCTCTTTGACTATCTCCCACTCACTCGCAAGGTCACGTTCCCCCATACTACTTCCGGTTCGTAATTCAGTCGTGTTCAGAAGACGTCTATTTCGGACAGTTGTATTTTTATTCCTGTATTCAATAAACATAAACATAAACATAAACATAATAGTTGTAGTAGTAGTAATAATAATAATAATAATAATAATAATAATAATAGTAATAATAATAAAGTAATGGTATTACCTTTATTTATATACGAATCTAATTGACATGCACACGGCAACCCAGAACTCGTGAAAAGCTGGTGACCACAACTCATTTTTCGTTCCTTCAACCTCTCTATATTTGTTATCTCTTTTATCAACTTCTCGATCGCTGCATGGGAAACTTTACCGAGTAGGTCCTCAAAAAGAGGTATGTCATGGTGCACCTTTTTCACAGATAAACTCTCTTCAAACGAGTGGTTTATTGCCCTCTCTTGTGACGTTACAACATCGTCTGCAATCATCACAAGTTTGTGGAGTGTGTTGTTAGCCCCCTTAATGTGCATCTTAAACCTTGCATGCTGGCTCTCAACTCTGTTGGTCGTATACTGACCAAAGTTGTAGTTTGTGTCTGTCCATGCAGAAACAAACCTTTCTTTGTAGTCACGGAGCCAGACCCGGTCTATATATTCAAAAACACCTGTAAAAGATAGAAAAATGATATTTGTTAATGTGTGTATGTATGCGTTTTAAACTAAATTAATAAAATATGTACCAGCTCGTTCGTCCTGACATAGTCGTTTGTAGAATCGGTCTAACCAGAGACTATAAAATTCCGGAGATGAAGATCTACATAATCCCTTAAAAGATTTCACGAATATTTCCCAATCTGCATTTCCAAAGGCTTGTCTGCAGTGCTTCAATATATTTCGTTGAATGTGATACCTGAATGTATAATAATAATAATAATAAAAAAAATAATAATAAAAATAATTAATAATAATAATAATAATATGTATACCTGCATAACAACTTCGAAGCTGCTGGAAATACAATGTCGCATGCATTCATCAAGGCTTTCTCACAATCAGTTATTATAGCACGGGGCTCCGTACTATCTTCTAGCAACTCTTTAAGCCTTTGTAGCACCCATAGGTAGTTATCCTTTTTTTCACCGGAGATGAATGCATGGGCGACACAAAACGACTTGGATGTTGATGTCATACCCACAACTTGAACAAACGGAAGTTTATACTCGTTCGTTTTATAGGTCGCATCAATCATCAGCACATGCGGGAACACACGCCATAACCTGTGCGAGGTGGGATGGACAAACAAAATATCCTCGATCGCATTTGTCGAGTCATTCCTCCGGGTGAAGTAAACAAATTTTTTTTCCACCAATGTGGCTTCGAGTACCTGCATAGCAATAATAATAATTAAAAAATAATAATAAAGAAGTAATAATAATAATAATAATAAAGAAGTAATAATAATAATAATAATAATAATAATAATAATAATAATAATACCTGCATTTGAGTCCTGCCGCCGTATAACAAATGCTTAACCTTGGTTATTGTGTTATGTATGTCTCTTAAGATGCAGGGACTATCCGGGTTTTGTTTTCTAACGGCCGAATGTATGTCTACTGGCGTAACATTTTGAAAATAAAGTGTATCCACCAATTTTAACTCGGCCGGACCCAGCCTCCTAGCATACGCGTGACCCTCGATGTGTTGGAAAGGTTTGTGATTATGTGTTTAGTTTTGGACCTCCAAAATATAACCATCGTGGCCGGAGTGGTATCTCCATATTAGTTGAAACGGGCAATTACATTTTTTACTGCCCGTCTTTCGAACCGTGGCTACACTATGATGTACGCCACTACGGTCACATCGTATCCATGCTGATGTTACCCTCCTATTCGGCCCCCTGCCTTCAGAAACAGTACGTCCGAATACGGTAATGTAAACATTTTCTTTTGCTCTTTGATAAACCCACTCTTTGAGGTCTTTAAGAGACCTGAATACCTGCAAAATTTATATACGACTTCAAATAGCAACTAATATATACGAGTTCAAATCTCACAAACCCTACGAGTTCAAATCTCACAAACCCTACGAGTTCAAATAACAACTAATATATACGAGTTCAAATCTCACAAACCCTAAAACAAATTTAGGTACGGGACTAAATATACGAGTCTAAATATGTACACGGGTCTAAATATCTCACAAACCCTAAATATACGAGTCTAAATATACACGGGTCTAAATTATAAACTAGTGCAAATTCATAAACACACCTGATTCGTTTCGTACGAAACATCCGGGACAGGTTCCTCGCCACCGTTATCACCTCCCTCGTACTGTGGATGACTTGGCGGAGGCAAGTAAAATGACCCCGGTTCTTCTACGTACTCCTGGTTCAAATCGGGCAGCAGGTTCAAATCGGGTAGTGCATTCCCGTCACCATAGCGAACAACGGAGCTAACCTCCTCCTCACCACGTTCCACCACGGCTCCGAAAAGGCTTTCCGAGACGTGAGATAGGCTAAACGAATGCTCCCATTCATCCGAAACATTACCGTAGTGACCCGAAGACATCGTGGTAGCTTGGAATCGATCGGATTTTTGTGCACCGCGTTTTTAAATTTTCTTTCGTTAACTGAAGAAAGAAGACAAGGAAGAAGAATATATCTGGACCCTCTACGGCCCGTAGAGGCCTATACGGGTCGTATAGGGTTTAATGCTCCCAACAACCTGGTTTTCTACGGGCCGTATAGCCCTCTACGGCCCGTAGAGGGTTAGCTTTTTCAGACTGACACACTGAATGTCAGACACTTCATTCATTGACCTCGTACCTCGTACTGCCTACGGGCCGTAGAGCCCTCTACGGGCCGTCTAGGGTTTAAATGCACTCGACCAACCCACCTCTACGGCCCGTAGAGGGCTTTACGGGCCGTAGAGGGTTGAGCATTTATTACACTGACCCCCTATACGACCCGTAGAGCCCTCTACGGGCCGTAGAGGGCTGTGCAAACTTCCTTTTTGTTATTGTGTAAATAACATGCCTCGGTTGAAAATGAATACAATACAAATACTTAAATACTTTCTTTATACTTTATTGTTTTTTACTTGAAAGTGTCCTCAATCATCTTTTACATTGACGTGGATAATTATCCTATAAATTAAATATTATTTAAGTCAAGTACTCTTTTTTTACTTTAACTATTATATAAATATATAATACAGTGATTTGTCCCTTATTATCATTAGTGAATTCCATTTTGATTTTATTTTTATTATTAAATTGTTTTTAAGTTTTTATATATTTATTAATATAAAATGTTTTAATCTATATAATCACAAATGTTTTTTTTTTCATTTCCTTTTATATATTATTTTGTAGAGTTGCAATTTGCAAAGGAAAGCAAAAAGCTACAATCAAGCATTATTTGTTAACCGAATGTGTTAGATGCCGATAAATGTAATTAAAAATAAGTCAAAAACAAGTAGCCTTGCGTAAGTCAGTTATTAATGTACATCGATAAATGTAGTATGTTTTTGTTATGACCCCCAGTCTACAACTTTTGGTTCCGCCACTGGATTGGATCATTTTTCTACGTTACTTGTGTTTTATTTATTTTATAACTGTCTTCGTATTATGGATTTTTATATATATGGTTGATGAGTTTTTAGTATATGGCGGGTAGGGCCTAAATTTTATCTCGCCGAGGGCCTAATTTTTTTTTAACATTCTCGGAGACGGGCCTGCCAATGTCCAAGTTTATATTTAACTAGTGTTTAACCCCACGTTGCAAGGGCCTATCGTTAAACTGTACTAAGCAGTAAGTAAACAATGATATAAACCGGAAAATTCGTAAAATATAAAAGCGATTTAATTTATACCACCACGTAACATAGGAAATTGCCTATGCGAACTCATGTCATGAACTAGCATAAAACGTAAACAAAAGTTGACTATATAGCAAGAAGGATTTAGCAAAAAGAACAAATCATGCAGGGCTAAAAATGAAATCTAAAAATCAGAGGACTAAAAATCTAAACCACAATAAAGGACAAAATAATAACTGCAAGACAAAAAAAACCCGTCACTACAGTCACATTCCGATTCTGGCATGGTGAAAAAGGTATGAAAAATAAAGAGATGGTATTTTGGTAATTAAGTCTCAAATGAAGGTTTTTATATATAACTAGTGTTTAACCCCGCGTTTGCGGGGGCGTATCATTAAGCCGTGCTAAGCCGTAAGCAAACAATGATGTAAACTGGAAAACTCGTAAAATGTAAAAACAAATTTATACCGCCACGTAGCATCTAGGAAATTGCCTATGCGAACTTATGCCATGAGTTGCCATAAAACGTAATTAATAAAAGTTGACTATACAACGAGAGGACTTTAGCTTAAAAAAAAAAAAAAAAAAAAAAAAAAAAAAAACATATGGGTAAAAATGAAATCTAAAAATCTGAGAGACTAAAAATTATATATATATATATATATCTTAAAAACCATGGTCGGTGGCCACCATGGAAATTACAAAACTACCCTTCATCAAAATTACGAAAATGCCATTCTTTTTTTATACAATTGAGAGAGGGAGCCAGGGAGGCATCGTCGCCGGTGATGGTGACTGTGACACTTTGTTGTCATCGACGGTGGTAGTTAGGCTTGATGGCCAGCGGCAATGGTCAGACGTGGTGGTTGGCAATGGTGTTTAGACAAGAAGAACAAGCAGCAGTTTTACACTTGCACAAGACTCCTCTCTCTCACACAGACACGGCCTTCGGTGGCGAAGGCGGCGGCATCACAACCGACTGAGTAGGTTGCTGGCTAAGGTGTCTTTCGGCTGCATGTACCACATTTTAGATAGATTCGTCAGAACGACATGGGGTTAGGGTAGAGGTATTGATTCTGGCTATCAAGGTGCCCGGTCACCTAATCACTTAGTCGCGTGACTCCGTCAACAGTGGTTGCAGTTCTGTTTCACTGAAATTGGCACCAATTATGTTGTGATGTGATGGACCGACTTAAGTATTGGTGTTGTGGTGGCGTAGGTTAGATCGTGGTGGTATGGTGGCGGCGGTTAGGTGATCATCATGTAGTGGAGATGGAAGTGGCTACTTTGTGGTTGGATGTGGTGGGGCGGTTGGTGGTGTTGGATGGTTGTTGTGGGTGGGCTACACGGTGTCTGTGGTGCAGATAAAAAAGTCAAGGGAAATAGCATAAAAGAGTGAAACTTCAACATTTACTATGCTCTCAAGATCCAATTTTCAAAGTTACAGCTGTTTTATTTTCTTTCAAAAGATTTTAATTAATAATAATAATAATAAATTTGGTTATTAATTGGAGTTACATTTTATATGAATAATTTGTATTCAAGTGCAAATAAAACCTAACTCGGTTAGTAAAACAACGAGAAATAGAGTGAAATTATGTGAAGATTGAGGTTTTGATTCTGGTCGTAGTTATATTCATGGGCGGACTTATAGCAAGTTCAAGGGTGCGGGCGTCCACCTTGAAAAAAAAATTAGTGCTATAGACGCACGTTCATCCCGTCCGCACCCCATGAAAATTTTCAGTCACACACCTTGGACTTTTGAAACCGACCTCAAGAAAAAAATATATAATTATACGTTAAGAGTTAGCCCATTTTATTAATTAGTAGCCCAATTTTAAGAATGAGCCCAAATCCAAAGTTTATAATAAGCTGACACGTGTTTTAATGTTGAATAAAATGAAAAAAAAAAAAAAAAACTAAAGCCAGAAGAGCGCTAAACAAAGAAAAACAAAAAGAAAAAGTTGTTCGTCTCCCTCCCTGCTTCTGATTGGCGATCGCTAAACAAAAAAGAGGAACATGTGACGTTGACCGGTCACAATTCACAAACAATTGAACAAATACAACAAAACTCCAAAAGGTAATTAGGTAAATGTGATTTTGTAAATATTTTTTTTGAACGGCCAACAAATCAATCCCGAGCACTTTCGAAGTACCAACTGGACAAAGGAGTACTCCGAGAGTAACTCGGATCCACCGGTAATTTAACACCAGTTTTCGGGGAAAACCCGCCGCCCGAAAGCCCACTTCGGTAAAACCCGACCCACCAGCAGCATTTTGGTGACGGTAGGACTCGAACTCCCCACCTCCCATAAGGAAAACAAGGAGGGTGTCACTCCACCATAAGGGCATTGGCATGATTTTGTGAATATTATTAGATGACTAGATGAGCAATATTATTATGGACTTTTATATTGTAATTTTGGTTCTGTTTTGGGTTTTTATATTGTAATTTTAGTTCTTTTTTAGACGACCAATATAATTATGAAACGGTTTCTTAGAAAGAAAAGTGGAGAATCATCTTCAAAACCTCCTGAGTTCGTTGACTTGGATATTCTTCCTACGAATCTTGCCAATAAAAAACCGATTTCGTCATATAACGTTAATCAACGAGATGAAATCAGAAGGGCATACATACTTAGAAGACCATGTCAATCACGAGGTATAGAACTTCCACAATCAGTGTTTGGTGTTGAATTAAGACGATTTAAAGAAACTTGGTATGATACTTATAAAGGATGGTTAAAGTATAGTATAAAATCGGACCGTGTGTTTTGCTTATTTAATGACGTTTAAATTACATTTGGGCTTTTGGTTTCCTTTAGTTGATTATATAATTTTAGTATTATTATTTTTTGTATACGAGTCGACCCGACCCGAACTGACCCGGACCACCTGATGGATAAACGACCTATATAAGGTCTATGATTCCACACCCCATGAAAAAAATTCATGGGTCCGCCACTGGTCATATTTGTCACATATGAGGGTTCCATCTGCGGAGATCCTCAATCCAGGTGGGATGGGTAATCAGTGCAGGCTGGCCAAGGATGTTAGTCGGAGTTCCACCGGCTGCATCACTTGCCGTTAAAAAAAAATTATGTTTAAGTTTGTTTGTTTTTTGAATATTTAAATATAAGTTTTGAAAATGTTTTAGTGTGACACGTGTGGGCTAAACTGTAATACATTATAATTATATTATTGTGTGACACGTGTGTGTTAAATTCACGTTCAATGTAAACAGCATAAATTTACATTTCAACATATTTTTTTTTATAACGAGTCGGGTCAACTATAATATGTTTTTATTCAACGGTATAAATTTAAGTTATTGTATGTTTTGATGCAAAGGTAAAGATTGTGTTGTGTTAGATGGACACGATGGACTCTTCAGTAAACGGATCAACCCGGGTTTGATTCCGTTTCTTTTTTAACCAACGTCTTAGATCAGATATGGCGCAACACATGTTTTCATATAGTGAATGTATCGCATAAACAAATAAGTCGACACCGCCGCAACGCGCGGCGTACGACAACAATCTAGTATTAAACCAAACTACAAGAAAAAAAATACCATCACTACATCCACCTTTCGATTCTTGCACGGTGAAAAGGGTATGAAAATTAAAGAGATTGCATTTTGGTAATTATGCCTTAAATGGAAGCTTATTTTTGTACTGTAGTTGAGAAACTACACTAAATGTTATACTAAGAAGCACGGGGATGGCATTTTGGGTGACGTACCAATTTCACGGATGACATGGTGATGAAAATGCGTTGGGGACGCCCTGGAAATGTTTCTTGCACGTTTTCAGTTTTAGGGGGGGTGGAGGGGCGTTTCGCCCCACGTTTCTATTTACCTTTAGGGTTTTAACCCTTTAAATCAAGAAGATGAAGAAGAAAGCGTTTTGGTCCGGTGTTGCTCTTTGTTTTCTGCCAGAATTCAAGAAGATGAAAAAGAAAGTGTGTATGAGTTATGTGGGGGTCTTAGCTTTTAGAGCTAATTAAGTTTTAGGTTTTTAAACATTTAACCTCTCAATAGTTTACTTTTAGTCCTTGGAACTTGTAAATTGTTACATAAAAAGTGCAAGATTGGTTTGTGTAATTAAACATTTAACCCCTAATATCTTTAAAAGTTTACATTTGGTCCTTTTACTTATTCATTTATACACAATATATATCTATTTTGGAATTTGTTTAATATATTTTTATTTTTTATATTTTTTTGTTACCGTACTACCCGTATCTTGAATTTTTGAGTTTTGTCGATTTAGGGAATTAGGGTTTTACGATAAATTAAATTGATATTATACTTGTATATGAAATTAGTATATGATTAAACTCTATGAATATGATACGATAGTCTAAATATTTCCAATTGAATATTCAGTTAAAAATATGTTTTGAATAATTAAACCAAATAATTTAGTTAATTACGTTAACTAAATTATTGTAAATAAATACAATAATCATAATTATTTAAACAAATAATTATGAGTTACACAATGATCCAAACAAAGGAGGATTAAGACTTTCAAACATAATAATATTTCTGTTTTGTAAGAAAAAGTATTTATAAAACAGATGTTAAATAGTATAAAAAAAATAAATGATTAATTTTGTCTAATTAAACATAAATAAGACTAAAAATATAAGATATGATCCAAAAAATATTATTTTTATAGAAAATGAATACTTTCTGATGTAAATCAATGAAAATAATTTTCCCAAAATTTTTCTAAAATTATTTATATTTAAAACTGATTTAATACATTTAAATCATATTTAAATGATTAAAAATAGGAAAACCAACAATAATAATTGTTTTTTGGAGCAGTAACTTTTATTTTAGTTCATGATGATTATTAATAATTTCCCAAAAAGTTTGAGATTAAAATCGTTAAAACGAATTTATAATCAATTAATTATGATTAAAAAAATTTTAATCAATAAAAATATGAAAATAATATATTTTCCAGAAATTAAAAATATGATAATTTCCTATGAGGTGTCAAGATACTACCCCTAAATTTATATAATTTTTGGATTTAAATGAATTTAATATAAATATTGTAATTTATAAATGAATTTATATATATATATATATATATATATATATATTATAACAACAACAAGAAATAAATGAAAAAAAAAAACATAACAAAACCGCTACCAAAGAGACTCGAACTTGATTCCCTAAGCTACAATAGAAGGACGTTAACCACTCCACCAAAATCAGATTTGTTATAAAGTTTAGAAAGAAAAGTATAAGAATATTAATCAACAATTTATCTTCTTCTCCAAATCCTCTCATGAACCCTAAAATCATAAACGAACACGAACAAGCATCGAAAATGTGGGGCTTTGGATCATAATGACTCGAAAAATAAAACGGCATAACCAAAAACGACTTACATTATCGATTTAGGGTCGAACGAGGAGGAATAGCGGCCGAGTATAAAGTTCCAATTTGCAGGCTTTCCGGTCGCGTTATGGTTGTTTTCATTATGGGTTAAAGTCGGGTAAAGGTCGGACAACGAGTAGGAAAGACCAATTTATAGAGTTAAACACAAAAACTTAACGTTTAATTATTGAGAATAAAGTCGACAGTTACACATAAAGATCCGATTAAACCATGATTTAAATGCGTTAAATGCTCGATATAATGTTCAAAACTGTTGAAGAAACGCTTAGGAGCTAATTAAAACGATTCAAAAGCATCGAAACTGACAACCCAGGCTCGCCGAAGCGAACGCCGGTCCGGTGATTACTCCAGCCGGAAAAAGACTTGGCGGGCTGGGTTTTTTTTTTAAACAATACAACTTTCACCACAAGGCAAGATTAGTCCCTCAATTAACATAGTTAGTATTATCATGTTTTGGTTATGTTTTCCTTTTCAAAAGTTAACCAAGTTAAGTTAACTTATCTTAACTTTAAATATATATATTAAAAAAAAATTTAAAAAACTTAAACTTATAAACTTAACCAAATCAAAAGCATTCTTTTATGTTTGTATATTAGAAGTTAAATGAAACATGTTTATAAACCAGAATTTTAAGGTTTAATATAACTCAAAATCTATTAGTTTGAGAATAAACGAAAAGTATAAGGACCAGATCTGTAAATGTGATAATATAGGGACTAAATTTGATAACTTGCTAAAAGATAAGGGAGACGGATGTCACACGTATAGTCCGCTTAAATAAGTAAATTTGGATCATTTTGATATAATACTTTTATTTTGATGCTTTTTATAAAAAATATTGTCTCATTATGATTTTTTATATATGATGATTGGATTTAAGTTAGTTATATGGGTCCAGTTTATTTGTAGTAGCCCCAGGCCCAAAACATTTTTACATTTTTTCGGATACGGCCCTGATGCTAAATGTATTGGCTAGTAGTTACCAGTAGATAACCGACGGGGTTTCATCGGATATACCCAATGGGTAAGTTTCAAAAATTAAGGTTTTACCTGATACCCGATATAAACCCAACGGATTTTAGGACTGGTAGACCTAATTAGGTATGGGGTTGGGATTACCTAAACCTCTCCTAAACCGACCATTACCATCCCTAAACTTACTCCTACATATGACTCATAAATTTAAATATTTAATATATAATATAATTTATGAGAAATGTTATATTTTCTTACTTTCACATTTAATTGTTTTAGAAAGAGAAGGTTAGAGTTTATGATGTGGAGTGTGTAATAAAGCAGGGGGCTTTAAAACTACTGTAGGATTGTGTTCCTGAACAAGAAACGTTGTATCACGTGCGTTTCGAATTAAAGGCTAAATTAATAATCCGATTAGTTGTTATAGGTGAGTGTTTATTGATAAGATACTAATATGAGAGCGCACACACAAAACACACACAAAGGGTTGCAATTTGTATTGGAATGACAAAATTTATTACAAAGACTAAGGCATGGGGTATTTATACTAACTTGTCATACACCTACATACATGGTACGTGTATGGTACCATACATGTGCACCTCACATGTATGGACACTATTGGTAGACGTATGGCACTAACAAATTACCAAAATACCCCTTAGCCTATACAATCATGTAAACAACCCTAGAATGTGACAAAACATGATCCGACGAGCATATCCAAGCTAGGGACATAGCAGAATGGTGCATTTATAGACTCCCCTTTGGACCTAGCTGGATATTTAAAAAACAACTAAAACAAACACAAAAACATGAAATAACCAAATCTTGTCTTGATCAACCGGCAACCATCTTCAAGTTTCTATCACCCACACCTTGGACTAACCACAACCACTTTAGTTACAACCACTTCTACCATTCCCACACCATTTACCGAACAACTTGCAGTCTTCACTGGGTCAAGCTCAGCTGCAGCGTCTATTCAAACTACCACATCTACACCTTCCATAGACTCTAAGCTTCAGATATTACTATCTGAAATCAGGGTCCCTCAGTTCCAATCATCCTAACCAGCTCAACCCACACCTTTCAGGCTATCCATTTCACCTGTTCCAACCACATCAGCTGCTCCATCACTCTAGTCTCAGATCAACAATCTTGTGAGTATGTTACACTTCCAGATTACTCAGAATATGGAGAACCATAGGAGGATAGCAGAGTCAGAAAACAGAGATTGCCAGTTCCTGACCATAATCAACGAAACAAGGTCAGAGAACCAAAGACTTTCAGCAACACTTGAAGCGGCGATGCTCGAGCTATCCAGCAATGAGCAAGAGATTCGCTTGTTGACAGAATCACGTGATGATATATACAAAGAATCGTCTTGCCATTGTCGAGTCAGAGAATCGGAAACTAAAGAAGAATGTCGATAAGTATCTAAATAAACATAAAAGACTCACATCTGGGGACGGTGATAGTGGTGATGACAGTGAAGATGAAGAAGATGAAGAGGATGGTGAGGATGACGATCATGAGTCTGGTAAGGATCGTTCTAGGGATGATGAGGAGGAGGAGGATGATCCTGGTAGTGATGGTGGTGTAGCGGCTCGTAAGACTAAAACGGCTGATGCACAATTTCAGGAAAGGAGAGCAAAGAAAGACCAAGATCGGAGTGGTGAACCGGGTGCAGGAGAATCTTCCTCGCAGCTTACAACCACCTTTAACTAAGCTGTTGTGTAGTAAAGTCCCCTCTAATTATTTTCTAATCATATTAAAAAGTATTTTGTATGTACCAACTAACCATTGTCATAGGATAATAGAAGATATGCAACTGAATTCACGCTTACACAGTGTCATTTTTTTTAATTATGATAAAATGAATGCAAACTTGCATCAAGTTTATGAATCTAACCTTTAAATTTACTTTTGACAAAATGAAATAATTTGGCACTATAACTTAATTTGACAAAACATAAATCTTTTGAATTTACATTAATCATAAGTTGCAATTTGTAAAAGTAGCTAAATTGATTGATTTAATACGAACGTACTTTCTTGAACCAAAAAATATATCTTAGCCACATTAAATCTTTTGAATGAGTTTATTTACAAAACATTTATTTAAACCAAAAGAATCAAACCATATATTTTAATCATATTAACTCTTCTGGATGAGTTTATTTACAAAACATTCATGTAAATTGTTAGGACAAAGAGGATTGGTGAAACCACTTTTGCAAACCTTAGTCTAATTCACTTCTGTCAAAATATTCTAAGTATAGAACTACTGAAGAATGAAGATCAAACTGCTGAAGAAGAGATTACACAAGTACTGAAGAAGAAAAGTCATCAGAAGTTCTGAAGTCCAAACCAGACATTTCTACTGAAGAACTACTGACGTGCTTGTCGTGGTACACGTAAAATTTCCTAATTACAACTATTGAATAGTGGCAAGAAGGTATCGAACACAGGGAGTTTGTGGAATGTGTGTAAACTAATAACTTTGTGAATTAACTAATATTTAACTACTAACAAAATTAAAGATCAAAGATTTGTTGATTGCTTTGGATTTAGACTTAATAAAAAGAAAACTAAATTAATGATTTGAAATGGGTTTTGTTCTTCCAATTAACAAACAATGACCATCCTTGGATCCATTTCCCTTAAACCTTTATGCAAAAGTTCCACTAGAAAGAGTTACATAGACATAACTCGTGTTTAAACAATTATTGTGATAAAAGGGAACAAAGTACTCAGATTATAGCAATGCGAGGTTGTTTCCCGATGACCGATTAATCAATTATCCAACCCAAATCCTTCCCGCAATATCCCGATTGTTAGCAACATCAAGAACGTACGATTAAGACTAGAAATTGAGAAATTGATTAACTACTACAAGCAATTGTTCAAACACCACAATAATCAAGCAAACATGTACTAAATTATCGTTCTAGAAATGAAAGGAACAAACATAAAAGAGTTTCAGAAAAACTTCAACAAGGATGATCATCAAAAGTTCTAGCCAAGCATGGTTTGATGAATCATCATAACAACCATAGAAATGTTCATATGAATCAAAAGCATAAACCAATGTTTGTGATAAGTCTCCAATGTGTTTTCTCAGCCAAAAATCGCCCAAGAGATGAGTAGAAACGTTGCAAAAGGAAGTGGTAATGATAAGTCACCATTAAGTGCTCTTTAAAGAAGGAGTTACACAAATGTGCAGGGGCCACCGTACCCCTACGGTCCCACCGTAAGGGTACGGTGAGCTGAGAATCTTGACGGCCATTTGGGACTGCCCTACGGTGGCATTTGTGGTCTGCAGCCACCGTAACCCTACGGCTGGGCCGTAAGGGTACGGTGGTCCTGTTAGAATCTCCATTTTTTTCTTCTTCTTTTCCACCTCGTTCCGATGCGTTCTGGTCCATTCCCAAAGCCCGTATTTCGTCATTTTTAGCTCCTTATTATACCTACAACCAAAGCAAACGTAGTCACCCAATTCCAAGCAATATCACGAATAAATGTGGATAAAATAAGCGTTTTAACAATATTAAAGGGTGTTCGTTGAACCACCCGTCAACTACTGAAGACAAACTACTCATCAGTAGTTTGTCATTCATCAGTACTTATGAGAAGATTTTTTCCACCGCCTTTTTGTATCAGTAGTTTATTAGTTTAGTATTACTTTTACTTTATGTACAAGTTCCAAGATTGCAACTTGTTGCAACTTGTCTCTGAACTTGCTTTTTGGCAAGGTTCATGTATTTGTAAAGTCTATAAATAGAAGGGTTCATCCCTCTGTTTTAGACATTAATTTTAATACAGAAATCCTTCAAAGCATATTATTGTTATTTCCATTTCATATTTATTGAGAATCTGTCTAAGTGTTTCATTCTAATTCAATAATTAGATTCTCAATAAATACTTATCATTTATTAGTTTCTCAAACATCCAGGGGGAGTAATAACTCCTGTTGATAAGTGTAGCTTTAAACTCATATCATTCCGCTGTGTTATCACTCATAAAGAACTTGCTAGACACTTAAGTGTACACCAGCAAGTTCATACAAAAGAGCAATATTGATCCAACATAAACTAAATGGTTTCCCTGGTTACCTAATAGGTTGCAGGAAATCAGACTACCACCAAGTGCAGTTATTGATTACATTTACGATTAAGTCAACAGCTAATCATAGATGAAAAACTACATTTTTAACTCAAACACCGATCATATGTGAAAGCTAGGGCAGATGAAACCAAGATGACGATCCTATTTAATGATCACTTTTTTCTTAGCTAATGCATTTTTTGTATCAAAACTGTATATGTGGATCTATTTGATGATGTATTCAAAATTTAACTTAACGAATGCTAAGACTTTATTAGATGAACACTCAAGATGTATTTTTGAAACCTCAGCTACAAGTCTACACAATACTGCATATCTAACAAGTTCACAAGATTTTGTATCCCATCTTGATGGAAGTCATCTAGTAGAGAGTTCCAAGAATTTGTGCATCTTTTATCATCTCCGGGTGTGGTCGCTTGTAGAAACTGAACGAGTGCCGTAAATATTTCGTGTCTTGTTACGTGTTTGTTAACCTGTAAAAATCATTAAAATTTTAACAATACATTCCCTTTTTTGTTTCTTTTTCTAAAATCATGACACTTTTATGTTACTTTAAGTCGTGAAACTTTAATGCTATACCTGGGGTTCAACTATGAAGCGTGCCCAAATATAATCACCGCGATCTTCCATAACTCCCTTCAAGATTATCAACCCAAAACGCCGAATCATGTCCACAATCTCAAGAAATAATCCCTTTTCTTCATAGAGCATCTGTGACAAAAGTACAATTCAAGATCATGAACGTTTACACCTTGATAACAACTCTTCAACCTATTTGATATATTTGGATAAATGGGTTAAACAAGTTGTGTTGTGTTCATGTTACATGGTTTTAGGTGTGTGCGAGCTTGGATTGATGTTTTTTAATAGTAACAAAAATATGGATCGTGTTTGGGTTGAACATTATACCTACCAACACGCCCCAATTGACACCCCTAGTTTGACCCGCAAAACACTTTTCTCGTCCATCTCTATGTTTCTTTAAAATAGTTATGACATTAATTATGATTATAAAATCTATACCTTTGTTATGATAACTTGTACGTTTTTAATAAGATGATTTAGAAGTTTATATGCATTAAAAATACTCTTTTTAGACACTCTACTCGTTTGATAGAATCAAATGATTTATAAACGGATCGAAATTGTCACATCCACAAATAATGCACATACTTATATGTTAATGTTAGTTTGCTTTACCTCTATAAGCATTTGACCGTGTGCACCAACGTCCTCAACCATTAGCGGACAAACCATTGTCTCGTTTCCCAATTCACAAGCCCATGTCACACCATTTCTACTCAGGTCTTGGATATTAACTTTGCTCATCTTTCGTTCATCGGCTTGTTTTATCTTGTTGGCTTGTTTCGTTACATTTTCCAAGAAAATCATGTGTTTTATGGTCCGATCCAACAAACAATCGATGCTCATCTGTCAATTTCCAAAACACAATCAGAAACATTGTTAACTGTTCTCTTGACTATATTGGTCAAATAAGTCTTTTCAGAATCCAAACTAAGTTAGTTTGGATCCTGAAAAAAGACTCGTTGACCACAAAGTCAAAATGCATGATATTGACTATGAATATATATGAATGCTTTACCTTTTCACCATTGGGAATCAGTTGCCTCAACTCAGCCATACGGTCCAAGATCTGCTGGCGGTCTTTGGGTCGGGGTCGAGTCCCTGGTTTAGCTTTTTTCTTGGTGGGTTTGGGAGGCTCAGCTTGCAGAACCGTGCTCGAACCACTCATGCTATAACCATCAACTACCCTTAAACTAGGGTTTGGTTTATGCATGGCCTCTTCCCACATATAATTTCCTGTTTTCCTTCTTTTCGCTGAAACTTGAGCTTCAAGGCAAGAACTAGACCCTGCGTTCGAAATACCAGAAACACCCTCCAAAAGCTCTTGAATCCCAAGCTTTGAGAACAACCCTGCTTTCGGGTCGGGGGCACTATGGTCAACATAACCATAAGGATTGCGACTCGGTTGACTTCCATTCAAAATTGGCGCTAAAATGTCTCTTAGATCACCACTGTTTCCAAACAGGTCAACTTCAGAACCTGAAACAGTTGAAGATTCTTGCTTTCCATCATAGTTGATGGGATTTAGTGGCAGAAACCACTGTGAAACATTAAAATCTCCTGTTTGGAAGAACTCATTCGGGATACCAAAAACCGGCAGTTGGTCTAAAACAGACGAAGAAGCATCCGGTTTAATCAATTTTCCATCACCACCTGTATAACAAGATTCTTCTGATGAAGCAATGACTTCATGCTGATTACAACTTTGACCACTTAAAAAAGTCAAACCAGTTGCTCGCCCTCCATTTACAATTTCTTGAAACATTCTTTTAGTTTGTAACACAAAGTCTATATTCTCTGGTATCTGAATCATCAAAAACAATCCATTATTAGCAAAAATACTAAGTTATATTAAGGTTTGTTGAATGATCACATGAACAACCTCCTCACTGGACCCAAATTGTACAACTCCTTGTGGCTCCATAGGGATTACTACAATTGTCTGCATAGTAAAAGTGATACTTAGAATATTATACAAATTATATGCATGAGGTATAAAAGTACAATACCCTGTAACACAACAATTAACAAGATTACTATGAATTAGATATTATTTATAAAGAAATACCTTCATGCCAGAAGAAAATTGGCACCTAAGTTCATAATCATCCTGAAAAAGATAATAAAAATAAAAAAATTATTAATTTTTTGTGTTAAATGCTAAAATTAGTTATGCAAGAAAGAAGAATAAATATGTACCAGAAACATATCCCAGATGGAACCAGAAAAAATCTTGTCTCTGTAATGATCTTCTGAGCACATCCACATGTGTTTGTTAGTATGAGCAGCTTGTCCAATTATCCTTCAAAATTTCAGTGATGAAAATATATTATTATAAAGATTAGAAAAGTACGAAAAATTGACTTTTTTTTACAAGACGCGTAGCTTGTTGTACAGCTGCATGTTATTTTGATGTAATTTTCGTTTTTATGGAATGAAAGATTACATGTTCTTGAAAAAAAAAGATTTATGGAAAATGACCATACCCTCCTCCAAATGGTACTTGTAAAAGCAAATTATCCATCAAAGATCTGAATTCTTCCTCAAAGTAGGTATCTTGCAGGTTTAATAATCTGTAAAAGAAATAGCTAACTGTTAAAGCTTTGGAGTTAACTCAAGCTTAATGCATACTCAATGGAAATAAAAGGTGATTTTTTTTATTAAAATTAGTTAAAAAAAAAAAGATTGAATAATTAAGTATTGACATTGCTGTGAAGATCTATGAGAGGATCATACCTACCAAAAAGATAAAATCTTGAAATTTCTTCATACCCACCTCAAAATTTATATATCCATATGTAGAAAAAAGTTTTAAAAAATCCATGTGACTAAAAATTAATTAATATTAATATACAATTTAAGATTTCAAGAGACAACAAATTGTTGGAAGCTTTTTTGGAGTAGAATGATGCTTAATAAATACTCAATGGAAATAAAAGTTGAAAAATTTTATTTTAAAAATTAAAAACCACTTAATAAAATAATGAAACATTTTGTATTTAAGTGAAAATACTATGAAGATCTTTCAAAGAATCAAACCTACCAAAAAGATAAAATCTTACCCATCTCAAAATTTTATATATCCATAAACATGAAACAAAAAAAAAAGCTATAAAAAATAAAAACAAGTAATTGAACATTAAGTAATTATATTTACATGAATAAAGGGTATATAAAAATAGTTAATAATCATTAATTTTTGAGTATATGTTTAAGAGTTGAAAGATTAAACTGGAGGATTAATATCATACATGGAATCTGGGTGGCTATAACTCCAAAAAGCACCATAAGACCATCCATAAGAGCAGCAAAGAGTCTTGATCACATTTGTAACAACTGAAATTGTCTTTATTCCACTCATTTTAAACAAACTAAACTCTGCAAAAAACAACAAAATTATTAAAGGGTGTTTCTTTGTGATCTTCTTCGAGAGATTGCAAACAGCAGAAAGAGAGATAGACCCACCTGTTGTATATATAAGTGCTTTGGGAAAGTAATATATGAAAAAAGCAGTTAACAATAATATTATTGAAAAAACAAGAAATAAATTTGAGTCTTTCAGGAGATAGAGAATTAAAGCTGAGGTTTTATTTTCCCAGAAATGAATGAAAGAATGGTTGGTTATGTCTTGTTGTTACACTGCCAGAAACAGTACTACAGGATGTGATGATGATGATGATGATTCTGCTGGTTGAAGTTTATATTATATGTTGAATAATAATAAATAGAAATGGCGTCAAAATTGTGCAGAAAAAAAAAAAGCTGTTTTGTGCTTAAAGTTACAACACAAGGGCTAATAAAGGTGTTTCTAGTATGAGACAGAAAATTGGGATTTTTAAGGAGGGTCTTGTTCGTGAAAAGGATGTGGTTTAACAAAAATAACCGTAAATATGTTGCTTTTCACAACTCTATTTTTTATTTCATGTATCTTTTTCTTTTGTTTATAAGTATTATTTTGTTATAGAAAAACCATTTGGTAAATTTCATAAATATCAAAGTTGTTGGTAGTGTTTATAAAGGGTGAGATTTAGATAAACTTTACTTCTTACATCTATCTAAGTATTAGAGAACTTGCTTTTCAAAGAGACTAAGACTCCAAAACATCAATCAGTAGACATACAAACATCAATAAAAATATAGAAATAGAAAGCTTCCATGTATTCTTGTTTTTTTTGTTGAATCCAAATATTTGTATTGTAAAAATAAATAAATAAATCATCCGACGTTGATCCTAGATAAGGGTTATGAAAGCGAGAATCAGTACTCATGACTTTAAGACTCGACCCGGTAACCAAAGCAACAACGTTTAAAAAAAAATCCTTCTAAAGACATATGATTATTTCACTTTGATTTATACACATATTCTTGTGTATCAACCCTTAGGGTTTGATAGAGTTAGCGAATTAAACAAAACTGGCAAGAGATGTCCACCCTTAAGGGAGATCAGTTGCAAAAGAAAAACTTATTTTGATAGAACAAGCAATACGTCCAAATCTCAAGGACGATTTTAGCTGTTTAACTCATTTTTAAAAATAGAAAAATATTTGAATTTAATGTTTGAAAACAAAAATATATTTAAAAATTAATATACTACTGTAAGATGTTCTCTATTTAAAATATCTTTATTGTTACACTTCAAATCAAAAAATTATGATAGTGTCCGTTTAAAAATTTCGCCTTGGGTAACTTTCGATTTCTTTAGTGAAATTTATTTATGTCATTATTAAACAGATTTAATTGTTAAACAAAATCATATCACTTATCATATCACTATCAAAAAGATAAAAAATGTTGATATGAATATAAAGTAAAGCCTGAATCATTAGTATTTGATTTACAGGCTCTTTATAAAAAGCATCACATATAATCCAATCCAAACAATTGTATTTAATTCTGTCATTTCGATATTAACACTATACAACAATAATTTATAAAAAAAGTTTACCAAGTAACACATTTGACTGAAAAATCAATTACTTGCACGTTCTTTCAAAGGAAAATTACAAAAACAACGAAAGTTAACAAAGAAATTTTGAAAATAGAGATAGACTAGGCTTAGCCAATACATTTCACCAAAAGTGCAGGCCCAGATAACGTTTTTTTTTTTACTCAAAGTGCATGCTTAACCGGCCTTTTCACTAAAAAAAAAACATAGGCTTAATCGGCTTTTTATTTACTAAAAAACATATATAGCTAAATCCTAGCTAATTGTCTTAGCTGACGAAGCTGATGTGCATTTCTAAGTAGAGGAAATAAAAAGTAATTACTTTGATGAAAGCTAATTTCCATGTCTACATTTTGAAATTTTTTTATCATTTTTTTTTGTGTGTATAATTTTCCATTCTTTTCAACGTAGCTGAATTTGATTAAATTATTTAAATCAAGCTATAATATTATAAGACAGCCAGACTTGAATGGGAGTAATTATATTAACATTTTCAAGATAATAATACGTAGATGACAATGACTTATAATCTTATATGATTTTGTTATTAAAAAAAATGTTATATTAAACCATTTTACATGTTTAATCTTTCGGTTGAAATGTGAGATCAGATGGGTGGGTGATGACTCGTTTGAAAGGTTGAAAGGGAATAATTAATGGCAGAGAATATTCCGGCAAGAGGTGATGGCGCAATATGGTGGTCGCATCTAGGGAAATGAGATGAGTGATCAGTGGGCCTAATACTACTTAGGTTTGTAGGGATGTTAGGCGTACAATTTCTGCTACACCTCTTTTGTTTGCCTCCCCTAACTATCATTACCTTCCATCACCACCGTCATTCCTCCACCACCACCACGTCATATTAGTATATTACACCACCGTTTAAACTGGTCAGATTGTGTGTGATGAGTAATGATAGGCATCAAACAAGAACTTATTGGATACGTATCTAATGTTGTATAAATCGTGCGATCAAAGCTTTATTAAATAGAAAGAGGAGTTGCAAGCAAGAACTTTTTTTTAAGCACAACATGCAAGAATTATAACTTAGTTATTAAGGTATGTGTAGTGGTTTAACTAAACAGTAAAAAAATTTCTTATTTTGTCAGTGACGGACCCAGAATTTTTTTCATGGGGTGCGGAATCTCTAAGCCCCTGGTCGTTAATTCATCAGGTGGCACGGGTCGGGTCAACTCGTATACCAAAAATAATAATACCAAAATTATATAATCAGCAAAAGGAAACAAAAAACCAAAAGTAACTTAAACGCCGCTATATATGCATAACAAAATTTTAAAATCTAAAGTTGTGGATACATCTCGGCTAATCGTAATAGTTTTGTAACATCAAATGCATCAAAATTATCACAAGGACTCAAGCTATTAATACAAACAAGTAACTCAAATGTTACCTCGTTAAAACGATTTCCAAATTCTTGGATTTACATATCTAGAATCGAACTGAATAGTTAGATTCATTTGAATTATCTACACTAGACCATAGTCTCACTCATTGTATTTGATTTTATCTATTTGGTATCTTATTAAACCTTATAAAAATAATAGAAAATAAACTAAATTAGTGGACTATTAAATAAAGTAAAAAGAAATTAAATAAAAAAGAAAAGCATATTAAATGTTAACGTGACTTCTTGTCACCATAGTTTTACATCTTTTAACTTCTTGCACTTAAAAAAACAAACAAATAGCTCATGTTCTTTACATCAAATTAAGAGAGGCATGCAATATTTTCACCAAGTCCCGGAAAAAAAAAGGAATATATACATACCAATCTTTCTACTAAGCATATGGAATACGGATTTAGCTTCAAGACTTATAAAGAGGGAGAGGAAGGCTTGTTTCTTTGCCTTTCCTCGGTTTCAAAGATCCAAGGGGTGCGATTCAAAATTTTTACGGGGTGCGAACAGGATAAACGCGTATATATAAACACTAACTGAGACCCTCCTGCAACGTAACCCAAAACCATAACTGAGACCCTCCACCGTAAACCAACACCCTTTAGTTAACAAAATCAAACCTACAAAACAATAGAATCGGCAAACAATACAAACATTAAAATCAAATTTTTCTAAAAAGGTCAAACAATATCATGATCCAACACAAGATTCGAAGTTAAATGTTAACCGGACCTTGCCGGATAATATAGCCAGAAATGAATCGAAGTTTGGATGGAGATCTGTGTCTCTCACTAAAGCTTTTCACTCTTATCTCGCTTTCTCTCAAACCGATTCTCTCTTTCTCTCTTGCAGGTCACATATAAACTCAAGATGGGTTGGGTTTATAATCAAGGGTGAAAGGGTTGTGAGTTGGGTGGCCATCGGTTATGGTTTGGGTTTGGGTTTGGGTTTAGGTTTGGGTTTGGGTTACGACTGAACTGGGAAGATGAAGGGTTATGGGTAGCAACATAAGGAAGAGAGAATATGGTCAAACGTAACCGTCGCCGGTCTCGGGTGGAATGGGGGATGGATGGTCATCGGAATGGAGGCATAGGGGAAATAGGTTGGGTTGGTTATCGGAGAGGTGGAAGGAAAGGGTCAAAGGTTATGGGTTATGTTGTGCGGTTCACAGAGAAGAGGAGGTATCGGCTTTGTTTGTTTGAAAGGAGATGAGGTTATGGGTGTTGTGGTTTACCAGAGAAAGAAGTCCCGCCAGAGGAAGAAGAAGAAGAAGAAGAAGAAGGTGAAGAAGGAGGAGGAGGAGAAGAAGAAGAAGAAGAAGAAGAAGAAGAAGAAGAAGAAGAAGAAGGAGGAGGAGGAGGAGAAGAGGATGAGAAGAGGAAGAGGAAGAGGAGGAGGAGGAGGAGGAAATGAGAAGAATAAAAGAAGGAGGTGTAACACCCCAACCGATGGCGGAAACATCGGGATGTCACGTATTGATGATTGTTCAGTAGCTCATGGTAATAAATATGTTTAAATAATCCTTTATTTCATTACATAATTGAATTACATTAAAGTCTACATCAAATAATCAAACAAAGCTTAAAACTTCAAATATCTCCTCATGCTAGCTCTAGACTTCAAGCATCAGTATTTCCTGTTGAGTTTGGAAAAATGGGGGGGTCAACTAGAAGTTGGTGAGAATACATAATCCATGTTAAGCATATAGTTTAAGTATAAAAGTTTAGCGATTCGTATGTCTATCGTAAATTTAAGTCTACATGAATAGTATAATATGTTGACATAATCAAACCTCCGACTAGTTTAGGTCCATCCCGTCATCTACGGTTCACCTTAGTAATATGTTGAACGATAACAATCACCCACGTTACCTATGTAGGAGGTACACGTATCCGGGTGGGGTTGTCAATCCAATAGATCTATTATTGAGTATCGCCGGCTTGGCCATAGCTAATGATTATGTAAATGTTGAAACTCGTTGAAACTCGTTGAAACTGTTGACTAATTCATGAGGCAATAAAGTTTACTACTAGACATGCATGTTGAATTGCTTAAATAATTGTTGCAAGTATAAAGAATCGCATAAACATAGTTACGTAAACTCACCTTAGCAAAGTATTAAGTCTCGAGAAATAGAATATGTGTAGCCCCAAAGTTGCCAATTACAAGAGCTTATAATCAAAGCTTCAATTGTAGAAGTAATAGACTATAGAAGAAAGGTATGAGGGAAAGTTTAATCGGATTGAAACAATCGATTTAGAGGTGGCAAGTGTAATGGTTCATAGGTGGGTTTTTATACTAGTTTTGGATTCAATTAGCCATTAAAATTGGTCAACACCATAAAGTAAGGTTTTATGATGAATTGACTATTTGACTAAGACTTTGACTGTTTGACTAAGACTTTGACTAGGACTTTAAAAAAAAAGAATTTAGAATCATATTATTATTATTATTTATATACATTTATGTATGTATATAAGTTGTGAGTTAGGATAAATAAAGACTTAGGCACATTTGTATAATATTAATGATAAAGGTGTAATAAAAAAAATATATATATATATATAAGGGCTTTTTATGTATTAAAATTTTGGGGAAAATTTTGCGATGTTACAGTCTCCCCTACTTTTGGAAACTTCGTCCCGAAGTTTATTGAAAACACAGGGTTGAAGGTGATCGGGTAGAAATTAGGACAAGGGTGGTTTGGGAAGTTTCGAGTTAAGGCATGACATAAATTTATAGGTAACAGAATATACTGTTTCGAATAATTTGGGTAAGAGTTTTGATATGTGTGAGTTTTAAGGGTTGGATTAGGTTCATCTGAAATAGCAAGGAGAATAAGAATCTTAAGTTTTAGGACTCCTAAAAGAAATGCATGAGTTGATTGACTATAGAAAGACTAAATGAACTACCAGGTAACTAGAGTTTATAATTGGTTATTTACTGAAAACCTTGATAGAATTTCACACTACCTTAACGTACCTGTAAATTCATGATTACGTTCCGGACCGTAATCACCAATTTACCTTACATTAGGGTTTTGTGTCCTTCTATGACTCTAAACACACATGTAAGTAATGCAAAATAACCTTGTGATTGAATCGTATACAATGTATCCAAAAATGAGTCCAACTGTTGAGCAGGAAAAAGACTTCTACCAGTCAGTGAATAAAAACCTCTACCGATTGTTGAGCAGGTGCGATAGCCTCTACCAGTCGTTGAGCAGGTTGTAGGGCCTCTACCGACTGTTGAGCAGGCATGATGACCTCTACCAATCGTTGAGTAGGTTATTTGGTACTCAACTAACTGTTGAGCAAGTACTTCATCCTCTACCAGTTGTTTGATTAAGTGTACCAATTATTTCACACATAAATTGCAAATTGATAATATGTACATATAAACAATCAAGTATCAAGCATAGCATGCGAGTTGTAATAGTGTTGTCCTAGACAAGGTTAATGACTCTAGGTGTGTCTATAGCAAATAGTTTATATTCCATGATTTCTAGTATCAAATGTTTAAATATGGTAGATAATCGAATCCTCATGTATAACTAAGGATTATGTTTGATGCAACACACAATCAAATTTCAATAGTTTGGTTATCATGGGTAACTAGCTCATGTGTGAGAAGGTGAAGGATATGAATTTAGTTCTTGAGCGGATGATGAAAAATCTTGAAGCAGAATCAAGGTTGTGAGTGATAGTGAATGTGAAGATAGTTGATAAAGAGTTTATTTTATAGTAAGGAGATTATGTAGCAGTGTAAATTTTGGGGTTTGGATCAAAGGTTATAATCAAGTGTATAAAAAAAACATGATTGTGGTATATGCCAAATATTGTAAAAATTTGAACAAGTTGAAAAATGAGTGAGTGTCGATGGAGAATTTAGAGACTAGATATTATTCCTATGGATAAAAAAAATCTTATTTTCAAAATTGGTTTTATACATAAAGCAAAAGTTGTTAAATAGTACAAGCTAAGTGGGCTTTGATTTAAAATATTCCCGTTAGTTAGAGATTTCAAACATGACATTAGGTTTTGAAGATCAAGGTTCTATTAAGTGATTTTTAATAGTTTAAAGCATTATATAAAAAAATTGTTTGTTACGTCAATAAATAAACAATTGAATTTAAGTTCGAGGACATCTTTTGACAAAAAAATATATACTTTGTAAAGTTACTAGGTAATGAAAATACAACAGGATTTAGAATTTTTTAGTTTGTGCTAAGGTATGAGGTTATAGTTTTTTTAAAAATAAGTAACATGTGGAGAAATGAAATAATATGATTTGGGTAGGGTGTTGAATATTTAAAAAGTGGCTAAGATGGTAAGGTGAAGTGTGATTGTGAAATCCATAGATGGTTATGAAATGAGATTGATTTAGGCTGTAAAATTTTGGGATTTTAGAGCTTAGTTTTAAGGGAAGTGAGTGTAATCATTTATTCATTAATTAGAACGAATAAACGAAAACATTGACATATCAAAGCTTCTAAATTCTAATAACATAGTGAAGACATGCTTTAGCCTATAAGTGAACACTCATCCCGAGAATTCCCAGGTAGGCATCCGGGTCCCTCGTCTGATTGGGATATATGCGCAATGCCAGCCTAGACAGAAGACTCAGAATACAGGCGTTCACCCTTCCAGATTGCACGTGTTCGTTATTAAAATCTAGAACTTCGACGGGATCTCAAGGTGGTTCAGGTTAAACCTGAGGATTTGTCCTACTAGTCTAAGAGTAGATGATGGAGAACAATCTTCTTGTAGGGACTAAAGTAGGGATAAGAAGTAGGAGGGAGATAGAGAATAGAAAAAAGTTGGGTTGCAAATAAAAGGAGCAAGTACTGATTATAATCCTATGGTTATAGACTAGATTATTTTTCTAATAACCTAATTCCCTATAACCATGGCTCTGATACCAATCTGTAACACCCCAACCGATGGCGGAAACATCGGGATGTCACGTATTGATGATTGTTCAGTAGCTCATGGTAATAAATATGTTTAAATAATCCTTTATTTCATTACATAATTGAATTACATTAAAGTCTACATCAAATAATCAAACAAAGCTTAAAACTTCAAATATCTCCTCATGCTAGCTCTAGACTTCAAGCATCAGTATTTCCTGTTGAGTTTGGAAAAATGGGGGGGTCAACTAGAAGTTGGTGAGAATACATAATCCATGTTAAGCATATAGTTTAAGTATAAAAGTTTAGCGATTCGTATGTCTATCGTAAATTTAAGTCTACATGAATAGTATAATATGTTAACATAATCAAACCTCCGACTAGTTTAGGTCCATCCCGTCATCTACGGTTCACCTTAGTAATATGTTGAACGATAACAATCACCCACGTTACCTATGTAGGAGGTACACGTATCCGGGTGGGGTTGTCAATCCAATAGATCTATTATTGAGTATCGTCGGCTTGGCCATAGCTAATGATTATGTAAATATTGAAACTCGTTGAAACTCGTTGAAACTCGTTGAAACTCGTTGAAACTGTTGACTAATTCATGAGGCAATAAAGTTTACTACTAGACATGCATGTTGAATTGCTTAAATAATTGTTGCAAGTATAAAGAATCGCATAAACATAGTTACGTAAACTCACCTTAGCAAAGTATTAAGTCTCGAGAAATAGAATATGTGTAGCCCCAAAGTTGCCAATTACAAGAGCTTATAATCAAAGCTTCAATTGTAGAAGTAATAGACTATAGAAGAAAGGTATGAGGGAAAGTTTAATCGGATTGAAACAATCGATTTAGAGGTGGCAAGTGTAATGGTTCATAGGTGGGTTTTTATACTAGTTTTGGATTCAATTAGCCATTAAAATTGGTCAACACCATAAAGTAAGGTTTTATGATGAATTGACTATTTGACTAAGACTTTGACTGTTTGACTAAGACTTTGACTAGGACTTTAAAAAAAAAGAATTTAGAATCATATTATTATTATTATTTATATACATTTATGTATGTATATAAGTTGTGAGTTAGGATAAATAAAGACTTAGGCACATTTGTATAATATTAATGATAAAGGTGTAATAAAAAAAATATATATATATATAAGGGCTTTTTATGTATTAAAATTTTGGGGAAAATTTTGCGATGTTACAGGAGGAGAAGGAAAAAAAAAAGAAAAGAAGTCTGAAGAAAATGTGGAGAATGGGAGAAGAAGAGTAGGAGAAGACCTTAAAAGACATTGATTCAAGTCTGCGTCAAGAAGAGGTCAGGAAGACTTTTTTTTAGTGAAATGTCTTCCAAAAAAAAAAATAAGTTGTGCCCCCCCCCCCCCCCCAAATGTCTGACCGCGTCAGCATGGCGCAGATAGAAGTGGTTAAAAGCAATTCTAATTCTGACCAACAAACAAACACCACCGTAGTCTTAAACGCAAACTAAAATACATGTAGCTAAACTCAATATCCATCTCTAGGTTAAGAGATCTCAATGAATGTGCATCAGTTTGTAACTTTAAAACTATTTGTTTTGCAACAACATAGGGAGTATACAAATTCCAGTTAGAGCACCTATACCTATGGGGACGACATTCGTTATAATAGTGAATCAATTTATAAAAAGAATATTGGATTTAAAAAAATCTTAACTATCACAAGTCTCAATTTAAAAAATCACTGCCAACGGTTCGAATTTTTAACCTATTTTCCCTCAACGGTTCCATACCAATTAAAAGTTAACTTAGTTTTTGCTGATATGAACTGCTGTTGAAATTAACATGATAAATGTTAATAGAAACAATTTTAGTACTCAAAAGTTTTTTAGTTTATTGGTAATTCGAATATTTGTATGAGTGTTATTTTCAGGTTTTGGTCAAAGACATGTTGCTGTGTAGATAGCCGAGGAGTGAAGATCATGTTGCCGAGTAGATTGATCTTGTAGCCGAGTAGAGTCGAGGTCGAGTGTAGCAGTGCACCTGGTCAATATACGTTCGAGACAAAAGACTTAAAGACTTAAAGAATTATTGGGCTTGTATACATATGAGTTTAACAAGATTAAGTCCAAGCCCATAGAAGATATAAATAAAAGTCTACTGAAGCCCATTGATTAAAAAAGCCCAGTAGTGGGTCTTTGCCACGTTGGCAATCCGGGTGAAAGAAGCACACGTTATTTTCACCCGTTGATCTTCCTTTTTAGTTCTAATCTGAACCGTTCGTTTGTTTCGATTGTTGAGCTGTGTGAGAGATTATAAAAGCTCTGTGTTTTCTCTCTCTACAATTATTCAGTCATTCGTTGATATTTTTCTTTCTCTCGAGAACTCTCTGTATTCATCTTTGTTCATAGTTTAGATTAGGGTTAAAGTCCTGAACATCTTGTTCTTGACTTGTTAGTCATTGTAATCCTTTATCTTTCGTATATGTGTGAGCTGAGATCTTGTTAATCCAAGATTTGGTGAGTGAGAGAGTTTTATAGATCTTCTGGTTGTATTTCTGGTATAATAAATCTTTTATGTTCTTGATATCATGTTATTTTAACATGGTATCAGAGCCAGGTTTTCATATTTGGGGATTTTTTGATAAATAATCATAAAATCTTTTACTGGTCTGATCCTTTGATGATTTGGGGATTTTTTGTTATTCCGCTGTGAGATCTTGGAGATTGTTTGACTGATTGACAGATCTGGTAGATCTGTGTGGAAACTGGTGATAGCTGGAATCTCAGGATTGCTTGTCTTCTTACTCTCTGGTATTTGACCCTAAAGTGAAGGTCAAATACTACGAGTTTATTGGAGAACCCTAACTTGGGCAACCCTCACTGTGAGATCGTTTCATTACTTTTCTGTTTTTTGTGTTTGAGTCTAGGAGCACTGTCCGGGTTAGGTGGACCGGAGTTGGCTCAATACTTGTGTTGTGTATTAGTGTGTCTGTCTAGGTCTAGAGGCTCCCGAGTTAAGACCTGCGGTGGGGCCCTTTAGAGGAACCACTGATCTGGATCACTGACTCGGCTTCGCCTGTGTCTAGTTAATAAAACTATTGTTGTGTTTGTGGTTTTTTTCTCCTTGTTTAGTGTTTTCTGGTATTTGTGGTTTGTATTTGGATCTGGTGTGATTACTTGCTATTTGCTATTGTTTGTTTGTTATTAAAAGGAAAGTGTTAAGACATGGGTGATAATGTGAATCCACCTAACTCAGGTGGTGGAGGTGCCATTATTAATCCTGTTGAAACACTTGTAAGCAAACTTGATGCTAGTGATCCCTTGTATTTACATCCTTCTGATTCAAGTAATTTGACTATAATAAATGTGAAACTTAAAGGTTTTGAGAATTATTCTGTTTGGTCAAATGCCATGATACTTGCTTTACAAGTTAAGAATAAATGGGGATTTATAGATAAAAGCTGTATTAAATCACAAACTGATGATGTGTTAGCTAAACAATGGGATAGATGCAACTCAATTGTTTTAACCTGGATTTTAAACTCAATTAGTGAAGAACTGTACATGGGTCATGTGTTTTCTAAATTGGTTTGTGATGTCTGGACTGAACTTAAAGAAACATATGATAAGGTAGATGGTTCTGTTGTCTTTGACTTGTATCAAAGAATTAATTCATTTGCTCAAAATAATATGCCTGTTTCTGAGTATTATCATAAACTTAATATTATGTGGAAGCAATTAGATCAAATTCTTCAGTTACCTGCTTGTACTTGTAATGCAGCTAGGGAGTTTAACAATTTTAGTAGCATGATAAAATTAATGCAGTTTCTTATGGGACTTGATAGTGTATATCAGAATGTTAGAACTAGTCTATTAATTAGAGAAGTGCTTCCAAGTGTTAAGGAAGCATTCTCTATTGTGTCAAGGGAGGAATCACATAGAAACTCAGCTAGTTTAACTAAAAAAGGTCAAACTACTATGGGTTTTTTTGCTAAAACTAACCAATCTGTTGATTTCAATAAAAGAATTAATACTAGTGAGAGTCAAAAACCTAAGTGTACACATTGTAACAAGGTTGGTCACTCATCAGAAAAATGTTTTCAATTAATTGGTTATCCTCCCTGGGCAAAGGCTAGGGGTATGCAGAAAAGATCTATGTCTAATAATACCTGTGTTGATAAAACTGATGTTCAAATTCCTTCTTTATCTAGTGAGCAGTTAACTAAGTTGTTGAGTCTGATTTCTGATAAAAATGGTGATGGTGCTCAAAGTAACAATGTTTCAGGTAGTTTGTTTTCTGGTAATAGTTTCTCACCTTTTTGTGCAAGTGCATATGTGAAACCTATGTTCTTTTCTTTTAATGTAAATGGAAGGAAAATTAGGGTGGGATGGATAGTTGATTCTGGAGCTAATCAGCACATGGTTACTAGTGAGCATGATTTGTCTGATTTTGTGGATGTTTCTGATCTAAATATTAAAGTTAAACATCCAAATGGAACCAATGCCTTAGTAACTAAAATAGGAACACTTGACCTTGGTAATGGAGTTGTTTTACATGATGTCTTTGTTGTTCCTGAATATTGTGTGAATTTAATTTCTGTTCATAAATTGGTTAAGGATAACAATTTATTTGTTGGTTTTGATGAAAAAACTTGTTATATTCAGGATTTGTCAACAAAGAAAACCCTGGTGACTGATAGTCAGTTAGAGGGTTTGTACTTCTGTGGTGGATCCTTTCTTAGTAATAAGGTGGGTGCTTGTACTAAGTTGTATGATCTGTGGCATGCAAGACTAGGTCATCCTGCTGACATAGTCTTGTCTAAGTTAGAGTCTGTCATAGGAAGTAAACTTACTGGGGATCCTGAATTACCTTGTGATGTGTGTCACAAGGCCAAACAACATAGGGAGCCTTTTCCCTTGAGTGAACATAAATCAACAAGTGTTGGTGATTTAATTCATTTGGATGTTTGGGGTCCTTATAGAGTTCCCAGTAAGGAGGGGTTTAGATATTTCCTTACTATTGTTGATGATTTTTCTAGAGCAGTCTGGATATGTTTGATGAAAAATAAAAGTGAGGTTTTTGAAAATTTGCAAGAGTTTACTAATATTATTAAAACTCAATTTAGTAAAACAATAAAATGTTTTAGGAGTGATAATGGTACTGAGTTTGTAAACACTCAGTTTGGTATTTTTTGTAAGTCACTTGGAATTTTTCATCAGACAACATGTGCTTATACCCCTCAGCAGAATGGAATTGCTGAGAGGAAGCATAGGCATTTGTTGAATGTAACTAGAGCTCTTTTATTCCAGAGCAACTTACCTGTTAGATTTTGGTCTGAATGTGTTCTGACTGCTGCCTATTTAATTAATAGGACTCCTTCATCAGTCTTGAGTGGTAGAACCCCCTATGAGCTTATGTTTGGTTTTGAACCCTTCCTAGATCACCTGAGAATGTTTGGGTGTTTGTGTTTTACAACTACTTTAAATGAGTCTAACAAACTTAGTGAAAAGGCTGAAAAATGTGTTTTCATAGGTTATTCAAATGAGAAAAAGGGTTACAAAGTTTATAGTTTAGAAAGTAAGGTTGTTTCATATTCTAGAGATGTTAAGTTTTTTGAAACAATTTTCCCTTTTAAAGATAAAAGTGTTTTTGAGAAATTTGATGATAACACTGTAAATGGTTTAGATTCAACAAATTTTTTCAACTTTTATAATATTGAAACACAAACACCTAATCATGAGGAGCCCAATGATGAAGGAGGGGTTGTAGGTAAGACTGAGTCAAACACACATGGGTTTCAGCAGTCTAGTGTTGAGTCTCAAAGTCCTGAAGAATTATCTGATTCTAGAGTTGACATTGAGACCAAGACTAATGACAGGGCTGAACATGTGACTTATGACTGTGAAAACAATAATCTTCCTAAGGGCAATGAATCAGTTACTCAGTCTGTTAGAAAAAGCACTAGGGGGTCTACATTGCCAAAAAGACTTGATGACTTTGTCATTGAGGGGAAGGTTAAGTTTGGTATAGAAAAGTCTGTTAACTATGCTAATTTAAGTATAGATAACAAAGTGTTTGCTAGCATTCTAAATAAAAGTGTTGAGCCTAGTTGTTACAAACAGGCTGTTCTTGATCCTAATTGGATTAGTGCTATGAATGAAGAGATTGAAGCACTAAATAGGAACAACACTTGGAGTCTAGTTTATTTACCTAAAGGTAGAAGCCTTGTAGGGTGTAAATGGGTTTATAGGATTAAATACAAGTCTAGTGGTGAGATAGAAAGGTATAAGGCTAGGCTTGTTGCTAAAGGTTATAGTCAAAAGGAAGGAATTGACTATGAGGAGACATTTTCTCCTGTTGTGAAGTTTGTGACTGTAAAATGTATAATATCTATTGCTGTTCAGAACAGTTGGAAATTATTCCAATTAGATATTAATAATGCATTTTTATATGGTGAATTAAATGAAGATGTTTACATGTCTTTACCCGAAGGGTATTTTTCTAAAAATGAAACAAGGGTATGTAAGTTAAATAAATCCTTGTATGGACTAAAACAAGCTCCACGAATGTGGAATGAAAAACTTGTTGGTGTTCTATGTGAGTTGGGTTTTACCCAAAGTAAATGTGACTATTCTTTATTTGTAAAGATAACTGAGTATGCTACTGTGTATTTACTTGTGTATGTAGATGACATTGTGTTGACTGGTAGTTGTGTCAAGGAAGTAGATAAGATTAAAACTTGTTTAAAGGAAAAATTTAAAATAAAAGATTTAGGAGAATTAAAATATTTCCTAGGTCTAGAAGTAATTTCTTGTGATGGTAATGTTTGTTTATCACAAAGAAAATACTGTATGGACCTCTTAATAGAGTATGGTATGCTTGCATGCAAACCTGTTAAGAGTCCTTTGGAGCCTAATCATGTCCTAGTTAATCTATGCAATTCTAAAAACCAAGTGCTAGCCAATATAACAGGCTATCAGCAGTTGGTGGGAAAACTGATCTACTTATCCCATACTAGACCAGATATCTCTTATGCTGTGCATTACCTTAGTCAGTACATGCACAGACCAACTGAAGGTCATTCAAGAATTGCATTTAGGTTATTAAGGTACTTAAAAGAAGCTCCAGGGAAAGGAATTTATTTTAAAAAGAGTACAAGTTTTAATCTTATGGCCTTTTCTGATTCTGATTGGGCCAAGTGTGTTGACACACGAAAATCAGTGACTGGTTTTTGCATATTCCTAGGAGATAATTTAGTTTCTTGGAAAAGCAAAAAACAGTCTACAATTGCTAGATCTTCTGCAGAAGCAGAATTTAGAGCCATGTGTACTACATCTTGTGAAGTATTGTGGTTAATAAATGTGTTATCTGAGTTGCAGATTCGGGTAGAATTACCTGTTAGTCTGTTTTGTGATAATAGTGCTGCAATTTCCATTGCAGCAAATCCTGTATTTTTTGATAAGACAAAACATTTTGAACTTGATTTGTTTTTCTTAAGAGATTTAGTGTCAAAAGGTTTTGTTAAGATTTTTAAGGTAAAATCTGAGAATCAACTGGCTGATATTATGACTAAAGGACTTGGTGTGGGTCAGCATATTGAGATGAATAAAATGCTGCACATGTTTGACCCATTTGGATACTAAAATTGAGGAGGGGTGTTGAAATTAACATGATAAATGTTAATAGAAACAATTTTAGTACTCAAAAGTTTTTTAGTTTATTGGTAATTTGAATATTTGTATGAGTGTTATTTTCAGGTTTTGGTCAAAGACATGTTGCTGTGTAGATAGCCGAGGAGTGAAGATCATGTTGCCGAGTAGATTGATCTTGTAGCCGAGTAGAGTCGAGGTCGAGTGTAGCAGTGCACCTGGTCAATATACGTTCGAGACAAAAGACTTAAAGACTTAAAGAATTATTGGGCTTGTATACATATGAGTTTAACAAGACTAAGTCCAAGCCCATAGAAGATATAAATAAAAGTCTACTGAAGCCCATTGATTAAAAAAGCCCAGTAGTGGGTCTTTGCCACGTTGGCAATCCGGGTGAAAGAAGCACACGTTATTTTCACCCGTTGATCTTCCTTTTTAGTTCTAATCTGAACCGTTCGTTTGTTTCGATTGTTGAGCTGTGTGAGAGATTATAAAAGCTCTGTGTTTTCTCTCTCTACAATTATTCAGTCATTCGTTGATATTTTTCTTTCTCTCGAGAACTCTCTGTATTCATCTTTGTTCATAGTTTAGATTAGGGTTAAAGTCCTGAACATCTTGTTCTTGACTTGTTAGTCATTGTAATCCTTTATCTTTCGTATATGTGTGAGCTGAGATCTTGTTAATCCAAGATTTGGTGAGTGAGAGAGTTTTATAGATCTTCTGGTTGTATTTCTGGTATAATAAATCTTTTATGTTCTTGATATCATGTTATTTTAACAACTGCCACATAAGCATTCCGCGTCATCAAAACTTTGCCACTTAAGCAAGCCACGCCATCAAAAGTTTTACTTTTTGCCATGTAAGATGTCCACGTCAGCAAACCTATGACTTTTTGCCACATAAACAGTTCACATTAGCAAAAACTAACTTTATGAACTTTTAGTTAATGTGGGACTGCTAGAGGAACATAGATTAAAATTTTTAACCATTAACAATGATCTTTTAAGTTGAGACTGGTGGCATACAATAGCTAATCGTTGAGATTATTTAAATCCAATATTCTTTTTCAAAATTAAGATAGATATATGTTGTGATTGACAAAAAAAAAATTACCATTAAGTACACTGTTAAAAATTGCTAATAAATTTATAGTGAGTAGCACATATCGCTTTTTTCTATCATGTGTAACTGTCCACATATCATATTCACGCCTCTCAAGCCGCTAGCTTGAATTTGATTGAGCTCCTAGCACTATAAGCTAAATTTTTTAATTGTGTGTTGGGAACCTTATACTGAAAGTTGATCTGATGCCTTAAGCAATATCAATGAAAAGCTTTAAAGTGTGAATTTCATATTGAATATGATGAATCTTATTAACGAATTATTCGTAAATGATACTTGTAAAAACCATGTTGCTCTAACCAAATAGGGAGATGTCAATGGGTATCTTCTGAACTGTCGGGCCAACGACGATGGAGATGTCAATGGTGTCATAGATCACAATGGAGATCTCTTCTAAATCGTTGGGTCGCCACTTTTCCGATCCATAAAAAATTCAGAAATGGTGATGGATAGGGGGAGAGGAAGAAAGACTAGGGATGGCAACGGGTCGGGTATGGGTCAGGTTTGGCTAATACCATACCCATACTCGGTTATAAAATCTCATCCCATACCCGTCCCATTACCCGTCGAGTTTTTGGCGGGTATTACCCGTCGGGTATAGAGCATACCCGCGGGTTTCGGGTATGCCCGTTGGGATTTTCATGTATATATATTTTTACTTTTTTTGGTGTTTTATGTTTTAAAAATCTATAATATATTAAATTGTAATAAATAACATACGTATGATCATCACCATACTATTATTTGAAATATTTAGAATAAAAATATATATTATAATATGTATCTCAATAAATATTTTTATATTTTGTAGCATATAAATATAAATAATAATGTCATTAAACTATAAAATTTTCAATAATGAATCTATTAAAATGAACATTAAGTGAAGAAAAATATATATAAAACTTAAAAATTAGCGGGTATATGTGTCGGGTAAACGGGTATTTAGTTTCGGGTAATCGGGTCGGGTATCGCCTAATACCATACCCGTCCCATACCCGCGAAATATTTTTTTTCCAATACCAAACTCGTCCCATACCCGTCGGGTATCGGGTATACCCGTCCCAGATGCTTCGGGTTTCGGGTATACCCGTCGGGCTCGGGTTTTTTTGCCATCCCTAAGAAAGACATCAATGGCGCGATAATACGAGCCGTCATTGTTTTATTTCTTTTTTACATATATAAATTGAAAGGGTAAATATGTTTGGTCCCGGTTTGGAAAATATATTTTGAACCATGATTTGGTTAATAGCTATAGTTTTCCAAAAACAGTCTTTTAGAAAAAAAAAAAAAAAAAAAAAAAAAAAAACTCAAAAATAATATCTGAAAATTAATATTAAAATTGTACTCAGACTGAGTATTGTGGTGGCGTGAGCAGGCTCAAGCGGGCCACCTGGCTGCCCCGTGGCTAGCGCACACCACCACAGGCACAAGTGGGTGGGGGTGTGAGCGAGCCAAGATGAGCATGCTCATGAGGCTTTTCTTCATAATTACAACTTTTCTTCGGACACACACATTGTGTGAATAAACAAAAAGCAAAGACATCATAACTTCCGAGGTTAGGATTAGTACATTTAAAAATTGTCTTTGTTATCTTATCTTTATGTCCAGTTTCACCTATCTTTTACTCGTGTGATCCGTTTTGTTCAAAGCAAATTTATGGATAAACTTTATTTCAAAATCACAACACGAATTGCTTATTACATTTTATGCTTCAAAATACAGGATACCCGTGTTTTTTTTTTTTTTTTTTTCTCTAAAGGGACAACACTAATGAGTTAAAAAAAAAAAAAAAAAAAAAAAAAAAAACCATTGTGTGTGACTGTGTGTGAAAAGAATGTTAGGGATGTGATGTTTGAAGCTAAAAAGGGTAGGGGAACAAGCATTATTGGGCATGAGAGGAATTCATATAAAACAATCCTCTTCTCCATTAAGGGTCCCCTTCCTAAGGCTAAACACAAATCTTGATTTTCTTGGTTTGAGAATCTTGACTTTAACACCCTTCAAGATCTCTTCTTTTCACTTTCACCACCCTTCTTTTTATACTACTTTTTTGGTATTTGTTACTCATAATTACTTAATTAATACTCCAAATCTCTTCAAGATCCTCTAATCCAATCATAAACCATCTTCTAGATTAGCAAGGGGGAAAAGGGAAACAGGGTTTTACTTTTCAGTTAGTTGTTTTCTTTATAAAAGGGTAAAAAATCTTTGTATTAAAGATACATTTAGAAAAAAACACACAATAGCAATTCTTGTACTTTTGATTCAAATGCAAAACCCTTTTTAGGATTTCCCAACTAAAGATTAAATGCTACTAGCCCTAACATATAATATTACCGACTGCGTAAGAAATTACCAACTTCAGACACCAAATACAGAATTATTATGAATTTTTTAAAGCACCAAGTTCTTTTGTGGAAAAAATAACGATCTTGCTTAGACTATAGGAAAGAAGAGATATTGAGAATCATGATTCCTTCCGTTTGTTTGTCAATCAAATCAACCTTTCTAATTCAGTATATAACAAAAATTTCTTATTTTATGCATCTTGTTCACACGAATTTTATTTCTTGTTCCACTATCAATAATGAGTCATGGCACCTTTGGGTAGCCACATGTCAAGAATAAAACATGAAGTGTTTACCTTATATTAAAGCCTTAAAGGTACACCACAAGTTCGTAATGCAACTTGAGTAAGATCACTTGGTCGAGAGGTCAAGATCAGAAACCAACCAAGACAATAATATATAGATTGCAAACAAACACACGTGTGTGTATTATATATAGTTAAAATTTGCTGTACTTTTATGATTTTACGTCATGCGTCTCTGACTGTCCAAAAACCTCGTGGCTCGAAGCTCGCTCGGTCTTAGCTCAAAAAAGCTTGCTCGATATGGCACAGTTCGAAATTAAGCCGAGCCCGCTCGGCTTTATTCGTAACAAGCCATATTGGCTTAGTTTGGCTTGCTCGTTATCTCGGCTCGGTCTAGCTCGATTTATTTTACTTATAATACACTATAAAAAATGATTATTATTTTCATGTATTTAAGAATACAGTCACTGTCTATAGTTAGTAGGCACTAAATTACAAGAATGTCCTTCTATAATGAAGTTAAATTACCTTGTTGCCTATCTAAGATGCACTATATAATAGTATAGATAATACAACTTGCAATGTAACTATGACACTCCTGACCCTTACTTTGTTGTCAAAGGGCAATCTCAACCTAATGGAAAAGTTTAGTTTCAACTAGGGCTGTTCAAATCGCTCGCCGCTCGTGGATCGCTCGTCGCTTGTTCGGAAAATGCTCGAAAAATGCTCGCTCGTTCTTCCGCTCGGTTGTATATGAGCCGATCGGCTCGGTTCGGTTTGTAAATGAGCCAAGCACGAGCAAAGGTACGCTCGGATCGGTTCGGCTCGAATATATTTTTATTTATTTAATAATAAATATACACACAATTTATAGATAAATTTATGGCTTTATATATAAGATTCTATTGGATTTGACTCAGTATATGCAAACAAAATATAACCAGGCCACTTAACACAATAAAAAATTAACACTAGATTTAATAGTAAAACAATAAGTCTTGACTTCTTTATGTTAATAGTCGTCCATCACTAATTGTCACTTGATATTACACCTACGTCACAATGCAACAACTGTTATCTGACGTATGCTCATCACCTCACCAGCCTCAATCTAAGCCTTTTCCTTGGACACTGTGATCTCAATATTAGTGTTAGCATCGGACATTTTGACCTTAGTTGTCACCCGACAATGAAAAAATCGAAGGAAACATCCCAATTTTATAATCGTCCATATTATTCTCTGCTCGATTCTCGCTCGGCGCTCGCTCGGAAAATTTGCGCTCGAAGAATGCTCGTTCGGTTTTCGGCTCGATTGTAAACGAGCCGCTCTGCTCGGTTCGGTTTGTAAACGAGCCAAGCACGAGCAAAGCTTCGTTCGGATCGGCTCGGCTCGTGAACAACCCTAGTTTCAACTAATGAACCAACTGACTATTTATAAGCTCAGTCGAAATGTTGTAACTGTTTTGAAACAACATAAACGGTAATTTAGAAACATACATGGTTATTTCATCGCTAGGTTGAGATTGCTCATGACTACAAAAGTTAGGACTGACACTAATCACATTATTCGTATGAATTATTATTTGCTAATGGTTAATACTTTAGATAATTAAAATCTATTTTACCTTTATTCAGCAAGTTATATATATACAAATTATTAAAAGAAATGTATAGGAACAACTTTATTCTGTATTAATTATATGATTGTATCTAGGTTCTTAATATTAGAAGAGAAAAAAAAACTAAAAGAGTTGAAAGGGAAGAATAAATTCAAGTAAAGAAAGAAATCCGAGTATAGTAAGACCATGCGTAGTGGGGGGGCTTTATATATAAAGCCCCCCTTTCTGATTGGTCCACGTGACAGTTGAGTCAGCATGGAGAGAGAAACTGAAAAAGGGGTGTAGTGGTAGGGGCTTTATATATAAAGCCCCTATTAATATTTTATTATATCTTTTAAATTAAAAAAATAATAAAATAATAATAATAATAAAGAGAGAGGATGATGTGTCAACTTCTGATTGGAGGGGGGGGGGGGGGGACAAGCAAACTAGCGCTATATTTATAAAGCCCCACCTTGATTTTGAAAAATGGAGCCCCCCCCCCCCCCCCCCCCCCGTAATGGTGTGGGGGCGCCATTTTGGTGCCACGTCTGCAAGGGCGTTAAAAATGGAGCCCCAGTACATGTAGTCTAACTAGTAAGTCCTTTATTCAGCCTTAGGCCTTAGTAGAGGTGTTCAAATCGGTTTTTTTGCCGGAACCGGTTCCGGTCCCGAACCGGTTCGCTACAGTACCGGTTCCTGGCCGAACCGGTTTCGGTTCCAAACCGGTTCGGTTTTGGACCGGTTTTGTCGATTCGTAAGACCGGTTTCGGAGACCGGTTTCGGTTCGGTTTCGGTTTCGGTTTGTATCGGTTTCGGTTCTTAATCGGTTTTTTCGCGCGCATTTAAAAAACAAATTAGGCCGATAAGAAAAAAAAAACATAAAAATACGACTTTTATTATTTTTTTCGGTTTTCGAAATTAGAAACTAGGAAAATGAAATACATAAAAACATAATTCAAATTATTACAATCAATTTTTTTTAAGCTTCATCCGAACTACTTTGGCGCAACGAAGCATCGTATGCGAGTTCTTCGTCCGATAGGGGTTCGCTTGATCCTTCTTCCACCTCTTCGTCATGTATTCTTCGTTCAAGTTCGGTTTGGTCTTCAAGAGATGTTTTATGTTGTATTCGATCCACCGCATCCAAGTGATCTTTTAAGCATATGCACATCTCCAACGATTCGGGATTTAATTTTGTTCTTCGTATGGATAGCACCCGGCCACTAAGAGAAAAAGCCGATTCCGAAGCTACCGTAGAAGCTTGGACACTTAGTAGATCACGGGCTATAGCGGAAAGGATAGGAAATTCAGTTTGTTTTCCTTTCCACCAAGCCAATATATCAAAATTTTCAAATTCGGTGGCGGTGAAAGTCGCCGTAAAATTCGAGCCTTTATACCTACCAAGCTCGCTATTTGGGGCCTCACCCCTTTGTCTTTTAGCCGTTTGGTCTTTGACAATATTAAACAAATTAATTTTAAGGTTACCCCGGCTCGAGCTAGCACGACTTCCTTCCCCTCCCATTCCCATTTGCATTTGCAAGTTGGGACCATATTTTTCTAAATAAGTATCATACAATATTTGGAAATCATTATCAAAAGTAGCTTTCATGTGTGTTGCCCAATTTGGTTTTGAAAGATATAAACGTAAAGCCATATTTATTTTATCGATTATAGTATGAACTCCCGTAGCATTTAAGCACGGGTTTAAAGCCAACGCATACATAAACACATGTGGTATTTCTTCAAAATATTTTAGAAATTTTTGAACCATTGGGGGTATCATTTTCTCAAACAATTCATTTTTTTCTTCAAAATCAAATATTGTTTGAACCATTAAATATAATTCTTGCAATGCTTCATTACTAGTTGGATAATAAACCCCCGATAGTTTTGTAGTAGCGTTTTTAAAAACCTCAAGAAATTCCGTAAGTTGTTCAATACAATCCCAACCCTCGTTAGGAAATGCCGTTACGTGACCATGACTAGCAAGCCTATTATGAAAATGTTTTAAAGTTTCTTTTTGTTTCAAAGCACTTTCGAACATTGTAAAAGTCGAATTCCACCTAGTCGGCACGTCCCAATTAGGACCGAGGAAGGGACGGTTCGTATCTTTACACTATTTTTTATATTTTCTATATCGTTCGCGACTTGTTTTAAAAACTTCATGTAACATAAATCGAAAACTTCTTTTGAAATCTTCTACCATGGGAATTCCGAGCCCATCTTGCACACATAAGTTAATAATGTGTGCAACACATCGTGTATGGAAAAAAATACCATTGCATATCGGATTATATTTTAACTTTAATTTTTCAACCGCGACAGTATTGTTTGACGCATTGTCGAACGACATTGAAAATATTTTGTTTTCTAAGTGAAAAGTTTGTATTACATGGTCTAAAACATAAAATATATTTTCGCCGGTGTGTGGATACTCAAATAAATCAAACGCAATCGTACGTTTCATCATTTGCCACGTCGAGGGATCGATCCAATGAGCGGTGACGCAAAGGTACGATTCCGGTAAACCGTGAGGAGCCGCATCGGTGGTTAAGTTCACACTTGTTTGTAAGTTTGAAAAAAATACAATTAAATCTTTTTTAGCTCTTTCCCATAATTTCAAACAATAACGTTTTAGAGTATGTCGACTTACGTGTTTATAACGAGGTTGGAGCGTGTCACGAATCAAGCTTGTCAAGTCGGGATCGTCGAAGTGGTTGAAAGGTAAAGCTTTTTGAATAACAAACTTCGCCATTCGGTCTTGAACCTTGTTAAAGTCGTAAAGAAAAATCCCACCTTGAGTATCAATTGTCGTTTGTGAACCTTGGAGCGGATTTTCTTTAACAATCTTGCAATACTTAGCTTTATGATTTCTCAAGGTAGAGTTTGCGTTTGGTTGGAGAAAGATACCACACTTTCTACAACGCGCCTTTTTTCTCCATTCGACAAAAGACACAAGTCGAAAAAACCGGTTTCGACTCCAAATAATTCGGCGTTTCGTGTCGTTTCAAGAATACTAACAACGGTGGGTTGGTTTGAGGAACAGGTTTGAGATGGGTTTGATGAAGCCATGGAATGGAGCAAAGAAGCAAAGCGAAAAAAACGAGCGAATACTATTGCGTTTTTTCGGTTTTTGGGTTCGTTTTTTGCGTTTTTGAGTGTTGTGATCAACCCAAAACATCTAAACTTATTTATACTAACTTGGGGGTGGCAAAATGGTGATTTTTTGTTCAAAAAAACGGTCAAAAAGAGCCCAACGGCTATATTGCAACGGTCAGAACGTTTTTTTAGGCCCCAACGTTATAAACCGGTTCCAAACCGGTTTCGTCGATCGGTTCCTGAACCGGTTCCTACACGAACCGGTTCGGTTCGGTTTTTGAACAAAATACCCCGCATCGATGCTGAACCCGACGGTTTGGATATGGAACCGGACCGGTTCCTCTGAAAACCGGTTTTTATACGAACCGGTTCGGGCCGGTTTGTCCGGTTCCGGTCCCGAAACCGGTTTTTTTGAGCATCTCTAGGCCTTAGCATTAGTTTTGGACATATTTAATTGCTTGATGACTATTGGGCCTAGCTCGCTTTAACCAGCCCTCTTAGTACATAGTATTTAAGACTGGAACCGGGCTGTAGACAAGTCCAAGTACTTGGTCCATATTTGCATCTCTAATTTATCATCACCAACAATTCGACAAACTAGTTCTAAGATAACGTTCACCGTATTAAATCAAAGACAATAATAATAAAAAAGCATCGTCAACTATTCATTTTTTTTTTTCATGAAGAACCCAAACTTCAATTTTTTTTATTTTTTTTATTATTTTTTTTTTTTTTTAGATTTCAACATTACTTCTCATTAAAACAAAATACGAAAGTTACATCATAATAGCAGGTAGACGAGCAACAAGTTGCGCCGCCACCCCCTTTTGAATTGCAAACCCTAGTCTACTAAAGACAAAACCTTGCCCCCCTGGGGATGAAACATTGCTGTGGACGACCCGTTGGACCCTGGTCAAGAAACGAATAGCTTCTGGCACCAGGGAGCCAAAGGTGTCAAAGGCTAGAGGGATAAAGACATGTTGGTTATCTGCACAAGCTTTAGCGTGTTTATCTACTTTCTTTGATTCCGCCTTTCTTGATGCTTGCCCAGCTACGAACCCTGTTTCCCTTAACCCAACCAGCGGAGATACCCCGGTGAGGTCCACACAGGCATGTTTCCCCCTCTCTCAACCAAAGACAAGCAGATCTGCGGGTCGCAGGGTGGATCTCCCTTCCGTGGGGTCTGTGAGGAAGTTTACAGGGGCCTCCTTTTTGGCAGTGTTCCCAGCTCTTCTCAAGATATCCCACAAAACGTCCCTCACCCAATCGTGCCGATATTTGAAACCAAGGAGCTCCTTGCAATGAATTGCATGCTCCCCGTATTTATCCATGCAGGTTTTACGGCAGATGGGGCATGTTTCATCTTCCGGGTACATAGGGATCATCAATCGGTACTTGAGTATAGCCCTGTACTCTACTGAAGACATGCATTGACCCAAACCCTCAATCGGGATAACGGTCAAAAAATCCTGAGCATGAGGGCCCTTTAGGCATTCAATCACCGCCTTCTGGCGAGTAGACAACTCAAAAACTTCTCCCAGGCTCTGAGCAGTTTTGCTAAAAAGAGCATTCGCCAAAGTTTTTTGTGGCTTTGGGGGGGGGGGGGGCGGTGTCCTTGTTAGAAAAACCGCCAATATCAAAGTCCGGGAGATAGACATTTAAGCGTTCGAGCGCCTGTTGATAGTCTGGGTCTAGTCCAATGACCCCACTGTTTCGGAGGATATGATCCTGAAGTTCCCAAGACTGAGCTCTGGACGCCACAAAGGCATAGACCCCAACATCTCGAGCTGAAAGGAGGCCCAAACCACCTAAACGCATCGGCAAGGATGCCAAGCGCCACTGGAGGTCCCTAAAGAAGGGGCCGCCACACACAACTATATCTTCAATAGCTTCGCGGAGACCATCATCGAAAAGGGATACCACATCCACCATGAAGTGGGGTTGGCAAGTTCGTAACCCAAAAAGTAACTTAGCGACCCCCATGCATGACCTGAGCAGCAGGAGTTCACTCTGGGGATCTCGAAGGGTGGGCAGTAGTTTCATGAGGGCAACCGCACTCGTAGCCCGCCGCCCTGCCAACTCCCCGATAAAGGTAGGATCTCGGCTAACAGCCTCACCAAGGAGCTTAACCCCTTTCTCAGATCTACCAATCCCGGTCGGGAAAAGCCCTTCCTGACTTTTCAACCCGTCACACGTCGGCCAAAAGACCTCTGTTTTCTTAATATTGAGATGAAGCCCCAGAGATAGCCCATGCACATTGATAATGTCTAAAGCCTTAGCAACCTCCACTGCATTGCCTATAATCGTCCCATCATCCAAATACCAGGCATGAAACGGTAGGTTACAGTGTTCCTGAATCCGCATGATAAGGGGATGTAAGGCAAGGGCAAAGAGAAGGGCCCCCAAAGGATCTCCTTGCTGCACTCCGGTGGTAGCCCCAATACAATCATTGCCCACATACAGCCTAGCCGGCTGGGCATAAAGGAACTGGACCCACGGATAAATGGACGGGCATCGCTGGTGAACCTCTTGGAGAAAAACTGTACGGTCGACCATGTTGAAGGCATTGGAGAAGTCTACTGTAAGCATAGCCAGAGACCCATCCGCATGAAAAGAGTTGAGGAACCTGTTGGCACTGTGAAGCACCGCCTCTGCCCCATTTGGTACCCCTACTCCAAATTGAAAGTCCCCCAAGTACTGGGCAATGTCTTTCCCAACCTTCTTCATTGCCACCTTAGAAACTAGCCTTCGCCAAATGCCCCCCACAGCAATAGGCCGAATTCCATTATCGGGCTTCAATAAGGGGGTGAGGGGGGCCGATGCAATGAACTCGGCCAGCGTCTTAGGGCAGGCCCCCCCCCTAAGCCATAGGTTGACAACGTCAGTGATGGCCGCGAGCAACCCCGAGGAAGTCACTGAGCCTTCACCCCCAATAGCATCCAACAGGTGTTGGGCCCGTATCCCGTCCCTACCACAAGATGTCCCTTTAGGGAAAGATCGGATACATTTAAGCACACAACCCTCATCTACTGATAGAGCGGGTTGGGCGATGGGGTTAGAAGGAAAGGATGGAGGCGGCACCACTGGGTGTTTATCAATGAGGGCCTTCATGGTCGATTCACATAGGGGCGACTCCACTAGAGCACAACACCTTTACCGCCGTCGTGAAATGACCATCCCTGACTTTTCGAAGACATTGTTTTATGTTAAGTTCGCTTGCATTGTCCACTCCCATTTTGGCTTCTCCCCTAGATACCGAGACCTCCCCTGTGCTATCCAAAAGGGAAGAAACCAAGACCGCAAACCCAGACCCATCTTTCCATTCTCCAAGCGCTTGCATGATGCTACTACACTGCAGAGATTTCCTGTTCCCTGATCTTCGCTCTTGCCTGGAGGACGGTCTGATCACCCTCAGGGTTAACCGTGGAAGCAATAACAATTGGACCCAATTGTCAACCGAGCTTGGCGACGCCACTACATTGCGTAAAGCACCTGTTAACGCTTGAGCAAACATTAGACGACAACTAGGGGGATGCTTTTAACAGTCTGAATAGGGAGGGAAAAGACACGCTCGAGGAGGGCAACATCCTCAACCATCCCGGTTGGGTGATGTGGGTTTGCGCCGTCTACCGTTGGACATGGTTTCCATATCCCAACAATGAAATCTTCGACATCTTCGGGGACCACGGCGAATGATACAACCTCATCGTCATGCTTGCATCCTCTCTGTCCCTGAGAACTTCCCCGACATCTAAAAAAAGGTCCCGATCCTTCGAGATAGCCTCCTTCAGAGATAGCCTTCGGTTTTCTGTGTTGAGGTGGGTGCTTTGGATGTGTCCAAGAAGGCACAGAAATCCGCCATGCCCCGGATTGCCATCTTTACAGTCGTGAAAAAGTTTAAAGGGGCAGGCCCTCAGACCACTAATAGAGCCCTGCGCAGAACTACGCGACTTGGCGTTTCGGGCCCTCCTGGCAGGGGCCATGTGCGAAATGTAAACCGCCAAACTCGAGATGAGTTGGGGGCAAAGGAAACGGCGAGCAAAAACCCTTTACAGGGCGTTAAGGGTAGCAACCACAAGTTGCCTGCCCTCAAAACGAAACCCCACCTAATTCCTTACCCCATTATTATTATTATTATTATTATTATTATTATTAATATTATTATTATTGAGGTATAATAATTTGACTTTTGGGGAAAATGGAAATGCCTAAAAAAAATTGAGGTATAATAATTTGACTTTTGGGTTTACAATGTTCCACCAAAATTCTCTGTCAGATTCAAAATTGAAACTTCCAATTGATGATTTCAACATTTATATTTACGATTCTTCAACTTTCCTATTATTATTATTATTATTATTATTATTATTATTATTATTATTATTATTATTATTACTACTATTATTTAATATAGAAGTTTAAGAAACTTTTAGGAAGTACAGAGAAGAACAACGGACAAACCAGACAATAAAAACGAGAAGAACAACAGTCGAACGTGGAAGGTGACCGGAGAAGAAAGGTTCGAATGTGCAAAAAACGGACGAACGTGGAAGGTGACCGGAGAAGAAAGGTTCGAAAGTGCAAAAAACGGACGAACGTGGAAGGTGACCGGAGAAGAAAGGTTCGAATGTGCAAAAACGGTCGAACGTGGAAGAAACAAGGACGAACGAAGAAAGACAAAGGTCGAATGTGGAAGAGGCAGGGCGAAGGAGGGTCTAACGGCTAGGAAAATTGTACCGTTGGAAGGTGACCGGAGGGAGATGAGGAGGTGAGATGACCGGAGGGAGGTGAGGGAGATGACCGTAGGGCGGTGAGGGCGATGGGTGGGGGCGGGGAGGGAGGTGAGGGCGGTGGGTGGGGGCGGATGGAATTCGAATTTTGAACGTTGGAAGGGAAGAAGGTGGAGCAAAGGTGGATGGTGGCTGAAGGTTTGGACGGAGAAGAAGGCTAGTACGGAGGTGGATTACCGGAGAAGGAGGTTGGACCGGAGAAGAAGGGTGGATTACCGGAGAAGAAGGTTTGGACGGAAAGGAAACCCTAAATTACCTCAATGATCATTTAACAAAAAAATTAATCCTCTACTTATAAAAATTTCAAACAAACACATAAACCATGTGATTTCCTTGCTTTAGCGAAACAAATTGCAACGATACATGCAATATAACTCGTAACCAGTCGAACATGTAAGCATTAGGGGTGGACCTAGCTATATGGTTGCGGGTTCAGCGGAAAAGGCTTGGGCTTTCAATCAGTGGCGGATCTTAAATGGAAAACCTGGTAGGGCCGGGCTCATTCTGTTAGGGCCGGACTCAATACATTCCATAGGTCCGGGGGCATCTCCTTGCTCGTATTCTTTTAATTTTTATTTCTTTGAAAAATAACATTAAAACCCATTTTTGGGTTTCTTTTGCCAGCAAGAATATTGTGTGCATAGGCATACCGATTCCAATTATTGTATTTAACTGAAATGTGGCTTTACAATTAGGCTGGACACAGAACCTAATGAGGTTTGATAAGTGGCCATGAAATTTCAAAGCTTTTTGGGATATGTTTTTCATACATCTGTTGAAACTTGAATGGTTGAATATGCTTTTTTTTAATTATTATTGTATTGTATTTTTTTATGTGATGAGGGAACCTTACCTAATCCGAAACGTCGACCGACTTGAAAATTTTGGTGTTTTTATGAAATTACAACATTTAAAAACAGTGAACCGGTGAAAAAAAATCATTGATCCACCACTACGGTAAACATTGTAAACAAACATTAGAGATATGAACAACAGAAACGGCAAACACAATTATGAGTTTGTACATAGATAACAAAACAAAAATACAACTTCTTGTGAAGTACAAACAAGCCTACACATTTTTCACCCTTAATGTTTTAGTTTTTATCAAATTTGACCTCAAAGTTTTCCTAATATGTTTATTTGTATCTATTTTGTAAGCATATTATGAAGATTTATGCTTCCTTAAGTTGTACGTGTATCCTTTTATGTTGTATAAAGAGGTCATTTATAATTAATCCATATACATCTTTTAATTATCTAAATTTAAGGTGTAAAAAATTAGCATTATGATAAATATAATTTGGAAGTAATTTAAAATAATATATTATATTAATACCTTGCGCCTCATGTACGAGCCGTTTATAGAACTTGTATATTTTCGGCGTGGTAGACTCACACAATATCGCCCATGTAGAAGTGAATTTCTGTCATTCCTCAGAAGTAAAGGCTTTCTTGCAGTATTTTACGATATTTTGGTGAATGTGGAACTTGCAAAGATACTTGGATGCATTCGGGAATATTTTATCACATGCGTTCATAAGGGCTTGGTCTCTGTCTATTACAACGACACACAGTTGCATACACATTTCTAACATAGACTTGTTCATCTTTAGTACACGTATGAATTTTTCTTCCCTTCCTTTTGAAACAAACGCATGAGCGACGGAGAACAACAAATTTGTTGCGTCTGACTAAGACCGTTTTATATCGTCACTGAAGTTGTATTTGCTAAAGACCTTTGTAATGTCCCAGTCTAAAGCCTAGTGCCAACTGGTTGACACAGGCAGTTGGCAATCAAGTGTCGACTAACTCCCAATGTCGACAACAAGCATGGGGATAAGATGTGCATCAACGACACTGGAGTGTTAACAATGCACATGTCGACACTCAGTGGTTGTCTATAAACACCCAGCTTCAGAATCTCATTTGGGTAACTTTTTGCCCCAAAATTCTGTCAATTTGTCTCTAGAACTTGTTAGAAAGGTAGAAAACTATTTAAATCACCAGGAGGTTATTTGTAACATCATTTGGATGTTTGATCTTTCATATTAATGAAGCTTATTTTTAAATCTCCATGCTCTTCTTTTCATATATTTGAGTCTTCTATCATTTTCTTATTCAAACACTTAGTAAATATGTGTTTTGGATCTATTTATCGTTAAGAAACAATAACTAGCATTGGAGATTCGGATTTCTGGACTTACAATTTGGTATCAAATCCTTGATACTCTTGATTTTGATTTTTTAGGGTTTTAGAAAGGTTTTCAAAGTTTCTATAAATTTCATCTTTAGGTCAGGTGTGAGGGTTAAAAGGTGGATTTCTGATTTTTGGCGACACTAAACAATTATAGGCAACACTAATAAATTTTTGTAGACGTTGATGACGTGGATCATAAACATAATTTGAAACTGTGTTCGCGACACTTCCTAGTCACTTGATCATCATTTCCTCATTGCCCTAATAGTTAACACTCTCTTGTCGCCAGAATACTAAGCATCAGTTGACTCTATTAGTCGACACTATTCTTCTCTTGTCAATTTAACACCTTGACAGACATTAGCTAACGCAAGTTAGCGACTTAATCTATTGACAGTTTACCTTGCGACACTCAAGCATAGAGCCATAGTTTGCTTGGAGTTTAATTTTACAAGTCATAATGCTGCTCGATTTTCCATTTTGGGTGACACTTTCTTCGATCAACAAAATGGCTTCAAACAATGTTGGACTTACTTAACTTAAACTAGGATTAACATCTAGACATCCCAAAGTTAAAACTGGAGATGACTTTGTCAATTGGAACAAAAAAATGAAGGTTTTCCGTTATTTCACTAATGCCTCTTTGTGGACAACGATTGTTGTAGGACCTCATATCCCAAATACTCAAACAAGGAAATGTACAAGTAGTCAACCTTGATACCTCAACCTACACTCCTGAAGAAAAGGCTATGATCGTCTGTGACAAGAAAGCTCTTGGTGTCGTGTCCATGACAATCTCTGATGAGCTTAACACCATGTTTGAAGGGTGTAGAAGTGCTTTTGAGCTATGGGATTCACTGTGTGAGTAGTTTGAAGGAAATGCAGAGTTGAAGGAAGGTAGAAGAAATTTGATTCAGAAGGAGTATGATCACACGTTTGGAAGTGTGAATGGAGAAAGCTTGACCAGTCACATTGATCGATTTGTTAGAGTTACAAGTATATTGAAGAATGCTGGAGTGGTGCTGACTCATGCTGATTTGATCAAGAAATTAGTTGTCTCACTTCCTTGAGAATGGAGTCTACAGTGCAGCTCTAATGACTCCCATTTCAGAAAAGAGAGAGATAAATCATCTTAGTTATGGAAAGGTTGTGTCTCTTTTGAATGCAGCTCTAATGACTCCCATTTCAGAACCCCAGTTTTCAAATGCCTCTCTAGTTGGATCACTATCAGTAAGTGCATTGTGTAAATATTTAGTAATTGTATAGTTAATTATTTAAATAAGATAATATATTTACATTAAATGATACTTAGTTATAAAAAAAGATAAATAGTAAACATAAATGTATTAAATTAGTGGATGGTCAAACGGGCGAAAATTATTTGTTTGGACAGAGCGACATGGTGGGGCTTCTCCTATTAATGGTTAGGAGGCATCGACTTATTTATATGGTGTATGTAGGCGTATAAGTGTTTCAGTCTTTCCTTCTATAAATTTTGTTTTGTATCGGCCCAGGTAGCCTCTCGTTGTATGGTCTTGGGTGATTTTTGGTGGTTTGTGGTGAATAATATTGCTTCGTTCGAATGTTTAAAAATTTATATATATATATATATATATATGTCTTAAATATAATTTTAAATATAAATAAGAAAAATACTTAATTGTAACACCCCAACCGATGGCGGAAACATCGAGGTGTCACGTAGTGACGATTGCTCAATAACTCATGGTACTAAAGTGTAAATTTGAATACATTGAATTAAATAGTTTATTACATTGAAAGGAAAAATACAAAGTACAATGATTCTAAAGCGTCAAGTCTAACTAGATTACAATGAAATCAAAGCTTAAATATAAATCCAAAAGCTTAAAAGAAACGTCTCAATAATAACCTGAAACATGTACGAAAATAGTATATGTCAATACAAAAATGTATTGGTGAGCATACCCTGTTTGAATAAATATAGTAGGAAAAATGTTTAGCAATTCATGTGCGGTACCATTTGCAATTATGTAATAAGCAATATCCGTTCAAAACCAAACCTAAGAATAATGACTAACACATGACTAACCAACTGAATAATGAATTAACAAGACAATGACCAAGATTCTCTCAACAGAGTCTCAAGGGGGTATACCATAGTACTATTCATTGAAATGCTAGGCCGCCCAGCAGTTAATGATTTTTACAAGTCATAGACACACCAATTAACATAAAGCAAACACACATGAGAATTGCATTTAGTGAAAGAGTAACATTTAGTAAAAGAAATAGAAACTTGATAGTAAGTACATGAGTCACCCCAAAATAGTAAAACAGTAAAAAGGGGAAAGATATACTCACATTGATAATGCGTGCAATAGCTAGCAAATAAATAAGCCCGGGAAAAGAAACCCAACAACACGTGACCTAAACATAAAAGGACATCTTAAGGTCTTATTGAAATACCTCTGGCATGTAAGTTGGTCATGTATAGTGTTCACCCATGTAGCTAAACTCGATAGGAAAACTCGTTGTTTTCAAAACACTTAGACTCGACAACCCGTTAGTGATGTATATTTAACTTCCCAAAAATATATAAATATCGATTGACAAAAATGTTGAAACTTAACCTCACACACTTGTACTAAAAAAAATAAGTAAATAATTTTACCCGAGTCCTCATTCGTCTCGTTTGGTATATAAAATTTTATGTTTGCTTAGAGAACTATATCACGACACTTGATATATACAAGTAAATAGATAATTGTATATAAAATAATAATAATTATTATTACACATATTTTTCAAGAAGATATACTTGAAATACGTCGCATAACATTTAAAATTAGTATGTGCTATGTTTCCACACACATACAATCATAAAATGTTATTTTTAGATAAAAATAGAATTTTATCTTTTTTGAACCAATATGTATATATATGTACGATTCTGAATGTTTTTGCAATATATAAATGACCATATTATAACATCAAAAATATATTTAAATATTTACTTCTAAAATGATTACTCCCTCTAATTATTCTCGTATGTTTTAAGTATTAACAAGATTAAGAAAAAAAAAGTTAAATCGGGACTTATGTAAACTTTTGAAAATAACCATGTAGTTCACTAAAATATGTTCATATAATGCATTAAAAGTTTTTAAGAAGTTTATGGACAATAAATATCCTTTAATGGTGTAAAGAAAAACCAATGAATTGGGAGGTTATGGATTTAAATTGGAAGGTTACAGATTTAAAGCAATCATAAAAATATATAAATATGGACTTTTAGTGAATAGGTGTGCTAACGTTTTTCATCAAACTTGAATTCAATTTATTTGATGACAAGAACATCAAATTCATAGTGATCGAATTTTCCAAAATGTATTCAAAGAACTCGCCATTAATGTTCCAAATTGATTTATGTGAACACGAAGAACATAAAATATGAATATATGAATACTTAGGTGAACACTATGCAAAGACTAGCTTCTAACATTTTTTTATAATAATAATAAATGTTAGGAGGGTAAGTACTTACACAAAGCAAGAAAGGAGAAGGTATGTGAAAGAGAATGTGTGTGAAAGAAGGGAACCAATCTTGTTCTTGAATACTTGAAACACCATACTTGATGTTGCGCCTTGTCCTAGACTAACTAATTCCATACAAAGGGTATTAAGTGTGGGTGACCGGTTTGTCGATTAACTGAGGTGGTGATGGATTTGACATCGATTTTGTGGTGGCCAAAATATAGAGAGATCCGGGTGTTGTCCTAGGAAATGTGTGGAGTGGTTTTTCTTGTTTTGTTTGTTAGTATTTATAGCATAGAATAAGGAGTTTTGATTGTGAATGTATTTAAGTTACATACGTATAGAATTGGAACTTATGGAAGAAATTTATTGTGATTCATTGCCAACTCCTTGACTTCAAGGAATGCATAAGTGCAATATGTGTATTTCCTTTTCACCAAAGATAATCAAAAGTCACATTAGGTTCTAGGGTATGTTTGCATATATTTTAATATTGATCTCATGGATCTAACCAACAAACATCACAATATTATCTTTATTATATAAACCACAAAGTTTCGTAGTCATGGTCTAAAAAAATGTGTTTTTTTAACCCATTTCCTTTAATAACAACCTAATAAATTGTTTATCCAAGATTACAAGGGCGAGAAATATTAAATAAGCAAACATGAAGGACTATAATTTACAATTTGCTAAAGGATGAGGGTGACAGATGTCACATTAATACAGGGAATTAAATAATACATGTACATTAAATAATCACATGTTTATTAAATATGGGCAAGTTAGTAAATGTTGCATAGATCACTTATATTGTATGTTACGAAAGTTATGATAGACATCTTACAAAGTTTGTGGCAATACAATGATACCAAATTAAAAATCTAAAAAACTATAGGTTTCCACCGGTAACTTGAGTCATCTCACATTTAATATGACCTCATTAACTGCTTTCCCATCCATTTTTACCAATAATATAATAAATATTTCTATATCTTTATTTATCTCTACCTTCTAAATTAAAAAATCAAAACATTTCAAGCTCCGGATGAACCAGACCGGAATTAATTTTTTTTTAATAAAATCTCTATTACTATTCATTCAGTTTTGGTGAAAGAACAATAGGCTTTTAAAAAGAATAATAATATTTGAGATTAAAAATAAAAGAGAAACGACAGACCATTAAAATCGTTAGGATTTAATTATAAAATTTTTAGTAAATACAACCTTTATTGCTTATATTACAATGATTGTTGAAGTCATTTAGGAGGTAAAACTGTCTTTCTACCTAAATATTAAAATTTTAAAGAAATTAATTTTAACAGAATTATAAAATTGACGAGGAAATTAACAATAATGTAGTGACTCTTTACATTCATAACCTCCACATCTTTATTACGTTTGTATCAATGTTATAGTCTTATAAATAGTTGTCACGTATTTGGCCTTCGTTTGCAATACTTACGTAACCAATCAACCCCCACCCCATCACCTTATATGCTGAAATTATGATTAGCAACCAATTGTGGGAACAAATTCTGCTCCTAAAAGTTTGATTAATTATTAGATAGCTACAATAAAACAACATTTTTTTTTTTATCTAAATCCTACCATAGAAAAATCATTAAAAAAATATAACATAAGCCAATTTTGCAAGGGGACTAAGGTGGGTTTGAATAAAAAAATTAATCTAAAATTAAAAAATAAATTACACTAATTATGTAAACGTGCCTGAAATTGTTCTTTCGTATTTTATGTATATACATCATAAAGAAAAAGTTATGTATTTATTACTTGAATTGTGAATGGAGATGGATTAGATTGATTGTGATTTCTAGTCACTTTTGTTTCCAGTAGCTATAACAGCAACAGACATGTGACGGTTATATTTTTTCATTGTTCTGTAAATGTAGCGGCACAAGGCGAGGTTAGATTATGGATTCAAAGTGGAAAAAAACGAAGAGCAACAAGATAAATCGTGTTAATAATGTGTTGGAAAATAAGAATCTAGTAGCAACCAACATACAAGTTATATTAACATACGAAGAAGACTCTAGACAATATGTATGGATAGAAAGAATGGAGGAAGAGGGAGAACTGTATTCATTGATATGTTTTATATACAAAATAAAAGACCACTATTTATAAGACTATAAACATTGAAAGATATGTAAGTTATGTATGTGAAGAGTCACCGCATTATTTAGATATCAAATGCATGACCACTATTTATAAGATTATAACATTGATACAAACGTAATAAAAATATGTAAGTTATGAATGTAAAGAGTCACCACATTATTGTTAATTTCCTCATCAATTGTATGATTATGTTTAAATTAATTTCTTCAACGGTTTAATAGATAGGTAGAAAGACAATTTTACCCTCTAAAGGACTTCAACAAGCATTGTACTATAAGCAATAAAGGTTGTATTTACTTAAATTATGCAGGTATCCTTCACTGATGCTTTATAATATAGTATAGATACATACCCAAGACTAAGAGGACGAAAGTTTCATAACACCACTAGACTATATTATTTTTGCTACCGCATTTTCAGTCACAAAATGGTAGCAATTGTCAATTCGCCACCAAAAACTCGGTAATAAAAATGAAACAATAAAACTACACGACCACGACTCGACTAACGGATCTTATACTTATATATAATAGCATAAATGATCGTAATAATCGTGTCATTCAAATTCCGGCCTGTAAGCAAACCGAACGTTCATGAACTGTTCGTGAACTTGTTTGGGGGTAAGTTCATTTATGTTCGTTTATTTAACAAACGAACAAACACGAACAAAAAAGTGTGTTCGTTTATTTAAATGAACGAACATGAAGAAACCTTGTGTTCGTTCATATATGTTCGTGAGCGTTCGTTTATGTCCGCTCATTTATGTTCGTTTAACTTTTATTAATTACATAAGTAATTATTTAATTATTTAAATAAATATAAACATGAATTGTGCTTTAACTACTTGTATAAATGTATCCAATTCGTAATTGGATTTTAGTAATACAAAATCGTTTACATTTATTATGTTCGTGAACGTTCATTTATGCTCGTTCATGAACTATTCGTTTAGGTTTTAAACGAATGAACATAAACGAACACTAACATGACAAATTTCTTAATAAACTAACACGAACACAAAAATGTGTTCGATTATCTGTTCTTGTTCGTGTTCGGGTTAAAGTCAAATGATTGAACACGAACATGCCTTTTTCCGTGTTCATTCGGTTCGTTTACAGGCCTAGCAACAAATACTAAAGTTACCTATTGCTACCTCAAGAGATAGTTTCGCAACGTATGCTTAAGAATCATCCAATAGTTATCATGCATCCAATATACTAACTTCATCTTCTTTAGAATTCTTTAAAGGATTGTGTTGTGGTTCCAACAATTAACTGTTGGTCAAACAACATAGAGAGGAACTAGATAAAAATAAATTTACATAGATTGATAGACTTAATTCATTCATAAACTTAAAGTAATACTATAAAATCACAATGACCAACTTGAATTTCATTGCAATGTTACAACTTTTTAAATACAAATTACTATACTAACAATATGGAGAAAATTACTCCTCTAAGCTAAGAAACTATTGATTACATAATTACACTATTGACTAGAAACTATTGACTACATAATTACACTATTGACTACATAATTGCATTGACTACAATGATGAGTAGGAGGATATTGCTCCATGGAATATGCTATTGTCTAATACCCCCGTCAATGCAAGTTGGTGGTGGACCAAGACGAAGCATTGTGCGAAAATTTTCAAACAACGGTTTTGGCAAACTCTTGGTGAAAATGTCGGCGACTTGTTTGTCAGTTGCGATAAATTTTGTGTGAAGCTTACCGGTGGTTACCAATTCACGATCGAAATGATAGTCAATATCGATGTGTGTTGGCTCTTTTGTGGGATATTGGATTTTGACTTAAAAATAGGGCACTCTTGTTGTCACATAACAATGTTGGTCGACCCGGTGGAAGAGCATGAAGTTCCCAAAGAAAGTGAGTTAACCAAATAATTTATGCTGCCGTATTTTCCATGGCACGGTATTCTGACTCACAGCTGGATCTGGACACCGTTGGTTGCTTTTTAGCGCTCCAAAAGACTAAGTTCCCTCCTAAGTAGATACAATAGCCGTATAAGGGTGAGGGAAGTGGACTGTTGAGGGGTTCATCGAAAGGGGGAGGGGCGGTATGTCATCACAGAAAGGTGTGGTTGGTTTAGGTGAGTTGGAGAATTTTGGTATTGTTGGTGAGGGTGTTTGAGGATTGGTAGGAGTGGGTATGGGTTCCTCAAAATTGATAATGGGTAGGTTAGTATTATTGGATGATGTCGAGTTTTGGTGAAAAGGGAAAATGTCTTCATCAAATTTTGCATGTCGGGTTGTGTAGATACGACCCGATGTTGGTTCAAGACACCAAAAACCTTTATACTTAGGACTATAACCAATGAATATGCACAGAGTACTTCTTGGTTGAAGTTTATTTCTTGTGTCGTCTCTAAAGTAGGAGAAAACAAGACAACCAAAAATACGCATGTTTGAGTAAGTGGGTGGTTGGTTGAACAAAACTTCAAACGGAGATTTATCATCAAGAATTTTTGTGGGTAGGCGATTTATAATATAGGTGGCAGAGGTGAAGGCATCAAACCATAAGTTGGGTGGAGCTTTGGCATTGAACATCATAGCTAGACCGGTTTCGGTTATGTGACGGTGTTTGCGCTCGGCCCTCCCATTTTGTTCGGGTGTGTGAGGGCACGATAAGCGATGATGTATGCCGTGTTGTTGAAAACATGTTTGCACATGATGATTGGTGAATTCAGTGCCACCATCACTTTGAAAAACTTTAACATTAGATGAGAATTGATTTTGAACAATTGTTAAAAAAAGTGGCGAGGATGGTAAAGAATTCAGACTTGGCTTTTAATGGATAGAACCAAGTGAAGCAGGAATAGTCATCGATGAAGATGACGTAGTATCGATAGCCATCTGTGGAGGGCACGGGTGCGGGTCCCCAAATGTCACAATGGATGAGGTCCAAAACATGTTGTGCACGTTTCGGATTTTCAATAAATGGTATCCAAAAGGGGGTGGCGGCGCAACTTGTTGCTCGCTTACCAGCCGTCCACTTGTAATGTGTTTGTGGGTTTATTAAAATTTAATCTATTAATAATACTGAATTTAACAAGGAAAAAAATAAATAAATGGTAGATGTTTTGCTTTTGATAATTCAAAAGATTCACATAATCCCGGTTTTGGTAATATAGATCTAACAAAGACACGACCAAGTTTGTTTAAAGTAGAAATTGTATCAAAAGAAACATGTCCTAGGCGACTATGTCATTTATTGAATGAAGCACGAAGGTGCGATGCAGAAAGCGCAGCAACGAGAGACTTGTGACCTTGGGTAGAGATGGACAAACCAGTTTTTTTTGACAAACCGGTCCGGTTCTTAAACCGGTTCAGTTTTTTTTTTAAGAGGGTAAAATCGGTTTTTGGCAAAACGGGTCCGGTTTTGAAACCGGTTTTTAGCACTGACCCCAACCATCGACCGGCATCAATTCGGACCGGGTTTAAAACCGGTTTTTCCTCCAAACCGGTAATCAAATATTCAAAATACACTATGTAAACCGTTTTTTTACTACAAAACCGGTTTTTACCCCAAACCGGTCCGGTTTTCAAAACGGTTTCCAACCCTATTCGACCAACGAAACTACCAACTGATGCCAATTCGACGAACCGGGTCGGTTTCAAACCGATTTGACCAAAAACCGGTTTTCCTCAAACCGGTTTAGCGGTTTTTTTCCGGGTCGGGTTCTAAAACCGGTTTTTTTTTGTCCATCTCTAACCTTGGGTGAGAACATAGAGACCATTTTCACACGTGCCTTTAGCTAGAACCTCCGCTGTTTTTTGGTCCTGGATTTGGAAAAAATTATTAGAAAACAACACATCAACCGGAGAATCATTCGTTAACCTACTAATTGAAAGTAGATTTTTTGTAAGATTTGGAACAATTAAAACATTTTTTTAATGTTATAGAATCATTTAATTTAGTGTTTCCAATATGGGAAACGGGTGATGATTTTCCGTTCCCAAAAGTAACACGAATGCTACCATTGTGAGATTTAGAATTATGTAAACCAAGAATTGAGGGTAATATATGTGTTGTAGCACCTGAGTCAGCGGTCCAATCTGGAGAGTCGGAGGCTACATTGCATTGAGCAAGAAAGGCCTCGGCAAGATTGGCATCAAGTGGGACCGATTTTTGGGCAAAGGAGGCGAGTTGAGGACGAGTACTCGCATAGTGACCGATTTGGCGACAAAGTTGGCAATGTGGAGGCCTTTTGGTGTAGGAGGGGTTTCGGCCACTAGAGGAAGAGACACGACCTCTTCCACGAGATGAATAAGGAGTACGGGTGTGAGAATTTTTGGTCGGGTGGACATAGAATGCTGCTTGGGATGATTAAGGACCATGGAGTTGTTGAATAAACATCTCTTGATTCTCGGCGTTAGCCAAGAGATCACGAAACGAGGGAGCTGGGTGAATGGTTCTTCGAGAGGTGGAAAAATTTTCAAACGAGGCGCCGAGTCCACAAAGGAACCAATGAAGTTTGTCCTCATCACTTATGGGATGACCTATTGTGTAACGTCCAGCTTTTCCCTAATATAATAATAATAATAGTGAAAACTTTTACAAACTATACGTTTTAGAATCTAAACAAACTAAACGAAACTAAACTCAAACGATTCCACAACCCGTTTACCCTTGACCCGACCCTTTATAGAAAATCCTTAACAACACAAAAAAAAAAAAAAAAAAAAAAAATCATCAAATTAAGCTTTGATTTCGGGGTTTTTAGTGCAGCATTGACCAAATTTATGTTATAAAGATTCTAAATCAGTCAATCACGTTTTTATTGAGCATTTGACAACCAATTTATCAACTTAATTGGAACCATAACTCACGCTTTCCAAAACATACAATTGCTTGATATGGAATGCAATTTCTTATAAAGTCCCATCTAGAAGCAAACATCAGCACCCTCTGTATGCTTCCCCTGATTAATCTCTTCAAAGCAGACCTTATTGTGACCTGCAAGCTGCCGCCCACCACATTCCACCACCATTAAACCCACTCTATTCCCCTCTATTTAGTCCTAGATCAGATTTGGGTTATGATTAAACTCATCCATCAACAACAACACCTTCATCCTCTCTCTCACCTTGAGCGGCGCCGCCGCCAACCACCACCCGAGCCCCACGATAACAACCCATCCCCTTTCGTTTTCTAAACAATGCTTCCCCTACCTCGTCACTGATACAGTGCGGCAACAGCAACAACAATCGTCAGCCCCCTATAACCTCCCTAACTCCTTCTCTCCTCGACCTCTCTCCCTCCTCTTCCTGTTGCAGCCGGCCACAACCACCACGAAGGTGGCCATGGCTGCAGACGCTTCAGTGGGGTGGTGCAGCACCGATGGTGGCTGCACATGGTGACAACGGTGTTCGGTGGTGCTGTTCAGGCGTTGTGTATCGGGTTTTAAGTGGCTCGACCATGGGTTACAGATGGGAAGGTTAACAGGGGCGGCGACAATTGGTTTTCTTTAATAAGTTCAGTAATATTCATTTGTTTGCTGGTCCGGGTCAGGTTCTTGGTGTAGCGACAATGAGACCGTTCGTGTTCGAATCTTGCTTGCTTCTTACGGTTCAGATTTGGTCAAGATAGGTCCGGTCAACGAAAGTCAAACGTACAGATCTGGTCAATCCTGGTCAGATCTGTTAACACTCGGTTCGAGATGTGCACGTGCCGGTTCGCGAGTTTGAATAACGGGAAGGTATAACGCGCACCTTGTCATTAGTTATTTGCTTTCGCGTTATTTCATATACTTATATACATATTTTAAATGTGAATCGTTGAAGCGAACCAACTTGTTTTATAGAACGCCTTAAGTGATATCGAGCCGACAAAGAAAATGGTTACCATGTATATATATATATATACATATACTCACACATAAACTCGTATGTATTGATATTGCGAACTAGTAAGTTGTTGAAGTAGACATATGAAAACATATTTTTGCCATTATACAAACATAATATTAGCAAAACACTTCGTCTATTTATTTAGAGGCCTATTAAGCGTATGTTTCGAGTTATAGAATTGGACGATTAACACTTAACAATATACGAGGCATTTGGATAGTTAAAACTTATAACATTTATTTACATATTTATATTAACTACACTACTTTTCAAGTCTAGTACTAGTCGTCTTACCGGGTTGTCTTCGGACTAATGAATAATAACTTACACTTATACAAGCTATTTTGTCAACTGTCAAACGCTAAATCATATATACACATATATTTCTTATCGAAGCATATCGTTCACATTCATTATAGTTTTAATAAAATCGTCACATATAAAAGCTCAGTTAAATTGTATTGCGCTTTGTGAAATTGGACAATTGATGTTTTGAGTTAAAATAGACAACTTGTGTTGTCTGGTTTCTTACAAAAGCAGAGGAAACTCTGCCCAAATTTTTATAAAATATAAGAACCAAATCGGCCTTTCAAGTTTATGTTTATGTGTAGAAGAAATTAGGTTTTACAAATAAATTCTAACCTTCAAGTCTTACGTCGTTAAAAATAGAAATATTTATATTTATTAATAAGTTCGTAATATGATTCAATCTACGAAACGAGCTAACATTTAAGTCGAGTTACTAAAATATTATTTTCATTGTCCAAAATGTTTCTTTAGCAATAATTTCAAGACACGACTTTGAATACTATAATAAAGTAGTTATTTCAATAAATTAATAATACGCAAATACTTTCGTGATTCCAAACCAAGTTATTGTCGGTTCGTTAAGTCATGCACACTTTAAGACGCGCATTCGTTCAATGCGAGTCTAGGTAGTTGGATCAACTATCTTTACAACTAAGATGCAAAACAAGCTTATTTGCATTAGAATTTAAGACGTCCTTTATTTGTAATAGGACACAAGAGTTCAGTTAATCCAAGTTCGGACTTTATCTTGCTAGTATTCACACAGTGAATTTCAGGTGAGTTTACGTAACCATGTTTTTGCGATTCTTTATACTTGCAACAATTATTTAAGCAATTCAACATGCATGTCTAGTAGTAAACTTTATTGCCTCATGAATTAGTCAACAGTTTCAACGAGTTTCAACATTTACATAATCATTAGCTATGGCCAAGCCGGCGATACTCAATAATAGATCTATTGGATTGACAACCCCACCCGGATACGTGTACCTCCTACATAGGTAACATGGGTGATTGTTATCGTTCAACATATTACTAAGGTGAACCGTAGATGACGGGATGGACCTAAACTAGTCGGAGGTTTGATTATGTCAACATATTATACTATTCATGTAGACTTAAATTTACGATAGACATACGAATTGCTAAACTTTTATACTTAAACTATATGCTTAACATGGATTATGTATTCTCACCAACTTCTAGTTGACCCCCCCCCCCATTTTTCCAAACTCAACAGGAAATACTGATGCTTGAAGTCTAGAGCTAGCATGACGAGATATTTGAAGTTTTGTTGATTACTTGATGTAGACTTTAATGTAATTCAATATTGTAATGTAATAAAGGATTATTTAAACTTGTGTACTACCATGAGCTACTGAACAATCATTCATACGTGGCACCTCGATGTTTCCGCCATTGGTTGGGGTGTTACAGATTGGTATCAGAGCCATGGTTATTGGGAATTAGGTTATTAGAAAAATAATCTAGTCTATAACCATAGGATTTAAACCAGTACTTGTTTCTATCACTTGTAACTCTATTTGCTACCTTATCCTTATCTCTATCCCTATCCTCATCCTATTTCTTAGCCTAATTTGGTCTTGCCTACTCTCTTTCACTTATTTGCTACAAACCTAACGTACTTCTAGATTATTAGAGCAAATTCCTTGGACTTAGATCTGATCAGTTTGATAAGCCAACATTTTCGTTTATTCGTGGTTAAATATTTACAACCTTTGTGTTTCATTTCCCTTTATATCATCTCCCTCTCATTTAAATCACAAGATTTAAATCTCAAAAATTTCGCAATTCAAATCTATTTTCTTCCTCATATAATCCCCTCGATAGTCTAAATTCCATGAACCATTTGTGGATCTCAAAATCATATTTCATTTTACAAACTTGTAATATTACCCGCTTGTTTAATCATTTTCAACATCCAATCCAAATCGTATATTTCTCTTTACAACATATTGCATATTCTACTTCTTAAATCATATTACATTACATTCGGACCAATTTTATTTTTAACCTCCTCCTTACATTTTTTTAAGGGCATCCTCAACCATAAAATTTCATCATGTTCAAGATTTTAATATCCTTATTCAAACTATAATCTTATAACCTGTTTATAGGAGATATTCTAACACCGACACCTGAGGATTTCACAAACTATAGCAAATAAATATGTTATCAAAGAGCCTTTTAGTTCCACACGCTTATCTTCTAAATTTCAAATGTTTATGTAACAATTTTTTTTGGTGTAATGAATGATTTTCGATGAAATTTTCTATGGATTAATCAGAGTCTATTATACAAAACGCCTAAATAAATTCTTGATTTTTGAAAACCGACATCGTGTTTACAATCTCCGACATTCCGATCTAAATCCATTTTGTTTGTACTATCCATCCTAACCCAATTTTGAAAATAAAATCTTGCCACCGACAAGATCAATATTTAGTCTCTAAACTCTCGATTGACCCCTACATATTTTCAACTTGTTCAAACTTTTACAAATTTTGGCGTTTATCACAATCATGTCTTCTCAATACGCTTGATTTTAACCCTTGATTCAAATCCCACAATTCACGCTACTACATAATCTCCTTGCTACTTGTGTCCCTGTGAAAAACCTATAAAATAAACTCTTTATTAACCATCTTCACGTTCACCATTTTTCACAACCTTGATTTTATTTTGAGTTTTCATCATCTCTCAAAATCCAAATTCACATCCTTTACCTCCTCGAACATGAACTAGTTAACCATGATAACCAAACTATTGAAACTTGATTGTGTGTTGCATCAAACTTAATCCTTAGTTATACATGAGGATTCGATTATCAACCATAGTTGAACATAGGATACTAGAACTATTTGCTATAGACACACCTAGAGTCATTAACCTTGTCTAGGGCAACTCTATTACAACTTGCATGCTATACTTGATACTTGATTGCTTACATGTACATATTACCAAATTGCAACTCATGTGTAATAATTGGTACACTTAATCAAACAACTGTTAGAGGATGAAGTGCTTGCTCCACAGTTAGTAGAGTATCTAACAACCTGCTCAACGATTGGTAGAGGTCATCATGCCTGCTCAACAGTCGGTAGAGGTTCTAATAACCTGCTCAACGACTGGTAGAGGCTATCGCACCTGCTCAACAATCGGTAGAGGTTCTTACTCACTGACTGGTAGAAGTCTTTTTCCTGCTCAACAGTTGGACTCAATTTTGGATACAATTACAATGTATATGACTCAATAACAAGGTTAATTGCATTTTTACATGTGTGTTTAGAGTCATAGAAGGACACAAAACCCTAATGTAAGGTAAATTGGTGATTGCGGTCCGGAACGTAATCATGAATTTACAGGTACGTTAAGGTAGTGTGGAATTCTATCAAGGTTTTCGGTAGATAATCAATTATAAACGCTAGTTACCTAGTAATTCATTTAGTCTTTCCATAGTTAATCAACTCACACATATCAAAACTCTTACCCAAATTATTCGAAACATATTATTCTATTACTTATAAATTCACGTTGTACCTTAACCCAAATTGTTCCAAACCGTAGTTGTCTTAACTTCTACCCAATCACACTCAGCCCTGTGTTTTTAATAACTTCGGGACGAAGTTTCCTAAAGTAGGGGAGACTGTAACGTCCAGCTTTTCCCTAATATAATAATAATAATAGTGAAAACTTTTACAAACTATACGTTTTAGAATCTAAACAAACTAAACGAAACTAAACTCAAACGATTCCACAACCCGTTTACCCTTAACCCGACCCTTTATAGAAAATCCTTAACAACACAAAAAAAAAAAATTCATCAAATTAAGCTTTGATTTCGGGGTTTTTAGTGCAGCATTGACCAAATTTATGTTATAAAGATTCTAAATCAGTCAATCACGTTTTTATTGAGCATTTGACAACCAATTTAACAACTTAATTGGAACCATAACTCACGCTTTCCAAAACATACAATTGCTTGATATGGAATGCAATTTCTTATAAAGTCCCATCTAGAAGCAAACATCAGCACCCTCTGTATGCTTCCCCTGATTAATCTCTTCAAAGCAGACCTTATTGTGACCTGCAAGCTGCCGCCCACCACATTCCACCACCATTAAACCCACTCTATTTCCCTCTATTTAGTCCTAGATCAGATTTGGGTTATGATTAAACTCATCCATCAACAACAACACCTTCATCCTCTCTCTCACCTTGAGCGGCGCCGCCGCCAACCACCACCCGAGCCCCACGATAACAACCCATCCCCTTTCGTTTTCTAAACAATGCTTCCCATACCTCGTCACTGATACAGTGCGGCAACAGCAACAACAATCGTCAGCCCCCCTATAACCTCCCTAACTCCTTCTCTCCTCGACCTCTCTCCCTCCTCTTCCTGCTGCAGCCGGCCACAACCACCACGAAGGTGGCCATGGCTGCTGTAACAACCGGCAAAAATAAGGTAATTCCGTACAAATTAATTAATATATGATTAACATAATTAAATGCAATTATGTGTGATTTAATTATCAAGGCCTTAGGAGATAGCAATTTCCAAATAGTGCATAGGAATGCATACGTTTAATGGTAAAACATGATTGGATCATGTGCGAATAAGCTATCTGGTATGGACGTTGGCAATTACCCGGTAATAATTAAATAAACGAAAAGGATCCCGGACACCCAGGATATAAAATAAAGGGTATTTTCACAGAATATAATGAGTTTTGGAACTCCAAAACCATAAGTGGAAACGTCTTATACAAATCTCCCGGTAACGAATAAAGTGCGCGTACCGCACCCGATGCGCGCATAACTCATAATTTCACCCGGTAAAAGCCTAAATAACCAATCAACACTTAAATTAGACCATATTTAAGGGTTATTAAAGGTATTTTTAATATCCGAATAACGCGCGATTAAAACCCGAAAAATACCCGAACGACACCCGAACGACGGGGGATTTAACTAAACAAATATTGGGTAAATATTTGGAGTTGTGGACCCCACCTAGACCCACAAAGGGGCCGGCCTAATGGCCTTTGTAATCCCCTTGCATGGTGCTTTTAATAATAACCTATGGACCTAAGAGATTAAGCATGCATGGATGAACAAGTGTGTAAGATATGGTAGTACAAAAAGCAAGCCTATACCTTGCTTTCTTGTCCAAAAAAATCGGCCAAGGGGCCACAAGAAGACAACACCAAATCATTTACTAAGATCACACTTGCACACTTGAGAATTATTTAAATCTAGAAAAGATTTCACAAGGATTACCATATCTAAGTTAAACCCACCAAATCCTTCCTTTCCTTCCAATAACTCACGGCCAAACACCCTTAAAGTATCCATCCAAGAATCAATTTTTGTACTACACATATCTCTTAAATCTTTAGTAAGATCACATGCAATCCATGGAAGATATGGTGAGATTATATAACATGTGTTGGGCATTTAAAGAAACAAAGCAAAACTTCTCTTCTTCCTTTCTCCTTGGCCGTGAGGTATTGCACACACACACACACACATCATTCTTTCAAGTTCAACACTTCTAAATCACTTCCAAACATCCATTCATCCAAACCCCTATTGTGTTTCAAGCTTGGAGCTTAACCATTAAGGAAGAACACACTAAACCCCTCTCAAAATCAAAGGTTTTGTCTTCCCTAGCCTTGTGCTAGTAGTAAGCTTCTTAATCTTGTTTTTTTTTATTGTTATTATTCATGTATGTGTTCTTAGAAGCAAGTTGTACATGAAGGGTTTAAAAGGTGGTTTTGAACATAATCTTTAATAGGTTTTACATGTGTAAAATGGAAGATTAAAGATATGAAAATAAACCATGGATTGGTGGATGATGATGTATTAATCTTGAAAATATGTAAAGTTTACATTTAAGGCTAAGTAGGATGATGTTTTGGTTAAAAATTGTGGGATGAACTTGAATATGTTAAAAGTGACTTTAAATCATCTTATTATGATCATTCATGTTATAATATGTGGTAAAACATGTTAGAGGTTCATAAATAAAGAAGATGGAAAATTAAAGTTAGCTTACTTAGATGAATGATATTTTGTTAAAATGGACAAATACATAAAACACACACATAAGTAGTCTTCCATATGAAATACAAGACTAACAAAGGTGTTTTGATACAAAAATAACTTACCAATAAAAAGTTGAATCTTCAAAGTTTACTATTTTGAGTGAAAAATGTTAACTTTGGAAGTTAGAGTGAAAAAATGCAACATTTGGAAGTTAAGGGACTAATATTGTAACTTTGAAAGTTAGAGGACTAAAATGGATATTTTAGAAACTATTAGTCCAAAGATGCAATAATGGGAAGTTTGGTGTCAAAAGTATAAGTAATAATTTTCCAAGGATGATTTGGGTAAATACTAGTAGGCACACTTGGGTATTTTGGTATAAAAAGTATATTTTTATAAAAGTGAAAGTTATAAAAATATGGATTGCATTAACATAAAGATTTTTATAAAATAGAGATTTTATAAAAATGTTAAGCAAACTTGAGAAACTTATACAAAAATGAATACTTTTATATAAATGGGAATATAAAAGTATTGGAAGCATTTTTGTATCTAAGTTAACAAGTTGGGCTAAAATACAAACCTTCCAAGTAACATGGGTTAGAAATGTGAATAATATTTCTATAAAACATATGTTGGGAAAGACTTGGAAAATTGACTAATCAAACTAAGATATCGAACTAAGACGCGTTAACGAGCCGTACACGGACAAAACATGAGAAAAATGCCATTGCGGCAAGGTAAGAAAATATATATTTTTAAGAAGTAAAATATATATGCATCATGGGTGAAAACTAATAAACACTTTCCTAAGTGTTGAAGGAATTATTCGTGGGAGAAAAATATAACGTAAACAAATAAGACGTTAAACAAACGTGTATACTTAACAAGAAAAACTACACATTTATATATATGTACGCTCGTCTCGGCAAAATTCTAGTATATCTACCTAATGGGAAAGTAGATATGTGGGAAGGAAAACGAGACGAGTAGACGAGGATATATATATGTGTATGCCGTACCAACAAGAACCTAGCATATTTATTTGAATGGGAAAATAAATATACGGTATGGTAAGTTGAATCGGGTGTTAAGAATATACAGTCGAACGACAAGATCTTAGCATATTTGTTTAAATGGGAAAAACAAATGTGTGGCAAAGTGAGTCGGGTCGAGCATTGAAATATATATTATATCGAGCGATGCGATCTTAAGTATAATTATTTAAATGGGAAGATAATTATATGTTAAGTGAAGTCGATTCGATGATAATAAGATACAAGTTATGGAAATATTAACAAGAGTAATATATAACTTGTAACACAAAGGGTAATGTAACGCCAACGAAACCTAGGGTACGCGCTTAATTAAACGGGATTTGGAATAACTTGTGGTCGGGAGTTGGGTGTACAACTTGCCAAGGCACATGCACTATAGGAATAGTGACTCATACGTCCAGGACGTTTGTAGGTGCGAGGCCCTCTATGCTATCTACCTAGTGAGCCAGACAGTGATTCAGGTGAGTTTCACGGCCCCATTTTACTGTTTTAACTGGGGGAAAGATATGTTGTCAAACGTTGTCACATGTTGAAATGTTTTCAAAAGTTAAAATGTGATAAGTGGTATGATGAGTACTTGAGCAGTGATCGCCACTCGGGGTTGAGTCCTCTCTTCCGTAATCATTAATTCAGGGAAATGAAACCGAAAGAATATTTGGATAGTACTATTGGTGCCTGACAAGGCCCACCCCTAATCGATAGCGTCGATTATGCATTAGGTTATGCCTGGGGTGCATATATTCTGAACTTAAGTCGTGGGAAACCGAGTAACGACTTGGAGCGGGGCATTATTATCAGTCTTGGTTTGGTTATGGGGCTCAAGGGATTGCTCATCATTATAGTTTGTAGGAGCTAGCTACTCCTTACAAAGGCCACAAGTTGTGCAGGTTTCGCACATGTTGTAAAAACGGAATATCGATCGACAAGATCCTAGTATAATTACTTAATGGGAAAGTAATTATACGGTAAAGTGAGTCGAGTCGATGGTTGTGAAAATGTTGCTGTTATGAAACTAAAACCTGTGAACTCACCAATATTTTATATATTGACGTCTTTTTAAACATATCTTTCAGGTAATTGAGTGCTGAATAGATATGGGGCTAGTGCGGTGGAATTCGGGATGTCGGATACTGGTCGGGATTTCATTCACTGTTACCTTCGGGTTGGAACATAAACGGAAATACCCACATTGAAACTTAATGTGCATCGTTTTAAGTAATGCCTTGTGCAACATTGTAACGAGATACTCATTTCCGACATTCTAATAAATTGATCTTTTCTAATTAAATATAGTTTGTGTTAATCTTGACTTTGATATACTTTCGAGCGTTGCGCCACGTGTTTCCGCCATTGGCGTGGTGTGACAGCTGCAGAAGCTTCAGTGGGGTGGTGCAGCACCGATGGTGGCTGCACATGGTGACAACGGTGTTCGGTGGTGCTGTTCAGGCGTTGTGTATCGGGTTTTAAGTGGCTCGACCATGGGTTACAGATGGGAAGGTTAACAGGGGCGGCGACAATTGGTTTTCTTTAATAAGTTCAGTAATATTCATTTGTTTGTTGGTCCGGGTCAGGTTCTTGGTGTAGCGACAATGAGCCCGTTCGTGTTCGAATCTTGCTTGCTTCTTACGGTTCAGATTTGGTCAAGATAGGTCCGGTCAACGAAAGTCAAACGTACAGATCTGGTCAATCCTGGTCAGATCTGTTAACACTCGGTTCGAGATGTGCACGTGTCGGTTCGCGAGTTTGAATAACGGGAAGGTATAACGCGCACCTTGTCATTAGTTATTTGCTTTCGCGTTATTTCATATACTTATATACATATTTTAAATGTGAATCGTTGAAGCGAACCGACTTGTTTTATAGAACGCCTTAAGTGATATCGAGCCGACAAAGAAAATGGTTACCATGTATATATATATATATATATATATATATATATATACATATACTCACACATAAACTCGTATGTATTGATATTGCGAACTAGTAAGTTGTTGAAGTAGACATATGAAAACATATTTTTGCCATTATACAAACATAATATTAGCAAAACACTTCGTCTATTTATTTAGAGGCCTATTAAGCGTATGTTTCGAGTTATAGAATTGGACGATTAACACTTAACAATATACGAGGCATTTGGATAGTTAAAACTTATAACATTTATTTACATATTTATATTAACTACACTACTTTTCAAGTCTAGTACTAGTCGTCTTACCGGGTTGTCTTCGGACTAATGAATAATAACTTACACTTATACAAGCTATTTTGTCAACTGTCAAACGCTAAATCATATATACACATATATTTCTTATCGAAGCATATCGTTCACATTCATTATAGTTTTAATAAAATCGTCACATATAAAAGCTCAGTTAAATTGTATTGCGCTTTGTGAAATTGGACAATTGATGTTTTGAGTTAAAATAGACAACTTGTGTTGTCTGGTTTCTTACAAAAGCAGAGGAAACTCTGCCCAAATTTTTATAAAATATAAGAACCAAATCGGCCTTTCAAGTTTATGTTTATGTGTAGAAGAAATTAGGTTTTACAAATAAATTCTAACCTTCAAGTCTTACGTCGTTAAAAATAGAAATATTTATATTTATTAATAAGTTCGTAATATGATTCAATCTACGAAACGAGCTAACATTTAAGTCGAGTTACTAAAATATTATTTTCATTGTCCAAAATGTTTCTTTAGCAATAATTTCAAGACACGACTTTGAATACTATAATAAAGTAGTTATTTCAATAAATTAATAATACGCAAATACTTTTGTGATTCCAAACCAAGTTATTGTCGGTTCGTTAAGTCATGCACACTTTAAGACGCGCATTCGTTCAATGCGAGTCTAGGTAGTTGGATCAACTATCTATACAACTAAGATGCAAAACAAGCTTATTTGCATTAGAATTTAAGACGTCCTTTATTTGTAATAGGACACAAGAGTTCAGTTAATCCAAGTTCGGACTTTATCTTGCTAGTATTTACACAGTGAATTTCAGGTGAGTTTACGTAACCATGTTTTTGCGATTCTTTATACTTGCAACAATTATTTAAGCAATTCAACATGCATGTCTAGTAGTAAACTTTATTGCCTCATGAATTAGTCAACAGTTTCAACGAGTTTCAACGAGTTTCAACATTTACATAATCATTAGCTATGGCCAAGCCGGCGATACTCAATAATAGATCTATTGGATTGACAACCCCACCCGGATACGTGTACCTCCTACATAGGTAACGTGGGTGATTGTTATCGTTCAACATATTACTAAGGTGAACCGTAGATGACGGGATGGACCTAAACTAGTCGGAGGTTTGATTATGTCAACATATTATACTATTCATGTAGACTTAAATTTACGATAGACATACGAATTGCTAAACTTTTATACTTAAACTATATGCTTAACATGGATTATGTATTCTCACCAACTTCTAGTTGACCCCCCCCCCCCCCATTTTTCCAAACTCAACAGGAAATACTAATGCTTGAAGTCTAGAGCTAGCATGACGAGATATTTGAAGTTTTGTTGATTACTTGATGTAGACTTTAATGTAATTCAATATTGTAATGTAATAAAGGATTATTTAAACTTGTGTACTACCATGAGCTACTGAACAATCATTCATACGTGGCACCTCGATGTTTCCGCCATCGGTTGGGGTGTTACATATAGCCGAAAGTTGGTCGGCTAAAGCTTTGAACTTTCTACCGAATTCCGAAACCGAAGAGGTTCCTTTTTGAAGGGTTCGAATGGAGTCTTTGAGAATGTGGATTCGTTCAATAGAGGAGTGGCTATAGGCATCGGCCAGGGCTTTCCAAACGGCTTTAGCCGTGGTATGTCCAATGGTTTCGGCCATGGCTTCTTCGGTTAGGGTAGAATTGATTAGGAGAAGAACTTTCTGATCGGCTATTTGCCAATTCAGAAAATCGGGGTTGACCACAGGTTTGTTGTCGGTTAGAATAGTTTCGGGTGGTGAAGGGGTGTCTCCGGTTACATGGCCGAGAAGTTTGAGATTGGAGAGGACCGGAGTAACTTTTTTCTCCCATGGAAGATAATTGGTTGAGGTTAATTTGATATTAATTAGGTGACTAAGGGAGTGGAGAGGGATTGAAGTTGGATCGGTAGCCATGGAAGGAGTTTAGGAAAGGACCTAAAGAAAAGAAATAAGAAGATTGCTAGGAGAAAGGATCTTGCAATGTTTTAGGCTGATACCATATAAAATCACAATGACCAACTTGAATTTCATTGCAATGTTACAACCCTTTAAATACAAATTACTAGACTAACAGTATGGAGAGAATTATTTCTCTAAGCTAAGAAACTATTGACTACATAATTACACTATTGACTAGAAACTATTAACTACATAATTGCATTGACTACATTGATGAGTATGAGGATATTGCTCCATGGAATATGCTATTGTCTAATAAATATACACTGTTGCTTAAATAGCAAAACAAAAGGAAAGTAACTGAAATAAACCACAACCACTAAACCATTAACACTTAACCTACTGCAACATGGAGGAAATGAATGAACTAAGACATAATACATGCATGAAGAGAGCAACTTGGGTATGGGAAAAAAGGGATGGACTACATGGGTCTCAAGGGATAATGGGACGTATCATTCCCATGCCATTGAAAACGTAATGAAAACACCAAGGTGGCGGCCATTCGAGTCGTACCACAACATTCGGGGTGATCTCAATGGCAAGCCATGGAGGTCGCCCTTCACATATTCTGGTGGCGTTCGGTTCTTTGTTGTTTAATGGCAAGCCTCGAGAGTAGTGCATTGGAAGGTTGCAAAGGTGCGGGTTTAGAGGTTAGTGTGGATGCAGTTTTTTAGGCACACATGACGGTAGAAAAGGTATGTCTTGGCACGCGATTAGGTCATGTAGATGAGGTTGTTGAAGAAGGACATTTGGGTGAGAGTGTTGGTGTGGTTCTTGTGGACGATGATGCTTGATTTGGCGTCGGTTTTGTTTAAATTTTTGTGCCGGTTTGAGCAGTTGTATTTGTGTTGGTATAGATGATCCATGGAAGTTGGGAAGGTGACTCATAGGAGGCTGGTGGTTGTTTTGTGCTGGTGTAGATGACATGGGAAATAGTGGCGTGGGGTTTAGATGTGGTGGTGTCAGTGGTGGTTCGGGGGCGGAAGTCGGTGGTAATGTAGGATATTGGATGGCTTTTTGAGTAGTTCGAATTGATTAGAGCTCATTTGAAAATATATGGTTTGCAATTGAGACTTGAGTTTCGCAAAGGATTCATTCATCCATTGACGGGACTCGGTTTCGGATAGAGTGTGAGCAACCATGGGTCTGTAGGGATCGCAACAGTTCTAATACGTACACTGTTGTGATTCTAATAATTAATTGTTAGCCAAAGAAAATAGAGATGAACTAGATAGAAATTTAGAGAGATTTTAAGAGTTAATATTTTTCATTCATAATCTAAAAGTAATACATATTGTTGTTTAAATAGCAAAACAAGAGGGAAGTAATTGAAATAAACTGCAACCACTCATAACCAATTAATACATCAATCAACAAAATCACAAATATTGGTCTTTTTTTTTTTTTTTTTAATAAAAGGTGAAAACGTAGGTAAATGTCTTATTGTATTATAATGTGATAGTACTGCTACTAACGTGCAAGATACGATGCATAATATATAAATAAAGCAGTTGAAACTTTCGGTTGTAGCAGGTGTAGCAATTTCGACTTTCATTTACATGTGATCAATGGAATCATCATATGTATCTTACTGTTTGTCTCTACCCCACATAGACATACAAAACACGCACCAAAGTATGTGTACAAACCTGAAATTCATCATGATTCCATCCTTCTCAAAGTGTATGCTTAGTCATAATTGAAACAAGGTCGGCCCAACCTTGGTGGATGCTTAAACTAAACACTAAAATGGGGTCTTTTTTCAAAACTTAAAAAAAGAGCATAAAACGTGAATATAACATATATTGTAAGACTATAACTATTTGCATGATAAATAGAATAGAAAATACTTTAACCCGTTATCATCTTGATTATATATCAATACAATTAGTAACTTAACGGACACTTAACGATTTGCTAACTTTATTTGACTTTTTCTGACATCACCGTTAGAGTTATATATGCATTAACCGCTTTCCGTTGTATAATATCTCTTTCTACTATGTTTTGTTATATACCACTTTCCCCCATTAACCATCGCCCATTTCTTTTCAAATCTTCCCCCAATCTCTTTCTTTGTTTCAGAGTCTTTCCTCTTTTGATAGAAGGAACCAGATATATTTCCTTTCCCTGTTGATCAAAGGCCTCGGATTTGTTCTCTCGATCAAAGGTATCAACAATAAACTCTACTCATTCAATTCACTAATTTTATATTTGATGTTTATAAAATTAACACCTAACTAATTTTGTTAATTTCCATATCATTTTGATTGAGTACACTTAATACATATTCAACAGCAAGGTTTTGCCTCTGCAAACCTTTCGTTCTTTCAGTTTATTATTATTATTATTATTATTATTATTATTATTATTATTATTATTATTATTATTATGTTCGTTTAGATTGTTGGTGTAGACGTATTATTGTATATTTGTATGTAATGAAGAGTTAGGGCTTAGATTTAATCAATAACAGTAATCAAACCATTTAAATCAGTGTTAATTCTAGGATTTGAAGTAAGTTTTAGGCTTATAAATATATGTTTATTTTGATTTGATATGAACCCTTAGTATGTTTTGTTGATCGAAGACACCATCTTTGTTCACTCCATTAGCAGTATTAGGATGTTAAAGTTTTAGACTTATAAATTTATTTTTGTTTTGATTTTATATGAACCCTTAGTATGTGTTGTTGATCGAAGACACCATCTTTGTTCGCTCCATTCATTCATTTTTTTTTTGTTTTTCCTTATCCATGTTTATACAATTGACACCAATTTTGGTTATTTTTTCATCAAAAATGAATTTTATGGAACTTGATGCAGTTGTTAGCAAAGATATTATACAAAAAGCAAACATGACATGCCAATGATGTTTTTTTATCCAGTAAAAGTGTAGTCTAATTTCTGCCGTATTTTGAAAAAAAACGCGGGGTATTATTGAAACGAACGCTACAGTGTGTAACCCCTATGAAAGCAGTTTTTACCCAAATTAGTGCAGCATTTGGCAACAAGCGCTGCAAAATCTTATCTCCTATAAATGCAGAAATTTGAAACATCCGCTTCAGTTTGTTTAACCAATAAAAGTGCTAATATGTGTGCTTATTGATTAAGAAGTTCTAATTTGTGTGTGTTTTTGTTTGTTCTTATATTTATTATTAAATTATGGTCATGTTAATATTTGCATGTGTTTGTTCAACCGTTTTTTTTTTATACTTTTGTAGCCACTGATGAACTAACCGGCGGTGTTAGTTTTGAATGTCACAAATGCAACCATAGGCTTTAACAGGTATATTCAATTTGAAATTGTTTTGGATAAATTACATACACATGAGTGGTATAGTATATTTGTAATTCTAATGGTTGTGTTTGGTAATTATAATTGCAATAACTATAATTCATAATATGCAGGATTGTGATGTCAATTTCTTTCACATCCCCAAATCCCTTTCATAGCCCCTCATTTCCATTCGTAAATAAAAAAACCCACCACGTCTGTTTGCAATCAAAGGTAAAAAAAATGATTTCTTTCAATCGTAAGAGATGGTGGTATAGTAGCCTTTGTTTGCGCATCCTAACCAGTTTTACGCCCGTTTATTTCAAGGCTTTCGACCATTTGAGGTGTTGTATATTATGGATCTCACTGTTTTTCATTCGTTTTTCATTTGCAAGTTTTTAATCTCTTATTATGATTTTTGAGTTTAGTGTTGTTGTAGACGATTATGTGGATGATTTATTAACTATGAGAAGGTTGTGTTATTCGGATCAAAACATGTCGGCGTGTCTAACTGTGTACATGGTTATTTGTGATTTGCAAAAAGGGAGTAATGTGTGTTTTTGAGAGATTTGAAGGAAGGAGGGTTTTTCAATATTCCGCCGCAACGCGCGGGTAGTGTCAACTCGTTACATACAAATTCCATATATATTCAAAATAAATATTTTAAAATTTGGGGGCCTTATTGGATTGGAGGCTTAAAGCCAAAGCCTAAAAATACCCCTTGAGTCGCCCCAAATCGGAACTTTCATGTTCTTAAACTTAATCCATCTATGTGATCAGACCTCAAAACATATTTGAAATTCTATGCAAAAATGCACACGGATGCATGGATACAAGAGATGTTTATAGGGGTATATTTATTTCAGAACTAATCTTATATTGTGGAAGACTACAAGTGATTTTAAACCGTCTTGTATATTACACTCAAAGCAAGTTCTAAACATAGTACTAATTCCAAAACTATATACATGCTGATCAAAGTTGGAAAGGAGAAACACATACAAATGTTTATCAAGTGATCTAATAACATACAATATAATTTAGTACATAATGAATTAAATTTTGTACACCCATAGCCCAATCAACCAATGACATTATAACATTAGGTTGCCCTTCATCTACCGAAGAAAAAACCGGGGTTTAGCTTTCTTGATAATCTGTTCGCCATAATCTTGAATTTCATAAATTAATAAACCAAATAATCACTTATAATAAATAAGCTCTAAATCTGAATGCAACTATAGGAGCTACATCATATAACTAAACAAAGAAGGCCAGTTCTCTGCTCATCCTATCAAGTTAGTATTTTTTTATTTTTTTTTCAAGAAATCCAAACACCAGCCACCATTTTGCTACTAGAAAAATCAAGATTTTAAAGAAAGCTCCGAACTTTCCCACACCTTTAGTTTAATAAAACTATCATATATGGATATAAGAATATATATAATAATTTCTTTACCATGAGCCTCCTGAACCCATCATTCCATTCCAGAACCCATTGGAATCACAATTCTGGACATCTTTAGTACTTTGCCTTCCATCATGACTTGTTGATGTGTTGCCTGTTTTCACTTCTTCAAATGGGAATAATATCCTCCCATCGCCACCGACATCGCTTCCCATTCCATCTAAAGAAAAACCAAGTGATGGAATCTTGAATTCTGGCATGGGAATCATCAACTCTCCCGATGGTGTATAAACCGAATTCGATATCGGAACAAAAGAATTTGTGGCTATTCCAATCAAGGGCTCCAAACCCGAGAGCTGAGCTGTGCTGGTAGTCGTACCATTAACATTCTTGAAATTATTAGTTGATGGAAACCCTAAATTTAGATCTTGATAATATTGATCATGGTAGATCCTAGGGTTTTGAGACCGTACAGCTGTAGATAAGGAAGGTATAACTAAATCAGGAAGCTTTGAAGAGTAATTAGATGATGAAGATGTTGATGATCTCTTGTTCTTTCTTGATCCACCACCAACAGGAATGTTTCTAAGTGTCCCACCTTCAGTCCAATACCTTCTACAACTCTTGCAAAAGTATCTTGGTTGTGAAAGACTGTAATTGTTGTAGTAACAGAATTTTGTGTTGGTTGAATCACATCTAGGACAGTTTACAGCTGCTGCCTTTTGTGGTCTAACCCTTCTTTCAAAAGATGAAGATGGCTTTGAGAGATTGTTATTATTATTACTATTACTACTTGAATTTGTGGTGTTGGGTGCTAGTATTTCTTCCATTGGATTCATCACTATCTGCTATTTAAACACAAAAAAGAGGCGTAAAGATAAAAAAGCAACAATAATTTGGATAAAGAAAGATAGATTAGAGATAAAGATACATAAAAGCTTCAAGATTTGCAGACAAATGAACAAAACAAAGACAAAATCACTTTATGCTTTACTGAATCCACAAAAATCCAATCTTCAAGAAAAAGGAACACATTAAAATTAATTAACAAAGTGAAGATTTTATACATATTTATAAATTAGGTAAAGTAAAGTGTAATATACATGTTGATAAGATGGACAAGTGAGAGAAAAAGAAGAAAAGACACTTGATGATCAGTAGAGACTTACATTTACACTAATTGTATAGGATCATAATCATAAATCCTTTTAGAAACTATTAAGGAAGGAAAACTATAAGTAGGTCTAATTCATATGATCATAAACTCAATGAAATTGAATATATAATTCAGATTTTTTTTTTTTTATCATTCTTTTGCTGTGTGAATTTTAGTAGAGGTGATGAAGAATGTCAAAGATCCAGTTATATACCTGTGGTCACTGGTCAGTGGTCAGTGAGGCTTGTCTATGGCTGAAAGAAACAGGCATACATATACATACATACATACATATATATTCTCACATAGGAGAGATGTGAGATGTCCTCTTTTTTAATTTCGACTGTTCCTGAAAAGAAACAGAAAGGAATGTTTTAATTTAGATGGTTTCAGTGGAATATGTGCTGTCATGAAAATTAAGTATCCAGCGGTTTGGTTTCATTGGTCTAAGAATATTAAGAAACAATAATATGACGACACGTACGTATAAATAAATGATTTCAATAAGTGATATTAACGGGTGAGAGTATTTGTGCCTATACACAAGTACTCCGTATATAGCATCCACACATAACGACGCATTGTAATATGTATAACTACACTTTGTTGAGAAAGTGTAGGGTACAAAGTCTCTTATCCTACAAAGTGTAGGAAGCCACAAAATGATGCCACGTGGAACTTGTCTGTTATAACTTTATAACTGATGAGAGGGGTAGTATAGTCAATTGGACATATCAATTAATCACGTTTATTATCAAATCCCTGTTTTATCGTTCATCAATTTTTTTCAAATTTCATATCTGATTCCATAATATACGATTATCATTTCTTACCATATTCAAAAATCTACAATCATCGTCGATCACTGGTTCAAATTTTTTACGAAAAATCATAATCAATTTGCCGAGTTCTTCACCATGTTCGGTATGTACTCTGTTTTTATTGTTTTCAATTAATCGTGATCTTACTCTTAATTTGTGTTTTCAGATCTAAACAATGAACCTGAATTCTTATTCGATGAAGAACATGAAGTTTCTGCTGTTTTTTGAAGTTTTTTTAGATCAGTGATGAAAACAGAGGTTGAGCATTCCATTAAAAATTTTTGATGTTTTGTGGATTTGAAGATAATCATTTGCGTTTTAGTATGTTTTATACATGCGTTTTGATGTATCTGGTGATACTATGTTTAGGATAACATTCAAATGCGTTTTAATATGTTTTAACATGCGTTTTGTTGTATCTGGTGATTTTAACATGCGTTTTGATGTATCTGGTGATATTATGTTATTGATAAGATTCAAAAAATAAATACATGCGTTTTAAGATTAACAAATGCGTTTTAGCTGATTAATGAAACTGCTGAATCAAACCACTGATGGCCTAACTTCTGATGAGCAAACTACTGATGAACATTGATACACATGCGTTTTATGGGTTTACAAATGCGTTTTAACTACTACTGAATCAAACCACTGATGGCCTAACTTCTGATGAGCAAACTACTGCTGAATCAAACCACTGATGGCCTAACTTCTGATGAGCAAACTACTGATGAACATTGATACACATGCGTTTTATAGGTTTACAAATGCGTTTTAACTACTGCTGAATCAAAACCACTGATGGCCTAACTTCTGATGAACATTGATACACATGCGTTTTATGGGTTTACACATGCGTTTTACTTTTTTTTTAACATTGATACACATGCGTTTTACTTTTTCATGATGAGCAAACCACTGATTATCTAATGCATTACTAAATTCATAAAACGCCTCTACTAAAACTTCAAAACGCATCTGCAACTATAGATCACCAAAACATCATACTAATCAGTAAAACGCCTTTACTTTTTTCACGTCCTTCACCTGTTTTAGGTTTTTAAAGTAAAATCATGAAGTAAAATTAAAGTAAAATACGATCAAAATTAAAGTAAAATCATGAACAATTCCTTTCCTGATTTGCGTTTTGGAGGCATATTTGTTGATATGATTTTAGTGTTTCTCCGATGCTCTGTTTTTTGATTTTTGATTTTTGGACTTCGGTCTCAGTTTTGATTTTTGGAGAATCAATCGCACGCATAAAAGGAAGTAACCGTCAATTAATGAGGTTGATTTGGGCGCTGGATTAAAAAATTAAAATTATTTTAGTTTGTAATTTGTCTGTTTTACCCTCAAATTGATAACTGCCATTAATGACAAACGTGGGTAATTAATGTACGAGGTTTTCCTTATAAAACGCAGAAGGTGGAAGATGGAGGGCTAGGATGGCTTCTCACACTTTGTAGGTTAAGAAGACTTTGTACGTTAGCCGGCCTCCACTTTGTTTTGTGTAATCAAAACTTATAAAAAGAGGCTTATGTAAATAAACGAATCCTTAAAGTTCATGGATAAATATATAATAACTTTTTTTGGAATACTATATATTATTATAATTATAATGAATTCTAGTGTGTGTATATATTTTTTTGGATCGGCTAATGACATCACCTCGGTACCCTGTTTCGAATTCCTATTTCCGCATCGTCCCTAAGGGCATAAGCCCTTTCAACGTCAAGGGGTATATTTTTGCAAGCCATAGGATTCGAACCGAGTACCTCTCTAAAACGGAAACCTCCCTAAGGAGTAAACCCTCCCACCTCTCCCCAACTGAGCTGGGGTCATTAGCTAGTGTGTGTGTATATATATATATTTTGTGCGAAGGTAGAAAACCCCAAGAATATGACATACTGACATATGTACTTTAAGGTAGGAGCATAATCGTCAATACGCAATCACGTAATTTTGTAATTGTATATAATCAATCATGTAATGTAATGCATACAAAATTAGTTAACATTATTATTGTTCTGAATAAAAGAGATATTATCTAATTACGCAATGTTATGTAATCATGTAATCATATAATTTTATATGATCACATAAAGCATTAGTTTTTGTAAAATTAAAAACAAAAGTATAGCAATAATCTACTTAAATTAAATAGAAAAAATACTCGTTTTATGGTGTATTTAACATAAATAAAATATTCGCTTTATATTGCATGTATTCAAAAGAAAGAATATTTACTTATGTAAATGTTACAAACATTTACAGGAAATTGAGAAAGTTGGTTTAAAAGTGAATAATACTTTTGCCTTCACACATTGTTTTTGTTACATGATTACTAATCTAGCCCTTACACACGTATAGTGTAAATTATTACACGCTCTGACCTAAATATGTAAATGAGCACTCATAGGTAAAGTATATGGAGTAAACCCTCCTTATTTGGTAAACTCTGGAAACTCTGACTTCCCAACATTTTTTTTTTTTGAAAAAAATAGGGTATGTAATATTCATTTTTTTAAGCATTTCGAGCCAAAAAAAATCGAAAAAGCGCCAAACGGTTTTTTTTAAAAAAATAAAAAACGTCTACTGTTTACATATAGTTAACACATTGTTAACACCTGTTATTAGCGCTTAACATGTGTTAGTCAAAATTTTATTTTATTTTTTAAAAAAAAAATACTCGGCGCTTTTTTAATTTTTTTGGCCCAAAATGCTTAAAATCATGTATATTACTTGCCCTATTTTTTTCAAAAAAAAAAATATTGGGAAGTCAGAGTTTCCAGAGTTTACCAAATAAGGAGGGTTTTCTCTAGAACCATTCCCAGCACTCATATCTATATCTATATAACAAAAGAAAGCCTCTTTTGCTAACATGGCGTTTAATACCACCCACTCTTGTGATGGAGTGGTATCAGGTAATGAGGGAGAGACACTTGACCCTTGTGGTCATGGGTTCGACTCCTGAGCTAGTCAGGTTTTACCGGTTCACTACCGTCATGCTTTCGGGCGGGTATGTGGGCCGGGTTTTTCCTGGAACTGGCACACGGGTGGGCTAGGGGCTCTCATGCGTGCGGGTTGGGCCGCCGCGAGGCTCGTGAGTTTGGCTCCGAGTCTCTGGGCTTCCCTTTGCCAATGGGGGCCGTGTACGAGAGTACCCGGCGATTTTTTAGTTGGTCGTTCAAAAAAACATGGCGTTTAATAAGGCCATCTTCCTTCTTGGGTGTGTCACGTGGCACTATGTATGATTGTTTAAAAAAAAAAGTGAGTGACACATAACAACGTCCCCTTATTTTCCTCCAAAAGTCATTTTCCCTCTAATGTTTCTATCCACAATTTTTAAACGTTAATAACTTTTATATACGATATTTAAAAAAATACAAGTTACACCAAATTAACGAGCGTTTTATTATCTTCCAACGAATACCATAGTGAAATACAAAAACAAAAAAACGTTTTTAGTGGGTTTTTGTTCGAATTCATGCATGAAAAAAAACAATGTCTTCAGGTAATTCATTAATCATGTTATAGACACAGAGATTTCACTAAAGCAAGAGGTGCAAATGTAGAATTAGTAGTAGACTTTATGAATTATCCGGTGTTGATACGTTACAATTTTTTTTTTTTTTTTTTTTTTTGAAAAAACGGCCTATTCCTTTTATTGTACATGCATTTTGTCCAGGGACGTAGCATTGTAGGGGCGGGAGGGGGCGGCCGACCCCCCCGAATTTTCGCGCAGAAGTTCCGATTATATAGTATTCATATAGAAAATTTTGGAAATATAGGGTTTCGACCCTCTGAAACTGGTTTTCGACCCCTTGAAACCAGTGACTTCCGACCCCCCGATATCTCCCGACCCCCCAAACCTTCGGGTCAAGCTTCGCCACTGATTTTGTCACATCATATTAGATTTATCTATCCCGAAAGACACCCGGGGTATAAACTAGCTCTTCCATATAATCCAAACGGTTTAAATCTTTGATTCAATAATTTAAAGAATATATGTTGTAAGTTATTCAATTGTTCTAAAAAAAATCGATCATATAATCTATATCTATACTTACTATATAGTGGGTGCTGGATGGGTAAACTTGTCATTTCATGTATATGCATAAGGGTAAGATTGTAATTTCATTATAATGACAAGACAAATTTAGTACAACTATTAATTTCTATTAATTAATGACAAAAAAGAACAAAAAATTAATGATTAATAGTTGAAGGTTAAAAAAAGACAAAAACAAGAAACAAAAAAATTAGTTTGTATAATATTACACCATTCACAATTTTAAACCCCTATATTTTGTATGTCTTATCTACAATAAATTAATCGCAAACAAACTCACATGTTCGTTATATAATTTTTGTATTTAGCCTGTGGAGATCAACAAACAACTAGCAAGAATGCACTTTGCCCATCATGCTTCCGGGTAACATCGTAATGTTCTTTTTTAATCAATAATAGAGGATAAATTTGATCAAGTTATAAGTGGGTTTGAATCTTTATAATATAAAAAGTAAAAGTAATAAGTGGAATATAGATGCTTAGCGCGACTGTTTTCGGGTTATTCAGGTTATTTAAATAAAAATTTAATTTATGTTTGAATTCGAATCGAGCTAAATAAACAAAATTATATATATGTACTTTTATATTTTGTATGTCTTATCTACGATAAATTAACCGCAAACAAACTCACATGTTCGTTATATAATTTTTGGAATTAGCCTGTGGAGATTAACAAACAACTAGCAAGAATGCACTTTACCCATCATGCTTTCGGGTAACATCGTAATGTTCTTTTTTAATCAATAATAGAGGATAAGTTTGATCCAGTTATAAGTGGGTTTGAATCTTTATAATATAACAGGTAAAAGTAATAAGTGGAATATAGATGTTTAGTGCGACTGTTTTCGGGTTATTCAGGTTATTTAAACTACAATTTGATTTATGTTTGAATTCAAATCGAGCTAAATAAACAAAATTATATATATGTACTTTTTATAAAAGAAATTCAAGTTATATATAAATCAATTTGAATTTTCAGGTCGAATCGGGTCGAAAATCATAAATTTGTCTACACGCAACATTCAAACATTATACAGTACCGCCGTAACGCGCGGGCTCCTGCTAGTTAAACAAAAAGGATGACCAAATTCCTTTAATAAAATATACACGTGAAAACAATTTTGTCATGGTTAGTCATACTCCCCTTGATTAAATGTAAAAACTATATAACTTTCTATGGGTGGTTGTGCTAATTAGCTTAGAGTTTTATGCTTGGAATTATCTTATTCTACCAAGAGAATTAGGAACAAGAGGTGCAGAATTTTTCCTAAGATGTTTTGTAGTCATGTGCTTGTAATCTTGTATTTGAATCTCTGGAGGGTAGGAATTTAACGGTATTTTATTTGAGTAATATATGGGCTTGTATAAATCTAAGACGTCATTAATAAAGGTTAAATTGAAGTTCACCACTACAAGAAAGGGGACTATTGGTAGCGAATTGAGCATTAGCAATCGCCCCTAATTAAAGGCTTAATTTCTTGTAGTACACATACAAAATGGTATTTAAAGTATGTAAACGTGATCAATTTCTCTGCACTTTTTAAGTTTTAGTTTTGGAGTTTATTGAACCTCTTGTTAACGATGAAATTTTGCCTAAAAAGAGAGAGTGTATATTCTTAGACCTATAAAAATGTATTAAATTATACATGTATGGTTATTCTGTGTATGGAAATTTAAAACTTTTTTTTTTATGTATTCTGACAACTAGTAAAACTTAAACTATAACGTAACATAACAGGTAGGGCTGCAAACGAACCGAACGAACACGAACAAGGCCTTGTTCATGTTCGTTTGTTAAGAAATTATGTGTTCACGAACAATTCATGAACGCTTACCGAACGAGATTTTTTGTTCGTGTTCGTTTGTTAAGAAAACATGCGTGTTCGCGTTCATTTGTGTCCGTTTGTTAAGTTTGTTCATCAACGCACACGAACATAAACGAACATTAATGAACACAAACAAGTGTTCATGAACACAAAAAAATGTTCATGTGCGAAAACAAACACAAACAGACGTATATTAATTTTCGAATAAAATCGAATTCACATATATTAAGAAATTAAGTAGAACTGTACTTAGTACATAACATAATATTAGTAAAACATAATTAAGTAATGCCTCAAAAAACTAAACTCTCATTTTAAACTTAACGTCTTCATTTATTTAAACTTGAAGTCTTACATATTTAGTTCACATAAATTATTTATTTAATTTAGTAAAATAAATAAAAATTAAAGAATATAAAATAAAATTATAAAAATTAAAAACTATATTAAACTATCGAACATAAACGAACACGTTACCAAACGTTCACGAACACAAACGAACGAACGCGGCCTCTGTTCATGTTCGTTCGTTTAACTAAACGAACAAATTTTTTTTTTTTGTGTTCGTTCATTTACTAAACGAACGAACACAAACGAACTTCTCGCCGAACAGTTCATGAACTATTCGCTGAAAGTTCAGTTCGTTTGCAGCGCTAATAACAGGCCAACTTATAAGTTGTCTTGAGTAGTGTATATTTACATGTATGTTTTGTTATACCAAGTGCTCCTTGCTCTGCCATCTAAACCTTCCTATTTCTATGTATTTACTTATACTGCAAAAATCTATTAATATATATATAAAAGAAAATGGTTTTGCTGACGTGGCGTTTAATGGAGGCCTCAACCTCCACTTTTTTGTGCCAAGTGGCTTAATAATAGATGTTTTTTGAGGTTTTTGGAGTGTTTCCTTTTTTAACCAAAAAAGAAAAAAAAAACACACGGGAAAAACGAAAACCTTCAAACCCTAAAGTTATCTCCGCCTCTTCTCATTATCTCACCATCTCTTTCTCAACTCTCAATCATTCATCTCCTTATCCTTTACTCTCTGCCAATCTCCAGATCTTCAAAGTATGTTCTCAATCTCATTACTCTCTCAATTTCACAAAAACCCTACCAATATCTCCTTCGTTATCATCTAACAAACAGCTTGAATCAATTAGATAAAACCCTAACCCTCCCACCCATTCCCTGTTCTTATTAAACAAACACACTTTAGAGAGAGAGAGAGAGAGAGAGAGAGCGGCGGAGGAGGCTCCCTGGCCACCACCCTCCGATTTCCTGATGAACCACCGGTGTGCTACGCATAAACATCGATTTCCTGACGAACCACCGGTATGCTACGCATAAACATCAGCTTCAGGTATCACGTTCTTATCATCATTATTATTATTATTCTATATTTGCTTTTTTTTTTTTAAAGATGTTTCTGGTGTATGTGTAAGAGTTTCAGATCTGTTAGAAGGGGAAGATATAGAGAAAGAAACCGGAAGAAAGAGAGAGACAGACGGAGAGGAGGAAGACGATGACAGTGACGGCGGCGGCTAAGGTCTAGGGTTTCGATGGTGATGGTTGTTCGGTGGTTGGTGGTTGATGGGTACGTCAATAATTCAATATCTGTTGTCTTTTCTTATTTATTTGATTATTATTATAATTTACACATCTAGGATTTGTCAATTTATTAGCCTGATCTGTAGGTTTGTTTTTGTCAATGATTGAATGGATAAATTGTTGAAAATTTTGATTATAGGGTTTTGTTAGATGTATCTGTTAATGAATCGAGCTTTAGGATTTGAACTTTATGAAATAAATTTGATTTTAATCTTGCCCCTGAGATTCATTCATTAATAATATCATCTTCTACACCCTGCTTTGTTACCATGGGAAGATCGATTGTTCCATAAGAACTGGAAGGTTCGTAACGATGCCAACATTGACCTTGCTTCCTTCCCTCTGCGACTCCATCACGGATCCTAAAGATCCTCGCATCCGTGAATTAGGTTTGCTTTACTCTTCTTATTATTATTATTATTATTATTATTATTATTATTATTATTATTATTATTATTATTGTTATTATTATTATTATTATTGAGTGTTTGTAAGGGAATTGATGAGAAAATTGGTAAGGAGGTTGTGGAAGGAAGAGATGGAATAAAAGACACAAAGAAATTCTTCAATACTATAAACAAAAGGTATTTGTGTTATGTTTGATTGTTGAATAATATTGTAGCATCTATTTTTCTGAGTGTTTTGATCAATTAATAGACTTAGCCAATAACGGGTCTGTTTTCTGTTTACTTTTTGTTAAATCATGGGAGCAAGAGATAGAGCGTTCAGCGTCCAATGGTACTCGAACTGAACAATTTTGTCAACCGCTTAATTAGAGCTAAGGTGAAGTGCAGTACCTTTTATAAAACTATTAATATGTTGCATTATTGCATATTATGAATGCACTTGATCACTAGCAAAACCTAGATGCTTCATAATTTGATTTCTCTTTCGTTGACCTTCATGAAGCTAGGAATACCTATTATGAAGTAGAAGGAGATGAATCGAAGATCTGAAGGAGGAGGAAGCTGCATCGCCATCAATACAACAACAACTCCTTCTACCTGTCGATTCTACAACACTTCTTCAGGTTCTCTTTAATTCAATTTCTCTACACAACGATGTATTTATTTATTTATTTATTTATTTATTTGTTTTTAGTTATGCCAGCCAATCGCCTTCCCGATTTCTTGTAGCATGTGTGAGGCTCCTTAACTGTATCATGCAGTGTTACATGCCAGCCAATCGCCTTCCAGATTTCTTCAGGTTCATCAATCGCTGAAATAGAATCATAAAGGTACACGCGTATTCTTTGATTGGGCCCATTGGTCTTGAACATCAAGTGAGTTTAGCAAATCATTATAAAAATTCATTCTGTTCTTTCATATATGATGTTTCTTAAGATGCATGTATATTATGTTACAGGCAGAGGAGATGGCTCAGACATTCAGGCAAAGAATCGCTCAAGCAGAAGCAATGGCTCGCGCAGACATGCTTAGGTTCAATATGTTTGGTATTTTTCTACTTTTATCATTTTTATTAAGTCATGTTGCGAGAATACGGAAACGTAATGAATTATTCATTTTTTCAATATGTTTGGTATTTTTTTTTCTTTTATCATTTTTTATTAAGTAATATTAGATTTTTCAACCCCGGAACCTTTCCGGGGTAATCAGCTAGTAATAATATATAAGTAAATAACATAAAAGGTGTATAGCATATTAACATATATAGGGAAGGGTTAGGAATAATACCATTTAAGTTGTGAATTAATTATCAAAGCATTTTTATCAGAAAAATCAAAAACGCTCCAACCATATTTTTTAATTATATAAGAGAACCTTTTTTTAATCATAAAAGGGAAAGACATATATTATTTACTTGATGGAATACAAATAATAGAATAATATTTAGCAATTCCAATATATTTTAAATTATACGTATACATATAAGAAAAACATTTATGTCTTGTATGTCAGCATGTGTTGAAAGGGCTCAATCAAAAGGTCTACCCATATCCATGAAAGTAGACATATATCGACATCAACCTCGTGATTTTATGTCACAATTTTGGACTAGCGAGCAAAATGTGAAGCAAAAGGACCCAGTGAACAATACCAAAATCAACTTCTTGAATGATCCCCCCAGCTTTAACTATGTGACGTGATACTTACTCTTGTATCTGGGCATGAGAAGTGCTAGTAATTAAATAAACACTTGATGTTTTGTTTTCAAAACCAACAATATATTGAGAAGTACTTGTTTAAATAAACACATGATGTTTAGACTTGAAAGCGAGAAAAGATGTTTTGTAAATGAAAGGTGCATTGTGTTGGGTGGGGTATATTATAACCTAACTTTAGGGGTGTAAATGACACGTAACGGCTCGAAAGCTACCCGGGATCGGTTCGGTAAAAAGCCCGAACGAGCCGAGCCTTAATGAGCCCGAGCCCGAGCCTGATCCTGAAATATGGCTCGTTTAATTATCGAGCCCGAGCTCAAGCCCTAGATACAAAGCTCGATTGGGCTCGCGAGCCTAAACGAGCCCAAACATAATTATAAGTTATTTATATATCTCTTATAATTTATAGCCCACATCTCCAAAGCCCAAGTCCTTATTTCATAGGCCCATTTAATAACACTCGCGAGTCAAGCTTTTGCGATCTCTAGCCGAGCTTTGAGCTCGTTTGAGATTGTTCTCAAATCACCTCGAGCCGAGCCAAGCCGAGCCGAGCTCGAGCTTTTGATTTTGCTAGCGAGCCGAGCTTGAGCTCAAGATTGTAGGCTCGAACCGAGCCGAGCTCGAGCTCGAGCTTCATAAAACCATAACGAGCCGAGCTCGAGCCCAGTCATGCTTGGCTCGTTTACACCCCTACCTAACTTGGAATTGGAGATGGGATCCGAGCTCGACCGTCATGTTGATGGAGTTACAAGGATGCGATAATTTACTTAGGGTGATTCGAACTTAGAATGACAGAAGCGATGGACGATTGGATATGGCAAGGGGAATCTACATGTATGTTTTTTGGTCGGATCAGGTAAACGTTATTAGACGAATCAGTTTATTGTAGTAGTTTTTTGTGCTTCACTGGTGCAAATGGATTTCGTGTAAATGTAAGATCTCATAGCTCGCTTGATATTTATTATAAGACACTTTTGTTAAGCAAGTCACATTGAATAATTTGATTGAAGGTTTTTTAGGATCAGTTTCATTATTTCCTATTTTAACCTTTGACCCTTTGGAGCCCAAGTCAAACATAAGACCCATATAATTCGCCATTGACCTTTGACCCTTTGGAGCACAAGTCAAACACCAGACCCATATAATTCGCCCCATATAATTCGTTTGTCAATATCTTTTATTTCCTTTCCTTTTAGAGGCCTTTTATATTGGCTATTTAATCTATGTACAATTTGATGTAAAAGATACACAAGAAATAACAAAACAATTTCTCAGTCAATCTCTTTTTCTCTTTACACCTCTGATTATCACGTTTCACATGGTATCAAAACAGTGTTTATGATCCATAAACTTTCTTTGCTCGTCATTTACCAGACACAATGTCAGAAGAAGACAAAAACAACCTAGCCATCCAACTAGCCAATCTCCTAAAAAATGGAGTTCAAACTCAAACTCAAAACCCAAAACCAAATCCAACAGACAGCATAAAAGTTAGCCTTAACCTTACAAGCCAAAATTACCCTCTATGGGCTCGTATGATACGAGTCACCATAAGGGGAAAATCGAAAGCCCTATTAAACCATCTTAAATAGAAGCCTAATCTGTCAACATCCCGGATAGATAAAAGCCATCTGAAATGTGAGCACTGTGGTATGACTAAGCATACGAAAGATCAATGCTTCAAACTCGTAGGGTATCCAGACTGGTGGGCAGATGGACAGAAAAAAGGGAAAAGAGGTAAAGTTGTTGCAGCCGTGGGCAATCCGGAGACTACCGGCAGCGACGACAATGGAAGTCATGGTGGAAAGTGTTGCTGCAGCCGTGGTATGACGACAGTGAAAAAATAGCCGGAGATCAAGATATCTCAGAGAAAGAGAGTCATGGTGGAAAGTGTTGCTTCGCGGCGGTAATGGAAGAGGAATCAGGAAGTATGGCAGGTAAAGGGTTTAGAGTTACAATCTCAAACCCTCCTCTTTCTAAGCTCTTCCATTTTAAACCCAAAACTCCTAATAAAACACTTGTAAACCCTCATTTCTTTAGCCCCCAAATTCTCGAGTTATTAAATGAGTCACAAAGTTTAGAAAATACCAACACCCCTTATACTCCTAACTTAGATAAAAATGAGTCAAAAAAACCTTGTAATATTAGAAAAGTTAACATGGCAACAAAAAATGACCAAGAAAAAGACTCATGGATATTTGATTGTGGTGCCACCGATACAATGACTTATGAAAATTCAGATATGTGCTCGATGTCAAAACCACAAAAATCCAAAATTCTCACTGCAAATGGAGAAGTCCTTCAAGTAAAAGGAGGAGGGACTATCCAAATCTCGGAAAACATGAAACTATCGAATTGTCTTTATGTTCCATATTTATCTCACAAATTGCTATCAATCAGTCATGGTACAAAAGAGCTAAATTGTATTGTGCTAATGCATCCTACCTTCTGTATCTTACAGGACATCAGGACGGGAAATATCATTGAGCGTGGTACTGAGCGACAAGAGCTATACTATGTGGATGAAGTGACTCGACAAGGCACTGTAATACTTGCTCATGGGTCAACAGATAGGGAAGCTTGATTATGGCACCGAAGATTGGGACACTCATCTAGTGGTTACGTACATCGTTTATTTCCTTAATTATTTCCAACAAATAAAGTCTTGAATTGTGAGACATGTTTTTTGGCTAAGAGTCATAGACACACCTTCAAACCAAATGATACTACGGTTGATTCTCATTTTTTATTAATTCATTCAGATGTGTGGGGACCAGCAAAGGTTGTAGGGGGGACTTTCGTTATTTTGTAACATTTATTGATGATTGCACTCACATGACTTGGATTTATCTATTGAAAAATAAATCTGAAGTTTTCTCAAAATTCACGTGGTTTTGTGCCATGATCAAAACCCAATTTAAGAGCGATATCCAAATTCTTAGGTCTGGTAATGGCGGATATTTGTAAACACCTCAATGAAACATTTTTGCCAAGAAAAGGGAATGCTTCGTCGGACATCATGCGCTCATACTCCAAAACAAAATGGGGTGTCTGAAAGGAAAAACCGTTTTCTTTTAGAAATAACTCGTGCACTCATGATCGAATCCGAAGTCCCAAAATCATTCTGGCCCGAGGCTCTTGTCACAGCAAACTATCTTATGAATCGTCTTCCAACAAGAACCCTTGACGTTAAAACCCCACTTCAAGCCCTTGCTAAATTTCATAAACCCCTATCAAACCTTACCCTTGAACCTCATCTTTGGATGCCCTGTTTTTGTTCACCTACCAAAAACAGACCGCTCCAAACTTGACGCGTGTGCCGATAAATGTATATTTATTGGCTACGGGGTCAATCAACACGGTTATCGGTGTTACAACCCCAACATGCGTCATATGTATACTACGATGAACTGTGACTTCCTCGAAACCGAATACTTCTACACTACCCAACACACTGGTCAGGGGGAAAAGGTAACCGATGACACATTGAGTTGGATACAATGGATGTCACCCTCAGAAGAAGGAGTTAACCACGAAGCCCAAAACTTGTCACAATCCACTAGCCCTGAAGAAAGTACCACCAACAATGATCCTCCCAACCTGGCATCCGAGGCAAGTAAGTCTCAAACTCAAGGGTGTGGTAATTCACTAATTCGTTTACTAACCATGAAGAACATGAGCATGTTGAAAATCTTGAGTTATCTGAGGATGAGTTAGAACTGGAATCGCCACAGGTCGGACTGGAATCGCCACAGGTCGAACCAGACAGATATGTTCTACCCCCAAGATCCAACACAGGAGTTCTTCCAAAAAGGTACTCTCTCGAGAAGAAGCTCGAAGCTCTAGATATCCAATGGCAAACGTGACAACAGGAAATTTATCTCCAGAAGCCAAAGCATTTGCCACATCTCTATGTTCTGAAGAGATTCCAACTACAGTTGAACAAGCCCTTGAGTCTAAAGAATGGAGAGAAGTAATGGAAGTCGAAATGGATGCTCTAAACAAAAATGACACGTGGGAAAGATGTACCCTTCCTCCTGGAAAAAAACCAGTAGGATGCCGATGGGTCTTTGTCACACCACGACAATGGCGGAAACACGTGGCGCGACGGTTCAAGAGCATAAAGTCAAGGCTAACGCAAATCACAAGTAATTTTAAGAAAATGGGTCATTTATTAAGGCGTCAAATCTTGTTCAAAATATTACATAAAAAGTAAATTGTTTGATAACACAAATGTAGAGGTTTCACAAATATATCCCATCGCCTTGGGAAATAAAGGTGAAACCCCGTAAAATATTTAACGCCGCATTGGAGGATTCCATGACCCAGCTTGCCCCGGTTTGCCTTCATCTAATTACCTGAAAGATATGTTTAAAATTTCGTCAATATAAATATATTGGTGAGTTCACAGGTTTTTAGTTTCCAAAACTTGAATCCTTGGGAAATACCATGTTATGACAATATATAGGAGTTGCAAATTCCTATAATTCTACTTGAGACTATAATCAAACCAAGACGTATAATAAATATGCCCCGCTCCAAGTCGTTACTCGGTATCCTGCGACTTAAGTTCAGAATATATGCACCCCAGGCATACGCTAATGCATAATCGACGCTATCGATTAGGGGTGGGCCTTGTCAGGCACCAATAGTACTATCCAATATTCCACCGGTTTCATTTCCCTGAATAAATGATTATAGAGGCGAGGACTCAACCCCGAGTGGCGGTCACACCTCAAGTAATAAATCCGTCAAACATTTTCCCTAACATATCTTTCCCCCGAAAACGTAAAAATAGTTTAAAATGGGGCCGTGAAACTCACCTGAATCACTGTCCGGCTCACTAAGCAGATAGCAAAAAGGGTCTCGCACCTACAAACGTCCTAGACGTATAAGTCACTATCCCTATAGTGCATGTGCCTTGGCAAGTTGTACACCCAACTCCCGACCATAAGTTATTCCAAATCCCGTTTAATTAAGCGCGTATCCTAGGTTTCGTTGGCGTTAGATTACCCTTTGTGTTACAAGTTATATATTATTCTTGTTAATATTTCCCTAACTTGTACCTTATTATTATCGACTCGACTTCACTTAACATATAATTATTTTCCCATTTAAATAATTATACTTAAGATCGCATCGCTCGACATAATATATATATTTCAACACTCGACCCGACTCACTTTGCCACACGTTTGTTTTCCCATTTAAACAAATATGCTAAGATCTTGTCGTTCGATTGTATATTCTCAACACCCGATTCAACTCACCATACCGTATATTTATTTTCCCATTCAAATAAATATACTAGGATCTTGTCGGTACGGCATACACATATATATATCTTTGTCTACTCGTCTCGTTTTCCTTCCCACATATCTACTTTCCCATTAAGTAGATATACTAGAATTTTGCCGAGACGAGTGTACATATATATAAATGTGTAATTTTTCTTGTTAAGTATATACGTTTGTTTAACGTCTTACTTGTTTACGTCATGTTTTTCTCCCACGAATAATTCCTTCAACACTTAGGAAAGTGTTTATTAGTTTTCACCCATGATGTATATATATATTTTACTTCCTAAAAATATATATATTTTCTCATCTTGCCGCAATGGCATTTTTCCTCATGTTTTGTCCGTGTACGGTTCGTTAACGCGTCTTAGTTCGATATCTTAGCTCGAATAGTTAATTTTTCCAAGTTTTTCCCAACATGTGTTTTATAGAAATATTATTCATATTTCTTCCTCCTAACACATGTTACTTGGAAGGTTTAAAATACTTTTGTATTTTTAACCCAACTTGTTAACTTACTACAAAAATGTTTCCAATACTTTTATATTCCCATTTATATAAAAGTATTTATTTTTGTATAAGTTTCTCAAGTTTGTTTAATATTTTTATAAAATCTTTATTTTATAAAAATCCTTATGTTACTACAATCCATATTTTTATAACTTTCAAAAATATACTTTTTATACAAAAATACCCAAGTATATCTACTAGTATTTACCAAATCAACCTTGGAAAATTATTACTTATACTTTTGACACCACACTTTCCATTATTGCACTTTTGGACTAATAGTTTCTAAAATGTTCATTTTAGTCCTCTAACTTTCAAAGTTACAATTTTAGTCCCTTAACTTCCAAATGTTGCATTTTTCCACTCTAACTTCCAAAGTTAGCATTTTTCACTCAAAATAGTGGACTTTGAAGATTCATCTTTTTATTGGTAAGTTATTTTTGTATCAAAACACTTTTATTAGTCTTATATTTCATATATAAGGCTACTTGTATGTGTGTTTTATGTATTTGCCCATTATATCAAAATATCATTCTTCTAAGTAAGTAACCTTTAATTTTTCATCTTCTTTATTCATGAGCTTCTAACATGTTCCATCATTTATTATGTCTTAGATGATCATATTAAGATGATTAAAGTTACTTTTTAACACATTCAAGTTTATTCTATAAATCTTAATCAAATCATCATCTACTTAGTGTATGTGTAGATTTTATACATTTTCAAGATCACTACTTTATCATCATCAATTCCATGATTCATTTACATATCTTTAATCATTTATTTTACTCATGTAAAACCTATTAAAGATTATGTTTCAAACCACATTTTAAACCCTTCATGTACAACTTGCTTCTAAGAACACATACATGAATAATAATAATAATCAAAAACAAGGTTAAGAAGCTTACTACTAGCACAAGGCTAGGGAAGACAAAACCTTGGATTTTGAGAGGGGTTTAGTGTGTTCTTCCTTAATGGTTAAGCTCCAAGCTTGAAACACACAATAGGGGTTTGGATGATGGATTGTTTTGAGTGATTTGGAGATGTAAAAACTTGAAAGAAATGTGTATGGGGAAGGGGTGAAGTTCACGGCTCAAAGAAGAAAGAAGAAGAAGAGTTTTTGCTTTGTTAACTCAAGTATCTAACACATGTTTATATAGTGCTATCATATGTAATCTTTCAGGGATTGCATGTAATCTTCCCAAATACTCAAGAGATCTTAAGAAGTACAAAAATGATTTAGATGGATGTGTGAAGTGTATGTGTGGCCGTGTATATGTATGTAGGAGTGGATGGTTTCTTGCAAATCTTGCTAAATCTTGTAATCCCTTATAATCTTTATATAAGATTTTCTTACAAGCATGTGCACTAGGTAATGATAAGGTAAACTCTTGTCTTGGATTATTAAGGCCTATGGGCCGAAATTTTTACAAGGAAGGGACAAGAGAGAGCATGCTTTTGTACTTGTGTATCTTACATCTTTGTCTTTTGTAAAGCATGCTTTATATCTAGGTTGTAGATTATTATTATTAACACAATTGCATGGACATATTATGGCCATTAGGCCGGCCACTTTTGTGGTTTGGGTGGGGTCCACAACTCCAAATATTTACCCAATATTTGTTAAGTTTAATTCCTCGTCGTTCGGGTGTCGTTCGGGTATTTTTCGGGTTTTAATCGCACGTTATTCGGACATTAAAAATACCTTTAATAACCCTTAAATATAGTCTAATTTAAGCGTTGATTGGTTATTTAGGCTTTTGCCGGGTGAAATTATGAGTTATACGCGTATCGGGTGCGGTACGCGCACTTTATTCGTTACCGGGAGATTTGTACAAGACGTTTCCACTTATGGTTTTGGAGTTCCAAAACTCATTATATTTTGTGAAAATACCCTTTGTTTTATATCCTGGGTGTCCGGGATCCTTTTCGTTTATTTAATTATTACCGGGTAATTGCCAACGTCCATACCGGATAGTTTATTCGCACATGATCCAATCATGTTTTACCATTAAACGTACGCATTCCTATGCATTATTTGGAAATTGCTATCTCCTAAGGCCTTGATAATTAAATCACACACAATTGCATTTAATTACGTTAATCATATATTAATTAATTTGTACGGAATTACCTTATTTTTGCCGGTTGTTACAGTCTTCAACATAAAATACAAGCCAGGTGGAACTATTGAAAGATACAAAGCCCGACTGGTGGCAAAAGGCTACACTCAAACATACGGAATTGATTATTCTGAAACTTTTTCACCAGTGGCCAAAATCGACACAATGAGGGTTCTATTCTCCATAGCTGCAAAAAAAGAATGGCCTCTCCTTCAATTTGACGTAAAAAATGTCTTCTTACATGGAGAGCTCAAGGAAGAAGTCTATATGGAAGTCCATCCTGGACTCATGAAAGACCCCAATACTAGGGAAGTATGTCGCTTGAAGAAATCCTTATACGGATTAAAGCAATCTCCTCGTGCCTGGTTTGGCAGATTTACCTTGGCCATGAAAGAATATGGCTTCAAGCAGAGTAACTCAGATCATACTCTGTTCCTTAAACGGAGGAATGGACTTGTAACATGCCTAATTATTTATATTAATGATATGATAATCACAGGTGATGATGGAGAGGAGATGGCAAGGTTAAAGGTAAATCTATTCAGAGAAATTGAAATGAAGGATCTGGGGAGACTTAAATACTTCCTTGGAATCGAAGTCATGAGGTCAAGACAAGGGATTTTCATCTGTCAAAAGAAATATACCCTTGACTTGTTGGCGGAAACATGGATGATTGATTGCAAACATGTGGGTACTCCTATGATGGTAAATCAGAAGCTCTATATGGAGGAAAATGCTAAGCTAGCTGATAAAGGAGAATATCAGCGAATAGTAGGGAAACTAATCTATCTCTCACATACCAGACCCGACATTGCCTACACAGTCGGAGTTGCGAGTTAATTCATGCATCAGCCTCAAGTTACCCATATGGAAGCCGTGTGGAGAATTATTAGATATCTCAAAAGGGACACCTGGTCATGGAGTTCTTTTCAAGACAAATGGGCATCTTGAAACTCACATATATACTGATGCAGACTGGGTAGGAGATAAAGGAAATCGAAGAACATCTGGCTACTTCACTCTTGTTGGTGGAAATCTGGTCACATGGAGAAGCAAGAAACAGGAGGTGGTAGCCCTGTCAAGCGCTGAGTCATAATTTTGAGGTATAGCACGCGGACTAGCAGAGATACTATGGGTACGAAAACTCTTGACAGAAATAGGATATTCTCCAACCCAATCGAGTAAAATTTTGTGCGATAACAAAGCAGCAATTCAAATTTCAGAGAATCCAGTCCAGGATGATCGCACAAAACATATTAAAGTTGATTGACATTTCATTAAAGAAAAACTTGAGGCATGGATAATTGAACTTCCGTTTGTCCGCTCAGAAAACCAACTCACAGATGTTCTAACAAATGTGGTCAGTGAAAAAATCTTCAATCATTGTCTTGGCAAGTTGAGCATTGAAAATCTCACTACTCAACTTGAGGGGGAATGTTGAAATATTTGATTGAAGGTTTTTTAGGATCAGTTTCATCATTTCCTATTTTGACCTTTGACCCTTTGGAGCACAAGTCAAACATAAGACCCGTATAATTTGCCATTGACCTTTGACCCTTTGGAGCACAAGTCAAACACAAGACCCATATAATTCGCCCCATAAAATTCATTGGTCAATGTCTTTTATTTCCTTTCCTTTTAGAGGCCTTTTGTATTGGCTATTTAATCTCTGTACAATTTGATGTAAAAGATACACAAGAAAATATCAAAACGATTTATCAGTCTCTTTTTCTCTTTACACCTCTGATTATCATGTTCCACAAATCAATCCAATTACGTTAAAATATCTAACAATGTTATATGGTGGTTCTTCCATATTTTGATACGAAAACAAATTAAATACATCGTTTATATAAATGCTAGAAATGAACAAACAATGCAACCATATATCATATAGTTTCTCTAATCAGATACAGTTAAAAACCATATTACAATCTTATTGTTTTAATATCTCCTTTTAAACAAGACATGCATTGCATTTTAAAGTTAGAAGAGTGTTAAACCACACATAAGACAACCTTTTGGTTGGGAAATCTGCAATGTGAATCACAACAAGCAGATACCGAAATCTGAGATTTTGTGCTAGCATCATATCTCGTATGAAATGCAGGGCAATCTCAATGTGTTTTTTACGTTGATAAAAACCAAATCTACTACTAAATATGTAGGGTTAGTTTTTTTCACACACCATGCAGGTGAACTTGTTTGGGGTACTAGCAATGCATGAAGGGTAGAAATGATCTAACAAAGCTCAGGAATACCATGATCAAGGGAACAATACTCTTTCTCAAAATTAAAATGAGTAACCATATGTTGTTTCTTGGATTGGAGCTCCAACTAATGAAATTGGGTCAAAGAAACACACAATAACATGTGGTATTCGATATGTAGGACAACAAAATGATCAACATCCACATAAATCTGATTAGCAGACCCTGAGTAATTGAATCCATAAGTTACCATAGAGTATGTTTGATCGCAATCCAATGACGGTCAATAGGGTATTAACAAAATGTGAAATTAAGGAGAAATTGTTAAGTGTTTTGTTGATATGTAAAAATATATTCCTTTTTTATAGAACTATCACAAATATAAAACTATTGCTCTAATACCATTATTTTCTTAAGATTTTGAAGTTTTATAAGGTACGTCAAAAAGAACAATCAACATTAAAGAGGTAACATACTTCTAAACTCGAATCAAACAAATCGAGCCTAAATTGAGAAATTCCCCTAAGTCGCCGCCCCCCCCCCCCCCATCAGAAGGAGAGAAAGTCATCTCCAGGTCGGACCAACAAAGGTCCGTCGCCTCAGATAAATCAACATACAAATCACTTCCATGTCAGCATCTCCTAACAAAATGTGGCCCACCTCCCTAACTAACTATGATAGTGACTAGTCCATCTCGGACCACTTGATGACATCATGTCCTCAAAAAATGTATGCATGCCTCCACAAATTTTGGGATTTAGGTAAACAATCACTTTAAGATCTCTCCAGCCCGAACCACTGTATCTCTAATTACTTATTCATACACTGGAGGGTGGTCACAGAGAAAACCTCTATCTGTGACAAGTCTAACTGGTATTGGTGTTGTAGGTCTTGCAGACTTAGTGGATGGAGTTAGTAAATTGGACTTAAATAGCTACAATTTAAAAAGGGTAAGAAGGAATTGGTTTATGGCGTGCTTGTGATAACATGTTGGCGTTTATGGAAAGCTAGAAATGAAATGATTTTTTCTAACAAGGAGGTTCAGGTGATCAAGATAGTGACTGATGTTAAGTCTATGGGTTATCTTTGGTTTAGAAGTAGATTCAAAGAATGTAAGGTGGATTGGAAAGGTTGGTGTAATTTTCGTTTTGATATGATGTAATTTTTGCGGGCGATTATCTCTATCTTGGAGATTTCTTGCTTTGCGGTTTGTTAATGAAGTGAGCCTTTAAAAAAAAAAAAAAAAAAAAAAAAAAAAAAAAAAAAAAACTTAGTTAAAGATTTCTGGAACCGGTGGCCCCATGCGTCGGTTGTGGCTCTTCCTAGAGCCATGTCTGATCATGTGATTTTGGCTTCGAAATTAAAATTAATCAAGGATGCTATAAAGACTTGGATGCAACAACTGAGAGATAGCAGGAACACAACTAAACAGGAGTTGGTGTCCAAGATTGTGGATTTAGATGGTATATTGGAAGATAGAGGGCTCTCGGAGGAAGAGGTAAAATCTTGGTCGGATTGTAAAATGAATTTGGATGAAATTAATGCGGAAATCGCGCAAGACTTAAAACAAAAAGCCCGTATTAAGTGGATGGTGGAAGGCGACGAAAATTCATCCTTCTTTCACGGTATGATACATAATAATATGGGGTATAATAGAATAAATGGTGTACAGGTGAACGGTGAATGGGTCGTGGATCCGATTCGTTTGAAATCGGAGGCGAGGAAATTCTTCGCTTATAAATAACGTGAACCGATGATTAATAGACCATAATTTTTTTGCTCGAACTTGGGTCACTTATCGCAGTTGGAAGCCGAAGGTTTAACAGTGCTGTTTTCAGAACAGGAGGTGAAAAATGCAATATGGGATTGCGGGAGCGACAAGGCCCCGAGACCAGACGGTTTCACTTTTGGTTTCATGAAGCACTTTTGTGAGCTGCTAAAAAATGACATTATGGATCTTATGGCTGCTTTCTATGAACATGGCAAGATTAACAGGGGAGCCAGTTCTTCTTTTATAGTTTTAATTACAAAAAAAGTGGATCCGTTGAGGTTCAACGACTTTCGGCCTATTAGCTTACTTGGGAGTATTTCTAAAATTATCTCCAAAGTCTTGGCTAATCGGTTCAAAGTTGTGATTGGGTCCGTTGTATCCGAGTACCAATCCGGTTTCATGGGTGATCAAAACATACTTGACGAGCCATTGATGGTGAACGAAATTATATCATGGGTTAGAAAAACGTGTGGCCGGGCGTGTATTTTGAAAGTGGATATGGAAAAGGCATACGACTCCATTAGTTGGTCATTTATAATATCGGTGTTGCAACAAATGGGTTTTCCCGATAGATGAACTCAGTGGGTTCGGGGCATTTTGGAATCTTCTCGTGCATCGATTCTAATCAACAGATCCCCAACTTGGGAATTCCAATGATTTAGAGGGGTGCGCCAAGGAGATCATCTTTCCCCCTTTATCTTCATAATCGCAATGGAAACACTCGCATGTTTTATTCTTAAAGCGAAAGAGGCTGGATTGATAAAAGGAATATCTTTACCACATGGCGGACCTACTTTAACGCATCTTATGTACGCCTATGACATTGTGTATTTGGGGGATTGGTGTGTTGATAATGTTAAAAATATTTTGCGACTGATGCGCTGCTTTTTTCTGATCTCGGGACTAAAGATGAATCACCAGAAGACGTGTCTTTATGGTGTGGGGGTGTCCGAAGATGAAGTGGAAAATTTGGCGAATTTAACGAATTGTAAGGCTGGCAAGTTTCCGTGCAGGTACCTTGGGCTGCCTGTGGGCGTAAATATGAATCAAGTGCGATTTTGAGAGGGAGTAATTGATTGTTTCAAGCGGCGCCTTACGAAATGGAAAGCAAAAAACTTATCATTTGGTGGCAAAGTAGTTTTGATCAAAGCTGTCCTGGACAGCCTTCCTGTCTATTACTTTTCTCTTTACAGAGCACCTAAGGGAGTTCTAGACAAACTAGAGGCTATTCACAGAAGGTTCTTTTGGGGAGGGGTGGTGGAGAAAGCGAAAACGAGCTGGATCGCTTGGGAACGGGTCATTGGGCCGGTGGAAAAAGAAGGTCTTGGGTTGGGTTCTTTAAAACAGATGAATGATAGCTTAATGTTAAAATGGTGGTGGAGATTTAAGGTTGAAAAGGGTGCTCTATGGCAGAAGATTATCATGTCAATTCATGGAAATCCAAACGCTTGGACATATATGCCCGTTAAAGCCGGTATGGCGGGCGTGTGGAATACGATTAATCAAGTAAAAAAGAGCCTGCTGGAACAGAACCTGGATGTCAAATGTATCATAAAAGGGGAGGTCGGGAATGGGGTGGATGTACGATTCTGGTTAGATTGGTGGATAGGTGATTGTCCCTTAAGATACAGATTTGCAAAACTGTTTGCCTTTGAAGCCAATAAGTGTGTTACTGTTGCTGTTAGAATGAATGCGTGGAATGGAAAAGAGATCCGACTGCTGCTGTCGAAGCCCAAGAGCTGCAGACTTTGATAGAGCTGATTCGAGACGTGCGTATGTCTGCCCAGAAGGATATATAGCTGTGGAACGAGTGCAGGTCAGGGGTATTTTCGGTAGATAACTGTAGGAAGTTGTTGGATCGTTTTGCGACTCCTTTTTATCCATTTGAATGGGTGAAAGGAGTACCTAGAAAGGTGAGCATTTTCGGGTGGAGAGCGATACAGGATCGACTTCCTACATTAATCGGTTTAAAGAAGCGAAAGATTGTTCATGGTTCGACGACTTGTAGATTATGTGGTGAAGGGGACGAAAATGCGGATCACTTACTTACGGCCTGTTATGTGGCGTCCACAATCTAGAATAAGGTAAACGCATGGGTCAACATTCCTCCGATTTTCGCTTTCAATGTCAAAGACCTCTTAGAACTTCATGGGAATTTAAACGCAACAAAGGCATAAAAGGAAGCCATCAGAAGCATAATCTTGGCAATGTGTTGGGCGATTTGGCGAGCAAGAAATTAGCTTTTTTTTCGGCAAACGATGTACCCCAATTGGAATATTCCTAGAAGCTCAAGCGATGGCGTTTGCATGGGTGAAACATAAAAACAAACAAATGGGTTGGACGTGGGAGAATTTGGTAGATTTTAATGTTCCTATAACTTAAGTGTGCGATTGTATACTTGAGTAGGCATTGTATGTGGGTGTAGCATGTGATTGTAGCTAGTGTCTCTCTTGATACAATCTTGTATATATTTTGGGTGTGGAATAAAGTGAAGTTTGAAGATAAATTAAAAAAAAAAACACTCAAATAGTAAATAACTCTATAAAATTTAACCGAAAAAATAAATGATTGGTGGAATGTTGGTAAAGAGACGAAGTTTGAGATTGCCGTGAAGGAATGTATGATTGTGGTTGTTAAGTGGGTGGGCCCAGATATGGCATGCTATCCATATGAATAATTCACGCACTGTCCGATTCATCTCATCAATCAACATGATGTCACGTGATTACCCCCACCTTCCTCGGTGCTTTTCCACGTCAGCAACCTATAGATTTGGGGATTCAATTTTGTTGGAGCGACGTTAGAACATATGTTCAAGTCCCGATGCATAACGTTGGTAGGCGTGGAGGAGCCTCATCCTTTGAGATGGTCCTCACATAAGTCGCTACGTCAACAACGTGGGTAGGCTCATCAAGAGAGGGACGAAGCAAGGGTATGGGTAAAGGTGTAAATAATACGCAATGGCTTGAGAGCTACTCGGGATCAGATCAGTAAAAAGCTTAAACGAGTCGAGCCTTAATGAGCCCAAGCTCGAGCTTTTTATACAAATACCGTTTAGGCTCACGAGTAATCAGTGATTAAACGAGTCATTTTACAAGCTCGAGCTAACCTAAATGAGCCCAAACAAATATTATGTTATTATTATTTTATTTATAGTATACCCATTATTTAACATTAGCGAGCCGAGTTTTTAGCTCCATTAAAATTATTCTTAGATTATTTCGAGCCGAACCGAGCTTAAGCTCAAAGTATTAGGCTTGAGCTTCACAAAAGCATGATGAGCCGAGCTCGAGCTCGGCTCGGCTCGTTTACACCCTAGGTGTGGGAGATGAACATCCCTCCATTTAAAATAAAAATAAAAAAATGAATATATGCTTATAGTGGTTTATCGGTTTCGACTGGTGGACAGTTTGAACGCGACACACCTAGGAGGTGGTGTGTCGGTCCTTTCCGGTCTTGGCTGACCCGGAGATGAGCCCCACATCTCACAGCCACTTAAATTTCTATTATCACTTTGCTAATGTGATACTTTTAGTTGTTTACATGGCAGAGTCTGTGAACGGGCTCGTGAAGGAAATGATTTTGAACGCTATGCATGTTACGGATTAGAATTTAAAATTTGAACATTCGATGAGGTATTTTCCAAACTTAATTCGAATCAAGTCGTATATGAGTTTTTTTTTTTATTTTTGAATAATAAAATTTCCATTTGACAAAAAATGTAAATTACATAAGGATGGTAGGTAGGCGGGCAACAAGCTGCGCCGCCACCCCTTTTTGAATAGAAAATCCCAATCTGCTAAAAACAAAACCCCGCCCTTGGGGGTGGAAAAGTTGTTGTAGACTACTCGTTGAACCCGAGCCAAAAACCGCACCACCTCTGGTACCAAGGAACCGAACATGTCGAAGGCCAAGGGAACGAAAACATGCTGATTATTCTCACATGTTTTAGCATGCTTTTCCACTTTCTTGGATTCAGCTCTCATGACCGCTTGCCCGGCCACAAACCCACTATCTCGAAGCCCAACAAGGGGGGACACCCCGGTAAGATCAACACATGCATGTTTCCCACCTTCCCAACCAAAAACTAAGACGTCAGCTAGGCGCAAGGTGGACCTCCCCTCCGCGGGGTCTGTGAGATCCCCGCTCTTCTAAGGATGTCTGCCAAAGCATCCCGGACAAAATCGTGCCGATATTTAAACCCTGCAATTCCTTACAATGCAACGCATGTTCCCCATACTTATCAAGGCATGCTTTGCGGCAAACCGGGCAATTTTCATCATCGGGGAAAATGGGTATAATCAGCCGATATTTAAGGATTGCCTTGTACTCTACTGCCGACATCCGTTGCCCAAAGCCTTCGATAGGTAACACAGTAAGGAAGTCCTGGGCGTGAGGCTTTTGCAAGCATTCTAAGACGGCCTTCTGACGGACGGACAGACGGAAATCCTCCTCCAAACTTTGTGCGATTCGGTTATAAAGAGCATTCGCCAGAGTTTTTTGTGGCTTTTTGGGGGCGGTGTCCTTATTAAAGAACCCGCCAATATCAAAGTCAGGAAGGGATCGTTGTAAAACGTCAATAGCGCCAGAATAATCCGTGTCAATATTTGAGTTTAGTTTCAAAAATATCAAAATGAGTTGATTCAATGAAACACATCAATAAAACAATCATACAACATACGGGCACATAATATTCACAAACCCCTATACGACCGTATAACATCAAATCGATTAGGGCTTTATTAATAACATAGGTGATATGCATATAGTCTACTCCCGGCTAAAAGTAGATAGCTCCAGATAGTTAAAAATAAACCCAAACATCAAATAAGTAAGTCTTTGATTCTTAGGAAAGTTGGGCCCTTGTGGTAATATCACGATGTTCAAAAACTTCCCATATGGATGATTTTCCGACGAAGCTATTCAATTTTCTAAGGAAATATGTTGGAGGAGAAGTCAGTCTGGCCTTTCGAATTTATACATCATTTTTTTTAAATACAATCGAGTCCTAGTTAATTTGGTTAGGCATGAGTCTTAAATTTTCCTATCTTGTTATATCCGGTTTTATTCATTACTTTTTCCTAAATTGCTGAAGTTGCTTTGATTTATTTTCCTTTAAAAAATCTAGAAAATCTAATAAGGTTTAGAATAAAGGGCAATTTGCATTCTTGTGGTTTGAGGAGATGATCAACCTAAATCCTCATTTTCAGAATCTCACATCCTTAGTCCTTCAGTCTACTTTTTGTATTCTTTGAGACCCTTCTTCTTATTGACTTCATTTTTTTGTTAATAATATTGTGAAAGGCAATTATACCCTTATGTTCCGTTGCAATATGTGTCCTGGTGCTTTACCACCACCACCGACAATCACCACTAGCTAGTTAGCCACCACCACATGCTACCACCAACATATAACGTCACCACCACTAGTCCGTCTCCTCCCCTCTCTTTATCTCCCTCTTCTCTATAAACCTATTCCCATCACCACTACTCTATCTTTCTCTGTGTTTTTCTCTATAAACCTGCCTGCACCACCCCCCCCCCCCCCCTCCCTCTCTCTCTCTAGTGGCAAGATGGGTAATCGTTATATCCAAACACATAATTATCAAACTCTTATTCTCTCTTGATCAATCCAAAGATGTAAATTCGTACATCAACTGAATCTCCTTTTAGAAATTGCTAACATGCATTGCTCGTTGAAGCAGCGTAATGAACCAGGTGAATCAAAGCATGTTAATATGGCTGCACTGGCACAACACGGGCACATACTGGAATTGACCTAACAAACTACATATTATTGAATTTCTAACAACAAATCGTTTAATGCATCGATCGATTGCAAAACTTCACGCGTCAAAACGGTTGTGAATTGCTAGTTCACACAAACCAAATATGGAATCCAGGGCCGATTTTGAGGGGTGCGGGGAGGACTCCCAGCCCGGGCCCAATTTCTGGGGGGCACTTTGACTGGCGACAGTGACGGACAACAGAATAGAATTCATTGGAAAAATCTAAATGATCTGTGCATAGTATTGTTGTTACATGATATAAAAGGGGTTGTTTTGAGGAAGATGACGACATACTGTAAATACTAGAAAATGATGAGGGTATTATAGACATTAAAATATGCCAATGTATAAAGAAAAAAAAAAACACCTATAGCGGTGTCATGCTATTTTTTTTTAAGATTAACAATAACAATAACTTTAAACTAATCCCTTATCCTCTTATTTTAATGTTGGTTCAGATTTTTTACTCGCCCTAGGCTCAAAACACTTCAGTTAAAAAAAAATTCACGGATTGGCGACGATAGCTATCGAGAACGTATTGTTGGATAAAATAAACTGTGAAGAATTGATTCATCAATTTAATATTACTTTAATCGTCGACTAAAAAAAAATACAATCTACGTTATTTATTTCGTTAAAATCTAAAACTAAGAGGCACAAATTTCACGGCTCGGCCCGGACACTTAAATTCTCAGGACGGCCCTGATGGAATCAACATGTGCGAACTTGAAAAAACAATCGAGAAAGAATAAAGAAAAACCTCGAACGAACTTTCACCATCCATTGCAAACCCTTCATCAACCCTAATTGCACCCTCGTGACGAATCTCCTCTTTTACACCCACCAATTTCTTATGCCCGAAAGAATTAGCCCCTTTGTAAGATGAGGTCTTATTCGATCTCCATGCAACACGATGTCGTTTAGGGTAATTGGCTTGACAAGAAGACACTTGCGGAGCGCAATGTAGGAATCGATGTAGTTTAAACGGGAGTGTTTAGGGGAGCTCTTGTTTTGGCGCGTGGACAAAAGTCAACGTTAAGGATGTCGATTTATGAAATCTCACATGTGGGTTTTGAGTAGGGGTGTAAATGACACGTAGCGGCTCGAGAGCTACCCGGGATCGGCTCGGCAAAAAGCCCGAACGATCCGAGCCTTAACGAGCCCGAGCCCGAGCTCGAGCCTGAAATATGGCTCGTTTAGTTATCGTGCCCGAGCTCGAGCCATAGATACAAAGCTCGATTGGGCTCGCGAGCCTAAACGAGCCCAAACATATCTATAAGTTATTTATATATCTCTTATAAATTATAGCCCACATCTCCAAAGCCCGAGTCTTTATTTCATAGGCCCATTTAATAACACTCGCGAGCCGAGCTTTTGCGATCTCGAGCCGAGCTTTGAGCTCGTTTGAGATTGTTCTCAAATCACCTCGAGCCGAGCCGGGCCGAGCTCGAGCTTTTGATTTTGCTAACGAGCCAAGCTCGAGCTCAAGATTGTAGGCTCGAACCGAGCCGAGCTCGAGCTCGAGCTTCATAAAACCATAACGAGCCGAGCTCGAGCCCAGTCAGGCTCAGGCTCGGGCTCGGCTCGGCTCGTTTACACCCCTAGTTTTGAGATCCGTCCCATGTATGATGTATTTTCCCATTTGTACATATAATGTAAGGAATTAAGCCGTGTTTTCTACTAAGTTGTTAAACCATACAATGTTTAAACATTTTTTAAATTTTACTTCTAATCATGTAGGAAAGTGTCACGTCTACGACTCTGGGTGTTACATTCATGGGTGTGGCTTTTAAGGGGTAGGGAGGGCCGGAGGGGCGGCCCCCTCCCCTCTTGAATTTTTGCTCAAAAGTTTTGATTATATAGTACTAGTGAGAAACCCGCGCATTGCGGCGGGACAATTAAACCGAACAAAAAATAGATGAAAAAACGTTAAATCACGCACATGCATGGCGGCGAGTTAACTTGCCATATTAAAAAAAATAATAAAAAGTTAAAAATCATCATAAAAAAAGCTACTAAGTCGAAACCGTAACAAATTCATATAAAAAGGGAAATAAAAAACTAAAAAAACACTTTGAAGACTTGTCCGCCTCTACTTAGATGACTTGTACATTATCACACGCAATTTTGTTTTAAACGAAGCTTACATTGAAACATATATAAAAATAGCACCAATAAAGGAACTTCTCCTTTCACTTTCTTCTAACACAAGATAATTTTACGTTGTTTAGTAGGGTAAGCTCGATTTTGCTCTCAATATGCCAAGTTATTCATGCAGTAGATATTTCCTAAACGACTCAAATACCTAATAGTTTAGTAACATTGTTATGAATAATAATAGATTAACTAACTTTTATAAAGTAACTAATTGTATATAAAAAATTATAATAAAACATGTAGCATTATGAAAATTCTTTTTTACATGTTTTGTATTTAATATGTTTTGTAGAAATAAATGTTATGACCTATCATAAACATGACTCTTGATTTCATTTAGATTATTAAATATGATGCTTTAAAGACTAATTTGCCCTTAAAGTGTAGTTAGTATGTGCATTGTGTGTTGTATCATAAGCAAATTAACTTGTACCTCTTAAATTTTAAGAAGTCCTTATCAAATGCTTTATAATATAGTATAGATTCGTATAGAAATTTTTTGGTATATACGGTTTCGCCCCCCCCCCCCCCCCCAAAACTAGTGATTTCCAATCCCCTAAAGTCTCGAGCCAAGTTTCGCCACTGGTTACATTCACGAAGTTCTAATGTACATTACTACAAAGCTTAAAGGGTTAAATAATAAATTGATGAAACATAAATAGCCCATTAACTAACTAGCAATATTGAAGAGGTAAGTCAATTGGGTTGACCGCCGACGTATAGAATTTCGAACCGTATCTGCCCATACGGGCTTGGCCCATTTGCTTTAGGCTGCTCCTGTGTCCTCTATCGGCCCGACATCCCTTCACACTTTCCTTGCTTTTTTCTTATCTATTTCTGTTTGTTTTTCTTTTTTTAAAAATGCATGCATATATACACACACATAGGTAGGGCTCCAAACGAACTGAACTTTTAGCAAACAATTCATGAACTGTTCGGCGGGAAGTTTGTTTGTGTTCGTTCGTTTAATAAATAAACAAATACGAACGAACATGAACAAAGGTTGCGTTCGTTCGTTTATGTTCGTGAACGTTCAGTAACATGTTCGTTTATGTTCATTTGTGTTTGATAGTTCAATAAGGTTTTTAATTTCTATAATTTTTTTTATATTATATTATTTTTATTTATTTTACCCAAATAAATAAATAATTTATGTGAGGTAAATATATGGCTATATGATATCAATAACCCTACATTTAGTATCCACGCCCACTGTTTAGTATATGTTTCCACGTTCCAGCGCTGACACCCTCCACATGTTTGGATATTTAGGTTATGCTTTGAGTGGATCTAATTAATGTTTTAATGTATGTGAATTTGATCTTATTCGAAAGTTAATATATGTATGTTTGTGTTCGCGTGCGTTCAGAACAAAATTAACAAACGAACATGAACAAAAATTTCCGTTCGGTAAGTGTTCATGAACTGTTCGTGAACAAATAATTTCCTTACCGAATGAACACAAACAAGGCGTTATTCGTGTTCGTTCGATTCGTTTGCAGCCCTACACATAGATACATTCTTAGGTTGTCACAATTTTTTTTTTCAATAATAAAAAATATTCATTGTTATTCCATAGAAAGCAAATTAGATTTGACCTAACTAAATTAAGTTTGTTAACCTTTTTTCTTCAAGTCACCCACAACTTGTGTTAACATGACACAAGATCTGAAAAAGTGAAAAGTGAGACACATATCATTGTATTATAGGACAAACATTTTTGTAAAATAAAAAGAAAAAAGTTTGTAAAATAAAAAGAAATATGTTTGTTTATTATGTCAATTAGAAAAAAAAAAATTACGTCAAATGACACATCGATGATTTTCGGTTTTTATCATACTAACAACTGTATTGTAAATAAAGAAAATGACAATTTAAATCAAATACAAATAACAATAATAACAATAAGCGTATCTACCTACACTAATAAAAGAGTAAGAGGGTGTTTGAGATTGTGTTTTGAATCTGATTTTTAGATTATTGCGTTTTGAAAATGCAGATAATCAGTTTTTAGTGTTTGGATTGCATTTTGAAAACGCAGATAATCAGTTTTTTAGGCTACCAAAACGCAATAATCTATAAGCAGCTCCACCCTTGCTTTTCCAAAACGCATAATCTGTTTTGGATAATCAATCCCAAACACCCCCTGACTCGGGTGTCACATGGCTTTTTACTAGCGCCTCCATCTATCCTCCAACTAGGCATCCACGTGTCCATTCCACAGACCATCTCAAAAGGGCACGCGCCCGATCCGGAAAATACTCTGACCCGCCAAAGAAAACCCTAATGTTCTTTCTATCAGTTTTGCAATCTCAATCCATCACCCTCCAAAGCTGGTCATTCTCTGCATCTTCAAGCGAACCCCAGGATCTCCTTCATCAAGGTAAAGCTACATTCAGTGGCGGATCCAGGAATTTTTTTCACTGGGTTCCTTTTTTTAGGTGTTTTAATTTCATATGACTAAACATAAAAAATTCGGCTCGGTTCAAGTGTTCGGGTCGGTTTTCCGGTTCGGGTCGGATAAGGTTCATCACATAAAAAAATATGATGTAATAATGAAAAAAACACTGGCATTAGAAATTTAAAGCTTGTAATATAAATACGATTGTCGTCAAGGATAAAAAAAACATACCTATAGTTGTTACCTACGAGTTTTCATCTTTCAACACTACTCGTTGCAACCGATAAAACTAGTGACAATTTTATTAAACGATAGACCAACTGATAATCAATATGTTTTCTTGTTTCCACCATCCTTTTGGCAAGATCACTTAATTAATTCATTTCCATTATATTTCTGTTTCTTGATTTCTTCTCAGTTTCTCACTACATCCCACACATGGGATCATGAATTATATGATTTATATCTAATTTAAATCATTCATTTCCCACAACACCATTATCAAAAGATTCAATCTTTTTTTATCAATCTTGATCATACAAACCAATGGGTATCTCTAAATGTGATGAATATTATCTCATTTGAATCATTTCCACAAGTTCAATGGGTCCAACAGCAAGAACCATCAGCAGCAACAACAAAGGATTAATAATAATAATAATAATAACAAGATGAAAAATAAGGCTACTTCAAGGAGGCAAAATGGAGTGGTTTCTTGTGGAAAAAGAACAGATTTTGGGTAATAACATCATATAAACTAATGGGTCTCTGTTTCAGACTGGAGGAGGCGGAGGGGCGGCCGGCGGCGGACGTCAGACAGTAAGCAAGGAGGAGCCGAGGAGGTCTGAGGGGGATTTTGATTTGAGAAGCTCTGTCACGTTTTTCTTGTTTGGAAATTGGAATGGAGGAGGTCTGTGAACTGTGTTGTTTGTTTGAAAGGAGGAGGAGGTCAAGAGTTAGGGTTTTGATAGTTTTAAATTGAAAAAAAAAAAAAAAAAAAAAAAAAAAAAAAAAAAAAAACTGGAAATAAAAACATGTGTGACGGGAATCGAAACTGAAACACATAAATGTTCATGTCGGGTATTACCACTAAGCCACCTACAATATATTGTAATGGGTTCCTTTGATAATATTCTTATGGGTTCCTTTTTTTTTCTATATACATTTACACTAAAAATTAGAAACCGAGTGGGTTCCCGGGAACCCGCCGAGATGGCTGTAAATCCGCCCCTGGCTACATTGTCTTTCTTCTTCAAATGGGTTAACTTTTATGTAATACATGTATGTAACTACAATCAAGGTAAACATTCACTCCGAATATGTACCAGTTTATCATATTCATGATCTATACAAACAATCGCCCAAAAATTTCAATTCACTTTTTGTCGGATTTCTATAGAATTCGATCTGATCTATACAAACAATCTCCTACATACTTTTCTTTCATTGCTACTTTGGTCGCCAATTTACGGCTACAACTGGAAATAGTACTTGCCAGCTTCATTCAGGTTTAAACTCTGGAATGTCAAGTGATATCGTTTAATATTTGTCGGTTTATTTGCAAATCATTCAATTGTTATTCTTGCGTAAAAAAATAGGGATTGAGTAAGTAAGTAGTATTCTGGATTTTTTTTTTTTTTTTTTTTAAATTGAAGAAACATGTTAAATTCTTTATGCTGATGGTTTTCTAATTTTTGATTTGGGCTTATGATTCTTATTCATCCTTTAGGCTATTAAATGATTTTGTTCTGGTTAAAAATAGGAAATTTGGATTGTAATAATTCAACCTTTGTGTTGTTGGCCAATAATAATCCCACCTAAGTTTATTCTTCCCACCAGTCCCACCTTTTAATTTATTTTTTCTCATTGCACCCGCCGTTAAGTCACACTAACGCTGTTAGTTAAAACTCACAATTTTAGGCGATTGTTCACCGGATTTAAAAGAGAGAATCGAGACGAATTTTCAGTTGTTAGTTTTAATGTTCTTGGGTATTGTTATTGGGTTTATCTTCTTCCAGTTATTGATTTAGGTAATGTTTTTGAAGTGGATTATTATCTCGAATGTCGATTGTTGAGGAAGGTGTTGTAAACGTATATACAATCTGATTAATGCTTATGATGCGAGATAATAATCCACCTTTTTAATTGTAATATTAATATATGAGTTGGCAGAGAATTCGAAAGGCTAACTTGTCCATTGTTTGTTCTCGCATAGTCACTGGAGTCCCTAGAGCAGTAGAGCTCATTATGAATAGCTTAAAACACGAGTATTTCAAGGTAATCAATTTGAATATAATGTTACTAGATATTTGCCCGCGTTGACACGCAGTTTACCAACGTACGATTATTTGGAGTAGTATAACGTATAAGAAAAATAAAGTAGAAACATTTTATTAAAATTTAAAAGCAACGAATACACATTTATTCAAATATCGCTGAAAATTTCCTTATAAACAACATTTTTTGTTTTAGTCATCACTTTCCTATCAGCATCCAGTATAAGTAACTTCACGTCTGCCCTGCTTTTAACTCTTGATAATGCGACATAAAGCTGGCCGTGTGAGAATACAGGGTTTCTTAAATACAATCCAACCTTTGATAAAGACTGTCCTTGGCTTTTATTGATGGTCATTGCAAAACATACGCTTATTGGGAATTGACGCCTTTGGAACTTTACTGGAATCTTGATATCAGATGGCATCAAATTTATTCTTGGAATAAGAGTTTTGGTACCAATGTTTCCACCTGATATGATCTCGGCTTCAATAACACGCTTTGCAAGTCTGGTGATTCGTAATCTCGTTCCATTGCACAAACCATTTTGTTGATCTATGTTTCGCAACAACATGACGGTTACACCAACTTTAAGTGCTAAACGATGGTTAGGTAACCCAGAAATTTTTAAACCATTAAGGACATCAGGAGAGTATAAGTCTTCCTGTGAACGGTTATTACCATTCTCAATCTGACATATACTATCAGAGCTCAGATACTCGACTTCATCTCCAGGAAACAATGCAAGAAGCCTTTCATTTATATCATGTACGACTTCATTTGTAGGTGCAAGTATTGCTCGTTCTCCAAAGTAATCTTTATCTTTGTAAAGTTGGATAAGTGAAGGGTAGACGAAGTCAATTAATCTAGAAATCGGATCTGATGTACCCTTAATAAGAAGATCATCTGGAATGTCCACATCAAACTCATCATCATGAATTGACTCACCAACTTTACCCTCACCTAATTCAAGAAGCCAGTTTGCAAATGCATTTGTTTCATCGGATTCAGACGTGTTGTTACCCAACGTTAACTTCATGTTTTTTTGTTAAAGTGAGGACTTTGCAACTATTCCAAATAGGAGAAGAAGTTATTGATGCATTTAAAATATCTCTTCTACTACCATTTGGAACAACCGGAAGGATCTGTCTAAAATCACCACCCAAAACCATAACCTTACCACCAAAAGGCAAATCAGAATTAGGTGAAGAATTTGACTGCAGGACGTCTTTCATTGTACGATCAAGTGCCTCAAAAGCATGCTTGTAAATCATTGGAGCTTCATCCCAAATAATTAACTTAGTTTGCTTCAATAAATCAGCAATATCACTATTGGGCTTTATACCGCACAATGATTGTTCAGTAACATTCAAAGGTATACGAAACCTAGAATGCGCTGTCCTTCCACCAGATAACAGCAGAGAAGCAATACCATTGGATGCAACGTTCAAAACAATTTGTCCTTTAGATCTTATGGCAGCAGACAACGTTTTCCATAAAAAGGTTTTACCAATTCCTCCAAAACCATAAACAAAGAATAGCCCACCTTTGTTACCATCAACCGCATGAATGATTTGATCAAAAATTGAACGTTGCTCATCAGTTAAAGAACGTGAATGGGTATGAAATTCCTCAGCCAACATACTTACTTGATAATCAAACGGTTATTTGCAGATGATATCGAATCATTATCCGGATAAGGCATAGAAGGAAACCTACGCAGGCTTGAGTTATTCCGAAGCAACTGTTTCTCAATTTCAAGCAACGTAAGGTTCTTTATTTGTTCATCAGGAAGAGACAAACCTAAAAACGAAAAAGTTTGGAACATTCAATTTAAAAGAAAAGGGACATTAAAAAAAATAAATTCATTAAATTTCGAAATTAAAATTTGTTACCTTCAATTTGGAATACGTCTTCGTGTCTACGCATAATACCATATGACAGATACTTCCATGATTTTTCCCAAACATGCTCAGGCCTAGATAAGGTATTAGACAGCAACATCATCGCAAACAAATTACGAAGAGAATATCCAGAACCTGTATAATGAGCCTCTTCAATAGCTTCTACATATTCTTTGTCATCGTCTAAGAGGCCAAGAGCATAACATGCATCACGAAATGTTGGTAAGATTTCTCCATTGACCGTTCTTATCTCCTCAAATGATCTAGGGCCATATCAGGTCCTTTATTAATGTATTTAAATAAATACTTAATTGAAGCAGCCTGGTTACACCATTCAACATTGATATGAGCTTGGTAATGCCTTAAAAGTTTTGCATTATAAGGGACCACATGTCTGTTGTCTAACGTAGCAGTTCCTTTTTCAACAAATATCCCTGACTCCCTTCTTCTATAAACCGGATATCCATTTGAATCTAACGTTGAAGCAGAAGAAAACTTCTTTGGAAATTTCTTGGAGCACTTACCGTCAAGCATGCACGGACAGTTCGGATATTCACGTCCACATGGTCCATGCATCATAAAGTCACTCACAAGACTAAACAACTCCGGATCAACATTCTTATCAGGGATTTCAGCCGAAACAAAACGATCAACGTGTTTAATTGTGGGTAGCTTACTGGCTTCTTTAAGAAACAGACAGATATGAGCATGGGGCAGTCCACGTTTTTGGAACTCTATAGTATAGACCGCTGAAACATAAAGTAAAACAATATAGTTAGAAAGTTAGTTAATAAAAACACGTTACTATTTAGAAACAACAAATAAAAATTGTATTAGTATAAGTGAATAAAGATGGTAATATATGAATATATATTGGAAGTTTTTTTTTCGTAATGAATTTTACCTGCTGAAGTTTTGCCCAATAGTGCTTTTTCACGTAAATCTTTCATGATTGAGTCTAGCTTAACTTTGAATAGTCTAGCTAAAATATCTGGCCTGTCTTCTGGATTTGTCTTCTTGTCTTTAAGAAACCGTCTAATTTCAGGCCATTTTGGATTGCATGTGATTGTAATAAAAAAATCAGGGTATCCATGCCTTTTACAAATAGCCATTGCATCAAGATAATTTTCCCTCATGTAGCGTGCACCACCAGTAAAAGAAGACGGTAAAATCACAGGTGTCCCTACTTTTGCCAAGTCAGTAGGTCCATTTTGGTTCAACGTTTGAAGATTAGTATAAGTTTCACACCTAAGTTTACTTTGCTGGAAACGGGCATAAAATAAGCGCTCACTCTCAATCATTGTATAAACGTCAACCAAAAACTGTTGAAGAAGCCGCCTTGCATTCAAAATCAATGAGAACTTACCAACTCTGTCCTGAATATGATATGCAAAATACTCTCTCATTGAACACTTTGAATCTACCTTCTTTTTAGATTTCCCCTCTTCCCTATGTGGTATATCAACCCTATAACAATCTTCTCCAAACGGAATAAGCAATGGATACTGCAGGGCTAGATACGACGGATGAAGTTCAGATATACGCTGAAGTCCCTCTGATCTTGATTCCACGACAATATCTCTATTGTCAAGCTGCTCATCATTGTCTGAAAAAATAAGAGCAGCGATTTCTGACGAAGTTGGTAGGTTGTATGTTCGGCCATCTTTAGTTCTCCTACCAATAAGACGCAACTTAAGGGTAACTTCAGGATTTTCATGAAATCGATCCCGTACACTCCTATAACTTTTCACAAGCTGATTATTTGAGTCTAACATCGACTTCAGGTACTGAATGATTTCAATGTCAAGGAGGTCAGAAATATCCTTACACTTTTCCTTTTCCTTACTAAAATGAATGTAAAAATAAGTTTTAATAAATTAAAATTTATATACAGGGCTAAAAAAAAGTAGAATAAAATTTTTAGACTATTACCTATAAATGTTTTTTCGGTTTGAAACTTCATTTTCAGTGTCATATATATATAACTGCGAAAACTTCGGTTTCGAACCATCATAAGGAAGAAGACCACCCATCGTGTGATAATTCTCACCACTTATTCTGTATATGAAGGGAGCCTTTCCACTATTGATATTTGAATCAACCTTCCCTCCCATTGAAGTAAAACAAAACATAGAATTGAAGCGGCGAATGTGCTTTAAGAAATATTTGCTCTTTAATTCTATGTTCTTGAAAAGGTTCTGATAATCTAAATTGCTCTCTTTGAAATCTGGAAGTTGTACCTTTCCATAACCACAACATAGCATATAGCTTGTTCTTCCACCAACATTTACGCTTCTAATAGCTTCTGACCTCCACAATTTTGCATAACACATTTGACATACAACCGTTTGATCACCATGATCCAGATAATCTTGCAAACAGAATAAATAAAATAACATTAACTTATAAAAGAAAAAAAAAAGCTTTTAAATGTTTTGTAAATTTAATATTTACCTTTAGAGACACCCTTAAATTGCAAGCCTTCAATTGTTTGAGGTTCCACATTTTCTTCGTCAGACAAACTAACCATTCGGACAGGTGAGATGCAACGTCGATTATTCCTTGATGTAATCGGTTCTCTTTGAGCAGAAGATGATGCAAGTGAGACCGTATTAACATCAGTAAGTCCACCTGTAATTAATCATAACATTTCAAAGTTAGTATTAATAAGATTCAGAAATTCATTACATTAATCGACACAAAGCAAATTGCACCAGATGGGGTTGGATAAGTAGGAGTTCTAAGCGTGTCATCATTTGAACACTCATGTGCAACAGTGGGTTGTTTTCGAGGTCTAGAAACAGAACCAACTTTACGTCTTTTTGAATCAAGTTGTGCTTTTCTAACGTTTCGTAACTCTGCAGATTTGTGTCTTTGGACTTCAGGCACGGAAACTATGGATAAAAATAATATCAGTTTGTATATTCAATGAACGTTTAGTGTTAAAATAAAGGACTAATATAAAAAAAAGTTGTATAACATAGAATTATGATACCGTTTGTAATATTGGACAAAGGAGTTCTTTGTGTAGAACCTGATAATACATAATGAAATAACAAAGAGACAGTGTTAGAGTAAAAAATTTGTCATCAATTTAAAAAGTAAAGCTATCGAATATTTAAATGTCATACAAATTTATTACCAGAAAAGGATGCGTTAAATGGGTTGTTGAAGGTTGATCTAAAGGATGACATATTGATTGAGACTAAAGTACTTCTGGATGTTGATGAGTTTGAATTTTGACATTGATTAGCATTGAGTCTCTTAGCATCCATTTGTAGTTTTCTGGATTTTGGACACTCCGTTGCAATATTTTTATTGACTTCAAGCGTAGAAACAACGTATGAAATACTATTAGTTTTTATAATGCAGTCAATAAGAAATTAGGATATTCTTATACAGTAAAAGATGTAATTTAAATAAATAAAAAAACCATTTGATAAAGTAAACAAAGGATTTTGTTGTAATTGTCATATAAAAATAGACGAACAAATAAAATTGACTTAAATTATAAATGTGGAATGGAAGTTCAGACTGTATAGAAAGACTTAAAAGTAAAAAGTGTTATTCGTTGGTTTACCGGGTGTAGAAACATTCAATGTACTTTGGAAAGATGAGCTTTGCTGAATATAATGGTTGGAACATTCAACGGAGTAACCATTAAATATTGTAGTTGGCGGCACATTTTGAATTCCATTATTATGATTGTTCACCTTGCATCTCTTTGCATCCAGTTGTAATTTTCTATATTTACGACGCTCGGCCGCGTGCTTAACTTTTTCTTCATGGGAGATAACTGTGAAGAATTATGTATTAGTTACATAACTAAACGCTAATATAAATAAAGACATATATAACTACGAAATAAGTGTACCGTTTGAGATATTAGATAATGGCGTTCGTTTGTCATCACCTTATAAAAAATCGAAAAATTAGATCACAAATCAAAAATAATACAAATAGAAATACATTGTATATTTATGCCAAAAAAAATTACCATTCGAACTGTTAGATAGTCTTTTACGTCCCATTTCAACTAAAAGGAGGCAATTCTACATAAAATGCATCATTAGAGTTTAACAAAATATAAACAAACTTAAAATTATGGATGATAAGTTTATATATATGTAAACATTCAACGAAACATAATACTTAACTAACAATATATTATAAATTAACATAAACTACAAATAATCAAGTTATGCGAACTAAACAAAACATGTAGATAATCATGTTATGCGAAAATATGTAATATTGAAATTAAAGAATTACATACCTTCAACTTCTTTGATGGAACAGTAGAGAAAAAACATGTAGATAATCATGTTATGCGAAAATATGTAATATTGAAATAAAAGAATTACATACCTTCAACTTGTTTGATAGAAAGTAGAGAAAACAGAAAAAAGCAAAGATGAACTCTTGAATATTTGAGTCTTCTGATTTGTTTGTAAGACTGAATGGATTCCTTTATATGAAACGTGTTGTTTTGATTTAGAGTAGTAGGGTTTTATAGATTTTTAAAAATTAAATTTCTAGTCAAAAACTTATTTAATATGCTTAATTACTTACCATGATTAAAGAAATTTCAGGATTTGAATTTTTTGGTGTAATTACAATTCAAATTTTTCGAAAATTTGAATTTATGGAGTTGTAATGATTTTTATTTTTAGTAAGTATGTAATTACAAAGAATTTTTAATTAAAAATGTTCATTAATATGCTTAAATACTTACCATTATTAAAGAAATACTATTTGAATTTTAAAGTAAACGAAAAATTCAACTTAATTATATTTATTTTTTTTATGTATTTTTTTATTAGGTATGTAATTACAATACACTTGTTTAAGTTAATTGTACTATAGCAACTTTGTAATTTTAACATAATCTTTCGTTATAGTACTTAGAATTTTATATTAAAGTAACTTAAAAACATTTATTTAAAAAAAATGTATAAACGGAATATAATTAAATTTTAGTCATATTTTGTTGAATAATGTTATTGAATGTATTAGAACTTTATGTTTGATAAATTGTTTGTAAATAATATAAATATGCTAAAAAAATGTGAATTATATATAGGTGGACTTATAAATAATGTTATGATTCTTATAGACAATTCAACATAACGTATAAATAATTAAAATTTATTCAACAACGCAACAATTATTTGCCAAAGGTAAGGAAAAAAACATAAATGTTCAAACCAACAATTAATTCAAATGAAAAATAGTAGCAAACATCAAACAAACCATAATAAAAAACAAATTGTCTCAAACCATAAACAAACATCCAGAAAATATCCCAAAAAAAAAGTAAAAAAACGGATAAATGTTCTTATTTTTCAAGCTTTGGGATCAACAGGGGGATCTCATCTGATTTGTCCGTGCAAACTTTCTTATCACCCTTACGCACTTTGGTAGTAGACTCACTTGCATCATCTTCTAGACCGTAAACTTTGTCAAGGCTACGCTTCACTTCCTGCTCGTCATGGACCAAACTAACTCTGCAAGATGATTCTGGAGTGTTGTTATCTCCAACAGAATCCTACAAAAGTGAATGAAAGGTAAAAAGCTTGATAATAATAGCAATTTAAATTTAATTGCGGGAGTGATTTAAGAGGTGAAAAGAACCTTAAGAGAGACTGCATTTTGTGTAGACGATTCAACTCCATCCAAACTTTCAAATCCAGGTTGATCCACCTAAAAACATTAAAGGATTTGTATGTGTCAGATTATATAGTAAAACAATAAGAAATTTTTATAAAATCAACTTATAAAGGAATATAGGACGGGAATAAAAACCTGAATATCGGAGAACTTTTGTTCTAGTGAAGAAAGTATCGATGACTCATTCGTAAACTTGCGTATACTATATCCGTCTAGGTGCTTGTCAATATTGAATTGACCCACTTTAATTTTGAACGCAAACTTTTTGTCTTCAAGAGCATGAAACTCAGTTGGAGTTGTTTTTTCTTCACCAGAAACCTTAATAACAAATGACATACATAATATAAAGTAAAATAAGTAACTTGTTTTGGACTGAATATAAACAACTTACTTGCTTAGATTTTTCTAAAAGTTGCATTGCTGACATTCCCAGCAATTTCTTTGCTTCACGATCAAACAAAGTAAGGGATGTAATACCAGTAAAATCCTGAACCCTTAAAGGTACTCTAAACCTACATTTACAAATTACAAAATATTATTAAACAAATTTAATAGTGTTTTACTTTAAGATGTACATATTTAAGATAAAGCATACACTGGATCAGCAGAGACGATGTGCTTTGGACATTCTCTATTGGGGCAAACTAACACCTGTTTAAACGAAGTAACATCTGTTTCTTCATTATCATCAGGTAAACTTAAGGTCGGCTCCACCTTGTGATTACAGTGCTCACATCCCAAATAATACCACTCATCTTTATCATCGACACCCTTAATGGTTCCAAGAACAATGACCTGTTTGTTAACCTACAAAAGAAACAGGAATCGGTTAAAAAATGAATTTTAAATAAAACTTGTATATAATGATATGATAAATCAATTGAGTCTTACCTCTGTTATCAAAGGAAGATCACGAATAGTGCTGAAAGGGGTTTTATTCAAGAATTCATCATTAATATTCATACTACCAGACGATCCAAGAGATCGTTGTACAGAAGATGATTCCGTAGAAAAAACTTTACAATATAACTGTAAATTTAAAATAATTAATATAACATATATATAATAACTCAAATATTTAGATATATGTAAATAATTACAGGATAATTTAAACATATCACCTTTTCTTAAAAGCACGAATATCGTCAATATCTTCGTTGATAAACAGGCGAGTTATATTGAACCCATTTTGAAAACTTATATTACCTTTAAAAAAAAAGCAAGCGTTATTTTTTTAAAAAAAGTAATAAAAATGTCAAATGTAATACAAATTGCAAGAAATGACAAACCTTTATAATTGGTAAAGCTACCAAATTGAACAATAAGAACAACATGGACTTCAGCTTCATTCTGCTTGATGTACTCAAACATCTGCTCACTATATTCATCCCACAAAGAACATGACATTTTTACCCCACTACATACAATACATTTTTTATTAGATCATGCATAAATTTCAAACATTTCTTCCTAAGTATTGATCGTACAAATGACACATGAATATAACATCAAAGATTATGAGATAATAAATTATGAATAGAAAAAATGAAACACATACTCTAGATCAATCAAGATAAGGTTCATTTTCATTTTCAATCCAGCTTTTGTTTCGAGAGGCTCGGGTGGACTCCATTCTTCAACAAACCCAATGAAATCTAAAATATTTAAAATGTTATTTCAACTAATATATAAGAAGACAAATTAAAAGAATAAATATATATAAAAGATTAAGGTTTCGAAAACTACCAATCCTTTGTTCCTGAGAAAGGTTACCAGACTTAATAGACTCAAAAGAAGAGAAATTAAAACCATATTGGCTACCATCAAATCTGTTACACTTTGTAAGATTTGTTTCAAAAGTAAACGATAATATGTCATTTTTAGAAAAGTGTTTAACAGATTTGTTATCCGCTAGTTGTGGTCTATAGATATAATATGCTTCATTTTCACGTAGAAATTTTTCATGCTTCTTCATGTATCTATTCCACACAATCGCTTGCATTTTAGAACCCTGCGTGAAAATATGTAATTAGAAAACATAGTTTGACCAGAAAAAATTTTAAATGCAGTCGTGTAACATATATGTGACAAAGGAAATGATGATATCAAATCTAACCTGTTCATCCATAACAACCATATCAATGGCAAGAGTTTCACCTGGTATCTTTTGATTTGCTCTCTTCCAAAGTCTAAGTACCTTAACTTTGATTGTGTACTGACTCAGCCGCCATGTTATGTCATTCAAAAATGTTACATTATTTGGATCCATCTGCCTGCACGTGTGTAATATTTATCACAAATAACCGCGAACTAAAAAATGTTAGTACTCTTGTGATATATAAATAAACAATGTAAGAAGCTAAAGTAGTATATGCTACCTGCGAAATGTAGAAGAAAAAGATTGAATTATAATGGATTGAATTGTACATCTATATATAATTTCGTATAGCTATCATAAATAAGGAAGAAATGTTGTATTTTTAGTATAGATTATATAAATAGAAACAAAATATGAAATGGCAATCTAATTGATTAAGTTTAAAGGTTTCCATAATACATTTTCAATCAACTTAAGTGGTCAAAGTTTCCGAAATTATGAAAATAAATGTTGTTTCTTAAATCTTATTGTAAAAAAGTCAACGACTAATATTAGGATATGAAAATACTAAATTAGCGCGCGATTTATATAATAAATATAAAAAGTAATCAATTAGATATCCTTAATTTTTTGTCTTTCCAAAAATCTTGTTTGTCAAATTAAAACGTTTTTAATTTGTAAATTATTAATTATTTTTGAGTTTAAAATATTAAAAAACGTTTTCTTTTATTTTCAAAATGGTATTCGAAAAATTTAACATTTTCAAATAAAACGGTTGACTTTGTTAATAAGCATTCATATGTATTAAAAAAAAAAAAAGAATATCACAAATGTATTTCTCAAACGACATATCAACACAAAAAACACACCAATGTATGTAACCACTAACAGTTAATCACATTCCCAAGAACAACCATACCAAGGTGGTAACAGTTACACAGCAACACTATTTTAACAGAAAAAAGTCAGTTTAAAAAATTAGGATGTCAAAAAGATAAATTATAGCTTGATTGAAACCATAAAAAGTAATCAATTACACATCGTTAATTGATTGTCTTTCCAAAAATCTTGTTTCTCAACATAAAACGGTTTGAATTTGAAAATTATTAATTACTTTTGACTTTAAAATATTAAAAAACATCTATATTTCTTTTAAAATGGAAGATATAAAAATTTGGAAATTTTTCAAATAAAAAGTCAAACTTACGAAATTTAAGTTTGTTAATAATCAGAATGTTTAATGTTAATGTAATTTAATTTACCAAATTTAAGTTTTAATCAACAATATTAACAAAGTCAATAGTTAAAATCTAAAGTTGTCTAAATTTTAATTCTCATTATAGCAATTCGATCATATTAAGCATATTTACCTAATTCTAAAAAAAAACATATTTCCCAAATCATTGCTAACAACTATTAAACCATAGAAGATCATATGTCGTAAACACAAACCATATCACAAATATATTTTTCAAAAGACATATCAACACAAAAAACAAATCAATGTATGTGACCACTAACATTAATCATCATCCCAAAAACCACCATAACCATCGTGTTAAGAGTTACCCACAACCACTATACTGATCCAAAAACCACCACGACTTAGGAGCAAAAGTATGTGATTCAGATCCAAATAACTACCACCAGTAAGCTAACTAATTACCATCAACCCTAACTACTTTAGAGAGCTTGAACAGACCTCGTTTTTCAAACCAACGGAAATGCACCTGATCACCAGCCTGCAAATCATTATCAGCAACAAACACGGACATACCTCGGATGTAGTAACGCTTACTCGTTCCCCTGTCTTCAATACCAACAGAAACACCCCAGCTATTTTGCTCACCATCCTTAATCGTCAATGACCGCGACCTGTTCAAGCCATTGGCCTTCGCCCATTGTGTCTTCATCCGCTAAAACAATAACCATACATGAAATTTGTTAAAAAGGGTTTATTTAGCATCAATATGATTATAATATATTGCTTTAACATATAAGACTTACAAAATGCTTGTCAACCACAAACACAACTGGAACGGCCCAATCTTCTATATCAGAAAGATCTTCATCCGATTCAGATTCATCATCCTCAGATTCCATATCATCTCCATTTGATTCCTCTTCTCCATTATCATCAGAAACAACAACTATTTCCTCATCATTATGGTGATCATCCTCGGGCTGTTCAACGTCCTCCCACAACTCGGGAGGCAGGGTCAGCTTGTTTTTCTCAAAGATGGACAACTCCAATGTTTTCTGTTAATTTTACAATGAAAAACATGAAAAGTGTACAAATTAATGATGTAAATTTCAAACAAAATGAATGATATTTATTGGAATTTAGAATCGACAAACAAACCTCGTTGTAAATTTCAAAGACCATCAGATGATCTTTTGTTATCTTAAACCTCTGTTTCATGTACGGCCATCCCTGGGTAATGAAAATCTCATCACTATCGTATTCAAGCTGTATCTGGAAAACATGCCCTGCAAGAGAGATGAATGTGTAATAACTGTTATCATTATGACCAGGCAAGTATTTAAAAAACTCTCATTTATTGGTAAATAATTATCTAACAAATAATTATATACATGACATTACCTGGAAATGAGCTAACCATAATCGGTTCCATTGGAGGGTTTCGATTGTACAAACCATGATGAACGAAGCAACTTATATGCTGGAAAGTTGAAAAACAATGTTGAAACATTACTACATATTAATTTATTTAATGCGTTATGTCAAGGTTATACACAGCAGTTAAAAAAACATACCAGGCGATTCACATCACTGAGTGGGTCATCAAGTTTGCAGTAGAAATACTTGCCTGGTGCAGCTATGGCATCCTGATGAAAAGTGTACATATTAAAACAGTTGAGCATTTCTTCGAACTCAAAAACAAAGTTACAACCACTTGGGTAATTTAGGGTGGTTATCATATGCTTCCAGCCGTTGTAAAAAAACCATTTCCCAGCTATATTCATCACTTTGACTTCAAATGATCTCTCATCTAAAGTATGAATTCTGGTCATGCCAGTAGGGAAGCCATACTTCGTAATCCATTCTTTATATTCGCCAGGCAATGCCTACAAATCAATACCAAAAACAGTTGATTATAATATAATGTATTGGATTAACAGTTTGGTGTTCTCCATCCGATGAGCAAATTTATGACGATAAACTGAAATCCAACAAATAAATTTGTTTAATGATTTACGATACATATCAAAGACTGTGCACTGATCAATTAACATATATTAACAACCAACGGATTTTTTTCGCATAACAAAGGTCGCTTACCATACATACACGTTCTTTGCCCTCTGATTTGACCCAAAATCCGGACACCATTCTGAGACGACCTTTAAACGACCTGTATTATCAGTAAAAACAAATCAATACATGAATTCATATAACTAAAATTGCATCATTAGATGAATACATAAATGACAAATCTGAAAAATCTTAAAACCTCTTAATTTTTAAAAACAGATTAATGTCAGATTCACAATGTTCATACAAACTTGCATCAAAACTTAAATTGAAAAACCCCAAATCGAAATCTTTATTTCATCGAGTCAGATTCACAATGTTCATACAAACTTCCATCAAAACAACATGAATCTAATCTTGTGAAAACCTAAGTTTGACCTAACATCATCGAATCCAAATAAAAAAAAAACAGTATCCGAGTCCATCCATATCCATTAAAGAACCCTAATCAAACAATCAAGAACCGTAAGCAAACAATAAAGAACCCTAATCAAGGGCGATCCAAGGTTTTCTTTGTCGTAACATAACTCTCCAATCTCAGATAAATAATGAAATACAATGAGAACAGGGGAAAAAAAAGCTTCAATCAACAAAGATATGAGAAAAAAACGAAAAAAAAAACACAGAGAAAAGGAGAGATGAAGATGGATTCAATGAAACAAGAATGAAATAGAGATTACCTTAGATTGGAGATGAAGGATTGGTTCAATCGCCGTTTATCGCTCAGATTAGGGTTTCGCAGGGCTTGTTTGAGGAGGCGATGATAATGACAATTGTTATGTCCGTGTATTTTATGTTGGTATATATATTTTCTGTATTTTTGTTTTTTTTAAATGAAAATTTTATAAATTCTCACAATGAGACACTTGGCATTATTTGATTGGTTATGTAATTGGAGGATGAATGTGGGAGTGCCAAGTGTCCTCATGGACTTTGTTTTATTAGATGTATAGATATTGCTAACGACCTAACGTGGACTATTTATGTGACTAAAAAGTTAAAGATTTGCTCTCGGGAACTACTTTTTTTTTTGATCGGCGAACAACTGTGTGGCAACCACCCTTGCGGGGCACCGTGCCCAAGAATCGACTACTCGACCTCCAGCAACCCCCGCCATCTCCCGATGCGCGGAAACCCGAGCCCCACCCGCCCGAAGGCACGACAGTGTTATAGAACTCGGTAAAACCTCGCCGCCCGTCAGATTCGAACCGGCGCCACCTGTATTCGATCTTCACCCGGATACCAAACCATAAATGTTGGAAGTGGGAATTGAACCCATGATCACCTAAGTGAACATAAGGCCTCTATGATAAAAAAAAAAAAAAAAAGTCAACTGTTGATGACGTGGACTGCTTATGTGGCATTCAATGTTATCAAAAACTGAGTTAACTTTTAGTTAGTACGAAACTGCTGAAGATGTTAAAAGGGAGGACCGTCAGCGGTGATTATTGAGGATAAGACTGGTTAGTTTTTTGCTAACGACCTAAGGTGGACTGCTTATGTGACCAAAAAGTTAAAGTTTTGCTCTCGGGAACTACTTAGGCCATGGGGTGTACACTAACATCTGGGGCGTTAAAGATGACATTGCATGTTAACTAGTGTTGCACACCATTCCCTCCTTGTGTTAAGGGGCGCTAAATTGGTTATTTGTTAACATGTTAACACGGGATGTTAACACACTGAATTAAATTGTTTTCCTTTTTTAAACAAAATACTATTAAAATGGATAGTTATGTGAAGTTAAACCATTTCCTTAGGGTATAGTGGAATGAAATGAGGAAAAATTGATGATATGACATCTAGGTGGAGTTAAAGAGGGTGAAAGTATACCCAATGGCCTTATAAGATAAAAAAAGTCAACTTCTGATAACGTGGACTGCTTATGTGGCAGTCAACGTTACTGAGTTAACTTTTAGTTAGTACAGAACTGCTGAAGAGGTTAAAAGGGAGGACTGTCAACAGTGATTATTGAGGATAAGACTGGTGGCGGCTGATAGTTGAGATTGTTTAAATCCAATATTCCAAGTTAATTTCATCATAAGATTATATTTGTGTAAAATAACATCAATATTTGAATATTGTGTGTTTGATGAAGGTTTAATCTTTTGGTTTTTGTAATAACAAGATTTTGTTGGAAAAAAGGTTTCTTGAATGTGAGTGTAAACTTCAATATACAAAATAAACTTCTAAAAAGGTATGTGAAAGAACAACATTTTAGAAAAAAGGCTGATAAAACAAATCTAAATAAGTAATAGCATTTTCTATTTAGTTTTTGGGTTAAGTTATTCTACACAATGTAACAAAAATGAGAAAGGTGAGAAGAATAAAAAAAACACAATAGATCACGAAATATGACACAATGCGCCACAAAATATAACACAATACCAAAAAAATATAACACAATGCTGAAGAAAAAAGACACAATGAATGAAAAAATGGCACAATGATGAAAATAAGAAAAAGACATAATGTTGCATAAAAGATACAATGATATAACGTAAATTCTAAAAACTATACGTTAAAAATAAAAAAAGCGAAAACCTAAAAAACTAACATCGTAGGATTCAATGAGACGGTTCCAATGCCGCTTGAATGAGTTCAATCAGAATACGATTGATACCCTTCCTACGACTTCCTATTTTTCTTTTAATGTGTATTTGATCTTAACCCTTAGTTTTTATATGTTTATTTATTTATGTATTCCTTTTGCTATTTTAGTATTTTCAGCTACCTGATTTCTTTACACAATGAGTTAGTTTTGCTTTTAAAAAATCCAGTCAAATTATACAACATTATGCTCAAAGTATACGTACAATGGGTTTAGACAAAGTAATTATTAGTTTAGTCATTATTATAATATAATACTTATATAAAAAAAAATGTCTTAACAAGTCAACACCATCCATGGTCATCGTATCGTCATGGACACAATCATTGGCACCACTAGCACCACCATTACCCACTTGCACCCTCCATTGTCATCGTCGTCACCAATTCCACCATCGTCACCGCAACTCATCGTCAGTAATAGCAACAATGTATATTAGGAAATGATTTTGTATTATTAATATTGTATATCTCCTCAATTATAGGAGATTTTGTTGTATCATTATAAATACCGATTATGATTAATGAGAAAGCATCAAGTTTCATAATCTATCAGGATATCAAACCTATAGGTCTTGACCTACAGCCGACCCTACCCTTCTCCCCTGCCTTCTCCCCTTCGTTCCCCTTTTCTGCACCTTTCTCGACACTTTATTCTCCTTCTTTCATACTTTACCTATTTTCCCACTGTCCCCGTTTCACCTTCTCTGTTCCGATCCTCAATTTTTATTCCTCACCATCGTCACCGTTGCCTCCACCTTCGGCCATCCCTACTATCCGTTGTAAATAGAATATAGCATGTGATTCATTTCCTAAAGGCTAAAACAACTCATTTCAATATGAATCCATTTTTATCAGAACCAATTTCAACCATAAACAAATTAATGTTTTTTTTAAGTTAATTGCCAAAATGGCCCTTAAGGTTTGCCCCAAAATGCTTGTTTGGACACCAAACTTGTTTTTTATCACTAGGACCCTCAGAGATCATAAATTGCCAAAATGGACCTTTTTTCACTAAATTTTTAACTGAGTAATGAAAGTCAGCTAAGTCCCATGAGCAATTTCGTCATTTATGTCCTCATGGGCCAAAATGGCAATTAATGGAAAGTTATAAAAAAAATAAAAATCAAACCCTTTCCCTCCTCTCTTTCTTTTCTGGTAAGAAAAACCGACCAACTCCGGTACGTTTCCGGCCAAAATAAAACCCGGATTTTTATACTTTTTATGATCCGATTTCGAATCCCATACGTTTTTCAGATACTGAAAGGTAGAGTCCATAGTTGTGAAAAGTAAATGTGTTCGTTTTTCAGATACCTCGCTTTTTCGATCGATCCATAAGATACCGGTTTGTTAACGATCGAAAAAGCAAGGTATCTGAAAAACGAATAAGTTTTCTTTTCGAAACTATAGACTCTACCTAAGAAAAGGCAAGTATTGGCCCCTCATCTTCCAAATCCCTTACCTAAGAATTGTTCCGAAGAACTGACATCAAGTGGGCTTATTGATCAGCAGTCAGTTGTACGTCTTCTCCATTTCTCTCTCTCTCTCTCCACAAATATGAACGAAGCAAAGAAACCTGAAAGATGATCAGAAACCATCGACGGTTCAGTTGTCACGGAAGAAGCCTTGAATATATCTGAATCCATCTACTTTTTCTGGACAGGTAATTTTCATTTTATATAACCAAATCATCTAGTATTTAATCTTCCTAAATGAACCAAATTGAACAGAAGCATGTTTCATCGGATTGAGTTTGAATTATATTAAAACACTGTTTGTCATAACAGTAATCTGCTCATGGTGATTGCTGCTCATCCACAATAACCCAATCAGCTTGCATTAGGGCTACATTGCAGGCTGCTGGGTTAATCTTGCTAACACAGACTTAAAGTGCTGATTTGATGACTTAGTTATCTAGCCAAATTGGTAAACAATAATTTCAATTTATCAACTTTTATTGTTGTATTGGAGGTAATAAAAAGTCAGCTTGGTTAATTTTAAAGCTAGCTGGTAGGTTAATTTTGCTAAAACCAACTCAAAGTGGTGATTTGTTCTTTTGCCTATAATAAGAACATGAGGGGTGGAATAGAATATTGTTACTGGTTTGTTATCGATCGAAAAAGTGAGGTATCTGAAAAACGAACACGTTTTCTTTTCAGAAGTATAGACTCTACCTTTCGGTATCTGAAAAATGTATGGGATCCAAAATTGGATCATAAAAAGCATAAAAATCCGGGTTTTATTCTGGTCAGAAACGTACCGGAGTTGGCCGGTTTTTCTTACTGGAAAAGAAAGAGAGGAGGGAAAGGGTTTGAATTTTATTTTTTTATAACTTTCCATTAATTGCCATTTTTGCCTCTGATGACATAAATGACGAAATTGCCCCTATGACTTAACTGACTTTCATTACTCAGTTAAAAATGGTTCGTTTTGGCAATTTATGATCTCTGAAGGGTCCCAGTGATAAATATCAAGTTTTGTGTCCAAACAAGCATTTTGAGGAAAACCCCATAGGCCATTTTGGCAATTAACTCTTTTTTTTTTTTTTTTTTCTAAACATACCATTTTAGCTGAAATTACTTTGTTTATAACCAATTACCTAGATGACCCACCCACTTTACCTAGTCTAATACTCTAAGACTTGTTAAATACCTTCTTATAAAGCCACTTGAGTTGTTGCCAGTGGTAAGAGGCTACCTCTTTAAGAAAAAACTCAGGTTCAAAATTTGGGAAGATGAAAATTAGAGAATTGAAATTAACGTAAAAAAAATACCTCTTTGTAAATAAAAACTTTAGATTTCACAGTCCAACTTCTAGCAACTGATTCTGTTTATAACTTTTGTAAAACTTAATATTCAACGGCTGATTTCCGTATTGTGTTGGACTGTTGGCCATTGATAGAAATAATGTAACATTTTAGTAATTACAAACAATATTATTGGCGAATAGCTCATTTATTATGATATTTTTGGGATTTTATATGTGAATAGACTACCTAGATACCTTCACCTTAAAACCCGAGAAACATATGAACATGCACTGATGAACAACTCTTTGTTGGATCGTAAAGGGCAACGAAACAAAAACATCAAAAAGTAAAAAAAAAAAAAATGAAAGTTGTGTTAAAAATATTAACGGGTCAACAAGACCCGACAAATTAATCCATTAGTTTTAATATGTATATGATGTATTTCAATTGATCCAATGTGTTGATTTGACAATAACCCGTAATTTAAGGTGTTGACTCATTGGAGAGCTGTAAAGCGGTTCCTGTGAGCAGCCGTGACACGCTATGGTCAAACTTCACCGTTTTCTTCATGGTTAACACATGCAAGTTATATTATTTGTGACACCGTTTGAACATAAAAATTTGCCAAGCATTAATAAGTTGTCATGCATCATGCAACTTTTATTTTCTAGTCTATAATTAGTTTGTTTGATTACGAGAGAGAGAGGTTTCTGGATGATTTATAAGTTTGAGTTAAGTTGCAATCAATTTTTTTTTTCAATTTTTAGTTTGACTATTTAAAATTGTCGTCAATGATCATTAAAAAAAGAACAAAACAACTTATTAGGATACATGTGTTGGATTTATATGTACGGTCTTAATAAATTAACGCTACTAACTGAGCTATGACCCGTAAGAGTTACACTTTAGGTGATGAACATCAAATCCATTTAACTTGATTGACTGGTAATTACGAATAATTAACGAGACGAAATCTATTTATGTAATTATCTAGAATGATTATATAAATTTATAAAACAGGTTTTATTATTTATACTGGTTATAAATAATATAATGTTTATTTATTAATAAACAGGTTGCAGCATATTTATTGTGTATTGGCTTTAAATTGTGTCTTGGACTTGATCTATGTGTATTGGGTTTGAGGCCCGATAGGGATTAAATATGTGATTGATGATTGTTTAAATTAGGTTTTTCTAATTATGGTTTTTATTTATTATTAAGGTAATGATTTGTTAATCATTACTATATAATGATTTGTTAACCATATTGACTAAATTACCTCTGCACATATTCTTTTATAAGCCTCCCCCGAAAACAATTAGAAAAACACAATAAAATAAAACAAAAGGGTCGCAAGCTTCCTGTACAAGCTGTCCCGGCTGTTTTTCATTCGGTGCCGCCTTGTGTTCGCCATCGCCATCCGTACCATTGTCTCGTGTTCGGGTTTGGTGAATAGTTCGTTGTACCTCGGTGTCTCAAACGGTTAATTGTTAACCACTCAGGTATATCTATCTCTGTAACATCCGGCCCCTCTCACCACCAATATTGTCCGCTTTGCCCTGATGGGTTGCCAATCCAGAGCTCACGGATTTGTTTTTGGTCGCCCCGGTGGAGACTTCCCAGGAGGTCACCCATCCTGATACTACTTCCACCTGAGCACGCATAACTGTGGAGCTCTCAGGAGAGATCCTTGGTTCATAAGTAATCCAAAGCCTCTTAAATCACCAACGCGTTTTGGGCTTAATGCTAGTGGATGAGAGGAGAGCTCCACAGTTAAGCGTGCTCAGGTGGAAGTAGTATCAGGATGGGTGACCTCCTGGGAAGTCTCCACCGGGGCGACCAAAAACAAATCCGTGAGCTCTGGATGGGCAACCCATCAGGGCAAAGCGGACAATATTGGTGGTGAGAGGGGCCGGATGTTACAAATGGTATCAGAGCCACTCCTGTACCGTTCGGGATGGTGGGGCAAACCTCATCGAGGACGATGAGTCCCTAAGGGGGGTGATTGTAACAGTACTGATTTCTGAGAAGATTAACATGGACCTTTGTATGACACCCTAGGCAAATCCCACATCGGCCGTGGCCAGGAGAGATCCTTGGTTCATAAGTAATCCAAAGCCTCTTAAATCACCAACGCGTTTTGGGCTTAATGCTAGTGGATGAGAGGAGAGCTCCACAGTTAAGCGTGCTCAGGTGGAAGTAGTATCAGGATGGGTGACCTCCTGGGAAGTCTCCACCGGGGCGACCAAAAACAAATCCGTGAGCTCTGGATGGGCAACCCATCAGGGCAAAGCGGACAATATTGGTGGTGAGAGGGGCTTTGGATTACTTATGAACCAAGGATCTCTTCTGGCCACGGCCGATGTGGGATTTGCCTAGGGTGTCATACAAAGGTCCATGTTAATCTTCTCAGAAATCAGTACTGTTACAATCTCATTAGTAGATTAATAATTTTGTACCGTGTTTATATGTTTTGTAACCAGATTCTGTTCGGTTTGTTTTTGGTGTTAAAATTTTATTAATATTCCGCTGCGTTTTATTAATTATATATCTAATTAATAACAAATATATCAAATCGGTTTTGATAAAAAGTAAAGTTGACACCACTAAATCCCAACAACATGAACTGATGAAAAAGGCGTTAGTGACCAAATGACACTATCGACGGTTGTTTCATTATTTTAAACCTATAACTCAAGTTCTAGGAGAAAAAGATATACGAGTCTATTTGCCTATAATAAACAAAAGGACTTTTGGTAAAGCCATATCCAGATGTGTAAAATGATACATTCCCAAAAAATTAAGGGGGTGTTTGTTTTTTCTTGAAAAGAGCTTCTAGCCACTTATGTCTGCTCCGCGCAGACGCGGGCAGACATTTGAGACGGGCAGACTGTTTGTTTTTTAGAAGACAAACCATTAAAAAACATCTTCCAAACCTCTTCCTCACACAGACTTATACCCTTGTCTTCTAACCTCTTCTCACAAAACAAAATACCCACAACTCTTCTTCCCTCATCTTCTCCCCAAAAACCCTACAACACCACCCGCCTCCACCCCTGCTCCTCCACCTCCGGCGGCCGCAGACGCCTCTCTCCGGCCGGCGTCCCTCCTCTGGCCTCCTCCTTCCCTCCTCCTTCTCCTCCGGCTGTTCCTCCTTCTCCATCGGGTATTTTTTTTTCAGAATCGTTTTTTTTTTAATAACTGGTAACAGCTTTGAATGGATATGTTCAGAATCGATATGTTATGTTTAGATTTGAATGGTTAATTTCATAATCATTTTATTTTATTTTTTTCGATTGGTATTATATTTTTTCAGATTTGGTATTAATTTGTCTTCATATGTACTTTGAATGGTTATGTTCAGAATCGATGTTTTATTATTTTATAAAATTGAAGATGTGAAATTATTGATACCTAATATTACAACAACTAGAATGACGAGAGTAGCTGTGGAATCCTTTTTTTAATTCCATTATTGTTCTACTCTTAAATGGTTTTTGTATTTTATAGTCTCATAATTTAAATCACCAAAAACCTTAGCTGTTTGTTGTTGTATTTTATAGTTGATTTGTTGTTAATTGTTGTTGATGATTGTTGTTGTAATTCATAATGTTCTTATGTGTCGATTCATGGTGTAGTTGATTTGGGATTGTTGTAGTTGTTCTAATGTGTAATGTAGTTGATTTGGGATTGTTGTAGTTGTTCATAATGTTCTTATGTGTCGATTTGTTGCGAATTCATACCTTGTATGTTGGTTCCTTGTTTGTTCATTAATAGAAATGGGAGAGAAACAACAATGGTCAAATGAGCATATAAAATGCTTATTAGAGACTTGCATTGAAGAGATAAACTCGGTGGGTAGGAAAGGATTGAGTATGCAAAAGGAGTCGTGGAATAAGTTAGGAAAAGTCCTTGTGACTTCAACATGATTTTTACGTTCATTGTGACCGGTTGGGAAGGGGTAGCACATGATGCTAGAATATTGTCAGAGGCATTAGCAGATCCACATGCACCATTTCCGATTCCACCACCGGGTATGTTTATGGTTTGTTAAATATTTCTATCTTAGTTTAATACCTTAATTAATTGTATTTCTATACAGAGAAATATTATCTTTGTGATGCCGCGTATGCACATATACGAGGATTTATGGCTCCGTATCGTAATGTGAGGTATTGGCTTGGAGATTTCCGTCGGAGACGTGCATTGACCAATAAAGAGAAATTTAACCATGCACATGCAAAACTTCGGAACGTCATTGAGCGTGCTTTTGGTGTTTTGAAAGCCCGATTCCCTATATTGAAGAGGATGGCACCATTTCCGTTGGTTACGCAAAGGAACATCGTCATTGCATGTTTTGCGTTACATAATTTTATAAGGAAAGAGGGCTTCAACGATGAGTTCTTTACAGAATACGATCAACCGAATGTGCCGTTAATAAATAGCAATGTGCACGTTGATGCTGATGAAGAAGAGGTTGAGGTACACGGTACTGCATCAGATCGAGAATATATGACCCAATTACGAGATGAAATTGCCGAGCAATTAATGCAAATGCAAAGTACGGAACAAATTGCTTGAAAAAGTGTTATTGTTTTTATTTTAAAAAACGTTATTGTTGTTATTTCACTTTTGTAGAACTATTATTTAAATTTAAATGTTGAAAAAACGTTATTGTTGTTATTTCAGTGTTGTAGAACTATTTATTTTAAATTTCAGCTTATTTAAGCAAACTGCAGAAGTTAAAAAACAAACAGTCTTCCTCTTGCAGACTGCAGACCTTTGATCCACCTCTTCTCCTGCAGATGTCTGCAGATGTGGTCCGCAGACTGCAGACCTTTTTCTGCAGAAAAAACAAACAGCACCTAAGACTTCGAATCTTGCAGTGAACAATTATTTAAAGTTACAGAGTAAATTAGATTGCACCTATAATATTATAAATGTTTGTATTCTATTTGTATCATACGATGAACAACAAATTGAAGATCAAAATTTATTTATCCCCAAATGAACATTCAGGTTTTAACAATTGATAGTATTCTACAATCAAAAGAATGAGGGTTCAAATCCTGTAATTGTAGTTGCTATATATTTATCCTAAAGATCTAGAAATGGCTATTAAAAAAAGATATAATAAAAGAAAACGTTTAAATACATAGTCTCCTAAAAACAAGACATTGTATAAAGCGTATCAAATTAACAAACTACTAATTCTAACGGCATTTGAATCATCTCATTGAACTCTACAATGTGTCATTTTTTTATTTTTAGCTAGTAGATTTTATAAATTTTTGTTAAATAATTATGTCTTTCTATTTGGCATTGTGTCATTTTTATTTTTGTCAATGTCTTTCTTTAGTTTCATTGATTCTTTTTACTTTCACATTTATGTTATAAATTTTGACATTGTGTTATATTTTGTGATCCGTTGTTTCTTTTGTATCATTTGCAAACTTCTTATTTATTTTACCTTTTATAAGATAACTATTCTTTCGCCTTTTATAAGATAACTTAACACCTTAAAATAAAATCAAATATAAAAACATATATTTACATGACAAATTTCTAGTTAAAAAGTTACCATTCATGGATGGTCATACTAACACATCACTTATATATAACATTTTAGTAAAAAAAAAATGTGTACGTAAATTAGACAACACACTATGGGGTTCTTTAATCGTCACCATGCTGGTTGAACCGTCGCGTCTAAACAGGGTCCCATTCATATTCTCAATAACCACCTTCTCCCCGCCAATAATAACCAACCATAAACTTCCAACAAACACAACGACATTTCATTCCACACACAACCCGTTTTCCTCTCCCGGGTCAACCCGTTTCCCTCCCTCTTTCCTCCCCAGACGCCTTTCTTTGAACGTTTCCCTTCAAGTCAAATTCTGTCTCTTTCAAATACCATATTACTAATATTATTATTTTCCAATCCCACCTATTCCCTTCTTTATAGAAGCCAAAAACTGTTTATAGGCCATCCAAGTCTTAACCTTTGTTTTGGTATCCGTTTCACAGTTGACTCACAACATTTATGATACTACCCAGGTTAGATTTTTTACATCTTCCCATGTTTCATGTTTGTTGTCAGAAATCATCCGTTATTATATTGGAGTGATTATTATTATTATTATTATTATTATTATTATTGGAACAAACAAGTACGGTTTTTTTGTAATTTGTTATTTGGAATGAAATAATTTGTATTGATGTTATGTGTTTTTGTTTTTTTCGAACAGTTAAAAATTTATGAGATGAAAATGAGTGGTGGTAGTGATATTGACGATGATTTTTTCGACACTCGTGAGATGTTTACTGCGTTGTCTGACACAGAATCTGAACGTTCGTCTGACGAGTGTTCAACTTCTGCGTCTATGTTAAATTATGATTCATGGATGGGTAATCTTGACAGTGTTAACGAACGAAGAAACCGGTTTATTCGATCCGTTAATTTGAGTTCGAAATGGGTTGTAAAAGACGAAGAAATCGAACCCGAAAAGGATGATTTTCGGGCCGGGTTCGATGAATCAAAGGAGGCGAAACCCGAGTCTGTTGAACAAAGTGTAGAGGAGGAGGATGATGCGTGTTTGATCCGGCAGCCTTCGTTGTCGGTTTGGTCGAATCCGGTTATCGAATTGGGACCGTCGGGTTCGGTTAAAGATAGTATTAGAAATCTGGATGAATTGGATGAAGATACATCGATGAAACAGTCGTTTGACTTTGGGTCAACGTCTCAACGTTCGTCACGAAAAGATAGTGAAAGTGTACCAAATAGTAGTTTGTTAGAGAGAAGAAAAAAGGCTAAAAAGGGTTGGTTACAAAAACTTAATGTTATGGCTCATTTGATAGATCATCAAATCGAACCAACCGGTACGATATCGGATGGTGTTTCGTGTAACCGGGAGATTCTCGTGCATACAAACAAGAAGAAATCGAAAGAGTTGTCATCGGTTTACGCCACACAAGAGTTTACGGCCCATCACGGGTGTATTTCGGTTCTTAAGTTTAGTCACGACGGGCGATACTTAGCAAGCGCGGGGGATGATGGTATTGTGCGCGTTTGGGAGGTTTGTGAACAAGAGGATACGAAAGAATATGATATTGTGGGAAATGATTCGTCGATCTACTTTTCGACGAATCATCTGTCAGAATTGGCCCCTATTAAAGTGGATAAAGAGAAGCATCGAAAGATTAAGAAATCATCGGAACTGACTTGCGTTATCCTGCCGCCGAAAGTGTTTAGAATATTGGAGAAACCGGTACATGAGTTCCATGGTCACGCTGGCGAAATCTTGTCCCTCTCGTGGTCGAAAAAAGGGGTAAGTCATTAGTGTTAGTAACTTTGTATATGGTAATATCTTTATAAATCCTGTATTATTGCATTGCAAGATCTTGAACATGTGTTTTGAACTCTATGTTGCAGTATCTTCTGTCGTCATCGGTTGATAAAACGGTTCGATTATGGCAAATCGGACACAACGATTGCCTCAAAGTGTTCACTCATAACAATTTCGGTTAGTCTGTGTTTCCAAGTTCTTGTTTTTGAAAATTGGCTCCACTTGTTGCTTAACTAATTGTGGTTATGTTTGCAGTGACATGTGTGGAGTTTAACCCTGTGGATGAAAATCATTTCATCAGTGGATCGATCGATGGGAAAGTACGAATCTGGGAGATCAGCGGATGTAAAGTTACAGATTGGATTGAGAACCGAGAGATCGTCACTGCTGTTTGTTATTACCCAAACGGGAAGGTTCGTTTGTGTTCATTTATATTCATTTATGTTCGTTTGTAAGTCTTACTAACAACTTAAAATATTAACTAATGTAGATCTGTTGTCTTACTACAGGGGTGCATTGTGGGAACATTAGATGGAAACTGCAGTTTCTACGACATCAGAGGTATGATAATTGTTGGATAGACTTTTTCCAATGTTGTTGGAACCTTAATTTTGTAATTAGATCGATTAAATATCGGATTTCTTGTTACAGATACACGGCTGCAGATCGACACGCACACGAGTGTAATGAGCAGAAAGAAATGGCCGAGGCGAATAACCGGATTCCAGTTCTGCCCAACCGACTCGAGGAAAGTTATAGTTTCATCCGCGGACTCACAAGTCCGAGTCCTTTGCGGAGTCAACGTTGTCGGTAAATTTAAAGGTAAACACATGTCAATTACTTCACTTGTCGTTAACCTTTTACAAACTTGTTTCCTACGGTTAAGCCACGTTATATTATATACGAGTGTAGGACTAGTTTTAATATTACTTCACACGTGTCGCAGGTAACCGAAATTCAGGAAGCCAAATGTCCGCATCCTTCACCGCGGACGGGAAACACATTGTGTCCGCGGGGGACGACTCGAACATCTACATGTGGAACCACATAAGTTCCGATAAACTTGTCACAAAGGCCAAAAGTAACTTATCTAGCGAAAGTTTCATGTCTCAAAACGCCACGGTGGCGGTCCCTTGGTGCGGGATCAAAAGCATAGCCGCGGCTTTCCCGTCACCAAGACCGACTGGACACGACAATGTTCCAAGAAGCACGATAAATTCGCCTAGAAAACCTTCTTTATCCCCGAGCCGCAGCTTTTTCTTGGAGTCGATGTTGAAGAGCCCAACGTTTCCCGCGGAACGGCTTCCGGACCCGACTCAAGTTAGCGTCTCGCCATCGATGCGAAAGTCGGAGTACAAGTTCCTAAGGAGCGCGTATCGTAGCACGTTTGTCGCGCCGCACACGTGGGGTTTGGTTATCGTGACCGCGGGTTCGGATGGTCGGATTAGGACGTATCTCAATTACGGGTTACCGGTCCGCCTATGACTTAAACTTAACTTGATTGTTGTGTAGCATTATATAACATAAACATTTATCGTACATAAGTTATTTACAAGATTGGTGTAAATCTGTGTTGTTGTATTATGTAAAAAAACATATGTCAAGACACCTATACACCAACAAAATTGCTGGGGTTATCTTTTTTATTTATTTTAATTACTAGATTATACCCCGGGAGCGTCCCGGGTTGAGAAATTTAATATGATACATTAATTTTACATATGAAATAGACTGATGTATAACTCTAATATTAATATCTAAGTATCTAACTTAAAACAATGTATAACTCCAATGCTAACACTTAACCTAAAAGAATGTAAAACTTTAATGTAACTCTAATATTAACACCCATCCTAAAGACTAAACAAATGTACAACTCTAACATACTAATATTGATAACTAACTTAAAACAACGTATAACTCTATTAACCTATTCGGCTCTGGTTGAAAAAAAATTCATATTTACTGATTTGAACATAATTAGTGACTTGCTAATACATGATTAATGATTTACCTGAACACTTTGTGTTTTTTTTCTTGTATGAACAAAACCTCACAAAAAAATTTCTCTGTTTTTTATATAGCATTATGGTACTCGTTGGAAAGATAATAAAACGCTCATTAATTTGGTGTAATTTTTTTCTTTAAAAAATCTCGTATATTAAAGATATTAACGTTTAAAAATTATGGGAGGAAACATGAGGGTGAAAAATCCAATTTTGTTTTTAAATTATTTTTTTCCTAAAATATCTCAATGCCACATGGCACACTCAAGGAAGAAAATGCCTTCTTAAGTGCTATGTCATTAAAATAGCTTTGGTTTATTATATGTATAGATTTATTTAAATATGTTTTAACGCGTGATACGTCACGATTATCATGTTTATATAGTCCAATAACTCAACAAGTAGACTAATAAAATGGGTACGTCAATTTCGACGACCGACTAAAATAAATATATAATATGTCTCATTTGTCTTTAAAAACATTTATTTTAATTTTAATATATTTTGAACCGTTTTCAACACGTCAAATACTTTGGTCAAAAAGATGGAGTTCAAATTTAGTATACAAAAGAAAAATATCAAACTTTTTGTAAAGTTCAACTCTGCCATAAATTTGATGAAAAAAATAAGTTTCAATATCATATGATAAGAGCGAGATCTCGGTTATCGGTTCTAAAAAGTAATCTCGTTCCTAAATCTCGGTGATTATATCGGTGCCGATAATATCGGTCGATATGACCGATATATCGGCCGATATCGGGCTTTAAAATATCGGTCATATCACCGAAATTATCGCTTTCCTTTTTTTGCCCATTTTCTAACTAAGAAGACGAAGATAAATGAACAAATCATAGGAGAAGAAGATGGAGATCTATAGAGAACATATCTATGAAGACGAAGATGAAGATAACATACCTATAGAGATGGAGATGAAGGCCTGCAGTGCAGAGGACAGGAGATAAAGGGCTGCTAATATGTTTTAGGAGATGGAGACAGAACATGACGGCTGAATATAATGTTTTTTCAGGTTATATGTTTTTTTAGGGTTTACATATCTCACACTTTTTTTTTTTTACTAAATTACATTTTCAACCTTGATGTAATTAGTTTCTTATCAAATTTATCCTTTAACTTCTTCTAATTTGATATTTCATATCTTTTTTATTGAGTTTTATTTGTTGTACATGTAGCTTAGTTAGTTGTACATTAAGGATATAATAGATATAAGTGTGAGAAATACAAAATATATATATATATATATATATATATATATATATATATAATATTGTAAAACATAACTACCGACATCTCACCGCGAAAACTGATATATCAAATATCGGTCCTTGACCGATAACCGATATTTTTCCGCATTAACTGCTTAGATGATAAGACCTAATTTAAAGTGGATTTCTAGTTGAAGTTTGACAAAAATGTTTAGAGTGGACGGGGTGGTCCGTGATGGCCACTCCGTGATCGCCGTGATACCGTGGTACACCGGTCGGCCCAATTAATCACGGTCGCGATTTAAATTTTCCGTGACATACATCACATTCTATTTTCTTGTCTTTGTTGTGTTTTGACCGTTGGCCAATGATCAAATGGCCGTTTGGCTTTAAAAAAATATACTTTTCATAAACTCTCTCTCTCTCTCTCTCTCTCTCTCTATATATATATATATATATATATATATATATAGGGTCAAGATCGTGTACAAAGTGTTTTTTTGTGAAAAGTGTGAGAAGTATTAAAAATTGATACTTAGGCATCATTTTTTGAACTTAAGTCGTGATGTTTTGGACTGTTTTGCCTATAAAAACACCAAACATAACAATTAAAAACCGAAAACAATGTATTTTAGGCTTAAAACTTAAAACACCATGCTAAGAACATTAGCAGTGTGTTTTAAGCGTTAAGTAGTGTGTTTTAGCTGTTTTTTAAATTTAATGACTATAATACATTGTATTGTGTTTTAGATTGTTGTGTTTGGTGTTTTTCAAGTTAAAACAACCTAAAACATCATTCCTAAAACCAAAACATGATGTCTACATGTCAATTCTTAGTCCTTCTCACACTTCTCACGAAAAATGTACTTTGTACAGGATCCTAAACCTATATATATATATATATATATATATATATATATATATATTTCATTTTCAACCAAAATCAATACCACCAACAATCAGAACATACATCCAACAATCAAACAAGCAAAAAAAGTATATATATCAAATGGAAGGTCCCTCGTGTCCACTCGACTCATCTAGTTCTTCCGACTCGTGGGGTTCTTCAATGGTTTGCGAGGCGGCACAATGTGAAGATACGGAACGCCCAAATAAAAGAATTGTGCAACGTGATCGTTGGGGAGCAAATGAAGTTTTGATGAACGATTACTTTGTAGAAAACCCAAAGTATAACGACGAAATGTTTAAAAATCGATTTCGTTTATCAAATGAATTATTTTTATAGATTGTCGGGGACATCGAAGCTAAGTTCGAATGGTTTCAAGTAGGGTATGATGCTAGGGGGAAAAAGAGCTTTACAGGGATACAAAAATGCACATCAGCGAGTCTTTTCACTATTTTTGCAATGCTATTATTGATTTACATGGTAAAGAGTATCTCCGAAGACCGACTAGACACAACATAACACGTTTGTACGCCGCACATGAAGCTAGATGGCATTTTCCCGGGATGGTCGGTAGCATCGATTGTACCCATATCGAATGAAGAAGTTGCCCGACGGCATTGCGAGGTCAGTTTAAGAGAGGTGACCATAAAAAACCGACGATAATGCTTGAAGCCGTTGGGTCGAACGATTTATGGATTTAGCATGCGTCCTTTGGTCTCCCCGGCTCAAACAACGACATCAATGTTTTACGTCAATCACCGCTATTCGATACAGAGATACAAGGAACCGCCCTGACATGTCCGTTTACGGTGAACGGACGCAATATAGACGTGGCCTCTATCTTGTTGGTGGCATATACCCTACTTGGTCAGTTTTTTGTGAAAGCTTATTCGTTTCCGACAATCGGAAAAGAAATATTATTTAAGAATCTACAGGAATCTGCGAGAAAAGACGTTGAACGGGCATTTGGTGTTATTGAAAAGTAAATGGCACATAATAGATCGCCCGGTCCGTTTGGTTTATAAAGCGAAAATAAGGAGCCTTGTGTACGCGTGTGTCATATTGCACAATATGATCATAAAGGAAGAGGGGCGCGCAATATCTCCGGATTACGTTATGGATCCGGAGACACGAGCACACGTTACCGATGATATTCTTTTGGAGTTGCGAAATGAACAAACCCACTATCAGCTTCGATTTGATCTAATGAAACACATGGGTGGTTTAGATATCGAATTCGATGACTGTGACACCCGGCAAATTCTGGTTAACAACGTTGTCTAGATGGAAGTCTACCTTAGCGAGTCACGCGTATATTGTACTTAACTGGGTTAGTTAAGTCGGGTTATGGTTCGGGAACTATTGGTTTAGTCTAGAGGATCATTGGAGGTTGGTCTAGAGGTTCATTAGATGTCGGTCCTTAACCAAGTGTACAAACGGTGACGATCGGTAGGATCGTCAGGGCATACGGAACATACGAGTCTCGAGTCCCGGGAATTGGTGAACGAGTGTGAATATGTGTATTTACTTGTGTTATGTGTTTATAACCATTATGTGACTTGTCGGTACGTTAATATGTGTTAACATATGTTAAAACGGGGTTTAACGCGCAAAACACACGAAACAGGCCCATATAGGCGATCAGGATAGCCCAATCACCTATATGTGGGGCGACTGGGAACCTTAGGGGCGATCAGGGGACTGATCGCATGACTGTTCATGCGATTAGGCCCCGATCGCATGAACTTATACGCGATTAGGCTTCCTGATCGCGTGTAAAGCTGCATAATCGCATGTTACGTGCTGGACGACTAAAAACGACTATAAATACCATACTTAACCTCCTAAACTTCATTATACAAACCCTAGTCGTCCCATAACCCGCCCCAACACATAAACAACCTCTGGAAGGCGATTTTTGATCAAAACACAAGGTTTCAAGCTTGAATCATCATTCTTTCATAATCCTAAGGTTTGGTTTTCATCCACAAATCTTTATAAACGTTTTTAGTCAATCCCTAATGGTCCAGACCTGTTCTTAAACGAAAAAGCTTTCTGAAAATCGTTAATAAGGGTTGTTAATCGGATTATAATTAATATACATGCGTTATGGGTGTGTATGATTAGAAAGCTAGGATTTTTATGATTCATGATGATGGATTGATATGTTATTATGTTAGATCAGAATTGATATTGATAGTATGATGATAGAAATCTGAGTAATTGATTATTAGGGTTATTGTTATGCATGTTAGTATGATGATTGCATGCTATGTGTATGGTGTTTGGATTTCGTGATTGCATGCAGGGCTGATAATACGAGGCAAAACGAAAGGTTTTGGTTGAAACATGTTTAGGATAGTGTTTGGGATGATATTGGGTAGTTACACACGTTCTGGATCTGATTTGGAGCGTTAAACGCGCGAAAAACTGGAACAGCAAGGTTACAGGCGATTAGGATTGCTAATCGCCAGTTTTACATGCAATCAGGGCCAAATCGCATGAGTTTACATGCGATCAGCCCTACTCACGTGAACTTACATGCAATCAGCCCTGATCACGTGAATTTACATGCAATCAGCCCTGATCACGTGAACTTACATGCAATCAGCCCTGATCACGTGAACTTACATGCAATCAGCCCTGATCACGTGAATTTACATGCAATCAGCCCTAATCACATGAACTTATATGCAATCAGCCCTAATCACATGAACTTATATGCAATCAGTCCTAATTGCTAGTTTACGTTTCCTAATCGCGTGTACTACTGTTGTAAGTATAGATTAGCATTCCGAGACCCGAATTGACATGTAGTAACATGCTAGGAACCTCGTAACATATATGATAACTTGGTAACATATGTTTGGATGTAATTCGGTGATACGTGAACTATGTGCTATAACTTGTTGTGCGTTAACGTATGTTAAGTGTAATTGCGTTATTGTATGTTTTGGAGCGTAAACATAACACGGGGAGTCTCGGGTCACCAATGGGATGTCGAGTCTTGTACTTTGGGTCAGTTAAACAGTCACGGTGTTTTCAAACAAACTTGGTTATGGTCTGGACATCTAGGGACTAATTAACCTGCGGGTTATTAGTCTAAGTACTTGTAACTGTCATATGTTAGGTCGCCGCTTACGGGACTAGCATAGCAGCTGGGTTTACTCGGGTTAAGGAGTAACGCAACTTAAGGTGAGTTTACGGCCCCTCTTTTAAACTGGTTTCACACTTTCGGGGGAGAAAACATGTGTTAAAACGATTATTTGGTAACTACTGTCATACTATGGGTTTCTATTGTGTACTACACGATCTTTGGAAGTCCCGGGGGGAACCATGAATGTGCGGGTTTGCACAACGGGGAAATGTGAATAGCGCTATTGGGAGTGACCAACCCCGCTCGTCGGCTTGGAGGGCCGGGCGAGTGCATATTGTCTCAAACAGGAACAACAGGAACAATTGGTACTTTTCGGGCACAACATCTGGTATTCGAGTTAGTAATGGTTTTCCAATCGTGGTAGTAACAAAACGTACGCCTAGCTAGCGTATACTGGTTTTCGATTTATTATAGTATGGACAGGTGGACTTGGTACTTGGATACAAAACCTGTAAACTCACGAGCATTTTTGTGCTGACGTAAACTTTTACATGTTTTCTCAGGTCGCTAAGGTAGCACGACTGGACTAGGACGCACGCGTCTGCACGGCGTCTAACTAGGGTTGCATGGTCTTTTGAACGTTGAACTATTATTTCATTGTTGAGATACTGTTTTTGAATAAGCTTCCGCTGTAAACGGGATTTTAAACTATGTTTTGAAATTGCATTTATATTCATTTAGACTTGTTTATTGTGATCGTTGGTTTGGATCCTGGTTTGTCATGCGCCTCGCGGTAAAACTCCGCAAGTGGATTTTGAGGGTGTGATAGATTGGTATCAGAGCCAATGGTTATAGTGAACTAGGACTGCATGTAGAGTCTAGTCTATAGCCGAGTCGCACACACAAGACGATCACATGGTACTAAACATTATAGTGGTTTATGTATGGTCTTGTCGGGGTGTCTCTAAATCGTTGGTCTTTCTACGTTACATCATCCGTTCTATCTTAGGTTGGGTTACTTGTTTTCTAGGCAGTGTAGTCTATTGGAGTAACTCGTGTGCTCTTGAGATTTGTCCAAGGCTAGGACATCTCCCTTTCGCACTCCAATAGAAACACTTGTCATAAACTACCGTAGTATTACGGTGTGTAGCTAAGAGTCTATGTTCGGTGATTTGAACTTTGAACTAGGAGAACACTTGGAGGACCATGTAGAGCGGTTTATCATTTTGGGTGCACACAAAATAATAAACCGAAATGCATGGAAGCCCTAGTGAGATCTGGGTTTGAGGGGATAGTTCTGGAATGGATCTAGCTTTGATCTTGTGAACATTAGTGGTTATCTTTAACTGCGAAACTAAATTTTTCTCGTTCTTTTCTGCCAGAATCATGTCTGGAGTACGAGGGGGACGTGGAGGTGGTCGCAATGGTGGACGTGGTGGTGGTCGCGGTGGTGCTGGTGGTCGTGGTGGAGGTATTAACCTATCGCAGGCTGATCTGAACAACTTGCTCCAAGCTGCCTTTCAGTTAGGGCACAACGGTGGTGGTAAGTTGATTTATCCATTTTCTTTTGCCTCATTGATGAACCTTGTTTACATTCTTCGTGGTTTCTCATACGTTTCATTTCAGGTGGTCCTGTTGACCCACCCCCACCCATGTGCACCTACAAGATGTTCCGGGACTGTAAGCCCCAGGAATTCTCTGGCACTGAGGGTGCGGTGAGCTTGCTTAGGTGGTTGGAGAATGTGGAGTCAGTATTTCTGATGTGTAACTGTCTCCCAGAAGATCGGGTTAAGTATGTTGCTGCGTTATTCCAGGATGTGGCATTGACTTGGTGGAATGGCATCACCCAGAATATGGGTATTGGGGAGGCATATGCTATGCCATGGGAGAATTTTGTGCAGTTGCTGAAGCGTGAGTATTGTCCGAGGGAAGAGGTACAAAAGCTGGAGCATGAGGTGTGGAACCTCAAGATGACTGGGTCGGAAATTGAAAAGTATACTGTGAGGCGGAATGAGTTGGCAGTGCTGTGTCCCGATCTGCACGTGCCAGAATACCGTAGGATTGAACACTATGTCTCAGGGTTAGTACCGGAAATTGCAGGGTTAGTGGCTGCGGGAAATCATCCTACGTATGCAGAGGTAGTTCGATCGGCCCATAGGATGACCAACTTAAAAGTGAATGAGGGTATTTTGCCTGCGAAGGGTTCAACTGCTAAGTCCCCAGAGAACAACAAGCGCAAGTGGGAAAATGACGGGAAAGGATCTGGGTCAGCACAGCAGGGTAAAAGGTTTGATAATGGGGGTTCTTCTTCTTCGGGTAACAAGCAGGGTGGTTATGCGGGAAAACTGCCCAAATGCAACAAGTGTGGACGCCATCATCAAGGGAACTGCGACAGTAACCGTTGTCACCGCTGCCAGCGAACAGGGCACTATGCTAAAGATTGTCGGGCTACACTTCCATCGACCCAGGCCCCGACTACTAACTCAGCTCCGACTACTCAAGGGACTACAGGAAAACAAGGATGCTACAACTGTGGTGACACTGGGCATTACAAGAAGGATTGCCCAAAACTAAAGCAGGGTGGGAACAACGGTAATGGGAACAACGGGGGCGGCGGCAGAAATGCACGTGCCTTCGTCATTGGAGCCGCTGAGGCTAGACAGGACCCTGACACAGTCACCGGTACGTTTCTTCTCAATAATCGTTCTGTTAGTGTGTTATTTGATTCTGGTGCCGACAAGAGTTTTGTATCCATGGATGTTAGTCGACTGCTAGATGTAGTACCCGTACTATTAGAGACCAAGTATATTATTGAGTTGGCTGACAGTAAAACGATTGAAGCTACTAGTATCCTTCGGGAGTGTCAATTAGAGTTGTCGGGTTTATCATTCCCCATCAACCTTATGCCGGTACCTTTGGGTAGTTTTGACGTTGTGGTAGGAATGGATTGGTTATCTTTGTATCGCGCGGAGATTGTCTGTTACGATAAAGTTATTCGGATTCCTCTCCCTGATGGAGAATTCCTTTCTGTGTACGGTATCAAGGGTGGTGTTCCGCTAAACATCATCTCTAGCATGAAAGCCCTTAAGTGTCTTTGAAAGGGTTATCCAGCCGTTTTGGCGCTTTTATCTGTTTCCTCTAGTGATGATAAGAAGATCGACGACATTCCGGTGGTACGCGAGTTTCCTGATGTTTTTCCCGATGATTTATCTGGTCTTCCTCCTCATCGTCAAGTCGAGTTCGGTATTGATCTAGTACCAGGGGCTGCTCCTATTGCTCGGGCCCCCTATCGTCTTGCACCTCCCGAGATGCAGGAATTGTCTAGTCAGTTACAGGAACTCTTGGACAAGGGTTTCATCCGACCAAGTTCTTCCCCTTGGGGAGCCCCGATTCTATTTGTTAAGAAGAAGGATGGAAGTTTCCGATTGTGTGTAGACTACAGAGAACTGAACAAATTGACCGTCAAGAACCGTTATCCTCTTCCACGTATTGATGATCTATTCGACCAGCTTCAGGGTTCTAGTTATTATTCCAAGATCGACTTGAGGTCCGGTTATCACCAGCTGCGCGTCAGGGAGGCTGACGTTGCCAAGACTGCTTTTCGAACACGTTATGGCCATTTCGAATTCTTGGTCATGCCTTTCGGTCTCACGAACGCACCGGCGGTTTTCATGGACTTGATGAACCGCGTCTGTAAACCATATCTGGACAAATTCGTCATTGTATTTATTGATGACATTCTGATCTACTCCAAGAGCGAGACCGAACACGGGGAACATCTGCGGCTAGTTTTGGAACTCTTGCGACGGGAACAACTTTACGCCAAGTTCTCAAAGTGTGACTTTTGGTTACGCGAAGTTCAATTCCTAGGACATGTGGTTAATGAACTAGGGATTCATGTTGATCCAGCTAAAATCGAAGCGATCAAGGACTGGGGAGCACCAAAGACGCCAACTGAGGTGCGGCAATTCCTAGGCCTTGCGGGCTACTATCGTCGTTTCATTCAGGGGTTCTCGAAGATTGCTCAACCCCTCACCACTCTCACGCAGAAGGATAGGAAATTCGACTGGGGTGAACCACAAGAGTCAGCGTTTGAAGAACTGAAGTCTAAACTGTGTTCGGCTCCTATTTTGTCCTTACCTGAGGGTCCTGATGATTTCGTTGTCTACTGTGATGCTTCTATTCATGGTCTCGGTTGCGTGTTGATGCAACGCGAGAAAGTGATTGCGTATGCTTCTCGTCAACTCAAGGTGCACGAGAAGAACTACACCACCCATGACTTGGAGTTGGGTGCCGTGGTATTTGCGTTGAAAATTTGGAGACATTACTTGTACGGTACCAAATGCACCATCTACACCGATCACAAGAGTCTCCAACATATTTTCGACCAACAACATTTGAACATACGGCAGCGTCGTTGGATTGAACTTCTGAACGACTATGATTGTGCCATAAAGTACCATCCTGGCAAGGCGAATGTTGTAGCAGACGCCTTGAGCAGGAAGGAATCAACTAAACCTCGTCGCGTTCGGGCGTTGCAGCTCACCATCCATTCGTCGTTACCTGATCAACTCCGTTCTGCCCAGCTAGAAGCTTTGAAGGAGGAAAACCTTAAAGCTGAAACTATGCACGGCGCCGACAAGCACCTAGAGCGAAGGCCTGATGGCCTGCACTATTTCGCAGAACGAATATGGGTTCCTTTATTCGGGGGACTACGGGAGCTTGTCCTTGATGAGGCTCATAAGTCCCGGTATTCTATTCATCCTGGTTCGGATAAGATGTACCAAGATCTGAAGGTGCTTTACTGGTGGCCAAACATGAGGTCGGACATAGCCTCATACGTGAGCAAATGCTTGACCTGTGCTAAGGTCAAGGTGGAATACCAGAAACCGTCGGGTCTCTTGCAACAACCTGAAATTCCGGAATGGAAATGGGAACGGATTACTATGGATTTTGTCACACAACTTCCTAAGTCACCAAGCGGGAATGACAAGATATGGGTGATTGTCGATCGGTTGACGAAATCAGCTCATTTTCTTGCTATTAAGGAGACCGACACCATGGATCGTTTGGCTCGTCTTTACTTGAAAGAAGTTGTTTCTAAGCACGGGGTACCAGTTTCTATTATCTCGGATCGTGACTCCCATTTTACTTCTCACTTCTGGAAGTCTTCGCACAAGGCTTTGGGTACCCAACTAGACATGAGTACGGCTTATCATCCACAGACTGACGGTCAGAGTGAGCGCACGATTCAAACTTTAGAAGACATGCTGCGGGCATGTGTGATCGATTTTGGAAAGGGTTGGGAAGCTCATCTGCAGTTAGTAGAATTCTCGTACAATAACAGTTATCACACGAGCATCAAGGCTGCTCCGTTCGAAGCACTGTACGGACGGAAATGCCGTTCTCCTCTTTGTTGGGCTGAAGTGGGTGAGAGTCAACTCACTGGGCCTGAACTAGTGTACGAAACTTCGGAAAAGATCGTACAGATTCGTAACCGGTTGGCAGCGGCACGGGACCGGCAAAAGAGTTATGCCGATCAGCGTCGCAAACCATTGGAATTCCAAGTCAATGACAAGGTACTTCTAAAAGTCTCACCGTGGAAGGGCGTCATACGCTTTGGGAAGCGTGGCAAACTCAACCCGTGGTATGTCGGCCCATTTACGATCCTGGAACGGATTGGGCCGGTGGCATATCGTCTTGATTTACCGACGGAGCTCGGTAACGTACATAACGTCTTTCACGTGTCAAACTTGAAGAAGTGTCTGGCTGACGAGTCTCTCATCGTTCCACTAGAAGTGATCAAGGTTGATGATCGTCTTCGGATTGTGGAAGAACCTGTGGAGATCCTTGATTACAAGATTCGTAGCCTACGTCACAGCAAGATTCGTATCGTTAAGGTTCGGTGGAACTCGAACCGGGGAGCGGAATATACGTGGGAACGGGAGGATCAGATGAAGTCTAAGTATCCTCATCTTTTTCTTAAGGAAGCGTTCGAGTCGAGACATGTCTCTTCGGCAGCTGAATGAATCTCGGGGCGAGATTCCTTTTAACGTGGGGATGATGTGACAACTCGGGTAAATCTCTCTTTTGGTTTCTATCTTTTGTTTGTTTCCTTCGTTATTTCTTTTGTTCTTTTGGTACTTGTGCAAATTTTCGGGACGAAAATTCTTTTAACGTGGGGATGATGTGACACCCGACAAATTCTGGTTAACAACGTTGTCTAGATGGAAGTCTACCTTAGCGAGTCACGCGTATATTGTACTTAACTGGGTTAGTTAAGTCGGGTTATGGTTCGGGAACTATTGGTTTAGTCTAGAGGATCATTGGAGGTTGGTCTAGAGGTTCATTAAATGTCGGTCCTTAACCAAGTGTACAAACGGTGACGATCGGTAGGATCGTCAGGGCATACGGAACATACGAGTCTCGAGTCCCGGGAATTGGTGAACGAGTGTGAATATGTGTATTTACTTGTGTTATGTGTTTATAACCATTATGTGACTTGTCGGTACGTTAATATGTGTTAACATATGTTAAAACGGGGTTTAACGCGCAAAACACACGAAACAGGCCCATATAGGCGATCAGGATAGCCCAATCGCCTATATGTGGGGCGACTGGGAACCTTAGGGGCGATCAGGGGACTGATCGCATGACTGTTCATGCGATTAGGCCCCGATCGCATGAACTTATACGCGATTAGGCTTCCTGATCGCGTGTAAAGCTGCATAATCGCATGTTACGTGCTGGACGACTAAAAACGACTATAAATACCATACTTAACCTCCTAAACTTCATTATACAAACCCTAGTCGTCCCATAACCCGCCCCAACACATAAACAACCTCTGGAAGGCGATTTTTGATCAAAACACAAGGTTTCAAGCTTGAATCATCATTCTTTCATAATCCTAAGGTTTGGTTTTCATCCACAAATCTTTATAAACGTTTTTAATCAATCCCTAATGGTCCAGACCTGTTCTTAAACGAAAAAGCTTTCTGAAAATCGTTAATAAGGGTTGTTAATCGGATTATAATTAATATACATGCGTTATGGGTGTGTATGATTAGAAAGCTAGGATTTTTATGATTCATGATGATGGATTGATATGTTATTATGTTAGATCAGAATTGATATTGATAGTATGATGATAGAAATCTGAGTAATTGATTATTAGGGTTATTGTTATGCATGTTAGTATGATGATTGCATGCTATGTGTATGGTGTTTGGATTTCGTGATTGCATGCAGGGCTGATAATACGAGGCAAAACGAAAGGTTTTGGTTGAAACATGTTTAGGATAGTGTTTGGGATGATATTGGGTAGTTACACACGTTCTGGATCTGATTTGGAGCGTTAAACGCGCGAAAAACTGGAACAGCAAGGTTACAGGCGATTAGGATTGCTAATCGCCAGTTTTACATGCAATCAGGGCCAAATCGCATGAGTTTACATGCGATCAGCCCTACTCACGTGAACTTACATGCAATCAGCCCTGATCACGTGAATTTACATGCAATCAGCCCTGATCACGTGAACTTACATGCAATCAGCCCTGATCACGTGAATTTACATGCAATCAGCCCTAATCACATGAACTTATATGCAATCAGCCCTAATCACATGAACTTATATGCAATCAGTCCTAATTGCTAGTTTACGTTTCCTAATCGCGTGTACTACTGTTGTAAGTATAGATTAGCATTCCGAGACCCGAATTGACATGTAGTAACATGCTAGGAACCTCGTAACATATATGATAACTTGGTAACATATGTTTGGATGTAATTCGGTGATACGTGAACTATGTGCTATAACTTGTTGTGCGTTAACGTATGTTAAGTGTAATTGCGTTATTGTATGTTTTGGAGCGTAAACATAACACGGGGAGTCTCGGGTCACCAATGGGATGTCGAGTCTTGTACTTTGGGTCAGTTAAACAGTCACGGTGTTTTCAAACAAACTTGGTTATGGTCTGGACATCTAGGGACTAATTAACCTGCGGGTTATTAGTCTAAGTACTTGTAACTGTCATATGTTAGGTCGCCGCTTACGGGACTAGCATAGCAGCTGGGTTTACTCGGGTTAAGGAGTAACGCAACTTAAGGTGAGTTTACGGCCCCTCTTTTAAACTGGTTTCACACTTTCGGGGGAGAAAACATGTGTTAAAACGATTATTTGGTAACTACTGTCATACTATGGGTTTCTATTGTGTACTACACGATCTTTGGAAGTCCCGGGGGGAACCATGAATGTGCGGGTTCGCACAACGGGGAAATGTGAATAGCGCTATTGGGAGTGACCAACCCCGCTCGTCGGCTTGGAGGGCCGGGCGAGTGCATATTGTCTCAAACAGGAACAACAGGAACAATTGGTACTTTTCGGGCACAACATCTGGTATTCGAGTTAGTAATGGTTTTCCAATCGTGGTAGTAACAAAACGTACGCCTAGCTAGCGTATACTGGTTTTCGATTTATTATAGTATGGACAGGTGGACTTGGTACTTGGATACAAAACCTGTAAACTCACCAGCATTTTTGTGCTGACGTAAACTTTTACATGTTTTCTCAGGTCGCTAAGGTAGCACGACTGGACTAGGACGCACGCGTCTGCACGGCGTCTAACTAGGGTTGCATGGTCTTTTGAACGTTGAACTATTATTTCATTGTTGAGATACTGTTTTTGAATAAGCTTCCGCTGTAAACGGGATTTTAAACTATGTTTTGAAATTGCATTTATATTCATTTAGACTTGTTTATTGTGATCGTTGGTTTGGATCCTGGTTTGTCATGCGCCTCGCGGTAAAACTCCGCAAGTGGATTTTGAGGGTGTGATAGATTGGTATCAGAGCCAATGGTTATAGTGAACTAGGACTGCATGTAGAGTCTAGTCTATAGCCGAGTCGCACACACAAGACGATCACATGGTACTAAACATTATAGTGGTTTATGTATGGTCTTGTCGGGGTGTCTCTAAATCGTTGGTCTTTCTACGTTACATCATCCGTTCTATCTTAGGTTGGGTTACTTGTTTTCTAGGCAGTGTAGTCTATTGGAGTAACTCGTGTGCTCTTGAGATTTGTCCAAGGCTCGGACATCTCCCTTTCGCACTCCAATAGAAACACTTGTCATAAACTACCGTAGTATTACGGTGTGTAGCTAAGAGTCTATGTTCGGTGATGAAAAGTGAACACCACCACATGTGTTTAGCGATGGAATGTGATGAAATGAGGTGACATAATCTAATTGGGTATGATGGTGTGATGGTGTGATGACCACCCCATCCACCCTTATAGGTGATATATAGGGAGAATGGAAAAAAAAATCCAATAACTTTTACATACATATATTAAAACGATAAATTATTGTAGTTCAACTTTTATTATACGTGTGAGTGAGAAGTGTGAGAAACCACTAGAAAATGACATAATAATAAGGGTTGAGTTATTCAACAAAGAAAAAAATGAGAAGGGTGAGAAACTACTATAAAATGACATGTGTCCAAATGATTAAACAAGTGGGAAAGATAATTTTGTCAAAAGAATATGCATATGCAAGTCACATCTCATTTCCACCTTCATTTTTAAACGTCCATAACTATTTTATACGTCATCTTTTTATAGAAAAAATTATACCATAAAATCGATCGTCTTTTTATCACACGTTTTAAAATTCATTTTAAAACGTATACTTTTGAAAAAAAAAACCCATTTGTTTACACAATATACTTAAAAAAAAAGTCAAAAACCCAGTTACGTATGACACAATGGAGATAATGTAAAACACAATTAGTACCAATTAAATATGCAATGAACAATATGGTATAAAACACAATGAACAGTCTAATAAAACACAATGGATGATATACTAAAGACACAATGAACAATATCTTAAAACACAATGGATAGTAGACTAAAACACAATGAACAACATAATAAAACACAATATATACCATAAACACAAAACCCACTTGCGTAAAACACAATGACCAACGTAAAACACAATGGAAATCATACGAAAAATACAATGGACAAAGTTAAATCAGGTGTAGTCTAAAAAAAACACAATAAACATATTTATAACATATATTTGCATACTATAACACAATTGACGAGCATAAGACACAATGAAGTAAGAAAACCCGGTTAACACTTATTTTTTTTTTTTTTCAATTTTAAAATAGAAATGTGGTACTCATATTAAATATAAAAAAACGCTCGTTAATATGATGAAAGTTTTCTAAAAATAAGAATATCGTATGAAAAAAGTTATAGTTCTTTTAAGATGATGGGTGAAATTGGCATGTTCACCGCACACTTGAAAACCATCCACCACCACCGTTTCAATGGTCAACACCACCTACATAACCACCCACACCTTTGGATGTCAAAAAAATTCATTGTAACACTGTAACCCTACACAATCAAAATCACGAACGATCAAAATCGAAATCATGCACGACCAAATTACAAAATACGGACAACCAGTTCATAATTATGCACCCTTTATACTCACTTCGTACGCCTAGCACAATAACTATCTCAAACTTCATCTACATGTGTAAATGATATAAATACACACAATTGGTTCGTAGCAATGTTCTGTTTTTTACTCATGACCTATTGGTCTAGTGGTATGGTGTCCTTCCTTACAAATGTAAAGTTATGGGTTTAAATCCTTGCAAATGCAAGATGAGGTGGAATAAAGGTGTAATAAAAATTTATCGTTAAAAAAAAAAAAAGCAAAGTTCTGTTTTAAGAACGGTTTATTTAAGCTAAGTAGGTTTGAATTATGTGTTTTCCTTTCTTAATAACCTTAATTCACTATCTAGGGATTCTTCTTGAATTCATGTGATTACGAATGATCATTTGGTGGTTTTTTCTTTCTTCATTTACACTTATTATCTGTCTTCTTATTTTAAATTTACACGTATGATGTATTTGAATTTGAATTAAAGTAAGAAGAGCCAACGTTTTATGTTTTAATAAATTAAACTTTTTGTCTTTACTTCAATTATTATAACTTTTTCTTGCATTATTGATTATTATGAGGTTAATATGATTTGTAGCGCTGTAAACTAACCGAATGAACACGTTGTTTGTTAAGGAAATTATGTGTTTACAAACAGTTTATGGACACTTACAGAACAAGATTTTCTGTTTGTGTTCGTTTGTTAAAAAAACACTCGTGTTCGTGTTCATTTATTAATTTTGTTCATGAACGCCCACAAACACAGACATTAATGAATAAAAACAAGTGTTCATGAACAGAAACAAACACAAAGGGGCATATATTAACTTTCGAACAAGGTCGAATTCACATATATTAACAAATTAACTAGATCTACCCAAAATATAACCTAGTTATACAAACATACTTATTACTTAACATAATATTGATAAATATAATAAAGTAGTATCTAAAAAAACTAAGATTGCATGGTAAACTTGAAGTCTTTATTAATTATTTATTTAAACTTAAACTCTTTGTTAATTATTTATTTAATGGTTATATTAAAAGTAGCTTGTTGCTCTCATATAGCCATATACTTAGGCCTTAGGGTATACTTTAACCTTTCTTAACTCCACCTAGATGCCATATCATCCATTTTTTCTCTTTTGACTCCACTTCACCCTAAGGAAATGGCTTAATCTCATTAACTTCACCTAATCATATATTTTTAGTGGTTTTTGTTTTATAAAAGGAAAAAAATTAATGTAGACTTTTAACACCATGTTAACATGTTAACACATAACCTCTTTAACACCCTTTAACACAAGGAGGGAGTGGTCTACAATGCAAGTTAACATGCCATGTCATCTTTAACACCACATATGTTAGAGTATACCCCATGGCCTTATCTCACATAAATTATTTATTTATTTGGTAACATAAATAAAAATTAAAGAATGTAAAAACATTATAAAAATTAAAAACCCTATTAAACTATATCGAACATAAACGAACATATTACCGAACGATCACGAACATAAACGAATGCGGCCTTTGTTCATCTTCGTTCGTTTAACTAAATTAACAAAAAAAATTTGTTCATGTCTCTTCCCTTATTAAACGAACGAGCACAAGCGAACTTTCCGTCAAACAGTTCGTGAACTATTCGCTGAATGTTCAGTTCGTCTGTTGCCCTAATAATTTTTCTTCAATGATGCATTATATGAGAGCAGCCAAGGTTTTCTTCTCCCAACAATATATAAATGTTCGGTCCTAGTCAATTCTTCATTAACCTCTTTGAGGACCAGAATGTTACATTTGGATCTATGTAAATGAATTGCTTTGCTTTGATTCCAATCAAAATCACATCATGTTGGATTGAATATTACTACTAACTTGATTATCTTTCATGTATTAATGGATTTCCAACAATTTCAGAACCTATCAGGTGGTGAAAATGAGTAAAGCAACAAAAGAATGAAAAAGATGTGGGGAAAAAGTGAAAAGAAAAGAAATACATTATCTCATGTTTTGGACTATTTTGATCATATCACCCACTATCATGCTTTGGTTTTTTGCGCAGACCCGGTACATAATGGAATATTCACACGGGTCACCATCTAGTAATATGTACGTTATATCCCGAAAATCTCAAAGAATAAAAAACTATGATTGTGAATAAAAAAGTTGATGGTGAAAGGTGAATACTACTTTTAAAAACATGAAAGTTATATCACAAAATATAATACAATGCTGTGATAAAAAAACATTATGAATCGTAAAAAAGACACAATGACAAATAATAAGACATAATGATCTAACAAAAGTTCTAGAATCTACAAGCTAAAAGAACAAAATATTAATTGTGAAATAAAAGTTTTTGGCGTTTGGTTTTGATGACGGAGTTAAATTTTACTTCGAATTAACAAATAACTAGTCAGATTCTCGCATGCTTTGGTGCAAGCTTTCGATCATTTAGTCTAGTTTACAGGTGTTATTCGGTCCAGTATCGTTTATGTTCATCACAATACTGGTATTATATAAATACTCGGTATATCTTACGATACCAAAAAAGACTTAATTGCTAATATAACCTTGTGTTCAAAAAAACTTTACTGCCAAACTATGAAGGCTTTATTGTCAATATAGCTATTTATTGCAAATTTGGTCGGTTCGGTTTGTGATGATAAAAAGAATCAATTTTGAATAGAACTTTTCTTGAGGGATTTTATAAAACTTTATATTACATTAATAAAGAAACGAAAAGGTTAACCAAAGCTAAACCGATATTATCCAATACTGACAAAAAAGGAAATCACTAAAAGTTAAAGCTAACAAAATATTTCTAAGGCCGATCCAAAAAAAAATGTCTAAGATTAAGGTAAATATAAGAATAACCAATGAAAATGATGGCATAAGTTTTCAAGCTCAATAAAAAGATATTTCTAAGGTTAAAAGCAATATAACACCAATGTATTATTATATTGAGATGATAAAAAAAAACTACAAAAGCGGATGTAAACTTGCCGTCATAATCAACAATCAAGCCCAAAATGTTATTAGATCTAAGTGGCCAACAATAAATCTGGTAAAAAGAAAAAAATCACTACAAGGCGGACACAACCAGGTTTTGAACCAGCGTTAACTCCTCCAATGGAAGGGCACTAAACCAATATTTGTTTTATTGTTTTATGTTGCGTGGAATTAAATATAAGGTGTCGTTTGTTTTTTAAGAGGTAAAAGATCTGCAGCCTGCGGACCACATCTGTAAGAGAAGAGGTGGACCAAAGGTCTGCAGTCTGCAAGAAGAAGACTGTTTGTTTGTTAACGTCTGTAGCGTAACCTAACCATAACCATAACCATCCACAACCCACCATAACCCACAAACACCCACCACAACCCATCATAACCATAACCCACCAACACCCACCATAACCACCATGACACAAACATAAATCATAATTAAGCTTAAAATACAATTAGCATCATACAAAATCCAATTATCCAGATGACCAGATCTATGCTACAATAAAAAAACAACCTAATTTATAAAACTAAAAATACCAATAAAATTAATAAAACTCTACAATAAAAAAACAAGGGGCAGTGACAAGGTCAACTCCAGCCATTGAGGTAGATGTCATGAAGATGAAGTGGGGAAGTTTTGTCAAGGCAAAGTTCACTTATGAGAAGACTGCAGAGTATCATGTGTTGCTAGATAAACAAGGTAACACAAATATCATGGCATTACGAGAGGATGTGGAACAGGAAGATGATGACGAGGTGCACACAGATGAGGCTGAAGAAGAAGAAGAGGAGTTACAAGTTGTGAGAGAGAGACCGGTGATTCGGGAGATGAGCAGGGAGGAGGCAGAGATGGTAGCAGAGGTCAACCGGGCAAGACCCGGTGGTTATCAAGGTTGGACTTCATTCAAGAAGTCAATTTGGGATCGAGGGACACGAAACATGGTATTAACACGTCAAAGAGAAGACGCGGCAATGAAAAGGGAGCAAGCGCGAATCGCAAGGGAAGAGCAGCGAGAAAGAGATCAGGTGGCGAGAGAGGAGAGAAGAGAAGAGAAAAGAAAGGCACGGGAAGATAAACATTGGTGGGCAGTTAATTATGCCCGAGAGATGGACACGGCCAACAGGTTCTTGGAGAGTGAGCAGGTTAGACACCACCAGGACCTAATAGCAGGGCGTCCTTATGAGCCATTTGTTCCCTATGTTGATTATTCAACTATAAGGGAACAACCACAGGAGGTGATCAACCAGGTCAGGTGGCCCCAAGGGATCTCATCCAGTTATCTTCCCATTCCGCAGCCACCACCGCCACCACCACCAGCTGAAGGATCTTCCTCTTCTGCCGACCCACTCAGTGACTACCATGGATGGATGGATGCAATTTTCGGGCATCCGAACGCGCCTTATCCACCACCGGGTCCGAATGATCCCTACTACCGCTGATGGATGGTTTTGGTAACATTTTATGTGTATCATTGTAGACTATTTATTTTTATTGTTTTTCTTTTATTTTGTGTGGTTGACTTTATTTTGGGTTTGCTTGAGTATGTTAGAATTTATGTTTTGCATTCTAGTTTTTTTTTTCTAGTTGTTTTGTATGTGTTGATGATTTGAGAGTGAGCCTAGGATATGCATCACCGATGAGTGTTCAGTGAAAAGGAAAAAAAATGGAGGATGGGAAGCATTCAAGTATGGAGAGCAAGGATTCATCGAGGAAATGGAGACATCTTTTGTTTATCAGGTGCTTTCTATTCTTTAATCTTTTATTTGTTGTTGAATAAGGCTTGGGGTGGAACTTTAATGTTCATGTTAGAAAAAGATGTAGTAGGATGAAACAAAAACATCCTCGCACTTGTGAATTAATCAACTATTTGGTTCCCTTATTCGTGCAAAAATCCCACATTGAGGACAATGTAAACTTTAAGTGTGGGGATGGGGGAATAGCCATATATATATATAAAAAAAAAAAAAAAACCAAATTCTTTTTCACCATGATATTGGATCACAAAATTCGACCCCTAGTCATGGTCATAATTCTTTAAGTTCCTTGATGTGTTTTTCCAAGGATGTTTTGCAAAATATGGATTGCCTAGTTAGAAAAGATTAAGAAGAAATGTAACACTTTTGCATGTCGGCAACCCATATTCCCTTTAGGTTCAGGAAGAGATTATTGAGCCACCACAACATGCCAACACCCTACAAATATTTGTCCACATTCTCCGGCATGTTGTGTTCATTTGATTTGAGTGTGCTATTATAGGCGCATAAGGTAGAACTTGCAATTTTTGATACGCCTACTACTCTAGATCAATTGTGAACACAAGAATGATTAAGGCATTAGGTTAAACCTTTTATTTTTTTAAACCAGTTTTATCATCCTTGAACCATTCCAATATTCCTTAGTTAACCAATCTTGAGCCTGAAACCTTTTCAATTGATCACCCATATCAACCTTTTGACCCATTTAACCTTTTCAATTTTTAAAACCCAGCGTGATGAAAATTCGATTGTAGGATTTTGCTTTGTATTGTATATGATTTGCAATGTTAGTAAAAAAAAAAAAAAAAAAAAAAAAAAAAAAAAAAAACTGAAAAGTATGAGAACAAATATGTTACAAACAAATGAGAGTTCTCATAGAAAAGCACAAAAATATGCTTGAGTTAGAGATTGAATAAAAAGGCGCAACATTGCCTTAGAATTGAGAAGTTAGTTAGTCGTTGGAATAAATGTCGAATTTTCATCACCTTAGCCACTTAAAATATCCCTTTCCATACCTTTCGCCTAACCCCATTACAACCCGTTTTAAAGACCTTTTGACTTGTGTTCACTGTTGAAAAATATTGTGGAAGGTGATTGAATTGCAAGCTTATGCTAACATGCCCTATGATCGGTTTCGAGTGATTGATACGAAATACTAGCACATTATTTGCTAGCCGAGATAGTAAACCGAGTGGAGTGAACCATTGTGAGGGGTGTGCAAAAGTGTGAAATCGAATCTAGTTGGATCTAGCTAGGCAATTGTTTTAAACATATAAAAACCTTGGAATGTAAATCTACTGACAGGCGTAAGTCTTGTGAATTGGAGTATGACTAGGGGCCAATTTTGAGAATCGATAAAATGGTTGGAAATTAATTAGATTGTTGATTGTGCATGGTTTATTGATTTGCTTGAGGGCAAGCAAAAGACAAGTGTGGGGAAGTGATGGGTTGATTTAAGGATGTGTATAAAAACACCCATAAGATGCATTTTAAAGATTATTCAGTGTCAAATGGTGTTGCTTTGATCTTGTTATGTCATTTCAGGATTTGACAACAAAAAGGAAGCAAAAATGACGTTTTGGAGTTGCCCGGGCAAGAAACGGAGGCATACGCGAGTTGGAAAACCAAAAACGGACATCTGAGGGAGGTTAGCGTAGGATACGCCAAAAATGGCGTATCCTACGCCAATTGCGTAGGGAGTGTCCAGATAGTTAGCGTAGGCCAGCAGAAGTTTGATGAGGCTGAACAGATTTTGCGTAGGGTACGCCAAAATTGGCGTATCCTACGCTAAAAGTCAAACAGGTCCAAATGTTTCCTTTTTCAAGCCAAAACTGATGGGATCAAGTGTTAATGTCGATTTTATGATCTTTGACTGCGTGAGGAGCTGTTTTGATCTCAATTTTTAATATAAAAATCATCACCATTGAAGAGAAAACATCACACAATTATTCTACAATCATTTTCTACACAATTTCTTGGAAGATTGAAGAGCACATTTTGAAGATGATGAACACCATAGCCATGTTTGGCTAAAACTCTTGTATTACACAAGGGATGTAAGTTTTGATACCTAGGGCTTTAACATTTGGGCATTGCATTGTTTAAACTTTTGATTAATGTTTGTATGTACTTGAATTACCAGTTGTTAGGATCTGAGTTTGTTTGTTTTGATTGTTTAACTAAATGATGATAATAATGAAATGAAAATAGAATGAAAGTGCAGCGGAATAATAAACTGTAAATCAAAACAAGAGAGTAATTGTTTTTAGATCGAATGCTTTCATTAATTCAAAGATTACAATCGTACAAGTTACTCCCCCTCAGCCTGATCACACAGTTGTTTGTCAGAGAGAATGTTTTGTGTGTGATGCAATAGAACAGTACATGCACTGTTCTATTTATAGACTGACTCAAACCACTGATGACCTAGGCTGACGTCACCTAAGACAGTGACCTCTAACAGAATAACAAACTTAAACATCTGCTATACAAACTACTGTTACATTGAAAGCACTGATAATAAACAGCTGTTAAAGATAAACTCTGATGGTCTTGTATCCACTGCTGGAGCCTAAGTGCTGTTGGTTCCAGCAGTGCTTTGGTCTTCAGTACTTGTATCACCTGTTGCTCTTCATCAGACCTTTGGTCAGCAGTTGTTCTTCATCAGTTGTTTCCTCAGCAGTTCTTTATATCAGCAGTTGTTGAGCAGTTGTTTGGATAGAACAGTAGTTAGGGTCAGCAGTCTTTTGGGAGAAGCAAGTTGTAAAGACTGTTTATACAAGGATCAAATAGATAGCATATTTTGGCTTTCCAATCATCTGTTCTTCTCCAGGTCAGCAGACCCAACAATCTCCCCCTAGAACAGATGATGCCAAAACTCAGCTTTATTCATTGATCTTTATTTCTCATCAGACTTTCTCTGATTTGACCTTTGAATTGTAGTTCAAAGTTCAAAGCAAATAGGTCTTCTTCATCTCTTTCCAGATCCAGATTTAGCAGTGCTTGGTGATCTTCTGCACAAAGGCTGTAAGCATCATCCATGCTGATCTTCTGAACCTTTCCATCTGACCTGAGCAATGTCAATTCGTGGTTGTCTTTGTTGACCTTCCACTTTAGAATTTTTTGAGTCAGTGGATTTGCTGAGATGAACCTTTATTCTTGATGAGTTGGGTGAAGGTGGTCTTCCAATGAGTTCTCTGAGTTTCTCTGTTGTAGGATCAGAGAAATAATGGATTTGATTGAAGAGCCCTTCCTTGATAAATGTGTCAGCAAACTTTCTTTGATCTTCCTCTGACATCTCCTTCTGCCTTTTGAATTGTCTACTTGCAGCAGCTGTGAGATTAGAGGTTTCAAGTAAGCTGTCTAGATTAAAAGTCTGTTGGGGTCTCTTCATCATTGGCTCATCATTGTAGATTGGTTTTCTTGGAAGGCTGGGATCCTTCTTTCTATTCTCTTCCAGACTTTTATAGGTTTCAACCAATCTTAGCTCTGACCATCTGGAAACAGACCTCATCTCCCCATAATTGGCAGCTACAATCTCCTGCCTCATCCTTTTGAACTTCAAGGCTCTGACTGGGTCTCTGCCTTTGCCAAAATTGGGAGTGGAGACTTTAGCTTTGGGATCTTTGGCCATTTCTTCAATTCTGATCAGTTATTCCCTCAAAGCATGAGTAGTCCAGCCATTGAACTGCTTTTTGTTTGCTTTGTAAGGCTTGGTTGCCATTATCTGTTCAAGAAGGGATTCCCTTACCTCCTTCTCCAAATCTACACTGAGAGGCATGGTGGACATGGAATTGCTCAGGGTCTTAGCAAAGTCTTCAATCCTTCTGAGTTTGCTAAGCTCTGCTGAATGGATGCCCTGAGCAGTCCTGTCATCCTTCCCTTTGCATTTCTCCCTGATGATGGCATCCACCTGTTCACCCTTGTATTTTAGATAGGTATCAATGTTGAGGGGAACAGGGAAGTTTGGGAGAGATGGGAAGGATCTTTCAGATGGCTGTTCAGTATTGTAGAAGGATTGTAATTCCCCCTTGAGTAGATCAAGTTCAAGGGGATACTGAACAACCAATGGTGTAATGGTTGGTGGTGGTCTATGGGATTTGAATTTGGATGTATGTGGTGAGAATGATGTGAGTGGAATGGCTGTGATGGGAGGAGTGGATTGGGCAGTTGAAATGGTGGTTGGTGATGTGTGTATGTTTTCATCATGCACAACAAAGGTTGATTTTCTCTTCCTTGTGTACATGATTTTTGGTGAAGGTGATTTGGTAGCAGTGGTTGGATTAACATCTGTTGGCCTTTTGGAAGAACCAGCAGATGTTGGGGTTTTGGCTGGTGATGTAGGTTTGGTGGTTGTTTGTTCAGGAGTGTGTGTTGGTTTGGGTATAGTGGTTTCAGTGGTTTGGGTAGCAGTGGTTTCAGTGTTTTGGGTGGCAGTGGTTTCAGTAGCAGTGGTTTTATCAACAGAGGTTTTCAACTTAGATGGTGGTTTTCTAACATGCTTGGCAGGTCTTTTCATCCTTTTAGAGGATCCCACATCTTCAGTTTCCCTTTGTTGTTTCTTCTTGAGTTCAATTAATGACTCTGCTTTTACTTCCAAGGTGTCAGCCCTCTGTTGTTTGGCCTGAGCAGCCTTTTCAGCTTCTATGTTTGCAGAGTCATCTACTGCCTTATTCTTTTCAGTGGTTTGTGGTGGTGGTGCTGTTGGTGTTGCTTGTTGTTGTTGTTGTGGAGCTGATTTGGTAGACTCTGGTTTCTTGGCAGACTTGGCTTGACCTTTTTGAGAAGGAGGACAACCAAAAGGATCTAATTTTGGTAGCCTATCTCTGCCACTCTCCCCCTTTTTGGCATCATCAGCCGTGAAAACATCATCAGTTTCATCCCTGAGGATGGTGGTAGGGGCAGAGCCAGTAGTCTTCAGCAGGTGGTCCTTGATGGCTTTGATGTCAGCATGGGTATCTTTGTACCTTGCATCTACCATATTCCTGATCTCAGTCATGTAGGTTTCATGTGTCTGATCAGCCAATTTTCTGTGAGCTATGATGATGGGGGAAACTGATTTCCATAACTCATTGGCTATATCAGCAGTGGATGGTTGACTCTTGGAGAGATCTGCAATTGAGCTCAGGAGAAGCTTGACATCAGATTTGATGTCAGCAACAGAGGTTTCAATAACAGAAACTCTGGCCGTCAATTCTTGGTATTTTGACTCATCTCCTAAATGAATAGGATCATCTGAGTCCCTACCAGTGGTAGTTTTACCTGATTCAGGCCTAATAGGTGAATCAGATGCCCCTTTGTCTTGGTACTGGGGACTTCCAACTGTGTTTGGAGACACTATAGTGGCTTCAACAGTTGTTGCCTTCAAGGGAGTCTTAGCTATGAAATCACTGTCCTGATGTGAGACAGTGGTCTCTACATCAGTAGTGGCTGCTCCACTTGAAAACTCACCTAGAGTTTCATTGAACCTAGGTGGTGTAACCTCCTCTTCTGTTTGTGGGATAGCAGATTGAATATTCTCAGGGCCAGTCACTTGTTGGAGTAGACTCTCAGTGACAGGTGGAAGAGAGGAACTGGGATCTTCCTGAGATTTTTCAATTGCTTCAAACAGAGGTTGCATTGTTTGTGGGACATGTGATGGTGAGAGTGGTGGAGTAAGAAGAGAATTAGCCCTGGGAGAGGGGCTTGTGAACATATGGTCAAGTGACTCATATGCATCATGATGTGTGTCCCCTTGGCTTACAACATGATCCTTTTGAGAGGATTCATGAGGAGTTTGGTCAGGTGGAGGTATGTCCAACTGTTGTGAGGAAGTAACAACAGTGGTTTCAGGTTGCTTTTGTTGTGCAACAGAGGTTTCTTCTGGTACCTCAACATCCAGAAGCCTCATTTGTGGTTGAGTGGTGGTTTTTGTGGATGGATGTTTCCTTTTAGAAGTGGCTGGTGTGGGTTTCACAGCACTGGATGTAGTGCCATGATCACCAGGAGCAGTGGGCTCAACAACAGAGGTTTTGACAACAGTTGTTGCCTTTGTCCTCTTTGTTTGTGTTTTAGAAACTTTTGACACTTTAGACACTTTTTCTTGGGTGCTTCCACCCAGCATTCTTGTGAAAGTTTCATCAGTTAAGCTTTTCATTTGCATAGCAGCACCCTTTTTGAAAACTTTTTCTGGTAATAATTTTTGTAAAATTACACTAAGAATTCGTGGGTAAATAAGAAAAGCATTGTTTGACCCAGATTTGACTGCTTTCACATTTGATACCAAGTCCATGAACAATCCCTGGGAAAGATTGAAGTCAGAGTTTGACAACATAGCATATCCCAGATATTGCATCCTCAATGGAATTTCATTAAAGGATGTGGACTTAGCAGAGACACAAAGAAGAAGAGTATGGAAGAAAAATTTCATGACTGGAGGGAAAAACTTTTTGAAAAGAGTTGATCCAGTCATCTGACCATCGTACCCTCTTTCTTGGAACTCAGTGTGAAGCTCTGTTTTAGTGAAGGAATCCTTACCTGCCAGGTCATTCAGTGTGAAGGTTGTGGATATGATATCAGGGGTAATGACGATACTGGTTTCTCCAATTTTGGAAATAATGGATGTAGGCTTTTTGTCTTGTAGTAGAAACTCAGCATTCAACCAAAATTCTTGGAGTGTATCCAGATAAATGGGGGCGTTGGCGGTTAGGATGGGTAAGTATTTGGAATTAAGGAAAATGTCGATGGTGGAATGAAATGGAGTGTTGTCATCTGTTTTAATCAGATAGGGGAGACAATTGTGTGTAGCTTTGGCTTGAAGATCCATTGTAATGGATTTCGAAGGTGAAAATGATTGAAGATTGATGAAGGGTTTGAGAGTGAAGAAGGCGGTTTACAGTATTTTGAATACAATGAGACAGTGTAACATCTGTTGTGGTAAAACAGGGTTTTTATAGGCTCAATGAAACCGCTGATGTGGCCAAACATCTGCTTATATGAGCAGACGTGGCAATCATCTGATGGACGTAACATCTGGTGGAGAACAGCTGTTTTGGTAAACAACTGATACAAACAGCTGATGGATCCAACCGTTGGATTTTTTTTTTTTTAGATATAGTATATATATATATATATAGGTGGACAGTTGTTTTATCTGAACAGATGTTCTGAAACAGATTTTTCAACTAACAATTGTTTTATCTGATCAGATGTTTGGAAACAGACTTTTCAACCAACAGTGGAAATGAATGAAACAGTGGTTGTTTTATCTGATCAGATGTTATAAACAGATTTTTCAACCAAACAGCAATTTTAAGAAAATATTTAATTTCTGAACAATTTTATTTGAAAAAATTTATTTGTTTAATCCATGTTTAACATGCCAATTCTGGAAATCAGATTTGTAAAGGTAGATGTGTCTAAAGCTTTTGTTAACACATCTGCCAACTGATCCTCTGTTGGAACATGGTGTAAAGAAATCAAACCTTTTTCATAGCTGTCTCTGACAAAATGATGTCTTATGTCAATGTGCTTGGTAGTGGAATGAGAGGCTGGATTCTTGATGATATTTTCAGCAGCTTGGCTGTCCAACATGAGTGGAGTCCTAAGTGCAGTTATCCCAAAATCCAGTAGTTGATTTTGAAGCCACATGAGTTGGGCTGTACAGCTTGCAGCAGCAATGTATTCAGCTTCAGCTGTTGAAGTTGAAACAGCTGCCTGCTTTTTGCTTTGCCATGAAACTAAGGCATTCCCTAGAAATTGGCACCCTCCTGAAGTGGATTTTCTTGTGGTGTGACAGCCAGCAAAGTCACTATCTGAATAACCTGAAAGCTCAATGTTTCCATTAGCAGGATACCAGATACCAAGTGTGGGAGCACCTTTGAGGTATCTGAATATCCTTTTCACAGCAATAAGGTTTGACTTTCTGGGTGAAGCCTGGGATCTGGCACAGACACAGGTAGCAAACATAATGTCTGGCCTAGATGCAGTTAGGTACAATAAAGACCCAATCATACATCTATAATGTGTTTGATCAACCAGTTCATCCTTGTCATCAATAGTGAGCAGCTTGACTGTACTCATGGGTGTGCTACATGGCTTACAATCATTCATCTCAAATCTGGTTAATAAGTTCTTTACATATTTGTTTTGGTGAATGAATGTGCCATTTTGCAGTTGTTTCACTTGAAGACCAAGGAAACACTGAAGCTCACCCATGGCACTCATCTCAAACTCTGCTGTCATGAGTTTTCTGAACTCTTCACACATTTGGTTACATGTGGATCCAAAAATGATGTCATCCACATATATTTGAACAATCATTAAGTGTTTCCCTTTCCATTTAAGAAATAAGGTTTTGTCAATTTTACCCCTTGTGAAGCCAATGGATAAGAGAAATGTGGAAAGAGTTTCATACCAGGCCCTTGGTGCTTGTTTGAGTCCATACAAAGCTTTGTTGAGCTTGTAGACATAGTCAGGATGGAATGTGTCTTCAAAACCAGGTGGCTGACATACATAGACCTCCTCCTGAATTTTGCCATAAAGGAAAGCACATTTGATGTCCATCTGATACACCTTTATATTGTGGTTGACAGCAAAGGCTAAAAAGAGTCTGATGGCCTCTAGTCTAGCTACAGGAGCAAAGGTCTCATCATAATCTATTCCTTTTTCTTGTCTGAAGCCTTGAACCACAAGCCTGGCTTTATTCTTGACAACAATACCCCTTTCATCAGTCTTGTTTTTGAAGACCCACTTTGTTCCTATAGGACAAACATCCTTAGGAAGTGGTACAAGCTCCCATACTTGTTGTCTTTTGAACTGAAGGAGTTCTTCTTGCATGGCTTCTACCCAACTGTTGTCTTTTAGTGCCTCTTGGTACTTGACAGGTTGTGTGAGGGATAAGAAACCTGCAAAAAGACAGATATTTGAGGATTGGCTTCTTGTGAGCACACCCTCTCTGATGTTGCCAATGATCTGGTCTGGTGGATGAGCTCTTAAGTAAATAAGATCTCCTTGATATGGAACAATGGCATTTTGAGGTGATGGACAGAGGTTTGGTGACTCTGTTGGTGTAACATCTGTTGGTACTTCTGTAGTGCCATCAGATGTTTGAAATGGTAATGGAGGAATGGGGCCAAGTGGTGTGAAACTTGACTGACTTTTGTCAACAGATGATTGACTTTTGTCAACAGATGATAGGTCAGTGGTTGTGAGGGGTGAAGCAGAGGTTTGAGGATAGGACTGGCCAACAGTGGTTGACACAGCTGTGGCAGAGTTTTGACAATTGTTTTGAACAGCTGCTTCCTCTGATGCAGAATAGACTTTGTAGTGACTGGGAATCACAACATCTGTTCTGTAATCTTGCTGTGGAGACTGTGGAATACCTGCATTGTTAGTTTTAACAGTGATATCTTCAAATTTGAATTTATCTAAATCAAATAATTCAGCAGGGTTTGCAGGGATTTTCAGAGATGAAAGTTCATTGAACTTAACATTCAAGGTTTCTTCTATTGTCTTAGTCCTTGTGTTAAACACTTTGTAGGCCTTAGCAGTAGAAGAATATCCCAGAAAATAACCACAGTCTACTTTGGCTGCAAATTTTGAAATGGAATCTTTAAGATTTAAAATGAAACATGGGCAGCCAAAGATTTTGAAGAATGAGATTAATGGTTTGATTTTGAACAAAATTTCATAAGCAGTTTTTTGATGTCTGGGGTTGATCAAAACTCTGTTTTGAACATAGCAAGCAGTGTTTACAGCTTCTGCCCAAAAGGACAGTGGCAAACCAGAATCTGCTAGCATGGTTCTTGCAGCTTCTATAAGAGTTCTATTTTTCCTCTCAACTACCCCATTTTGTTCTGGTGTTCTTGGGATGCTGAACTGCCTCACAATCCCTTTTGACACACAGAAGTCATCCAACTCCTTATTTTTAAACTCTGTTCCATTGTCACTCCTGAAGACTTTTACTGGTAAGTCATACTGCTTTTCAACCTTGGTGACAAAGTCCTTCAATATACCTGCAGTCTCATCTTTAGAGTGTAAAAAGTAAGTCCATGTAAACCTAGAATAATCATCAACTATGACAAGACAAAATCTTTTTCTTCTTAGACTCATGATTTTAACAGGGCCAAACAAGTCCATATGCAACAGTTGTAAGCACTGACTAGTTTTGGACTCATCAATGGATTTGTAAGAGCTTTTATGTTGTTTCCCTTTTAAGCAAGAAACACAATGCTCATCACATTTAAATTCTTTTGATGGTAAACCTCTGACAAGGCTTTGTTTTGAGAGTGTGTTAATAGTATTAAGGTTAGTATGACCCAGTCTCCTATGCCACAATTCTGTCTCCTTAGTGGAGGCAGCAGAAAACAGACAGACATTTGCCATAGGATTGTCCTTTAACATATCAACAACATACACATTGCCACTTCTATGAGCAACAAGCTGTGCTTTGCTCTCAGCAATAATGGTATCAATCTTTTTCACCACTTCTGGCCCAATAATCTTACAAGTTTTCTTTGTGAAAAATGAGCCATAACCTTTGTCACTCATTTGTGAAACACTCAGAAGATTAAACTTGAGATTATCAATAAGATTGACATTTTCAAACTTGAGTTTTCCTGCCTGTACAGTCCCTGAACCCAACACCTTACCTTTAGAATCATTACCAAAGGATATATCACCCCCTCCATGAGCCAAGAAGTCCAGAAGTAGGGCTCTACATCCTGTCATGTGCCTGGAACCTCCACTATCTACATACCAAAGACTATCTAAACAAGCAGAAGCTCCCTGCACATCAGTAAATGATTAGTTTTGGTGAGTGTCCAAAGCCAAATTGGCTTTGGATGGGTCCTCAGACCTTTCAGACTCAAGTTTTGGAAGGTGATCAGTGGTTTGGACCAATTTTTGAATTAAGGTCAACAACTGCTGCTGACCATTTGCCAGTGCTTGTATGTCAACACTTGGGGCAGCAGTTGTTTGATCACTTCCTGACAGATGATAATACCCATATGGATTCCTGTTCACTCTTGGTTTAGAGGGTCTTTTTGGCTCCTCATAAACATGTGGCAGACTGTGACATGGAGGTTGACCATAACCTCTTGGGTATTTGCTTGTGGGTGGAGCATCTGTTACTTGGACATCTCTAGAAGCAGATGTTTCAAGCCCTTTTGTAACAGATGTTTGGGCAGGTGTGAAAGTCTGTTTGGGCTTTCCTTTTGGAGTACTAACCACAGGGTTTGCAAGAGTTTTTGCTTTGTATTCTTGTATTTTTACATCAAAATTTTTGAGATACAAGCACTCTTTAGTCTTATGATTCTTTTTCCCACATATTGAGCATGTGGCTTTTGAATCACATTCACTTGTTCCTTTGTTGATGTCATATGCTTTTAGAAGAAAACAGTTTTTGGTGACATGATTCTTCTTTTCACAGAAATCACAAAACAAGTTAACAGTCTTTTCTTTCTTCTTCCCCTTTTCAGTCTTCTTTTCAGCAGATGTTTGAGCATCTGCTGGAGAATCTTTCAGGGGAATGACTTTTGCCAAGGGAATGACCCTTGCATGAGGAGCTGTCTTTCCCTCAGGAGTTTTGAAATCAACAGGTTTATAATTCTCAAGAGTATCACACTCATCAGACCAAGTAGGTTTAAATTCATACTTTTCAAGTTCAGCAAAAGATGAGGAACCTTCTGGTTTTTCAAGAACAATTTTCTTACCATTTGGTTCAGTGATTTTAATCTCTTGACCCTGCAGGTTTGTTGGTACTATCTCAACAGACTTTTGACTCTTTGTGTCAGTGTTTTCAAAAGCTGGAGCAGTGGTTGCAAAACCAAAGCCAAACTTCACATGACTTTTGGTTTGTTTGTTGAGTAGCATCTCAAAACCTCTACATGATTCCACCCATTTTTTACATTCAACTTGGGTGGACTCAAGCTCACTTTTACAACTTTGATATTTTGTTATCATAGTTTGGAGCTGGTCTTTGGTTATAGTTGCTTCATGTTTTAGACTGCTAATTTCAGATTCTTTTGCAGTTAAACTTGTTTTCAAATCTTTTGTGAGTTTTTCAAATTTAACTTCATCATCCAAAATTTTCTTTCTAAGGTTTTCATTCACCTCTTTGATATTAGCAAATGCTATTACACATTTGTTAGAACACAATTCTTTAAGAATTTGAGGAGATACCTTAGCAGCAGCCATCAAAGCACAATCACACTTGCACTCACATTCATCAGATGCACCCCAGGGATCTGAGAGATTCACAACCTCTTCTTCAGGTTTTTCACCTGCAACAACTTCACTAACAATATCATCAGTCACAACATCAGATTCAGTTACCACTTCCTCAGATTCAATCTCATCAACCATAGCCATGAAACAAAAATTTTCTGGTTCATTTTCAGCTTTGGCAACTAGTGCAAAGTTCTCATCTGTTAGCTCATCAGGTAGACTGCTCCAATCAACAAAGCCTTGTGTAAAGAAGCTCTGTTGACTAGTCTCTGCAGGAGCAGAAGATGGAGCAGCAGTCGTTTGTACAGGTGGTTGAGCAACAGGTGTTTGCACATAATGAATCTGAGGAACAGTGGTTTGGACATACTGGACAGGAACAGTGTTTGAGGACTGTGCAAAATGAGCAGTGTTTTGCACATTTGGTCCAGGGGTATTATAGGAATTCTGATAAGTGTTGGTCTGTGGTCTTTGATTTGGATAGGTTATCATAGGTGTACCATGTTGACCCCTACATTCCCTAGCAAAATGACCAAACCTATGACATTTATAACACTTGATCTTTGATTTATCCAACCCAACCTTAGATCTGCCAGTCAACCCTGGAAACCTTCTCCCAGTTTTCTTGTAAAAATTATTAGTTCTTACACTGAGAAGGGCCAATTGGTGCATAATGTCCATTTCTTCCAAATCATCAGGGTCAAAGTATTTCAGGTCATCATACTCAAAGGATATGTTGTCAGATGCCTGTATATCACCACCACTTGCTGTGAAAGCATAGTTTGGTGAATAAGAATCAGAGTTAAAACCTGAGTTAAAACCTGAAGTTATGTCAATAAAATGATCATAACTCTGATCCTTTGTGTTTCCAGGCACCTCATCATGACCCAAAAGTGCTGTATTCCCAAACACATAGTCATCAGACACTTTTCCAGAGTCCTGGAGCTTCTTTTTCTGGTTAAGCTCTCTTTCATAGGTCAAGAGCTTACCATGAAGCTGGGTCAGTGATAGATCTTTAAATCCTATTGAGTTTCTCATAACAATAGCAATAGTGTCCCATTTGTCTGGTAATGATCTTAAAAACCTATGGTTCAAAGTTGAATGAGGGTAAGTAAGACCAACCAATTTTAGTTCACTAATTAAGCAGTTAAATCTCTCAAACTGTTGAGTTAATGACTCTCCTTTGACATGACTGAATGTTTCATATTGTTGGTTAAGTATTTCACGGTTGTTTTCAATAACCTCCTCAGTCCCACCAAACTGCTCTTTCAGTGCATCCCACAACTCCTTTGCACTGTTACAGTGTAACAACCCAGCATATATATCATTAGGTAGAGCCATGGCCACAATACTGAAGGCCTTAGCATCTAGCTCAATTTTCTGAAAATCCTGGTCGGAGTAGTTTTCGAGTTTCTTTGGCTCAAACACTTTGGGATCTTCAGTACTCGGCACAGTCGGAACATGTGGTCCGAAGATAACCGACTTCCAACACCCAGTGTTTTGTTGAGCTAGAACATGGCTCATCCGACGTTGCCAGATATTGTATTCAGATCTGACAAGCATCGGTGGCTTGTTGTTCGTGCCAGTGTTATGTGGATCGTGATTGATAGAAGCCATTCTCTGATTTTTCAAAAAACAAAGTCTGTTTAACAACGGTTGAAACGAAATTAAACTATTACTCTGTTTTCAATCAAACTGACAAACGATATCAATAATTGTGAGCTGATTATTAAATTGATTTGTTAGATCGAATTTAATTGACCAAGCTCTGATACCAATTGTTAGGATCTGAGTTTGTTTGTTTTGATTGTTTAACTAAATGATGATAATAATGAAATGAAAATAGAATGAAAGTGCAGCGGAATAATAAACTGTAAATCAAAACAAGAGAGTAATTGTTTTTAGATCGAATGCTTTCATTAATTCAAAGATTACAATCGTACAAGTTACTCCCCCTCAGCCTGATCACACAGTTGTTTGTCAGAGAGAATGTTTTGTGTGTGATGCAATAGAACAGTACATGCACTGTTCTATTTATAGACTGACTCAAACCACTGATGACCTAGGCTGACGTCCCTAAGACAGTGACCTCTAACAGAATAACAAACTTAAACATCTGCTATACAAACTACTGTTACATTGAAAGCACTGATAATAAACAGCTGTTAAAGATAAACTCTGATGGTCTTGTATCCACTGCTGGAGCCTAAGTGCTGTTGGTTCCAGCAGTGCTTTGGTCTTCAGTACTTGTATCACCTGTTGCTCTTCATCAGACCTTTGGTCAGCAGTTGTTCTTCATCAGTTGTTTCCTCAGCAGTTCTTTATATCAGCAGTTGTTGAGCAGTTGTTTGGATAGAACAGTAGTTAGGGTCAGCAGTCTTTTGGGAGAAGCAAGTTGTAAAGACTGTTTATACAAGGATCAAATAGATAGCATATTTTGGCTTTCCAATCATCTGTTCTTCTCCAGGTCAGCAGACCCAACACCAGTGTTGATTAGTGATTAATCTGATGTTGAAATCATTTCTAGTTAATTGATCTTGTGCCAATTTCTAAATGATATGAACATGGTTCCTTGCATCAACACTATCATAGGATTGTATGTTCTAAATGATGAAGTATAGTTTAGTCCATTGTGAATGTTGATAAAACTTGATACCTAAGTTTATTGAGCAATCAATCCGTTAGTACCAATAGCATTATCATTGTTTATCCAATTATGTCTAATTGTTGAAAGCCTTAGTGTTCAATTACCCAAATCCTTAGTGTAATTATCTCTATCTTATTGTTACAAGTATTATTAATCATTTCTTACAAATTTCATTTTAAGCTTCATATTAATCAACAACTATTCAATCAATTCTAAACATCAATTCATAACTCATATAAGTAATTAGCACCTTCATAATCGACAATTTCAAAGTTAACTAGGAAATACTCACTAACCACACGCTCCTTGGATTGATACCCTACTTACCCTATCTACATAGGTTAATTAGGTTTTGTATGACCCTAACGACAGGTCATCAAATGGCGCCGTTGCCGGGGAGCTAGTGCGCTTAGTGTTTAGTTTTTAGTTGGTTATTGTGATTAACTGTTTAATTTGTCTTTGTTACTTCTTTTTGTTCGTTTTTACGCGTGGTGCGTGAAGTGTGCAGGTGACAGATAATGCATGCATGCCACTTGTGTAAAATCTGAAGATTGGGAATTTAGCAAGACTTGATCGTCATCATCACAATGTATTGGGAAGATGATGATAATACTTGTCCTTGTTGTGGGAGCCCATATCATTTGTGGCGAGATTGTCCAGTGGCCCGTAGGAAAATGGAAGCATTTAAAGAACGAGAAGATCGTATTATTTTTGGGCTCGAAAAACCTGGAGGTTCACATTTATCTTCTTCACCGTCATGCAAAACCAAAACAATTTATCGAGAAGGTAACAACCGGCGACCACCCCTTCCACCAACTCTCATTAACCAAAACCGTGCCAATACTCCACCACATCCACAAAACCAAAACCGACAATATCTCAACCAACGACCCGTACAATACACATTATGCCATCCACACTCTAAACCACCTCCACCACCGGAAGATCATTCTTGTTTTTGTTGCGGGAAAATTCACATAAGTGAAGATTGCCCAGTATTCTGGAGTAATCCAAAGTATTGGAAAGAAAAATTCAGGGCTGGTTATAGGGCAAAGCCACGTCAAGAAAATTACCAACCAAAAGCCAACCTTAATTATAACTCAAATTGGGGCTATGAAGGTTATGAATCCGAAGAGGAGCCATTTTCAAGTTACCAAGAAGAATACAATATGAACCACAATGAATATCCTCAACCGACATATGAAGAACCTCAAAACTCACGAGATTCCAAGTTCAATGCTATCATAGATGTGATAAAAGAGGCAAAGCAGGAAAATGAAGTGAGAGGCAAAGCTCATGAAGCTTTGGTTATGCAAGTTCACCAACTAGCTGTGGAAATCTCCCAACTTAAACGTGAGCGTGATGAGCTGGCTAGTGGTGCAGTGGTTTATGCTGATATAGATGAAGATACTGCAAGTCTTTCTGAATGGTTAACTCCAACTGAAGACTTAGTATCTCATGAAGATCTGGTGGCTGAGGTGAAAGTTCTTCACGAATCTCATCCCGTGTTGATTATAGCACCCAACAAAGTGGAGGATGAAGGTTTAAAGATGAAGAAGAGGAAGGTGAGCTGGGAGGATATTGGGCAATTTATTGCAAAATGGCCCTGCAACAAAAATCACCCAATTCTCATGCAAATAATTGAGAATCGATTGTGGATTTGGCATGTAGACTACCGGGTGTATGTTGGAAACTCGGTAGGAAAATGTGGGATAAAACCTTCATGCATATATTTGATGAACAAGTGGAAGGAGAAGGAACAGATTGGGAAACATAAAGTAAACTACCGAGCTTATCTTGGTAACTCGGTAGGAAAATGTTCACTTCAACCACCGTGAGTAAGAGGTACTTGTTAGTTTTTGTATATTTTTGTATTTTTTTTCTTTTTGTTCGTTTTTTTTTTATTTTGTTTGGTAGGTAAATAAACGTTGTGGGTGTATTTCCTATATAACCCTCACGAGACCTCACTCGTCCTCATAACCGGGCTACTAGGAGGTTTAAAGGATCTATCTTAGTTAGTGTATATTCTGTCCACTGATCAAAATTAACTAAAAGATTACTTGGTAATGCTTTTAAACAAAAAGTAAAACCGATAACTCTTAATGTTTTTGTGAGAAGATTGCTTCTACACACTTATGAGTTGCAGGTTTATTTATGATGGAAGTGGAACTATTTTGTTGAAGAACACATGGAATTGAAGAATGAAGAACAACCAGGTGCATCTATTTCCATCTCTTTAATTTTGATCGTTTACTTAGATTTAATAAGTAGATTGTAAACTGTATATTGTTGATTGGGGTGAATTCTTTGGTTTGGCTTTATCACATTCCCGTAAACAATTTGAAACTTCCCTACACATTGAGGACAATGTGGACTTTAAGTGTGTGGAGAGGAGAAAAATTTAAACAGTTTGAAATCCACCATTTAAACACTACACATTGAGGACAATGTTGGACTCTAAGTGTGGGGATGGGGGAGAAAATTTGAAAATTTTTCAAAAATGTCCTTGTCCTTGTATAAACATTTTAAAAACGCAAGTAACTAAGTCAACACGGGATGGTATGAACCATTTTGGTCTTTTGTCATGGTCAGGTTTTGAAAAATTTGCATGATAACTCTCAACTAGTTTTGGTAAAAAGAATTACGGGTGGTTATCTGGGAGTAGTTTGCTTGAAAGGTCGATTTATTACACACATGTCATATACCTACCCATCTTTCCATGTGAGATTTTGAGCAACCACAACATGTTACACTTTATAAAATTCTATCCATTTTGCATGTTGTGTTCCTTTGAATTGAGAGTGCCATTATAGTTGCATACGGTAGAACTTGCACCTTTAATACGTTTACCGCCCTAGATCGATTGTGAACACAAGAATGATTAAGGCATTAGGTTAAACCTTTTATTTTTAAACCATTTTTATCATCCCTGACCCATTCCAATATCCCTTAGTTAACCAATCTTAAGCCTTAAGCATTTTTCAATTGACCACCCATATAAACCCAGTTGACCCATAAGCCTTTTTCACTTTAAACCCGAGTGATGAAAATTCGATTGTAGGTTGTTCCTTTGTGTTGTAAATAGTTCAAAGTTATTATTGTTAGTTGTTTGTTGAAAAAAAAAATTGCAAAAGCATTGAAAAAGAGCAAAGTCTCTTTAAAAAAAAAAACAGGGGTTAGCGTAGCCTACGCCAAAAGTGGCGTAGGGTACGCCAAAGATGAATTGCCTACGTGAGGGTCTGCTGGCCTACGCAAGAAGGATGGCTCGTTGCCTACGCGATTTGCGTAGCCTACGCCAAAAGTGGCGTAGGATACGCTAAGTCTGAAAAAGGTCCATATTTGACCCGGTTTGACCCAACTGACGGACCCACTTGCATTAAAACCGGAAACTCTTCTTTCTAACACCTACCCACCTCTCTCAAACACATCAAAACATCTAAACTCTTCATCTCTTTCACCCATAACATCTCCAACCCTTCCAAACTTCAAACCTTCGTAACTTCTTCAATCCTTCACCAATCTTAACAAATTTTATATCAAAATCACCTAGTTTTTCGAGACCTACAAAACCCCTAACTTGAAATTTGTTAATTTTAACGTTTTGAAGGACAAACGTGGGGCTGAAAAAAACGGGTTTTTGGGTGATTTTTTTTATTATTTGCTTAATTTTTGTTTCTAAGTGTTCCCTCATTCAAGTAGCATCATGAAGGTATGTATTTCACCATCTTTACTTGTTGTTTTCATAATCTACATATTATATGTTTATGTATGTGTAGATGATAGATGTTATGAATGGTAATGCTTAGGAATAATTATTTGGGTAGGAATCCTTGTTGTTGATGGTTAAAAAAAAAAAAAAAAGTTTGAAAATTTTACAATAAAAACAAGAAATAAGTGTGGGGAGGGGATTGTAGAGATATAGAACTTATGGTTGTTGAATTTAAGCGATTAGTACAACATCCTTAATCATTAGTGTATATTCATAAACCATAGGGTACCGTGTTTGGGTAGAATGTAGTTAAGGTATATACTAGTCTTATTAGGATTAGACAACTAATGCTACATTATTGTTTTGAATGCAGAATATCTTTAGAAGAAAGGGTAAGGAGCATGCCGAATCATCTTCTCAACCAAAAAGGAAAAAAGGGAAACGATCCAATTTACGCGATGAATCTGATGATGAGGGTGACGAAATTCAACACGAATTGGATCGTAGCGAAAGGGTGGAGCGTGTTGAAAGAATGGATGTGGACCTTCCCACATGGACCGAAAAATCCAAAAGACTATCAGCCTTTCCTGAAGAAATTAGACCAGCCATGTGGTATCAAAAGATGTCAACATTGAAGCATGATACCGAGGGAGTGTTGGTTTGTGAGAGATCATATGATAGGGAACAGTTGCGGTTAGTGGGATTGACACAGAAGTTCGAAAGAATCGGTTGGGAAGCGGCTCTAGATTATTGTGCAAATCGTGGGAAAAAGATCTATTTGAAGGCAATCGAGCAGTGGATGTCCACAATCGAGCGGGACTTTGGTGATAACCCACCTCTCACGTTGAAGATGACTGGTACTGTGGGAAAGAAAAAGATGACTTTATCCTTCGAGACATTACGTCAAATTGCCAATTTTGACTCTTGTCCGGAGAATGAATATTATTACATCCCCGAGGAGATCTTTTGGTCCAAAACCCAAAAAAATAGCGACCCACAAAACATGTTTGATAATGTGGTCCCGGTTAAAAGGGGGAATGACTACCGCAGAGAGGATATGGCATGCGAGGCCAGATTTCTTTTAGGTATTTCGTTTGAAAACCTAATGGCGAGGCTTGGGGATAGGTCAAAGGTGAGAGGTTGGGATGTTCGGGTGCTACACGCACTCATGTATGGTACACCACGCATATCTTTTAGGCATCTGGTCATGATGAACGTCTGGGACAGTCGCGAAAGCCAAGACCGGAAAATGATTCCACACGTTAGGCTCTTGTCATATCTGATGGAGGCACAAGGGGCAGTGACAAGGTCAACTCCAGCCATTGAGGTAGATGTCATGAAGATGAAGTGGGGAAGTTTTGTCAAGGCAAAGTTCACTTATGAGAAGACTGCAGAGTATCATGTGTTGCTAGATAAACAAGGTAACACAAATATCATGGCATTACGAGAGGATGTGGAACAGGAAGATGATGACGAGGTGCACACAGATGAGGCTGAAGAAGAAGAAGAAGAGGAGTTACAAGTTGTGAGAGAGAGACCGGTGATTCGGGAGATGAGCAGGGAGGAGGCAGAGATGGTAGCAGAGGTCAACCGGGCAAGACCCGGTGGTTATCAAGGTTGGACTTCATTCAAGAAGTCAATTTGGGATCGAGGGACACGAAACATGGTATTAACACGTCAAAGAGAAGACGCGACAATGAAAAGGGAGCAAGCGCGAATCGCAAGGGAAGAGCAGCGAGAAAGAGATCAGGTGGCGAGAGAGGAGAGAAGAGAAGAGAAAAGAAAGGCACGGGAAGATAAACATTGGTGGGCAGTTAATTATGCCCGAGAGATGGACACGGCCAACAGGTTCTTGGAGAGTGAGCAGGTTAGACACCACCAGGACCTAATAGCAGGGCGTCCTTATGAGCCATTTGTTCCCTATGTTGATTATTCAACTATAAGGGAACAACCACAGGAGGTGATCAACCAGGTCAGGTGGCCCCAAGGGATCTCATCCAGTTATCTTCCCATTCCGCAGCCACCACCGCCACCACCACCAGCTGAAGGATCTTCCTCTTCTGCCGACCCACTCAGTGACTACCATGGATGGATGGATGCAATTTTCGGGCATCCGAACGCGCCTTATCCACCACCGGGTCCGAATGATCCCTACTACCGCTGATGGATGGTTTTGGTAACATTTTATGTGTATCATTGTAGACTATTTATTTTTATTGTTTTTCTTTTATTTTGTGTGGTTGACTTTATTTTGGGTTTGCTTGAGTATGTTAGAATTTATGTTTTGCATTCTAGTTTTTTTTTTCTAGTTGTTTTGTATGTGTTGATGATTTGAGAGTGAGCCTAGGATATGCATCACCGATGAGTGTTCAGTGAAAAGGAAAAAAAATGAAGGATGGGAAGCATTCAAGTATGGAGAGCAAGGATTCATCGAGGAAATGGAGACATCTTTTGTTTATCAGGTGCTTTCTATTCTTTAATCTTTTATTTGTTGTTGAATAAGGCTTGGGGTGGAACTTTAATGTTCATGTTAGAAAAAGATGTAGTAGGATGAAACAAAAACATCCTCGCACTTGTGAATTAATCAACTATTTGGTTCCCTTATTCGTGCAAAAATCCCACATTGAGGACAATGTAAACTTTAAGTGTGGGGATGGGGGAATAGCCATATATATATATATATATAAAAAAAAAAAAAAAAAAACCAAATTCTTTTTCACCATGATATTGGATCACAAAATTCGACCCCTAGTCATGGTCATAATTCTTTAAGTTCCTTGATGTGTTTTTCCAAGGATGTTTTGCAAAATATGGATTGCCTAGTTAGAAAAGATTAAGAAGAAATGTAACACTTTTGCATGTCGGCAACCCATATTCCCTTTAGGTTCAGGAAGAGATTATTGAGCCACCACAACATGCCAACACCCTACAAATATTTGTCCACATTCTCCGGCATGTTGTGTTCATTTGATTTGAGTGTGCTATTATAGGCGCATAAGGTAGAACTTGCAATTTTTGATACGCCTACTACTCTAGATCAATTGTGAACACAAGAATGATTAAGGCATTAGGTTAAACCTTTTATTTTTTTAAACCAGTTTTATCATCCTTGAACCATTCCAATATTCCTTAGTTAACCAATCTTGAGCCTGAAACCTTTTCAATTGATCACCCATATCAACCTTTTGACCCATTTAACCTTTTCAATTTTTAAAACCCAGCGTGATGAAAATTCGATTGTAGGATTTTGCTTTGTATTGTATATGATTTGCAATGTTAGTAAAAAAAAAAAAAAAAAAAAAAAAAAAAAAACTGAAAAGTATGAGAACAAATATGTTACAAACAAATGAGAGTTCTCATAGAAAAGCACAAAAATATGCTTGAGTTAGAGATTGAATAAAAAGGCGCAACATTGCCTTAGAATTGAGAAGTTAGTTAGTCGTTGGAATAAATGTCGAATTTTCATCACCTTAGCCACTTAAAATATCCCTTTCCATACCCTTCGCCTAACCCCATTACAACCCGTTTTAAAGACCTTTTGACTTGTGTTCACTGTTGAAAAATATTGTGGAAGGTGATTGAATTGCAAGCTTATGCTAACATGCCCTATGATCGGTTTCGAGTGATTGATACGAAATACTAGCACATTATTTGCTAGCCGAGATAGTAAACCGAGTGGAGTGAACCATTGTGAGGGGTGTGCAAAAGTGTGAAATCGAATCTAGTTGGATCTAGCTAGGCAATTGTTTTAAACATATAAAAACCTTGGAATGTAAATCTACTGACAGGCATAAGTCTTGTGAATTGGAGTATGACTAGGGGCCAATTTTGAGAATCGATAAAATGGTTGGAAATTAATTAGATTGTTGATTGAGCATGGTTTATTGATTTGCTTGAGGGCTAGCAAAAGACAAGTGTGGGGATGTGATGGGTTGATTTAAGGATGTGTATAAAAACACCCATAAGATGCATTTTAAAGATTATTCAGTGTCAAATGGTGTTGCTTTGATCTTGTTATGTCATTTCAGGATTTGACAACAAAAAGGAAGCAAAAATGACGTTTTGGAGTTGCCCGGGCAAGAAACGGAGGCATACGCGAGTTGGAAAACCAAAAACGGACATCTGAGGGAGGTTAGCGTAGGATACGCCAAAAATGGCGTATCCTACGCCAATTGCGTAGGGAGTGTCCAGATAGTTAGCGTAGGCCAGCAGAAGTTTGATGAGGCTGAACAGATTTTGCGTAGGGTACGCCAAAATTGGCGTATCCTACGCTAAAAGTCAAACAGGTCCAAATGTTTCCTTTTTCAAGCCAAAACTGATGGGATCAAGTGTTAATGTCGATTTTATGATCTTTGACTGCGTGAGGAGCTGTTTTGATCTCAATTTTTAATATAAAAATCATCACCATTGAAGAGAAAACATCACACAATTATTCTACAATCATTTTCTACACAATTTCTTGGAAGATTGAAGAGCACATTTTGAAGATGATGAACACCATAGCCATGTTTGGCTAAAACTCTTGTATTACACAAGGGATGTAAGTTTTGATACCTAGGGCTTTAACATTTGGGCATTGCATTGTTTAAACTTTTGATTAATGTTTGTATGTACTTGAATTACCAGTGTTGATTAGTGATTAATCTGATGTTGAAATCATTTCTAGTTAATTGATCTTGTGCCAATTTCTAAATGATATGAACATGGTTCCTTGCATCAACACTATCATAGGATTGTATGTTCTAAATGATGAAGTATAGTTTAGTCCATTGTGAATGTTGATAAAACTTGATACCTAAGTTTATTGAGCAATCAATCCGTTAGTACCAATAGCATTATCATTGTTTATCCAATTATGTCTAATTGTTGAAAGCCTTAGTGTTCAATTACCCAAATCCTTAGTGTAATCATCTCTATCTTATTGTTACAAGTATTATTAATCATTTCTTACAAATTTCATTTTAAGCTTCATATTAATCAACAACTATTCAATCAATTCTAAACATCAATTCATAACTCATATAAGTAATTAGCACCTTCATAATCGACAATTTCAAAGTTAACTAGGAAATACTCACTAACCACACGCTCCTTGGATTGATACCCTACTTACCCTATCTACATAGGTTAATTAGGTTTTGTATGACCCTAACGACAGGTCATCAAATTTCCAAACAATAAAATTCAAGCAGAAACAATAAAAACATAGTGTACTGTAAGGACACAATTACAACAAAATTCAAGCGGCGGAGGGAGGAGGGGAGAGTACTGCGGGGGGGGGGGGGGGGGGGGGAGGAGGAAGGAGGAGAGGAGACGACAGGAGGCAATGACGGAGGACGACGGGGAGGAGGAGCGCAGGAGGAGGGTGAGGAGAGGAGAAGAAGAAGGAGAAGCAGAAGCAGAAGGAGAAGCAGAAGCAGAAAGAGAAGCAGAAGAAGAAGAAGAAGAAGAAGAAGAAGCAGAAGCAGAAGCAGAAGCAGCAGAAGCAGAAGCAGAAGCAGAAGCAGAAGAAGAAGCAGAAGAATAAGAAGCAGGAGAAGAATAAGAAGAAGAAGCATAAGAAGAAGACGCAGAAGAAGCAGAAGCAGCAGAAGAAGCAGCAGTAGAAGAAGAAGAAGAAGTAGAAGAAGAAGAAGAAGCAGCAGAAGAAGAAGAAGAAGAAGAAGCAGAAGAAGAAGAAGAAGAAGCAGAAGAAGAAGAAGAAGAAGAAAAAGAAGAAAAAGCAGAAGCAGAAGAAGAAGAAGAAGAAGAAGAAGAAGAAGAAGAAGAAGGAGAAGGAGAAGAAGGAGAAGAAGCAGAGGAGGAGGCAAAGGAGGCAGAGGAGGAGGAGGAGGTGGAGGAGGAGGACGAGGAAGAGGAGGAAGAAGAATAAGAAGAAGAAGAAGAAGAAGAAGAAGAAGAGCTTTGATGATGTTGAGAAGAGAAGAGAATAAAAAGGAGAAAAAGACAGAGGAGAAGATAAGAGGTGGGAAGATGTTAGAAGACATAGGTCTATGTCTTCACCAAGAAGAGGTTAGAAAGACCTTTTTAAGTAAAACGTCTTCCGAAAACCAAATAATCTGCAGACCTCAAACTTCTGCGCGCGTCTGTGAGGCACAGACAAAAGAGGTTAAAAGTGCTTTTGAGTAAAAAACAAACACCACCTAAGATAACACATGACCCAGAAAAATATAGACACCACCGAGTATCAAATTCTACCAATCATTCACTGTCAACTCACAGTTATCATCACCTACCCTAAAACACCTTAATATGTAGGAGCACTGTCATAGAACATTTTTTCCCTTTTTATTTAAAAGTAAACTATACATTTTTATTCGCGATCACATCACACTTATCTTTTTTTAAATGTTGCCGTATCTTCATAATGGACTTGCTTGACGAGTTGCATGAGAAATTGCATACTACTATCACTTGAGAATATATTATCGTAATCGAGAGGTGAAGTGTATATTCCAAGACTATCATCGATCCATCTTGTAGTGCACAAATAAATGATGCTAGAATTTGTGTAAAAAAAGTTTGGTAGTTAGAGGATAAATAAAGATGGTATTTAAGTAAAAAAAAAAGTGGTACATACAAAGAGTTTTAATTTTGAAGTTTTTAAAATCCCAACGGCTATAATGTCGTACTCACACTACCCAGATCGGTACATATCACCCGATCTCTATACCAAAACCCTCTACCCGAATCATCATCGACGGTTTTCCCGATTAGTGGGGTACCCAGTCAATGTGCCCGATGGTGACCCGGATGGCCTAGTTATGTTAAATAAACATTGGGTATATCGGTTGGGTTGCAGACTAATCTTAGAAAAAATCATAGCCAACTACACCAACATCACACATTCGAATTTGGAATCGATTCATATTATAGCCCGATTCAAACCTTCAAAACCGAATATTACTTCAGTTATGTTCAAATTTCGAGTTTTTAAAGTTTGAATCCATCTATAAACCGCCTCCAAGCTAGAACTGCGGACCGAGACCCCATTAAGACTGTCGCCCCAAATTGCTCTATTGGTCTCAGCCCAACAACATTTATTTTGTATAAGATTAAAGCATTAAAATTAGTCTAGCCCATTTCTCTTTTCTCAAATCCATGTAAATATTTACATTAACTATTTATGTTTCAACCCAATTAGGCCCATTATCTTTAACCAAATTTTATTTTATTTTTTACAAGCAATTTTTTTTACTTTAAATACCACCGAATTTGAACCCACATAACATTTATGGGGGACAACCACCAATACACAGCCACAAGGCCATAGACCTTAAGCAATCTAAATATTTATAAGATAAGATGATTAGTGTTCACTTGGTTTCCACTCATGCATAGTTAACACAAACTTGAGCCATTATTTTATTTATTCTCAACCATTCGTATTCATTTAAACTATGTTTCATATACTGCATTATTTTGACATGGTTTTCCAAATATAAAAACGGATCAAGGTATTATGCATTTTTAGATAGTTAACTATTCTCACTCTATAAGGCTCCTATTCACATAACACGTGATTTAGAAAGGAATAGAAATAAGTTATTGTGCATGGGGGTTGTCGAACAATTCCTCCATAATCCATTGGATGTCTTTGGGAATGTATCGTGGCGTTAAAAACACATGGAGGCTTGGGTATTACGGGCAGCAAACTTGGCCCTCTTATATTAACAACATAAATCAAGTAATCAATAATTGAAGATTACTCTTCTCTCATTTACCTAGTCAAGTCAAGATTATTGACCCCATGATACTTGTCCATGACTCATGTCTTTGTATTTACTTTGTAGCTTTTCATTCAACTTGTATTCCCTATATATTGTAATGTAAATCACTGTACATAACACACAATTTCAATACAAAAACCACTTTGTTTATATCTTATACAAGTGTTAAACATCAATCCAAGTTGTTCCTTACGTGGTGCAGGCTTGGAAACAATCTGATATAAATCCTTTGAGCGGGTTGAACGTACTCCAATATAGACCCTTAAATGGGTTAGACTTAGGGCGGTAAACGAACCAAACGATTTTCATACATCAAAAGTAAAATCATACGGATACATCTCCGCCCGTCTAATTTCATCTTTTTGACTGGGGTGATAAGATGAAATTGGTTTCCTTTCGGAAGGATCCCTTGGAAGATCATCCAAATCTACTTTCAAGGGTTTACTTGTTGAAAATGATGATTCAAGGTTTGATGGTCGTTGTCTTTGATAGAAACTTGAAATATTTGTCTGCATACTACCTAGATACCCAAGACAACAAAAACATTATGACTTGAAATATTTTCTACCTCAATAATATACCTGACACTTGTGACTTAACTTTAGTTCATCATCTAAGTATCTAACCCATCAATAGTACTTTCGATAATATATGAATTCTATATGAATGGCATCAGCTCTTACTAACTCTAAATCTCTAATTCATCTTTCCATATCAGAAAACACCACTAATGTTGTCAGTTTATCACACATTTCTATCACACTAAGTGCCATAAACAGTTAAACAAACATAATAAAATGAAATTAGTTGATAATTTAAAGGAATAATTAACTACCTGTGGGTTGTGGGATTAGTCCGTTGGCGAGGGGAGGAGAAGGAGGGCGGTGGCGAGGGCTCTAGAAGAGGAGGAGGGCGTTTGGGTTGGGAGTGGTGTACAATAAAAGGTAAAATATCACGTCATCGTTAACACCATTGGTGTGAAGGTACACCCCATGGCCTTAGTGTGTCAAAAGTTTTTAAAGGCGTCAAAGGTGGTGCTTTTTAATGATACAATATTTTTCAATGGAAAAACACTACATTGAAAAAACACCGTTTGTCTTGATGTTTATTCAACGTGGCGTTTTCCCATTATTTCTTTTCCTTCTATTTGCTCTTATTTGTACTCTTAGATATGGTGACAATGCTAGCGGCTTGCTAGTTACTCGTCGTTTAATAAGATTGGATGTTCCAAAAAAAATCTTAAGTGCATCGATTAGATCAGTAAAGTATGTGCCTTTTTACTCAAATTAGCGAAATTCCAAATTGAGAAAATTGCAGTTTCCGTCCTTATGGTTTGCCCAAACTAACAAGTTCAGCCCAGGCTTAACACCCTGAGTACCTATGGTTTCATTTTCTAACACTTTATGTCCCCGATACTAACGTCGTTAGTTGTTCCGTTAGTTTTTGAGTAAATTGACTAATATACCCTTAATTTTTTGGGTGAAATGACTCTTATACCCTCTCATCTTCTTTTCCAACCCACCCACCCACCACCACCCATCACCACCATCTCCACCGCCACCCTCCCTCTCCTGACTATCTCCTCTCTCCTCCACCATCTCCACTCCACCTGAAACATCCAATCCAACCGTTTGGGAATAACGAGCTCATGCAAATATGCAATCTTACTTTGGTATGCCAGGGTCCCACAAGCAAGATGGGTCCCACCTTCATATTAATGGTAACCCACGTCATTTACCTTGTTATTATTCCTCTAAGCACATCTTGTCCCTCTTAAAAAAAATAACAAAAAGACATAAGAAACTGTCAAGCTTAGAACAATAAAGTTTTTTTTTTTCCAATACTTGTAGCCCAGTTGGTTGAGGGCCTAAAGTTTCTTATAGGAGGCTCGGGTTTAATCCCCACTAGCTACATTTGAAGAACATTGGTGGAAGGGAAATGAGAGATGACCCAGCCATTGGCTTGGGTTCGAGTCCTGATCCTGATCGGTTTTACCGATTATTTCACTGTCGTGCCTTCGGGCGGGTGAGTGGTCGGGTTTTCCCGGGAATTGGTGGCAATTGGTGGCCCGGGTACTCTCGAGTACCTGATTCGCCAAAAGGGTGCCCGAGAGTGCTCGGAATTGATTCGTTGACCGTTCAAAAAAAAAAAAAGAACAATAAAGTTTTAGTTTGCTATTATATCTTGATTACCATTAAAATGATTTGTCTAATAAAAACAGTTAGAAAGAAATTGTTTTAAGATTTGTTAGTTTGTCTAATGTCGTCCATCCTCCCTGACCTTAAAGAGAGAAGGCTATATGATGCAACACCTAATCCTGAAATTCACGAATTGCAGTGGTTATGAAAGATTGATGGATTTGATGGATTGGGTGTTGCATGTGGAGTGGAGATGATGGAGGAGAGAGGAGATGGTGAGGAGAGGGATTGTGGCGGTGGAGGTGGTGGTGGTGGTGGTGGTGTTGCAGGTGGTGGTGGTGTGTGGGTGGGTGGGAGAAGAAGATGGGAGGGTATAAGAGTCATTTCACCCAAAAAAATTATAGGTATATTAGTCAATTTACCCAAAAACTAACAGAACAACTAACGACGTTAGTCTCAGGGACGTAAAGTGTTAGAAAATGAAACCACAGGTACTCAGGGTGTTAAGCCTAGGCTAAACCTGTTAGTTTAGGCAAACCAGAGGGACGAAAATTGCAATTTTCTCTTCCAAATTACTAATTGTTTTTAGCATTCCTTTTATGCAGCTTGTTTCAAACTTGTTCACATAGGAACTACTATATCGTGGGGAAAGGCATAACTTTAAAAGATTCGATCTGTTAAATGTGCTAGCAAGTTTAAAAGACGAGATAAAAAGGTGAAAACAAAGAGTAAATGTAATGATGAAATCCATAATTACTTTTAACAAGACAACGCTAAAGATTTGTACGATTTATTGTTATTAATATTAAGATTCACCTAAATAAGTGTTATTTGGGACTCATATTATGTATTTCATAATCTATACATATAATAAACCAAAGCCATTTTAATGACATGGCACTCAAAGAGGCATTCTCTTCTTTGAGTGTGCCATGTGTCATCCTATGTGGCATTGAGATATTTTAGGAAAAAAATAATTTAAAAACAAAATTGGATTTTTCACCCTCATGTATCCTCCCATAATTTTTAAACGTTAATATCTTTAATATATGAGATTTTTTAAAGAAAAAAAATTACACAAAATTAACGAGCGTTTTATTATCTTTCCAACGAGTACCATAGTGCTATATAAAAAACGGAGAAATTTTTTGTGAGGTTTTGTTCATACAGGAAAAAAAAACACAAAGTGTTTAGGTAAATCAATAATCATGTATAGACAAGTCACTAATTATGTTTAAATCAGTAAGTATGAATTTTTTTTTCAACCAGAGGCGAATAGGTTAATAGAATTTTTCACCCTCATATATCCTCCCATAATTTTTAAACGTTAATATCTTTAATATATGAGATTTTTTAAAGAAAAAAATTACACCAAATTAACGAGCGTTTACAAAGTGTTCAGGTAAATCATTAATCATGTATAGACAAGTCACTAATTATGTTTAAATCAGTAAGTATGAATTTTTTTTCAACCAGAGGCGAATAGGTTAATAGAGTTATACGTTGTTTTAAGTTAGGTATCAGTATTAGTATGTTAGAGTTGTACATTTGTTTAGTCTTTAGGATATGTGTTAATATTAGAGTTACATTAAAGTTCTACATTCTTTTAGGTTAGGTGTTAGTATTGAAGTTGTACATTGTTAATTTATTTTAGGTTAGATATTAATATTAGAGTTATACATCAGTCTATTTCATATGTAAAATTGATGTATCATATTAAATTTCTCAACCCGGGACGCTCCCGGGGTATAATCTAGTTATAGTATATACATAATATGATGATTCAAAAGGGGATAGCGGCGCAGCTTGTTGCTCGCTTATCCATTATCCAGATGTAACTTGGTTTATTTCGTGATTAATAAAAAATTTATGTATCTTTCTTCATTAAAAAAAAAAAAAACATAATATGAGAGCCGCCGCAGTGCATGTGGAACAACTACTAATCTACTAATTAAGAAAGACCTCGTTCTATAATGGTGACCAACTGACCATTCTAGACTTTGGATTATTTGGTTTTTTATATGCATTATTAGTTTCATTAATGTTTATTTTAAAGTTCATACTTTATGTTTTTTTTTTAAAAGGAGAAACTAATTAACACACTCGTATACTTGCATATTACATGATTTGAATCTTCAACAAATAGATGTAAGGGCGCAACTCAGTGGCGGATGCACATGTTAGATACGGTGGGCATGTGCCCACCGTCCAGCCGGCCGGAGTCGTGTATCAAAGTTTTCATGGTTGTGATACTTTCCAGGTGTTAATGCAATCTGTTGCTGTTCAGAACATGTTATGAACATTTTGTTCTTGAATATTGATCTTTAGAGTGCCTTTTTTCATGCTATGAGTTAAGAATAGTGTGTGTGTGTATATATATATATATATCTATATATATATATATATATGTATATGTGTGTGTCTTATGGTTGTTTTAGATTGAAACTGCACGCAGAAGCTCACCATGCATCTCATTTCAACAAAAGAAAAGACAAAGAAACCAAGAGGTTGATTATAGTTTTAATGAACCGAGTGATTTTTGAGGTACAAAAGCCATGGAAGCTTTTAGTGGAGGAAAAAGTAAGTGGGAGAGAGAAGATGCTATAGAAACCGAGAGGATGATTATAGTTTTAACTTTTAACCCTTGTAGTACAACTAAAGTTACAAATTAAACATTTTATTTGATTTGATTTTTTAAATAATCCTACAAGTAAACATCTAAACATAACATATTAATCATAACAAATTATATATTCTAGATGACTAATATGTTTTATTATCGATTAATTAGTGATTAATTTATTAGTGCCTTAGTATTTTGACTCGAGGTTTATAAGTATTTTTTTCATATTTGTGACATATTATTGTGTTTAGTCAATTATTTTTAAATGCATAAGTAGATAAATATTAAATGAATACACCGATCCATTTTGAACTGATTTATTTTAATTCAATTGTTTTTTACTAGACCTAGTTTGTGCCCCCCGTAATAAAATTTTCTGGATCCGCCACTGGCGCAACTCTTAAGGGGCGGTCGACCCTCAGAATTTTCGTTAATAAATTCCGATTATATAGTATTCGTATAGAAATTTTTTCGTATATACAGTTTCGACCCCCCGAAACTAGTGATTTGTTAAGGCACAATAAAGAATGGTCCATGAGATTTGTGAAAAAGGGATAATAAAGATCTATCATTCTGTTTTGTTGTTTAACAGTCAACAATTGACAATTTTCGTTTTTAACTAGGGAAAATTTTGTAGATTATGAATATTAGGATTCAATTTTGTTATGTTAATTTTGTTATTGTCATCAAGGTTTTTTTATATATATATTGAATCGGATTTACTATTCGATCGGATTTAGTCATTCTATTTTTTAACATTTGAAAACAGGATTTGATCCTAAGACACAACGCTATTATGTCTTATCATAATGGTTCTCAATTCTTTAAGGTTTTGCATGACCCATCGTCAACAGTTTGGGTATGTTTAATATTATTGACCGAATTTATGTGTAATACGAAATTATGTTTAATCTATTTTTACGAAATTATGTTTAATATTATTTATTGTCATTAATAATAATTGACCGAATTTAATGTTATTTATTACGATTCTTTTAATCTCATTAATTTATATTACTATTAATACGAAATTCGGTTTACCATAATAACTCTCATTTATTTTTTTGTAAGAATGATTGATTATGAATCAATTTAACCCGTAATTTAGGCTTACCATATTTTATGTTGAGTTAGAAAAGTCACCGACTCAAGTTCTTGGAATTCAAATTTCAAATATTAAACTATATCCTATATGCAAATATATTTTATATACTCATATATTATTAAGTATACGACATCAATATTCATATATATATATATATATATATATATATATATATATATATATATATATACACAAAGCCATCCGCTTTATATTATCAGTGTATTTAAATTTCATAGATGTTACATACACGTATGTTAATTTATATAAATCACTCTTGAGTAATACACATATATTTAACATATTCACCTTTTAAAAAAACAAAATCATATCTAATGTATTTTTTTTGAAAGTTAAACTTCATTAAACAAAGCCACGAACAGTCCTCAAAACGAGGACCCCCGGGCAACAAACGACATTACATCACGTCTAACGGATATTTACACCAATCAATCCAATCAATACTTTGAATTCTAGACCTATTTCGGAACCAAAAATATGAAGTCGTTTTGATGCTTTCCACCACTTCAATAGCACAACGCCTTTTGCTGTTGAAAATGCGCTCATTTCGTTCTTTCTAAATAACCCACATAGAAGTAAAGACGATACCTTGCAAAACGTATTTCGATATTTTGGAACTCGCTTGAGCAGAAGCTATGTTTATAATATCAGGCACATCGAACAAAAAAGAGGGACTAAGACGGCACCAGGCTTCAATACGAGACCATATTTCCGCAACAAAACAGCAGCAAGTAATCATATCTAATGTATAGGTCGATTTTTTATAATTTAAACTAAAAATCTCTGTATATTAACATCTAATGTATAGGTTGATTTTTTATAATTTACAATAAATCATAACTAATATTATTTATTGTCATTAATAATAATTGATCGAATTTAATAGCATTCAATCTGAATGATTGATTATGATTTTAATATCATTTTGATATTATGTCTTTCCTTTTTTTTTTGTATGATTTCATTATTCAATATATTAAAAGGTTGTTTCATGTAATGATTACAATTCTATCAATTTATTCCGTAATTTAGGCTTACCATAATTTATGCTGAATTAGAAAAGTCACCGACTCAAGTAAGGTGTTTAATATTATTTATTATAATAATTGACCGAATTTAATGTTATTTTTAAAAATTTTAATCTCATTTATTTATATTACTGTTTTTTCGAATTTATGTTTAATATTATTGACCGAATTTAATTTTTTATATTATGACTTTCCTTTAATCAATTCTCATTAATGGATAATCATCTAAATGATTTCAATAGTAATAAGCTAATTTTAAGATGTTAATAATAACCAGACAATCATTGGTAAGTCAATTTCAAACGCGGATGTTTTTAATGTAATTGATTTGAATTTTTATTACGATTTTTAGGTTATTTATTAAGATTTTTAATCTCGTTTATTTATATTACTATTTTTACGAATTATGATTGGTCTTGATTGCAATTAATAAGATTTATTCATTTTTATATATTTTTATTATGTTACAATTAATGTTATTTATTGACATTAGTAATAATTGACCGAATTTAATGTTATTTATTACGATTTTTTAATCTAATTTATTTATATTACAATTAATACGAAATTATGTTTAATCTATTTTTACGAAATTATGTTAAATATTATTTATTGACATTAATAATAATTGAGCGAATTTAATGTTATTCATTAAAAATTTTAATCTCATTTATTTATATTAATGTTTTTACGAATTTAGGTTTAATATTATTGACCAAATTAAATTTTTTATATTATGACTTTTTTTTAAATCAATTCTCATTAAACGATAATCATCAAAATTATTTCAATAGTAATGTGCTAATTTTAATATGTCAATAATCATTTGTCGATAATTGGTAAGTCAATTTCAAACGCGGATGTTATTAATGTAATTGATTTGAATTTTTTATTACTATTTTGAGTTTATTTATTAATATTTTTAATCTAATTTATTTATATTACTATTTTTACGAATTATGATTGGTATTGATTGCAATTAATAAGATTTATTGATTTTTAATGTTATTTATATGAGTTTTAATGTTGTTTATGGACATTAATAATAATTGACCGAATTTAATGTTATTTATAACGATTTTTAATCTCATTTATTTATATTACTATTTTACGAAATTATGTTTTATCTATTTTTACGAAATTATGTTTAATATTATTGCCCGAATTTAATTTTTTATATTATGACTTTTCTTTAATCTATTCTCATTAAAAGATAATCATCAAAATCATTTCAATATTAATGTGCAAAATTTATGATGTCAATAATAATTTGTCGATAATTGGTAAGTCAATTTGAAACGCCGATGTTTTTAATTTTATTGATTTAACTATTGATTACAATTTTGCGGTTACCATTGAAAATTTTAATCTCATTTATTTATATTACTATTTTTTCGAATTATTATTGATCTTGCTTGCAATTAATAAGATTTATTCATTTTTAATGTTATTTATAATGAGTTTTAATATTATTTATTAACATTAATAATAATTGACCGAATTTAATGTTATTTATTATGATTTTTAATCTCATTTATTTATTATTGACCAAATTAAACGAATTAAATTACGAATATATTACTAATACTAATACTAATATTACGATTTTTAATCTCATTTATTTATTGTTGACCGAAATAAATTACGAATATATTATTAATACTAAAACTAATATTACAATTTTTAATTTTAATCTCATTTATTTCTTATTAACCGAATTTAATTTTTCTATTACGATTTTTGTTTTACTATTCGTAAAAATAGTATTATTGACCGAGTATATTACTAATACTAATACTAATACTAATTTTACGATTTTAGTTTTACTATTCATAAAAATAATATTGTTAACCGACTTTCATTTTAATATTATGACTTTATTTTAATCAATTGTCATTTACACGATTAATATCAAAATGGTGATACATTCGTGTGCTAAAATTAAGCGTCTTTAATGATCTCCCGTCAATTACCAATTGATAATCGATATTACTATTTTAAGATGTCAATAATAATTTGTATATAATTGGTAATGCAATTTGAAACGCGGATGTTTTTAATGTCATTTATTTGAATGATGTGTTATGATTTTGTTGTTATTTATTAATATTTATAATCTTATTTATCGATATTACTATTTTTACTGATTTCAGTTTAATATTGTTGACCAAATTTAATTTTTATATTATGACTTTCTTTTAATCAATTCTCATTAAATGATAATCATCAAAATCATGTCAATAAGTGTGCTAATTTTAAGATGTCAATAATAATTTGTATATAATTGGTAAGGCAAATTGAAACGCGTATGTTTTTAATGTCATTGATTTGAATGATTGATTATGATTTTGTTGTTATTTATTAATATTTTTAATTTTATTTATCGATATTACTAATACCAATATTACAAATTTAGTTTAATGTTGTTGACCGACTTTCGTTTTGATATTACAACTTTTTCTTTTAATCAATTTTCAATTACACGATTAAACTCATCATGGCCTTAAATTCGTATGCTAATTTTTAGTTTCCTAATTTTAATATGACAATAATAATTTGTAGATAATGGGTAAGGCAATTTGAGAGGCGGGTGATTTTAATGTCATTGATTTGAATGATTGATTATGATTTTTATATTATTTATTAAGATTTTTAATCTTATTTATTGATATTACTACTTCTACGAATTTTGGTTTAATATTGTTGACCGAATTTAATTTTTATATTATGACTTTCATTTAATCAATTGTTATTAAACGATAATCATCAAAATCATTTTAATATGTATGATAATTTTAAGCGTGCTAATTTTAAGATGTCAATAATAATTTGTAGATAATTGGTAAGGCAATTTGAAACGCGTATGTTTTTAATGTCATTGATTTAGATAATTGATTATGATTTTGTTGTTATTTATTAATATTTTTAATCTTATTTATCGATATTACTAATAATAATATTACGAATTTACTTTTAACGTTGTTAACCGACTTTCATTTTGATATTATGACTTTCCTTTAATCAATTGTCAATTACACGATTCAAGTCATCATGGTCTCAAATTCGCATGCTAATTTTTAGTTTCCTAATTTTAATATGACAATAATAATTTGTAGATAATGGGTAAGGCAATTTGAGAGGCGGGTGATTTTCATGTCATTGATTTGAATGATTGATTATAATTTTGATGTTATTTATTAAGACTTTTAATCTTGTTTATTGATATTGCTAATATTACGAATTTAGTTTTAATATTGTTGACCGACTTTAATTTTGATATTACGTCTTTCCTTTAATCAATTGTCATGAAACGACAATTGATACTTAATCAAACGACAATTTTGAACCTATTTTAACAACAAAATTAAATGATAATATAAATTTTCAAAATGTTACTTTTTGTTAAAGAATTATATTACTTCAATCACAATTAATAATGATTACTAAAGATGTGTAAGGCAATTTGAAACGTGGATGTTTTTAATGTCATTGATTTGAATGATTCATTATTGAGATTGTGGCAGTTTTAATATTATTTATTAAGAGTTTTAATGTTATTTGTTGACACTAATAAGAATTTTTAAATTCTGATTGGAATTTATTGCAATTAATAAGTTTTATTGAGATTGTAGCAGTTCTAATGTTATTTATTAAGAGTTTTAGTGTTATTTATTGACATTAATAAGAATTTTTAAATTCTGATTGGACTTTATTGGCAGAGATGAATATATATCATATAATTATTACGAAAATTATAATTTATTAATTACTATTTACTTGAAATTCATTTGTAAATAAATGATAAATTCCTCAATCATTCAATTGTATATTAATAAATTAAATTTTATCAGTAATTAACAGTTTCCTAAAATATATACCATATTCAAAATTATTTTCAATCATATTAATAATATTGCGTCTTTATTATTTGTTTTTAAATCACATCAAATCAAACATTTGTTGATTCATATATTTGTTATTGGGTAACATTAATCTTTTTTTATGATAATTTACAATCAACCAAAATTCATACGAATTGTATTACGTAACTTTCAATAAATAAAATTTGTATACTACAATCTTTATAGAATTTTTTTTATTTAATATGGACATGTATAACATATATATTGGTCACTTTTGTGAAACAAAAAAGTAGCTTTAAAACATATTATACTATGTATAATCACAAACTGAAGATGAATAGTGTGTAACTCGGGTGTTTAGCTTGGGTTTATTTTTTGTTAACTACAGTTTGTTTGTGTGGTGTTGTTGTCTTCTTACTTGATTTTTGAACGGTGATGTCCTCATTAACCCAACAGTACACGTGTTCCCTCATCTTTTTCCCTCTCCCTTCTTTTCAGATTCCCATATACACGTTCACACTTTCACTATTCCTAAATATGCACTTTCTTTTCTTTTTCAGAATTTAAGAGAGCTAGGGAGAGAATAGCAACTGGAGTGGATGAGAGATTTAGATCAGAGAGATAGAGAGTGACCTCCGGCCAACCACTCTATGTCGATGCACACTTCATCAGCAACACTCGATGATGACGTTTTCATCATTGTGTTGGCGGTGGTCTTTGGCGGCGCCGTCGGTCAACCGGTTAAGGTTTCGATTAACTTCCGGTAAGCCCTTTACTGTTGCATGTTCTTTATTTTGTTTGATCGAGTATACCTGAACCTTAATTCGCCAACGAAGGTTGAACTAATGAGTAGGTACCATCCGGTGGGCTTCTGACGAAGATTTCGGCGAACGGGGAGATGTTTATCTGGATGGAACGACACATGTTTCTATGGTAATTGCATTGAATTGATGTTAACTTGCTCAGTTGATCACCTTGATAGCAGTATGCAGGTGAAGGAAGGCGACAGAGATAAGACACTACAGTCGAGATCTGTAAGATCAAGCGACAAGTTTTCAGTTCCACCGTCTGCTTCCAATGGGTTCTTGAAACGAAGGTAATTGTTTATCAATTAAGGATGTGAAGAAGAGGTTTTAGATGAAAATGAAGAACAAAAAAAATATGATTTTAATGTACAAAGAACAATTACATATGCTATTAAGTAGTTAGCTTCTCCATTTGGCTACGCAAGCCTATTGGTTTTCCAACAAACATTATGCTCTTTAATAGTGTGTTTGGTTTTGCTCATAATTGCAAAAGTCGTCCGAGTTGACCGATTACTCGCCGAGTACTCGCTACAGGGCGGGTCACCAAGTATAGCCGAGTTGGCCGAATATTCCGAGTACTCCCCGCATAGGCCGATTCGACACCTGAGTACTCACCTGAGTGCCGAGTACTTGCAACTCCCCAGTCGGCCAAGTTGATAGCGCCTAACGACTTCTGCAACCAACTTTTGCTTTTTTTATTTACTAGCTTTTTACTGTTCGGATAAAGAACTTTGCTTGTGTCTGTTGAAAAAGGAATGTATTTTTAGAGGGAATCAGCATTCATTATCCCCCAAAAATAGCCAATATGCCAGCTCATGATTTCTCAATCACAGCCATATCATTTAATACTTTTCTTGTGTAACATTTTTCTAAAGCCTATAAGAAGAGGCTGTCATCTTCTTTGTAATACACACAAACACAACAACAATAATCAATGAAAAGTCAATTCCCTCTGATTATCATTCTTAACATGGTATCAGAGCAGTGAGAGATCCTCACGATTCGCTCATCATCTACCTTTCTTTGCCACCATGTCTGACGACGGCGACCTTATAAACAATGACCTTACAACTCAAATAGCCAACATTCTCAAAAACAACCTTAACATTCAGACCTCAAACCACAAACTGTCTGATAGCCTACAAATCAATATCAAACTGAATAGCCAAAATTATGCCCTCTGGGCAAGAATGATCAGTGTCACACCCCAACCGATGGCGGAAACATCGAGGTGAGACTTGTGATAGATTGTTCAAAGACTTCATGACACTAGAATTCGTGACAATGTGATTTAAAGATAAAATTTCATTCATAGCATAATCCTCGTCTAAAAAGATAACATAATAAAAATTGTTTTCATGAAAAGAGAAATAAGACATCAAAATATAGAACTTAAACTAGCGTGAGTTTCTAGTCCAATCCTAAGTAGATTTCTTGAATATCTTGCATCAAACATTTCCTGCAACATGTATAAAATATCCGTCAACACATAAAGCATTGGTGAGCATACTAGTTTGAGTCTAAGTACATAGTATAGAAAAGTCTACTCGAATCATCATGTTATAGGCATATGCACGTAGAACCATACAAACGGCAACAACACTCGATAACACAAAAGACTTCATCTTATCATGACCCATAAAGGGGGCGGCGTGTCAACCTATAGCGCTATACATGTAAGGTGGGTTGTTAACTAATCGTACATTTGTATGTAAGACTTTGAATTCTAGCATGGCATAGCATAATAGCATTTAGATTGAGCATAATAGTTTAAGAGTATGAAAACGTTTAAGTTTTGATAGTGATACATGTTGAGCCCCAAAGAATAAAGAATAAAAAGGGGACAAGTATGAACTCACCTTTGGGTGCGTTTGATAGAGTTCCAAAAAGGTAAGTCTTGGTAGGTTTAGCTTTAGCCTTGGTTATCTAGAATTAAAGAATAAAGGGTCTTAGGTTCGGGTTTAGATTATAGATTCACGAGAGTCATGCAAGCCTTTTAGGCGAACCAAAACACAAACCACCATGAAGGTGATTCGGATGGTCATAAGAATCAAGCAAGCCTTTTAGGCGAACCAAAACACAAACCACCATAGAGGTGATTCGGATGGTTATGAGAGTCAAGCATTGGTAAGGTAGGGATGTATCCACAAACCTTTCCGAGTTATTAAATTAGTAGAGTTTATATAATTTAGTATTTATATAATATAACTTAGAAAGTAGGGTATGGTGACTTAGTTTGGATGAGCCTTGGCCTTCCTTTTGTTAACCATGAACCATAACACAAGTCCCTCCATCATTGAGTTGTTGGTGAACTTGGTTGGTATTATTAACAACCTAGTGCATAAAAGATAATAGAAGATGACCACATTTGAGGCCTCAAATTGGTGCCCTACTCATGTTTATTTGCCATGGCAAATAGGAGAGAGGTCCTAGAGGTTTCCTCAAAGGGTTTGAAGAAGAGGAGAGTGAAGAAAGTAGAAGAGAGGTTGAAGGTGAAGTGAGAAACTCACTCACTTATTCTTGAGAGAATTCTTGAGAGATTAGAGAGGATTTAGAAATGAGCAAGTGTTAGAATGGGTAGGAGTGGTGTATTTATAGTTGGAGTGAAGGGGTTGGGTATTTAATGAATTAATTAGGGTGGTTAGAAGTTAATTAGTGGTAAATATATATTTAAAAGAAAAAAAGAAAAAAAAATAAATGACAAAAAAAAAAGATGGACGGCAATTCTTTTTTCTTTCATAACATTTCATGTTATGTTTTGTTTTGTTTTTTTTTTTGTATGATTATTATTATATATATATATGTTTTATTAATAATAAGTATATAATAAGATCTTAACTAAATAAGTTTCTTGTTATAACGCCTAAATTGAATAGGGTAAAAAAAAAATATAATGGCGACTCGTCATGAATCGGTATGAGTAACATAAAAGAAGCGAGTAACGGCAAGCTTGGAATTTGTTTAAATATAGCATTCACAATACAAGAAAATTAAGAATCACGCGACGTTACATAAAGTTTGCGTCGCGTAGAATTTATAGATTAAGATTAAATGCAATTGATAAAATACTTTTCCATTGATCATAAGCTCGGGATTACAAGGGTGTAAAAAATGACAAGATACAAGAATACAAGGACTAGAACAGAAAATACGAAAAATACAAATGTTACAGTCTCCCCTACTTTAGGAAATTTCGTCTCGAAATTTATTCAAGTGGCTTGACTGAAAAGATGTGGGTACTTTTTCTTCATTTGTTCTTCATGTTCCCAAGTGAATTCGGGTCAATTCTTCGATTCCCAACGAACTTTAACTAGCGGAATACGTTTTCGTTTGAGTTGTTTGACTTCACGATCCGTTATTTCCACTGGTTTTTCGACGAAATGCATAGTCTCGTCAATTCGTACATCATCAAGAGGAATGTGTATGTTCCCTTCGGCTAAACACTTCTTCAAATTTGAGACATGAAAGGTGGGATGGACATTGTTGAGTTCTTGGGGTAACTCGAGCTTGTAAGCCACTTTCCCGATTCGCTCAATGATCTTGAACGGTCCAACGTACCGTGGAGCTAACTTTCCTTTCTTTCCAAATCTGACTACTCCTTTCCAAGGAGAGACCTTGAGGAGTACTTGATCACCAACATTGAATTCAAGGGGTTTTCGCCGCTTGTCAGCATAGCTTTTCTGACGGCTTCGAGCAGCTAAGAGATTATCACGGATCTGGATGATTTTGTTGGTCGTTTCCTGGATGATTTCGGGACCAGTGATTTGTGCTTCACCAATCTCGTGCCAACATATAGGAGAACGACACTTTCGGCCATAGAGAGCTTCGAATGGAGCCATTTGGATGCTGGTATGGTAACTGTTATTGTACGAGAACTCGACCAATGGTAGATGAGCATCCCAGTTTCCACTAAAGTCGATTACACAAGATCGTAGCATGTCCTCAAGAGTCTGGATCGTACGTTCAGTTTGACCATCAGATTGAGGATGAAAAGCTGTACTAAGATTAAGCTGAGTTCCCATGGCAGCCTGAAATGTTTCCCAAAGATGGGAGGTGAATCGACCATCACGGTCTGAGATGATGTCAAGAGGAATGCCATGACGACAAATGATTTCCTTGGTGTAGATATGGGCTAGCTTCTCAACTTTGTAATCTTCCCGAATGGGAAGGAAGTGAGCTGACTTGGTTAAACGATCAATGATTACCCAAATACTATCATGTCCAGATGATGTTCGAGGGAGCTTGGTAATAAAATCCATAGCAATACTTTCCCATTTCCACATGGGGACTTCGGGCTGTTCAAGCAAACCCGACGGTCGTTGGTGCTCGGCTTTTACTTTGGAGCAAGTGAGACATTTGGACACAAAGAGAGCAATGTCCTTTTTCATACCGGGCCACCAATAAATGCGACGGAGATCTTGATACATTTTATCCGCACCGGGATGAATAGAGTATCGGGATTTATGCGCTTCATTCATTATAAGAGTACGAAGGTCATTACGACTGGGAACCCAAATACGATCAAGATAATAAAGAATTCCATTTGCCTTGGACTCCAAGTGTAACTCGGCACCACAAGACATTTCTTCGTATAGAGTATTTTCATTGACCGATGTATGTTGAGCGTCTCGAATACGATTAAATAGATCATTTTGAAATTGAGAGCTACGAAGACGGTCGATTTCTCGGATGTTGCATAGAACTGCATGACTTTTTCGACTAAGAGCATTGGCTACTACATTCGCTTTACCAGGATGATAGCGAATTTCACAGTCGTAGTCGTTTAACAATTCGACCCATCGTCGTTGTCGTATGTTAAGATCTTTTTGATTAAAAATGTGTTGGAGGCTTTTGTGATCGGTAAAAACAACACATTTCGTACCATAGAGGTAATGTCTCCAGATTTTTAAGGCAAAAACCACGGCACCAAGTTCGAGATCGTGAGTGGTGTAGTTCTTCTCGTGGATTTTGAGTTGCCTTGATGCATAGGCGATGACTTTGCCTCGTTGCATAAGAACGCAACCAAGACCTTGATTCGATGCATCACAATAAACCACGAAATCATCATTCCCCTCGGGAAGAGCTAGAATAGGAGCATCACAAAGCATAGACTTGAGGGTTTCAAAGGCTTCTTCTTGCTTAGGACCCCAAATGAAAGGTTGGGATTTTTGAGTCAAAGCGGTGAGTGGTGTAGCAATTTTGGAAAAGTTGGAGATGAACCGACGGTAGTAACCCGCCAATCCTAGAAAGGAACGAACTTCGGTAGGAGATTTTGGTGCAATCCAATTTTTAACGGCTTCAATTTTGGCAGGATCAACATGAATACCCCTATCGTTCACAATATGCCCAAGGAATTGAACTTCCTTTAACCAAAATTCACATTTAGAGAACTTGGCATAAAGTCGTTCGGCACGTAGGAGTTCTAGAATCAAACGGAGATGTCGTTTATGGTCGTCTTCGGATTTGGAATAGATCAAGATGTCATCAATGAAGACAATCACAAAACGATCCAAATAAGGTTTACACACTCGATTCATTAGATCCATGAATACTGCGGGTGCATTGGTTAAACCGAAAGGCATCACCATGAACTCGTAGTGACCATATCTTGTGCGAAAGGCAGTTTTTGGAATATCTTCTTCGTGGATTTGAAGTTGATGGTATCCCGAACGAAGATCGATTTTTGAGAAACAAGTAGCTCCTTGGAGCTGGTCAAAGAGATCATCAATGCATGGAAGAGGGTATCGGTTTTTGATAGTGAGTTTGTTAAGCTCACGATAATCGATGCACATACGGAAGGATCCGTCTTTCTTTTTAACAAACAAAACAGGAGCACCCCATGGAGAAGTACTCGGGCGTATAAAGCCTTTTTCGAGCAGTTCTTGGAGTTGACTAGCAAGTTCTTGCATTTCGGAAGGTGCGAGACGATAAGGAGCTTTTGCAACAGGTGTAGCACCGGGTATGAGATCAATGCGAAGTTCAACAGAACGAGCAGGAGGAAGACCGGGTAGATCTTCGGGAAAAACCTCGGGAAAGTCACAAACGACAGGTATGTCTTTTATGCCTTTTTCCTTGTCTTTGGTTGTTACCACATGAGCCAAGAATGCAACATATTCCTTACGGAGATACTTTCGAGCTTTGGTACAAGACATGAGTTTGAGTCCTTTGGAGGCTTTCTCACCATAGATTTGTAAAGTGTCACCGCTAGGAAGCGGTATACGGATAAATTTTTCGAAGCAAACAACTTCGGCATGATGTTTTGCAAGCCAATCCATGCCTACTATGATGTCAAAGCTTCCCAATTGCATAGGATTTAGATCTATGGAGAAATCATGGTCATTAAGATTCAAGGTGCAGTTTTTGATAATGAAATCAATAGAGATGGGTTCACCATTTGCGACTTCAACGGTGAAAGGTTCCGATAATTTAGATCGTGCACAAGCAAGTGAGGGTTCAAATTCTAGAGACACAAAACTCTTATCCGCACCAGTATCAAAGAGTATAGAAGCGTAAGATCCATTAACAAGGAACGTACCGTTCACAACATCATTTTCAGTTTGAGCTTGGGCCGCATTGAGGTTGAAAGCGCGACCCCTTGGTGGTTGATTTTGAGCCGGAGCTTGAACTTGAGGTTGGTTGTTGCAGGTACATTGAGGAGCAAAATGGCTAGGATCACCACACTTAAAACATGCACGACCATTGCCAATGGCTAGAGGAGGTTGGTTAGCGACTCGGGGTTGGTTGGTAACTTGAGGTTGGTTGTTTTGGGTTCTAGGGGCAACCTTGCAGTTTTGAACAAAGTGTCCATAGTGGTTACAATTGGTGCATAGACGACAAGCTACATTAGTTGGGTGGTGAAAAGGGCATATGGCACATTTTGGGTGTACTCCAGTATAAGGTTTCTTGGCAGGCACTTGGTTAAGAGGGGTTGGAGCTTGAGCTTCGGTGGATGGAGTGGTAACGGCATAGTTTTGGGTTCGGGACTTGCGTTTGCGGTTATTGCTATGGGTTGATGGGGTTTTGGCTTCCTTTGGTTTGTCGGTGGGAATGGTGGTGGTTTGATTGACGGTTTTGGTGGTGTTTGGGATAGTTAAGGTTCCATCTTTCACTTGGTTATCCGAGATTTTGGAAGCTAAACGAATGGCTTTTTCTAGGGTGGTGGGTTCGTGTGACACCCGGCAAATTCTGGTTAACAACGTTGTCTAGATGAAAGTCTACCTTAGCGAGTCACGCGTATATTGTACTTAACTGGGTTAGTTAAGTCGGGGTATGGTTCGGGAACTATTGGTTAGTCTAGAAGATCATTGGATGTTGGTCTAGAGGTTCGTTAGATGTCAGTCCTTAACCAAGTGTACAAACGGTGACGATTTGTAGGATCGTCAGGGCATACGGAACGTACGAGTCTCGAGTCCCGGGAATTGGTGAACGAGTGTAAATATGTGTATTTACTTGTGTTATGTGTTTACAATCATTATGTGACTTGTCGGTACGTGAATATGCATTAACATACGTTAAAACGGGGTTTAACGCACAAAACGCACAAAACCAACCCCTATAGGCGAGTAGGAGGCCTAATCACCTATAGGGGAGGCGAGTAGGGGACCCTAAGGGCGAGTAGGGCCCTACTCGTGTATAGCTAAGGGCGAGTAGGCCCCAATTGCCTGAACAATCAGGCGATTAGGATTCCTAATCGCCTGAAACTGCTGCATACTCGCTAGTAACGGGCTGGACGACTAAAAACGACTATAAATACCATACTTAACCTCCTAAACTTCATTATACCAACCCTAGTCGTCCCATAACCCGCCCCAACACATAAACAACCTCTGGAAGGCGATTTTTGATCAAAACTCAAGGTTTCAAGCTTGAATCATCATATTTTCATAATCCTAAGGTTTGATTTCCATCCATAACTCTTTATAAACGTTTTTAATCAATCCCTAATGGTCCAGACCTATTCTTAAACGAAAAAGCTTTCTGAAAATCGTTAATAAGGATTGTTAATCTGATTATAACTAGTATGCATGCATTATGAGTGTGTATGATTAGAAAGCTAGGGTTTTTATGATTCATGATGATGATTTGATATGTTATTATGATAGATCAGTATTGATATTGATATTATGATAATAGGAATCTCAGTAATTGGATATTAGGGTTATGATTACGTGTGTTAGTATGATGTTGCATGCTATGTGAATGGTGTTTGGATTACTTGGTTGCATGCAGGACTGATTATACGAGGTTAAACGAAGGATTTTGGGTTAAACATGTTTAGGATAGTGTTTGGGATGATATGGGGTGGTTACACACGTTCTGGATCTGATTTGGAGCGTTAAACGCGCGAAAAACCGGAACAGCAAGGTTACAGGCGAGTAGCATTCCTAATCGCCTATGTTATAGGCGAGTAGGGTGCTAATCGCCCATAATATAGGCGAGTAGAGGCCTACTCTTGTGTAAGATCAGGTGATTAGCCCGAATTGCCTATAAGTTCATGTGAATAGCCCTAATTGCCTATAAGTTCATGTGAATAGCCCTAATTGCTAGTAAGTTCAGGGGAGTAGCTCCTAATCGCCTATAATAGAGGCGAGTAGGGTTTCTAATTGCTAGTTGACCAACCTAATTGCTAGTTGACTTTTCCTAATCGCGTGTACTGCTGCTGTAAGTGTAAATTAGCATTCCGAGACCCGATTTAACATGTAGTAACATGCTAGGAACCCCGTAACATGTCTAATAACTTGGTAACATATATTTGGATGTATTCCGGTGATACGTGAACTATGTGCGATAACTTGTTGTGCGTTAACGTATGTTAAGTGTACTTGCGTTATTGTATGTTTTGGAGCGTAAACATAACACGGGGAGTCTCGGGTCACCAATGGGATGTCGAGTCTTGTACTTTGGGTCGGTTAAACAGTCACGGTGTTTTCAAACGAACTTGGTTCTGGTCTGGACATCTAGGGACTAATTAGCCTGCGGGTTATTAGTCTAAGTACTTGTAACTGTCGTATGTTAGGTCGCCGCTTTACGGGACTAGCATAGCAGCTGAGTTTACTCGGGTTAAGGAGTAACGCAACTTAAAGTGAGTTTACGGCCCCTCTTTTAAACTGGTTTTATACTTTCGGGGGAGAAAACATGTGTTAAAACGATTATTTGGTAACTACTGTCATACTATGGGTTTCTATTGTGTACTACACGATCTTTGGAAGTCCCGGGGGGAACCATGAATGTGCGGGTTTGCACAACGGGGAAATGTGAATAGCGCTATTGGGAGTGACCAACCCCGCTCGTCGACTTGGAGGGTCGGCGGGTGCATATTGTCTCAAACAGGAACAACAGGAACAACAGGAACTACATCGGGCATACTTTTGGTATTCGCGTTAGTAATGGTTTTCCAATCGTGGTAGTAACAAAACGTACGCCTAGCTAGCGTATACTGGTTTTCGATTATTATAGTATGGACAGGTGGACTTGGTACTTGGATACAAAACCTGTAAACTCACCAGCATTTTTGTGCTGACGTAAACTTTTACATGTTTTCTCAGGTCGCTAAGGTAGCACGAATGGAACTAGGGCGCACGCGTCTGCACGGCGTCTAGCTAGAGTTGCATGATTTTACAAACATTGAACATTGGTTTATTATTGAATAATTGTTTTGAATAAGCTTCCGCTGTAAACGGGGATTTTAAACTATGTTTTGAAATTGCATTTATGTTCATTTAGACTTGTTTATTGTGATCGTTGGTTTGGATCCTGGTTTGTCATGCGCCTCGCGGTAAAACTCCGCAAGTGGATTTTGAGGGTGTGACAGATTGGTATCAGAGCCAATGGTTATAGTGAACTAGGACTGCATGTAGAGTCTAGCCTATAGCCGAGTCGCACACACTAGACGATCACATGGTACTAAACGTTATAGTGGTTTACGTATGGTCTTGTCGGGGTGTCTCTAAATCATTGGTCTTTCTACGTTACATCATCCGTTCCATCTTAGGTTGGGTTACTTGTTTTCTAGGCAGTGTGGTCTGTTGGAGTAACTCGTGTGCTCTTGAGATTTGTCCAAGGCTCGGACATCTCCCTTTTCGCACTCCAATAGAAACACTTGTCATAAACTACCGTGGTATTACGGTGTGTAGCTAAGAGTCTATGTTCGGTGATTTGAACTTTGAACTAGGAGAACACTTGGAGGACCATGTAGAGCGTTTTATCATTTTGGGTGCACACAAAATCATAAAACGAAATGCATGGAAGCCCTAGTGAGCTCTGGGTTTGAGGGGATAGTCCTGGATTGGATCTAGCTTTGATCTTGTGAACATTAGCGGTTATCTTTAACTGCGAAACTAAATTTTCTCGTTCTTTCTGCCAGAATCATGTCTGGAGTGCGTGGAGGACGGGGAGGTGGTCGCAATGGTGGACGTGGTGGTGGTCGCGGTGGTGCTGGTGGTCGTGGTGGAGGTATTAACCTATCGCAGGCTGATCTGAACAACTTGCTCCAAGCTGCCTTTCAGTTAGGGCACAACGGTGGAGGTAAGTTGATTTATCCATTTCCTTTGCCTCATTGGTGAACCTTGTTTACGTACTTCGTGGTTTCTCATACGTTTCATTTCAGGTGGTCCTGTTGACCCACCCCCACCCATGTGCACCTACAAGATGTTCCGGGACTGCAAGCCCTAGGAATTCTCTGGCACTGAGGGTGCGGTTAGCTTGCTTAGGTGGTTGGAGAAAGTGGAGTCGGTATTTCTGATGTGTAACTGTCTCCCAGAAGATCGGGTAAAGTATTCGGCTGCGTTATTTCAGGACGTGGCATTGACTTGGTGGAATGGCATCACCCAGAACATGGGTATTGGGGAGGCATATGCTATGCCATGGGAGAACTTTGTGCAGTTGCTGAAGCGTGAGTATTGTCCGAGGGAAGAGGTACAGAAGCTGGAGCATGAGGTGTGGAACCTCAAGATGACTGGGTCGGAAATTGAGAAGTATACTGTGAGGAGGAATGAGTTGGCAGTGCTGTGTCCCGATCTGCACGTGCCTGAGTACCGTAGGATTGAACACTATGTCTCAGGGTTAGTGCCGGAAATTGCAGGGTTAGTGGCTGCGGGAAATCATCCTACGTATGCAGAGGTAGTTCGATCGGCCCATAGGATGACCAACTTAAAGGTGAATGAGGGGATTTTGCCTGCGAAAGGTTCGACTGTTAAGGCTCCAGAGAACAATAAGCGCAAGTGGGAAAATGACGGGAAAGGATCTGGGTCAGCACAGCAGGGTAAAAGGTTTGATAATGGGGGTTCATCTTCTTCGGGTAACAAGCAGGGTGGTTATGCGGGAAAACTGCCCAAATGCAACAAGTGTGGACGCCATCATCAAGGGAACTGCGACAGTAACCGTTGTCACCGCTGTCAGCGAACAGGCCACTATGCTAAAGATTGTCGGGCTACACTTCCATCGACTCAGGCTCCGACTAACAACTCAGCTCCGTCTACTCAGGGGACTACAGGGAAACAAGGATGCTACAACTGTGGTGACACTGGGCATTACAAGAAGGATTGCCCAAAACTGAAGCAGGGTGGGAACAACGGGAATGGGAACAACGGGGGCGGCAGCAGAAATGCACGTGCCTTCGTCATTGGAGCTGCTGAGGCTAGACAGGACCCTGACACAGTCACCGGTACGTTTCTTCTCAATAATCGTTCTGTTAGCGTGTTATTTGATTCTGGTGCCGACAAGAGTTTTGTATCCATGGACGTTAGTCGACTGCTAGATGTAGTGCCCGTACCATTAGAGACCAAGTATATTATTGAGTTAGCCGACGGTAAAACGATTGAAGCTACTAGTGTCATTCGGGAGTGTCAATTAGAGTTGTCGGGTTTATCGTTCCCCATCGACCTTATGCCGGTACCTTTGGGTAGTTTTGACGTTGTGGTAGGAATGGATTGGTTATCTTTGTATCGCGCGGAGATTGTCTGTTACGATAAGGTTATTCGGATTCCTCTCCCTGATGGAGAATTCCTTTCTGTGTATGGTATCAAGGGTGGTGTTCCGCTAAACATCATCTCTAGCATGAAAGCCCTTAAGTGTCTTCGAAAGGGTTATCCAGCTGTTTTGGCGCTTTTATCTGTTTCCTCTGTTGATGAGAAGAAGATCGACGACATCCCGGTGGTACGCGAGTTTCCTGATGTTTTTCCCGATGACTTATCTGGTCTTCCCCCTCATCGTCAAGTCGAGTTCGGTATTGATCTTGTACCAGGGGCTGCTCCTATTGCTCGGGCCCCCTACCGTCTTGCACCTCCCGAGATGCAGGAATTGTCTAGTCAGTTACAGGAACTCTTGGACAAGGGTTTCATCCGGCCAAGTTCTTCCCCTTGGGGAGCCCCGATTTTATTTGTTAAGAAGAAGGATGGAAGTTTCCGGTTGTGTGTGGACTACAGAGAACTGAACAAATTGACCGTCAAGAACCGTTATCCTCTTCCACGTATTGATGATCTATTCGACCAGCTTCAGGGTTCTAGTTATTATTCCAAGATCGATTTGAGGTCCGGTTATCACCAGCTGCGCGTCAGGGAGGCTGACGTTGCAAAGACTGCTTTTCGAACACGTTATGGCCATTTCGAATTCTTGGTCATGCCTTTCGGTCTCACGAACGCACCGGCGGTTTTCATGGACTTGATGAACCGCGTCTGTAAACCATATCTGGATAAATTCGTCATTGTATTTATTGATGACATTCTGATCTACTCCAAGAACGAGACCGAACACGGGGAACATCTGCGGTTAGTTTTGGAACTCTTGCGACGGGAACAACTTTACGCCAAGTTCTCAAAGTGTGACTTTTGGTTACGCGAAGTTCAATTCCTAGGACATGTGGTTAATGAACTAGGGATTCATGTCGATCCCGCTAAAATCGAAGCGATCAAGGACTGGGGAGCACCAAAGACGCCAACTGAGGTGCGGCAATTCCTAGGCCTTGCGGGCTATTATCGTCGTTTCATTCAGGGATTCTCGAAGATTGCTCAACCCCTCACCACTCTCACTCAGAAGGATAGGAAATTCGACTGGGGTGAACCACAAGAGTCAGCGTTTGAAGAACTGAAGTCTAAACTGTGTTCTGCTCCTATTTTGTCTTTACCTGAGGGTCCTGATGATTTCGTTGTTTACTGTGATGCTTCCATTCATGGACTCGGTTGCGTGTTGATGCAACGCGAGAAAGTGATTGCGTATGCTTCTCGTCAACTCAAGGTACACGAGAAGAACTACACAACTCATGACTTGGAGTTGGGTGCCGTGGTATTCGCGTTGAAAATTTGGAGACATTACTTATACGGTACCAAATGCACCATCTACACCGATCACAAGAGTCTCCAACACATTTTCGACCAACAACATTTGAACATACGGCAGCGCCATTGGATTGAACTTTTTAACGACTATGATTGTGCTATTAAGTACCATCCTGGCAAGGCGAATGTTGTAGCAGACGCCTTGAGCAGGAAGGAATCTACTAAACCTCGTCGCGTTCGGGCGTTGCAGCTCACCATTCATTCGTCACTACCTGACCAACTCCGTTCTGCCCAATTGGAAGCTTTGAAGGAGGAAAACCTTAAAGCTGAAACTATGCACGGTGCCGACAAGCACCTAGAGCGAAGGTCTGATGGCCTGCACTATTTCGCAGAACGTATATGGGTTCCTTTGTTCGGGGGACTACGGGAGCTTGTCCTTGATGAGGCTCATAAGTCCCGGTATTCTATTCATCCTGGTTCGGATAAGATGTACCAAGATCTGAAGGTGCTTTACTGGTGGCCAAACATGAGGTCGGACATAGCCTCATACGTGAGCAAATGCTTGACCTGTGCTAAGGTCAAGGTGGAATACCAGAAACCGTCGGGTCTCTTGCAACAACCTGAAATTCCGGAATGGATATGGGAACGGATTACTATGGATTTTGTCACACAACTTCCTAAATCACCAAGCGGGAACGACAAGATATGGGTGATTGTCGATCGGTTGACGAAATCAGCTCATTTTCTTGCTATTAAGGAGACCGACACCATGGATCGTTTGGCTCATCTTTACTTGAAGGAAGTTGTTTCTAAGCACGGGGTACCAGTTTCTATTATCTCGGATCGTGACTCCCATTTTACTTCTCACTTCTGGAAGTCTTTGCACAAGGCTTTGGGTACCCAACTAGACATGAGTACGGCTTACCATCCACAGACTGACGGTCAGAGTGAGCGTACGATTCAAACTTTAGAAGACATGCTGCGGGCATGTGTGATCGATTTTGGCAAGGGTTGGGAAGCTCATCTGCCGTTAGTAGAATTCTCGTACAATAACAGTTATCACACGAGCATCAAGGCTGCTCCGTTCGAAGCATTGTACGGACGGAAATGCCGTTCTCCTCTTTGTTGGGCTGAAGTGGGTGAGAGTCAACTCACTGGGCCTGAACTAGTGTACGAAACTTCGGAAATGATCGTACAGATTCGAAATCGGTTGGCGGCGGCACGGGACCGGCAAAAGAGTTATGCTGATCAGCGTCGCAAACCACTGGAATTCCAAGTCAATGACAAGGTACTTCTAAAAGTCTCACCGTGGAAGGGCATCATACGCTTTGGGAAGCGTGGCAAACTCAATCCGAGGTATGTCGGCCCATTTACGATCCTGGAACGGATTGGGCCGGTGGCATATCGACTTGATCTACCGACGGAGCTCGGTAACGTACATAACGTCTTTCACGTGTCAAACTTGAAGAAGTGTCTGGCTGACGAGTCTCTCATCGTTCCACTAGAAGAGATCAAGGTTGACGATCGTCTTCGGATTGTGGAAGAACCTGTGGAGATCCTTGATTACAAGATTCGTAGCCTGCGTCACAGCAAGATTCGTATCGTTAAGGTTCGGTGGAACTCGAACCGGGGACCGGAATATACATGGGAACGGGAGGATCAGATGAAGTCTAAGTATCCTCATCTTTTTCCTAAGGAAGCGTTCGAGTCGAGACATGTCTCTTCTGCAGCTGAATGAATCTCGGGTCGAGATTCCTTTTAACGTGGGGATGATGTGACAACTCGGGTAAATCTCTCTTTTGGTTTCTATCTTTTGTTTGTTTCCTTCGTTATTTCTTTTGTTCTTTTGGTGCTTGTGCAATTTTTGGGACGAAAATTCTTTTAACGTGGGGATGATGTGACACCCGGCAAATTCTGGTTAACAACGTTGTCTAGATGAAAGTCTACCTTAGCGAGTCACGCGTATATTGTACTTAACTGGGTTAGTTAAGTCGGGGTATGGTTCGGGAACTATTGGTTAGTCTAGAAGATCATTGGATGTTGGTCTAGAGGTTCGTTAGATGTCAGTCCTTAACCAAGTGTACAAACGGTGACGATTTGTAGGATCGTCAGGGCATACGGAACGTACGAGTCTCGAGTCCCGGGAATTGGTGAACGAGTGTAAATATGTGTATTTACTTGTGTTATGTGTTTACAATCATTATGTGACTTGTCGGTACGTGAATATGCATTAACATACGTTAAAACGGGGTTTAACGCACAAAACGCACAAAACCAACCCCTATAGGCGAGTAGGAGGCCTAATCACCTATAGGGGAGGCGAGTAGGGGACCCTAAGGGCGAGTAGGGCCCTACTCGTGTATAGCTAAGGGCGAGTAGGCCCCAATTGCCTGAACAATCAGGCGATTAGGATTCCTAATCGCCTGAAACTGCTGCATACTCGCTAGTAACGGGCTGGACGACTAAAAACGACTATAAATACCATACTTAACCTCCTAAACTTCATTATACCAACCCTAGTCGTCCCATAACCCGCCCCAACACATAAACAACCTCTGGAAGGCGATTTTTGATCAAAACTCAAGGTTTCAAGCTTGAATCATCATATTTTCATAATCCTAAGGTTTGATTTCCATCCATAACTCTTTATAAACGTTTTTAATCAATCCCTAATGGTCCAGACCTGTTCTTAAACGAAAAAGCTTTCTGAAAATCGTCAATAAGGATTGTTAATCGGATTATAACTAATATGCATGCATTATGAGTGTGTATGATTAGAAAGCTAGGGTTTTTATGATTCATGATGATGATTTGATATGTTATTATGATAGATCAGTATTGATATTGATATTATGATAATAGGAATCTCAGTAATTGGATATTAGGGTTATGATTACGTGTGTTAGTATGATGTTGCATGCTATGTGAATGGTGTTTGGATTACTTGGTTGCATGCAGGACTGATTATACGAGGTTAAACGAAGGATTTTGGGTTAAACATGTTTAGGATAGTGTTTGGGATGATATGGGGTGGTTACACACGTTCTGGATCTGATTTGGAGCGTTAAACGCGCGAAAAACCGGAACAGCAAGGTTACAGGCGAGTAGCATTCCTAATCGCCTATGTTATAGGCGAGTAGGGTGCTAATCGCCCATAATATAGGCGAGTAGAGGCCTACTCTTGTGTAAGATCAGGTGATTAGCCCTAATTGCCTATAAGTTCATGTGAATAGCCCTAATTGCCTATAAGTTCATGTGAATAGCCCTAATTGCTAGTAAGTTCAGGGGAGTAGCTCCTAATCGCCTATAATAGAGGCGAGTAGGGTTTCTAATTGCTAGTTGACCAACCTAATTGCTAGTTGACTTTTCCTAATCGCGTGTACTGCTGCTGTAAGTGTAAATTAGCATTCCGAGACCCGATTTAACATGTAGTAACATGCTAGGAACCCCGTAACATGTCTAATAACTTGGTAACATATATTTGGATGTATTCCGGTGATACGTGAACTATGTGCGATAACTTGTTGTGCGTTAACGTATGTTAAGTGTACTTGCGTTATTGTATGTTTTGGAGCGTAAACATAACACGGGGAGTCTCGGGTCACCAATGGGATGTCGAGTCTTGTACTTTGGGTCGGTTAAACAGTCACGGTGTTTTCAAACGAACTTGGTTCTGGTCTGGACATCTAGGGACTAATTAGCCTGCGGGTTATTAGTCTAAGTACTTGTAACTGTCGTATGTTAGGTCGCCGCTTTACGGGACTAGCATAGCAGCTGAGTTTACTCGGGTTAAGGAGTAACGCAACTTAAAGTGAGTTTACGGCCCCTCTTTTAAACTGGTTTTATACTTTCGGGGGAGAAAACATGTGTTAAAACGATTATTTGGTAACTACTGTCATACTATGGGTTTCTATTGTGTACTACACGATCTTTGGAAGTCCCGGGGGGAACCATGAATGTGCGGGTTTGCACAACGGGGAAATGTGAATAGCGCTATTGGGAGTGACCAACCCCGCTCGTCGACTTGGAGGGTCGGCGGGTGCATATTGTCTCAAACAGGAACAACAGGAACAACAGGAACTACATCGGGCATACTTTTGGTATTCGCGTTAGTAATGGTTTTCCAATCGTGGTAGTAACAAAACGTACGCCTAGCTAGCGTATACTGGTTTTCGATTATTATAGTATGGACAGGTGGACTTGGTACTTGGATACAAAACCTGTAAACTCACCAGCATTTTTGTGCTGACGTAAACTTTTACATGTTTTCTCAGGTCGCTAAGGTAGCACGAATGGAACTAGGGCGCACGCGTCTGCACGGCGTCTAGCTAGAGTTGCATGATTTTACAAACATTGAACAATGGTTTATTATTGAATAATTGTTTTGAATAAGCTTCCGCTGTAAACGGGGATTTTAAACTATGTTTTGAAATTGCATTTATGTTCATTTAGACTTGTTTATTGTGATCGTTGGTTTGGATCCTGGTTTGTCATGCGCCTCGCGGTAAAACTCCGCAAGTGGATTTTGAGGGTGTGACAGTTCGGCTCCTTCAACGATATCACGAACACTCGTTGGCAGGCCTTTGAGATACTTAGATATGATTCTCTTAGTGGTGTTGAATTGGTGAGGTACAAGGACAAGGAGTTGCTTGAAACGATTGGTATAGGTTAGGTTATCACCACTGTTTTGCTTGAGTTTCCAAAACTCATCTTCGAGTCGCTCAATCTCTTGCGCGGGGCAGAACTCCTCAATCATGAGTTGCTTAAGTTCCTCCCACGGCAGAGCTAAAGCGGCTTCGTTTCCACGGGTGGCTCTCTCGCTTTTCCACCACTCGAGTGCCCTTGATTTGAAGACACTAGTGGCGTGACGAGTGCGGAGATCCTCGGGGCATTCGCTATTGATGAAAACTAGCTCGATGTGGTCGAACCATTCGAGCATAGCGGTAGCACCATCGTTTCCCGTAAAAGAGTCGGGTCGATGCAGGTTAAATTGCTTAAAGGTGAAGGAGGTAGTTTTGGAGGATTCGGCTCTTGAGTCAACTGAACCGTGAGGGCTTACGGAGGCTTGGATTTTGCTAACCACATCGGGTATGACCTTGGCCATTTGCTTGGCCATGAAAGATAACATTTTCTTGTTGGTGCTTTGCTTAGAGTTCTTGCTTGACATACGGTTTGACATGGAAGAATCTATAGAATAAACAAAAGGATTATGAGCTTTGATCAATGGTTTATTTGTATAAAGATTGCATTTTGTCTTTGTTTTTAGATGTGAATTAAGCATACAATGCACATAGTGTCAAATAGTTCAAGTAGCATGTAGTTTCACATTGTGTATAAAGGATAACACATAAGTATAAGCAAGTATAGTGCATTTGGACAATATAAAGGAGCTTGATTAATGTTGGTTTGCGATTATTAGTATTGTTTGGAGATTGCGAGAGTACTTGAGATGCGAGTCTTGAGAGCCTTTACGAGTAGTAAAAAAAAAATCGAATATATGTAGTGAAAACATAGCATGAAAATAACATTGAAAATATTATTAACATAAAATGAGGGGCTTGTTTTAAGAAAGCCATTGGAGTGTTCCGGAACGGAACTAAGACTAACCAAAGTGGTTCGAATTTACCTTTGAGTTTGAAACATGCTTTGGCCTAATAGGTGGAAATACTCTCGCCGACTTGCGGTTAACGGTATTCACCCTTCCAGTTACTACATGTTTCTTGTCATTAGTAAATTTGAGACTTTGGAGAGATTTTAAAAAAAAATATATCAAGAATTGAAACTAGTCGCTAAGTTGTGGATTTCACTCCTATCTTAGCGAGGTCGTTTCTTTGAGTGTGGTTTGTACACTTTGTCCAATGTGGTAAGAAAATTAATTCTAACTTTCAATTGGTAAGTGTCCACTAGAACGAGAATTGTGAAATTTCCACCAAGGTGAGGATATCACTCCTATCTTGGTGTAGTTTCAAAAACATAAAGAATTTACGCGGATTGAAAGTTATCACCAAAGTGAGGGTTTCACGCCTATTTTGGTGATTTCCTTTCATTTGTGTTATACGAGCGTCTTCGCGTGTAGAGTAATCCACAAATAGGAAGGGAAATTTTTTTTTAGTCCAAAAGAATGGAGTAGAAACAAGATAAGGAGAACAAGTATTTTAAGCATGATAAAACGAATGGTCAAAAGGGTTCTTAACTATAGTCTAGGTCAAACATGGCAATTTTTCCTAATTCCCTATAGTCATGGCTCTGATACCAATCTGTCACACCCCAACCGATGGCGGAAACATCGAGGTGAGACTTGTGATAGATTGTTGAAAGACTTCATGACACTAGAATTCGTGACAATGTGATTTAAAGATAAAATTTCATTCATAGCATAATCATCGTCTAAAAAGATAACATAATACAAATTGTTTTCATGAAAAGAGAAATACGACATCAAAATATAGAACTTAAACTAGCGTGAGTTTCTAGTCCAATCCTAAGTAGATTTCTTGAATATCTTGCATCAAACATTTCCTGCAACATGTATAAAATATCCGTCAACACATAAAGCATTGGTGAGCATACTAGTTTGAGTCTAAGTACATAGTATAGAAAAGTCTACTCGAATCATCATGTTATAGGCATATGCACGTAGAACCATACAAACGGCAACAACACTCGATAACACAAAAGACTTCATCTTATCATGACCCATAAAGGGGGCGGCGTGTCAACCTATAGCGCTATACATGTAAGGTGGGTTGTTAACGAATCGTACATTTGTATGTAAGACTTTGAATTCTAGCATGGCATAGCATAATAGCATTTAGATTGAGCATAATAGTTTAAGAGTATGAAAACGTTTAAGTTTTGATAGTGATACATGTTGAGCCCCAAAGAATAAAGAATAAAAAGGGGACAAGTATGAACTCACCTTTGGGTGCGTTTGATAGAGTTCCAAAAAGGTAAGTCTTGGTAGGTTTAGCTTTAGCCTTGGTTATCTAGAATTAAAGAATAAAGGGTCTTAGGTTCGGGTTTAGATTATAGATTCACGAGAGTCATGCAAGCCTTTTAGGCGAACCAAAACACAAACCACCATGAACGTGATTCGGATGGTCATAAGAATCAAGCAAGCCTTTTAGGCGAACCAAAACACAAACCACCATAGAGGTGATTCGGATGGTTATGAGAGTCAAGCATTGGTAAGGTAGGGATGTATCCACAAACCTTTCCGAGTTATTAAATTAGTAGAGTTTATATAATTTAGTATTTATATAATATAACTTAGAAAGTAGGGTATGGTGACTTAGTTTGGATGAGCCTTGGCCTTCCTTTTGTCAACCATGAACCATAACACAAGTCCCTCCATCATTGAGTTGTTGGTGAACTTGGTTGGTATTATTAACAACCTAGTGCATAAAAGATAATAGAAGATGACCACATTTGAGGCCTCAAATTGGTGCCCTACTCATGTTTATTTGCCATGGCAAATAGGAGAGAGGTCCTAGAGGTTTCCTCAAAGGGTTTGAAGAAGAGGAGAGTGAAGAAAGTAGAAGAGAGGTTGAAGGTGAAGTGAGAAACTCACTTATTCTTGAGAGAATTCTTGAGAGATTAGAGATGATTTAGAAATGAGCAAGTGTTAGAATGGGTAGGAGTGGTGTATTTATAGTTGGAGTGAAGGGGTTGGGTATTTAATGAATTAATTAGGGTGGTTAGAAGTTAATTAGTGGTAAATATATATTTAAAAGAAAAAAAGAAAAAAAAATAAATAAATGACAAAAAAAAAGATGGACGGCAATTCTTTTTTCTTTCATAACATTTCATGTTATGTTTTGTTTTGTTTTTTTTTGTATGATTATTATTATATATATATATGTTTTATTAATAATAAGTATATAATAAGATCTTAACTAAATAAGTTTCTTGTTATAACGCCAAAATTGAATAGGGTAAAAAAAATATAATGGCGACTCGTCATGAATCGGTATGAGTAACATAAAAGAAGCGAGTAACGGCAAGCTTGGAATTTGTTTAAATATAGCATTCACAATACAAGAAAATTAAGAATCACGCGACGTTACATAAAGTTTGCGTCGCGTAGAATTTATAGATTAAGATTAAATGCAATTGATAAAATACTTTTCCATTGATCATAAGCTCGGGATTACAAGGGTGTAAAAAAATGACAAGATACAAGAATACAAGGAATAGAACAGAAAATACGAAAAATACAAATGTTACAATTAGAGTAGCCATTGGCGGAAAATCAAAAGCTCTGCTAAGTCATCTTTGCGAGAAACCACCAGACCAAACAGACGAGAAGTACGGGCAATGGGAACAAGATGACCTGGTGGTGTTCTCTTGGCTCATCCAAAATATCGAATCGTCACTAGCCAGTAACCTAACCGAGTTTCCTACAGCGAAAACGCTATGGGATGCTCTGGTGGTCACATATAGCAGCGGAAAGGACAAGTTGCAGACTTTCGACTTACATGTTAAAGCAAATGAATTTAAGAAGAATGGAGTACCACTTGAAGATTTTTGGATAGTGATGCAGGGGATATGGGGCGAGATTGAAAGAAGAGATCCAAATCCGATGACCAGCGCTGCCGACATCACAGCCTAAAACACCATTAGGGCAGAACAGAAACTGTTCCAGTTCTTGAATGCCCTAGACCAAAAGTTCGACCCCATTAAAAGAGAGATTCTTAGATGGGACCCCCCACCAACGGCAGAGGCGGCATATGCCGCTGTGCGGAAAGAAACGGCTCACCAGAGCATACTCGGGGCCAGTTCCTCGTCATCACAGGGCATCGCCATCGGTCTCGTTACTACCGGGGCAGAAGGGACCGGGTATGTTGCACAACTAAAGTATAGCTCAGGCACCAAAGCATCTGGATCTATTATCCGTATTGACAAATCAAAACTAAAATGCTCTCATTGTGGTATGACCAAGCATACAAAAGAGCAATGTTTTCGACTGGTTGGTTATCCAGAATGGTGGGCAGACGGTCACAAGAAAGGAAAAAAGGAAGAAGGGGATGCGGCGGTATCTGCAGCCGTGGGCAACCATGAGGCCGCCGGCAGCGGCTGTCAGAACATGACCGGAGCTTTCTGTGGAGTGGCGGCTGGAACTTATGAAGAAAATAATCCAGGTGACTCAAATAAAGATAAGGGAGTATTTACTAACCCTAAGTTTGTCTCTTATAACCATCACAAGTTATGCAAATGTTCAAAAACCACCCCTCAAGTTATTAGTAAAAATGTGAGTGTTGGGAAGGTCAATATGGCAAGACACGAGTGTAAGTCCGGGTCTTGGATTTGGGATTGTGGTGCTACCGACACCATGACAAACGATCCTTCCGACATTGGTGTTGCCTCAAAACCCCAAAGAACGCACATACAAACTGCAAACAAAGAAATTATGCAAGTGAAGGGAGGGGGTACAATAGAGTTATCATCCACATTGAGACTGAAAAATTGTCTCTATATACCATCTTTGTCCCATAAACTTTTGTCTGTAAGTAATGTGACAAAGGAGTTAAATTGTACACTTCTAATGCATCCTACATTTTGTATACTGCAGGATATCAGGACGGGGATGATTATTGGACGTGGCACTGAAAGGCAAGGGTTGTATTATGTAGATGAAGTGACTCAGCAAGGTACTGCGACTTTAGCTCATGGAACTATTGACAGGGAGGCCTGGTTATGGCATAGAAGACTTGGACATCCATCTTCGGGTTATTTACGTTACTTATTTCCTAGACTATTTCGTTCAAATGAATCATTAAACTGTGAAACTTGTGCTTTGGCCAAAAGTCATAGGCACACGTTTAAACCGAATAATACTAGAGTTGATTGTCCTTTTGATTTGATTCATTCTGATGTATGGGGTCCTGCGCCAGTTAATGGGGGTCAAAATTTTCGATACTTTCTTTTATTTGTTGATGATTGTACTCATATGTCTTGGACCTATTTTCTAAAAAACAAATCCGAAGTGTTTGAGAAATTTGTTATTTTTCATACCATGATCAAAACCCAGTTTCAACGAGATATCAAGGTCCTTCGGTCTGATAATGGGGGAGAATTTGTCAACACCTCCATGAAACAATTTTTTCAAACAAAAGGAATGATTCACCAAACTTCCTGTAGACATACTCCAGAACAAAATGGAGTTGCCGAATGGAAGAACCGTATACTTCTAGAAATAACTCGAGCCCTCATAATCGAATCACAAGTCCCAACTACCTTCTGGCCAGAGGCTCTTGCCACGGCAACATATCTCATCAATCGGCTCCCTACAATGATCCTTAAATTCAAAACCCCTCTACAAATCTTATCCGAATATACCCAAATTCCTCCTCCTCTTACCTTAGAACCTCGCGTTTTTGGATGTTCTGTTTTTGTTCACATACCTAAAACCGAACGTACCAAAATCGACCCTTGTGCAGAGAAATGTGTATTTGTGGGGTATGGTGTTGAAAAGAAAGGGTATCGATGTTACAACCCAAAGAAACGTCACATATACACCACAATGGATTGTGACTTCCTTGAAACTGAGTATTTTTACCTCACCCAACACACTGGTCAGGGGGAGAGTGAAAATGTTGACACACTGAGTTAGCTGAGGTTGATACCATCATCCGAGGAAGCTAGTCATAGTACACAAGCTGAGTCACCTTCATCTACCAAACCTACGATCAGTGTCACTGAACATGATCTTCCCAACCAGATATCCGAGGTAAGTACTACTCAAGATAATTCCAATACCGATGTTTTCAATACTAATGATGTTGATGTTGGTAGCCCTGAGAATTTAGCAGATATGTCCTTCCACCACGAACTACCAGGGGCATTCCCCCAAAGAGATTTTCTCCCGAAAGGGAAAGTCGAAGCTCCAGATACCCCATGGCAAACATTGCAAAGGGAAATCTGACGAAAGAAACAAATGGTTTTATGTCTGCGATTCTCTCTGAGGAAATACCAACTTCGGTCAATGAGGCACAGAAATCACAGAATTGGAAAGAAGCAATGAAGTCGGAGATGGATGCTTTAAAGAAAAATGAAACGTGGGAAAAATGTATCCTCCGCCCAGGAAAAAAACCTGTAGGATGTCGTGGGTGTTTACTACGAAGTATAAACCTGATGGGACAATTGAAAGGTACAAAGCCCGGTTGGTGGCTAAGGGGTATACTCAGACTTACGGGATTGATTATTCCGAAACTTTCTCCCCAGTTGCCAAAATTGATACAATAACAGTTCTATTCTCAATAGCAGCAAACAAAGATTGGCCTCTCCATCAACTGGATGTTAAAAATGCCTTCTTACATGGAGAATTAAAAGAAGAGGTGTATATGGAAGCTCCTCCCGGTTTTTCAGAAGACTTTAAGGATGGTGAAGTCTGTCATCTTAAGAAATCACTCTATGGTCTGAAATAATCCCCAAGAGCTTGGTTTGGGAGGTTTACTGTGGCAATGAAAAAATATGGTTTCAAGCAAAGCAATTCTGATCATACCTTGTTTCTTAAACGAAGAGGAAAGCTGGTAACGTGTCTGATTATTTATGTCGATGACATGATTATTACCGGAAATGGCGAGGAAGAGATGAAGAAATTAAAAGAAAATTTATTCGCTGAGTTTGAAATGAAAGACTTGGGTAGACTTAAGTACTTCTTGGGTATTGAAGTACTCAGGTCTAAACAGGGAATTTTCATTTGCCAGAAAAAATACATACTTGACTTATTGGCAGAGACAGGGATGGTTGACTGTAAACCTGTGGATACCCCGATGATAGCAAACCTGAAACTTCATATGGAAGAAGGAGCAGTGCTAGCTGACAAAGAGAGATATCAACAATTGGTGGGTAAACTAATATACTTGTCTCACACACGCCCTGACATTGCATATGCAGTAGGGGTAGTCAGTCAGTTCATGCATCAACCACAAGCTGCTCATATGGAGGCGGTCTGGAGGATTGTTAAATACCTTAAGGGGACAGCAGGACATGGAGTGTTATTCAGATCAAATGGGCATCTAACAGTTCAAGCATACACTGATGCAGATTGGGCAGGAGACAAAGGAGATCGAAGGTCAACCTCTGGTTATTTTACTCTTGTTGGAGGAAATCTTGTCACATGGAGGAGTAAAAACAAAAAGTTGTTGCTCTATCTAGTGCGGAGGCCGAGTTCAGAGGGATTGCACGGGGTCTAGCAGAGATACTATGGATACGGAAACTTTTAACTGAAGTTGGTGTCTTACAAAATAAAACTACTAAAATCATGTGTGACAATGAAGCAGCCATACAAATTTCTGAGAACCCAGTCCAGCATGATAGGACTAAACATGTGGAGGTTGACAGGCATTTCATTAAGGAAAAGCTGGAGGCAAAGATCATAGAGCTTCCCTTTGTTCGATCTGAAGACCAGCTAGCCGACATTTTAACGAAAGCCACAAATAGAAGAATCTTTGAAAATTGTTTGGACAAGTTGAACATTGGTGATCCCACTATTCAACTTGAGGGGGAGTGTTGAAAAAGGAATGTATTTTTAGAGGGAATCAGCATTCAGCATCCCCCAAAAATAGCCAATATGCCAGCTCATGATTTCTCAATCACAGCCATATCATTTAATACTTTTCTTGTGTAACATTTTTCTAAAGCCTCTAAGAAGAGGCTGTCATCTTCTTTGTAATACACACAAAAACAACAACAATAATCAATGAAAAGTCAATTCCCTCTGATTATCATTCTTAACAGTGTCTACTTCAAAACTAGCTTTTGTGTAATGTACATTGTTTTTTATTAGGTTATGCTAAAGTTCGTATAACCATTTATCAGAGTTTTTGTACGTGTAGGAAACTCTTTGGCTTGCTACATCCTCTGACAAACCATTGAAAGAGGCTCTATTTCAAAATGACTAATTATCACTAAGGTATGATATAGTTGATTCTTTCTTCGTGTGCGAAATGTATGTTTATCTAACCTAATGGCGTAAACAACACATGGTTTACTTTCTCCATTTGTTTAATTTTTCCTCAGATTCATTTTTCCGTGACTAGTCTTGCATTTTATTCTTTTCAGGTTTTCAAGTATTCTTCGGTAGTATAGAGCTGGAAGTCATTGTATGCTTAAAACCCATTGTCACTAATAATTAATTTTGAATCTAAGAAAACTCAAGCAAATGGAAAGAGTAAACCATGTGTTATTTGAGATCAGAAGCTGGTTATTAAATAAATTCATATTATGGAAGGGTTGTTCACTTCTTAGAAAATCAAACAACATTGATTTTGTCTTGGGTTCACAAATTGTTGCTGACAATATTTGAATGAATGCTCCTTGACTTTGTTTACTTTTTCTCTTTGCCCTTTGCAGGTACCCTCTAGGTTTGCATATGCTTGGTATAATCTGTACTTAAGGTACATCATTGTTTTGGTTCTTTCTTTAACTTGATGTTCCATTTTATGCTTTAAGTGTTAGTAAGGATAAACTAATTCATGTTGGGAAATGCCTTTTGTTTAACTTTCTCATATAATGGTTTCAATGTTAAGGATTTGATACACAAGAAAGAAAAAAAAAAAAAAATTATAGATCTTACGATCAGCTTTGCAAGGCCCTGCACGTGTTCAACACCGGTGACTACTGGAATGGTTAATAATTGTGTTTATGTTTTTGTTTAAGTTTTACTGAAAATTCAGTTCAGTATGCCTATTGAACTACTCACGTGATGCTAACATTATATACTGTGCGTATTTGAATCCCAACAATGCTTACGGTTACTTCGATGAAAGTGTCAACGAACGAACATCAACTCCAGCAACACGCTTGTACCTAAACCCTCCTGTCAACTTGACTTTATACAATTTGCAAGAACACTATCTGCTGCAAAACAAACATGCACAACATCTACGGCGACCATTTATGTACTACACGGATCCCAAAAAATACAACCAAAAGCTGGATAAAAGAGCAGGGATGCTAATTTGTACATGTCCCTATCATTAAGGGATGCTAGCGTGTCTGCTACATTGTTCCCTTATCACTAGAAGCAGTTTTGTATCAACTTCATTAGTATAGGTGAAATAAGATTCGGGTTAGCGCCTGCTACATTGTTCCCTTATCACTAGAAGCAGTTTTGTATCAACTTCATTAGTATAGGTGAAATAAGATTCGGGTTAGCGCCGCGAAGCGCGCTAGAATCTTACTAGTTTGAAATAAATACATGTGAAAACTTTGTGTTTGAAATAATAATGTTTAAACATTATGTTTTTGCAAAGTATAAATGTAGCACACGTGATTCTCGTGACAACGACCAATTCTTAAATATTACTATCGCACATATAATATAGAAAGTTATGATTTTGGTCCCTGTAAAGGCTATAATTTGGCTATTATAACTCTTTTTTATAATTTAACTTTTTTTGGTACCTGTAATTTTATTTTCTTCTCAATTTAGGTTGACGTCTAACACTATTAAATTACTCTATTACGTGGAACGACATTTTAGTCTTTGAACACCTAAGGACTAATAATTACATGGTTAGTTGATTTGTTCATGTATGAGGACTAGCTCAAGTGGTAAAGAATTAGTCTTTTAGATAGAAGGTTACGGGTTTAAATTTCGAGTAAAAATGTAACGGGTGTAATTTATGTGTTAAGCTTCATTTAGCCGGTTAAAAAAATGAATATGGAGAACAACTCCCAAAACCACTTTTTTCCAACACCACCCTTCGACTAGAATAATCATTAATTGTAAGGAGTGATGAACTGTGAATCAACAAAGATAAAAGAGGGGTGAACAGTGATATTTAACGCGTGTATGCATTTCTAGCTAGATAATTTAATTTTAAACAAAACAAACTTTGAATTACAACTATGAATTAATAAATAATAAAAAAATCTATGAATTAATAAGTTGAAATTTAAATATGGTTTTTATTTAACTATATAATAAAAATTAATATTGATTGTTCCATTATATTTATCATTATCAAATTCGTATGACATACAAATGTGCACTTCGTACCTCCTCACTTAGACTAATCGGTGAACAGACACCACGCATGCCCCGTCCCACCTTCGAAGCCCCCGTCCCACCTGCTACATCCCCAGTTGCCCCGTCTCGGACAGCCCCGTCTCCCCCGTTCTCCAAAAGACGGTTGGGACGGACCAATAGGAGAATTTCTTGAATTTTTTTTTTTTAAACCGTTGGATAACGGTACAAAACAAACGGCCACTTTTTGAATTTTGTTTTATATATAAAATCAATTTATAAATATTAATCCAAATCAACATTTTAATCCACTCCAACTCATTATTCAATCCCCTTTATTTTATAAACTCCCAATATTTTTATAAAAAAAACTTCATGGATCCCTTCCAACAATTCAACCAAAACCCGAATCAAGCTAACCCGAATCAACCTAACCCGAATCCATCTTTCACCACACCCGGTTACACACCGGTCATTGATCCACCCATATCGCAAACCGTTCCAATAAATCCGCATGTAGCCCAAATGCTTCAAAACCCCGCGGCTTATGCCCAATTAAACCCGGTGAGCTTCATGCAAATGCAAAACTATATGCAAATGGCAAGGCAAGCGGGTTTTTCGCAACAATTTTCACAGGGTATTGCGCAACAATTTTCACAACAATTTTCTCCACAATCGCAACCCGCTACACCTATCGGAACATCACAACCCGCTACACCTATTGGAACATCACAACCCGCTACACCTATTGAGGATGAGAACGAAACCGATGATGATATAGTTGCCGAAACCCAAGAGATGCCACCCACCAAAAAAGCAAAAGGGAAACGCAAAGGAAAACAAAGAGAGCCAGGACCGGGACGCGGTAAACCACTACAAGGAGTCGCGCAGCCATGGTCTGATGTTGAAGAGGAAGCCTTAGCGAAGGCGTGGCTTGCGGCTTCAAAAACGCCCCACAGTCGGTATATTTTTTAAACTTGCGCAATATATATATGTTTATTTTTTTTTATAAATTCCGAAATATATATATGTTTATTTTTTGTATAAATTCCGAAAATATATATGTTTATTTTTTGTATAAATTCCGAAAATATATATGTTTATTTTTTTAAATTCAAAGGTACCGCCCAAAACCAAGAGAAATTATGGGAGACGGCGAACGAATTCTTTCATAAGTATATGCAAGCTCAGCCGTATCAAAAAAACGATGCTCTAAGCTCAAAATGGAGAAAGTTGAATGCGGATTGTGGTAAATTCAATGGAATTTACAACCGTATTAAGGCGCACCCGCCTAGTGGATGGAACGAGCAAATGATTTTCGAAAAAGCAATGTCGGACTATAAAAGTGAGACACGCAGAACATTCTCGATGATACGGGCTTGGCAAGTTTTGAAAGATGAACAAAAATGGGCGGGGGTCCCAAACGAGGTTGAACGGGCCAAACGAAAGACCAAAGCTAAAAAAGCAGGCCCGTCCGTTCCAATCGACATTGATATGAACGACGACCCTGATGAAGAAGAACCAATTTATGTAGAGGAGGAACGCCTCACAGGTTTATAAATTTATATTTTTTTTATATAATTTGTAGCGTTTCTTTTTCGGACTATAAAATGGTTGCGTTTTTTATGTAGGTCGTGATAAAGCAAGAAAGGAAGCGGCGGCAGGAAAGAAAGCGGCGGCGTCGAATAGCACAAGCGGGAGCGCTTCAAAGCTTGATAAATTAACCGAAGCAATGGAAGCTTTCAACAAAGCTAACGACGAAAAAATAAAGCTTAAGAAGGAAAAGATTCGGTTGATTGATGAATCGAAGGCGCTTGAAGAGTGGAGAGTTATGGAGGCGGATATATCGAAGTATCCCGAAGAAAAACGCGCCGCGATGAAGAAATTGCAAGACAAGTTTATTGAAAAATGGAAGTAGTTTTATAAAATTTTAGGAAATCGTATGTTTTTTTTAAGTGTGTTCGTTTTCTTTTTTTTTAAATTTTATCATGCTTTTGTAATTTTTTTATATAATTTAGTATTTATTTGAACATTATTTTTTTTATTTATTACTTTTATTAAACTAATTACAATTAATATTATAAAACAAAAAAAAATATTAAATGCTTGAGACATGGGTTTTGCATGTCTGCACACCCCACCCATGTCTCAAAAATGTTGAGACATCACTTTAGTGATGTTGCAGCCTACGTGACACTGAGACATGACATTTTTGGTGTCTGCTCACCTAGTAGCCTTACATTAAAATTTAGTTTAGATTCTCATTAGCACTAGTATTGGTTCCAATTACACAAAACATACAGCTAATGACACTAAGTAATATGATTGTTCTAAACATGTAGGGAGGACAATGTAACAGATACAAGAAATGTGAAATCATAGTCCCATATCCAATTTTAAAAAATGTTTTATACCATCGGCTCAATACTCATTAGGTATTTGTCGAGTGCCGAGTATTTCCGTGAATATTAATCATAGCACTTAGGGGCTGTTTGGTAGCCTCTTAATCAGCCTCTTAACCATTCAGGTCTGAATCATTCAGCATTCAGACTGTTTGTTTCAGCATCTGAATGGAATAATTAAGTGCTGAACCATTAAGCTAATAAGGGATGCTGAATGATTCAGCTCTTAACCATTCAGATCCTCTTAACCATTCAGACCATCTTAATGATTCAACACTTAATCAACCAAACAGCCCCTTAGTTTGTTAAAAGATATTTGTTTGAAATTTTAAGTATATTATTTTTCTTTCCATTCTAAATTTTATACAATTTTATTTTTTTTACATCTACAACAAATTTATATATGATAGATTAAAGACATATTACTATTTCCATAAAATATTTTAAATGTGTATTTCATGATAATTTCATACCTCTTCATTGCATAAATATATTAGTATAAATAAAATACATATCTTAAAATAAAGTTCATTTTTCACCTAATCAAGTTACTAAAACAAAGCATTCATAGACAAAGTCTATGGGAAATAAAATTCAAAATGAAAATTTTCGGGTATAGTTATCGGGCACATTTCAAGCAATGTGGTAAAACCTAACATGTTGACCTCTTTGCCTAACATGTAGTTTAAGAAAAATCGAATGAGCTATCACCTAATTTCATACCCATGAAATGTTTTTGGGAGAAGCTTTTGAGTTGTCGTCCCACCAGAAGGCAGTGATTGAATGCCTGAGGTATCGGTTGATGATCCCTATGCATCCGGAAGATGAAACATGCCCCATCTGCCGTAAAGCTTGCATGGATAAATATGGGAGCACACGGTTCATTGCAAAGAGTTTCCTGGTTTAAAATACCAGCATGACTGGGTGATGGACGTTTTGTGCGACATTCTGAGAAGAGCTGGGATTTCTGCCAAAAATGAGGCCCCTGTAAATTTTCTCACGGACCCTACGGAAGGGAGATCCACCCTGCGACCAGCGGACCTGCTCGTCTTTGGTTGGGTTGGGGGGAAACATGCCTGCGTGGACCTCACGGGGGTGTCTCCTTTGGTTGGGTTAAGGGAAACCGGGTTTGTAGCATGGCAAGCGTCGAGAAAGGCGGAAGCGAAGAAAGTAGATAAACATGCTAAAGCTTGTGCAGAGAACCAACATGTCTTTATCCCTTTAGCCTTTGATACCTTTGGCTCCCTAGCGCCATAAGCTATTCGTTTCTTGACCAGGGTTCAACAGATCGTCCACAGCAATAGTTCATTTACAGGGGGGAGGGGTTTGTATTTGGTAAACTAGGATTCGTAATTCAGAAAGGGGTGACAGTGCATCTTATTGCCCGTCTACCTTCTATTTTGATGTAATTTCATATTTCATGTTAATGAATTTCATCACTTTTTAAAAAAAAAAATCTCATACTTGTCCAAGATGTTTCAGACATTACATACATTACATTACAATCTGTTAATATCACATTATTAGGAATAGTGTTGTCGGTCAAAAGGTAAAAGTGAATGATTTTAAACTTTTAACAGTAATGCAGTTGTGCAAGGTAGGTTCGTGTCATGTGCTTATTGGGCCAAGGGGTTTTTCTGACGTGTGGAAAGGATTTCTGCTGGGTGGAAAAGAGAGGCCACGCCTCAAACCCAGGGAGAGGCACGTGGTTATCCTACTTCTTTTTTTACTGCACACTTTCTCATTTCTCCACATCAGAGGTCTTCCTTCACACCTAAACCACCACAAAACCCTAGCTACCATGGTGTCTGAGGCAACATTGACCGGCGCCATCGAACCGTCTCTCATAACAAACCGCCCGGCGATGATGACCACGTAGAGAAACATAAGCGAACCGAAACAGATGCGGAGCCTAACCAAAAAAACGAGCCTCTGTTCGTACTTATCCGAAATCTGAGAAGGCGAAGAAGACGAGGTTAGTGATAGAAACGTTCGAAGATAGAGATGACGGACTCGATATCGGATGAATGATGCTCTGAATCTACACTTGATAAATGTTATTGTGAGTCTTCCGATGAAGTGGAGTTCTAATAACTTTAAAAAGTTTATTAATGCTCATCAAACATCAAAGATGTATCATCAATCATCACATTTTCTTCTTGCCGGTTGTGGAACCCATTTGTTGTTTCCAAACATTAATTTCAAACATTATTAATTAGGGCAATTTCCGATGGTCTTTTTTGCGGCGGTGAGTACGTCGACGTAACCCATCGCTACCCAGTGCCACCCTCTCCCGTTGTGGCTGTCTTAGAGACTGGTGGGCACTGGGTTTGTGTGCAATTTATGATCCCCATACAGGAATTACTATATGAGGTTGTGGGTGTGCACATACGCTTCATGTAAATTTCATTTTATTTTAATTTGATTTAAAATTACAAGTTACTTTTTTTGAACGGTCAACAAAATATTATTTCACCAAGCTAGCTAGCGGGAGACTAGCATTACACTTTACAAACATATGCCACCAATCTACATGTACATATACACACTACCTCCCAATACTAGATATGTTGAAATTACACCAATTATTCCATACAAGAGAGTGTTGCTTCGCCCGAGCTCTAATCCAAAACAAGCTTAGAGCTTTGATATCGCCGAGGACCTTAGATAGATCAACTTGCTTCTGGTTAAAAATCGCTTCATTTCTATGTTTCCAAATGCACCACATAGTCGTTAGACAAATTGCATGGATAGCCTTCCTTTTGTTCTTAGAACCTCCCACTTGATTGTGGAGTGATAATATGTCCTTGATATGAAATAAGATCACAGAACCAACACTGCACCAGTTGAATACCTGCTGCCAGAGGGCCTGCACGAAGCTGCAGACCAGAAACAGATGGTCTGATGATTCTGCAGCATCTCCACAAAATGGGCAAGCATCCGAACCAATGTTAATGTTCCGTCTTAAAAGAGAAAACCTTGTCGGAAGCCTATCGAGCTCTGCACGCCACGCCAATATAATCGCCTTCTTCGGGACCCAAGAATTCCAATCCATGACGAATGGAGCTTGCTCAAACCTGTAAGAATGCAAAATCTTTTTGAGACCACCCACAGTGAATTCGCAGACATCGCCAGCCTTCCAAATCCACCTGTCTGAGGCATCAGACAGCCTCGGGACAGTCACAGAAGACAGGAACAGCTGCAGAAGAAAGTTCAGCTGTAGAAGACGCAGACGCTTCCAGACCCAACCCCACCCGTTACCCATTGGCAGAACCCGATGAAACTCTTTTATCATAAAATCTGATAAAACATTAACTTAAACCGCTACAAAAGTATATATGATATAGTCATTTAATTTGTCTTGATTATTGCCCTTTAGTTTTACTTGTCACTAAGGACCTTTAATGCACACTTAGACTATCCCCATTGGTGTGCAAATCCAATGGTTGTTCACCAAAAATAACATTAAAAAAAAGAAAAAATGGTAATAATCCCACAACCCGGTTGGTGCACCAACCAAGGGTTGCAACCGAACTACACCCCCACTAATTTAATTACTCAAATAACTTGTTATATTTAAACTTAAAAATAAAACTAAATACACCGTATATCTGAACTTTTTTTTTGTGAACATCCTGATATAAATTTTATTAAAAACCGAGCTCGTTTAAAAAAAACATGTTTAGGATGATTTGGGTTGTGAATGTGTGTTAAATTTTGAGTAGGGTTGGGTTGTGTATGTGCAAGAGAGAGAAATTAGTTTTTTATTTGAAAGTTGGGTTGTGTTGGTTGTGAATGAGGATAGTCTTATAACTTGGTTATAGGTGTTGTATGACCGGTCAAACTTATTTAGAGATACGGTAACAAAATTTATTTATAGACGTGAACTTATTTATAGATTCGCTACACGCGTCAGTAATAACACTAGTTCCCTTTAAACTTTGGTTTTTTTTTTTGGGAAAATGACCAATATAGCCCGTTGACCGGGCATTTTGCACAAATAGCCCCCTCCACCGTCTTTGGAGAGACGGGACACGGCTCCCAACCCGCCTGAACCGTCTTTGGATAGACGGGACACGTTGTGACCCCCCCCCAACCGCCACGTGGCGTCTCTGATCCCGAGGCTGTACCGTCTCTCTCCGGACGGGTCAGAGATCTCTCCCAGACGGTTCACGTTTACCAAGACGGCTGAGCCTTCGGTTCAACCGTCTCCAAAGACGGTTCACGTCTATCAATGCCGGCTGTCCCTTCGGGTCAACCGTCTCAAACAGACGGGTCACCTTTCCCAATACGTCTTAACGAAATTTGTGAACCGTCTGAACCGTCTGAACCGTCTCACGAGTGTATATAAATACCCCAATTAACTTAACGAAATTTGCACCCACCGCTCTCCTCTAAGCTTTCATCTTCCATGCACCCACCCGTCTCCTCTAAGCTTTCATCTTCCATGCACCCACCCGTCTCCTCTAAGCTTTCATCTTCCAATCCAATGACGTTTTTTTACTTTCCCAGCCGAAGCCCCAGCCGAAGCCTACCGGCTTCGGAAAATATGTCCCGGTTACTTGGATTGTTGTTTCATCTGCGTACGGCTACTTGGATTGTTGTTCCATCTGCGCGTGGTTTGCAACCCGTGTAATGGATCGATGATGTGGTGGTCTACATTTTAGGCAAGTTCGCTCGCTTTCCGAATTTATGTCTCGATGTTCGACGTGTGCTCACTGAGAACTATTGTTACATAAAACGAGGAAATGTTTTGGACTTGTCTGTGTAGAGCACATACACCATTCGAAACAACGTCTATGTAGACCACTGCTACTACCGCCGCTGTGGAGGACAAAACATCTAACACTAAGATGTAGTCCTCAATAGTTGGTTAGACATTACTATTACTTCAAACAAAGTTCCTAGTTCTGAAAGTAAATTTGGGAAGTTTGTTGTAATAGTGTAGTTTTTTACTTGTTGCTTCTTTATTTTCTCTTGTTGCTTTTTTATTCTCGGGAAGTTTGTTGTAATAGTGTAGTTTTTTAATTGTTATTGTAATAATATTTATTGTTTATTTGTGATTGTAATAGTATAGTACGTTTAAATATAAAAACAAAACGACAAATTAAAAATATAACCAACTATTGCATTAAAAATAAAACCATTACAAATAAATAAAAATATAATTAAAAATTACATAAGACGATGTTTAATCATTTGCCACACGGACACATGTTTAAACTCTTTACCCTCCCTATTTTTGTACTGCCTTAGACTGTGTCTAATGGCCACGTCTTCAGGAAAGTTTGCGGGTACGTCGTAAAGGGTCCGGTTGTGGTGGCTGTTGAATATTTGACACTTTGTCGTCAAATCATTCAACTTGCGGCTAAGCGACTCGGTGGTACGTTGTGAGCCCCCAACGAGCCGGTTGTACTCATTCAGGATCCGGAACCACTTGTTGTTGAGGTGTGTACTCTCCTCAACATGCAGCCATGCCGCAATCAACGCTATCTCTTGTTCTTCCGTCCATCTTTGGGGTGCCATTGGTGTTGGATGGTGGTTTGGACGGTGGTTTGGACGGTGTTGGACGGTGGTTTGGACGGTGTTGGATGGTGTTGGACGGTGGTTTGGACGGTGTTGGATGGTGTTGGACGGTGGTTTGGACGGTGTTGGACGGTGGTTTGGACGGTGTTGGACGGTGGTTTGGACGGTGTTGGACGGTGGTTTGGACGGTGTTGGACGGTGGTCGTCGGGTAGTAGATGGTGTTTGGACGGAGTTGTACGGTGGTTGATTATGTTCAGACGGGTTGGATGACGGGAAATGGACGGGAGACGGGTATTTATAGGGCTGAGCCGGACAACCGAAGCGTCGCCGCTCATCGGGAACCACCGCGTCGGTAAATGTGTACCGTCTCTCAAGACGGTTGAACCGAAGGGTCAGCCGTCTTGGGAAAGGTGACCCGTCTTTTTGAGACGGTTGACCCGAAGTGTCAGCCGGCATTGATAGACGTGAACCGTCTGGGAGACGGTTGAACCAAAGGGTCAGCCGTCTTGGGAAACGTGAACCGTCTGGGAGAGGGTTCTGACCCGTCTGGAGAGAGACGGTACATCTCGGGATCAGAGACGCCACGTGGCGGTCCTCTGTTGGCTGAAATGGGAAGCCTCTCGGGAGACGGTTCAGGCGGGTTGGGAGCCGTGTCCCGTCTCTCCAAAGACGGTGGAGGGGGCTATTTGTGCAAAATGCCCGGTCAACGGGCTATATTGGTCATTTTCCCTTTTTTTTTGCCAATCCTACGAGCATCTCAAAGCAACAGTTTGATCAATTATGTTCCCTCAAATTTGGGTAGATTAAGCCATAATTTGATATGCCAAGAAGTCGTGGGGAAATGGCGCTTATAGGAAATGATTTTCACTTAACTGATTTTAACCAATCATGTATGCCACGTCACTTTATTGATTTATTTCACTGATACACTTTTTTGGAGGCAACACTTCACTGATTTTTTTATTTATTTTTATTTAAATTCAAATCTTAAACTTTGTTTTTTTTTTTAAATTCACACGGTTTTACCACCAAACGATCAGATTTCTCATAAATCGTCCTACCAACACGGGAAAAATAATTATGTGCATTATAATCGGTTTCATCTAACTGTCAGAAATATTGAATTTCACATGCAATATGGTTGAGTTTTTTTTTTTGTATATATACCACCAAACCACGAGCACACCATGAGTTGGTACCCTGTCAATTTATGCGTCAACTTTAAGCTTTATTTTTTTTGTTTTGATGTATTTTTATTTATGTTTAATATTAATAAATTATGTTTTTTTGTTTTTTACTTAATTTTGTTTTCATTTATGTTTAAAATACACGATTTAAATAAAAAAATAAATAACCAAAATGTGTTTTGAGAACGGTTATAATTAAAAAATTGAATTATACTAATTTAAAATTAAATAATAAATGGTTAACAGCCTGTTAGAAAGAACCAAAAAACGGTTCACGCCAGCACGGGTAGCGGCGGTATTACCGTGCTGGTAGTGGGGTACCCGTGACCAAATCTGGTAACGTCCCGTCCCCCATAGAAGAAGATGGATGGGGTGTTAGGTTTTACTTTTCTTATATTTTTTATATATTTTTATACTTTAGAAAATTACAAAAGTACTCCTTCAAGTATTAAATTATTTATTAAGTTATACAACTAGTCTTGATGTGTAAAAAGGAAAAATGTCATATTGTTGTAAAAGCGTTATACGTATGTCCATATTAAAAAAGAAAATAAAACCACAAGTATTGAAAAGGAAAATTACAGAAATCGTCATTTATGTTTAAATTAGTTTTCAGTGATTGTCATTTAACTTCAAAATTGATGAAATCACCCTTAATGTTGTGAAATCTTGCTGATCTCGTCCTTTAAGCCTAACCTGATTAAATTTTTTGGTTAAACTTGGTCATGTGGATCTACATGAGAGTAAAATGATAGTTATGCCTTCATCTCTATCATTTTTATCACTACCATCACTTACATTCTTCAATAACAACCCCCACACTACCATATCCACCACCACTAGGGCACACCACCACCTCTACCACCAACCTGCCACCACCACCACCACAACCTAAAGCTCCCAAATTTCATCAACCCTACAATAATAATACTCAAACCAATAAACGATCCTTAAAAAGAAGGTCAACAACAAAATGCCCAAATTCACCATCAAAACCCTATAACCACTCCCACGACCACCTCCTTGTACATCTCCGCCCACCTGTAACCACTCCCACTCATACTCCCTGTGGTTCAGCGAGTACAGATAGCCGCAAATCGTACCTTAATAATTCAAAGAAGTTGGTTGCATATGAAAGAAGCTTCAAAATAAGGGTTTCTGGATTTTGGTGTTTCTTGATCGAAGATGATGGTTAGGGTTTCATGAGTGAAGATGGTGGTTGCAGGTCGCGAGTGGTGGTCGATGGTTTGGTGATAGTGGTTGCAGGTCGCGAGTGGTTGTCGATGGTTTGGTTATAGTGGAAAGGATGGTTTGGGGTTTACTTTGTCAATGACTAGGTGGTGGTGGTTGTCGGAGATTGAATGGTGGTGGTTGCCGAGGTTAGGTGGTCGCTGGTGGTGTATAAAAAGGTAGAGAGATTAGGTGGTCGCTGGTGGTGTAGAAAAGGTATAGAGAGGGAAAGGAAGTTAGGGGAAAGAGGAGAGTTAGACAGAGAAATAGTGTTTGTTTTTATATATATCTTTTTTTAGGACAATTTTTTTTTAATTCTAAAAAATTCTTATTGTGTTATTTATTAAATATGTTTTAAATAATTAAACAAAATTACCAAGTTGCCTTCATGTGCAAGGCACATGACCAAACTTGGTTTGGGGTTTACTTTGTCAATGACTAGGTGGTGGTGGTTGTCGGAGATTGAATGGTGGTGGTTGCCGAGGTTAGGTGGTCGCTGGTGGTGTATAAAAAGGTAGAGAGATTAGGTGGTCGCTGGTGGTGTAGAAAAGGTATAGAGAGGGAAAGGAAGTTAGGGGAAAGAGGAGAGTTAGACAGAGAAATAGTGTTTGTTTTTATATATATCTTTTTTTAGGACAATTTTTTTTTAATTCTAAAAAATTCTTATTGTGTTATTTATTAAATATGTTTTAAATAATTAAACAAAATTACCAAGTTGCCTTCATGTGCAAGGCACATGACCAAACTTAACCAAAAAACTAACTAGGTTAGGCCTAAAGGACAAGACCTGCAAGATTTTACAACATAAATGACGATTTTCATCAATTTTAAAGTTAAAAGATAACCACATAAAAACGATAAAAACATAAAGAACAATTTCTATATTTTTTTTCCTGTAGAAAATGTCAAATAAAAAACAATAGAGTAAAAATGTTCTCTTTTTTTTAGCAGTAAATTTCAATCAACAGAAGCGAGTCCTCAAAACAAAGACCACCGACAACAACTTACAACATATACAAGGGGTATTTGACCCATTCCTTCCACACAATGGTCTTAAACCTAGATCGATTTTAATCCATAAAAATGACAAAGATTTAATTTAAGCTACTACCTCAACCACTTTTGGACTCTTATTTTAAAACGCCTTATCATTCTCTTGAAAACACCCGAGGACCACTCTATAGTATAAACATAAAAAATACTGTTTACATTGACCAAAAGGATAATATATTATACTGTGTATTTTTTTATTATTAATTAGCAATCAATCATGCCTTCAATAAAAACGTGAAAAGTACAGAAAGGTGTTTAAAAGGCCACGAAGTGGTCGTGGTCTCTTACTACATCACACAATCAGACAAACAACGTACACCACCGTCTCCTCCTTCATCTCCACCGTTCGCCACCACTACCCGCCGCCTGCAATGGGAAGAGCACCCTGTTGTTTGAAGGTTGGTTTACACCGTGGTGCGTGGTCCTCCGATGAAGATAAACTCCTCATTGAGTACATTCAAACTCATGGTGAAGGTCAATGGCGAGCATTACCATCGAAAGCTGGTACATTATTTTGCTTCTTATGTTATAATGCAAATCGTACCAAAAATACAGAAATCGAAAATGAGTTAAAACAAAGAAAGAATACCGTTTTGAAATTGTTAATAATAATAATAATAAAAACTGGATATCATATAAACGAATCCTGTACTCTTTTTTTTTTAAACAACTAATTTTCTTTTACCAAATATGAAAGAAGCGAAATTACATCTGGATAATAGGTAACCGAGTAACAAGTTGAATCGCTATTCCTTTTTTAATCGCAAAGAATATTTTACTAAATACAAACTCTTGGTCATTGGCGGACCCACACCCTGTTCAAGGGGTGCGAGCGCTCACATTGAAAAAATAAATTTTAGTGCTTATATATACGCGTTTATCCGGTCCGCACTCCATAAAAATCTTCAATCACACCCCTTGGATTTTTGAAATCGAGGAAAAACAATGAAATAAACCTTCCTCTCCCCCTTTATAAGCCTTGAAGCTAAATCTGTGATCCATATGTTTGGTAGAAAGATTGGTGTGTATATATTTTTCCCTTTTTTTCCGGCGAGCAATGACTTGGTGGAAAGGTTGCAGGTCTCTCTTAATTTGATGTGAATAATATGAGCTATTTGTTTTTTTAAGTGCAAGAAGATAAAATATGTAAAAGTATAGTGACAGACAAGCTCAAGTTAACTTCTAATATGTTTTTCTTTTTATTTAATTTCTTTTTTACTTTATTATTTATTTGTCCAAACCACATCGAGGCGGGGGTCTCACTGGAAGCAGCCTCTCTATTCTTAGGGGTAGATGTAAGGCTGTCTACATCTTACCCTCCTCAGACCCTACCTTAGCTTTGCTATAGATGGGATTAACTGAGTATGATGATGATGATGTCTATTATTTATCTATTATAAGTTTAATAATATTTCATATAGATAAGATCAAGTAAAATGAGTGAGACTATAGTCTAATATAGATAATTTAAATGAATCTAGCTATTCAGTTCGATTCTAGATATGTAAATTCAAGAATTTGAAAACCATTTTAATGAGGTAACATCTGAATTACTTGTTTATATTAATAGCTTGAGCCCTTGTTATAATTTTGGTGCGTTTGATGTTCCAAAACTGCTACGATTAGCCGAGATGTATCCACAACTTTAAATTTTAGAATTTTGTTATGCATATGTAATGACGTTTAAATTACTTTTGGCTTTTGGTTTCCTTTTATTAATTATATAATTTTAGTATTGTTATTTTTGGTATATGAGTCGACCCAACCCGGGCCACTTGATGGATAAACGACCCAGTTAAACGACCCAGTGGCTTAGAGATTCCGCACCCCATAAAAAAAATTCTTGGGTCTGCCACTGCCCTTGGTTCCTTAGGCTCTGCGAGTCACTATGGACCACCTTTTGTACCCGCTCCAAGAAGCGAACCACCTCAGGAACTAGGGATCCAAATGTGTCGAAGGCAAACGGCAGGAACACGTGCTGATTTTCTAAACAGCTAATGTTACTCTCCACTACTTTTTACACCAATATTATTTATATACTCCCTTGATAAAGTATTGAACTTGAGACCTCTTTTTAAAAGGCTTGTGTCTCTACTAAGTGGGCTGCCCCACATTAGCGAATAGTGTACTCACATTTGTTCAATAAGCATTAGTCTGGTATTTTTTTTTTATCGGCTAATTACATTCTCCTAAGGGACTCGAACCCCACATCCCTCACTCTCCTAATTTCTCCTACACTACTGGGCTATTCCCAAGTGGATCATCAGTCTGGTATTAATATGGTTCTGGTATGACACTAGGAAAACTGAAAATCATAAAAATGAATGTCCTATGCATTTATTTGTTCCGTTAGTCGGTACGATTTTAGTATTGTACCACCATAGTACGAGCAAAACTGAAAATCATAAACATAATGAGTATTATATATATTTATTTGTTTGGTAAGTACAACATTATGGTACCGGTAATCATAAAAATAAATATTGTACTTATTTGTTTGGTAAGCATATATGCATTTGAGTATTTAGCATGGTAACATTATGGTACTGGTACTTGTAAAAAATCTCTTTAGGGCCTTCTTTGTTAGTACGGTATTGGTTTAGTATGATAATCATATGGTACTAGCAAATATGAATTGACTTTTTTTTTTTTTTTATGGATATAGGGCTACTTAGATGCGGAAAGAGTTGCAGGTTGAGATGGATGAATTATCTTCGGCCAGGTATCAAGAGAGGAAATTTCACCTCCGACGAAAACGACATCATTATCCGACTACACTCTCTACATGGTAGCCGTTGGTCTTTAATAGCCACCGAGCTCTCTGGGCGAACAGATAACGAGATAAAAAACCACTGGAACGCTCACCTTCGTAAAACCGTTGAAAATACCGGTACCAAATCCACAAAAAACAAAAACATTAAAAAGAAGAAAATGTTAAACGATCAGAAGGTTGAAACCAAGAGTCAACAAATGTCAAAGGAAGTCAAACTTGTTGACTCTGGTTCTTCTTCTTCTTCTTCCTCTATTGAGGATGGTGGTGCATCGTCGAGTTGTATGTTTGACTTTGAAGACGCTGGCTTTGACTTTTTGTTGCTAAACGAGATGCCTTTGTTTGAAATCGAAGGAACGAGCATGATCGATGGTCAACTGGATGATGGGATTTTAATGGACGGTTGCGATTTAGTTATGTCAAAAGATGAAGAAAGTTTGATGCTTGAGAAGCTATATCATGAGTACCAGAATTTACTGGATCATCCGGATGAGAATATTCAAAAATAAAATATTTAGTTACATTCTTAACATTTTTTTACAGTCTGTTTTTGTTTACTATCTTAGACCACCCACAGTGAAAATGAAAGGGCGTGAAATGCCTCATTCAAGCCCTGTTACAGCCTCACACCGGCCTCAAAGGCGTTTTTGTTCTAAATCAGGTTTTGGCGTTAATTTTTTCACGCGGAAAATGGCATGAAATCCCCTTCCTTTTTGTTGAACCAATAGAATACACCCAAAGTGGAAGAGGGGTGGAAATTTAACGCCCCACTATGTTTCCTCTTAGAAATAACAGGTTAGTTAGACCAATATAACATAAATAAATGGTTTTGGAGAGTGGAGCTTCATGAATTGCGGAATTTTTGCTATCTTTGAACTATTTTAGTTATACAGAAAATCAGAAATGATGCTTTGACTCCTTTGAGTTATCAAGGTGCAAGTAAACATGATTAGAAAACTATCATTAAATTGATAACCCAATTCTGTTAACGAAAATGATTAAAATAAAAGATTTGCAAAGAACCAGTGACATGAATATTGAATCATATTACATACTAATTAAGAAAACTTGATAAAGGATCATTAATCAAAGACCAACAGACTTATAATAAGATCCGCTTGACTAAGGTCAAACGTTTGTTACTCAAACACTGATAGCAAGCTTAATAGGGTGGGTTTTCTCAGAAACATTACTAAATAAAACATCACACTAATAAAAAAAACATTACACTTAAAAAAACATTACACTAAAAAAAACCTAACGTAAAATTGAGGTTGAGCGTAACATTTGTCACGCCAAAACATGATGAAAGTCATGCCCAACCTCCGAAAAGTACCCCATGTGCGTAAAGGAGACGTCTTCTTCTTTTTCTCCGGGGAGATCTACGTTAACCTTTTTGTAGGCGATTTCGAAGTTTGTACGCTTCGTCTTCAAATCCGCGTACTTGTACTCTCAATAACAAAATTTTTGGTAAAACAAAATATTGGACATATCCTCATCGGAATGTAGCTAAATTTCTTTTAACGTATAGTGCATATATGAAAAACTACTAAATATAAACTCTCATGCCAGTAGATTATACGTCTGTTCTGCGCACTTTCATTTGCAGTAAATTTCATTATTTTATTCTTACATCATTTTATTTATAGTTATGTTCGTGCATTATCTTATTTATGATTATTCTCACATTATTCTTTTATTGGTGGTATTTCTTACACGTTATTTGTGGTTACTCTCGCACAATTTATTAGCAGTTATTCTTACATCACTGATTTTGAACATTAATTCAACTCGTTTACTCTCATTTTATGCAATTGTGCGATTTACTCGATTTATGATATATTGTTCTTTCGGATCGAAATTTTATACTATAATTGTATATTTTGAACACATATTTTGTACGCATATTTTCCTCTTTTGAGCAAGACCCTTTTACACTTTTCCATAATTTTGTTCAACATCATGGTCAATAGACATACTAATTGATAACTCGTACGAGATATAAGCCAGTGCCTACGTACGACTCGGATCAGAGTATTTCTCTAACCCGAGGGGAACAGTGTAATCCTTAAAGTTTATCAATATGGGTGTTTAGAGCTCAATGATGTGAACAGAAATTTACCGGTTAAGGGTGGAACGAAAGGTGAAGGACCTTTAACCATGTCTTATACTTGCACATTATTCTCATTATAGTCAAAGGGTGAACCCGCAAGGGAAGGACCTCTAACCATGTCATGCTTGAATATTATTTCATTGCAGTATCTATTATTTAACACATTTTGGTTGCACACATTGTTTCTTGTATTATTTATGCTAGTGTTATGGAAAAGCATAACACCTTAGTGTAAGGTAAATCGGTGATTACGGTTCGAAACGCAATCACGGGTTTACAGGTACATGGGGGTGGTGTGTGATTCTACTTAGGCTATTGGTAGACAATCAGTACGAATCCAAGATATCGGTAGTGTGGTGGGTTAGCTGCGGTACACCCTATATATAAGCACTAACAATACTGCGGGAGCGGATTAGGAGTCTGACCAAGAACCTACCCCATTATTTTCTATTGCATTTTGGACTATTTAATAGTGTTGGGCCGACCTCTTTAATAGGTCGTTGACCAACGACTATCATTTTCGATAAGAACGTTTTTACAAGCTTCAATTCATCTTCCTGGAGTCTTTCTCATTATAAACATTGTAACTTTTGCTCAATTTAACTTAAATGTTTTCCCGTAAATAAATTTCGAGACGAAATTTTCTAAACTAGGGGAGACTGTGACATCCGGCCCTTTTAATTTACCGGATTTGCAACTTTAATATAACACCCCAACCGATGGCGGAAACATCGAGGTGCCACGTATGAATGATTGTTCAGTAGCTCATGGTAGTACAAAAGTTTAAATAATCCTTTAATTCATTACAATATTGAATTACATTAAAGTCTACATCAAATAATCAAACAAAGCTTCAAATATCTCCTCATGCTAGCTCTAGACTTCAAGCATCGGTATTTCCTGTTGAGTTTGGAAAAATGGGGGGGTCAACTAGAAGTTGGTGAGAATACATAAGCCATGTCAAGCAATTAAGTTTAAGAATAAAAGTTTAGCAATTCATATGTCTATCGTAAGTTTAAGTCTACATGAATAAACATAATATGTTGAATCGACATAATCAAACCTCCGACTAGTTTAGGTCCATCCCGTCATCCACGGTTCACCTTAATAATATGTTGGAACGATAACAATCACCCACGCTACCTATGTAGGAGGTACACGTATCCGGGTGGGATTGTCAATCCAATAGATCTATTATTGAGTATCGTCGGCTTGGCCATAGCTAATGATTATGTAATGTTGAAACTCGTTGAAACTGTTGTTGTTGTCTAAATCATGAGGCATTAAAGTTTACAACTAGACATGCATGTAGAATTGCTTATGTATAATGTTGCAAGTATGAAGAATTGCATAAACATGGTTACGTAAACTCACCTTAGCAAAGTATTAAGTCTCGAGAAATAGAATATGTGTAGCCCCAAAGTTGCCAATTACAAGAGCTTTATAATCAAAGCTTCAATTGTAGAAGTAATAGACTATAGAAGAAAGGTATGAGGGAAAGTTTAATCAGATTGAAACAATTGATTTAGAGGTTCAAAGTATAATGGGTCATAGGTGGGTTTTTATACTAGTTTTGGATTCAATTAGCCATTAAAATTGGTCAACACCATAAAGTAAGGTTTTATGATGAATTGACTATTTGACTAAGACTTTGACTGTTTGACTAAGACTTTATTTTGAAATGAATTTATATCTTCCTTGTTTGAGATTTTAAATGTAATTGGAAAAATGATTAGCTTTAAATAAGAAATAAATAAAAAAAAATCATTAGTTTGAATTAGAAAATAAAAACACCGTCTTATAAAATGACGATTTTATAAATAGAATTAGGATAGGACATATGTCATGATTGAAGATTTTTTTTTTTTTTTGTACAATGATAAAAGGAACTTAGAAAAATAGAGTGCACGGATAAAGATAAGAATACTTAGAAATAAATTAGACTTTATATCATGATTGGGAAATACTTTAATGCAAAATAAATGGGAAAATTCGTAAGGTTACATTTAATCCTTCTTGTAATTATGTATTTGTGAATTCAATCCTTATATTTTATTTCGTTTATTTCAAATAAATACAATGTTGAGATATAATAAATCTTTGTGTTTTTCAGATGAATATATATAAATTTATATGACTCGTTTTCTTTGAAAGTATAAATGTGACAACATTTATAGGGGTTTTAATATTCTAAAAAAAACTAAACATTTACGAAAGTTAATAAAGTTTACGCAAACGTTACTTTTAAACATTTAAAGTTTAAAAAAGTTATATAATTTATAGTTTATAAGTTTTGTTAAAGATTTATAAACAAATTATTTGAAAGTTTAAACTAAATATGAAACTCTACGAACCAACATGTCAAAACTGAAAATTTCAAAAAAAAAAAAAAATATTCTTCCCTCCCACCTGTGTACTCGTTTTTCCGGCGAACAAATTTTCCGGCCACCGGAATAATTTTCGGTGAGTTGCATAGTCGATTTTTAATGCGTTTGAGCGACTTTGACCGGATCCAATACATTTCTCCATTCTTTCCCATCGAATCCCAATCATTTAATCATAATTATAAGCTGTTTATTGAGTCAATAAATCGAGTCTAAAGCTTGAAACGCTCGGTTATTAAAAACCGATTAATATCCAACTTTAAAGTGTTCATCTCATCAATTGAACTCATGAATCATTTCCTGCATATTTATACGATTGAAAAAAACCATAACACACCTCCAAAGTCGTCCAACAATTCCCAGTCGATTCTTCTGATTCGAGACTATTCATCCTCGATTTCGGACATCCAACCAACGTGTAAGTCGTTTTGTTTTATGTCGTTTTGTTTTTCAGACATTACAAATCATCAGCCCTTTAAATTTGTTGTATCATGGCCGAATCAAGGTGATTAAAATTCCTGGGGTTAGGGTTTATGTCTAAGATAATTTAGGGAAGAAGATGATGGTTTGTAATATTGTTATGTATATTATGTTTCACCAAATTAACAAAATGAACCTATAGTGTAGTGGTTGAACGTGGGTGTTGTGTGTGACAGGACCTTGGTTCGAGTCTCCATAGACCACGGGTCTGGGCAATTTTTTTTGTTAGGCATATTGTATTTTTTATTATTTTTTTATATATAATACATTATATCTTGAAATATTCATAACTAATTCATTATTTGCTCTAAAATTATAAAAATTTAGGTGTAGCTTCTTGACACCCTAAAGAAAATTATCACATTTTTATTTTCTAGAAAATAAATTATTTTGGTATTTTTATTAATTTAAATTGTTTTAATCATAATTAATTGTTTAAAAATTCATTTTACATATTTTTAACCCCAAAATTTATGGGAAATGTTTTTTAATCATCAGAAACTGAAATAAAAATTATTGGTTCAGAAAACATTTATTTTTATTGGTTTTCCTATTTTTAATCATTTAAATATGATTTAAATTCATTAAATCTGTTTTAAATGCAAATACATTAAGAGGAAAATTTATTTTGATCATTTTTCATTAAAGTCTATTTATTTTTCACAAAAATATCACTTTTGAGCCATATTTTGTATTTTAGTTTATATTTATGCTTATTTTTATTCATAAATCATTTATTAATTTAGAATACATAAAATTTGTTTTATAAATTTTATGTCTTATAAAACAGAAAATAGTTTTATGTTTCAAAGTCATAATCATCAATATTTGACTTGTTTGCGTAACTTATATTTATTTGTTCAATTATTTTAATAATTGTAACTATTTACAATTATAATTTAGAGCAATTAATTTAATTCTTTTGTCCCAATTATTGTGGAACTACTTTTTATCTAAATAAATATTCAATTAGTAATAATTATATTACCTAAACCACATTTACAAACTTTGACATATTATTTTTTATATACAATTTATATTAATTCGAGTTATCATAAAAACTCTAATTCCCCAAATCGACATAGCAAACCCTAATGCCTTAGATTCTAGATGTCTTAGACTTTTAAGTCATTTCCCTCATTAGTATTCTTATACGTATAGGTTGAATTCTTCGGAATTCCCAAGTTTACCTTGTGACAAGTTTTGTTTGGTTTTATCGCGCTTAGCAAAATTGTGAGTATATCTTTCCCATTTTTCATGTTTTACTCTTTTGGGGCTATTCATGTACACTATGACTAAATGTTATTCTTTCACTGAATGCAATTCTCATGTGTGTTTGCTTTATGTTAATTTGTGTGTCTATGACTTGTCAAAATCATTAACCTTTGAGGGCCTGACATTTCAATGAATAATACTATGGTATATAGTACTCTTGTTGACTTACGTGTTTGAGTTAAGTCCTTGGTCATTGTTATGTGATTCATTATACTAAAAATGGTTTTCATGTGTTAGTCTCAATCTATTAGGGATGTTTTTTAATGGATATTACCTATTACATAATTGCAAATGGTACCGTACATGAATTGCTAAAGCACTTTTATTACTATATATTTATTCAAATCAAGGTATGCTCACCAATACATTTTTGTATTGACATATACTATTTTCGTACACGTTTCAGGTTATTTATGAGACGTTTTTTAATCTTTTGGAATTTATACTTAGATTTTGGATTTATTGGATTTCAGTTTAGATTGTTAGCTTGAATCGTTGTATTTTTGTATCTCATTTCAATGTAATAAACTATTTAATCAATGTATCAATATTTACACTTTAGTACCATGAGTTATTGAGCAATCGTCACTACATGACACCTCGATGTTTCCGCCATCGGTTGGGGTGTTACACATATTGAATGAATGTGATGCAAATGGAAGATATTGTGTAGAATTAACTTGGTCTTCATGGTCATCTCTTGGGATAAGAGAAACGGTTAGGATGCCACAATCAAGCAAGTCACCTCCCAAGCTAGCAGCCTAGATAATTAAAATTAACAAATTTTAGTTTAAAATACTAAAAGTTAATCAATTTGGTTGAAATAAAAAAACTGATGGCTGATCTTTGATTCATGGGATTAGACTTTGCAGTAAATCAATGTATGCGTTGACTCCATTGGTCAACATAGTAGCACCACCTGAAGAGTAGAATTTTTCTTCCTCTTATGTTGGTTTGACTTCTGTTTGTTGATCCATTCATGTGGGACATTCCTGGAAGTTCAAATATGCAAATGTTAGGCATAAAGACAACTTTAGTAGATTTGGCAATTTTGAACAATATACAGTTGTATGTTATCTAAAAAATGTTTAATTGAAAAGATTTGCTAGAAGAGGAAGGGTTCAAACAGGTTGAATAGGCTGGAATCACTCTAAAGCCCTAACTAATCACTTTTTTTTAATGAAGAGTAATGTTTTTTAATCTTTAATCATAAGTAACATGTTAGTTATTTGGACAAAAAGATTTACATCAAGTGAGAATCTAATAGAACCTAGTCAACTCATACTTAGAAATGAAAAGATACCCAACATGTCCGACATGCCCATCATTGCCAAATCTAATCTTGATCTAAGATTGACATGAAAATACACCAAAGATTCGAACTCAACCTGTACCAACATTCATTCCACTCTTTAGCCATCTAATAGGCGACTTCTAGCCATCAGGTGGTGGTAGAAAACACTCCTTCCTATAGACATGCCCACCTAAAGCCAATAGGCCCGTTTTAGAGTTAAACAACAAACATCCTTATCCTATATATATTCTATTAAAAATAGAAATTGGAAGAAACAATTTTTTTAGTTGATTATATAGTATCAAGCAGCACATACTTAAGTGTCTTGTCAAGAATTAGGACAATCAAAAGGAACATTCCTAGAAAGGGAAAGCTTCAATATGACTAATGGCATAAATTAAATTTGAATTGCATACTTGCAATCAATTCTTCACCTCTAATAAACAAAGCTTTATGGAATATTATTGCCATTGGACAATAAATCAATACAAGTAGCGTATAACAATAAATCTTTATGAAATATTATTGTCATTGGACAAATAAATCAATACAAGTAGCATATAACAATGTACAGCAGAGTCATGTCCCATTGAGTATACATACAAACACATAGATGTGCAAAAAAAAAAAAAAAAAAAAAAAAAACAGTTTGGAAACCAAAATTGATACCTACACTTTGATAGCGTTCAAACCCAAACCAAATGGTTAAAAACCATTTTTGTCCAAGGTTAGACGATAAACCGAAACTGGCCAACCCGACAGGTTTGTTTGGAAATTTTCTCTTAGGCTTTTTGGCTTTTGGAGAAATGGGTTTGGAAGATGTGGGCTCCATGGGGACTGATTCCTGTTCCCCTTGGTCATCTTCTCGCCTACTGTTGTTCTTATTGATATTCTGCAAAATATGAAACCGACAGAGATACTTGTACACATTTGGGAAAATTTGATCACACGCTTTCATCACACACACATACATACATATATATATATATAATATTTGTAGGTCCTTAGAGGACATCATTTACTTCATGAAATGCCCACCTTAAAACAACATAAAATTACTATTTGTCCATACCTATAACAAGGAGCGAAGACTTAGCTGATCAGCCAGGTATCAGGACAATAAAAACAAAACAAAGCAACCAAGCACCACAAACCAATATAAAACTAACACCTACAACATCTCATTTCACACAAACAATTTATCCTTGCTTTTTTGGTATTCGACTTCACCTATAAAACCTCCACATAATATGTGGCCAACAACATATAAAACTATAGGAAGACCTAGAAAAACTATTAACTTACATGAAATCTAGACTCTCATTCATGTGCTCTCGAAAACACGTAGATCGGTTTAACGAATAAACACATACCAATCTATAGAGTTATATACATAACAATTCTTTGTTATAGGTCAGCGAGTTAACATAAGGTAGATTTATCAACATTCGTATGAACCACTATAATCCTCTTACCATCTACCTTTAAATTGCTCGTACATATCATTGCATTTTCAAACACTATTACAGGAGTGAGGCAATACGATTACATATTCACCCTTACAAGTTGCTCTCAATTTTTTCAAAGGTGTTTCGAAAAATAAAGTAAACTTCAAATGTTCCTGAGTTTGATACGTCACACATTTTACAATTAGCTAAATCACTAAAATGATAAACGTAAGTTATATCACTTCCAAATTTAGTGAAAAATTGACATCATATGAATGAAGGCGCACTTAAACTGACGTTACTTTCTACAAAAACAAAACCATTAAAGGAATCAATAGTAATTACCACACAATTCACATATATACCCAAAATTACTACCCAAAGACATACCCCTATACACCTAAATTACACATATGTAAACACTAAACATAATCAAATTAAGTTAACAACAAAGGGGATACGATAGTTACCAAATCAGTGTTGTAGGTGATAAAGTCAATGTACAAAGGCAATTCCAAGTCGAGAGAAATTGGTTTAATGATTGAAGCAAAACACCCAAACTGAAAATGATTATTTTCCTCAGAGGTAAGCATAGGCGCATCGTCATCGACTCATCGAGCAAATTAACATCCCATAATGCCATACTGACAATTGTTTAGCAAATATTGTAACACCCCAACCGATGGCGGAAACATCGAGGTGTCACGTAGTGACGATTGCTCAATAGCTCATGGTACTAAAGTGTAAATTTGAATACATTGAATTAAATAATTTATTACATTGAAAGGAAAATACAAAAATTCTGAAGTGACAACTAATGCTGAAATACAATAAATCCAACATCTAAGTAAGATTCCGAAAGCTTAAAACTCATCTCATAAGAACCTGAAACATGTACGAAAATAATTTCGTCAATACAAAAATTTATTGGTGAGCATACCCGTTTGATATATATATATATATATATATATATATATATATATATATATAGTAAGGAAAATTTAGCAATTCATGTGTTATTTTGCAAAATGTAATAAGTGGTATCCGGGTCAAATCAACCCTATGAAAGGAAAGCAGATATATATAGTATGCGCTAGTAGTAATGTAATACATAGCAATGACAAGGACTCTCAACAGAGTCACAAGGGTATATACCATAGTACTATTCATTGAAATGTCAGGCCGCAGCGGTTAATGATTTGACAGGTCATAGATACACGAAATGACACAAGCAAACACACATAAGAATTGCTATTTTAGTAAGATGAAATAGAAAATTGATTGTAAGTACATGAGTCACCCCAAAATAGTAAAACAGTAAAAAAGGGAAAAGATATACTCACAGTTTGCGAAAGCGATCAAAATCCACTTAAGCGGTTGTGAGCTAAGTAATGGGAATTCCGAGGAATTCGACCTATAATGTGTAAGAATACTAATAAGGAAGTGTCTAAAAAGTCTAAGGTAACTAGGGTATAAGGCATTAGGGTTTGCTAAGTCGGTTTGGGGAATTAGAGTTTTTATGATAAGTCAAATTAATATAAAAGTTGTATATTAAAAATAATACGTCAAAGTTTGTAAATGTGGTTTAGGTAGTAATATAATTATTACCAATTGAATATTTAGACAAAAATATGTTTGAATAATTAAAACAAAGTAATTTAGTTAATTACTTTAACTAATTATTGTAAATAAATACAATAATCATAAATATTGAATTAAATATTTATGAGTTACACCATGATCCAATAATGACAATAAAGACTTAAAAACATAATAATTTTTCTATTTTATAAGCAATGTATTTATAACATAGATGTTAAGTAGTATAAATAAATATATAATTAATTATGTCTCATTAAACATAATTAAGTCTAAAAATACAAGACATGATCCAAAAATGATATTTTTATAGAAAATAGATACTTTCTGATGTAAATTAATGAAAGTAATTTTCCCATAATTTTTATAAACTTATTTATATTTAAAATTGATTTTATGATATTAAGTCATGTTTTAATGATTAAAAATAGGAAAATCAGTAAAAATAAATGTTTTATGAACCAATAATTTTTATTTCAGTTCATGGTGATTATAAATAATTTCCCAAAAAGTTTGAGACTCAAATCATTAAAAATAAATTTTTTTTTATCAATTAAATATGATTAAAAGAAGTTAAATCAATAAAAATAAGGAAATCAAATATTTTCCAGAAACTAAAAATATGATAATTTTCTATAAGTTATCAAGAAGCTACACCTAATGTTTCATAATTTTTAGGGCAAAAAATAAATTTATTATGAATATTTCAAATTCTATATATATATATATATATAAAAATAATAAGAAAATGAAATGAAAGGACATTACAAAACAAAAAACACAGATTCTGCATCAAGGGGACTCAAACTCGAGTCTGCCCTCTCCAACCCAACAACACCAACCACTAGGCTAGGTACCAACTTGTTGATTTATTTGAAACAAGAAAGTTTTTAATCAATAACACATACTCATCTTCTTCCCCAAATCTTTCAAACCCTAACCCTAACTTTTCAATAATCTAAATTACACAAGATTATTGATTTGTAATATAGGGCTTTCGTAAAGGAACAACTAAAGAACAAAATGGCACGAGAAAAGGGGACTCACGAAGCTTAGAAATGACCAAAAATCAAGTGTATAGGTCCGACCTTGCGTGCGAGATTAATAGACCTTCGGGTCATGTTTAGGATGGTTTAAGAGTGGGTTTGTGTATTATAGTTGTGCAGAAAACGAATGGTGTACCAATCTTATATAGCGACTAACTCGAAACAGCACAATAAATTCCGATCATCAATGGTGGGTTAAAGTTTTCAACCGTTTCAACATAAGGCTCGATTTAAACGCATTAAATGCCTATTGAAACCTTGTAAAGGGCTGGGTAATGATGGAGAAAACTTGATGGTTCTCAAAACTTACGTTAATCTTTATACATTTAAATTTCACAAAAATCTAACAGACTTAAAAATGAAAAATCCTATTATAACACGTTTAAATGACGTTACAATATATGTATTCATAGCCACAATCCTAATAAAATGGAAGTGATAGACATTGAATTTGATATTTTTATTAAATTTGAAAATGATTCAAAAGTGCAAGGACAAAGATAGAAACACTTGAATATATGAAGGACTATTATTGACAACTTAATAAAGATTATGGTGGCGGATGTCACAAATATCAAATCAGCAATCAGATGAAAACCCAAAAACGAACAAAAAAACAAATCAAGCAACCTAAAATAAACATGTAACCTGAAACAAACATAACAAAAATCAGCATCAATCAAACCCAACAACAATCCAAAAGAAAGTGAGCTTTATGTGGTTCGGAGTTTCCCAAAAACATGGCTGCAAGTCGGGGTGCAGGTTAAAACCTGCCATCCACCGTCCTTGCCATGCCATCATCATCAATTTACGGACATACTTTCAACTCATCATAACCATGACACACATCACAGCTATCTACAAAGACATTCAAACCTAAACCACCACCACGTTCGTCGCCGGCCACCTCCGCCCAAAAGCCCTAAGAGTTCGAGACGAAAGCATCATTGGCAACACCGTCCATAGGTACCCAAAAGAGCTCGATATGAAAATGGCATCGGCACCACCAGCCATAGGTAGCATAAGTATGTTGTTGTCTTCGATTTGAGGGGGGGGGGGAGGTGGTGGCAGCCGGCGGCGGTGAATCTGGAGAGGTTGAAACCAAAAATCCCAAAATGAGGCAAAAATCCCAAAATGAGGTAAAACATCCCAAAAACGTGATAGGTATAAGGTTAGAAACCATAGAAAAAGCAAAACCTACAAAGATGAGATGAAGAGAGAACCAGTTGTGTTGGAGGAGACAGGTATCAAACACGTATCACAAACGAAAGGTATCAAACACGTGGGCAGATGAGTCTGCTGTGTGGCACTGTTTAAATCCATTCTCCTATTAATATATAGGAGAATGATGCAAAGCTTTTTAAAATCGTAGAGGTTCTAAGACCTTTCTAATTTTGGCTTTATGAACCAATTTTTTACTTTTTATTTCGAAGTTGATGCCTATTTTCTCTATGAACTGAATACATTCTTATAATCAATGAAAAAAATAAAATAAATTGAACATTAAAATAGAATATAGATGTTAGGCTTTTACTATTTTAGCATAGGGGAAAACATTTTAAAGTGCATTACTGTAATTTAAAGTAAACATAAACATTCAGAATAAGAAAGTTAATCTGGCTTTCTAGATTGGGTTGTTGGGGCGTACCGTGATGGTGCGCGTGATAGCCCATTACAACGCGAAACATCACCACCACTGGTCATAATGGCGGTGATGTCCGTGGTGATCAACACGTGTGTGGAAGCTTTTTGTGTGTGTTTTTTTTTGTTACGTATTGTTAAAAAATAACAAATTTTTTTTTTCATGCATTCAATCTTTTGTAATATTATAACATTTCTATTTCTATGTTTATAAACACTGTAACTTTTGCCAATTTAACCACTCTTTTTTGATATTTGAGGTTGTTTTTTTCATTTTAAATGTTTTTTTTTCATTTTATATATAATAAAAAAGAAAAATCAAAGGCTAGTGATTTAGTAATGGGTGGTATTAGTGATTTTGTGATGAAATGTGACGGAATGAAGTAACATTTGGTGATTGAGTAAAGTTTAACGATTAGGGTGGGAGACACCCTCGCCATCCTTAAAAGTAGAAGTTTAAAACTTGAGTAATCATATATAATTATACGTATAAATACATACATATGACAACATATATAATTTCTTCATGTATGATTTACGATGGGGGTGCAATGGGTGCTCCCTCCCCCAACTCAAGATTTTAACATAAACGTAGTTTAAGATCCACCAATGATTTAATATGAGTCCACCACCCTTGATATTCTAGATACAATAGCTAAATTACAAACCAAGTTTTCATACATCATTACACATAAGGCTTCTTTTCGTCAATCATTCATTGTCAAAAAAAAAAAAAAAAAAAAAAAAAAAAAAACGTTTTTATGAACATGTTCATTATACTTAAATCATCTACTAAACTAAGTTATAGACCCATATATTATAGAGTTAACTTCATTTTTTCCCCTGTCGTTTGACAGGTTTAACTTTTTTGCTCCAATAGTTTAAAAATGGTAAAAATTCTCCTTGAGGTCTCTATTTTATTTCCAGTTTGCTCCATGACTCTAACTCAGTTAAAACTTTAGTTAAAAGCAAGGGTATTTCAATATTTTTACATGTAATCATAAGGGTATTTAGTGATTTTACAGAAAAGCATTTAACTATATATTTTACAATAAAAATATAAAAATCTAATTATTTATTTATTAATATATATATACACAAACTTACATACATGAACATACACACATGATTTAGAACTGTGTCAATGGTAGCAGGTGATGATGGTGGTGGTGGTCTAGAAGGTAGAGAGGGGGTTGGGGGGAAGGGGTAAGGAAGTGAGAGAGATATTTCTCATATACATATATACATATATATATATATGTTTACTTTTTATTTATATTATTAAAAAATTAGGGTTTAGGTCTTTACTCAAATAACTTAATACTTGTATGTAAATTAACTGAAATACCCTTACTTTAACTAAAACTGTTAAACCATAAAGAGCAAACCAACAATAAAATGGAAACCTCAGTGAGTATTTTATATATTTTTAAACTATTAGGAAAAAATGTTAAAACTGTTAAACCATAAAAAGCAAAAAAAAAAAAAAAAAAAAAAAAAAACGAAGTTAACTTTATATTATATGAGTTGTATAAGAGCGTTCACATCATGTTCAAATACACATCTATCAAATTACACTAAAAACCATTACATTTTCTCTCATCTATTAAAATAAATAATTTATGTATACTTTATCATTGCTTTTTATTTCTCTTCTTCTCATACCACTTTCAAATAAAATTAAAAAATAAATGAAGAAAAATAGTGTCACCCAAAATTTACCGATGAACAATAACATTTTCTTTATCCTCACTCACAACCACTCTAAATCACTTTTTTAAAATATACAGCATACACTCACAAAAATATGCAGGACCTAATATGAATGCTCTAACAAAATAAATGAAAGTACAATATGGTGAACAAAAATTTACATAACTTAGGTTATTTTATTATGTACAATAATAAAAAAATGAAAGTAAAATTAAAATTCACAAATTTCTAAATACTTATTTGTAGAAGAAATTTGTTGGTTTTGTTTGTAATTTTATCCTTTTTAGCAACTATCAATTGTTTAAACCCATTCATATTTTTAATATATACACACATATACACACCCCACTTAGACTATGTAAGAAAACTAATTTTCTGATTCTATCATTGAAACAACAATAATAAATTTTAAAAGCAATATAAAAGCATTGACATTAAATAAACTTTCTCTTAGTTTACACACCCTTATTATTATATTGTAATAATAACTTTGAGGGTGACTTAGCAATAATAACATATTTTGTCATTTTATGAATTTTTTTTACTTTTAGCCCCTACGCTATTCATCTTTTACAATTTGTTACAAAACATTTTTATTTTTGATTCTAACACCTTTCCACTTTAAACTTTGGTTCTCTATACTTTTCATATTTTACAATTTTTTTTTGTTTACATTTCAGTCAAATTTATGTGCATTAACACGCTGCAACGGATGTGCATGATGCAGCTTTTTTACTCTACTATTTGTTTGGTTTATTGTTCTTGTCACAACGCACAACTTCTAAATGCTAGTTTATATTATAATTATTTTTATTAAAAATATTTAATTTAAACATCCAAAAAATTAATGATACTAGTTTAATTGTTCCAATAGAATTCTTTCTTTCCTTTAATTAAGTAATAACTAGAATTTAACTTTTATATTTATTTTAAAAAAATATAAGCTTAATTATATTTCAAAATTCAAACAAACTTAAAACAAGGAAAACAAATCTATCATCATATATATAGGGGAGGATAAATTGAAAACTCACTTGAGTTAAGAAAACTAAGAAAACCCTTGTAAAAACCATCTAAAAAATACACAAGGTAACATACATGTATTAAAGCGTTTTGGGCCAAAAAATAAAAAAAGCGCCGATTGGATATTAAAAAAAAATAAACAAAATTTGCGTTGTTACATATGTAACAACTGATGTTACATATGTAACAGAGTTGTTACAATGTAACAGCACAAACTTTGCTTGTTTTTTTTAAAAAAATATCCTATCGGCCTTTTTTTTTATTTTTCTGTCCCAAAACGCTTTAATACATGTATGTTACTGTGACATCCGTCACTTTTTCATTATATATAAATATGTATATATATATATATTTTTTTATATACAATAATAATAATAATAATAATAATAATAATAATAAAATAATAATAATGATAATAGATATCCCATTTATCTAATCCTAGACTAAACCACAACCCAACCCAATCCATACCCCTTGTCCACCTCATGAGCCCAAGGCCCAACAGCAGTCCAGCCCAACTGCCCCACCCCCTTGTCTGTTTTTAAAAGAAAAAAAAAATTGTGTTCCACCCGGGTTTCGAACCCTTGACGTGCCAGACCCAACACACCACACTTAACCACTTGAGCTACATGTTAAACCTGTTTTAATCCCAACATATATTGTATATGAACCCGTTTTCGCGTCCCTTTTCTTCTTCCCCTTGAAGCTGTTACGCACAGCAGCTGATATGTTTTATTTTTTTTATTTTTTTTTTCTTTTTCTTCTTTTGACTCTTTTAATTGGCCTAAATAACCCATGTTAATCATGGTTTGACTTAGGGTACGCGATTTCCGGCCTATCAAGATTAACCTAATCGTAAATTATCAATCAATTAAGAATCAATTGACCATTTACGCGTCTCACATTGAAGCTTGGTCAAACTTACCAATTAAGCAATCTAAACATCACCACTATAAATTGGACAATCCCGAGCCTTCACAACTCGCCAATACTCCCCTCTTAATCTCTAATTCTTCACACAACACTCTGTTGTTCAACCACGATCGCATAGTTTGACTTTAAGTTTGACCAAGCAATCGAACACGAATCCACACTGTAAGTGTAATCTTTTCTGTGGGTTTTGTACATCGGCCATCACTCATCAATAGCCCCATGATTAATTGGGCTATTGATGAGTGAATCAGATTATTGCTGGAGCTAGGGCTCGCAAAACTTGATTTGGGGATAAATCAATTCGACATAGTGTATTTATATAATTTAAACAGAGCTAAAACACAACCACAGGCCTAGGCCAAGTGGTTGTGCTCGTGAATTGTGACTGAGACTACCCGGGTTCGATTCCCGGCATAGACACCCTTTTTCCTTAATTCCATTTCTTTTTACAAATCATTATATATATATATATATTATACACGAACTTAGCATACTGGTTCCACACATGGTTACCCCAGTCTCTCGAGCAATCGAAAAATATATCGAGGGATTACCAGACCTGATTCAAGACGTTGTCACTGGAGGCAAAGCCACTACGGTAGAAGAAGCCATCCAACTTGCAGCCACATTAACAGACAAACACGTAAGGAAAGGAAACTTGGTTAGGAAGGGCACCAAGACACCTACTGAGAAAACCACCAATGTTGTCGAACAATCTAAGACTATTTTAGCAAAGGCCGCCACTACCGCTTCAAATTCTAAGAAACGAATGGGCGATAATCTGAACCATACTGTTGTGGATCCTGTGACTCAGCCTCCTATCAAGAAAGCCTACACGGGAATCCATCCTCAATGCAACACTTGCAAGTATCATCACCCTACAAATCTTCCATGTCGTCAATGCACTAGATGTGGAAGGTTTGGACACCTTGTTACCACTTGTCGAGTAATGGTTGGAACACAGAATAATCATCAAACAGCTGCCCAGGGACCACTACAGATTACTAATGGTCGGGCATGTTATCATTGTAGAGACCCTAATCACATGCTACCTCAATGTCCCAAATTGAACAATGTAAACCTGGTGGCACATGGACGAGCTTTCAATAACAATATCAACGAAGCAGACGATCAGGATGACGTTAATCCCACTGGTTAAGCCATGGATGAAATCTTCCCAAGACTCGAGAAATCCAATACCCGTGTTTTCATTTTCTTGATTCTATTATCATTTTATACCCAACTTTGCCGCACTCATTAGCATACAACATCTAGAAATTTCCTTACGTATTATTGTGTATTAACACCGATTGGAAATTTATTATATTGATTACGTTTATTTTAATCATACAAGACTCTACCTTATTTGAAACGTTTGGACTTGATACCTGATCTTACAGATGCTTTTCTAAGAAAACATCATTGATTATTACATGAAACTAGATTTTTCCCTTAATTTGACTACGCATTGAACATCTAATTATTCATGATACTCGTAAACATTTAATTATTCATGATAACACTTGCACTTAATGGTTGTAGTACTTACAAACTTGCTTGCATAAACATGCTAACAATTTGCAATCTATGTGAATAATAATTGCTGCACCTAATAGAAGTCATCATGCCTTTTTCAACAGTCGGGGGAGGCCCTACAACCTACTCCACGACTGGTAGAGGCTATCGAACATACTCAACGATTGGTAGGGGTCACTATGCCTTTTCAAACAGTCGGGAGGGGCCCTACAACCCACTCCACGGCTGGTGGAGGCTATCGAACCTGCTCAACAATCGGTGGGGTCATAGAAGGACGCAAAACTTTAATGTAAGGTAAATTGATGATTCCGGTCCGGAACGTAATCATGAATTTACAGGTACATTAGGGTAGTGTGAAATTCTATTAGAGTTTCTGGGAAGATGTCCAGTACGTTTTCAAGGTATCAAAGGTGTGGTGGGTTAGCTGCGGTACACCCTGTATACAAACACTAAGGATGCATTGAAAGTGAGACTGGAAGTCGGACCAGGAACAAACTCTGTTTATTTGGTAGTTCATTTAGCCTTTCTGTAGTCAAACAACTCGTACATTCATCATAGAATTCCTAAAACTTGAAACTTAGTGAATTACTAGATTTTTATTCTCCTTCTTATTCAAGACGAACCTAATCCAATCCTTAACCCACATCTATCAAACGTCTTATCCAAGTCATTCGAAACAGTTTACTTTGTTACCTATAAATTTTCGTCGTGCATTAACCCAAATTTTCCAAACCACAGTTATCTTAATTTTTACCCAAGCATCCATAACCCTATGTTTCTAATAACTTCGGGACGAAGTTTCTAAAAGTAGGGGATGCTGTGACATCCGTCACTTTTTCATTATATATAAATATGTATATATATATATTTTTTTTTATATACAATAATAATAATAATAATAATAATAATAATAATAAAAATAATAATAATGATAATAGATATCCCATTTATCTAATCCTAGACTAAACCACAACCCAACCCAATCCATACCCCTTGTCCACCTCATGAGCCCAAGGCCCAACAGCAGTCCAGCCCAACTGCCCCACCCCCTTGTCTGTTTTTAAAAGAAAAAAAAAATTGTGTTCCACCCGGGTTTCGAACCCTTGACGTGCCAGACCCAACACACCACACTTAACCACTTGAGCTACATGTTAAACCTGTTTTAATCCCAACATATATTGTATATGAACCCGTTTTCGCGTCCCTTTTCTTCTTCCCCTTGAAGCTGTTACGCACAGCAGCTGATATGTTTTATTTTTTTTATTTTTTTTTTTTCTTTTTCTTCTTTTGACTCTTTTAATTGGCCTAAATAACCCATGTTAATCATGGTTTGACTTAGGGTACGCGATTTCAGGCCTATCAAGATTAACCTAATCGTAAATTATCAATCAATTAAGAATCAATTGACCATTTACGCGTCTCACATTGAAGCTTGGTCAAACTTACCAATTAAGCAATCTAAACATCACCACTATAAATTGGACAATCCCGAGCCTTCACAACTCGCCAATACTCCCCTCTTAATCTCTAATTCTTCACACAACACTCTGTTGTTCAACCACGATCGCATAGTTTGACTTTAAGTTTGACCAAGCAATCGAACACGAATCCACACTGTAAGTGTAATCTTTTCTGTGGGTTTTGTACATCGGCCATCACTCATCAATAGCCCCATGATTAATTGGGCTATTGATGAGTGAATCAGATTATTGCTGGAGCTAGGGCTCGCAAAACTTGATTTGGGGATAAATCAATTCGACATAGTGTATTTATATAATTTAAACAGAGCTAAAACACAACCACAGGCCTAGGCCAAGTGGTTGTGCTCGTGAATTGTGACTGAGACTACCCGGGTTCGATTCCCGGCATAGACACCCTTTTTCCTTAATTCCATTTCTTTTTACAAATCATTATTATATATATATATTATACATTTAAAACTTATAAATTCGTTTTTTTAAATATTAAAACTATTTTATAAATTCTAAAAAAATTATATTTGTCAAATCTAATGACAAAGCTGTATCTACAATTTTTATTTTTCTGAAATTCAATTATTTAATATTTATAATAATTAAATCAAGTTTATACCAATTTATTTATAAAAATCTATAAAAATATCAAAACGATCTTATTAATTTCCACAAAAATTATCCTAAGTTTTTATAACATTAAACTATTCAGAAATGATTTTTATTTCTGAAAAATCATTTGTTTAATATTTTTAATCAATTTTTGTTAGTTTTAATCATAATTAAATCATAATAAATTCAATTTTTATTATTTTTGCACCAAAATTTTATACAATTTATTTTTAAATATTTAGAACAGAAAAATGATTTTTAAAACTATATTTCTTTAATTTTAGTATTTTGGATATTAAAGTTTAAATTTTGACAATTTGTGATAAATAGATTTAAAAATCTATTTTAAAGGAAATAATTTTATAAAAATTATTTTTACACTTTAAACACATTCTTGTAACCATCTTAGGTTTAAATTTCATAAAAAGATTTTTAGTTATTTATTTACTAAATTTCTCTCAATTGGCGAATATTTTTAATATTAATCAAATAAACGTTTATCCCCAAATTCGAAACCCTAGAATTCCATGTATCCTAGAGTTATTCCTTACACATTATTAAAATACTTTAGGTTGATCATTTGGGAGTAATCACAATTCATATTTCGTTGTCCAAGTCCAATTTCAAGTTATTACGTGAACTGTGAGTATTCCTACCCCTTTTTGCTTTTATACATTTTTGGGGTGTTACATGTACACTATTACAATTTCAAATACAAGTTTACATTTTTTTTACAATACAATTCTAGTACTATGTGCATTGCTTACAACGTGCTTTATGCTTAGACAATACATGTGGATTACATTTGTACTTAGTGAAATCATTAACATGGTACAAGCCGACCTTAACATTGGATAGCGCTATTTGGATTGACAACCCGCCTAGATTGATTCTCCCCCTTTTTCATCGGAGAATCCGTGGCCAGTGTTAAGTTATCATCCATTTATTGGTTGAGTACACTACAGTTCATACAGTACATTATACAGTCACAGGGTTGATTTCGCTCATTTGTTTGATACATGGTTTACATATTTGCACTGTAGCTTGCACTTGAATTGTATAACTTTTTAACCTACTATATATATCAAATCTAGGAATGCTCACCAACATTTCATATGTTGACCAAACCTATTTTTGTACATGTTTCAGGTGCAGTTTGATCTAGTGCTTTAGCAAGAGACATTTAGTGTTTTACTTCAATTCAGTTATTTCAATATTTACATTTCGTTTAGACAATGTAATTTCCATTTCCATGTAAGACAATTTTGGATTATTCAATAATATTTACATTTTAGTACCATGAGCTTTTGAACAATCGTCACTACGTGGCACCTCGATGATTCCGCCATCGGTTGGGGTGTTACAGATTGGTATCAGAGCCATGGTTATAGGGAATTAGGTTATTAGATAAAATGGCCTAGACTATAACCGAACTTAAACTTGCATGCATAATATTTCCTGAATTACCCTACCCCTCATTTCTCCCAACTTTCTTCCTTCTATCTTTCCCTTCTTCCCTCTCTCTATTCTTCTTATCTTTCATCATAGTGCATAAGAGAGTGGAAAGTTTACATCATCATGGAACGGGAGCATTACCTTCTATGAAGACACTCTTAGACATAATACCTACTCTTATTTTACTCCTTCAAAGTTGTTGAACTTTAATGAGTGTGATAAGGACACGTGCAATCTGGAAGGGTGGACGCCTGTACACTGGGTTTTCTGGCATAGGCAAGCATAGCGCATAAATCCATTTACGGACCTGTTATGCTTACCTGGGGATTCCTGGAGTGAGTGTCCACTTATAGGCTAAAGCATGTCTTCTTTGATCACCATTGGGTTCAATTACTTTGAAATGTCAACGTCCTTGTTGAGCTTTACAGCTAGACAAGGGCACTCCAAGCATTTTGTACAAGTTTTTCCAATACTACCCTCTCGTTTCATATACAATACTTTGCATGTCATGAGTGCTTACAAGATCATATCTTCATAATTATCTGTACGATTATACACTTACATTTTCTAATCTCATGATTATTATTTGACTACCTCATAGATGTCTGCTCGCCGCATGCTCCGTGATGCCAGCCAACGCCCTGTTCGTGCTTCGGGACGACGTTCTGATCGTCGCCTCGCATCTTTAGTCGCCGAGCAAATTGCTGCAGTGATCCCAAACCTTGTCAGTGAGATAACCCAGAATAGTAACAGTGCCAACACAGGGAGTACGACTCAATTTCGGTGCACTTTCAAACACTTTAACTCCTGCAACCCCACAAAATTCACTGGTGAGGAGGGTGCTACTGGCCTCCTCCAATGGTTTGAAAGCATGGAGAGTACTTTCGTGAACAGTGAATGTCCTGATGAACTCCGCGTTCGCTATGCTACTAGTGTCCTTCAAAAGGGGGCGCTAACCTGGTGGAATGGCGAAAAGCGCAATCGAGGAGCTGATGTTGCTTTATCATTATCTTGGGCAGATGTTAAGGAACTCATGATCGCCAAATTTTGCCCTAGGAACGAAATCAGGAAACTGGAGGAAGAGTTCCATGGACTGAAACAAGACAGTGGGGAGAATCTTGCGTATAATACCCGATATCACGAACTTAGCATACTGGTTCCACACATGGTTACCCAAGTCTCTCGAGCAATCGAAAAATATATCGAGGGATTACCAGACCTGATTCAAGACGTTGTCACTGGAGGCAAAGCCACTACGGTAGAAGAAGCCATCCAACTTGCAGCCACATTAACAGACAAACACGTAAGGAAAGGAAACTTGGTTAGGAAGGGCACCAAGACACCTACTGAGAAAACCACCAATGTTGTCGAACAATCTAAGACTATTTTAGCAAAGGCCGCCACTACCGCTTCAAATTCTAAGAAACGAATGGGCGATAATCTGAACCATACTGTTGTGGATCCTGTGACTCAGCCTCCTATCAAGAAAGCCTACACGGGAATCCATCCTCAATGCAACACTTGCAAGTATCATCACCCTACAAATCTTCCATGTCGTCAATGCACTAGATGTGGAAGGTTTGGACACCTTGTTACCACTTGTCGAGTAATGGTTGGAACACAGAATAATCATCAAACAGCTGCCCAGGGACCACTACAGATTACTAATGGTCGGGCATGTTATCATTGTAGAGACCCTAATCACATGCTACCTCAATGTCCCAAATTGAACAATGTAAACCTGGTGGCACATGGACGAGCTTTCAATAACAATATCAACGAAGCAGACGATCAGGATGACGTTAATCCCACTGGTTAAGCCATGGATGAAATCTTCCCAAGACTCGAGAAATCCAATACCCGTGTTTTCATTTTCTTGATTCTATTATCATTTTATACCCAACTTTGCCGCACTCATTAGCATACAACATCTAGAAATTTCCTTACGTATTATTGTGTATTAACACCGATTGGAAATTTATTATATTGATTACGTTTATTTTAATCATACAAGACTCTACCTTATTTGAAACGTTTGGACTTGATACCTGATCTTACAGATGCTTTTCTAAGAAAACATCATTGATTATTACATGAAACTAGATTTTTCCCTTAATTTGACTACGCATTGAACATCTAATTATTCATGATACTCGTAAACATTTAATTATTCATGATAACACTTGCACTTAATGGTTGTAGTACTTACAAACTTGCTTGCATAAACATGCTAACAATTTGCAATCTATGTGAATAATAATTGCTGCACCTAATAGAAGTCATCATGCCTTTTTCAACAGTCGGGGGAGGCCCTACAACCTACTCCACGACTGGTAGAGGCTATCGAACATACTCAACGATTGGTAGGGGTCACTATGCCTTTTCAAACAGTCGGGAGGGGCCCTACAACCCACTCCACGGCTGGTGGAGGCTATCGAACCTGCTCAACAATCGGTGGGGTCATAGAAGGACGCAAAACTTTAATGTAAGGTAAATTGATGATTCCGGTCCGGAACGTAATCATGAATTTACAGGTACATTAGGGTAGTGTGAAATTCTATTAGAGTTTCTGGGAAGATGTCCAGTACGTTTTCAAGGTATCAAAGGTGTGGTGGGTTAGCTGCGGTACACCCTGTATACAAACACTAAGGATGCATTGAAAGTGAGACTGGAAGTCGGACCAGGAACAAACTCTGTTTATTTGGTAGTTCATTTAGCCTTTCTGTAGTCAAACAACTCGTACATTCATCATAGAATTCCTAAAACTTGAAACTTAGTGAATTACTAGATTTTTATTCTCCTTCTTATTCAAGACGAACCTAATCCAATCCTTAACCCACATCTATCAAACGTCTTATCCAAGTCATTCGAAACAGTTTACTTTGTTACCTATAAATTTTCGTCGTGCATTAACCCAAATTTTCCAAACCACAGTTATCTTAATTTTTACCCAAGCATCCATAACCCTATGTTTCTAATAACATCGGGACGAAGTTTCTAAAAGTAGGGGATGCTGTGACATCCGTCACTTTTTCATTATATATAAATATGTATATATATATATATTTTTTTATATACAATAATAATAATAATAATAATAATAATAAAAATAATAATAATGATAATAGATATCCCATTTATCTAATCCTAGACTAAACCACAACCCAACCCAATCCATACCCCTTGTCCACCTCATGAGCCCAAGGCCCAACAGCAGTCCAGCCCAACTGCCCCACCCCCTTGTCTGTTTTTAAAAGAAAAAAAAAATTGTGTTCCACCCGGGTTTCGAACCCTTGACGTGCCAGACCCAACACACCACACTTAACCACTTGAGCTACATGTTAAACCTGTTTTAATCCCAACATATATTGTATATGAACCCGTTTTCGCGTCCCTTTTCTTCTTCCCCTTGAAGCTGTTACGCACAGCAGCTGATATGTTTTATTTTTTTTATTTTTTTTTTTTCTTTTTCTTCTTTTGACTCTTTTAATTGGCCTAAATAACCCATGTTAATCATGGTTTGACTTAGGGTACGCGATTTCCGGCCTATCAAGATTAACCTAATCGTAAATTATCAATCAATTAAGAATCAATTGACCATTTACGCGTCTCACATTGAAGCTTGGTCAAACTTACCAATTAAGCAATCTAAACATCACCACTATAAATTGGACAATCCCGAGCCTTCACAACTCGCCAATACTCCCCTCTTAATCTCTAATTCTTCACACAACACTCTGTTGTTCAATCACGATCGCATAGTTTGACTTTAAGTTTGACCAAGCAATCGAACACGAATCCACACTGTAAGTGTAATCTTTTCTGTGGGTTTTGTACATCGGCCATCACTCATCAATAGCCCCATGATTAATTGGGCTATTGATGAGTGAATCAGATTATTGCTGGAGCTAGGGCTCGCAAAACTTGATTTGGGGATAAATCAATTCGACATAGTGTATTTATATAATTTAAACAGAGCTAAAACACAACCACAGGCCTAGGCCAAGTGGTTGTGCTCGTGAATTGTGACTGAGACTACCCGGGTTCGATTCCCGGCATAGACACCCTTTTTCCTTAATTCCATTTCTTTTTACAAATCATTATTATATATATATATTATACATTTAAAACTTATAAATTCGTTTTTTTAAATATTAAAACTATTTTATAAATTCTAAAAAAATTATATTTGTCAAATCTAATGACAAAGCTGTATCTACAATTTTTATTTTTCTGAAATTCAATTATTTAATATTTATAATAATTAAATCAAATTTATACCAATTTATTTATAAAAATCTATAAAAATATCAAAACGATCTTATTAATTTCCACAAAAATTATCCTAAGTTTTTATAACATTAAACTATTCAGAAATGATTTTTATTTCTGAAAAATCATTTGTTTAATATTTTTAATCAATTTTTGTTAGTTTTAATCATAATTAAATCATAATAAATTCAATTTTTATTATTTTTGCACCAAAATTTTATACAATTTATTTTTAAATATTTAGAACAGAAAAATGATTTTTAAAACTATATTTCTTTAATTTTAGTATTTTGGATATTAAAGTTTAAATTTTGACAATTTGTGATAAATAGATTTAAAAATCTATTTTAAAGGAAATAATTTTATAAAAATTATTTTTACACTTTAAACACATTCTTGTAACCATCTTAGGTTTAAATTTCATAAAAAGATTTTTAGTTATTTATTTACTAAATTTCTCTCAATTGGCGAATATTTTTAATATTAATCAAATAAACGTTTATCCCCAAATTCGAAACCCTAGAATTCCATGTATCCTAGAGTTATTCCTTACACATTATTAAAATACTTTAGGTTGATCATTTGGGAGTAATCACAATTCATATTTCGTTGTCCAAGTCCAATTTCAAGTTATTACGTGAACTGTGAGTATTCCTACCCCTTTTTGCTTTTATACATTTTTGGGGTGTTACATGTACACTATTACAATTTCAAATACAAGTTTACATTTTTTTTACAATACAATTCTAGTACTATGTGCATTGCTTACAACGTGCTTTATGCTTAGACAATACATGTGGATTACATTTGTACTTAGTGAAATCATTAACATGGTACAAGCCGACCTTAACATTGGATAGCGCTATTTGGATTGACAACCCGCCTAGATTGATTCTCCCCCTTTTTCATCGGAGAATCCGTGGCCAGTGTTAAGTTATCATCCATTTATTGGTTGAGTACACTACAGTTCATACAGTACATTATACAGTCACAGGGTTGATTTCGCTCATTTGTTTGATACATGGTTTACATATTTGCACTGTAGCTTGCACTTGAATTGTATAACTTTTTAACCTACTATATATATCAAATCTAGGAATGCTCACCAACATTTCATATGTTGACCAAACCTATTTTTGTACATGTTTCAGGTGCAGTTTGATCTAGTGCTTTAGCAAGAGACATTTAGTGTTTTACTTCAATTCAGTTATTTCAATATTTACATTTCGTTTAGACAATGTAATTTCCATTTCCATGTAAGACAATTTTGGATTATTCAATAATATTTACATTTTAGTACCATGAGCTTTTGAACAATCGTCACTACGTGGCACCTCGATGATTCCGCCATCGGTTGGGGTGTTACAGTTACCTTGTGTATTTTTTTCAAAAAAAAAATAAAAAGTTTTAGATGGTTTACAAGGGTTTTCTTAGTTTTCTTAACTTAAGGGGAATGATATTTTGGAAACCCCTTCCACTTAAGAAAACCTTGAAAACCATTCTCTTTGATCTATGGCTATGCTTTTTCAAGTTTTATTTTAATAACATAGATGTTACTTTAATGTTCAAAAGGGTAAAATGGTCCTCTTATATTTTAAGTCTTCACTCTTTTCTCTCTTTGTAGCTGACAATGTGCAACATCCATCATCTCACATCTTTTCCTTTTTCATTTCTCTCTCCTCTTTCTTCTTTTTCTCATCTCACGTTTCTCTCTCTTCTCCCATTTCTTTCTTTTATTCAAATTTAATATATCTTATTCTCAATTCAAAATTTAATATATGACACTCAAAATTTACTGAAGCATTTTAAGATTATTAAAAACTTATGTTTTAAGATTATGAAACATATGTTTGTCTTTCTCTCTCTTTTAAAAAACACAACATATGTTTATCACTTTATCTCTCTCCTCTTTCCCTCTCCCATCTCTTAAAAACATATGTTTTATGCTGGTTTGAATTTTACAAAGTTCACACACACATGTTTTAAGACTCAAAGTAACAGATGTAACTTGTAACCAAAACACCATAAAACATATGATAAATTATAACCCAAACAAAAAAACACATGATAAATTATAACCGAAGAACAAAACATATGATAAATTATATTCCAAGCAAGAAAAACAAATGTTTTAGATGAAAAACAAATGTTTTTAGATGAAAAACAAGATTTGATATACAAAATAAATAAAAACACATTTCTTCCTCGACACCCTCTGTTTCGACTGAGCACCAACTTCATCAAAACCTAGATCCAAATCTTGAACATCAAAACACCAAAATCATCTTCGCCTTTATCAAAACCTAGGGCTGCACCAGCCGAACCGGTACCATCTATGATAAAAAAAAAAAAAAAAAAAACATGTCAATATGTCACAAACGTCGTCCACCTTCAACCGAACCGGTATCATCTATGATAAATAAACATGTAAAAAACGTTTAAGGTCGGTGATGAAATAAACAATTAATAATCTTTCAAGAATGTTACAAAAAACAATTAATAATCTTTCAAGCGTTTGACGTTCATTAAAGAATGTTACAAAAAACAATTAATTATTTGTTTTCAGTTTTAACAAATAAACAATTAACAAAGAATGTTACAAAAACCTAAGACTATTAAAAATAAACAAATGATGAAAAACAATAACCAAATATGTAACCTTTGATCTATATTGACCTTTGTTTCACCCTCAAATACCTCCAGATCTAGATCCATAATCACTTAGCAAAATTTAATAATCTTTATCCAATAAAGATCAAGATTATAAAACATACCCCACTAGCAATCATAACACCAGAAACAACAGGAACAAAAGCACAATAGGTAACAAAAGCCTTCTTTCGTCTCGTCACCGCTGATGAAGAACAAAAACGAGATCAGGAGCAGAACAAAAACTGATGAAGAACAAGCCTCTCTTTCGTCACCACTGATGAAGTAACCCAAGCCTCTCTTTTGTCTCGTCACCCCAGATCTAGATCTTGAAACCACCGAGGCATGGGGTGATAAAACAGATCTTGAAGCTTGAAACGACGACTGGATCTGGCTATCATCTCGGCGACTAGATCTGGTGTTCGAGATAGAGATCTGGATATGGTCTCTCTTTGATGTTGAGAGAGAAGAATGTATAAAGAGAGAGAAAGAGGGGAAATCTTGTGCTATATTGTATATATGATGTGTGTGAGGGAAAAAATAAATAAAGGATAAGAGATGGAAGGTTAGTACTCTGCAGGATTGTGGTCAGTAATGTGCAGGATTGTGGAAGGATACAAATTGACTATACTACCCTTATGGACATAATCAATAACGTAGACGTGGCAGCATGAATGACCACATGATGGGGTTTAATTGGTTTTCTAAACTGGAGGTGGTTTTCTATTTAGAATTGCCCTATATATATATATATATATATATATATATATATATATATATATATATATATATATGGGAAGGATATTTTAGAAACCCCTTCCACTTAAGAAAACCTTGAAACCCTCATCTTAACCCTCCATTCTCTTTGATCTATGGCTGTGCTTTTTCAAGTTTTATTTTAATAATATAGATGTTACTTAAATGTTCAGAAGGGTAATACAGTCCTTTTCTCTTTTAAGACTTCTCTCTCTTCTGACTTTTGTAACTGGCAATGTGTAGCAAACAGCACATCCATCATATCACCTTGGGTTCTCCCCCATCCCCTATAGTAGTCCTTTTGGCCAATATGATAATAATCAACAACAATGAAAAACAAACTTCTAAACCACAAGACGTGTTCTCTCTCTTCCCTAATAAAAAAAGCAAAGGTTTTTTTTATCTTAAAAAAACATACAGTCGTACCCTACAAGGCGTGATTCTACTTAACTTCTCAAAAAAAACAAGGGTTTTTATCTTAAAAACTAAAACACATGTGCGTTTACTAATGACTTTTTTGTACGCTATATGATTCAGGGAGATGTGTTTTTTTAACAAAAACACATGACATATTTTGTTCCAAAAACATGGGAGTATGAGGAGTAAACACCATTTTTTTAAGGGTAGACCTTACTTCGCTAGTCAAAATAGTACTACTATATAACTAGACATCTTTTGATCATTTTTACCTCCAAACCAAACAACATCAACTTGGGATATTTAATTATTTTTGAACACAAATATTACCCCATCCATCTGGACATGTAATTTAAATATATATTTTTCTAGTCTATAACATGTGTTTTTTGTACTATCAAAAAGGATGATGGGACAACACACATTACTCAATGTTTGTATGTTACGTTTTAGTAGAGGGCAAAGTCTTAACAAAAACACATGTTTTTGTTCAAAGAAAACACTTTTGTTCAAAAGAAATCACATATTTTGTTATAAAAAAACTTATGTTTTTTAGGGTAGAGTTTACTTTTGTACTATGACTAGACATCTTTTTTTAGGGTAAAGTTTACTTTTTTAGGGTAGAGTTTCATTTTTTTGGTACTATAAAAGAGGATGATGGGACAACACGTTTTAGTAGATGGCATATCATAATGCACACACATTTTCTAAGTAAAAAACATCCTTTAATAATACCAAGTAGCTACAATAAACTTCTAAGGGTATGATTTGGCCTAAAGAAATAATTTAAACTAGTCTTAAAGCGCGCCCCGCGTTGCGGGGCGGTGGCCGTAAAACCGTGCCACCAGCTTTGTAGGATGGAAGCATAAAACCGTGCTAAGTAGCAATGAAACAACGACCAAAACCAGGAAAATCGTAAAGAAAAAACAAAAACTATTAACAGCGAGTGACGCCTATAACATTAAAACATAGAGGGAAAATGAGTCGTAAAACCAAGTACTAAGCAAACCAAGAATAAACCTGTGCAAAATCGCAAAACATGTCACACCCTCTAATTTCCACATGCGGGGTTTTACCGCGAGGCGCGTGACACACCAGGATCCAAGTCAACGGTCACAATAAACGACATCTATATGTATGAGAACAACGTAAACTGCCATTGAGTTTCAAAACCGTTCTAACACTGCGGAAGCAAAATGTATTATTACAACTCAAAAGTAAAACTCAAAGTCTGAAATGTTTAACAAAAGATGCATATGATCCCTAGACGCCGTGAGACTCCGTGCGCCTAAACTCAATGCTGCTACCTTAGCGACCTGAGAAAACATGCCAAAAAGATGTAAACATATAATGCTGGTGAGTTCACAGGTTTTAAGTTCGTAAACGTTTTCATGTGTAAAGCGATTCCTCATAAAGTGCCAAGTGTGCAAAAGTTCCAAGTAAATAACAAACGTTCCCTTACTACTACGATTGTGTTGCTAAAACAATTACTGACAAACGTTGCTCTAGTTGCTGCCCATGTGCCAAGTGTCAAGTAGAGACAATATGCACCCGCCCGGCTCCCAGCCGTCGGGTGGGGTTCGTCACGCCCGATAGATCTATCCACATTTCCCCCGTTGTGCCCTGCACATTCATGGTTTCAATAGGGACTTAGGTTTCATCGTATAGTAAATAAGTGCCAAGCGCCAAGTGCCAAATTCCAAGTGTCAATGTTTAACAGTGTCAAGTGTCAATGTTTAAATATGCCAAATGCCAATGTTTAAAAGTGTTAAGTGCCAATGTTAAATATGCCAAGTGCCAAACGTGTCACGTTTCTTAAAAGAGTTACATTCCCAAAAAGGCGTCATGTTTCTAAAAGTGTTACGTTTCCAAAAGTGGTAAGTTTCATAAGAGTTGCGTTTTCAAATCATAAACGTTGCATTGTTAAAACGTGTGGCAGCTTCTCCATCGAGAGAAAAGAGTATAAAAGAGGGGCCGTGAAACTCACCTTAGAGTGCGTCTTCTTGATAACTAGAGATCCAACCCGTGTATGATACTCCCGGCAATTAACAACCTATTAATGAGTTTACATAAGTGTGATGACTACTAACCCGAAGGCTAACTAGTCCCCGATTGTCCAGATCTTGACTCTATGTGTTTAAAGTGTGTTTGAATGTTAACCGGACATCCCAGACCGACCCGACATCCTGTTGGTGACCCATTACATCAATTAGTCATGCACATAAAGTTAACACATAAGTTTCAAGCATAAAACACTTAGTTGCATCAAAATCTCATTCCGGACATCAGATGGTCGAATGTGGTTTTTCCCATTTCCACGTTCGCCCGTTTGAGCCACGTTCGACCATTTGTTCCACGTTCGCCCGTTTGAGCCACATTTTATTCCTCGTTCGCCCGTTTGAGCCACGTTCGCCCGTTTGAGCCACGTTCGACCACACGAAGGGTCGAATGAGTTCCACGTTTGACCGTTTGCAGCAGAACTTCATAAAACGCACCAAAACGCATCTAAACGGTCCGAAAACATCAAGAAACATCACCAATCATAGCAGTCAACTATCATTAACATGTTCCTACAAAACCCAAAGAATTTTATCCCGAAATCCGTTCGTTTTACAAGTTACCCAAAATAGCAAATAATGGAGATGTCACATCAAACGCATGCAATCTTTACCCAATTAGGAAACTTTCTGAAATCAATCAATAATCAACTTAATATACTCAGATTATCATGAACAAGAAACCCTCAATCATATCCTTATCATTATCATCATGAACAAGCCCTAGATCTAACCCAAAATCCCCAAAATGAACAAAACATCATCAATAATCAATTCTAACCTATTTCAATCATAAATCATCATCAATAATAGTCCTAGATCATTGTTATAACATCTATACATCAATCAATCATCAAAAAATACATAACACTACATAAAACACCATTAACACATGTTAATTTGTATGAAAACTCATTGTTTATGAATAGGTTTTGTTTAGAAAGATATTAGGAAGGTTTTTATCCATGAAAACATGTTTGAATCAGATCTGGACTCTTGGGGTTTAATGAAAACGAATTGAAATGCTTTAAAAATGATTTAGAATGAAGAACACACCTTAGATCTTTGTGTAGAAGATGTTTGTAGGTTAGATTATAGGAAAACAAGAGCAAAACTCCTTCCCCAATGTTTAAAGTTACTAGAGAGTGTTTAGAAGCGTTTAGGGTTTGTGAAATGGTGAAAAATGACAAAGTGTGGTATTTATACTATGTCCACATTCGCCCCTTTTTCCTGGGCGAATGTACCCACATTCGCCTCTTTCACAGGGTCGAATGTGCATGTTCTGGTCGAATGAAACTTTTTCATTTCCACATTCCAGGTTCGCCCCTTTGCTAAGGGTCGAACCAATATTAGTTTCCAGGTTCGCCCACTCGATGTGGTCGAACCAGGACTTATGTTTTTCCTAGTTTTCCAGTTTGTCATGTTTATCGCATTTTAACGCACCTTAACATACGAGCATGCAACCTTAGTCTATGTTTAACATATTTAAGCACAGATGATTATCTACACATCATTTAAACACATCTAAGCATATAATCCACCATACGACAATTAGTCTACACATACATTTAATTAGTTTATGTAATTCACCAACAACGGGACTCGTATCGTGTGTGTGTGTGTGTGTGACTAACCCAATGATCCTCCAAGTCATTGAACCCTGGACAATATGGACTGTGTTCCGACACTACTGACCCCGTCAAGTGTGTTTAATAAACGTTTTTCGCTAAGGTAGACTTATGTGTTTATAAAATGTTGACCTAAACATGCCGGGTGTCACATCATCCCCCTGTTGAAAGAATTTTCTTCCCGAAAATTTCCCGAAGTCAAAGAGAACGAAGCAATAAAAAGAAAAAAATTTTCCGGTCGTCACATCATCCCCCTGTTGAAAGGAATCTCGCCCCGAGATTCACTCTTCGATAGTAATGAGTGTCAACCTAACCCAAGTAACGTTTCCCAGAACACAATGAAATGATAACCACGAACGAGAGATGATATCAACAGATACTCTATGCCGGGGAACCGCCCTCCCCAAAGTGAATACAAAACAATGAATCCTCTTGATCGAAGGCCTACTAGAGACTACTGTGATCGGTATAAATGATACACCCGTACCATCCAAGTAGCATCTCTAAATGACCCACATCAGACCCATGAATGCAAAACGATGACCAAATACCAAACTGAATGCACACAATGAGTACGAATCGCCAAACAATGTGAACGAGAATGAATACAAGCATAACGAGAATCAAGAAAAGAATACTCGCCAGTAACAGTATCAGGATCCTCCTTTTTCTCCCTAGCGCCAATGACGTAAACATGACCACGAGTAGTTCAACCGCCGCCTTCGTTCCTAGCACCACCTGTAGTCCCTTGCTTCAGCTTAGGACAATCCCGCTTGAAGTGCTCAGTCTCCCCACAGTTAAAACAACCATGGTTTCCCCGAGGAGCAGGAGCGGGGACAACCGCTTGAGTCTGTTTCGGCTGCAGATTGACCCTACAATCCTTAGCCAAGTGACCGAGTCGCTGACAACGATTACATCGAAACTCATCACAACCCCCAACATGATGATACCCACACGTGTTACACTTCGGACTCTTACCAACATAACCCCCAGTCTTCTGTTCAGATGACGCTCCCACAACGTCCTGCCTCTTAACCTGCTGTTAAGACGACCCAATGTTCTTCCCAGTACTCTCCCACTTCCTCTTGTTGTCCGCAGGGGCTTTCACAGCAGCACCCCTCGGAGGTAGAACGCTCTCAGCAACCTTCATGTTGGTCAGCTTGTGAGCTGCCCGAACAGTGGCCAACATAGTAGTGTGATCAGCAGCGGCAACAAGCCCAGCAATCCCAGCACTAACCCAACAACATAGTGCTCAATCCTCCGGTACTCCGGTGTAGCCAAACCGGGGCACATCACAGCCAACTCGTTGTGCCTAGCAGTAAACTACTCGATCTCCGACCCAACCATCTTCAGATTCCAGAACAAACTTGGACCACGGCATAACATTGGCCTCACCCAGACCAAGGTTCGCAGTGGTGGAGTTCCACCAGGTCAACGCATGTCCCTCCAGCGTAGCAGAAGCATACTTGACGTGATCAGCGTCAGGACAGTTACACATAGCAAACACCGACTCGATCTTGTCCAACCACCGGAGCAGACCCACTGCCCCTTCAGTCCCATTGAAGAAATGGGGATTACAATCCATGAAATTCTTGTAGGTGCACCTAGACTGCACCTGATTAGTATTCCCGAAAGTCTGCTAAGCAGCCTGGAAAGCAGCCAACGCAACGTTCAACTGCTGCTGCAACATGTTTGTAACACCCCAACCGATGGCGGAAACATCGGGATGTCACGTATTGATGATTGTTCAGTAGCTCATGGTAAATAATAAATTTTAATAAATGATTTAAATAAATTACATACAATTGTTCTAAGAATTTTGTACATCAAAATGAAAAAAATACTAGCTACGCATCTTCAAGCAATAACTCTAATCTTCAAGAAAGCTATAACCTGAAACATGTTAAGTTTGAAAATATTTTGGGTCAACAAAAAGTTGGTGAGAATTACATAGGTTTTGATAATCGAATAAAACCTGTACAATTCAAGTGTCATGGCACGTCTAGTCCATATGTGAAAACATACTAGAAGTAAATCGAGTGCATAATCAACCCTTGTGACTGTTATATTATGGTCCATCCCATACGCTCATGGTTCACTCGATTATGTTATGCGATAACAATCACCCACGCTACCTTTGTAGGAGGCACGTATCCGGGTGGGATTGTCAGTCCAATAGATCTATCATTGTATACCGTCGGCTGATCAATGTTAATGATTATGCTAGAATTGTGCTTACCCTAGTCATGTTCAAGACATAATGCAACATAGAAAAACACATAGACACTTTGATGATTGAATTGCATATAGAATGTTGTAACATGTTTCACCCCAAAAATGGTGATAAATAGAAAATGGGCTATGTAAAACTCACCTTAGCAAAATGTTATGTCTCGTGAAAAAAAATAGAATAATGTGTTGTGAATGTATGCGAGGCGAATCCCAAAGACTCAACAACGTAGTTAGTCCAAATTGAAGAAAACGAAAAAGAAAGAATATCAAGCTTCCAATTCGCCAATTACAAGAGCTTATAATCAAAGCTTCAATTGTAGAAGTAATAGACTATAGAAGAAAGGTATGAGGGAAAGTTTAATCGGATTGAAACAATCGATTTAGAGGTGCAAAGTATAATGGGTCATAGGTGGGTTTTTATACTAGTTTTGGAGTCAATTAGCCATTAAAATTGGTCAACACCATAAAGTAAGGTTTTATGATGAATTGACTATTTGACTAAGACTTTGACTGTTTGACTAAGACTTTGACTAATCAATTTAAGTAATGTGTTAAGTTTATTTTCTTCTGAAATACTACACAAGATGATAGTTGGCTCAGTTGGTTGTCACTGTGTGTTGGTTGGCTGTGGATGCGGGTTCGAGTCCCGGTCCACACAAATCTTTTTTTGGCAATTATTTCCCTAAAACTATATTATTCTAAATTCATAATATGATTATATAAGCCTGAAAGTGACTCGAAATATTTTTAAAACGTACAAAGTGTCGAGATACAAATAATTATTAGTTTAAGGTATTTAAAACATATATTGTTTAAAACAATACATTCTTTTTATCAAAAAAAAAATTAGGGGAAATTTGCGATGTTACAATGTTCTCCAACTCCGCCTGAGTCATGGTGATGTTCCCACCACCTCGTCCATCACCATTGAGACCCCCGCCGCCACCACGGCGTCCACCAGCACGTCCACCAGCGCAACCAGACATGTTCTGCCAAACATGACACAAGACACTCAAAACCACTAACAGATCGAGCTATAAGTGACCAAACGAATTCAGAACGTGGTTCCAGCATGACCATTAGTCCGAACACGAAGTCCACCAAGATTTTCATGCATTTCGATTTATGATTTCGTGTGCACCCGAAATAACAAATCGCTCTACATGGTCCTCTAGGCGTGCTCCTAGCTAGAACTTCCAATCACCTGACACCCACATTCCTAAAAGAAACTGTTATCGCACGAGGATCCCAAAGTGAACAGTCACTCATAAGTGTACTATGACAAGTACTAGTGCATGATAGTGTATGTGTGTGGGAAAGTATGTACATTAGAGCATAGAGGGGAGATATCCAAATCCCGGAAAAATCTCAAAATTGTGCCAAAGCCACACCAATGTACACTACTGCCAAGTATAAGCGAATAGTCCCTTCATCTTCAAACCCGGAGAAGAAGATAGAACCAAGGTAGGAATAACAAAAGATAGATAATGTGATACTGCGTGATGAGGACACCGACACCCCGACATGGTTAGTATGTTTACCAAATGACACGACTCGTAACTGTGTGTGGCCGTCTAACGTGTGTGATACTCGGCTATAGACTAGACTCTACATGCAGTCCTAGTTCACTATAACCATTGGCTCTGATACCAATCTGTCACACCCTCAAATTTCCACATGCGGGGTTTTACCGCGAGGCGCGTGACACACCAGGATCCAAGTCAACGGTCACAATAAACGACATCTATATGATATGAAAACAACGTAAACTGCCTTTGAGTTTCAAAACCGTTCTAACACAGCGGAAGCAAAATTTATTATTACAACTCAAAAGTAAAACTCAAAGTCTGAAATGTTTAACAAAAGATGCATATGATCCCTAGACGCCGTGAGACTCCGTGCGCCTAAACTCAATGCTGCTACCTTAGCGACCTGAGAAAACATGCCAAAAAGATGTAAACATATAATGCTGGTGAGTTCACAGGTTTTAAGTTCGTAAACGTTTTCATGTGTAAAGCGATTCCTCATAAAGTGCCAAGTGTGCAAAAGTTCCAAGTAAATAACAAACGTTCCCTTACTACTACGATTGTGTTGCTAAAACCATTACTGACAAACGTTGCTCGAGTTGCTGCCCATGTGCCAAGTGTCAAGTAGAGACAATATGCACCCGCCCGGCTCCCAGCCGTCGGGTGGGGTTCGTCACGCCCAATAGATCTATCCACATTTCCCCCGTTGTGCCCCGCACATTCATGGTTTCAATAGGGACTTAGGTTTCATCGTATAGTAAATAAGTGCCAAGCGCCAAGTGCCAAATGCCAAGTGTCAATGTTTCAAAGTGTCAAGTGCCAATGTTTAAATATGCCAATGTTTTAAAGTGTCAAGTGCCAATGTTAAATATGCCAAGTGCCAAACGTGTCACGTTTCTTAAAAGAGATACATTCCCAAAAGGCGTCATGTTTCTAAGAGTGTTACGTTTCCAAAAGTGGTTAGTTTCATAAGAGTTGTGTTTTCAAATCATAAACGTTGCATTGTTAAAACGTGTGGCATGCTTCTCCCCCGAGAGAAAAGAGTATAAAAGAGGGGCCGTGAAACTCACCTTAGAGTGCGTCTTCTTGATAACTAGAGATCCAACCCGTGTATGATACTCCCGACAATTAACAACCTATTAATGAGTTTACATAAGTGTGATGACTACTAACCCGAAGGCTAACTAGTCCCCGATTGTCCAGATCTTGACTCTATGTATTTAAAGTGTGTTTGAACGTTAACCGGGCATCCCAGACCGACCCGACATCCCGTTGGTGACCCATTATATCAATTAGTCATGCACATAAAGTTAACACATAAGTTTCAAGCATAAAACACTTAGTTGCATCAATGATCTCATTCCGGACATCAGATGGTCGAATGTGGTTTTTCCCATTTCCACGTTTGCCCGTTTGAGCCACGTTCGACCATTTGTTCCACGTTCGCCCGTTTGAGCCACGTTCGCCCGTTTGAGCCACGTTCGCCCGTTTGAGCCATGTTCGACCACACGAAGGGTCGAATGAGCTCCACGTTCGACCGTTTGCGGCATAACTTCATAAAACGCACCAAGACGCATCTAAACGGTCCGAAAACATCACGAAACATCACCAATCACAGCAGTCAACTATCATTAACATGTTCCTACAAAACCCTACCAATTTTATCCCGAAATCCGTTCGTTTTACAAGTTACCCGAAATAGCTAATTATGGAGATGTCACATCAAACGCATGCAATCTTTACCCAATTAGGAAACTTTCTGAAATCAATCAATAATCAACTTAATATACTCAGATTATCATGAACAAGAAACCCTCAATCATATCCTTATCACTATCATCATGAACAAGCCCTAGATCTAACCCAAAATCCCCAAAATGAACAAAACATCATCAATAATCAATTGTAACCTATCTCAATCATAAATCATCATCAATAACAGTCCTAGATCATTGTTATAACATCTATACAGCAATCAAATCATCAAACAATACATAACACAACATAAAACACCATTAACACATGTTAATTTGTATGAAAACTCATTGTTTATGAATAGGTTTTGTTTAGAAAGATATTAGGAAGGTTTTTATCCATGAAAACATGTTTGAATCAGATCTGAACTCTTGGGGTTTAATGAAAACGAATTGAAATGCTTTAAAAATGATTTAGAATGAAGAACACACCTTAGATCTTTGTGTAGAAGATGTTTGTAGGTTAGATTATAGGAAAACAAGAGCAAAACTCCTTCCCCAATGTTTAAAGTTGCTAGGGAGCGTTTAGAGGCGTTTAGGGTTTGTGAAATGGTGAATAATGACAAAGTGTGGTATTTATACTATGTCCACATTCGCCCCTTTCACAGGGTCGAATGTGCATATTCTGGTCGAATGAAACTTTTTCATTTCCACATTCCAGGTTCGCTCATTTGCTAATGGTCGAACCAAGATTAGTTTCCAGGTTCGCCCACTCGATGTGGTCGAACCAGGACTTATGTTTTTCCTAGTTTTCCAGTTTGTCGTGTTTAACGCATTTTAACGCACCTTAACATACGAGCATGCAACCTTAGTCTATGTTTAACATATTTAAGCACGGATGATTATCTACACATCATTTAAACACATCTAAGCATATAATCCACCATACGACAATTAGTCTACACATACATTTAATTAGTTTATGTAATTCACCAACAACGGGACTCGTATCGTGTGTGTGTGTGTGACTAACCCAATGATCCTCCAAGTCATTGAACCCTGGACAATATGGACCGTGTTCCGACACTACTGACCCCGTCAAGTGTGTTTAATAAACGTTTTTCACTAAGGTAGACTTATGTGTTTATAAAATGTTGACCTAAACATGCTGGGTGTCACAAAACAAAACGCGTTAAATGAGAAAACATAAAATTACAAAGGGTGTAAATGAAAAAAAAAACACTAAAAGAAGAACTAGACTACTAGACAAAGGAGTTAAGAAAAGAATATTGGTTCAAACTTTCGTGATCAAAATACATAATCAAAACCTTCGTGAGCAAAGTGCAAAATTAGGAACATGACTATTGTTCGTCATGTTTTTAATTAATATATATAATAATTAGTTTTTTTTAGCTAAACAACTATTGTGTTTTTTTTTTGAAGGTTCAAAAGGTGTTTGTGTCAAAGGATACCAATTTGTATTTGTAACATGCTCTTATACCCATTAAAAATGATGTAACATGCTTTTATTCTCTTTTGTTATCTAAAAGATTAACCATATACCAACCATTTTGTACTTTATAACATTCTTTTTATTGTCTAGCTTAATTATTTTGACCAACCCATCTTAATGTCACCCAACAATCCCAACCAACACCCCTATCTACCTACCCCCATACCACTCCTTTATATAAACAACCTTCATTTACCTTTCATATAACTCATACAATTCTACATTACCATACTTTTGAAGGGTACACGTGTCATGGAGATATGTAGATGCGGTAAGCCGGCGGTCGTTCGCACTTCTTGGACTCCTGATAATCCCGGATGACTGATGGGATTGGGTGCTCATCATTGCGCAGAGCATACCCAAACCCGGAATACAACCCCGCGGAATGACTTCCCGCATAGAAAGGAAACTTCTCCAGCAAGTAAAGCAGCAACGACTCTCCTACAATCACGGAGTGATGCCCGCACGCGTAAGCGGTAAAAGCGGTAATCGTTCCATGTTTCCTTATTTATGGGTTATCTCTTAACTACTTTACTAATATAATCCTTGGGTAGTGGAGACAACCCTAATCGGGCCTGGCCCATTACGATTAGGGTTTTGGGTAATGGTGGCATACGTCCACCTCTATATAAGGGATCATATCCCTAATAGAGAGGACACTTTTGGCTAACCCTAAGAGCTATCACACTTGATAGTATCCCCATTCACCCACGTTTTTGTTATAAACTACTACCTCGTGTAGTCGTCTCCCTACCCACTCAATCTTGTTTGCAGGTTACTCCAATCCAGTAAGTGCTAGTGAAGGATCAATCTTGTGGTTGCATCTAGTCTATCATCCCTATAAGGAGGTTAGACTACTTGTTTCTTCAACGACGTGTTTGGTCTTGCCCTGACAGGGTAAACACTAAATTTCGCTAAACAACTTCTTAGATATTCATTTTTTAAAATTCCTTCATGGAAACTAAACAACGGTGAGCAACAATGGGAACGATTTTGTTCAAGCTCATATTATGTATGAACTGTTGAGAAGAAAAAAGGCAACTTTCTTGCTATTTTAGTCAGGTCACGGTTGAACGGCTCAACAAGTACATTGTTGTGCTCCTCCACAAACTTTACAACTTGAAATGATGACATCTCGCCACTAACTTTAACCAATAAATTAGCTTTGCAATCGGTCACTGAAAAGGAGGTTTGCCTTAATTTCATTGAGGACTCGCTCAGTGTGTCAAACTTCAGATTTTGCTGAGGTTTTGATGCCTTGTTGCACCTCAAGTATTTGTATACAGCTGCGCCCTTCTTAGACTTCGTTTGACCCTTACGATACGAGAAACCGGAATTCTCAGCATATCTCTTGTACATAAATATAACATCCCCCCATCTGTGGAACACACTGCCGACGACTGGTTTTAGCTCAGCACTAACATTAGGTACCCAGAACTGAGTATCGTTAGGGGTGTGGAAAACAAAACAGTGTTCATTGTTAGGAGCCCATGTAAAATAAAGCCAACAAAAACAAAATGTAGCTACAAATTAAAAAAAAAATATATACCAAATAAACAATTATAGAGTAAAAAAAATATGTTACAAATTAAAAAACTTAACAGATTACATATAAAACACTCATTGGTATAAAAAAACAAAAAAAGGGTTAAAAATATGTTTCTCAGGACACATACACCAGATTATAACATCAAAACATAATGCAAAAACATTGAACTACACACCTATATATGACTTACGAATTTTTAAAAATAAACATATGTTTCTTAGAAAAAAAATATATAAAAACTCTTTGTTTTAAAAAAAATACCAGATAAACAATCATAGCATAAAAACAAATGTTAAAAAAATATACTACAAATACAAACACATAACAAATTACATATAAAAACTCTTTGTTAAAAAAAACAGAAAAAAAGAAGTTAAACATATGTTTCTCATGATACATACACCAGGTTACATATAAACATGTGTTTGTTAGCTAAAAAAATTCCATAACATCAAACATAATGCAAAACACATTAAAACAGAGCACCTATAAAAAATACCGCCCTATAGCCTAACAAATATGGCGATATTAGCCAAAAACAATCATTCTTGGTAGTTTATGTTGTATATACAAAAAAAATTAACATATCACCTAGACTCTTACCCAGTTTACATATAAAACACTCATATAGAAAAAAAAAAACTAACACACAAAAAAACATGTTTGATGTATGCATATCTACTACTTTTCTCATATCTACTACTTCTTTATAAAAACAACATATCTACTACTTTTTAAAAAACAAACATATGACTCGGATCTACTACTATGGTGTATATTGGTTTAAGAGCAAAAAAAAAAACTACTACTCTTAAAAAAAACCACATGTACTTCTGTTGTAGATAAATGGTGCAGAAACATAAATGCTTTTATAAAACAAATCTGACCTTCTGATAGAAGACGAGTGAAGCCACCACTGACATTCTATCCGCTTTCGTTCCCTGGAACAGTTGCTCCTACGTTATGTGAAACCACGTTTAATGCATATGGTTCCAGATTGTGGGGTATGACAGTGATGGGAGAAGGCATAAAATCGTTACAAACATCCTGAACATGTGTTACACCAGTCTCTAGCCGACTGGGAGAATCCATATGTAAGACTTAAGTTTGAAACCACTAGTACATTCACGTAGAGAGACAAAATGTGAAGAAAGAAAGTGGGGATGTAAAAGAGAAGAAGATCATAAGGTTGTATATATGGTTGGGTGGGAAGGAAAAAAGTAAGAAAAAAAAGATGAGAGAGTAAAGTGGATGTCTACATCAAAGAACAAAGTAAAAAAGTTTAAGAAAAAAGGTGGTCAGAATATGCAGGATGTTCAAACATTTCAATGACTATATTGTCCTTGAACAAAGATTCTGCAATGTAGACGTGGAGGAAGGATGGCCATAAGATGGGGGTTCTATGGTTTCCTTAACTCAAAGTGGTTTTCTATTTAGAATTGGCATATATATATAGGGTAAGGTTTAATTGAGAACTCATAGTTAGGGAGAGAACTCATAGTTAGGGAGAGAACTTGAGAACTCTATATTACACATATGTAATATATCATATGTTGTATATTACACTTGTGTAATATATTACTATTGCATATGTTGCACATGTGCAATATATCATATGTTACACATGTATAATATATATTACACATATGTAATACACTAAATATATCATATATTGCACATACGTAATATATCATATGTTACACGTGTGGAATATATGATATATATTGCACATGTGTAATATATATTACACATGTGTAACATATGATATATTACACATGTGCAATATATATTACACATATGCAATATATGATATATTACACATATGTAATATAAAGTTCTCGAGTTCTCTCAATAAAATGAGTTTTCTATTGAACCATCCCCTATATATATATATATATATATATATATATATATATATATATATATATAGGGGAAAGTTAATTTGAGAACACCTATATTTCGTGGAACCGTGAGAACGGCATCTAAAACCATTCAAATTCAAAATTTCTTTTTACACTTGTCTTTATTACTAAAATACAATCTCAAAAACACAATTTACGCGTAAAAATTCAAACGTATACGAAAATAATTTGTTTTTACACATGTGTAAATTTACTGTTTATACATGTGTAAACTGTTTCATTTACACATGTGTAAAAAGTTAATTTTAAAGTGTTTTTGCAAGAAAAGATGAATTATTTGGAAAGAAAATTCATTTATTAATGTTTTATTTTGATTATAATGAGGTTTGTATTAAAAAAATTTGATTTTGATTGACATTATTTTCACCATTTAGGGAGAGAACCAAAGACCCAGTGTGAACAGGTTGCATTTTTGTAAATATGAAGGGTGTCTACAAAAACCCCTCCATCAAAAAATAAAAAAAAAAATTATATAACCTAAATAAATAAAAAAATAAAAAAAGTAAAAACACCAAAATGATTATTTTTCATTATTAATTCGAAAAAAAAATAAAAATAAATAAAAATAAATAAAAAAACGGCTGTTGTGACGTCATATGACGTCATCCTTGATGCACATGTGCATTTCGCTGTTATATATACAGAAATACACCGTATGCACATGTGCATTTCACTATTAAATCACAATTTTGAATGAATTGTTAATTACCATACTTAAATGATTATAAAATGGACGCGATACAGATATATAAGGGGTCACAAATTATATTCAATGGTCATTAAATGACCGCAAAGTGAGATATAAAATACACTCGAACTCGTCAAATGTTTAGTCATGTATATTATAACATAAATTGAAAATACAACACGTGTATGACAACAAACATGAATAAACTTGAAACACCTCTATATAAGACTTATAAAATAAGAAACACGTACTGCATGCACATGTGCATTTCACTAATATTGTCAGATTTTTTAGTGGTTTAACTTTCGGGCATACATATATGCATGCATCATTCATCAAATAACAAAGTTTTTATACCAATTTGTCTTTTATCATACAACTACATGTAGTCTCTATCAAACGTATTAACTCAATAAAACACACGATAACAAAAAAAATATCCATATTACAAACCAACTATGTTAACCACCTACATGCAAAATTCTAATTATTTCACAACCTCACGTTCACCAACATAACAAAATGTTAAACCAAACATACATTACACAAAATGTTATACAAACTTCTTTGTTTGATTGACAATTTCCTTATACCCAACCAAAGATGACGTGGTGTAATGCGTGTTCGTATCGGGCGCCAATTTGCTTCTATCATAACATTCTTTTGATTTGTCTTTACTGCCACCGTTTTAACCGTCATTTTTCACCGTCACAATATGTTTCCGCTTATTTGACCTCGTTTGAACCTTTCTTCTTAAATCTATATCTACATATAGGATAATTTGTGTGTTTAAACAATCAACATTTAATATTTCACAAGAAAAACTGCACATATGAACATGTGCATCTCTATATAAATGTACTAAAAAAATAAGACCAACCTGATTCAACTCCTTGATAAACATTCGTGACATTATCAGCTTCCGCTTCTGGGATATCAAATGGATCTCGATTATAAAAATACATAAAGAACATAACAAATACAGGGAACAAGGTAATACCAAGTACATTCGGACTAAATAAATAATGCCAACCTGATTCAACTTCTAATCAACAATCGTGTCATTATCTTCACTTGCATCTGGTAACATTTTTGTTCCTTTATCCCTCGATTGTAATACAAATGTTACTTTCTTTGATGTTTTTCCCCATCTCTTAGCTACAATCAATAAAAACGCATAAGAAAACCGATATTTCAACCTGATTGCACATGTGCAACAATATTACTTTGTTAATTACAAAAAAACAAATGCACACGTGCATCATTGTTAATGGCCTAATTATAACATTATGTGCTTTAACATTACTTTTTAACATTATAAACTACGTTTTGCACATATGCATTAACCATCTTAATGCACATGTGCATATCAGAAAATGGCACCTCGTCCAAAACACAAATTATCCTCCTAACCGAGTGCGTGCAGGACCATTTACTTCATTTAATAAACAACCTGAACATAACTTCCTATCCTATCTCAATGACAAACAACCCTACCTGAAAACACCTTCTGAAAGCATCATTCAACTTTTGCTCATGTATTTGAAGGAAGTTCTAATTTTCAATTCATAATACATTCTACTTTTATCATTCAAGTGTGCTTTGTTCACTTTCTAAACAGTGCTTATCGCCCTAAGTGCGCCTAACACATTTATTAACTACAATTTCAATCAAACAAATTTCAAAAAACACAAACAGTAACAAACCTTACCAAACTAACAATCTCACCATATCCTTATTCTTCGGCCAACGAACCGGCACTTTATATCCATTAGGCAACGGAATCAAACACCTAACCATTTTACTTATCTTCTCACAACACTCTTCACACCTCATTGATGCCTTATCTAACATCTCCCTTGTTTTTTCATCCGTCAACCTAAACAACTTATACTTCTTAAATTTATCACATTGTTCATGAGTTAAAATAAATAATAATTAATATTTATTAGTTAACATGAAAACTATACATATATGCACATGTGCATATATATCTAAATTGCTTAAATAAATAATAGCGACCTGTTTTTAATTTCATGATCAACGATTATATCATCATTCTCAATCGCATCTGGCAGCTTCTTTTACCCTTCTCCCTCGATTATAAGACAAAAGTTACCTTCTTCGATCTTTTTTCCCATTCTTTAACTACAAAAAATAAACACATAAGAAAAACAAAATTTCAATCTTAATACACATGTGCATTAACGTTACTTTTTTCATTACCACATAACAAATGCACATGTGCATTATTGTTAATGACCTTAATGGTAACAGACTTAATGCACATGTACATAAACATACTTTTATCATTCACAATTGCGTTATGCACATGTGCATAAACATTACTTTTACCCGCTGCAACAAACTTCTCCACCTGAGTCGACAACATCTTCTTAAAATTTGCTTGAAGATTCTTCTGCTTCTCCTCTACAAGCTTCGCTATCGCATGCTGACTCGATCCGCTCCTCTCCTTCAACGTCACTACCGCCTCCTTTATCATCTACACATTCATTATTATTATTCAATAAATTGTTTAATATATCAATTACTCAACCGTTTCAGATCTATTATTATTATTATTATATAAAACAACAAATCCACACATATTATTCACTCTAACAACAAAAATCCACATATATTATTTAACTTATCAACAAATTAAGAGCAATTACTCAAATGAACAATGAATTTATAGCAATTATTCAATCGAACAACAAATCCACAACTATTATTCACTCGAGCAACAAAATCGGAGCATCTATTTACTAGAATAACAAATTTAGAGCAAATTATTCACTAGAACAACAAAATATGAGCAAATATTCAATAGAACAACAAAATTAGGTTAAAAAACGGAAATGTAATAGACTAATAATAATAATACCTCAAAGTAAGGAGGATGAAGAGCAGGTTTTCTAGGTTTTAAACCTCAAACGAAACCAATCGCTGCACCATAGCCGAAACTGAACATCACCACAGGCCATTATTACTATAGCCGAACCAACCTCGCCAACGACCATAGTCACCAACGATGCCTGAACCATCCACAACCGAACCTTCTTTTCGGTGTGTCCCCTGTCATCGCATAACCGAAACCAGCACCCGGTCGCTCGTTTCCCGATCTAAGAAAACGAAAGGTCGTGTGTTTCCGTGATGAACATGCTGATCGTAACAATCGAATGTTCAGTAGATTTGTTCACAGGATCTACGATGATTAATGTGGATTTATATATATGAACATGAATTAGATTAACAAAATATTAATCAAGGAAAGAAAGAATGCTTGAAGAACGTGAACAGAGAATATGTTGGTGATTGAATGAGTGAATGATATGTGAATATAGAGATGGATTGAATGAAGAAGATGTTGGTGATTGAATGAACAAATGGATTGTTTGTGTGGTTTATATTGTTAGGCTTTAAGTGATATTTACATTAATGCCCCTTGTTCACATTGGTTCTTTGGTTCTCTCTCTAAAATTGGTTCTCGTATGATCCTTACCCTATATTTCCCCATGTATATATAATAAACAAAACGGTGGTATCAAATAGGGGGTGGGATTGGAGAATTTAAAACACATGAATCGTGGTATATTGTTATAATATAATATAATATAATATAATATAATTTAATTGCATAGCTTTTCACGTGGTTATCTTCTTGCATCTCAAGCCTTAGACAAATATATTCTAGATACCTTAATAAAAAGTAGTCACCTCTTTCTAGAACCTTTTTGGAGAAAATATAACATATATTTTTCTAGTTTTAATTTAAAGTATAGGTTTCCACATTTCGCTGTAGGAGACGTCTGTTTTATTAAAGGTTTTGCGAACATTAAAGATGACATTAGTTAACCGTTGTTTATAGAAACCGATCTAAAATAACTTCTTTAAGGCCGTAGTTACCCGCTCATTGCCTCGGGTGTGGTTACATCTTTGCGTTCCTGCGGGATGCTATTTGAACTCCGTATGTTTTATAGTAGAAAACTACAAAAAACGAATATGCTGTCGATATCAGTGTGAAGTCATCCATATGGTATTGTACTTGAGGCAGTGGTGTAAAATATTGTGCTTGTGGTTGTGAAAAATATTGTGGTTGTTGGTATTGTTGGTATTGATATGTTGATTGTGAAAAATATTGTGGTTGTTGGTATTGATATGTTAGTTGTGAAAAAAATGTGGTTATAGGAGCGATTTTGTTTTTGTAATGGAAAATTCATCACCGGCCTATACACATATTCCGCACTCGAACCCACTCCTTTACTACTTGAACCCGCTAAGAAGATTTTTTTTGTTTGCAACACCTTTTAAATTTCTTGAATCTATTGTGCTTAAAGTGTTTGATTTGTGGTTGAAGGTGCACATATATTAATTAGGGAAAAGTTTTTTTTTTAAATAATTTTGTAACAGTCAAAAGAACTGTTGTAAATGGAGTTGCTTCCATTGCTAAGGACCCATGAACCCTATCCAATATCCATCCTCACTACCCCTATCAACAGCGATGATATTATCATGAAGATAAATCAGATGACACCCGGGCCTTAGTTTGGAAAAGTAAAATAGAAAGTTAAATTAAGGAAACACATTCCATGGAGTATACTACCCATGGAGATCCACTCCGAATGAAGTTTCATGACCAAAAGTGACATGTCATCAAATGACAAAAGATAACATGGCATTTTGCCCGTCACTCACGTACGAAAGCAACGCTGTCCTTCTAGATGGACAAATTTTAGTGAGCCAGCTATTAATTCTTTTCAAATTTATTTATAAATATCGATGATATAAAAAAAACAGAAAAAAAATAACAATAATAACATGCTATGATTTCTTTTAATTTGCTAATACTTTAAGTAGAACAAAACACATATTAAAATAATAATGTTTGTTTTTTGATATTCTTATTTGTTATTGTTTAATTAAAGAGTTAATTACCAATTTAGTCCCTGAGGTTTGTTAAAAATTGACACTTTCATCAAAAACTTTTTATTTGGTCAATTTAGTCCCTGTGGTTTCATTTTTTTTTATCATTTTAGTCCCTGTGGACTAACAAGATTTGGATGAAAGTGACAATTTTTGACAAACCTCAGGGACTAAAATGACAAAAATATGAAACCACAGGGACTAAATTGACCAAATAAAAAAATTTGGATGAAAGTAACAATTTTTGACAAACCTCAGGGACTAAATTGGCAATTAACTTTTAATTAAATCTTAAAATGTTAACACTTCAATCTCATACATACCTTTAACTTTAATACATTTAGAGTTAAAATTTATATACACCGACACATATATAAGATGATTAAAGCAAGCTCACGAGCTCATTGGCAAGGCAGGCCTAGCTTAGGCTCGGCTCATTTACAATCGACTCGTACATATTTATACAACTCATATAATGGGGAGACAAAATAATATTCATTCATCTCTACGACTCGTATGACTATACATGAGTTATATAGATGAATGAGAATGATTTTTAAACCCTTCATCTATCCTACTCTTAGGTAGCGTTTGGTACACAGAAATGAGAGGCGGAACGGAATGGAGCATTACTATGGATAAAAAAAAGGTGTTTGGTTTGTCAAGGTAATGGAATCATCCAATACCTCCTCCATACCATTTATATAATACTAAAAACCAAAGCCTTTGTGCAATGGTATGTTGTACACCATGCATTAAGAATGTTATATGCTTTGGTAGGTTGTAACATTCGGTACAACCAACATAAGCATTTACATCTCTACCAACTCCCTTCTCTCTCTACACTCTTTACTCTCCATGTCTCTCTCTTACCTGATTCATCATTTACCTTCCCTGTTAGATCATAGTTGTCTTTTTTCTTCTCAGCAATACATCTGAACAACAAAACCATTTGAGTAAAGCACAGGTAATCTACACCACCTTCTCTGTCTTTTTTGCCGATATTACCGTCGTTGACAACCCCAACCAACACCACCCACAACCTCTGCCTTGGACACCTTTTATGAGCCATCGCCGTCGTTAACAACCACAACCAACACCACCTACGATGCCGCTATCACCATCACCGTCCCCAACAAAATTCAGATCTTAACCATCGTTATGAGCGTGCCTACTCACCTCCTCCACAGTCCCGTGGCCGACGATCGTTCATCACCACCGTCGTTCTCACCCTGCCTACCCACCTCCTCCACAGCGCCGCCGCCGTCTTCAACCATCCTGTCCATCCCTTCCTTCATCATCGCGTCTCTTCTAATCTGTGGCAGTTGCCATCTTCTGCATCAGGTACGACCGTTGTACTTTTAGGGTTAGGGTTTTAGTGTTTGGAATATGGCCTACGGCTGAGATGATCGGACCAAGATTAATGTGCTCCGATTGCTCACCCTTTTGCTACATTAGGTTTTCGATAGGGCTGTGATGACTTCGAAATTCTGAGTAAAGATGGTTGAGTATGTCACTTAGGCCTATGAACTATATGAAATCAAACTTAGAAATCGAAAATGTTATGATGGGTAATCGAAATCATGAAATCAGGTTATTCGAGAAACACCCGATTGGATCGTTTTCTTGGGTGTTGGTTAGTTGTCTGCAAGGTGTTTGATGTTTTGCCACAGTGATGTCCTCTGATTAGAGAAGGAAGATAATCATCATTTTACTATTTGATGAAAAGAGTTTAATTTAATGTTGCTATAGTATAATTTGTAATATAAAACAAGTAAATGTACTTATCCAGCAAACCATTATCATTGTGAAATAGAATGCTAAATATTATTGCATATACTTACGTTGTTTACCTTTTGCTAATAGATACGTAGTAAAGACTTGACAAGAGGAAAAATAGATGGCTATTGCAGACTCCACTAGAAAGGAGCAATATGTAGAAATCATATCACACAAATGTGAAGGTATTTTCCATGAATTTTGCACCACCAAGTTTCGATATTATTCATTATAATTATATATATAATCTGAAGTTCTGGACTTATTCATGATCGATTGTTATGAACCCAAAATATGTATTCTCCGTTTATATATATAATCTAGCCTTATTCATAAGTATTATTATATACGCTAAGTTCATTTAGTCTAGAACTCATCGCTGTTAGTTTATATATATAATGTAGACTTATTTATTAGTATATAGGAATTAATGGGTAAAAAAGTTGGTATCTAGGAATTGTTGCATCTGCTAGGACTCACAGGATGCATTGATTATATATGTGTGTATATATATATATATATGTATATACCTATGATGTGTATGTGTAACTGAAACAAAGTAGCGTGGATGTTGTGTTGTATCCAACTTATTGTAACAAAGCAAAATAGCCATTATTAATTTATCTATGTACAACTCCCGACATGGATCCTGTTTGTTTGATTTATTACTTTTCGCTTAGAAAGTTATGTGATATACGCCGCACCAGTTAATATCTATTTTTATATAATGCCATCATCTGGTCGACAACGATTTAGATACAAGAAATTAATCAATATCCGGTACGTAGTAGCTTTAAAGTGGCTTATTTGTTATAGTCTATATATATGTAGTCATTGTACTTAGCTCCACAATAACAATATGGTTTGTAAAGTGTGTAATACAATGCTGGAGGCTTTCTGAACCAGTTTGTGACATCATCATGAATATTTATGTTCGATTTAAACAAACTTCATGAATACTATGCTCCGCCGCCGCAACGCGCGGCGGGTAAAAATCTAGTTCCTTCTAAAAACCCCCATATTCATTCCCTCCAACCCCCCTGTTTTTTTTTTCCATTCCATTCCCTTTGTCACCCTTCATCATCACTGACCACCACCACCACCCACCTCTACCGACCACCGCCATCGCCACCCACCACCGACCACCGTCACCACTCTTCGTCACCAACCACCGCCACCCACCGACTACCGCCATCACCGACCACCACCACCAACACTGTCAACCACCGCCACCCACCGCCACCTCCACCACCAAGCACCAATCGCCACCACCGACACTGTCCGTCACCGACCATCGCCACTCATCAACCACCACCGCCACCACTCATTGTCACCGTCACTCCTTGTCACGACCCGCCGCCATCGACCACCACCGTCACAGCTACTATCACCACCAGACGCTGCCACCGACCACCACCACCACCGTCACCTCTACTATCACCACCAGACGACGCCACCCACCACCACCATCACCACCCATTGTCGTCACCGCCACTAACAACCACTACCACCATCGTTGTTGGCGCTTCTGCCACCACCAACCACCATCGCTGGGACCTGCTGCCAACAACCATCACCACCACTCATCACTCTTGATTTTATTCCTTTGTCTTTTCGTTCATACCAAACAATACAAAGTAATGATTCATTCCATTCTTACGTGTAACCAAACAAGACCATGGAATGGTAATCATCCATTTCATTCCTTTGTCCATTCCATTCCATTCCCTCGTCCATTCCATTACCCCATTTCAAACATACCCTTAGGTAGCGTTTGGTACGCAGGAATGAGAGGCGGAATGGAATGGAGCATTACGATGGAATGAAAAAAAGGTGTTTGGTTAGTCAAGGTAATGGAATCATCCATTACCTCCATTCCATTCCCTCTAAAAACCCCCATATTCATTCCATCCAACCGTTTTTTGCATTCCATTCCCTCTGTCACCCTTCATCACCACTGACCACCACCACCACCCACCTCTATCACTAGCGCCTATCGCCACCGACCACCACCACCGACCGTCGCCGCCCACCGACCGTCGCCGCCACTCTCCGTCACTGGCCACCATCGCCGCCACCCACCGACTACCGCCATCACCGACCACCACCACCACCCACAGCCAACCACCACCACCTTCACCTCCACCTCCACCACCTACCACCTACCACCAAGCACCGACCGCCACCACCGACACTCTTCGTCACCGACCACCACCAGCCACCGCCAACCACCACCTACCACCAAGCACCGGCCGCCACCATCGAGACTCTCCGTCATCGACCATCGCCAACCACCTACCGACCACCACCGCCACCACCACCACCGCCACCACCAACTGTTGCCGCCACCACTCACTGTCGCCGTCACCGCTACTATCACCACCAAACGCCGCCACCGACCACCACCACCGTCACTGCTACTATCACCACCAAACGCTGCCACCGACCACCACCACCGTCACCGCTACTATCACCACCAGACACCGCCACTGACCACCCCCACCGTCACCGCTACTATCACCACCAGACGCCGCCACCGACCACCACCACCGTCACCGCTACTCTCACCACCAGACACCGCCACCGACCACCACCACCATCACCACTATTATCACCACAAGACGTCGCCACCCACCACCACCACCCATCGTTGTCACCGCCACTGACAACCACTACCACCACCGTCGTCGGCACTGCCGCCACCACCGACTACCACTACCTCTACCTCTACCACCACCACTCACCACTGCTGATTTTCTTCCATTGTCTTTTTCTTCATACCAAACAATACAAAGTAATGATTCATTCCATTCTTACGTGTAACCAAACAAGACCATGGAATGGTAATCATCCATTTCATTCCCTTGTCCATTCCATTACTTTCTCCATTCCATTCCCCTATCTATTCCATTACCCCATAGCCGTATGATTGGATACGAGTCGAATAGAAGAACAAGAATGTTTTTACACACTTCATATATACTAACTGTGTAGATCTATACAAATCGTATAGATCTATATATATATTAACTGTGTAGATCTATACAAATCGTATAAATGAAGGGTGACAAAATACATGTCGGGGGGTCATGCGCTCCACGGGAAGGAGGAGAATGGTTAGATTGCCGCGTGACAACACCGCTGCTACCTCCCGGTTACCCTCAAAAACTTCATCGATCGGCAACAAGTAAACGATCGATAACCACACTTTGAGTGTGATTTTAACATGATAAAGTGGGGTTGGGTGGGGCTTAGCAATTTTGTCGGGTGTGCTCGTCCACCTAATACCCCAGCCTCTAAATAAAGTTAAATTTAAACCAACTTTTTCTAAGACAAGGCACGTGAGTTCCTAGATAGTGGATGAAGTCATATGAATACGGTGGGCCAAGTGAATAAAACGCTTTGGAGTATGGTTTCTTAGGATTGTTCGTACAATTGGTTTAAAGTTTTAAATAAAAACTAGTTTTTTTTAAGTGCGCACGCTGCGCGCTTGCAATCAATTTCCTAGTTAGCTTTATTAATCGCATTCGAACCAAAATGTGAAAAAGTTAAGAAGTCTTGCTTAGCCGTGTTTTTCTCTCGCGCTAAGACCATATGTACTCGAGCGCGAAAAGGAGCGTGAAACAAAAGATAGCGCCCCATAGCGCCCCCAACACCGTTACAGTGGGGCACTATGGCACAAAAAGGTCCCACAACGTTTTCGTTATAGCGCCGGACATCACAAAAACCAACCAATCATCTTTCTACACCTGACTCTCTCTCTCTCTCTCTCTCTCTCTCTCTCTCTCTCTCTCTCTCTCTCTCTCTCTCTCTCTCTCTCTCTCTCTCTCTCTCTCTCTCTCTCTCTCATATTCTTATTTTTTTATTTAAAAGATAGAAATAAATTCACCCCCCCCTACTACCCCCATTTTAATTTAAAGCCCTATGTTAACTCAGCTGTCACGTGAACCAATCACCGAAGGAGGCTTTAAATTTTATCCGCACCAGCACACATGCTGTAACAATAAACACCACATAGAGAAACCTAAAGAACTAAAACACTAACCAAGAACCATATAACATTCATATCTCTGTTACATTTGCACATCTAGATTAAACCCCTACCAAACACAACCACCTCAAAGTTGACATCTCCACCTCGCCACCACCGCTGAAGCATCGTCACCCCTGCACTGCCACCACCTACTGCAACGCCGCCACCAAACTGAGACAAACAATGGTGTCTCTCTATACAAGTGTACAACCACCCTCTCTATAAAACCCAGCGATCAACGACACCATAAACACAACAATCGTCACCTCTATGTTGTCTTTCTACATCATCAGTCATCACCTAGTGGCACCGTCGTCATTGCCAGCTCTGTTAAGAATCGGGAACTTGCAACCGGAAATCACGTCTCTCTTATCTCTCGGCTAGTGGTCGTGTAGGATGGTGATTTTTTGGTGTTGGGTGGTGGTTGAGGCGGCCTTGCGGTGACCATCCGGTCACAACCCACCTCTCCCAAGCAGCGGAGGTGTCTTAAGAGGTGGTGGGGTGTTGAAAAATCAGATACGTGGAGAGTATCGGGACTCTTCCACAGTCCGCGGGAGAAGATAGAGTTAAAGGTGGTCGGTGGCCGCTGCGCACCTTAGATACAACCGGCTGGTCAAGACAAATCAAAGGCGGTCAAATATGGTTGGCGGTTCATGTTAGCATAAAGAAGTGGCTCATGTTAGCATCAATTGGCTATTTCTTTCAAGATCGTTAAATATATAGATAATATGTTAATAATAATAAAAACAGCTTGGGATTCCTGTATTTTTTATATAAATTTTCGTCGATCCACTAAAACGAAAAACAAATTGACGTGTAATAAACTTAAACTTGCTGAATATTCCCAACCAAATCAACTGGACCTGAGCCGATATCATTAGACATGTCCGGACCAGTAGCGGATCTAGAAATTAATTTCAGTAGTAACGTTTTCATTTTTTTTCATTTTAGTAGTAACGTTTTCTAAATATCGTAAAAAAACACAAACTTTCCACTAATTTTCCCTACGCGCGCGAAGTTGAGTAGCAACGGACGCGGCACCTAGCTTCAAGCTAGGTCCGCCCCTGGTCCGGACCAACAACTCAAACAAAGCTAATTGGGATCCAACTATCCAAGTTTGCGTTCCCGAAACAAGAATTAAGACAAGTCTTGATGATCCCAAATACCGACGATCTATCAATAAAGGTTGTATAAGAGTTGTGACTAATAACCCCAAGGCTAACTAGTCCCCAATTGTCCAGATCATGATTAAGTAAGTTTGAAAACGTGTTTGACAATTTAACCGACACACTAGACTGGCCTGACATCCCGTTGGTGACCCATTACACAAGCTAATCAAGTACACATAGATTACACACAAGGTTCAAGCATAAAACACGTAATTTGTATCAAAAATCTCATTTTGGACAACATAGGGTCGAATGTGGTTTTTCACTTCCACATTCGCCCCCTTTTCTTCCACCTTTGACCCATTTCAAGCCAAGTTTGACCATTTAGTGCAGGTTCGTCCATCAAAATCCAGGTTCGACCCTGGAGACCCACCTTCGACCATTCGACCGGTCGAAGGTACTCCAGGTTCGACCCTGTTACTTTAATTCTTCCAAAAACGCATCAAAAACATCCGAAAACATCACGAAACATTATGAAACACAGCAGTCAAGTATGGATAATGTATCCCCACATAACCCTACCATTCTTACCCCCAAATCAGTTCGTTTTAATGTTTACCCAAAATGGCAAAATTATGAAGATGTCACATCATGCATGGAAATCTTACCCAATTTGGAAACTTTGTAAAATCACTTAATAAGCACATCTTCATACTCAGATTATCATGTAGATCAAAACCCCTAATCATATTATCCCTAACAACATCATGCATCAATCCCCAAATTCATCAAAATCCCTAAATTAGCCCTAACATCAACATGCCATACTTTGTAATCTAGATAATCAAAACTTATCAGTTATAACCAACCTAGAACATTCCTACATCATCCATGTATCATACAATATCAAATAATCAAATAACATAACCATGAAAGATCATTTACATATGTTTATACTTAAGAAACTCATGTTTTATGATAAGTTTTTGTTTGGAAAGGCTTTAGATAGGTTATTACTCATAAAAATCATCTTAGATCAGATCTGGAACTTTGGGATTTTATAAAAATGAATCAAAATTGTTTGAAAAGGATTTAGAATGAAGAACACACCTTAGATCTTCACTTGTAATGATTTAGAGAGTTGGATTATAAAAAATAAGCTCAAAAACTCCTTCCCCAATGATAAGAGTCGAAAGAGAGTGTTTAGAGGCGTTTAGGGTTTGTGAAATGATGAAAAATGACTAAGGATGGTATTTATAGTATGTCCAGGTTCGACCCTTTCATGTGGGCGAACGTGGAGCTGGGTGGTCGAATGTAGCATCTGTAAAACAGATAGCCAGGTTCGACCCTTTTCATGGGTCGAACGTTGTTTTATTTGGTCGAAAGAGACCTTTAACAGGCTGATGGCCAGGTTCGACCCTTCGAATGGTCGAACCAGGAAAGAGCCATTTTCTCGATTTCCAGTTTGTCGTGTTTAGCACATTTTAACGCACCCTAACACATGAACATGTAACCCTAATCTATGTTTAACATATATAAGCATGGACAATCATCTAAGTATCATTTAAACACGTATTTGCATATAATCCACCACATAAGAATCAATCTTCGCATAACACTTAATCTAGTTTATGTAATTCACCAACAACAGGACTCAAGACTCGTGTGTATGTAAAAGACACCAATGATCCTCCAGATCATTGGACCCTAGGCAATACGTAAGAAACCTCGACTCAACTAAGCCAGTTAAGTACGTAATTAAATTGTTTCCCGCTAAGGTAGACTTATAAGTTTAAATATGTCAAGTCAAATATGCCGGGTGTCACATCATCCCCCTGTTGAAAGAATTTTCGTCCTGAAAATTGCACGAGGTCAAAAAGGAAGAAGACGAAAAGAAAGAAACGAAAGAAAATTTTCCGGTTGTCACATCATCCCCCCGTTGAAAGAAATCTCGCCCCGAGATTCACTCAGCTTCAGCGGTAACATGTCTAGATTCAAACGCACACTTAGGAAAAAGATGAGGATATTTGGACTTCATCATGTCCTCTCGTTCCCAAGTGAACTCCGGTCCACGATTAGAATTCCAACGGATCTTAACGATTCGGATTTTACTCTGACGAAGACTACGAATCTTGTAGTCTAGAATTTCAACTGGTTCTTCCACAATGTGAAGACGATCGTCAACTTTGATCTCTTCCAAAGGGAAAATAAGAGATTCATCCGCCAAACACTTCTTCAAGTTAGACACATGGAAGACGTTGTGGACACTACCGAGCTTCGCCGGCAAGTCAAGTTTGTATGCCACCGGTCCAATCCATTCCAGGATTGTGAATGGTCCGATATAACGAGGGTTAAGTTTGCCACGCTTCCCAAAGCGTATGACGCCCTTCCATGGAGAAACTTTTAGAAGAACCCTGTCCCCAACCTGGAACTCCAAAGGTTTGCGACGGCGATCTGCATAACTCTTCTGACGATCCCGCGCAGCCGCTAAACGGTTACGAATTTGCACGATTTTCTCCGAAGTTTCGTACACAAGTTCCGGACCAGTGAGCTGACTCTCGCCCACTTCGGCCCAACAAAGAGGAGACCGGCATTTCCGTCCGTAAAGAGCCTCGAACGAAGCCGCCTTAATGCTAGAATGGTAGTTGTTGTTGTAAGAGAACTCCACCAACGGTATGTGATTCTCCCAACCCTTGCCAAAATCAATAACGCATGCACGAAGCATGTCCTCCAAGGTTTGAATCGTCCGCTCACTCTGACCGTCTGTTTGCGGATGATAGGCTGTACTCATATCTAGCTGAGTGCCTAGGGCTTTATGCTGGGCCTTCCAGAAACGCGAAGCAAAACGAGAATCACGATCAGAAATGATAGAAACAGGCACCCCGTGCTTAGAAACCACTTCCTTAAGATAAATGCGAGCCAAGCGCTCGAGTCCGTCAGTTTCCTTAATAGGAAGGAATTGTGCCGATTTTGTCAGCCTGTCGACAATCACCCAAATCATATCACAACCATTTAGTGATTTCGGTAGTTTGGTGACAAAATCCATCGTGATTCGCTCCCGCTTCCATTCGGGAAGCTCTGGTTGTTGCAGGAGACCAGACGGCTTCTGGTACTCCACCTTGACCTTCGCACAAGTCAAGCATTTCCTAACATAGGAGGCGATGTCAGCTTTCATGTTTGGCCACCAGTAGAGTATCTTCAAGTCCTGATACATCTTGTCGGAGCCTGGATGAATATAATATCGGGATTTGTGAGCTTTGTCCAAGACAAGCTCCCGTAATCCCCCAAATAGTGGTACCCAAACTCGTTCCGCAAAGTAGGGTAGGCCATCTGACCTAAGTTCGAGGTGCTTATTGGCATTGTGCATAGTTTCAGCTTTTAGGTTTTCCTACTTCAAAGCTTCAAGCTGTGCAGAACGAATCTGGTCAGGTAAAGAAGAATGGATAGTGAGCTGTAAAGCCCTGACACGTCGTGGGTTCGCAGACTCCTTCCTGCTCAAGGCATCAGCCACAACGTTCGCCTTGCCAGGGTGGTACTTAATGGAACAGTCATAATCGTTAAGGAGTTCGACCCAACGACGCTGCCTCATGTTCAACACCTTTTGATCGAAAATGTGCTGGAGACTCTTGTGATCGGTATAAATATCGCACTTGGTACCGTACAAGTAATGCCTCCAAACCTTCATAGCGAAAACCACCGCTCCCAATTCCAAATCATGGGTAGTGTAGTTCTTCTCGTGAACCTTAAGCTGACGAGAAGCGTAAGCAATAACTTCCCCGCGTTGCATCAATACACAACTGAGACCACGAATAGAGGCGTCGCAGTACACGACGAAGTCATCCGTACCATCCGGTAAGGATAAGATAGGTGCGGTACAGAGTTTAATTTTCAGCAATTGAAATGCTGATTCTTGCGAATCACCCCAGTCAAACTTCCGATCCTTCTGGGTGAGAGTAATGAGGGGTTGAGCGATTTTCGAAAATCCCTCTATGAAACGGCGATAATAGCCCGCGAGACCTAGGAATTTCTGCACCTCAGATGGCGTCTTTAGTGTTTCCCAGTCTTTTATAGCCTCGATCTTAGTCGGATCGACGTGAATCCCTAATTCATTCACCACATGACCTAGAAACTGAACTTCGCGTAACCAAAAGTCAAATTCGATCTTCGAATAATAGCTAGAACCCTGAAGCTGGTCAAAGAGGTCATCAATACAAGGAAGAGGATAACGATTCTTTATGGTCACCTTGTTCAGCTCGCGATAATCAATACACATACGAAGGCTCCCGTCTTTCTTCTTCACGAATAGAATAGGGGCTCCCCACGGAGAAGAGCTAGGCCGAATGAAACCCTTTTCCAAGAGTTCCTGTAACTGGTTGGACAACTCCAACATCTCAGGAGGTGCAAGACGATAAGGGGCTCGAGCAATATGGGCTGCACCAGGTGCAAGATCAATACCAAACTCAACCTGACGATGAGGAGGAAGACTAGGTAGGTCGTTAGGAAACACATCAGGAAAGTCATGAACCACGGGAATATACTTGATCTTCTTCCCACCATCAGAAGAAACAGAAACAAGTGCAAGAATGGCCGAATAACCCTTCCGAAGATACTTGTGGGCTTTCATACAAGAAATGATACTCAAAGGAGCACCGCTCTTTTCACCATGCACCGAATGAATCTCTCCATCAGGGAGAGGAATACGAATAATCTTATCGAAGCAAACAATCTCTGCACGATACAAGGACAACCAATCCATGCCTACGACGACATAAAAACTACCCAAGAGTACCGGTATAAGGTCAATAGGGAAAGACAAACCCGAAAGTTCCAAACGACACTCCCGAAGAATATGTGTCGCTTCAATGTTCTTACCATCAGCCAATTCTATCAAATACTTAGCCTCTAAGGGTGTAGGTACTATGTCTAGCAATTGACTAAATCCTACCGATACGAAGCTCCTATCGGCACCAGAATTAAATAAAACAGAAGCATAGCGATCATTAAGAAGGAACGTACCGATAACAGTGTCTGGGTCCTGTCGGGCTTCCCCCGATCCGATGATGAAGACTCGTGCGTTTCCGCCGCCGCCTCCGTTGTTCCTGTTACCACCACCGTTCTTCCCACCATCACCCTGCTTCAATTTGGGACAATCCCGCTTAAAATGACCAGTCTGACCACAGTTGTAACTAGGGGTGTAAACGAGCCGAGCCGAGCCCGAGCCTGACTGGGCTCGGCTCGGGCTCGTTAAGGTTTTGTGAAGCTCGAGCTCGAGCTCGGCTCGGTTCGAGCCTACAATCTTGAGCTCGAGCTCGGCTCGCTAGCAAAATCCAAAGCTCGAGCTCGGCTCGGCTCGGCTCGAGGTGATTTGAGAATCTCAAACGAGCTCAAAAAGCTCGGCTCGAGCTCGCAAAAGCTCGGCTATAACTTAGGCTCGCGAGCCCAATCGTTAAGGCTATAAATTAGGCTCGGCTGTAACTTAGGCTCGGGCTCGGGCTCTAGCTCGTTAAGGCTCACATGGTCCACAGCAGGACAGTTACACATCGCAAAAGCAGAGACAACCTTCTCCAACCACCTCAGTAAACCCACTACATCCTCATTCCCACTAAAGTTATGAGGGTTACAGTCCATAAACATTTTGTAGGTATAGGTAAGAGGATGAGGATTAACAGCATTACCTGTATCAACGCACAGGTAAATAAAACGAACGTACCACAAAGGTATAAAGGAACAGAAGTAGTAGTCAAATTACCACCGGCAAACCCCTGCTGAGCAGCCTGGAATGCAGCAAGAGCATCAAACACTCGTTGCTGAATTATGTTGTTCAGCTCAGCTTGGGTCATAGTGACCGGCTCATCACCACGACCGCCACCGCGACCACCGCCGCCACGGCGTCCACCACCACGAGCAGCTGGCATCCTTTGAATACAGAGAGAACAAAAAGTTCAGATTCGTCTCCAGTATTAATGACTAGTGTTGAGAATAGAGGGTATTTCTGATTTGACCAATCCGTATCAACTACGAATCATCTGATCAGAATGCCATGAGTAAAGGAGTTCCGAATGAATAATCATTCCAAAGTGTACTAATCTAAGTACGAGTGCAAGATAGTGTGTGAGTAGGTGTGTCCATCGGAGCAGAAAGTAGGATGTCCGAATATGGGACAGGTCTCAAAGATACGTCGAAGTCGCTCTAATGCGCAACACAACCGTGCTAGGAAATTAACACGTCCATCCCTTCGTCTTCAAATCCCGAAGAAGAAGATAAATGAAGAATAGGCCAAGCCTAGGCAAGAATAGATGATGTAACAGACAAGTATGATGATATAGACACCCCGACAAAGTTAATAAGTTTCCCATTAAAACGACTCATAATGTGTGACCGTCTAGTGTGTGACTCGGCTATAGACCAGACTCTATATGCAGTCCTAGTTCACTATAACCATTGGCTCTGATACCAATCTGTAACACCTGGTCCCTCTCACCACCAATATTGTCCGCTTTGCCCTGATGGGTCGCCCATCCAGAGCTCACGGATTTGCTTTTGGTTTCCCAGTGGAGACTTCCCAGGAGGTCACCCATCCTGATATTGCTCCCACCTGAGCACACTTAACTGTGAAGTTCTCCTCTCACCCACTAACATTAAGCCCCAAAACGCGTTGGTGATTTAAGAGGCAAGACATTACTTATGAACCAAGGATCTCTCCTAGCCACGGTCGATGTGGGATTTTCCTGGGGTGTCACATTCACCCCCCGTTAGAGTCTCATCGTCCCTGATGAGGTTAGAGTCTCATCGTCCCTGATGAGTTATGCACCCACCATCCCGAACGGCACAGGAGTGGCTCTGATACCAATCTGTCACACCCTCAAATTCCACTTGCGGGTTTTTACCGCGAGGCGCATGACATACTAGGATCCAAGACAACGGTCACAATAAACGACATCTATATGCAACAAAAGTTACGTAGAAACACCAACCACGCAGTTTATAAGTAAAGTAGAAAACGACAGCGGAAGCAAAATTTAATGTTTACAAAACCAATGTCAAAATATGAATGCAAACACAACCCGGTTTGATTATGTATGCAAGACTAGATGCAGTGCGACTCCAGTGCGCCTAAGACTCCTTGCTACCTTAGCGACCTGAGAAAACATGCGAAGTTAGACAACACGTAAAGTGCCGGTGAGTCAAAGAGATATAGTTTGTAAAAGTTTATCATAAGTAAACCAAACCCAACAATCCTTACATCTATACTTGATGCTAGCTAGACATCGTTACATGATACTATAGTGTCGTGAACCACTGCTGACAAGATAAGAATGCCTCAAACCCGTCACCGGTTCATCACCCGGTGTCGTAAGATATAGCACAAATATGCACCCGCCACCGACCTCCAGTCGGCCCGAGTGGGGCTAGTCAAGCCCAATAGATCTATTCATACCTTCCTCGCTATGTACCCACATATTGATGGTTCACTAAGAAATGAGAGGACTTTAATGATGAAAGTAAAGGTCACTAAGTATCCATGAGGTATCATGTAATATGTTGGTTTAAAAGTTAGAAAGTTTTACCGCATGTCTCTCCCCCAGAATGTTCCAAAAACAGTAAAGGATGGGGCTGTGACACTCACCTTAGTTTGCGTTCCCGAACCAAGAATTAAGACAAGTCTTGATGATCCCAAATACCGGCGATCTATCAATAAAGGTTGTATAAGAGTTGTGACTAATAACCCCAAGGCTAACTAGTCCCCGATTGTCCAGATCATGATTAAGTAAGTTTGAAAACGTGTTTGACAATTTAACCGACACACTAGACTGGCCTGACATCCCGTTGGTGACCCATTACACAAGCTAATCAAGTACACATAGATTACACACAAGGTTCAAGCATAAAACACGTAGTTTGTATCAAAAATCTCATTTTGGACAACATAGGGTCGAATGTGGTTTTTCACTTCCACATTCGCCCCCTTTTCTTCCACCTTCGACCCATTTCAAGCCAAGTTTGGCCATTTAGTGCCGGTTGGTCCATCAGAATCCAGGTTCGACCCTGGAGACCCACCTTCGACCATTCGACTGGTCGAAGGTACTCCAGGTTCGACCCTGTCAGTTTAATTCCTCCAAAAACGCATCAAAAACATCCGAAAATATCACAAAACGTTATGAAACACAGCAGTCAAGTATGGATAATGTATCCCCACATAACCCTACCATTCTTACCCCCAAATCACTTCGTTTTAATGTTTACCCAAAATGGCAAAATTATGAAGATGTCACATCATGCATGGAAATCTTACCCAATTTGGAAACTTTGTAAAATCACTTAATAAGCACATCTTCATACTCATATTATCATGTAGATCAAAACCCCTAATCATATTATCCCTAACAACATCATGCATCAATCCCCAAATTCATCAAAATCCCCAAATTAGCCCTAACATCAACATGCCATACTTTGTAATCTAGATAATCAAAACTTATCAGTTATAACCAACCTAGAACATTCCTACATCATCCATGTATCATACAATATCAAATAATCAAATAACATAACCATGAAAGATCATTTACATATGTTTATACTTAAGAAACTCATGTTTTATGATAAGGTTTTGTTTGGAAAGGCTTTAGATAGGTTATTACTCATAAAAATCATCTTAGATCAGATCTGGAACTTTGGGGTTTTATAAAAATGAATCAAAATTATTTGAAAAGGATTTAGAATGAAGAACACACCTTAGATCTTCACTTGTAATGATTTAGAGAGTTGGATTATAAAAAATAAGCTCAAAAACTCCTTCCCCAATGATAAGAGTCGAAAGAGAGTGTTTAGAGGCGTTTAGGGTTTGTGAAATGATGAAAAATGACTAAGGATGGTATTTATAGTATGTCCAGGTTTGACCCTTTCATGTGGGCGAACGTGGAGCTGGGTGGTCGAATGTAGCATCTTTAAAACAGATAGCCAGGTTCGACCCTTTTCATGCGTTGAACGTAGTTTTATTTGTTGAAAGAGACCTTTAACAGGCTGAGGGCAAGGTTCGACCCTTCGAATGGTCGAACCAGGAAAGATCCATTTTCCCGATTTCCAGTTTGTCGTGTTTAGCACATTTTAACGCACCCTAACACATGAACATGTAACCCTAATCTATGTTTAACATATATAAGCATGGACAATCATCTAAGTATCATTTAAACACGTATTTGCATATAATCCACCACATAAGAATCAATCTACGTATAGCACTTAATCTAGTTTATGTAATTCACCAACAACGGGACTCAAGACTCGTGTGTATGTAAAAGACACCAATGATCCTCCAGATCATTGGACCCTAGACAATACGTAAGAAACCCTGACTCAACTAAGCCAGTTAAGTACGTAATTAAACTGTTTCTCGCTAAGGGGAGAAGACGAAAAGAAAGAAACGAAAGAAAATTACCGGTTGTCACAAGATTCCTACCGAAGAAACACGGATCCTAGATCATCGGGTCAGGGATGATCCAAGTAATGAATCTAGGATAAATAGTAGGTTTAGTTTAAAAAGTGTGTATGTGAAAATGAGGGTATGTGAATAAGACCAAGGAAGTCAAGAGACAACCGTTATAATAGCCGAGCCTCTAAACGTTGGAAATAAAAACAAGGGTTGGAAAAGTACGATGTTCTCGTAGGCTTTTCAGTGGGAGTTATCATGGGAGAAAAGATATCCATAAAATAAGAAGATGCTTCTCCTTTTATAGCACCTAGACTTCCAACTCTCCCAACCCGTCCTCTACCCTTGATGGGGCCCGGCCTAGGTAGAGGGGTCTCTAAGTCTCCGGCCCAAATTCATAAGCCCAATTTGATGCAAGTGGTTTGTATGAAAAAGGGGAAAGGGGAGATGTTAACGTCCTGTCAAAAATCCACGTGGCGTCTATTGAGTGGACACAGAGGGTCGACGGACACGTGGCGTCCACCGGTTGGCTTATTGAGGCGGAGAGTAGTCATCACTTCTTCTAGAACCTGGAGACAAGTAGGGGTTGATGAAGTCTTCTGTTAAAGATTTCTTGGCTGGGGAGCTACGTCGTCGTCCTTTCTGGTAGTCAAACCACGCGCAACCTTTGATTGGTTGCAGACTTTGACGGGAAGCCTATTGTGTCAGGAACAGTTGCCCACGGCATGTCTGCCCTGGGGTGTGTGTCTCGATGCTGATCTGAAAGGTATCTTTCAGTTGTGACGACGAAGCTTCTATGTCTTATGTCGAGGAAGCTTCGATGTCTCGTGTCGAGGAAACTTCTATGTCTCCTGTCGGGTTGGTTGGGGTCATAGTTGTAGACGTAGGTTTTTCTGCTGACGTAAAATGGGCGGAAGGACCAACGTTAGTGTGTCTTGCATGGTCTTCGTCTGTCTACGTAGAACGGGCGTTTCCTCGTCCCCTGTCCCTAGCTGAAGTGCTTCTTTGTTGAATTGAACAATGAAGTCCTTAAGTAGCTCGTTGTCTCTGCACTTGCAGAGGTGGATTTGCATCTTGTCATGTTTGTGGCGGCGTTGCTGGCTGAAGTGTAAAGAGAATTTTTCGATCAACTCTTTTTAGCTGTCAATCTTGCCGGTTAAGAGGTTGTCAAGCCATACTCGTGTCGCGCCCGTAATTATTTGGGCGAACATGTGGCACCAGACAAGTAGCGTCCAACCAATGACGGCCCCGACTTGGTTAAAAATGTCGAGGTGGTTGTCCGGGTCAGTGAGGCCGTCATATAGTTTGACATTCACGGGGAGCCGCTGTCGTGGTGGTATTGGAGCCATTGAGATGCGTGTGGTGAATTTTGACTTATCGGCAAAGACCGTGGGCCTATATGGGAGTGATAGATTAATGGACGCATTATCGTTGTACCTGTTTATGCATTCTCGGTGGCAATATGGATTGTGCCGATAGACTCTGGAGGTGTCGTCATCTTAAGAGCTTTCCTCGTAGTCTTCATCGTCGAATCAGTTGTACTCTGCACGTACTTGCTCAATTGATGGTTTTTATCGACCTTCCCCGCGACGGGCAACAACTGATGGTTTGACGACATTTGCGTTGGAGGATGACGCCATAATGGCTTTGCCAGTTATCTTGCGACGCTCTAGTTGGCCGTCTAATAATTTTTTCTAGTGTTCATACCAAGGAAGTCAATAGACAACCGGTTCGAAGAGCCAAGCCTCTAAACGTTGGAAATAAAAACAAGGGTTGGAAGAGTACGATGTGCTCGTAGGTTTTTAGTGTGAGTTATCGTGGGAGAAAAGATACTCATAAAAGAACAAGAGGCTTCTCCTTTTATAGCACATCGACTTCCAACTCTCTCAACTCGTCCTCCACCCTTTATGGGGCCCGACCCAAGTAGAGGGGTCTCTAAGTCTCTGGACCAAATTCATAAGCCCAATTTGGTGCAAGTGGTTTGTGTGAAAAGGGGAAAGGGCAGATGTTATCGTCCTATCAAAAATCCACGTGGTGTCCATTGAGTGGACGCAGAGGGTCGGCGGACACGTGGCGGCCACCGGTTGGCTTATTGAGGCGGTGAGTAATCATCACTTCTTCTAGAACCTCGAGACAAGTGGGGGTTAATGAAGTCTTTTGTCAGAGATGTCTTGGCTGGGGAGTTGCCATGTCGTTGTCCTTTCTGGTAGTTAGACCAGGCGCAACCTTTGATTGGTTGCAGACTCTGACGGGCAGCCTGTTGCGTCAGGAACAGTTGCCCACGACATGTCTGGCCTGGGGTGTGTGTCTCTATGCTACCCTGAAAGGTATCTTTCAGTTGTGTCAACGAAGCTTCTATGTCTCGTGTCGAGGAAGCTTCACTTTCTGTCAGGCTTGGCACGGACGTAGAACAGGCGGGTTGGTTGGAGTCATAGTCACAGATGTTGGTTGCTTTGCTGACGTAAAACGAGCGGAAGGACCAGCGTCAGTGTGTCGGGCGTGGTCTTCGTCCGTCGACGTAGAACGGGCGGGAGAACAAGTGTCACCCTTTTACGGACGCAGCCTATTGTTGGTGTTTGATCAATCATTCTTCTTTCTTCTTCTTATGTCTTGACTTTTTGCATTAGGAAAGAATGGATTGCTTTTTATTGATATGGTGTCGTTGTTTTGGCGCCATATCCCTACACCTATTTTATCAATGAGTTGGCAAGGCAGAGAGCTTCGTGTGCGGTTGATCTTATGAAAAAATTTCCTTGCCTTACAGATCCCTGTCCGAACTCCCCCTTGTTAGGCTTGAATGGGGTCCCTAAGTTGCTTTTTGGGCTACGAACATGCCACCCCCTATGTTGAATGATGCAGTTTCCTGTTTTGATAAAGGGCTTCGGGAATCCATTAAAGACATAGTTTTTTTGTGGGGGCCCGTTCTTCGGAGACCTCTAGTGGCGTTTGCCATCCCTGCCGACGCGTTTGGGGGGATTAGGCCCTCTTTCAGCTCAAGACGTTGGGGTTTATGCCATTGTGGCATCGAGAGCGTAGTCTTGGAAATTACAGGACCACATCTAAAGGAATAGCGGGGTTGTCAGCCTAGACTCGGACTACTTGCAGACCCTCGAACACCTAAATGACTCTCTTCCAGACTTTTATATTGGTGGTTTCACTAATAAGGACACCGTCCCACCCAAGCCTCAGAAAACTTTGGCGAGTACCCTGTTTGGCAAAATCATTTAGGGCCCGGGAGAAGTTTTCAAGTTATCCCCCTGCCAGAAGGCGGTTATTGAATGCTTGTAGGGTCCTCATGCCTAGGATTTTCTAACCATTATCTTAATTGACGGTTTGGGCCAAATCATGTCTGCAGTCGAATATATGGCCATCCTCAAGTACCGTTTGATGGTCCCCATGTACCATGAAGACGAAACCTGTCCTATATGTCGCAAGGACTGTCTGGATATGTTCGGGGAGCACTTAGTTCACTGCAAGGAGTTGCCTGGTTTCAAATACTGACATGACTGGGTCCGAGACATTCTATGGGACATTCTAAGGTGAGCCCGGATTTCAACCAAGAAATAGGCTCTTGTAAACTTCCTTACGGACCCTGCAGAAGGGAGATCCATGTTGTGACTAGCAGATTTGCTCGTCTTTGGTTGGGCTGGGGGAAAACACGCTTATGTTGACTTCATAGGGATATCTCCTCTCGTTGGTTTGAGAGATAATGGGTTTGTTGTTGGGCATGCGTTGAGAAGGGTGGAAACGAAGAAGGTGGATAAGCATGCTAAAGATAGCGAAGAGAACCAACATGTTTTTATCCCCCTGGCTTTTGATACATTTGGATCCTTGGCATCGGAAGCTATCTGTTTCTTAACCAGGGTCCAACGTGTTATCTATAGCAATGTCTTGACTCCAGGGGGCAGGGGTTTATGTTTAGTATATTAAGGTTCGCAATCCAGAAAGTGGTGGTGGCGTAGCTTATTGCCTGCCTGCCTACTATCTTGATGTAATTTTTACAAGTTTGAAATGATAATTAATATTTTGAAAAAAAAAACGCTACCAATTCGCGTAAAGCAAAATTTAAACAGCGTCAAAAATTTTAGCATTTGTAAATGTATTTAACAAATTAGTTATAACTAGTAGAATTCCCCCCGCGTCGCGGGGGCGGGGCGCCAAACCGTGCTATAAGTGTTGTAGGATGGGGGTGTAAAACCGTGTTACCAGCGTTGTAGGATGTGAGCGAAAAACCGTGCTAAGTAGCAACGGAAAAGCAGGAGAATCGTAAAGCAAAAAAACAAACTATTAACACAAAATGACTCCTATAACATGAAAACGTAGCATGCAAATGAGTCGTAAAACCATGTTAAGTATTAACCAAACAAAGAACATACACATGCAAAGTCAGAAAAAAAAATTGTGTTAAATAATAAAACACTAAATTACAAGGGGTATAAATAGAAAAAGAAATGCTTGATGGCGAAATAGGCTAGATGACGAAATAAGGCTAGAGGACGAAATACTTAGTGGCCAACATGGAAAACAAGAAAGTAAACTATTGCATAAGATGACGAAATAGGCTACAGGACGAAATAGTTAGTGGCCAAAATGGAAAAAAAGAAAGTATACTATTACGAAGGATGTTAGGAATTAGTATATAGTACGTTGCACCCGTGCTAAGCACGGGTAGCACGTGATCTGCGCCGCTTTTTCATTGTGCCTTGCGCGGAAGTTGCTGAAAGTTGTTTGCTATTATTAAAGACTTCTATGCAATTATCAAAAAGTTGGGTGGTCCGCTTGCTAGTGGACGAAAAAGTTAGTGGACAAATTGTGAATAAAAAGTAAGTACAGCAGTTAGTGGCCAAATTGAGAAAAAATAAAGTGCAGAATTGGAAAAAAAGAAAGTACACAAGTTAGTGGAGAAATTGTTTAATAGCCAAATTGTAAAAAAGTAAAGTGCCAAGTTGGGAAAAAAAAAGGAAGTACGTAAGTTTTAGTGGCCAAATTATAAAAAATAAAGTGTCACGTTGGGAAGAAAGAAAGTAAACAAGTCAGTGGTCAAATTAGAAAAAGCTGAAGTTCACTATTGCGTAACATGATGTGAATTAGTATATAAAATAATAATAATAATAATAATAATAATAATAATAATAATAATTCAGGATAATAATACATAAATAATTCAGGATCATAATACATAAACATGATGTGAATTAGTATATATAAGGCGGACGGGGCACTACCTGTGAGTTTTTTAAACTTCACTGATTTTAACCAATCCTACACACTTCCACGTCACTTCACTGATTTCCTTCACCGAAACATTTTTTTGAAGGCAATGCTTCACTGATTATTTACCAACAATCAATTAGAGAGAGATAGAGACAAAGAGGAGAGAGAAAGAGAAAAATCACGGGTACCAGCCCGTTAACTAGAACCAGAATTTGACTCACGGGACCACTACCGGCATGGGTAACAGCGATGTTACCGTGCTGGTAATAAGGTACTCGTGCCCAATTCTAATAGCGCAACGTCTGCACTAATAATACATAAATAATTCGATCATGACCCATTTTGGTCCGAAAAGACAAGGCATGTCATGATAGTACATTTATATTTTACAACCATACAAACTTTAAAGTCATGCCAAGCACTATATTATTTTTAAAATTATACTATATAAGGGGACGGGGCGCTTATCGAATTGTCCACGGGTACCAACTACCAGTACGGTAACACCGCCGTCACCCACGCTGGTAGTGGTCCCGTGGACCGTTTTGCGGGTTATGTTTACCGTGCTGGTACCGGTTGGTTTGTTGGTGTTTATAAAATGCAAAATTTTCAGTTTAACCCCGTGTGTTTTGTGTTCTTTATTTTTTCCGTTTGTTTTATATGTATAACATTTATTTATTTAGGGTTTTGTATTAACCGTATGTTTATTAGAATGTAAAATAAATAATAAAAAAAAACCTTGCATTAATAAATACTAAAAACATACATTAAAAATAAAGAAAAACACTTAAAGTTTGCGCAACATTCGCCATGCCTCGACATGGTCGGAAGCGTTGCCGTATCGAACCTCATACTCATATTGGGCGAATTCGATAGCCAACTCCTCGTCAAGCTCCGGATCGTCCGCCACTTGTTGCTCGTATAGGGTGGTCCACCTCTCACATTTGATGTTGAGGTCACCTCGCCCCACTTGAACTGGAGGTCGCGGACAGTCTTGGTTGTGTTGTTGCCGACGTGTTCAACGAAGTCGCTAAACACTCGAGCCCAAAACCCCTCGGGGGGGAGGAGTTGAATTTCGGGGCCGTTCGACGCATCCTTGTGGCAAACCATAAGGGCCATTTCTTCTTCTTCGGTCCACGGGTTCATTTTTGTGTGTGTTTGGTTTTTAAACCGTGGTAAATTGTGGCTTTTATCCCACGGTTTGATCACTTTATATACAACGACGGTGGCACTGCTAAGAATTAATTCGCCGACCGTTTAGGTGAGTTAATTCAATTTACTCGACGGTTTCCAAAATAAAAACTTAAATTTGGCTGACCGTTTGGTGGAACGGTTGAAATAGTAATTAAATGTTAAAACCGTGTAAAAATGTAAAAAAAAAAAAAAAGTTTGGGTATGTAAATGAAAATAAATAAAAGAATCAGTGGAGTGTTGCCTATAAAAACGCGTTTCAGTTAAATGACGTGGCAAAGCAGGATTGGCTAAAATCAGTTAAGTTAAGTTTAAACACTATGACACCCCTTACACCCTAACAATTACAAACAAGATGAACAGTGGTTATTCTTTATTGGGCCACCTATTTAATTTTTTTTCACGTATACATGATACATGTGAACAAAGTCATAAGAGAATGACATGTTCATTCATTGCAATTATATAAGTCTTCTTCGAAATCTGAAGCTATTTAACAAAATTCTTAGGACTTATCTCTGAAAAACTATAAGTTTTGGTAAATCGACAATAGAAATAGAAACGAAAACCAAACTGATTCATAGCGAATAATATTGGTACTATCGGAATGGTTACAGGTACTAATTCTTATAGTTTTCAATCAATTTAAAACACGTGTCGGTATTCTTTTGAACATATCAACATTTAAATTTTTTTAGTTTTCTTTTTCGTTTACTATATTGACTGTTCGTACAATGCCAAAACCGTAATAAACCAAAGCGATATTGTTCGAATTTCCCATCACATCACGCGGGGTGTTTCACTAGTTATAGTACAATAATGAATTTGATAATACTATATAGTTTTTAAAATGGTTTTATACTTGTTCTCTAAAACTCCAGGGCACTTGTTGCACATGAAGCGTATCAAATTTTCTAAAAAAAATACTTTGTTTTTCCAGTTACACCAAACCTCCTGTTAGGACAAAAAGGATTTGTGAAACCATTTTTGCAAACCTTAGTCTAATTCACTTCTGTCAAAATATTCTAAGTATAGAACTGCTGAAGAAGAAGGATCAACTGCTAAAGAAGAGATTCCACAAGTGCTGAAGAAGAGAAGTCATCAGAAGTTCTGAAGTTCAAACCAGACACTTCTACTGAAGAACTACTAAAGACAAACTACTTATCAGTAGTTTGTCATTCATCAGTACTTATGTGAAGATCTTTTCCACCGCCTTTTTTGTATCAGTAGTTTATTACTTTAGTATTACTTTTTGCTTTATGTACAAGTTCCAATGCTGCAACTTGTTGCAACTTGTTTCTGAATTTGCTTTTTGGCAAGGTTCATGTATTTGTAAAGTCTATAAATAGAAGGGTTCATCCCTCTGTTTTAGACATTGATTTTAATACAGAAATCCTTCAACACATATTATTGTTATTTCCATTTCATGTTTATTGAGAATCTGTCTAAGTCTTTCATTCTCATTCAATACTTAGATTCTCAATAAATACTTATCATTTATTAGTTTTACAATCCAGGGGGAGTCATAACTCCTGTTGATAAATATAGCTTTAAACTCATAACATTCCGCTGTGCTATCATTGATCAAAAACTTGCTAAACACCTAAGTGTTCACTAGCAAGTTCATACAAAAGAGCAATACTGATCCAACAATTGGTATCAGAGCTCTGGTTTATCTGATCACATATCAATCTAACACATTGAGAATCAGACACAAGCTCTTATTGATATTCAATAAAGGATTATAAGCTCACTTTTATCAACATCCATCACTTTAAGAGATATTTGACAAATCAATACTCTTTAAAATGGATCCTCATAATACTGGTTCTGCCAATAAACCTGCTATGCTAGTAAGAAATGAATATAACATCTGGCAAAGGAGAATGGCACATACATTATCACAGACCAACACAGGTTGCTGGAAATCTGTGATATATGGTCCTCATAAACCAGTAAACATTAATCTTGAAACTAAAGAAGAGATTCCAAAAGACCCAAAAGACTATACAGATGATGATTTCCTAAAACTTGAGCTTGATGCTAAAGCTTTCTCTATGTTGGCAATGGCACTCCCAAATGAAATCTACTCTGGCCTATTACATTGTGATAGTGCCAAAGAGCTTTGGGACTGCCTCAAAGAACAGTTTGGAGGAACTGAAGAGGTGATTGCCAACACCAGAGAAATCCTGGCTCAACAATATGAAACTTTTGCTCACATTAATGGGGAAACTTTAACACAACAATTTGAAAGATTCTCCTCATTAATATCTGAGCTAAAACTAAATGGTCAGACCTACACAACTGTATCTATGCTTCATAGATTTTTAAGGTCTTTACCTGAAAAATGGGAAACATACTCTATAGTCTTAAGATCTTCACCAGACTTTAGCTCCCCCACTCTTACAAAACTTCATGGGAGATTACTTACTTTTGAAAGAGAAATTGATCAAAAGAAAAAGTTACAAAGTTCTAGCAAAACTGCTGATGACTATCTACCAGGTAGTACAGCTCTATTGGGACAAGACTCACCAACTTGCTCAAATAGTTTTGGATCTTTTGACCATATTGACATAACTGCTGGGATCTCATCTGAAAGATCATTCCCAGGTTATGACAATAATGATTTTGGTCAAACTGCTGATAACATGTGTTTTATCATGGATGATTTAAATAATTTCAGCAGTGATGACCTAGAAGAAATGGATATTTTGCACCAACTGGCCATGTTAAGTTTAAAAACAAATAAATTTTACAAAAGGTCAGGAAGGAAGTTTCCAGGACTCAACAGTTCTACAAAAATTGGTTTTGACAAATCTAAACTTAGATGTCACAAGTGTCAGAAGTTGGGACACTTTGCTAGAGAGTGTAGAAGCTCTGGCTTTAACCAATCTCAGTCTGGAAACAATTTTAACCCCAATTATAACAGGAATAATGGAACACAAGGGAGTGCACATTTTGTACAGGCACAAGCTCCACAACACCAATATGTGCCACAAGTACAATATGTACAGATGCCTGCTCAACAGATGCAGAGCCAACAATCAATCCCTCCCTTTCCAGCTACTCAACAACCTCCACAGCCTCAGCAACCCTCTCAACAGAGTTTATTTACTTCAGGGTATGTTGACTGGAGCAGTCTTCCTTTTGATACCATAGAGTGCAATCCTGATGCAGACAACAAAATGTTTGACATCAACTGGGGAGAGCCTGACAACGGTAAATAAAGAATGATTTTGTAAAAACTTTTTCTCCCAAGAAACAACAACCAGCAAACACCTTTTCTCAGAAAGAGACAAAATCTCAACAAAAGTCTTTTTCTCAAAATTCTCTTTCAGTAGTTAGACCTGAATCATCAGCAGTTTCACAAACTGCTGAGATTAAAGATCTTATAAACTTGGTACAACTACTGATGACCAAAGTTGATGGTGGTCCTCAAAAGGATACTGTAACACCCCAACCGATGGCGGAAACATCAAGGTGTCACGTAAGAATGAGTATACAGTAGCACATGGTAACCAAATTTTAATTGAAATAAATTTAAAGTGCAAATATCCAAAAATAGAAATACATAATGAGTTTTAATGGGGAAATCTAATACATCACAAAGATCAAGCAAGCATAGACTTCAAATTGTCTTCATGAAAATACTCTAGTCTTCATGCATCATTATTTCCTGTTGAGTTGTAAAAATGGGGGGGGGGGGGTCAACTAGAAGTTGGTGAGAATACATAATCCATGTTAAGCAAATAGTTTAAGTATAAAAGTTTAGCAATTCATATGTCTATCGTAAGTTTAAGTCTACATGAATAAGCATAATATGTTGAATCGACATAATCAAACCTCCGACTAGTTTAGGTCCATCCCGTCATCTACGGTTCACCTTAGTAATATGTTGGAACGATAACAATCACCCACGCTACCTTTGTAGGAGGTACACGTATCCGGGTGGGGTTGTCAATCCAATAGATCTATCATTGAGTATCGCCGGCTTGGCCATAGCTAATGATTATGTAATGTTGAAACTCGTTGAAACTGTTGTTGACTAATTCATGAGGCAATAAAGTTTACAACTAGACATTCATGTTGAATTGCTTAAATAAAATGTTGCAAGTATAAATAATCGCATAAACATGGTTACGTAAACTCACCTTGGTATAGTATTAGGTATTGAGGAATAGTATGATTGTAGCCCAATAGATTGCCAAGTATTACCCTATGTATAAGGCAACAAATAAGTCTAAGTCTATCTAGTCTACAAGTATATTCTAGGGTTTCGATTTGGGATATCCATTTGTTGAATAATAATAAAATGTTTTAATAAATAAAGGGAAATTCGATAATTAAATAATTGAAAGTCTTTTTATAAAGTTTGAATTTAGGATGTTCACAATAATGTGTTTGAAGTATAAAAATAATTTTTATAAAATTATTTTCTTTAAAATAGAATATTAAATCTATTTATTACAAATTATCAAAATTTAACTTTAATATTTAAAAATACTAAAATTAAAGAATTATTAGTTTAAAATTTATATTTCTGTTCTAAATATTCAGAAATAAATTGTATAAAATTTTGGTGCAAAAATATTAAAAATTGAATTTATTATGATTTAATTATGATTAAAACTAACAAAAATTGATTAAAAATATTAAATAAATGATTTTTCAGAATTAAAAATCATTTCAGAAAAGTTTATCATTATTCAAACTTAGAATAATTTTTGTGGAAATTTATAAAATTGTTTTGATATTTTAATGGAATTTTATAAATATAATAGAATAAAATTGATTTAATTATTATATATATTAAATAAATTAATTTTTGAAAACTAAAAATTGTGGGTGAAACATTTACATCAGATTATCTAAAAATAATTTTTTTAGAATTTATAAAAGGGTTTTAATAATTAAAAACGAATTTATAAAAGTATATATATTATATATAATTATTTGATTTGTTAAAAAGAATTAATGAAAAAGGGACAAAAAAGGATGCCACTGCCGGGACTCGAACCCGGGTGGCTTAGGAACAATGCATCAGTCACAACCACTTGGTCCAGACCAGTGGTTGTGATTATTTCCGTTTTATTTAAAATAAATATACTATGCAGAATCAAGTTTATCCCCAATTTCAAACCCTCGAGCCCTAGATTTTCAAATCGTCTGATTCACACATCAATAGCCCAATTAATCATAGGGCTATTGATGTGTGGATGCCGATGATCAAAACCCACTAAATCAATTATACTTACAAAGCTGTTATGATGACGATTGGTCAGTCAAACCAGAAAGGTCAAAACGTGATCGTGATGTATGAACAGAGTATAATTAAGAGGATTTGGAGGTGGAGAAAGATGTATTGGCGAATTGTGATTGCTCGTGAATGATCAATTTATAGTATTAAGACCTGGGTGATCGAATTGGAAACCATTGACCATCCATTGAATGTTCTACGCGTATTAGGTAAATTGGGTATCAATTGACTGTGATTATTCGTGTTGCTGAGTCATAGATGGCCGATAATTGTGTAGTGATACCAAGAATATGAAAATCACGAGTTAATGTTGATGATTAAGGCAAGTCGCGTATCACAGTTGACTTTCCAAGTCAACTGTGACGACTTTGGACAAGTGATATAATAATAAAAGCCCGGGTTTGAAACAAATAAAGGTGCCAGCCCAGTTGGTTTGTGTGTGTGATGTTGTTGGGCCGGTCTTGGGCGCGGGTTCGATTCCCGGCCCAAGCACCATTTTTTTTTTATATTTATCCATGCCATAATCCATATATTATATATATATATAATATATGTAGTATTAGGGTTACCAAAATGCAATAAAAATAATTAAATGCGAACAAGATACTAGAACTTGACGTTTTATTAATAATGGTGATGTAACGTACAAGTGTAATTGCGAAATGTTACAGATACCACCATTGTTCTTAATGAAAAATCCATTGCCAAAAAGACATGGATTTCTCAACTTGGGACAAACTGTAAATGTTCTCAAGAGCAAACCCAAAGCCAAACTGGCTTGGGTTCCTAAATCTAACTGATTTGCTATCTTGTGCAGAGAGTTTCCAGAGGCTTAAATAGCATTTGGTATGTAGACAGTGGAGGCTCAATGCACATGACATGATGCAGATACCTGATAAACAATTTTATCAGTCAAAGAGATGGATCTGTATCCTTTGGGAACAATGCTAAGGGATATGTGCTAGGACATGGCAATGTCTCCTCTGGCAAAATACAGTTTGACAAGGTCAATCTGGTTGAAAACCTTGAGTACAACTTGCTGAGTGTGTCACAAATGTGTGATAAAGGATATTCTTCCTTTTTCACAAAGACAGCATGCAAGATCATATCACCAGAAGGCCAGAAGTTGATAGAGAAGATCATTGAAGATCACACTTTGTTAATAGCCAAAAGATGTGGCAATGTCTATGCAGTGGACATTGAAAAAGACAAAGTACTGAACAACACTGTCTGTTTCTTCTCAAAGGCATCAACTTCAGAAACTGATCTCTGGCACAGGAGACTTGGCCATGTAAACTTTAAAACCATAAATAAAGTCACAAAAATGGGCTTGGTCAGAGGTCTACCCTTAAAAGTATACCAGTGTCAAGAACACTGTGTATCCTGTTTAAAGGGAAAACAGCATAAGTCCTCCTATAAGTCTATTGAAGAATCAAAAACAACTGCATGTCTTCAACTACTCCATATGGACTTATTTGGGCCTGTAAAAATCATGAGCCTTGGTAAAAAGAAGTACTGCTTAGTCATCATTGATGACTACTCAAGATTTACATGGGTATTCTTCTTATTTTCCAAGGATGAGGCTGCTGAAATCATCAAGTTCTTCATTCTACAAGTAGAGAAGCAATACTCTCTACCTGTCAAAACCATTAGAAGTGATAATGGGACAGAGTTCAGGAACAAAACTCTGGATGAATTCTATTTGTCTAAAGGGATTATTAGACAATTCAGTGTTCCCAGAACTCCTGAACAAAATGGTGTGGTAGAAAGGAAGAACAGAACTTTAATAGAAGGAGCAAGAACAATGTTAGCTGATTCTGGCCTACCATTATACTTTTGGGCAGAAGCAGTTAACATATCATGCTATGTTCAAAATAGAGTTCTTATTGTCAAGAGACATTCAAAGACTGCCTATGAAGTTCTTCATGGCATGAAGCCCCTTATCTCCTTTTTCAGGGCTTTTGGGTGTTAATTTTTCATCTTGAACATTAAGGAATCTATTTCAAAGTTTGCTGCCAAAGTTGACTCAGGTTACTTTCTTGGTTATTCCTCAACTAGAAAAGCCTACAAGGTTTTTAACTCAAGAACCAAGATAGTAGAAGAAACACTGAATGTCAAGTTCAATGAGTCAAAACACACTCTCATTCCAGCACATCCTGCTGAACTCTTTGACCTTGACAACTTCCATTTTGGACCTGAAAAAACTGTCACTTCATCCAAACCTACTTATTATGGTGATCAAAGGTTTGATGATGAGGATCCAGCACCATGGACTCCTCAAACAGTCATTAAGTCAAACTTTAAAACCATCAGAAGTTTCACAAACTTCCGATTTGACAAATACTGAAGGACAAACTCAAACATCTGCTTCAGCACCTGCAACTACTGAAGACACTGATACTGCTGAACCAGATATAATAGACCTCAGTAGTTTGTTTGAAGAACATGAGCCACCAACACCTGTCAGTGGTTTACAACAACTGATCGAACACAAAGACCATCCACTTGATCAAATCATGGGTGATATTGCATCAGGTGTTCTTACAAGAAACCAGCTTTCCAACTTTTGTCTCTTCTCAGCATTTATCTCACAGTTGGAACCAAAGAAGTACCAGGAAGCCCTCAAAGACAACAATTGGGTGCAGGCAATGCAAGATGAATTGCTTCAATTCAACAAGCAACAGGTTTGGGAAATCTGTCCCTTACCACCAAACAAGCAACCAATTGGCACAAGATGGGTTTTCAGGAACAAACAAGATGAAGCTGGTATTATAATAAAGAACAAGGCAAGACTGGTAGTACAAGGTTACTCTCAAGAAGAAGGGATTGACTATGATGAAACCTTTGCTCTAGTTGCAAGGCTTGAAGCCATCAGGTTATTTCTGGCCTATGCCATTTTCAACAAAATAAAAGTTTATCAAATGGATGTAAAGAGTGCATTTTTGTATGGAAAGATAAAAGAGGAAGTGTATGTTTGTCAGTGTAACACCCCAACCGATGGCGGAAACATCGGAGTGTCACGTATTGATGATTGTTCAGTAGCTCATGGTGAATATTGAATTCCATTAAATGATTTAAATGAATTACATACAATTGTTTTAGAATCTGTACATCAAATTGAATAAAACTATACACATATCTTCAAGCATCAATTCAAATCTTCAAGCAAATAGAACCTGAAACATGTTAAGTTGAAAACGTTTTGGGTCAACAAAAGTTGGTGAGAATTACATAGGTTTTTGATAACTGAATAAAAATGTTGTGCAATTCATGTGTCATGTCAATCTAGTCCATATGTGAGAACATACTAGAAATAAATCGAGTGCATAACCAACCCTGATGACTGTTATAATATGATACATCCCATACGCTCATGGTTCACTTGAATATGTTATACGATAACAAACACCCACGCTACCTTTGTAGGAGGCACGTATCCGGGTGGGATTGTCAGTCCAATAGATCTATCAATGTATACCGTCGGCTTGTACGGAGTTAATGATTATGCTAGAATGGTGCTTACTCTAATCATGCTCAAGACATAATGCAACATAGAAAACACATAGACACATTGATGATTGAATTGCAATAATGATGTTATAACATGTTTCACCCCAAAAATGGTGATAAATAAAAGGGGCTATGTAAAACTCACCTTGGTAAAATGTTATATCTGTTGAGAAATTGTGTTGCCCAAATGTATCAAGTATCACCCTATAATGAGGTAATAAATATGTCTAAGTCTATCAAGTCTACAAATGTATAAGTTTCTAGGGCTTCGAATTGGGGATAAACGCTCGTTTGATTATTATTAAAAATGTTTGATAATTGAGAGAATATTGGTAAATAAATAACCAAAAATCTTTTTATGAAATTTAACTCTAAGATGGTAACAAGAATGTGTTTAAAGTATAAAAATGATTTTTATAAAATTATTTTCTTTAGAATAGATTAGTAAATCTATTTATTACAAATTGTCAAAATTTAACTTTAATATTTAAAAATACTAAAATTAAAGAATTTTTATTTTAAAAATTATATTTCTGTTCTAAATGATTAGAAATAACTTGTATAAAATTTTGGTGCAAAAATATTAAAAATGGAATTTATTATGATTTAATTATGATTAAATCTAACAAAAATTGATTAAAAATACTAAATAAATGATTTTTTAGAAATAAAAATCATTTCTGAAAAGCTTAATGTTATAAAAACTCAGGATAATTTTTGTGGAAATTAATAAGATCGTTTTGATATTTTAATAGAATTTTATAAATAAAATAGAATAAACTTGAATTATTTATTATATATATTAAATAATTAAATTTTTGGAAATAAAAATCTGAATAATGATATTTAGGGTATGAACATCATTATGTAAAATTTTGGGAACTTTTGAAGGTTTGAAAGTATTTTAAATAATTAAAATGAATAAATATATAATTTAAACTTATACTTGAAAAGCAAAAAAAAAGAATGTATGGGGTGGGATTCGAACCCCTGTGGTCCAGTTCACAAGGCTCCAGTCTCAACCACTTGGTCCAGACCATTGTTGTGTTTTGTTCCAGCCCGTTTAATCTATATATCATGTTAAAAATCGTGTTCTTCCCCAATTTAATAAGACAAACCCTAGATTCTGCAATCGATAGAACCACACAACATTAACCCAATTAATCATGGGGTTAATGTTGTGTAAGCTCCGATTAATGAAACCCACAACAAAAAAACACACTTACAATGCGTTATCGAGCACAAATGGACAGTCAACTCAAAAGTCAAAATGCGATCAAAAAATCAATGAACAGAGATTTTTTGAGTGGAATTGAAGATAGGGAAGAGGTGTTCGGCGAGTGTAGGAGGTCTTGGGCTGTTCAATTTATAGTGTATCAGCTTGGTGTTCGATTTGGCAATTGCTTGACCAAGCATTAATGTCTACGCGTGATATCACTCAAATGGAATGTTTTGTGCGTGATAATTAAGCTTAAAGAGCCGGTAATCACGTTTCCAATGTCAACCCATGGTTAATTACACATTAACTTCGCTAATTGATTGGTCAAAAGAAGAAAACGAAAAAAAAATAAAAAAAATACATCTGCTACTGCTGTTCGTAGAAGGTGAAAGGAAATAAAGGGGGACAAAAGTGTGGTTAAATATAATTAAAGTTGGGTAAATACCAACTAAAGTGTGTGGTCCAGGTGGTGTAACGTGTGTGTGTGTGGAGGTGATCCGGGTTCGATTCCCGGCTGGAACAATACACATTTTTTTTTAAACAGACAACTAAAAGGGCTATTGGGCCGGACCAAGGCTAATGGGCCAGACCCGGCTTGGGCTCTGGTGGGCTCAGGTGGGGGTAAGAAGGGGATATTGGGTTTAGTTTGGGTTGGTTTAAAAAGTGTAGTTTAAATGAGGGTATTATTATTATTATCATTATTATTATTATTATTATTATTATTATTATTATATAAAAAAATGCATTATATATATACATATATATTTACATATAGGTTGCGAGTTTGGAAAAATAAATATAGACTTGGGCACATTAGTGTAGAATTAAGGATAAAATAAGGACTTTTTCGTATAGAAATTTCGTGAAAATTTTGCGATGTTACAGTCTCCCCTACTTTTAGGAACTTCGTCCCGAAGTTAAAAGAAAACCAGGGGTACAATTGATCAACTACCGGAAATCTTGATAAAATTTCACACTACCTTAACGTACCTGTAAATTCATGATTACGTTCCGGACCGTAATTACCAATTTACCTTACATTAGGGTTTTGCGTCCTTTTCTGACTCTACTGATTGTTGAGCAGGTTCGATAGTCTCCACCAGTCATTGAGCAGGTGGTAGGGCCTCTCCCAACTGTTGAAAGACATGATAACCTCTACCAATCATTGAGTAGATTGTTTGGTAGTCAACTAATTGTTGTACAAGTAAGCACGTATGGTTATAGATATAGCAATTAGTTCACGTTCAAACAAGCATGCACACAGATGTTATGATAATACTTGAATTTTATTACTTGAAAATAAAATGTCAATACATGGAATTAAAGAGAAAAATAGACATCATTCAGATGGTAGAGTTTGCTGTTAAGTAGCTGGAGGGTCTCAAGTGGGTTATTTGGAGCAGCAAGGGTGTTTGTAGCAGGAATTCGGCAAGCGTCCGCAAGATGTCCATACCTTTGACAATTGGTACACCGACGGCAGGGCACTTGGGTTGGATGGTGATACTGGCAGGTGTCACACTTAGGTAGCTTCCCGCGGTATTGTTTCTTGTTGGGTGGGGTAGTGGTGTCTTTTGCAAAATTCCTGGCCTTGCGCTTTCCGTTGGTTGAGGCCTCAGTTTTGATTTTAACGGCAGGTTGGGGAGTATCTTTTGCAACCGTTTTCTTCTCCCCTTTCCGGGTCAGGTTTCCTGCCTTTACATGATCGTCTGTGAAGGTGGCAGCCAACCGCTTTGCTTCCTCCAAAGTAGCAGGGTTGGTGGGTTGATTAGGGTTTGGGGTCTCGCGACATGTGTTGACCAGATGACCATACCTACCACAATTGGTGCACAAGCGACATGCTGAAACAGTGGGATGATGTCGATTGCATGTGTTACACAATGGAAAGTTTCTTGTATAAGGCTTCTTGTTAGAGGCTTGTGTAGTGAGGTTTACATTAGGATTCCTGGTCTTACGCTTCTGGTTCTTGGTAGTTACCGCGGCCACAATACTTGTTTTCTCGCCTTTCCGAACTAAGGTTATGTGATTTCCATCGCCATTTCCATCCATTTGGATATCTTGAGTCAACAAGTTAGAAACCAGAGTTGTGATTTGTTGCGCCAATTGTTGGGAAATAATCGCAGCTAGTTGGGCATCACTCCCATTAATGTGGTTAGTGTTGTGGTCGTTGCTATTCACTTCATCTTGATTGTCACCATTGTTAAGGAGAGTGCTGCGACGTGGAGACATGATCTGTAAGGGACACAATGAAGTTTTTAATGAGGCATGAAGTGTATGAGGTAATATAAGGAATGTAATCATTTATTCATTAATTAAAACGAATAAGCGAAAACGTTGACTTATCAAAGATTCTAGATTCTAATAACATATGAAGACATGCTTTAGCCTATAAGTGAACACTCATCCCGAGAATTCCCAGGTAGGCATCCGGGTCCCTCGTCTGATTGGGATATATGCGCAATGCCAGCCTAGACAGAAGACTCAGAATACAGGCGTTCACCCTTCCAGATTGCAAGTGTTCGTTATTAAAATTTAGAACTTCGACGAGATCTCAAGGTGGTTCAGGTTAAACCTGAGGATTTTTGTCCTATTAGTCTAGGAGTGGATCCAGTGATGGAGAGCAACCTTCTTGTAGGGATGAAAGTAGGGATATGAAGTAGGAGGGAGATAGAGTATAGCAAGTAAGAGAAGCAAGTACTGGTTAAATCCTATGGTTATAGACTAGATTATTTTTCTAATAACCTAATTCCCTATAACCATGGCTCTGATACCAATCTGTAACACCCCAACCGATGGCGGAAACATCGGAGTGTCACGTATTGATGATTGTTCAGTAGCTCATGGTGAATATTGAATTCCATTAAATGAATTACATACAATTGTTCTAGAATCTGTACATCAAATTGAATAAAACTATACACATATCTTCAAGCATCAATTCAAATCTTCAAGCAAATAGAACCTGAAACATGTTAAGTTGAAAACGTTTTGGGTCAACAAAAGTTGGTGAGAATTACATAGGTTTTTGATAACTGAATAAAAATGTTGTGCAATTCATGTGTCATGTCAATCTAGTCCATATGTGAGAACATACTAGAAATAAATCGAGTGCATAACCAACCCTGATGACTGTTATAATATGATACATCCCATACGCTCATGGTTCACTTGAATATGTTATACGATAACAAACACCCACGCTACCTTTGTAGGAGGCACGTATCCGGGTGGGATTGTCAGTCCAATAGATCTATCAATGTATACCGTCGGCTTGTACGGAGTTAATGATTATGCTAGAATGGTGCTTACTCTAATCATGCTCAAGACATAATGCAACATAGAAAACACATAGACACATTGATGATTGAATTGCAATAATGATGTTATAACATGTTTCACCCCAAAAATGGTGATAAATAAAAGGCGCTATGTAAAACTCACCTTGGTAAAATGTTATATCTGTTGAGAAATTGTGTTGCCCAAATGTATCAAGTATCACCCTATAATGAGGTAATAAATATGTCTAAGTCTATCAAGTCTACAAATGTATAAGTTTCTAGGGCTTCGAATTGGGGATAAACGCTCGTTTGATTATTATTAAAAATGTTTGATAATTGAGAGAATATTGGTAAATAAATAACCAAAAATCTTTTTATGAAATTTAACTCTAAGATGGTAACAAGAATGTGTTTAAAGTATAAAAATGATTTTTATAAAATTATTTTCTTTAGAATAGATTAGTAAATCTATTTATTACAAATTGTCAAAATTTAACTTTAATATTTAAAAATACTAAAATTAAAGAATTTTTATTTTAAAAATTATATTTCTGTTCTAAATGATTAGAAATAACTTGTATAAAATTTTGGTGCAAAAATATTAAAAATTGAATTTATTATGATTTAATTATGATTAAATCTAACAAAAATTGATTAAAAATACTAAATAAATGATTTTTCAGAAATAAAAATCATTTCTGAAAAGCTTAATGTTATAAAAACTCAGGATAATTTTTGTGGAAATTAATAAGATCGTTTTGATATTTTAATAGAATTTTATAATTAAAATAGAATAAACTTGAATTATTTATTATATATATTAAATAATTAAATTTTTGGAAATAAAAATCTGAATAATGATATTTAGGGTATGAACATCATTATGTAAAATTTTGGGAACTTTTGAAGGTTTGAAAGTATTTTAAATAATTAAAATGAATAAATATATAATTTAAACTTATACTTGAAAAGCAAAAAAAAGAATGTATGGGGTGGGATTCGAACCCCTGTGGTCCAGTTCACAAGGCTCCAGTCTCAACCACTTGGTCCAGACCATTGTTGTGTTTTGTTCCAGCCCGTTTAATCTATATATCATGTTAAAAATCGTGTTCTTCCCCAATTTAATAAGACAAACCCTAGATTCTGCAATCGATCGAACCACACAACATTAACCCAATTAATCATGGGGTTAATGTTGTGTAAGCTCCGATTAATGAAACCCACAACAAAAAAACACACTTACAATGCGTTATCGAGCACAAATGGACAGTCAACTCAAAAGTCAAAATGCGATCAAAAAATCAATGAACAGAGATTTTTTGAGTGGAATTGAAGATAGGGAAGAGGTGTTCGGCGAGTGTAGGAGGTCTTGGGCTGTTCAATTTATAGTGTATCAGCTTGGTGTTCGATTTGGCAATTGCTTGACCAAGCATTAATGTCTACGCGTGATATCACTCAAATGGAATGTTTTGTGCGTGATAATTAAGCTTAAAGAGCCGGTAATCACGTTTCCAATGTCAACCCATGGTTAATTACACATTAACTTCGCTAATTGATTGGTCAAAAGAAGAAAACGAAAAAAAAATAAAAAAAATACATCTGCTACTGCTGTTCGTAGAAGGTGAAAGGAAATAAAGGGGGACAAAAGTGTGGTTAAATATAATTAAAGTTGGGTAAATACCAACTAAAGTGTGTGGTCCAGGTGGTGTAACGTGTGTGTGTGTGGAGGTGATCCGGGTTCGATTCCCGGCTGGAACAATACACATTTTTTTTTAAACAGACAACTAAAAGGGCTATTGGGCCGGACCAAGGCTAATGGGCCAGACCCGGCTTGGGCTCTGGTGGGCTCAGGTGGGGGTAAGAAGGGGATATTGGGTTTAGTTTGGGTTGGTTTAAAAAGTGTAGTTTAAATGAGGGTATTATTATTATCATTATTATTATTATTATTATTATTATTATTATTATTATTATTATTATTATTATTATATAAAAAAATGCATTTTATATATACATATATATTTACATATAGGTTGCGAGTTTGGAAAAATAAATATAGACTTGGGCACATTAGTGTAGAATTAAGGATAAAATAAGGGATTTTTCGTATAGAAATTTCGTGGAAATTTTGCGATGTTACAGTCAGCCACCTGGGTTTGAGGATCCTTCTCATCCTGAGTGGGTGTACAAACTAGACAAAACTCTTTATGGGCTCAATCAGGCTCCAAGAGCCTGGTATGACACACTTTCAACCTTTTTACTCAAAATAACTTCACAAGAGGTGCCATTGATAAAACTCTTTTCATAAAACATGTTGGAAATCATGTCTTACTTGTTCAAATATATGTTGATGATATCATTTTTGGTTCAACAAACACAAAATTGTGTGATGAATTTAAGAAACTAATGCAATCAAAATTTGAGATGAGTACAATGGGAAAACTGCAGTACTTTCTGGGACTGCAAATTAAACAACAATCAAATGGAACTTTTATACATCAATCAAAATATGTTAAAGAATTATTAAATAAATTTTCTTTACAAGACTGTAAATCATGTTCCACTCCCATGACTCCATCCACACAAGTTGAACCAGATGATCAAGGAAAACAGGTTGATCAAACCATGTATAGATGTATAATAGGTTCCCTTTTATATCTAACTGATTCTAGACCAGATATTATGTTTTCAACATGTGTCTGTGCTAGATATCAATCAGCTCCTAGGGAATCACACCTTATTGCAGTCAAAAGAATCTTCAGATATCTGAAAGGAACTCCAACACTTGGAATTTGGTATCCTGTTTCAAGCAATACCAAGTTATCAGCTTTTTCAGATAGTGACTATGCAGGGTGTAAAATGTCAAGAAAATCAACATCTGGTGGTTGTCAATTCTTGGGAAACTGTCTGGTGTCCTGGCAATCAAAGAAACAAACATCTGTTGCAACTTCAACTGCTGAAGCTGAATACATTGCAGCTGCAAGTTGTACATCACAGATACAATGGCTCCAATATCAACTTCTTGATTATGGAATCAAAGAGACCAAGACACCATTGCTTGTAGACAGCAAATCTGTCATTAGCATCATTCAAAATCCTGTTCAGTTTTCAAAGACTAAACACATTGAAATCAGGTATCATTTCATAAGAGATTGCTATGAAAAGGGCAAGATTGAAGTGAAACATGTAGCAACAGCTAATCAAATAGCTGACATATTCACTAAACCCCTTGACACATCAACATTTCAGAAGTTAGTATCCATGCTAGGGATGCTAAATTTGTAAGTGTTTCTCTTTACTTTTCTGCACAAATTTTTATTTTTCACTTACATCTGTTTTCAAAAATTGAAAAACTTCTGAAAAACAAACAAGAGAGAAACTACTGATGAACAAAACATCAGTATGAGGATATTTTCTGAAAAGTGATTAACTTCTGATAAAACAACCTTCAGAAGTTATGAATAAAGTATTTATTAAATATTTCTTATCAGCTATTCAAAACTACTGAAGAGAAAGTGGGAACTACTGATGAAAATAATTCCTCATCAGCAGTTTAGTCAAAAAGGGCAAATCAGACTTTTCCCACATCAGAAGTTTGACCTAGGCGGTTTAAAACTTCTGATAAAGAAGCTTTTTGACCTAGGCGGTTTAAAACTTCTAATAAAGAAGTTCTAAGCGGTTTAAAACTTCTGATAAATACCTTTTTCAACACTTATCCATTCAAAAACAAAAATTCCCTCCTTCTCTCTAAAGAAAGCTCTCAAACCCTGAACCTGCAAAAACACTGTTCGATTCCAATACACACAAAACCACATGGATTTAGTTCTTAAACAGGGACACAATCTCAGAGCCTACTTAGAAAAACAAGAAGGCTGGTCCCAATACGATGAGATCATTGATCTCGTCGTCAAATCCCAATATTTCACCGCTCTCAAATTAGACCCACCAATACATCCTGAAACTCTCAATGAGTTCTGGGCTAATGCTGAGACAGTGATGGTGGATGATGAAGTTATCTCTCTCAACTCAACAATTAAAGGGAGACAAATGGCCATAACACCGGACATACTTGCAAACAGACTGGGGTTGAATGATGTAAATTCCCCTGAAAAGTTTGACAACTCTGCAATCCACCTAACTATGACTGAATGTGGTTATCAAGGTACTCTCTCATAAGCTACCATCTTTAAAAAGTATTTTGAACCAAAATACAAACTTTTGTTTCATTATATAATTATGTGCTTGAGTCCTAAAACAGGGTCTTATGACCAGATGCCCTCAACCTTTCAACCAATTTTTCATTCCATTGTGAATGAAACAAATTTCAGGGCATCAAAACTTTTCTTTAATGAGTTGGTGTTACATCATAATAGCACTAAAAAGAAGTTTTTGTTATATCCAAGGTTCATTATGCAATGCATAATAAAAGAACTGGGTGATGAGGTGCTTGTGGGTAAAACTGAAATTTTAAAACCCTTAACCTCACAAGCATACTCAAGGCACAACAAACAGGCTGCCTGGCCAGAAGATGACCAAGGGGAACCAGAACCAGTCCCCATGGAACCCTCATCTTCCAAACCTACACCCCCAAAGGCCAAGAAACCCAAGGTACAAAAACAAAAACCCACCAAACCTAAAAGAAAAGTTGTTCAGGAGGTTGAGATGCCTGGACAACCTATTGTGCAATCTGCACTTCTTAAAGATGTGACTGAAACATCCTCTCAGTCTCATCCATCTCAAACCCCACCAAGAGCACCAATCACAATCCTTTTCAAAAGAAAAAGACTTAAGAAAACCATTCCCATTGATGCTTCTTTTGAAACTGCTGAACCCACTGACCAAACTACTGAACCAGCACCCCAACTTTCTGAACCAGATTTTGAAATAGCCAAACTTCTCTCTGGGGTAAAAGAGAAAGTCCCATCCACACATGTCAGTCCCCAACAAACACATAAAACAGGGGACATAGCCTCAGAATTTGACATGGATGTGGACACTCAAAGCCCTGACCAAAGAGATGAGGATGAACCAGGGTCTCTAAGCCCAAACTTAGAAACTCTTGGTACTTTTGAGGCTGCTACTACTCATTTACCACCCAGTGGTGGACCTGAGGATAGAAGTAACATAGCTAAGACCTCAACTGTGGCAACTACTGATGAAGGCTTAATGCCTGAGATAGGAAATCCTCTAAACCAAGAAAAAGAGGTACATAAGACAACTGAGTTGGGCTCAGCTCATGATGTAACTGATACAGTCCTCATTGAGGATGTAATCAGGGATTCAGATGATTCCATTGACTCGGATGATGTTTCAAAACACCAAACTACTGAATTGACGGCTACAAGTGAAGGTCCTACACAGGATCAACCAAAAACACACCCCTCACTACAAATGCCTACCCAATTCCCTGGGCAATCAAGCATAGACATGAACCCGCTATGCAGCCCAGATGGTCCCTTATACCACATGATGAACACCCTCATCAAGAATCACTTCCAAACATACACAGCTAACTTGGAGCTGTCCATAAAGAACCAATTTGGAGTGATACAGACAAAGGTGAATGATCTGTCCAACAAGATTGACTTCAACAGCAAACAGATTGCTAATCTTACAGGTCAGTTCTCCCAGGCTTCAACTTCAAAAATTGATGAAGCCAAAAAGGGGGAGAAAATTAAGGAACCTATGGATACACTTGAAGCCAGGAGAAAGGCAAGAGTGACTATCCTAGAAAGAGATCAAAGGGATCAAGCCAGGAAAGAAAAACTGGCCCAACAATTTGGTATCTCTATTCAAGAAGTAGAAGATGCTGAAAAGTCTGATGAATCCCAAGGGCACAATGAAGAAACCTCTGATGGACAAACTTCTGATGAAGAATCAGAAAGTACTGAAGGCAATCCTTCAGTAGTTGAAAAACCTTCAGTTGTTGTCAACCCATCAGAAGTTAACACTTCCAAAACTCAAACTGCTGAACAAGAGCCTTCCAGATCAACTGCATCTATTCAACCAACTCCTGTTCCTCCTAGGCCTATTACAACTATGACTGTACTAAACCCTTCTCCAATCTCTCAATCAGCAGAACTTCTTGAGAAGAGTTTAGTGGCAGCCCAAAAGAAGGCCAGAGAAGATCAGATTTGGAAAACTTTGGAAGAAAGGGATGATTTAGACTTAAGCCTGGATGAAAAGCTACAGGCTTATGAAGCTGAACTCCAAAGGCAGGCTAGCCTAGACAAGATTGCTGAGGAAGATAAAAGACATCAACTGATGTCTTACATTACAAAGAACAGCAAAATCAAAGCCAACACATTAAAGAAACTCTCCATGGAAGAGCTGACAAGAAGAGCTCAACTTATTGTAGACAAACTTGCAACAAGCAAAGATACAAAAGCCAAGAGAGCTCAAATGATAGAAGAGTTAGTAGCAAATGGTTATGGTTCAAAAGCCTCTGTGTCTAAATGGAAAGAAGAAAGATTAGTGGACACTTATAGAAAATATAAGGCTGCAAGGGCTGCAAATCCAGAGAAGTTTCAAACTGCTGAAGTATTAACTTCAGTAGTTAGAACTTCTGGTGTTCAAAGAAGACTTGCTACTCAGAAGAAGAAATCAGAGGAAAATGTGAAGACTGATTTCATAATGGTACTACTAGAAGGTAGTACAGTAGTCCATTCTGACTTTGACATAGAAGAAAAACCTCTGATCACACAATTCAGGGATCCTTCCACCTTTGCCTATCAAATTCAGAAAACCATCAAAGACAAACTGCACCATAAGGTAGTTACTGAACATCATTTACCAACATTTCAACTACCTAATATGATGCAACAACAACAATGAAGTGAATCCCACCTGAGAGTCACTGAAGTTGAAAACATCCAACACTCAGGAGAATCCCAGGGTACCACCATGGTTCCCTACACTTTAGATTGTGACAAGTCTAAAGTACCAATCATCAGATGGTCCTTTACTGATAACAACTCAGTACTTGTGACAAGATGAGATCAGACAAGCAGAGCCTATAGGTCGATGAATGATCTGAAAAAGCTATCAACCAAAGACCTGCTTACAATCCAACATCTAGAACCACAGAAAGGGTCTCTCACTGATGAACAGCTGAACCAGCTGAAGAATTCCATGTTCAAGGTAATATGGAAAATTGTGAAGGACAGAAAAGAACAATAAGGAATTAGTAAGGTTTTGGCTTCATCAATCCAGGGGGAGATTGTTAGGACAAAAAGGATTGGTGAAACCACTTTTGCAAACCTTAGTCTAATTCACTTCTGTCAAAATATTCTAAGTATAGAACTGCTGAAGAAGAAGAAGGATCAAACTGCTGAAGAAGAGAAGTCATCAGAAGTTCTGAAGTTCAAACCAGACACTTCTACTGAAGAACTACTAAAGACAAACTACTCATCAGTAGTTTGTCATTCATCAGTACTTATGTGAAGATCTTTTCCACCGCCTTTTTGTATCAGTAGTTTATTACTTTAGTATTACTTTTTGCTTTATGTACAAGTTCCAATGCTGCAACTTGTTTCTGAACTTGCTTTTTGGCAAGGTTCATGTATTTGTAAAGTCTATAAATAGAAGGGTTCATCCCTCTGTTTTAGACATTGATTTTAATACAGAAATCCTTCAACTCATATTATTGTTATTTCCATTTCATATTTATTGAGAATCTGTCTAAGTGTTTCATTCTCATTCAATACTTAGATTCTCAATATATACTTATCATTTATTAGTTTTTCAATCCAGAGGGAGTTATAACTCCTGTTGATAAGTGTAGCTTTAAACTCATAAACATTCCGCTGTGCTATCACTGATCAAGAACTTGCTAAACACCTAAGTGTTCACTAGCAAGTTCATACAAAAGAGCAAAACTGATCCAACACCTCCACCTCACACTCCACATCATCTAACTACTTTTTACAAGCTCAATTCAAATTTAACATTGTATCGAATTATAATTAATTTTTTAATTGAGCTCGGTCACGCCATTCGAAGTCCGCTTGATGTTCGGATTCACAGACCACCAAGTCGGACTTGGTGTCCAGACTAGCCCTACAGTGCAGCTCGGTATGTAGGGTGTGGTCCGGTTCACGTGGCCTTGTTTATGCTCTTATACACTAGGAAGGTCAGTGTCATGACATAAAGCTGTGGAGATTTTTGATTGTGACTTCACATTAAGTTACGAAACAAAGGTTGTCTTGTAGAATTTGCATGCGACATCTGTCACGTTTTGTTGCATATAACAAAGCCCAACATGTAGAATTTTATGGACCAAACCAATGACCCGAGAGTTGCAATAATTTGACATGTTGACACGTGAGGGGGAAAACTTTTACTGTTGATACAATTTTGTAAGGGCACGGCCATTTGGTCCCCTATAATTATGTGAGAGTAAACCCTATAATTTTTTATGGGGTTGGAAGTGGTAGTGAGTGAAAAAAATAGGGAATCTACTGTTGATCGGTATATTTGGGGTTATTTGGGAATCTTTTGAGGAAAATTGAAAACTGTATTTATTTTTTAATATTTGTTGAAAGTGGTTGTGAGTGAAGAAGAAAGAAACTGTAATGATTTTTAATGTAAAATGTGGTTGTGATTAGTTGTGAGTGAATGGGGGATGGGGAAGCTACATTGAATGCTCTAAGTTGTAACTCAAATTAAAACAATTTAACGCGTACAGGTGAGAGATAGGCGACCCTTTGGTCGCTTTTCTTGTTATCCACCATTTCTTTACGACTCATAACAATACACAAACATACGAAAAATCAATGTACACGAATAAGAGTATAAGACCAAAGTGTTTTTTCCTTTGTGGACAGTGGCGCAACTTAGTTTGGGGCGGGCGGGGGGCGGCCGACCACCCGAATTTTCGCGCAGAAGTTCTGATTATATAGTATTTGTATAGAAAATTTTGTAAATATAGGGTTTCGACCCCCCGAAACTGGTTTTCGACCCCCCGAAACTAGTGACTTTCGACCCCCGGTGACTTCCGACCCCCGAACCTTCGGGTCAAGCTTCGCCACTGTTTGTGGATCCCTATATATAAGGCTATAAATGTCATTGCGTCAACCATAATATGTGATAGCGAACAAAGTTCGTGTGTTTACTTGTGTAACTCATAGTTTATGTACTATTTTCGAACCAAAAGAACATATACGCGAGTAAATTTGTTCAAACCATACATGCGACTATATAGATATAGCTTGGCAAAATGTCTTACTCTGAGCTTGTCGGACTAAAAGGCCTAAACCAGCAACCACATTGCAAAGACAATATTTATTTTTTTAACTTCTTTTTATTTTTTTGACTTATATTAATAAGGAAATTATATTTATTATTAAATTTTTTTTTTCCAGGACAAAGAAAATTACATTAAGATAGCGGGCAGGCGGGCAACAAGCTGCGCCGCCACCCCTTTCTGGATAGCAAATCCTAATCTACTAAAAACATAACCATGTCCACCCGGAGCCGAGACACTACTGTGAATAACCCGCTGGACCCTGGTCAGGAAACGGGTAGCCTCCGGTGCCAATGAGCCAAAGGTATTAAAAGCCAAAGGTACAAAAACGTGTTGGTTCTCTTCGCAGGCTTTAACATATTTTTCTACCTTCTTTGCCTCTGCTTTCCGGACCGCTTGTCCTACAACAAAGCCACTATCCCTCAACCCAACTAGGGGAGATACACCCGTCAGGTCAACACAAGCATGCTTCCCCCGGCCCACCCAAAGACAAGGAGATCTGCTGGTCGTAGGGTGGATCTCCCTTCTGCTGGATCCAAGAGGAAGTTTACAGGGGCCTCCTTCTTGGCTGAGATCCCAGCCCATCTTAAAATGTCCCACAGAATGTCTCGAACCCAATCATGCCGATATTTAAAACCGGGCAACTCCTTACAATGAACCGTGTGTTCCCCGTATTCATCCAGGCAGGCCTTACGGCACATCGGACAGATGTCATCCTCCTGGTACATTGGGATCATCAGACGATATTTAAGAATGGCCCTGTATTCAATAGCGGACATGCTTTGGCCTAAACCTTCGATCGGGATAACAGTTAGGAAATCTTGGGCGTGGGGGGTTTGCAGGCATTCAATAACTGCCCTCTGACGGGGGGACAGACCAAAAACTTCACCCAGGTTCTGAGCGATTTTTGCCATAAAGGGCATTCGCCAAAGTTTTCTGAGGCTTTGGGGGGGGGGGGGGGGGGCGGTGTCCTTGTTAGAAAAACCGCCAATATCAAAACCTGGGAGATAGTCATTTAGCTTTTCGAGGGCTTGCACGTAGTCCAAGTCTGCGCCGAAAACCCCGCTATTTCGTAGGATGTGGTCTTGAAGGTTCCAGGACTGAGCTCGTGACGCCACAAACGCATACATGCCGACATCCTTCGCAGAGAGGAGCCCTAATCCTCCAACACGCATCGGCAAAGACGCCATCCGCCATTGTAGGTCACCAAAGAAAGGGCCCCCACATACCACTATGTCTTCAATGGCTTCCCGTAAACCTTGTCAAAACATGATACTGCTTCATCCATCATGGAGGGTTGGCAGATCCCTAATATTATTAGAATATTATTTTTTTTATGCCTAGTGTAGATGTTTTCATTATTGCTCCTCTGTCTGGGTATAGACATTTTTTTTTGCGCCCTGCACCTACGAAACGGGCAAGCTCATTGCGCGTTATATGTGATCGTGTGACTTGTGCCTTTTGAGCCTTTGACTATCTAGCTATATATATAATAGAAAAAGAGCATATCTTATGAGCAAGGTTGAGATAGAGACCTTGAATACAAGCTGTGATGTAATCCGCAGCAACCTTCAAATTACAAAATAAAATTTTTTCCCACTATGGAATAACTGAATAATTAATAATGAAATAATAAATATAAGAAAATGAATAGCATTGTTTCTTGACTCACTGGAGCCACTATGCATGCATCAGGACTTTGTTTCATTTAATTCATTGAGACTTGGTTGCTGAATGCTGTCATAGCTCTGAATGACAGGCCAACCGACCTTGAAGCATGCATGGTGTTAATGCATACACACATATGTATTTAAAATGCACCTATTTTAGAATAATAAAAGCCAAGAGCATATGATGATGGTAACTATAAATAACCATATGCTCATAGTTCATAATCAAACTAGCTGTCAATGGATAAACCAAAACAGATACAAAAAGATATCATTTATTGTGCACACAAAGAGGACACCGACCGTGCTAAGGCCTGGACAAAACCAAACAAAGTCGAAAAAATTGAATAAGTGGAGGAAAGAAACAAAATGGCCGATGCATGGTATGACAGTGGATCGGCCTGTGCTAGGAAGTTTGGGCGAAAGCAGTGATGTCAACTTCCGTTTCCCAAATCAACATCAAACATGGACCACAAGGTCCGCAAATGAGTTATGTTGAAACTTTAAACTCTCTTTAATGATCAACTAACATGCTTGCCTTCTTGAGTTACCAGCCTTTTATTTTATGTATTTAAATTTGAACACTCAAGATATGGTCAAGACTAAACTTTCCTAAACATACTTAAATTTAAATATTCTTGATATGGTCAAACCTAAACTTCCCTACCGGCTACCGCATTACCAAATTTTCCTAAATGCTTAATACAAGTGTTCTAAACTCTAAAGTAGAAAAAAGATGTTTCATGTATCATACATCATGTAAAAGGTGCAACAACTCTAATCTTGAAAGACCGACATGCTTAGTCTAACCATTTTCTCAATAATGCATCGTTTGTCTGTTTAAGCAAAACCCTAGCACCAACACTTAAACACGAAACATGTTTGTAGCTAAAATTGTCAGCCCTATAAAAAGACATGTTCAACGACCCTTCGCTTTCCTTATTACATTTCCACAAATACTAGTACTACCAACAAAATAGTTCACCAATTTCTACAATCAATTGTTTAACACTGGCCCATCATTGACATCAAGCTCCTAAATAGTCAGTCACATGTTAATGTTTGCAATAATAACATTGATCATATCAAACTGCCACTCAAGCATCCAATGGACTTCATATGGTATTTGGAAACTATTTCTTATACCTACTGATTAATCCATATAAAAAAAGTGTTGGAATAGTATCCCTTCGATTGTTTACATGCTTGCTGCTTTAATCATCGTTCGGGCTGTGAACCGTTTCCGATATGGCAATAACCATTTTGCAGGCGATCGAAGGTGTCATACAGGGCCCATTTGTTGTGGTTTTCTTCTTATAGCGGTTTGGTTTAAGTCATACACTTAATGTAAACGAACAGTATTTTTTTTAACGTTCAACAAACTGCCAATGGGTTATCACTGACAACTAGCTGTCTACTGGATAACCCAAGTCCACCAAGCCATCAATTCAAGAAAACCACACTACCTAGAGGCCCATTATGGTAAAACTCTCTGTATCGGATTCAAACTTGAGATCACATGGCTTTAAACTCCTATCTTCGTTTCACTTTCACCATGCCACTCCACCAAATAGTGGGGACACCCGAACCGTATTGATACAAGGCCATGTGTTGTGGTTTAATATAAGGCTCGTCACCTCAATGTCACATGGACAATAAATTTTAACTAACTCACTCCTGTCATGTTATGGTTTAATTAAAATATTATTAAAAAGAAAAAAAAACGTGATTGGTTGGTTTGAAGCGAACCCATCCCAATTATTCCTCAAGGGCATTAGACTAAGCGGAGTGGGGGCGGGAGAGGGGGGGAACACCGCCGCCGGTAGGGGCGGGGGGTGGGGCGGGAGGGGCTTCACCGGCGTGGGGGAGATTGCTTTGACACGTGGCAGGTTTTTATTGGTTGGTTTTTTTTTTTTTTAACTTTTAACACAATATAATATTATTTCCTTCCCCCCTCTTCCCCCTTCCCCTCCCCACAATTTTTCCCCCCACAAGGGTCCCACAAGTGCCACATGGCGCTTCATCCCCCTCTTTCCCCTCCCCCCTCCTTATAGTCTTAATGGGCTGACTATTTAACTTGCTTACTTTAGTGTTTAGGCATTAAAATGTGTTTTTTAAAAACAACACACATATATAGAGAACACAACAAGGCACAATAAACAGGCGACATGAAACTACGTCAAAGTTAATCCAATTCTCCCATATAGGGGAATAAATCTTGGCCCGATGACACGAGTCTCTTCCATCTCTTAACTCCCATGCCGGTAAAAGATGATGATGTGGCAGGATAATGCCTAATAATGCCTTGGACGTTAGTGTTGGGAATCATGGTATCGTATACACAGCGGAAGCGGTTAATATTTTTTATAAAAATCGATTATATACAATATATAATGTTGGCCGATTTATATATATAAATATGTAATTAATTTTATTAATCTGATTAATAAAATATTCTCAATAAGGATCTCAGTTAAACGCGTATAAACAAATAAATAATAAAAACAACCATAGGGGGTTTAGTAATCAACCTTTGACGACTACACCGGAATTGTAACACGCGGGTTACAACGAATCCTCGCTAGTAGGAAGTTCACACCGTGCACGAACGAACCGGGAAGCAACGCTTGCAAGAGGAAGGTGGTGGTTTGTGGTGGTTGATGGCCGGACCAAAGAAGAAGTGGCGGCAACCCTTTCTTTAAGGGTGGCGGCCGCAAACTCTTAGAGGGGAGGCAAGAGGTGTTTTGTTTTGATAAAAGTGTGATTAGGGTTTACTCCTTACCCTCCTTTTATAAAACAATAACTTACATTAAGCCCCCTTGTTAAATATCTTAATACTCCTTAATATTAGTCTTATTAATATTAAGTCCATCAAGTCTAAAACAATTATTATTTCATAAATAATAATCCATCTACTCATGAACTTATCTGATTCGTCTACCAACGTGTAACTTGTAACATCCGCCCCTTCTATTTTTGCTAAGATTACAAATTTAGTCCCTATATTATCACATTTACAAATCCAGTCATTGTATTTTTTTTATTATTTATTCTCAAATTAATAAATTCTTTTGTCTTAGGTTTTATTAAAACCTTAAAACTTTAAACACCTTTCATTTGATTTCTTATTTACGAACATAAAAGTTTTTTTTTTATTTGTTAATAGTTCGGCAAATGTTCAAATGTTCATGAAGTTTTTTTTTAGATATTTTTTTGAATGGATGTTATTGTCCAACACTCATATTGCCATGTGATTTAGAAAAATTTCCTTCTAGACAAACAAGGAGTCATCTTTTTTTTTATATAACAAGAATATTGCACAGGAACTTAATTGACACGATTTCTTGAAAGGAAAATATGGAATTTTTTCCAAAACCAAAATTGCAAAACATAATAAAACCAATGATGTAAATATGCCTACGACTAACGACGAGAACGTCATATTTAATCTCCCGATAGTAGCTGGTTTATATACCAATAATCCGTTCATAGCCTTTCACGTTTTCCGGTTGGATTCCGGTCGAGCTCCGACGAAGCTCCGACGAATGATTTTAACCACTTTTAATGCGCTTTAATACTCAAAATTGGAACTTATACGTTTCTTATTACTTTTGCTTTGAATTCTCATCTTTAAAACAGTCTTTGCACGCTAATAACTGATCTTGAATCCGAGTTTTAAGGCGTAACCGCCGGAAAATTTTAATCAAATTAAAACATAAGATTTACTCGTCCATTATATAAACTAAAGGTTCCGTTCGATTTCTGCACCCATTGTTGTATTAAACCCACTTAAAAACCACAAGAAATCGTTCTTTGGAGCCCTATTCTACTCAGTTTCGTGTTCGTCTCTTGTAGCCTGATTTTCGGATTCAATCGAGTCTTGTAAGTCCGTTTTTATGATGCCGTTTTGTTTATTATATGGTCATGATCAAAAGCCCTATGATTTTCGATGTTGTAATAGTCGTGATCGGGTGATTGGATTTTACCTAGGGTTAGGGTTCTTGACTAATGATTTGGGGAAGAAGATGAAGATGTTATTAGTATATAAATATAATGTATTTTTAAAGGGTTTCAAGTTTCAACATAACATGCTTATAGTGGAGTGGTTGTGGTGTTTGTATGTATGTGGAAGGACCCGGGTTCGAGTCTCTAACACACGGGTCTGATCTATGTTTTTTTTTCCTCTCTTAATTTTTATTTAAACATTATTTGTATTATATATACATATATATCTTAAAATATTCATAGAAAATTCATTTTTGATCCAAAAATTATGAAAATTTATAGGTAGACTCTTGACACCTTATACAAAATTATCATACTTTTAATTTCTGGAAAATATCTATTTTCATGATTTTATTAATTTAAATTGTTTTAATCATAATTAATTGATTAAAAATTCATTTTTAATGATTTTTATCTCAACATTTTTGATGAATTATTTCTAATCATCATGAACTTAATTAAACATTATTGGTTCAGAAAACCTTTATTTTTATTGATTTTCCTATTTTTAATCATTTAAACATGATTTAATCTTATTAAATTAGTTTTAAATATAAATAAGTTTATAAAAATTATGAGAAAATTATTTTCATTGATTTACATCAGAAAGAATCCATTTTCAATAAAAATAGTATTTTTGGATCATGTCTTGTATTATTAGCATTATTTATCAATTACGACATAATTAAACGTTTATTTATTTATACTATTACAACATCTATTTTATAAATACTTTTCTTATAAAATAGAAATATTTCTTATGTTGGAAAGTCTTAATTATTATTTGTCGGATCATCGTGTAACTCATAATTATTTATTTCAATATTTATGATTATCGTAATTATTTACAATAATTAGTTAAAGTAATTAACTAAATGATTTTGCCTTAATTATTCAAATATAGTTACATCTAAATATTCAAATGGTAATAATTATATTACCTAAACCACATTTACAAACTTTGATATATTATTTTTGACATACAACTTTTACATTAATGCAATTTATCATAAAACTCTAATTCCCCAAAATCGACTTAGCAAACCCTAATGCTTTAGACCCTAGATACCTTAGACTTTTTAGACACTTCCTTATTAGTATTCTTACACATTATAGGTTGAATTCCTCGGAATTCCCATTACTTAGCTCACGACCGCTTAAGTGGATTTTGATCGCTTTCGCAAACTGTGAGTATATCTTTCCCCTTTTTACTGTTTTACTACTTTGGGGTGACTCATGTACCTATATATTAATCAAGTTTCAATTTCTTATACTTAATGCAATTCTCATGTGTGTTTGCTTTTTGTTAATTGGTGTGTCTATGACTTGTCAAAATCATTAACCGTTGGGCGGCCTAGCTTTTCAATGAATATTACTATGGTATACCCCCTTGAGACTCTGTTGAGAGAATCTTGGTCATTGTCTTGTTAATTCATTATTCAGTTGGTTAGTCATGTGTTAGTCATTATTCTCAGGTTTGGTTTTGAACGGATATTACTTATTACATAATTGCAAATGGTACCGCACATGAATTGCTAAACACTTTTCTTACTATATATATATATATTCAAACAGGGTATGCTCACCAATACAATTTTTGTATTGACCAAATCATTTTTGTACATGTTTCAGGTTGTTTTGAGATGCATCTTTTAAGCTTTCGGATTTATATTTAGATTTTGATTCATTGTATTTAAATTTAGTTGACAGTTAGAATCGTTGTATTTCATTTGAATGTAATAAATTATTTAATCAATGTATGCAAATTTACACTTTAGTCCATGAGCTATTGAACAATCGTCACTACGTGACACCTCGATGTTTCCGCCATCGGTTGGGGTGTTACATAACTCTTCGGATCGTACCGGGCTGGGTTACATTGACCTCAACTTTTAATTACATCGGACATACTATATATCCAACAGTTAGAGCATTCATAGTTGGATCTCTATCTCCATCTATATCATTACACTAAAAATCATTACATTTTCTATCTCATTTTCAATAAATAATATTTTTTTATACTTTCATCATCACCCTTTTTTCTCTACTCTACTTACAACCACTTTTAACAAATATTAAAAAATTATAGAGTTGAACAGGGTCACCTCAAAATATCTTAATGAATAGTAACATTTTTTCTCTCCTCTACTTATAACCACTTTCAACAAATACTAAAAAAATTATAGAGTTAAACAGGATCACCTCAAAATACTTAATGAACAGTAACATTTTTTCTCTCCTCTACTTACAACTCTATATAATAGAGTCTTAAACCATGACAAATAATCTTAGTGAATAAATAAATGAGTTAAAATTCTTATTCTTAGAGGGTGTTTGGGATTGAGTTTCAAAACAACCTATTGACTTATTGACTTTTCCAAAAAAAAAAACAATAAGTCAATACGTTGCTTGTGTAACCCAAAAACACTTTCTGTTTTGACTTTTGGCTTTTGGCTTTTAAGGGTGGAAAAACTGTTTTTGAAAAGTTAGAAATCCTGGCTTTTGGTTTTTGAAAAAAATTACAAATCTACCACTCTTACAACCAATATTCACAATGCAAAACACTTAAAAAACAACAATCTATTGACTTTTTGACGTTTCTCATTCCAAAACCTAATCCAAACACTTTTTTTAAAACTTCTTTTCAAAAAGTCATAAACCAATAAGCACTTCTAACAAAAAACAGTTTTGCATTTCCAAACTCAATCCTAAACGCCCTCTTAAATATATAAAAAAACAAATATATCTACTACGAAAATATTAGCCATTCATGGTTAAGAAAGACCGTTTATAATCCAAATTTTATTTTGTGACATCAATTTTAGGCAAAAATATCCCATGCCAAGGTGGACCAAGATACGGTCTTGTGGATCTTCATTGTTCCACTGATCCTCGTACCCTCTACGCTACCGCCGTATCCACATCTCGTGATTCACATACAGTACACTCTCTTCAACAACCCATCTATCAATCGTTTATCAACAAGATGAGGCTGTTGAAGGTAGCTACGTGCAATTTGAACCAATGGGCAATGGAATTCGATTGCAATTTAAAGAATATTAAAGAGTCCATAATTAGGGCTAAAGAAGCCGGTGCTGTTATTAGGCTTGGCCCTGAGCTTGAAATCACAGGATATGGTTGTGAAGATCATTTTTTGGAACTTGATACTGTTTCTCATGCGTAAGATTGTTTTTGTTTTCCTTTAATTTGCTTAATTACATATGTATTGCGTTTAGTTTTAATATAATGCTCGTTCAATACAATCTTACCATCCATTATTTTCGGCTTTGTGCGTTAGGACACATGTCTTTGATAGACCATATGTGTGGTTTAACAGGCAGTTGGCTTTAACTGACTCGTCTTTTAACAAGCGTGTTGTGGTTTAACTAAATAATTGAATAAAAGAAAAAAAAATATTTAAGTGAATGTGTGTGTATGTTATTGGTGGAGGGTAGCGTAGGGCGTTAACGCTCCCTTCCCGAGTTTACTTGAGGAGGGAAAAGAAATGAAAAGAACCGAAGGAAAGGAAAAGAAACGATGCATATCCTTTCCTTCCAAATCGGAATGAAAACTAAACTAAAGGATTTGGACAGTTTTCCTTCCATTTCCTTTCTTAAGTAAAACTCGGAAACACAACATGTTTTGTTTTCCTTCCTTAAATGAAACTCGGGAACACAATCTAAGGGGGTAAGGAAAAAAGGGATTGGTTTGTTGGTGGTCCGTCCGCTCTAGGGGATGGTTTGGTGGACAATTTTGTGGGGCCCTCATGTACTAATATTGATTAAATAAAAAAAAAGGTTTTTTTTGATGTGTGAGGTATAAATTAAATAAAAGAAAAAATAGGTGATGAGGTGGAGGTTTGGAATGGTTTATGGTTGGAGGAAAAAAGTGGGTTTTGAAGGGTTGTGGTTTGAAATAATGTGATAATGTGGCACGGTGACGTGGCAGTTTGGAGTGGTTTGATGGGTGTTGCGTTGTGGATGCTCTAAGAAGTCCAAGTACCTCGGTTTTCCACGCTGATGTGTGATTTGTCTAGGGTGTTAAATTTTTCATCTTGTTGTCATTTAGATATACGAATTGTCTGTTTCTAAATTCTAATCATTATGTGATTGAATTTTGTTAACAGTATACTTTTTGTTTATGCCTGATTGGAATCGGATATGAACCAAATACAGCCATAAAACAGAGGTTATGATTAATTTGTAAATTTGTCAGTATGGTTAATTGCTTGCAGATGGGAGTGCTTAAAAGAGTTGCTTCTTGGTGACTGGACAGATGGCATGTTATGTAGTTTTGGGATGCCGGTTATTAAAGGTTCTGAGCGTTACAACTGTCAAGCGATATGTATGAACAGAAAAATAATTATGATACGACCCAAAATGTGGCTTGCGAATGATGGAAACTATAGGGAGCTTCGGTGGTTTACCGCATGGAAACAAAAAGACCAACTTGAAGCATTTCAACTTCCCAGTGATATTGCTGAGGCTTTGCTACAAAAAACTGTGCCTTTCGGCTATGGGTTCATGCAGTTTTTAGACACGTAAAATAAAAACTTTTCCTTTTTTTTTGTTTAGTTTAAAATGTTTGGTAATTAACGTATTTCATTTATCTTAATCAGGGCTGTTGCAGCTGAAATTTGTGAAGAGCTTTTTACTCCGATTCCTCCTCATACTGAGCTGGCGTTAAACGGTGTTGAAGTGTTTATGAATGCTAGTGGAAGCCATCACCAACTGAGAAAGCTTGATCTTCGCATTCATGCTTTTATAGGTGCTACACACACTCGTGGTGGTGTGTACATGTATAGTAATCATCAGGGATGTGATGGAGGCCGCCTTTATTATGGTAAGTAGCTTCCTTCGCCTCGGTTGCCTTGTCATTATAGAGAGATGTCACTTTTGAATCATTTACTTTTAACTTATCTTTGCAAGTCATTCTAGGAAACGCTTCAAATTGGTCGAACGGGTCAAAAGTTTTCATCTTAGTTGACAAACTATGTATCTGTAGGAAAATTGAAATCTTAGGGCAAGAAGTGCTCGGGTCAACCCACGTTTATCCTTTTTAACTTGATAGTTGATATATATAATGTTGTTATCTTTTGGATGATCATGAGTTCGACTGTTCAAGACTCCCTCTGTCACGCACACACGCCTGCAAATAAACATCTGCATCTTGCTTCTTGTGATTATGGCCTTCTAGACCATCACGAATTCTGTTTTCTAGAGAACATTAAAGAGTCTTTATGCTGCAGATGGATGTGCATGTGTCGTCGTTAATGGAGATGTAGTTGCACAAGGGTCACAATTCTCTTTGAAAGACGTAGAGGTGGTGGTTGCTCAAATAGATCTAGACGCAGTACGTTTATCTTCACAAATTTCTACGTTTGTTAGCGTAATATTATTAAAATTCAAAGCCCATATGTTCCTTCATATCATCCGCATTTACATTGACCTTCCAGGTTGCTAGTCTTAGGGGATCTATAAGTAGTTTCCAAGAGCAAGCAAGTTGTAAAAAATCAGTTTCATCTGTAGATGTCCCATACAAGCTCTGTCAGTCTTTTAACCTCCAAATGTCGCTTTCAACTCCACTGAAGCAGGTGAGTTGACTAGCCAACAAGCTTTCTTAAGGGTTTTTTTTTTTTTTTTTTCACGGTTACGCTTTAACGTAATCATTTTCGCTCATTATTTTGTAGATTAATTATCACTCACCAGAAGAAGAAATAGCTTTTGGTCCTGGTTGCTGGCTTTGGGATTACCTAAGAAGAAGTGGTGCTTCCGGTTTCCTTCTTCCGCTATCTGGTGGAGCGGATAGTTCTTCAGTAGCTGGTATTGTCGGATGCATGTGTCAACTTGTCGTAAAAGGTCAGATTTTCTTTCTATAGGAACTATTAAGATCACTATTCATCTTTTAATGTTGTAATAATGTGTTATATCTATACTTAGAGATTGCAAATGGAGATGAACAAGTGAAGACCGATGCTATAAGAATTGGTCGTTACACCAATGGAGAATTCCCTACCGACAGCAAGGAATTTGCAAAGCGTATATTTTACACAGTTTTCATGGGATCTGAAAACAGGCAAGCCCACTTTATCATTCTCCGTAAGACCGTAACATCTTTTTTGTACATTTTTTGCATTGATTTGTTAAAAAAATCAGTTGGGTCGGTGTACCTTACAGTTCTGACGCCACACGGGCACGGGCCAAGTTGCTGGCAGATGAAATCGGATCATGGCATCTTGATGTGTCTATTGATAGTGTGGTATCTGCCTTTTTATCTTTATTTCAAACACTTACCGGGAAGCGTCCCCGTTATAAGGTTAGAAAAACACCGAATACAAAATGCTACCGTTTTCATATATTTTTGTTGTTGTTTTAATGGTGTTTTCATATTCGACCCGTTATAGGTAGATGGGGGAACGAACATTGAAAATTTAGGGCTCCAAAACATACAAGCTCGGATTAGAATGGTTTTGGCATTTATGTTGGCATCATTATTGCCATGGGTTCATAGCAAACCAGGGTTTTATCTTGTGTTAGGTAGCTCAAATGTCGATGAAGGGTTGCGCGGTTACCTAACAAAGGTAATATTTTAAAGTCATTTTATAATTTTGTATGAATTTGGCAAATATTTTGATGTGGGTTAGAGCATTCACAATAGATACTCCGTAATAGTGTGAGGGAGCCTTTATATTATATAGAGTGTGTATAAGTGGTTGTGAGTAGAGGAGAGAGAAAATATATAGAAGAGAAACTGTTCATCAGTAAATTTGGAGGCAACACTGTTCACCCTTCATAATTTTTTAATATTTTTAAAAGTGGTTGTGAGTAGAGGAGAGAGAAAAGGTAATGATAAAAGTATAGAATAAATAGTATTAAATAGAAAAGGAGAGAGAAATGTACTGATTTTTAGCGTAATTATAGAGATGAAGATGAAATGTTTATTGTGAATGCGCTTATATATTGTTTTAATACATATATCTTTTGTAGTATGATTGCAGTTCTGCAGATATTAATCCAATTGGAAGTATCAGTAAGCAGGATCTTAGAATATTTTTGAGATGGGCCGCCGTCCATCTTGGTTTCTCATCTTTGGCAGAAATCGAAGCGGCTCCACCAACTGCTGAGCTGGAACCTATACGGTCTAATTACAGCCAGGTATTTAGTAGAGGTGGGAACATGAGTGGGTCAGGTGGGTTAGGTACTCGGTCAACTGGGTTAAATACAAAACGAGTAATTTTGGATTCCATAAAAACATGTGCACGCGCACAATATTTAGTGTTGTTCTGATTCCCATGATTTTTGCATGAGTCAAGCTGGATGAAGTGGATATGGGAATGACATATGAGGAACTTTCTGTATATGGAAGGTTGAGGAAGATCTTCAGATGCGGTCCTGTGTCGATGTTCAAGGTTTGTCTTACATATCTATCATCGATATCTTTTTTGTCCGTTTATTGAAAACATTTATAAGAGTCACTCGAAACAAATTTATTACAGTAGTAGGCAAAATCTTCCAATGAAACAATTTAGGAAATTTTAGGCATATCATAAACAGACTCCGGACAACATTTAACCCTTTCCCCTTCATTTATTTTATTCCAACCGTTTGAGATAAAACACGCACGCATACACAACGTGGCTCATTCATAAGTAAACAAGTCGAAATTTCTACCACTAAATGGTTTATAGATTGTCGTTATATACGCTCTCATTGTCTGACAATCTGACTGTGATTACAGAATCTATGTTTTGGTTGGGGCTCAAAACTAAGTCCTTCAGAGGTAGCCGATAAAGTGAAGCATTTCTTCAAGTACTATTCCATTAATCGTCACAAGATGACCGTACTAACACCCTCCTACCATGCCGAGGTATTCTCCTTCACGATAAATTGTTCTTCATACAGTAGTTAATGAAGCAAATTTACCCTTTATTTTGTGTGCAGAGTTATTCACCTGAAGATAACAGATTCGATCTCCGCCAGTTTCTGTATAATTCAAGATGGCCCTACCAGTTTCGTAAGATAGATGAACTCGTAAGCGAGCTCAGTGTTGATAAAGGTGCATCTACCTCAAATGGCGTAGGAGTTGTAGCAGCTGGTTCAGCCGATCCAAAAGCTGGCCTCTAGATGCAACTCAGGAGGGATTTGTGTACTTGAGCATTTATTTTACCGATTCACATAACTGTCTTCTAGATTCGCGTTTTTCATCTTCTTAATATAAGCGAGTCAAAACAGATACACGAACTTGTTTCAATTTGCATAAACGTTATATAGATGATACAAATTCAAAAGTATCTACTTTAATAGTTCCATAGTTTATACTAGACAAAATTGAACTCACATCTCTGTATCACCAAAGCAAAAGCCTAAAGTTCATCATGATCATCTTCGTCTTCGGTTGATTCAGCACCACCACCAGGGGCGCCACCAGACCTCTGATAAACAGCCGTTACGATTGGATTACAAACGGCTTCCACTTCTTTCAGCTTCTCATCATACTCCTCTTTCTCAGCTGACTGATTTTCATCCAGCCATTCAAGTGCTTCTTTTGTTGCTGTTTCAATCTTCTCTTTTTCATCAGACTCGAGCTTATCAGCTAGTTTATCTTTGTCGTTAATTTGATTCTTCATGTTGTATACATATGTTTCAAGTGCGTTACGCGCATCAATCTTTTCTTTCACCTTTTTGTCTTCTTCAGCGAATTCTTCCGCTTCCCTAACCATACGCTCGATCTCTTCCTGACTCAATCGACCCTTTTCATTTGTGATTGTTATCTTCTCTGATTTTCCAGAAGCCTTGTCTTCAGCCTTAACGTTTAAGATACCGTTGGCATCTACTTCGAATGTGACTTCAATTTGTGGGGTCCCTCTGGATTAACAAAAGGATAATAGAATTAGCCAATGCAAGCACAAATGCTGTTTAAATTAATATTATTAACACGAAACTAACCTCGGGGCTGGAGGAATTCCAGTGAGATCAAAAGTTCCAAGAAGCCTACAGTCCTTTGTGAGACTTCTTTCACCTTCATAAACCTATTACATAATAACATAAATGCCTAAATCAGCTCCAATCGCTATGAAAATCTCAAATTCAATTGTCCCGAAAAAGAGAACAAAATGAGTACCTTGATGGAGACGACGGTTTGCTGATCTTGGTAGGTGGTAAACACCTGAGACTTTTTGGTTGGGATCACTGTGTTTCTTGGGATCAATTTAGTCATCACCCCTCCAACGGTCTCAATACCAAGGGTAAGTGGAGCTACGTCCAAAAGAAGGATATCTACTCGTGAACAAGTTGGTAGCATTAGCATTGATTTGTTAAAAGATTAATATAAAAACAAGAACATATGATAAACAAATAGTGAATACCTTTAGTTTCATCACCACCCTCTCCACTCAAAATGCCTCCTTGAACAGCAGCACCATAAGCGACTGCTTCATCAGGGTTCACACCCTTGTTTGGTTCCTTTCCGTCAAAGTAATCCTTTAGGAGCTGTTGAACCTTTGGAATTCTGGTACTCCCACCAACAAGTACAATCTCATCGATCTGGCGTTTCTCCAGACCAGCGTCCTCCATGGCCTTCTTCACGGGTCCCATGGTCTTTCTGAACAAGTCGTTGTTCAGCTCTTCAAATCGAGCTCTGGTCAATGGCTCGGATAAATCCACACCGTCAAAAAGTGACTCGATCTCAACACGAACCTGGTGCTGGCTACTCAAGGCTCTCTTGGCTCGCTCAGCTTCCCTTCTTAGCTTTCCAAGAGCTCTGTGGTCCTTGCTAATGTCCTTTCCATGCTTCTTCTTAATCAACTTGATGAAGTATTCCATAATCCTTTGGTCAAAGTCCTCACCTGAAAGATGCAGCCAATAGTTCTTCAGCACAGTGAACAAATTATCTCATGACACTGGATATATATTAGATGGTTAGACATGGTAAATACCTCCAAGATGGGTATCCCCATTTGTGGCAAGAACCTCAAAAACACCATTATCAATTGTCAAGATACTGACGTCGAATGTTCCACCACCAAGATCGAACACGAGAATGTTCTTCTCACCGCCTTTCTTATCAAGACCGTATGCAATAGCAGCAGCTGTAGGTTCATTGATGATTCTGGCAACATTCAAACCAGAAATCACACCAGCGTCCTTGGTAGCCTGCCTTTGAGCATCATTGAAGTAAGCTGCACAAACAATTAAATAATCAGCAAACATGTTCCAAGCGTATATAACTAACTATATTCTGTAACTTTGCAATGTACATACCGGGAACGGTGACAACAGCGTCCTTAATTTTCTTCCCGAGGAATGCTTCGGCTGTCTCCTTCATTTTGGTAAGAATCATAGCACTAATCTCTTCAGGGCTGAAGACCTTAACTTCCCCATCCTTGAGTTTAACTTGGATATACGGTTTCCCGTCTTTGTTCACAATCTTGTAAGGGAAAAGTTTCATATCCCTCTGGACTTCTTTGTCCTCAAACCTGTTATAAGAAAGATAATATATGTTTAATACTGTGAACCAACATAATTCCAATTAATATGAACAGACAGATAAGAAGGTCATACTTTCTCCCTATAAGTCTCTTAACATCAAAGATGGTCCTCTCGGCATTTACAGCCGCTTGATTCTTTGCTGCCTCACCAATTAACCTCTCAGAATCGGTGAAAGCCACCCATGACGGAGTGATACGGTTCCCCTGGTCATTGGCTATGATTTCGACATGACCGTTCTTATAGACACCAACACAAGAATAGGTAGTCCCAAGATCAATCCCTATAACAGTTCCTAACTTAGTGGCTTCTTCTTTTGCATTTGAAATTGCAAACAGGCAACCTGTAACACATAATTATTAGTACATAAACATAATCAATCATGAATCATTAAATCAACAATAGAAAGAAAAAACTAACACGCAATCTATAGAGATATAATTACTCATTATAACAGCATGTCACAATCAATTTCACAACATATAAAACTCAAAATTGACATATCAAAGTAGGCTTGTAAAAGAAACCGAATGAACACAAACGACGCATGCTCATGTTTGTTCATTAACTACAACCGAACAAATGATCAAACACGAATAGCTAAATGAACAGGGATTTCCTGTTCATGTTCTTTCACTAAGAAAATGAACGTGTCCGTTATTGTTCGTCCGTTGATAGTATAACCAAACGAATCACGAAACGAACAAACATAATGAACATAGATGGACGAGCATAACTAACCTAACACCAATTAAAAGTAAATATGAATAATAATGTAATGTGTTGAACCTCAAAATTTATAAAACTAGGATATAAATTGTAATTGGTGATATTTTAATTACATAAAGTTGCACAAAATTGTAACAGGCCTAACAATATAAATGAATATGTTTAACAAACAACATAAATGAACATAAACAAACATGAATGAACGAAACATGTGCTCGTGACTGTTCATTAACTAAATGAACAAAAACTCGTGTTCATGTTCATTCATCAATCGACCTTCCCGCCTAACAGTGCATGACTGGGCGTTCGAATCGTTTACAAGCCTAAACCAAATGATTCAAATCCTTTAACTATGGTAACACTTATTCGTTGATGTGAAAGCATGCAGCTCACTTACAAGGTAAGTATTAACTAATAAAAATCATTCCAAATTCAACGATCATTTCCTTACTACTGCTAATCTCCATATCAACACTAAACGATTAAGCACAATAACTTTCTTAATTATCACCTAATTAATCATTTCTAATACCAGTACCTCAAAAGCAAACACGAATTTGAGCATATTCAACACAAAATCCTCACAATTTTCACAGATCTCATAACAAAACCGGATCCAAACCACAACTAAAACGACAAACTAATTCACTAACAATAAAAAACACATAGATTCAAAACTAAACCTGCATTATCCATGCTAGCTTCATCCACATAATAATAATAATAATAATAATAATAATAATAATAATAATAATAATAAACAGAAGCAAATAAACACTCTGAAAACTTTACCTATCAAAACGATTGCTAGCACGATGCTAGAGCGACCCATACTTCACCGTCGTACGCTCTACAATCAACGTTCTGAATCTGATTATTATTATCTATCTGTGTTGATATTAAAGGTTATTTTTTAGAATTATTATTGTGAGAGGGAAAATAGATACATGAAATGTGTTATGGGAGTACAGGGGTTTTATATAGGAGCGCGTGTGATTTGTACAGGTTTTTCGCGAAGACGCTCGAATTCGTGTCATCATTTGTCATTGATGTTGACGTGGACCAATAAGATTTCAGGTGTGGGTTTTTTAGCCAATGAGAATGAGTGTAGTGTTGTGTCCTTCATTGGTCTTGCCTTGTCATGTGGGTGTTTGTTGATTGAAAGTTTTGGTCCCTGGAGTTTTGGGTATTGGAAATTTAGATCTCGGAATTATTATAAGCAAAACATAACACAAAGTATTATAAACTTACGCTCTGTTCGAGTCTTCCAGAGTTTAATTTAAGGGAGAAAGAAAAAAGAATTTCTCCTTATCTTTCTCCCCTTTCTTTCGTGTTCTTTTCAAATCGAAAAGATAAGAATTATGTCTAAAAGCCTCATTATTTTTCCTCATCTTTTCTTCCTTTCTCTCTATACAAAAACTCTTGAACGCATTTTTTCCTTCATTCCTTCAAATTCCTTTCTCTTCCCCTTCTAAATGAAATTATGAAACAGAGCGTTAGAGGGGACGGGGCACAACCAGAGTTGCTCACAGGTACCCCACTACCAACACGGTAACACCGCCGCCGGTGGTGCTGTCAATCAGTGGCGGATCCAATAATTTTTTTTCACTGGGTTCATTTTTTTAGGTGTTTCAATTTCATATGACCAAACATAAAAATTTTGGCTCGGTTTAAGGGTTCAGGTCGGTTTGCCGGTTAGGGTCGGATAAGGTTCATCACATAAAAAAATACGATGTAATAATGAAAAAACATTGACATTAGAAATTTAAAGCACATAATATAAATACGATTGTGTTTAAGGATAAAATAACATACCTATAGTTGTTCACTACGAGTTTTCATCTTTTGAAAATGTTGCATTACATTCTCGACCGAAACTTGTTGTAGTAACTTCCTTTCAATGTAACAAAATGAAAGTGTCGTTCATGTATCCATCACCCATCTTATTACACAATTCTTTCTTCACATACTTCATTGAAGAAAAAAACATATTTTTAACACTAGTCGTTGCAAACCGGTAAAATTATTGACTTTATTTATGTATCAATCATCATCCATGTATATATCCTAAGTGGCCGGCTGTTAGTTTGATAGCAAAACTGGACAAGAGTACATATATGTTTATGTATCAATCATCATCCATGTATATACTAGCTAGAAAAAAAGGGAGAGAGAATCAATTGAATTATTTGGGTTATTCAAGTTCAGTGAGTTGCGTCTAGTTTGTGTTCATTCAAACAACAAGAAAAACGAACTTGATTATCCAAAAAAAAAAATGGAATAAACTAACCTGGGTTTGACCAATAAAATGAGAAAGGGAGTGGGTTTGGGTATAACTAGGGCTGCAAACGAACTGAACTTTCAGCGAACAATTCATGAACCGTTTGGCGGGAAGTTCGTTTGTGTTCGTTCATTTAATAAATGAACGAACACGAACAAAATTTTTTGTTCGTTTAGTTTTACGAACGAACATGAACATAGGCCGTGTTTGTTCGTTTATGTTTGTGAACGTTCGGTAACGTGTTCGTTTATGTTCGATAGTTTAATAGGGTTTATAATTTTTATAATTTTTATTTTCTTTTATTTACCCAAATAAATAATATATGTGAGGTAAATATGTTTGGATTATTTAGTTATATTTTGGGTGGATTTAGCTGATATCTTAAGAATTATATTTTATTCTGAAGTTAATATATGTTCGTTTGTGTTTGTTTATGTTCATGAACATTTCTTTGTGTTCGTTTGTGTTCATGAACACTTGTTTGTGTTCATTAATGTTTGTTTGTGTTCGTATGCGTTCATGAACAAAATTAACAAACGAACACGAACACAAGTGTTTTCTTAATGAACAAACACGAACAAAAAATCTCGTTTGGCAAGTGTTCATGAACTGTTCGTGAACACATGATTTACTTAACAAACAAACACGAACAAGGCCTTGTTCGTGTTCGTTTGCAGCCCTAGGTATAACCCTAGGTTTGACTTAAAAAAGAAAAAAAAAGACAGAAGATGCAGGAATTGAACTTGAGATCATGTGTTTATTAGGGAAGGGTTTCAACCACTAGAGCTCTCTTGACTTTCCTTAATGGGTTCCTCAAATAATATCTTATGGGTTCCTTCCCAGTTTTCTATATATATAAATACTATAATTTACGAACCCACTGGGTTCCTGGGAAACCAATCCGAGCCCTTTAAATCTGCCCCTGCTGGTAATGGATCCGTGGAGGTTTTCCGTGAAATAGTTAGGTGATTTAATTATTAGGTCTTGTGTGTTATATGTTGTTATGGTGATAACATGGTGTTCATATGGTAATTTTTGAGACGTTAGAAACTAGAAACATGTTTAGGGTGTATTTGGTTATTATATGGTATGTTATGAGTTTTGACCAATTTGAGGATTTTCTATAGATTTAGGGCTTGATAAGATTGTTTTGATGATGATAATGGATTAGGATTCATGCTAGATTAGTCATAACTGAGGTTGATGATGATATTAACATGATTTGATGATTACCTATTATGAAAAGAATTTCATGCATGATGTGACATTTCTATAAACTTTGCCATTTTTGGTAAACTTGTTCTTGTACATATAACCTGATATGACAAGGTGCTAAGTGGTATATCATGACTAGAATAGGCTATGTATTGGTTTAGTAATGATTGGCCATCATTCGGTAAGTTTCGGTATCGATTTAAAGGGTTTCACGCGACAAAAGTGTTACAGTAGCTGCAGGGGGCGAATGGCTCACCTCTTCGCCCCTAGGAGACCCATTCGCCTAGATTGAGAACCCTTCGCCCAAAAGTGACCCCTTCTCCTAGAATGTGACCCCTCCGTACATAACCCATTCGTGTAGAATATTGACCCCTTCGTGTGAAATGAGACCCCTTCATGTAAAACATGCTGATATGACCCATAACATGCAAATTTACGTGTTTTACATGTACGGTTACATGAGAACTTATATGTAACTGTTGAACTATTATTGCGGGTCACCAACAAGATATCGAGTCTTATGTGGTCGCGTCAAAGTCAAAACACTTATACAAACATACAAAGTCATGGTTTGGACAACGAAGGGTTATTTGACCAACACGTTATCAGTCAACACACTTATAGGCGTCTTATGATAGGTTTTCAGTAGTTGAAGACTAGTACACACATCTGGTTATTTATTAATTTAAGACGCAACCTGAGTTGAGTTTCACGGCCCCATTTTTACATAATTTCTCATGGGGGAGAAACATGCTACACACTCGGTTTTAGTTAAAGATCATTTATTACTATTGTTATAATTTCTTTACATTGCGATTCATCTAAGTCCCAATGAAACCACTAATATGGGTATATAGCGGGGAAGTGCGGATAGATCTATTGGGCCTGACAAATCTCACCCGGGTCAATAGTGGTTCATTTATGTTTGTTTATGTTCATTAAACATATTCATTTATGTTCATTAAACATATTCATTTATATAGTTGGAAGTTCCATTATATCTTGATTTCAACCCACCCCTAATTTAGATCCATTTTGAGTTCTTTTGTTGAACCAACCCGAGATTCAATCAATTGAACTTTACCTATCAGATTTAGATTATTTCATGTATAAGCTCCTTCATGAGGGTTTCATATCGAGAGGCAATAGCAACAAACACTAAAGCAAATGATAAATTATAGAGAGACTAACCATAGGCTGCCCTTGTGTAGAAGTCTTAAGCAGATATAATAGAAGCTGAAATCAAGAGAAAAAACAAATAAATCAAGGGGATAGTAATATACAACACAAGGGAAAAAACTATTAGATCAAAATCTAACCCTAAATCCATCAAAAACCATAATTGTTACAAATAATAAAAATAAAAAATGAATCTAGCCAAGAAATCGAACATCAAACCTTTGTTAGAAAACAAAATGCTTGATGAAATTCCAGCATTCCATTCGGTTTTAATCTTCACTCGGATAATCCAAAATCAATGACCTAACTAAATGTCATAGTCATGAAATTAACTGATAAAAACGGTTGAATTGATGAAATGGCAAACACCAGATAATTTATTGGGTTACCTTTATTACAACCTTTGATCTCCAAACATGGGAACAAAATGGGTGCATGTGGAAAACCAAGAAGGAAAACGAATCATTCGATCATTGAATGAGTTTAATTCATGGGTGCATTCAATTGAGCCATCTGTTACAAGGATGGAGGGTACTAAAGGAATCACACTTTACATGTTAACTAATAACAAAATATAAAATTACTCTAATAATCTTGTGTCTTAATGTACACCTAAGTGACTAATTTACCCCTATCAAACAAGCTTTATTAAATTGTATATGTAGCAACAAAACTTGTACCCATGTCAAAATTCCAATATGGTACATCACTCCTCCTTTATAATGTACTAGTGGGTTTACCCGCGCGTTGCTGCGGGATCCAAATACAACTTGCACTACAATAATGTGATTATGTATAAAGCGAAAAATGCAAATCTAATAGTACACCTAAGTACCCAACGTTGTGTTTCAAATGAGTCCTTCTGAAATAAATACTTAGCCACTTGTAGGGTGACTAAGTTGATGTACTAATTCCCATGATCCACTAAAAACGCCTATTCTTAAGCGATTTTTTGGCATGCTTATATCTCCCCTTGCAACTCATTCCCATACCGGATATTAACCAACACAAGACACAATGTTTAAAGAAAAATGAAGAATGATAGCAAGTATATGTCATATATAAAACACATGTTTGTCTCTTGAGTCAACTTTTTGTTCTCTTTTCATCTTTCCCTAGAAGTTGTATCAAGAGACCCATCATTTGTTGGTTCTCTTTCAACATTCTATAGTTCAAGAAACACAAATTTATCAAACTCACACACATTAACAAGATCAAGATCGTTTTTATTTAATAGTTCAAGAAATACACATTCATCAAACTCACACATTAACGGGTGTAGAAGCTCGAAAAGACACATTACAATATGTCACGAACACATGTTTGGATAAATGTGTTTGTAGACTCGACATGAAAATTATCGAACTTCTTTACTAAACTATGTCAAAACATAAACCAAAGATAGTATAACAGATTTGGGAATGAAAAAAAAATCTTTAACATACATTTGGACCCAAACAGAAGCATAAATAACATTTATAAGTTTTTTTCCATAAATGGATTCCGGTAAACCGGAATATAAAGCACTTATATTCAACTTCCGATTAAAATAAAAATATGAGAATTGAAATTTGTGAAATTACAAAAAAGAAGAAAAAAAGATTCAAAAACAGTTTAATTACCTTAGTATTTTAGCATCACCAGTAACCATTCAACACCGTTGCCTGTTATTGTAAGAAATCTTAACACTACAATGTATAATGAGTAAATTCAGAAGAATGTATAAACGAGCAGAGTGTGAAAAGGCTAAAAGAATGGATTTGTACAATGACCTTTTCAATCCAATCTAGAATTGGGTTTTATAGAGTTTTATGAATTTCAACATTAAATTGGTGGGTTTAATTAGATTTTATGATGGTGGTTACATCTTAAGAGGGTGATACTAATTCTTTGTTTCCTTCCGATAAACATATAAAAACAATTCTTCAAGACAATTCAATGGATAATCTATTAGTATGGTCATAAGGGTAGGATTGGAATGGAATTTTAAGTTGTGAGTGAGATAATGATGGTAAAATTACAAACATACCCTCCTAAGTGTCTTAATTGTCACAACTATGCCCATAATACCCTTAAATTTCTTGCTTAAATGTGTTGTAAATGTTGCTTCTTAAGTTGTATGGAAATGAAAATGACCATGTTGTACATCACTCTTCCTTAATAAGATAATTATAGATATAGATTATAGATATAGATATAGATTATAGATTATAGATTATAACTATTATATTTTATATATAGTACGTGTGGGACTTGACGAGCTAATACCCGAATCAAACATGAACGAGGATAAGAGACGCACATTAACTTTGGTATTATGGACTTGATACTTGGGACCATGAACACTTAAGATATTAGAAAAAAGATACCTAAGTTATGAACTTGACAACTAGAACTTAAGACTCCGATATAATTATCGAAACATACTAAAATATGACTTGAATGGGTAAACGCCTACTAAAACATATAATGCTTGATTATACCTTGAACTTGGGAGTAAAGAGGCGGACTCGATATTGGAACTTCGGATATGAGGACATAATCAACACCTTGCTATCTATAGTTATGTAGTTCTATAAACACGAAAACGTATAGTACACGACACTTGGATTTGGACCATTCTAAGGGGATTAGTTGTTACAACAAGACTTTGGACAATTAGACACTCGACTTGAACATAATAATAAGACATGAACTCGGACATGGTTAAGACAATTAAGGCTCGGACTCGACTAGAACAAACACACGAAAAGGTATATGAACCCGTATATATGTATTGAATGGGATCATAGAAATGATGTTGAACCTAAGATTCAAAGCATTAAACGCGAAACAAGAATATTAGAGCTAGACATTGGCTCGTAAGGTTCGTACAATGTTATATCTATTATCGAACAAATACGAACGGAGAGATCATTGGAACAGATATTACTTTAGAACCAAACATGGAACGGTAATGAGTAGAAACCATACGCTCGAGCTCGTCCCTACGCGTAACCATTATAAATAAAGCCGACACTAATAATATTTGCTAACTTAGGATTCGTCCAAGAGGGTACCAGTACGAGATATCAGGCGCCTCGTTTATTATAAATTATTCATGTGCATCGCTTCCAGGTGAATCTCGTGAACCATCCCCTCTTTTTCTGTTTTAAATTGTTTTTGGGTGAATACATGCTTCCAGTGTAAAACCAGTGTGATGTGATAAACCAGTTGATGTGACAAGGTGTGCTCCCGAATACCAAACCTTCACACTCATTAACCCAACGGGAGATTGGGCCACTTAATATATGGGTATTACTACTTCGGGAAACCCCAGCACACAGTGGACCCGGAAGCCCGGGGAACCCTCCACTACAGTCTGTGTCATGTATTTTGCCATGGGAATCCACAATGGGAGTAGGTGGATTCAGTTTATAGGTTTGAGGTGTGACTTGTACATCACCATGTTGTGTTATGTGAACTTGTGTAAATGTTTTTGAGATGATAAACTTATTTTGAAAACCATTTAAACGCATGCACGGACTCACCAACATTATTGTTGACCCAAAACCATTTTAGGCATGTGTTCAGGTACCTGTTCGGGAGTTTCAAGGAATGATCAGCTGCAACTCAGAGTCACACAGACGGACGAACCCAAAGATGATCAAGAAACCATAGAGACCCTTCGACTATGGTATGGTTGGAGTTTAGATTGAAATATCAATATAGAAGATATTTATGTAATGTAAACAAATATTTTTATAAAAGATTAATTATTTTTAACGCTTTCGCTATTTGCTCATATTATGTGTTGATTGGCACCAATATGGAACTTTGACCAGGCCCACCTTGGTTGGGTTGTGAGAACTTGCCTTTTTGTGTGTGTTTTAATGTTAAAGTCTAAACCATTTTTATAAATATTAAAACCAAACTTGTGTTAAAATCATCGCAAAATTATGTGTACTCAGAACCACGTCAGACACCCCAGTGAGGTCAACACACGCATGTTTACCTTGAGCCCATCCGAACACAACAACATCCGCTGGCCGTAAGGTGGACCGCCAGTCTAGTGGGTTCGTCAGAAAACTAACTGGGCTTCTTTCATTTCCTATTTGAGATAAGTAGCTGCTTCAGTTGTTGGATATTAGTTCTTTGAAAGGCAACATACACACATGGGCATGTTGTATCACATGACATACACCTTAATTAAGCATCTAAACATTCATGGGGGACCCGCTCTATGTGCCACTTCATTTTATCACACTCTATCACATTCCATCACTAAAACCATAAGGTGGTCATCTCACTGTGTCGTTCATTTATGTTTGTTTATGTTCATTAAACATATTCATTTATATTTGTTAGGCATGTTATAATTTTTTTTTTGAACAAAAGGCATGTTATAATTCATTTATATTTGACTTTTTTTTTAAAGAATGCAATAAGTGAATAATAACAATTGGAGAGTCTGTGTGACCCAAAGCAGCAATGTTGGTATTCCTGCGGCGGCGTTGCTTCTCCACCACCACCACCACTACCAGTGGTATTGGTAGTGGTATCTCAAACCTTTACACAAAGTACTCCTTCACTCCACCTACATCACTACTTATTAATCATCAACAACTACAGAAGAAGAAACCTAAAACCACCCATAACAACAACAACAAGAAGAAAAAGAAGGCTCTGTACCGTCCCCCGTCTTCTCTTGACCAAAAACCAGCTTTAAAGTCTGATCTCCCCTTCGACTTCCGGTTCAGTTACATGGAAAGCAGCCCTGCGGTGAGGCCTATTGGTCTCCGTGAGCCTAAATACTCCCCCTTTGGCCCCGATAGGCTTGATCGAATGTGGACGGGTGTATGCGCTCCTGCTGTCGCCGGCAAGGACGAGGCTCTCAAGCTGGAAGCCCACAGGAAAAACATGAGGGACAGGATTCAAGGCCACGGCTTGACCAATGCCGAGAGGCCATCGAATAAAAATCAATGTTCATCAGTAGTTTGCTCATCAGAAGTTAGGCCATCAGTGGTTTGATTCAGCAGTAGTTACAAACACTTCATCAGAAGTTATCAATCAACAGTAATCAGTAGTTTCATTAATCAGATAAAACGCATTTGTTAATCTTAAAACGCATGTATTTATTTTTTGAATCTTATCAATAACATAATATCACCAGATACATCAAAACGCATGTTAAAATCACCAGATACAACAAAACGCATGTTAAAACATATTAAAACGCATTTGAATGTTATCCTAAAACATAATATCACCAGATACATCAAAACGCATGTATAAAACATACTAAAACGCAAATGATTATCTTCAAATCCACAAAACATCAAAAAATTTTAATGGAATGCTCAACCTTTGTTTTCATCACTGATCTAAAAAAACTTCAAAAACAGTAGAAACTTCATGTTCTTCATCGAATAAGAATTCAGGTTCATTGTTTAGATCTGAAAACACAAATTAAGAGTAAGATCACGATTATTTGAAAACAATAAAAACAGAGTACATACCGAACATGGTGAAGAACTCGGCAAATTGATTATGATTTTTCGTAAAAAATTTGAACCAGTGATCGACGATGATTGTAGATTTTTGAATATGGTAAGAAATGATAATCGTATATTATGGAATCAGTTATGAAATTTGAAAAAAATTGATGAACGATAAAACAGGGATTTGATAATAAACGTGATTAATTGATATGTCCAATTGACTATACTACCCCTCTAATCAGTTATAGAGTTATAACAGACAAGTTCCACGTGGCATCATTTTGTGGCTTCCTACACTTTGTAGGATAAGAGACTTTGTACCCTACACTTTCTCGTCAAAACTAAACTATCATCTTTTATCACTACGCTTATTTGTATACTTGAATGACTTAAATGAGTTATGCGGGTTGATCCTGTTTGTTTAGCGATGGTTACATTAATGCGTCTACCTATTTATGGTTTGAACCTGTTTATCTCATGCCTATTACCTATGTAATTTCAAGAGAAAAAACAAGCGTTTACTACCCGTACCGTGATTTCAAGTAGTCGGCATAGGTTGTTTCATTTGGAAATGGGAATTCGAGAAGTGAAAAAATTAAAAGCATTGCTTGTTTTATGCTTTCACTTTGGCTGCTGTAATTTTTTTTTTAAAGAATGCTTAATTACACCAAATCCGTATTTTGCGAACTTCAACAGGAGCAACATCTTAACTCCAATGGTTTTGACTCCTATAATTAACTTTACTTATTGAAATTAACCATCATCCTATGTGACCATTTGTTCCCTAAACAACGAATTTTTCTTTGAAAAATGTATCAAATACAGGATTCAAAATTTTGATTATGGTTTTATATATTCACGTTTGATTAACATTTTTTTTTTAAATTCACGTTTGCTTACTAGAAAAGAGCAATGTAGAATCACATATAGAGTAACACTTAGCAGAATGACGGTAACTAGGAGGGAGGGGGGGGGGGGGGGGGAACGGATTTATATCAAACGTTTCATCTTTAAAAAGATATCAACTTGAATTAGGTCACAAATGCGTGACGATGACAGTGGTGGAGTCAGTCACAACCGATAGGTGCTAACTGGGAAGGAGGTAGGTTACCATGACGACCGTGGCGCCATACTGGTGTCAACGCGGTCAATGGTGGAAACAGATAAGAGAGGGTGGGTGGTGTTAACCCATTTGGACCCGTACTAAAGTAGCAAGTTTCATAGCACTGACCCAAATCAACAGCTTTAGCAAGCAAAAATTACATAAATCAACCAGTTTCTTATTTGTTAGAACATGAAAGGCAATCATAACAAGAAATACGCTTTGACATGACTACATGATTCATCTTTGAATGCCGATTTAGTAAGCAACAATTACCCAAATCAACCGATTTAGCAAGATTAACCCATATCAAATATTTGTAAAGGGACAATAAACTTACCAACATCATTATAATTTATAAACAAGATAGAGCTGACTATTCTTCGGTCGGTCAACATAGGATTTCTTCAAGGATCCAAGATAATCACAAAGAATCCTTCATATTGCTTCAGTTTTGACATGATTCATCTTTGAATGTCGAGTGCAAGCATCAATATGTTTGGTTCAAGATTTGCATGCTGCAGCTACAAAAAAGATGCTACTTTTCATCATTGGAGTGGAACTCAATCTGAGAATGGTGCCCTGGGGGGTTGGTGTCAGTTTTGTCAAAAAAATCACGGTCCATGAGAAAGCATCCACCTTCTTTAGGCTTGTAGTCTTTACCCCTCCATATAACAATTTGTTCTTTCTCAAATGTAACTAGAATGCATGGAACCAAATCCTACATTTCATTTTACCGATATGCATAATAAGCAAGAGCGAGCCATATATACAAGTACCCAAAAAAAAAGAAAGGCATTAGTTAAGGTTAAAAGAGTTACCCTCAATTTGGCACCTAGCTTCTTGTAATCCTTTCTTTCCAAACCCTGACAGTCAATTCGCACCAGTTCCTCCACCAGAAAGGCATCTCTGATCATAGGAACAAGACCACCATAATAACCATTTTTTGCTGCAGTAACACAATGCATCAATAGCAGAAAAGAAAAGAAAAGAGGACAAGCGTATCAATTTGTGAGGTGTAGCCTGAATTGAAGAGTGAAGGATGATTACCGAGTTTTGTGAGAGCAGGGACAGCTAATCCTTTCTTCCTGATTTCCTTAGTTTCCTGAATAGTTAGGCCTTCAATAGTAGTTTTGATGAGCTTGGGATAGATGGGCTCCTGGGGCTTCCATAACATCAAGGGAATGAGGGGCCTTTTCTTAGGGTTGTAATTTCTGCCTCTGTATAAGATGAGCGAACCACCGTGCCTGTGTATGATCTTACCAAAAGCTTTATCCTCTAAGTGAGTGCAGAGATTGTGCATATCAACAGTAGGGACACCCATACACTTAATCCTAACAGCTTCAGCGTGCTTCCAGTTATTATGAATGTCGTTCAACATGTTGTGTGTTAATCCATCCCTTCCTACGTACAAATGTACAATACATAACAAAGTCACTTACATCCTATCCTATCCTATCGAATGACTAAGAATAATGAAAATAATAATAAGAATAATACCCAAATTAATTTGGCTTTTGGTTTTATGCTTCCCATATCTGTGGACCAGAGCGAGCCTCTCGGCATTGGTCAAGCCGTGGCCTTGAATCCTGTCCCTCATGTTTTTCCTGTGGGCTTCCAACTTGAGAGCCTCGTCCTTGCCGGCGACAGCAGGAGCGCATACACCCGTCCACATTCGATCAAGCCTATCGGGGCCAAAGGGGGAGTATTTAGGCTCACGGAGACCAATAGGCCTCACCGCAGGGCTGCTTTCCGTGTAACTGAACCGGAAGTCGAAGGGGAGATCAGACTTTAAAGCTGGTTTTTGGTCAAGAGAAGACGGGGGACAGTACAGAGCCTTCTTTTTCTTCTTCTTGTTGTTGTTATGGGTGGTTTTAGGTTTCTTCTTCTGTAGTTGTTGATGATTAATAAGTAGTGATGTAGGTGGAGTGAAGGAGTACTTTGTGTAAAGGTTTGAGATACCACTACCAGTACCACTGGTAGTGGTGGTGGTGGTGGAGAAGCAACGCCGCCGCAGGAATACCAACATTGCTGCTTCGGGTCACACAGACTCTCCAATTGTTATTATTCACTTATTGCATTCTTTAAAAAAAAAGTCAAATATAAATGAATTATAACATGCCTAACAAATATAAATGAATATGTTTAATGAACATAAACAAACATAAATGAACGACGCGTGCTCATGATTGTTCATTAAACTAAATGAACAAAAACTTGTGTTCATGTTCATTCATCAATCGACCTTCCCGCCGAACAGTGCATGACTGGGCGTTCGGTTCATTTACAAGCCTATACCAAATGATTCAAATCCTTTAACCATGGTAACACTTATTCGTTGATGTGAAAGCATGCAGCTTACATACAAGGTAAGTATTAATTAACTAATAAAAAACATTCCAAATTTAACGATCATTTCCTTACTACTGCTAATCTCCTAATTAATCATTTCTAATACCAGTACCTCAAAAGCAAACACGAATTTGAGCATATTCAACACAAAATCCTCACAATATTCACAGATCTCATAACAAAACCGGATCCAAACCACAACTAAAACGACAAACTAATTCACTAACAATAAAAACACATAGATTCAAAACTAAACCTGCATTATCGATGCTAGCTTCATCCACAGAGTAATAATAATAATAATAATAACAACAGAAACAAATAAACATTCTGAAAACATTACCGATTAATACAACTAGCGTTATTGATGATGGACGCGCGTTGCGCGTCTAAAAATAAGTTTTGTATTTACCTTGAAAGTAACTTAAATCAGGACGTTCAGTAATAGTGTCATGGCTGAGGGTCGGGTCATAAAACAGTAACAGTACCTATAAGCAAGTCATAATGTGTGCATCGCAAACAATCTATATTATCATCCGAACGCATCACCAATATCGTATGATGATAATGATGGTCTTATAATAACAAATTATGGTACTTAGGCAAACCAATAATGTAAAATATGATGGAATGACAACAATAGAAAGAGGTCACTTTCTATCATGGATCGAGTTGGGTCAATCAAGAGCATGTAGAGAGTAGCTTACAAAACTCATTTGTGGAATAATAAGTTGCTATGGGTTAACAGGTCAAATGAAGAAAATAAAATTTTATCAACTGCTGGAATATTAGTTAAGTATGATAAAACTTTGCTGCAAGTAAATTTTTGTATAAAACTGGAAAAATAGAATGTTTTCTCTTTTGCATGCAAAAAGTTGTATTCCATGCTGTAAATTTTGTATCCTGCTAATCATCCATAAATTTGAATGGTTGAAGAGGTTATAGCCTCCTGGTTAGTCATAACAGTAAGTTTCATTGCTGTGAAAATAAATGGCAAAGTAAGTAACTAAATTAACAAACGATTAATGTAAGCAATTACGGATTACCTTTAACCTTTTTCTTGAAACGACACCAGAAAGAGCGGCAGGTAACCGGCGAGCGGTGGTGGTGAAGCCCCTACCTATAAAAAGTCCGAATAAAACAAAAAAGAGATAACCAAGAGAACCGAGTCGTACCAAAGCATTAAATAACATCACAAACAGTCAACAAGGACGACATCTGACCCGTCGAGCACAACCGCACCACTGAAATGTGATAATTTATGAGCAGTATAATAGTCCAATGTCCAAACCATTGTCCAATACCTTATTCAAAAGCATGAGGGTTGACTATTCTGAATGTATGTTTTATATTTTTTCATACTCTTTCCTAAGTTTCTAGCTTTTAATTATCAATTTCTCACTCAGGACATACAGCAAACACCTAGTATGCACCCAAACGCCACATTCATCATAATCAACATTTTTTTCTCAACATTAAAGTACACAATTCCCATCCACAACCTGTCCAAATTTTTGATGGAAACCTTTGTTTATAAAGAAAAAGTATTGAAGTACCAAATTCACCAAAAACCATTATCACCCCCGAAGCAAGTGTTTTTCAACAAATTGATCAAAATGATGTTCAAGGAAAATTGGTCTATGAAGTTCAAAGCAGTTAGTATCCCCCCACACACATAAACAAAATCAATGAATCGAAATTCAATACCTGGATTCAATACTTGATTCGTTCCCGCAAACAACAAACCAAGCTGTTAAGAGTTTTGGCCGGAGGTGTAAGGGGCGAATGGCAGGTAACGGGTTTTGAACGGGGATGAAGGATGATGGAATCGGGTCACAGAGCAGGTCGCCACATATAGTCATCACCTCCCATATCCCCTTTCCAGATCTCTGAGTGAGGAACTTGTATGAGAGAGGGAGATATTTCTGTAATAGAGAAACAACGGAGACATATACGATATAGAGAACAAAGAAGAAAGAAAGGGCGAGAAAATAACGTCGTTAATGAGATACTGTTCAAATGAGCGCCGCTACGTTTAATATATATAGAATTGCTACTGATGAAAAGTTCTTAAGCTAATGTAAAAGGAAAGGGCTTTTTAGAACTAGATTGTTAAGAGGGAAATTATTATTATTATTATTATTATTATTACATTACATGAAATGTGTTTGGGTGTGTTGTATACTGGGGTTTATATAGAAGCGCGTGTGATGTGTTCGGGTCATTTCGCGAAGAGACTCGATTTCATGTCATCGGTGATGACGTGGACCAATCAGATTTCAAGGATGAGTTTTTTAGCGAATGAGAATGAGTATTGTGTTTTGTCCTACGTGGTGTGTGTTACCTGATGAGTCATGAGTTTTGCCTTGTCATGTACGTGTTTGTTAGTTTTAACTTATTAAGTTTACTTTTTGTCCCTGGAGTTTTAGGTATTGAAAATATAAACCCCAAACTAGCTATGAGAAAAACATAGCTTTATGTGTCGCAAAATAAATCTTGAAAAATAATAATATTCAACTCGCACCCATTCTATAGTTACCTTACGTTGATTATGTATGATTTCAACCAATGTAAGGATTAACAAGAGTTTTCTAGTCTGTCCGACGTATGTTAAGCGGAACGGGGCGCCACTCGTGTTGTTTACGGGTATCTCAGTACTCACACAGTAACATCACCGCCATAGGTACCGATAGGGATCCTGTAAACCATTTCTTTGGTTCTATCTAACGGGCGTGAAGCAACGGGTTTTTAAAGTTTTAAATGCCAACGATCATCTTCAGTTAAATTTTATAAAGGTTTAAATGCAACAGTCATTTTTATGACCTTTGGTTAATTAAATAGGGACATTTAAATCTCTCCTAGTATAAATACATCTTTTTTAAACTTGTTTCAACCACATCAAAAACTCAAACTATCAAGACTTTACTCTCAAAACTTTCAAACAAAAACAAATAGATGCAAGAAAATCAAAAAATGTAGGAAAGGGTGAGGAGGAGGTCCTCTAAATCTAGATAAGGGGGTTCAAGTAGTAGAGGTAGAAAATCGAGTTCGGGTTCTGGTTTGGGATGCGGGGGAAGGTTATAGGCCCGTGATTAATTTTTCACAAACTCAACCACTCTAAGCACCACTCCAACCACAACAACAATATCAATACCAATAATTCTAACAAACCCAAAGCGAACCCCACCCAATTATTATGCACATTATTTTATGCCACCTCAATTAACACCACAACAATTAGAGGAGTTCGATGTGTTTGCAATAAGGGGTCCAAACATTTGTCAACAAAATAATGAGACAGAGCGAGACCTCCACCTATATGACAATGATGATGCAAAGGAAGAGGAGGAAGAACTTGTGACAAAGACACAGTACAAGGCACATGAAGATCAAGAAGGATATAATTTAGGCGATGATGTGGAAGAGATGCTTGTTGTAGAAGATGAAGTTGCAGAAGTTGACAAGCGAGGGAAAAAGAAATTCGGCAGCGAACACAAGATTTGAAGTGGTCAACGACACAAGTGGTTGCTTTGGCAAAATATTGGTGCTATGTATTCGAAAACCGGGAGAAAAGTAATGAAAGAAGGAAGGGGAGTTTTTGGAAGGCGGTTCCAAAACATTACACAAAATTGTTGGGAGGATCCACCCAAAGCCTCGATCAAATTACTTGAAAATGGACCTCCATGAACCCAAAGATGAATGAGTTCAACGGACTTTATAGACAAGCGATAATATTTATAATTATAGTTAAAGTATACTTTTATTTTATTATATAAATTTTACTAAAATATATTTTTACTTAATTGAATATAGGACCGTCTATGAGGCAGTGGATGTAGTGATCTTAATATGGTGCAACAAGTGCTGAAAGATTACAAGGATACTCATCCTTCTAGTTTTAACCATGAAGTGGCATGAGAGATTGTAAAAGATCACGACAAATGGAAAAGGCAAGCGTTGATGGGTGAAGAACCGTTCGACAGTCATTTCGATAAGAGACGGAAGTCATCGGAAGGCGGCAACTATCATGCGTCTGCGTCTGCGTCTGCGTCTACTACACCAGACGACTTCACCCCCCACTAGCCACATGCCGGATCTCAATGAAAATACCCACCCAATGAGACCAAACCACAAAAATAAGAAAGTCGTCGCCGCTGAGTCTTCAAGCAAAACATCAAAGGTTGACGAATTCGGGTCTTATATAGCGACGAAAGAAGATAAATTGAACCAGTTGGTTAACCTACAAACTCAACAAGGAGAAAAAAAACTTTAGCGTTTTTGGAAGAACGACCAAATTGTTGAGGCAAAGACAGTATAACCACGACTTGAATATGTATTCAAAACTACACGACCACCTCAAAGGTAAAACCTTGGAATTGGTTTTGAAACGAAAAGAAGAAATCACGGCGAAATACAATTGAGATCGTGATTGGGTGGAAGACGAAGATGACGATGAAGGCGATGAGTAGATATTTTTATTTGTGTGTGTGTTCTTTTAATTGATGTTTCTTGAATTTTTTTTTAAGTTTAACTTAATATGTTTTTATTTTAGTTAATATAATGTTATTTTCAATTAAACTCTTTATTAAAAAAAACAAAGAAAACTAAAAAATAACATTTAAGTGAAGTGTTGTCTTTAAAAAAACGGTTTCAGTGATGTGAATCGGTGAAGTGATGTGACAGTGAAGTATTGATAGAAATCAGTGAAGTTGAAAAAAATTCAATAGAGCGTCATTTCCCCCCTAATGGTTTATGCGGTATTGTAATATTTTGGATTTGGTCCTTAGGTTTCCAAAAGTACCCGGATGGTCTATATGGTTTGCATTTTGTAACGCATATAGTCCTCAACTTTTGCCTAATGTAAATGGATTTGCTCTGTAATTTGCACTTTATAGTGCATTTCGCCACTAACTTGGACTTGTTAAAACCTTTAGATTTGTTAGTTGTGGACTAAACGCATAACAAAGTGCAAACTACATAGACCATCCGTGTATTTTTAGAAAGTTATGAACTAAAACTAAAATTTTAATTAACTACGGTGACCATCAATATAGTTTACTGATAATTAAAAGGGCGGATAATTCTTACTAGATTTGATTGATGCTCAATCTATTTGTCGTCCTTGTATAAATGATAATGAGACAATTTTGTGGATGCTTATTTAAATATAGAAGATTGGATCTTTAACAGGAAGGAAGCTAACGTGGCAAATGTTGTGTCATAGGTGAAATCTTACGGTTTCTTATGGTATAGAGATAGACATAAATATAAAGTTGTAAATATAAAGTTGGAACTAGTGATGTGGAGTCTTAATGTAAATTTAATTTGATGTAGTGTGTTTTCACGGAGGAATTTTGCCCGATAACCTTTATAGGGGTTGTTTGGTAGCCTATTAATCAGCTTCTTAATCATTCAGGTCTGAATCATTCAGTATTCAGACTGTTTGTTTCAGCATCTGAATTGAATGATTAAGTGCTGAACCATTAAGCTAATAAAGGATGTTAAATGATTCAGCTCTTAACCATTCAGACCATCTTAATAATTCAGAGCCTCTTAATCAATCAAACAGTCCCATATTACAGTTGGGGCTAATATTTCCTAGAATAGTAATTGCACAGTCGTTAATCAAATTATGCTCTACCTAAAAACTCCTGATGCTTTCTTCTAAGACTACATTTGTTCAAAACTCTTATTGCGGATACAATATGCATGTTTACGAAATTGTTTGGGCAAGATTAACAAGGCCCATATGACTTTTTGGAATCAATGCGCCAATAAATTTATTACCTTTAATTTGTTATTCCGTATCAAGATTATATACTTCATTACGTTATAGTTTTGAGTTATAAATTATCTATTTTCTTAAAGAGTTTATGTATTCACAACCATAGTCTATTGACTAGGTATTTAGTAATTCCATGGTTGGTGTGACAACTATGGTAACCATGCTTATTTGTAAGTTTTAAAGAGCGATTGGTTTTGAACAATGACAATTAAGGAAATTAAGTACACAAACATTGTAATATTTTCACTGAAATCTAAATAAAATAAATTTTGTACACAAACCAATTCATGTAATTGTCTTGCAGATTCATTTCTCCCTAAAACTCTCTTTTCATCTTCATATATTAAACATACGCGAACAAAATCAGATACACCAACTTGTTTCCATTTGTTATCACATTGTAGATGCTACAATTTCGAAAGTATCTACTATTCTACTTCAACAATCCCATAAAATTTAATAACAAACAATTATAACTAAACTCTCACATCTCTGTATCAACAAGCCAAAACTCTAAAGTTCGTCATGCTCATCATCATCGGTTGACTCTGCACCACCACCAGGGGCACCGCCGGACCTCTGATAAACAGCCGTTACAATCGGATTACAAACAGCTTCCACTTCTTTCAACTTCTCATCATACTCCTCTTTCTCAGCTGACTGATTTTCATCCAGCCATTCAAGTGCTTCTTTTGTTGCTGTTTCAATCTTCTCTTTTTCATCGGACTCGAGCTTATCAGCTAGTTTATCTTTGTCATTAATTTGATTCTTCATGTTGTAGACATATGTTTCAAGTGCGTTACGCGAGTCAATCTTTTCTTTTACCTTTTTGTCTTCTTCAGCGAATTCTTCTGCTTCCCTAACCATACGCTCGATCTCTTCCTGGCTCAATCGACCCTTTTCATTTGTGATGGTGATCTTTTCTGATTTTCCAGAAGCCTTGTCTTCCGCCTTCACGTTTAAGATACCATTGGCGTCAACTTCGAATGTGACTTCGATTTGTGGGGTCCCCCTGGATTAACAAAAGGATAACATAATTAGCCAATGCAAGATTGCAAGCACAAGTGCAGCTTATACTGATATTAACACCAAACTAACCTCGGGGCTGGAGGAATTCCAGTGAGATCAAATGTTCCAAGAAGCCTACAGTCCTTTGTAAGACTTCTTTCACCTTCATAAACCTGTTACAAAAAGCAAAGATATATAGGCTTAAATAAGCTCTGATCGGGAATAAAAAGCTCAAATTCCGTTTTTCTGATGAAAAGAGAACAAAATGAGTTACCTTGATGGAGACGACTGTCTGCTGATCTTGATAAGTGGTAAATACTTGAGATTTCTTGGTTGGGATAACGGTGTTTCTTGGGATCAATTTGGTCATCACCCCTCCAACGGTTTCAATACCGAGGGTAAGTGGAGCCACGTCCAAAAGAAGGATATCTGCTCATGAATATGTTACTAGTGTTAGCGTTGTTTTGTCAAAAGAAGGATATCTGCTCATGAATATGTTACTAGTGTTAGCATTGTTTTGTCAAAAGATCAATCTTACATATACACCAAAAACACTAGCCCGACCCGTCGTAGACCTCTAAAAACAAGACAATGATGATAAGAACAAAAACGAATTACCTTTAGTTTCATCACCACCCTCTCCACTCAAGATGCCTCCTTGAACAGCAGCACCATAAGCGACTGCTTCATCGGGGTTCACGCCCTTGTTTGGTTCCTTTCCATCAAAGTAATCCTTGAGGAGCTGTTGAACCTTTGGAATTCTGGTACTCCCACCAACAAGAACAATCTCATCGATCTGGCGTTTCTCTAGACCGGCATCTTCCATGGCTTTCTTCACGGGTCCCATGGTCTTTCTGAACAGATCGTTGTTCAGCTCTTCAAAACGGGCTCTGGTCAATGGCTCGGAGAAATCCACACCATCGAAAAGTGACTCAATCTCAACACGGACTTGGTGCTGGCTACTTAAGGCTCTTTTGGCTCGCTCAGCTTCCCTTCGTAGCTTTCCAAGAGCTCTGTGGTCCTTGCTAATGTCCTTTCCATGCTTCTTCTTAATCAATTTAATGAAGTACTCCATAATCCTCTGGTCAAAGTCCTCACCTGAAAGATACCACCAGTAGTTCGTCAGCAAAGCGAACAAATTATCTCATAACACAGGATTCATATTAAATGGTTACAAAAAAATATAATCACCTCCAAGATGGGTGTCTCCATTTGTGGCAAGAACCTCAAATACACCATTATCAATTGTCAAGATACTGACATCAAATGTTCCACCACCAAGGTCGAACACGAGAATGTTCTTCTCACCACCTTTCTTGTCAAGACCGTATGCAATAGCCGCAGCCGTAGGCTCATTGATGATTCTGGCAACATTCAAACCGGAAATCACACCAGCGTCCTTGGTAGCCTGCCTTTGAGCATCATTGAAGTAAGCTGCACAAACAATCAAATAATCAGCAAACATAATTCAAGGGTAAATAACTATAAACTATATTCTGTAACTTGCAATGTACATACCGGGAACGGTGACAACAGCGTCCTTAATTTTCTTCCCGAGAAATGCTTCGGCTGTCTCCTTCATTTTGGTAAGAATCATAGCACTAATCTCTTCAGGGCTGAAGACCTTAACTTCCCCATCCTTGAGCTTAACTTGGATATACGGTTTCCCGTCTTTGTTCACAATTTTGTAAGGGAAAAGTTTCATATCCCTCTGGACTTCTTTGTCCTCAAACCTGTGACCCAAACATAAAAATGTTTAATAATGTGAACCACCATAATTCAAACTTATATGCACAAGCAGATATGAAGGTCATACTTTCTACCAATAAGTCTCTTAACATCAAAGATGGTCCTCTCGGCATTGACAGCCGCCTGATTCTTCGCCGCCTCACCAATTAACCTCTCGGAATCAGTAAAAGCCACCCATGACGGAGTGATACGGTTCCCCTGGTCATTGGCTATGATTTCGACGTGACCATTCTTATAGACACCAACACAAGAATAGGTAGTCCCAAGATCAATCCCTATAACTGTTCCTAACTTGCTGGCTTCTTCCTTTGCAATTGAAATTGCAAATAGACAGCCTGTAACACATTGTTGTTAGCACATACACAATCTTGTAAATGGTAATTGTTAACACCACATACAGTTTTACCATTTTACCCTTGTATATAATATTATTTAGCAATAGTTGTTAATCAGTTGGTTATATGAAACTCAAAATTGATATATCATTCCTTCAATTATGATAATAGTTTTCTGTTCCTATTTCCTAATCTCCAACCAAACAACTCAAGAATGGAATAGAATTGAGATTTTAATTACTACAAATGCTACTTCCTAGCCCCCGAGGCTGTCTGCTTTTTGGAGCAGGTGCAGAAGGTGGTCCATAGTGAGTAGTGACTCGCAGAGCCCGAGGAACCAAGGGTGTGTAACCTTGTATTTAGTAGAATAGGCTTTGCGATTCAAAAAGGGATAGCGGCGCAACTTGTTGCTGTCTTACCCATTATCTAGATGTAACTTGTGGAATTAAAAAAACTAAAAAGTATTTAGTAAAAAAATAATAATTCTACTTCCTGTTCCATCACATTTCATGAAACGAACACTACACTACCGAATAATTGATATAGTTTTTTATTCCTAATTTCCATATCAGTAATAACTAACAAACGATCAACTACAATAACATGCTTAATTCACATACTAAAATTCCCTCTTAACATCAGTACCACAAAAAGCAAATTCAACACCAAACCCTCACAATTAACTGAGATCTCATACGAAATAACACGTAAAAACAAAACTAAACCTGCATTATTCACATATCCATGCTAGATTCATACACAAAAGCTACATTATAAAAATAATAATAATAATAATAAAAACAGTAACAAAAAGAAGCAAATAAACACTCTGAAAACTTTACCTATCAAAACGATTGCTAGCACGATGCTAGAGCGACCCATACTTCACCGTCGTACGCTCTACAATCAACGTTCTGAATCTGATTATTATTATCTATCTGTGTTGATATTAAAGTGGTTATTTTTTAGAATTATTATTGTGAGAGGGAAAATAGATACGTGAAATGTGTTATGGGAGTACAGGGGTTTTATATAGGAGCGCGTGTGATTTGTACAGGTTTTTCGCGAAGACGCTCGAATTCGTGTCATCATTTGTCATTGATGTTGACGTGGACCAATAAGATTTCAGGTGTGGGTTTTTTAGCCAATGAGAATGAGTGCAGTGTTGTGTCCTACGTGGTATTGCTTCATTGGTCTTGCCTTGTCATGTGGGTGTTTGTTGATTATAAGTTTTAGTCCCTGGAGTTTTTGGTATAGGAAATTTAGATCTCGGAATTATTATAAGCAAAACATAACACAAAGTATTAGGGCAGACGAGACGCTACCAGAATTAGGCATGGGTACCCTACTACCAGCACGGTAACACTGCCGCCATCCGTGCTGGTAGTGGTCCCGTGAACCGTTTGCTGGTTCTAGTTAACGGGCTGGTAACCATTGATAATAATTGCAACGGTCGTTTTTTAGTATTATTTTATTGCTTTTTGACCGTTTGAATGAATTTAATTAAAACGGTAACAATTTTTTGACCGTTAATATAATATAAATGTTAAATCCAAATCCAATCCATCCCACACTAAACCGTTAATCAAAATAATCAATTGTCCAGATTCAAGTTGATCATAAATGGTAAACCAAAACCCAAATCCTAATCCAATCTCGCCCCCACTAAACCGTGTGTGAGCATCAATCTGGACCTTGGAGGATGAACTCGCCTTGGTGAATAGCTATCTTTATGTTCAAGAGCAAGGACCCCAGGGAAGGCAAAGTTTTTGGAAAGCGGTTGCCACAAGATTCAAGGAACAAACGGGTGAAAACAATCGTTCAACGGATGCGATACGTGAAAAGTTTTTATCTTTAAAGGCGAAGTGCGCAATATTTCAACAATTAGTCGTTAATCGGATGAACCACAATCCGGCTTTAAACGAAGATGGATGGATTGAAGAAGCCCGTAACGAATACCGAAACGTATACGATGATAACTACCCGAGGGTCGAGGTTTGGAGAGCTATGAGAGGACATTTTTTTTTAATATTTTAGATGTTTCTACTATTTATTTTACCGTTTTAAATAATGTTTGATAATTTGTTTAATTGTCGTTCCTTAAAAAAATAATAAAATATAAACATTTCAGTGAAGTGAATCAGTGGAGTGCTGCCTACAAAAAAGTGAATCAGTGAAGTAATGTGGCAGTGTATAATTAGTTAAAATCAGTTAAGTAAAAAGATCATTCTAGTTGCGCCCCTTTAGGCCTTATAAACTTACGCTCTGTTCGAGTCTTCCAGAGTTTAATTTAAGGGAGAAATAAAAAGGAATCTCTCCTTATCTTTCTCCCATATCTTTCATGTTCTTTTTAAATTGGAAAGATAAGAATTATGTCTAAAAATCTCATTATTCTTTCTCATCTTTCCTTCCTTTCTCTCTATACAAAAACTCTTGAACACATATTTTCCTTCATTCCTTTAAATTCCTTTCTCTTCCCATGCTAAATGAAATTCTGAAACAGAGCGTTAGAGGGGACGAGGCACAACCAGAGTTGCTTACAGGTACCCCACTACCAACACGGTAACACCGCCGCCGGTGGTGCTGTTAATCAGTGGCGGATCCAAGAATTTTTTTCACTGGGTTCCTTTTTTTAGGTGTTTCAATTTCATATGACCAAACATAAAAATTGTGGCTCGGTTTGCCGGTTAGGATCGGATAAGGTTCGCCACATAAAAAAATACGATGTAATAATGAAAAAACATTGACATTAGAAATTTAAAGCACATAATATAAATACGATTGTCTTTAAGGATAAATAAAAATACCTATAGTTGTTCCCTACGAGTTTTCATCTTTTGAAAACGTTGCATTACATTCTCGACCGAAACTTGTTGTAGTAACTTCCTTTCAATGTAAAAAATGAAAGTGTCGTTCATGTATCCATCACCCATCTTATTACACAATTCCGTCTTCACATACTTCATTGAAGAAAAAAACATATTTTTTAACACTAGTCGTTGCAACCGGTAAAATTATTGACAACTTTATTTATGTATCAATCATCATCCATATATATATCCTAAGTGGCCGACTGTTAGTTTGATAGCAAAACTGGACAAGAGTACATATATGTTTATGTATCAATCATCATCCATGTATATACTAGCTAGAAAAAAAGGGAGAGAGAATCAATTGAATTATTTGGGTTATTCAAGTTCAGTGAGTTGCGTCTGGTTTGCGTTCATTCAAACAACAAGAAAAACAAACTTGATTATCCAACAAAAAAATGGAATAAACTAACCTGGGTTTGACCAATAGAAGGAGAAGATAAGTGGGTTTGGGTATAACCCTAGGTTTGACTTAAAAAAGAAAAAAAAAAAGACAGAAGATGCAGGAATTGAACTTGAGATCATGTGTTTATTAGGGAGGGGTTTCAACCACTAGAGCTCTCTTGACTTTCCTTAATAGGTTCCTTAAATTAATAGGTTCCTCAAATAATATCTTATGGGTTCCTTCCCAGTTTTCTATGTATATTAACACTATGATTTACGAACCCACTGGGTTCTTGGGAAACCAATCCGAGCCCTTTATATCTGCCCCTGCTCGTAATGGATACGTGGAGGGTTTCCGTGAAATAGTTAGGTGATTTAATTATCAGGTCTTGTGTGTTATATGTTGTTATGATGATAACATGGTGTTCATGTGGTAATTTTTGAGATGTTAGAAACATGTTTAGGGTGTATTTGGTTATTATATGGTATGTTGTGAGTTTTGACCAATTTGAGGATTTTCTATAGATTTAGGGTTTGATAAGATTGTTTTGATGATGGTAATGGATTAGGATTTATGCTAGATTAGTCATAACTGAGGTTGATGCTGATATTAACATGATTTGATGATGATATGTGATTTTTACCTATTATGGAAACAATTTCATGCATGATGTGACATTTCTATAAACTTTGCCATTTTTGGTAAACTTGTTCTTGTACATATAACCTGATATGACAAGGTGTTAAGTGGTGTATCATGATTAGAATAGGCTATGTATTGGTTTGGTAATGATTAGCCATAATTCGGCAAGTTTCGGTATCGATTTGAAGGGTTTCACGCGACAAAGTGTTACAGTAGCTGCAGGGGGTGAAGGGCTCACCTTTTCGCCCTTTGGAGACCCATTCGCCTAGATTGAGATCCCTTCGCCCAAAAGTGACCTCTTCTCCTACAATGTGACCCCTCCGTGCATAACCCATTCATGTAGAATATTGACCCCTTCGTGTGAAATGAGACCCCTTCATGTAAAACATGCTGATATGACCCATAAAATGCAAATTTACGTGTTTTACATGTACGGTTACAAGAGAACTTATATGTAACTGTTGAACTGTTATTGTGGTTCACCAACAAGATATCGAGTCTTATGTGGTCGCGTCAAAGTCAAAACACTTATACAAACACACAAAGTCATGGTTTGGACAACGAAGGGTTATTTGACCAACACGTTTTCGGTCAACACACTTATAGGTGTCTGATGTGCTAAAAGTAGTTTAATAAAAATTACTAAATTAAACCTAAAACTAGACACCTAGTAATACTCTAGACTCTCTAAAACTAAACTACTGACAGGCAAGTGAACCTATCGACTCTAGTATAGCTAAAGTAAGTCCGGATATCGAACCCACGAGACTCTAATGGAAAACGAATACTAGACTCGATTACTTATCCTAAATACTGATTAAATTAATTTATTATTTTAAAGGGGGGTTTTACTGAAAAATAAATTGCAATAAAATAAAGGTTAACTAAACTAAACTGAACTAGAGACACGAACTTAGTTGAGCCGAATTCAGATGATGACAAGACACTACCTAGACCAGACTCCTAACTATGCCTGATAAGCTTCTATGGTTATGGAACTGATTTGGAACCGGGATCTTAAAATACTAAACATCAAGAATAAACTAGACACCCTCGACCCTTCTCAAGGGGAAACCCTAGAATATTTTTGTGCTGTTAAACCACCGGTTGGAGTACAAACCCTCACAGGTTATCTAACTCTTATGATCGAGTACCCGCTAGACAATCTACCTCACAGCGCGAAAGCCTCACTACACTAGGTGCAAGGAGTAATTATTGAAGCCTAGATCTAACTCGATATGCAGGAGTTGAAAGGGAAACTAGGCAGATCTTCTCACAAAGCCTCTAACCTAGCAATCTAACAACCTTGACATACCAACAAGCCCTCACCTCACAGCTATTGAACTTGGAAGAATACCTAAAATCTTCTAACCATCAAATATCACTCCTATGGTAAACTCGCGACTATTGACCATAAACTAGTTGCTACACAAAGTCTGCAACCTAACTAGCACTCATACATGAAAGACATTCACAAAAGTGCAAGCGGAGTGAATAAATGACAGTAAGAAAATAGTAAATACGCATATACACCAGATCTAGAGAAATCAAAATCTTTACTGAATCATAAATCCAAAACACGTTCCAAACACCATAGAAAAATTAAATCAAATCATAGTTATTTGTCTTAGCCTAGGTAGCTATAAAAGTTTTAGCCACAAATCATCTTGAAAAGAGAAACAAAGCCAAATAAAAATTTAGTAATCATTGTATAGAACAAAGATAATAAGGGAACGAAAAAACCGAATGGTTGACACCCGAATAATCGCTCTCTGGCTTAGAACCTTTGATCCCTGACCTGCCTCTATAATAATACTTGCTCCTCTCCAAAAATTGGCTGCTCCTTTTTGTCACAATGTGTCTCTCCACCCTATTAAAATCGCTGCCTTCCTATCGAGAATAAAAATCCAATTCTCCACCTCCTCTGTCTTCGAAATTTTCAAATTAATATCTACTGCCCAATTTGTGAAGCCATTCCTATTTTATTACTTAGGGCCAAAGAAAATAATGCCCTAATTTTCCTTGGGCTTTGGATGCGTGACCAAGGTCACAATTCTCTTTTTCTTTTTCTTTTTTTATTTATTTATTATTTATATATAGTATTTTAACCTCGTGCTCTCGGCTCAGGTGTTCTTGATTTGACCAAAGTTACTCGTTTATGCTCCAACGTCCATTTGAACACCTATCAAAATATAAAATAAATAAATAAGCACTAAAACTGACTCAAAACTAATAAAAATCTATAATAAATAAAATAGACTGGTACAAGTCTAAAACTAATAAAAACACTATCTAAATGACTCGAAAACTATACAAACTTCACACTGGAAATAGATGTATTTTACAATACATCAGCGTCTTATGACAGGTTTTCAGTAGTTGAAGACTATTACACACATCTGGTTATTTTTTAATTTAAGACGCAACCTGAGGTGAGTTTCACGACCCCGCTTTTACATAATTTCTCATGGGGGAGAAACATGCTACACACTCGGTTTTACTTAAAGATCATTTATTGCTATTGTTATAAATTCTTTACTTTGCGATTCATCTAAGTCCCAATGAAACCACTAATATGGGTATGTAGCGGGGAAATGTGGATAGATCTATTAGGCCTGACAAATCTCACCCGAGTCAACTAGTGGTTGGACAGGTGCATATTGTCTCAAACTACACAACGCTTACTGGGGATGATGGTAATCCGAAAAAAGGGCACACACTAAGCAACAACGCAGTCAGCAATGGTTTCAAATCGCATACTAACATACTTAACGTCTAGCTAATGTTCGATAAAATAGTAAAACATATTTGATATTGAAAACACACATTTTTATCTAAAACCTGTGAACTCACCGGCATTATTATGTTGACACATTTAGCATGTTTTTTCAGGTCGCTAAGGTAACGGATTGGGATAGGCGCACGGAGTCGCACAACGTCTAGGTTTGTTGGGTCTGCTGACCTGGAGAAGAACAGATGATTGGAAAGCCAAAATATATTACTCAGTTGATCATATTAATAAACAACATTTACAATATACTCCTCCCAAAAGACTGTTGACCCTAACAACTGTTCTACCCAAACAACTGCTGTGACAACTGCTGCTACAAAGGACTGCTGGATAACAACTGATAGAGAACACTGCTGACTAAAGGTCTGATGAAGAACAACTGTTGGAGCCAACAACACTTAGGCTCCAACAGATGATACAAGACCATCAGAGTTTTCCTCAACAGTAGTTTACCTTACAGTGTTTTACAATGTAACAGTAGTTTGTATATAGCAGATGTTTTATGTTGTTATTCTGTTAGAGGTCACTGTCTTAGGTGACGTCAGCTTAGATCATCGTTAGGTGGTTGTTTGTTTGAACCGGGATGTGTCGGTTGGAACAAGCCAAGAGAGGTGTGGCAGTGGTTTGATTGTGGGCGAGTTCATAGCAGAAGGTGGGTTCCAATTTATAACCAACCACCATAACGTGTTGGTTTGATATTTTTGGTAATGTCGGGAAGAATGGGTGTCAACATTTAATGGGGTTCAACGCGTTTTGACGGGATAAACTTGGAGGGGAGTGTAAGGCCATTAAATTTAATGGAGTTTTATGTTTGGAAGGTGGCCGGAAAATCCGGGGTTGCCGGAGTTAGCGCTGGTGACAAGGAAGAAGAAGCTGGGCGGAAAAGGTTTGGTTTGGAGTTTGGGAGAGTTACAAGTTCAGTCCCTGACTTTGGTTTAAGATAAAAATCAGATTTTTTTTCTAATTATAATTATTATTATTATTAGATAATAAGTAGGTTTTAAATATGTATAAATTATTGAGAAAACTATGTATTTATAACAAAATTATAATTTTGACATGACTAAAAATTAAAATTCTAGGGTGAGTAATTTATTTATAGTTACAAAATACATGAGAAAGTGACATAACAAATAAAGAAATGATTTTTTATTACTTTAAAATTCGAGGAAATTTACACAAGATTACAGTTTGCCACCACGTGTTAGTCAACACCCTAGCCGAAGTATAGGCAGGTGTTTGTTAGCCTCACGCTTGTGGGCCTACACATCGCTTGCCTTTGCGCAATCTCCCTTCATGTCGCTCGCATACTCGCGTCGGCATTACATGCCCTATCGCTAACTGGCCTTTGCGCCGCCTTACCTTCACGCCAGTCCGCCTCCATGCTTGGCCTTTGCGCCGCCTTACCTTCACGCCAGTCCGCCTCCATGCTCGGCCTTCGCGCGCCGCCTTACCTTCAAGCTAGTCCGCCCCCGTGCTTGGCCTTTGCGCCGATGTCCAAAGGTAATGTTTTCTTTAATCCTTTAACTTAAACGGTTATTATTTTACAATTGCTTATTACAACTTAGGTAATTTTAATTTTGCGGATGCAATGAGCTAGTTAATGAAATATTGGCTCTCTATTACAGTTTAAAGTTTAAACAAGCTAAATTTCATCAGGCAAAAGATTTTATGTAATTCATATAAACTCTTGGATAAGCCAACTAGAAATACCAAGTTGGGATATATCCTCATCCCTAGCAATACCTTGGTTTACTATTATCTTTACAAGGACTAATAACCGTTTCTTGACGCTCTTATATCTTTTGTGTATTTGGAAAATTTCAATCGTACCGCGAGTTACGCTAGCCAGACAGGCTCCGCCGTCTATTTTATGCCTGATAAATATTACCTCGTCATCATTAAGCTAGATGAACGCCATTTCCAAATAGCCCTATGGGTCTATAAACTACCATGGCAACGACCCTTTATACGTCGGCGTGTCTTTAAACGACCACGGCGGGTGACCTCTACACAATAGCATGTCAATAGACGGCTACGGCGGGTGACCCTATATGCCGGTGCGTCTTTACACGACAATGGCAGCTGACCATATAGGCCAAGCGCTGCTAACCTGAGTGTATGATTTTCTCGTCCAAGCCACCTCTCGAGTATATTTTGGTAACTTTATGCGTTGGAAGGGCCGACATGTATTATTAATAGACACTCTAACCCGTTCACTAATAGGAAATGTCTTGTGATGGACCAAGTTTAGGGGTTCACTGTCCTAAACTTTATCATCACGATGAAGATAATCTAATAGATTTCTCTATACTAACATGGGGTGTTATACGTAATTAAATCAACAATTAAAGGTCGCTAAACATGAGGCTGTCTGTCTGGAGAACCAACACATCTTTATACCCTTTTCCATTTGATACGTTTGGAGCCCTGGCCCCCCGAATCAATTCGGTTTTTAAATCGAGTGCAAAAGGTGGTGCATAATAACTCTCTGTTTGCCAAGGACCAAAAGTTTATTTTTGATAGAGTAGGTTTTGCTATTCAAAAGAGGGTAGCAGCGCAGCTTGTTGCCCGTTTACCTGACGCCCACTTGTAAAAATCGATGGTTGTCTTATCATAAATGACAAATGTTAACAAAACTAAAGTTTTTGGATAATGTCACTTACAAAGGAATGGCGTGAACGTAATATTTTCATTGTTATTACATACGCATGTCGTGCATCTTCTTATTTAAATGATCACGTCATATTAGCATAAATGACTACGTCATATTAGCATAAATGACTACGTCATATTAGCATAAATGACCATGTCTTATTAGCAGTATATACAATAATACTCTACATGAAATTATTCGTGTTGCTCGTTTGCATTCATATCGTTCAATGCTACTAATATCTACTTGGCAGCAATAAACCAGAAGACTAGCATGATATTACACCACTTCGGATGGTTCTCATTTCACAATACGCTAAATGATCATGTTTTAAAGACAAGGGTTTGGTTCGGCCGCGAGTGGTTTCAAAACATGTGGCACACCGTTATTGGCTACGTCACACGACACATCATTATCGTTGGGTTCGGCACCTCGTCATTATCATCGGGGTACACTTGGCATCTCAATTTCGCTTACGCGCTACGTCATCAAGCTACATATCGAATAGAAGAAATATAGCCAAGCAATCAGTACTAAATTGTACAACTCGCACAAGATTACATAGTTGGCACCACTATTAATGGTCGCAACCAACAGATCCGGGCGACCTGTCTGAACAGTCAGTTTACACGCCGTTTGGTCTTCAACCAAGAACGCGGTCGCAGGATTACAACCAAGACTTAAAGCCCCCAAAACAAAAGGTTTCACCGTTCTTCCATGTTCCTCTATGCTTTGTTCAACAGGTTCTTTGAAATGTCACTCTTTTATGTACTTTAGCTATTGCTTTTGAATACTTATCATTCATGTTCAATGCTACTAACACATTTTAACAGCACTGAACTCAAGGACTAGCAAGGTGTAGCGCCACTGCTACTTAAAGTGAGCATCTAGTCTCAGCCTGTGTATTAGATGTGCAGATAGACCAAGCGTCCTCGTGTAAAGCTCGTCTATGTACAAGACGGGGCATCACTGACCATTCGCAGGTTCTGTTACGGGTCAAGTCACTAGCCGGCTACGCGCCACATCCTCATCCGGCTATACGCCATATCCAAACTCGGCTATACGCCACATCTATACTAGATACATGTCACATGTACATTTAGATATGCGTGTTGCGCGGCAATGAAGCCAGCAGAGCATAGCCCAGAGCAAGCTAGGACCCAACTGGGGAAGTCCCGTACTTCATAGCGGAATTCCTTAGTAAAGGTGTAGGCACATTGGCGCACCTAGACGGAAGGCCAATCCCCCGAACATGGAATGCCGCCAATTTTAAAAAATAATACATGTAACAATGAAACCGGTCTGTTGATCACCAATAGAAACATGTATGCATTTATGAGTCTCTAACGTTTTTTTTTTTAGAAAACAGCCCTATTGCGCTATCGCACTTCCTAGACCACTGCAATATCACAGTGGCTAGGTTATTTGAATCACGACTACACTATAGTCACTAGCTTATTCTCTTTAAATACGTTGACGAACACTCAAAGTACAAGAGACCACAAAATACACAACTGCAATTACACTGCATTATAATCAGATAAGCATATGTATTGGAGGTGGTACCGCATCGGAACACGCCTGCTCCATCGCCGTAACACATTATTGTGTGCACTATGACATTATTAGGCCACGCACCACATTTGATTACGCGATGCACCACAGTAAAAAGCTCAAGCCAAAGCTTTGGACAATATGTCAAAACTAGTTCTTTATCTGGATCACGCATCTTGCTTAACTGTGCACAGCCTGCGTGCTACCACAAACCACCCCTCACAATAAGGTAAAAAGAAATCCGATGATAACGAATAATTGGTCCGACAAAACAAAGTTCAGGCTACATCCTACATAGTGAATAACACTCCGATATAACAGTCTGTCGGACGTCGTTTTGGCCTGTCATCATTATGTTGCTATCATAAGGGTAACTTTTATACTCCTACATATTAATGAGGTGTGGTACGGATTAATCTCACAATTCTCTGATGAACCGGGCAATCCAAGCTGGATGTCACTCCATAATATGTTTAGCCTGATTCACATGAATCGAATTTTTCATTCCTTTGACAACATTTTTAGTCTGGCGTCATGCTTAATGTCGACTATCACACCAGACTGGGGGGCAGCACCAGGTATGATACGGGTTAACCCTAATCAAACCAAGCAACACTTATAAATTAAACGACATACAAGACACGTCAAATGTGCACAATTTATATTGCATCAAACAACACGAAAGACATCGCACGCACAAGCTGTACTATATTATCCAGACTGTGTGCATTGGTAGTCATAATACTCATGCTCAAGTACATTCAATCTTAGAGCCGCCATCACATTTCAAACCTTAAGACACCCTAAAACACTGCGATTCAGCATGTTACCCATATGCGTACTCGAAGAACAAATCAAAAACACAGATCTAAGGTTGATTAACCAAACATTTGTCATGCGCCGCCTGATTCCATCATAACTTGTTTGATGAGACTATATCTACTATAGGACTACGAGTTTCTTCTAGTCTAGCACCATCATCTTAATCATGATACTAGACTGGGGGGACATGACGAGGTATGTCCCGGCTCGGTCAAGCCGGTCAACACCTGACGTTATTTATACTAATGTAGTAATATATATTATTTATTATTAACCCAATAGCGAGGCCCATCACAATATAACTTGTATTAAGCTTACTGGGCTGAGGGTTTTATGGAGGCAACCCCCTAACTGGGCTTGGTGCCAATGGGCTGTGATGGTGGCCCATTAGTTCCCTATTTGTTGGGATCAGTTTTGCTCTTTTTGCTAAGTAAGAACTTGCTATCTTGACACTTAAGTGTTTAGAAAGCCCTTGTAAATCAGATCATAAGCACAGCGGAATGTATAAGTTAAAGCAACACTTTTTATACTAAGGAAGAGTTATTACTCCCCCTTGATGATTGAAACTAATAAATGACAAGTATTTATTATGAATCCAAGCAGTAAATGAGAATTAGATACTTAGACAGATTCACAAAAAATACAGAAATGGAATAGAACAGTGAAAGTGTTTGAAGGATTTTTCTTATAAAAATCAATGTCTAAAATAGAAGGTTGAAGCCTCCTATTTATAGACGATTACATACATGTATCTTGCCCAAAAAGCAAGTACAGAAACAACAGAAACAAGTTGCACAAGTTGCAACATTGAAACTCACAAATACAGCTAAAAGTAATAATAAACAATAAACTACTGATGCAAAAAGGCGGTGGAAAATATCTGATGCTAAGTGCTGATGAATGACAAACTACTGATGAGTAGTTTGTCTTCAGTACTTCTGAAGTGAACTTGTCTGGTTTGGACTTCAGAACTTCTGATGAAGTTTCTTCTTCAGCACTTCTCTTATCTTCTCTTCAGCAGTTCTTTGTTTTCTTTTCAGTACTTCTATACTTAGCCAAAATGACAGAAGTGAATTAGACTAAGGTTTCCAAAAGTGGTTTCACCAATCCTCTTTGTCCTAACAATCTCCCCGTGGATTGATGAAGCCAAAACCTTACTAATTCCTTATGTTTTTCTTCTGTCTTGAACAATCTTCCATATCTCTTTGTACATGGTGTTCTTGAGCTGGTTTAACTGACCATCAGATAGAGATCCTCTCTGTGGTTCTAGATGTTGAATTGTGAGCAGGTCTTGTGTTGACAGTTTCTTCAGATCACTGATCTTCTTGTAAGCCCTGCTTGAGAGGTCTCTTCTTGTCAACAATACTGAGTTGTTATCAGTAAGTGACCATCTGATGATAGGTATCTTTGACTTGTTAAAGTCAGAAGAATAGGGAACCAGACTTGTCCCTTGGGTTGATGGTCCTGAGTGCTGGATGCTTTCAGTTTCAGTTAGCCTCAGGTGGGATTCTCTTCCTTGTTGTTGTTGCATATCAGGCATCTGAACAGTTGGGAGATGGTGTTCAGTCACTACTCTGGTATGCAGCTTTTCTTTGATGGTCTTTTGTATTTGGTAGGCAAAAGTGGAAGGATCCCTGAATTGTGTTAACAGAGGTTTCTCCTCAATGTCAAAATCTGAATGGACTATTGAACTTCCTTCAAGTAGTACCATTTTGAAGTCAGTTTTGACATTGTCCTCTACCTTCTTTCTCTGAGTAGCAGTTCTTCTTCTTGATACACCAGAAGTTCTAACTACTGATCTTGAAGGATCAGCAGTTTGAAACTTCTCTGGATTTGCAGCCTTGGCAGCCAAGTATTTCTTGTAAGTATCCATTAGTCTTTCTTCTTTCCATCTGGATACTGAGGCTTTTGAACCATAGCCCTCTGCTACTAACTCTTCTATTATTTGGGCTCTCTTGGCCTTTCCTTCTTTGCTTGTGGCCATTTTGTCTGCAAGCAGTTGTGCTCTTCTTGTCAGCTCTTGCATGGAGAGTCCTTTGAGTGTATAGGCTTTAGTCTTGCTGTTCTTGGTAATGTAAGACACCAGTTGTTGTCTTTTATCTTGTTCAGCAATCTCATCAAGGCTAGCCTGCCTTTGTAGTTCAGCTTCATAAGCCTGAAGTTTTTCTTCATGGCTTAAATCTAGATCATCCCTTTCTTCCAGAGTTTTCCAAATCAGATCTTCTCTGGCCTTCTTGTTGGCTGCAACTAAGCTCTTCTCTAATAATTCAGCTGATTGAGAGATAGGAGAAGGGTTTAGTACAGTCATTGTTGTAACAGTTGTAGGCCTGATGGGATCAGATGTTGGTTGAATGGGAGCAGTGGTTCTGGAAGGGTCAGCAGTTTGAGGTTTGGAAGTGTTAACCCCTGATGGGTTGACAACTGCTGATGGTTTGTCAACTACTGAAGGATTGTCTTCAGTACTTTCTGATTCTTCATCAGAACTTTTGCCATCAGAAGTTTCTTCATTGTGCCTTAGGGATTCTTCAGATGTTTGGGTCTCATCTTCTTTTTCTGCTGCTTCAATCTCTTCTATTGAGACACCAAACTGTTTGGCCAGTTTTTCTTTCCTAGCCTGATCTTTTTGATCTCTTTCAAGGATGGCCACTCTTGCCCTTATCCTGGCTTGGAATGACTCCTTAGGTTCCCTGATCTTCTCCCCCTTTTTGGATTCATCAATTTTAACCCTTGAAGCAGAGGGTTGGGAGAATTGTCCTTGAAGATGAGCAATCTGTTTGCTGTTGAAGTCTATTTTGTTGGACAGATCATTCATCTTGGTCTTGATCACTCCAAATTGATTCTTGATGGACAGCTCCAAGTTAGCTGTGTATGTTTGGAAGTGATTTCTGATGAGAGTATTCATCATGTGGTACAGGGGACCCTCTGGGCTGCATAGCTGGTTCAAGTCTATGCTTGTTTGCCTAGGGAATTGGGTAGGCATTTGTTGTGAAGGGGGTGTTTTTGGGAGATCCTCATGTTGTACAGAGGATGCCACTCTAGGGGTTTTAGGGATTGAGTGGGCTTTAACCTGTGCAGGGGTGACTGGCTTCTTGAGCCTGGATACCCCTGAAACAGGACCTTCAGAAAGTGCCGTCAATTCAGTAGTTAGTGTTTTTGAAACATCATCCAAATTAATGGAATCATCTGAATCCCTGATGTTGCCCTCAATGAGGACTGTCTCAGTTAAATCATGAGCTGAGCCCAACTCAGTTCTCTCATGAACCTCTTGTTCTTGGTTCTGAGGATTTCCTACTTCAGGCATTAAGCCTTCATCAGTAGTTGCCACATCTGAGGTCTTAGCTATGTTACTTCTATCCTCAGATCCACCACTGGGTGGTAACTGAGTAGTGGCAGCCTCAGATGCCCCAAGAGTCTCTAAAATTGGGTTTAAAGACTCTGGTCCACCCTCATCTCTTGGGATAGGGCTAGAGATGTCCACATCCATGTCTGATGTAGTGGTTATGTCCCCTGTTTGTTGTGGTTGTAGGGGACTGACATGATCAGATGGGACCTTCTCTTTTAGCCCAGAGAGAAGTTTGGCAATTTCTATTGCCTCTTGTTCAGAAATTTGTGGGGTTGGTTCAGTAGTTTGGGCAATAGGTGAAAGTTGTTGTTCAGCAGTTTCAAAAGAAGAGTGTGTTTCATATGTTTTTCTAAGTCTTTTTCTTTTGAATAAAATGGTTATGGGTGCTCTTGGTGGGGTTTGAGATGGATGAGACTGAGAGGGTGTTTCAGTCTCACCTATTTGAAGAGCAGACTGCTCATGAGCATGTTCAGGCATCTCAACCTCCTGAACAGCTTTTCTTTTGGGTTGGTGAGTTTTAGTCTTTGTTGGCTTGGGCTTTTTGGCTTGTGGTGGTGTGAGTTTGGAAGATGTGGGCTTCAGGGGGACTTGTTGTTGTTCTCCCTGATCATCTTCTGGCCAGGCAGCCGGTTTGTTATGCCTTGAGTATGCTTGTGATGTTAAAGGATTTAAAGTTGAAATTTTTCCCACAAGCACATCATTACCCAGTTCCCCTATTATGCATTGCATAATGAACCTTGGGTACAACAAAAACTTTTTCTTGGTATTATTGTGATGTAACACCAACTCATTGAAAAATAGTTTTGATGCCCTGAATTTAGTTTCATTCACAATGGAATGAAATATTGGTTGAAAAGTGGAGGGCATCTGGTCATAAGACCCTGTTTTAGGACTCAAACACATAATAATATAATGAAACAAAAGCTTGTATTTTGGTTCAAAATATTTTTTGAAGATTGTAGCATGGGAGAGAGTACCTTGATAACCACACTCAGTCATGGTTAGGTGAATATCAGAATTAGCAACATGGTCAGGGGCAGTTACATCATCCAGACCCAGTCTTGTTGCCAGTGTGGCCGGTGTGATGGTCAATGGTTTCCCTTTTATTCTTGAGTTGAGGGAAATGACCTCATCATCCGTTGTCACCGTCTCAGCATTTGCCCAGAACTCATTCAGAGTTTCAGTGTGAATTGGTGGGTTTATTGTGAGAGCAGTAAAATATTGGGATTTTACGACAAGATCAATGATCTCATCGTATTGGGACTAGCCTTCTTGTTTTTCAAGAAAGGCCCTTTGATTGTGTCCCTGTTTTAGAACTAGAGCCATGTGGTTTGGGTTTTGATCGAACAGTTGATTTGCAGGTTTAGGTTAGTGAGAGAGTTTTTGAGAGAGAAGGAAGGATATTTTGAGTTTGAAAGGATAAGTGTGAGAAAAAGGTATTTATCAGAAGTTTTAACCGCTTGAATCTTCTTTATTAGAAGTTTTTGAACCGCCTTTGGTTAAAAATCTTTTTATCAGAGGTTTTAGACTGATTAGGTCAAACCTCTGATGATGGGAAAAGTCAGATTTGCCCTTTTGACTTAAACTGCTGATGAAGGATTACTTCATCAATAGTTCCCATTTCCTCTTCAGTAGTTTTAACAGCGGATGAGAAATGTTTTTATAAATACTTTTATTCATAACTTCTGAAGTTTATTTTATCAGAAGTTACACACTTTTAAGAAATTATCCCCATACTGATGTTTTGTTCATCAGTAGTTTCTCTCTTTTCAGAAGTTTTGGTTCAGACTTTTGTCTGTTTTGTAAGTGAAAAATGAAAAATTGCAAAATAAGAAAATAAACACTTACAAATTTAGCATCCCAAGCATGGATACTAACTTCTGAAATGTTGATGTGTCAAGGGGTTTTGTGAAGATGTCAGCTATTTGATTAGCTGTTGCTACATGCTTCACCTCAATCTTGCCTTTTTCATAGCAATCTCTTATGAAATGGTACCTGATCTCAATGTGTTTGGTTTTTGAGAACTGTATCGGATTTTGAATGATGCTAATGGCAGATTTGCTGTCTACAAACAAAGGTGTCTTGGTCTCTTTGATTCCATAATCAAGAAGTTGATATTGGAGCCATTGTATCTGTGATGTACAACTTGCAGCTGCAATGTATTCAGCTTCAGCAGTTGAAGTTGCAACAGATGTTTGCTTCTTTGATTGCCATGACACTAGACAGTTACCCAGGAATTGACAACCACCAGATGTTGACTTTCTTGTCATCTTACACCCTGCATAGTCACTATCTGAAAAAGCTGATAACTTGGTATTGCTTGAAGCAGGATACCAAATTCCAAGTGTTGGAGTTCCTTTCAGATATCTGAAAATTCTTTTGACTGCTATAAGGTGTGATTCCCTTGGTGCTGATTGATATCTAGCACAGACACATGTTGAAAACATAATATCTGGTCTAGAAGCAGTTAAGTATAAAAGGGAACCTATCATGCATCTGTACATGGTTTGATCAACCTGTTTTCCTTGATCATCAGGTTCAACTTGTGTGATTGGTGTCATGGGAGTGGAACATGATTTACAGTCATTTAAAGAAAATTTGTTCAATAATTCTTTAACATATTTTGATTGATGTATAAAAGTTCCATTTGTTTGTTGCTTGATCTGCAGTCCTAGAAAGTACTGCAGTTCTCCCATGGTACTCATCTCAAATTTTGATTGCATGAGTTTCTTAAAATCATCACACAGTTTTGTGTTTGTTGAACCAAAAATGATATCATCAACATAAATTTGAACAAGTAAGACATGATTTCCAACATGTTTAATGAAAAGAGTTTTATCAATGGCACCTCTTGTAAAGTTATTTTTGAGTAAAAAGGTGGAGAGTGTATCATACCAGGCTCTTGGAGCCTGTTTGAGCCCATAAAGAGCTTTGTCCAGTCTGTACACCCACTCAGGATGAGAAGGATCCTCAAACCCAGGTGGCTGACAGACATACACCTCCTCTTTCATTTTTCCATACAAAAATGCACTTTTCACATCCATTTGATAAACTTTAATTTTGTTGGAAATGGCATAGGCCAGAAATAACCTGATGGCCTCAAGCCTTGCAACTGGAGCAAAGGTTTCATCATAGTCAATTCCCTCTTCTTGAGAGTACCCTTGAACTACCAGTCTTGCCTTGTTCTTGATTATCATACTAGCTTCATCTTGTTTGTTCCTGAAAACCCATCTTGTGCCAATTGGTTGCTTGTTTGGAGGTAAGGGACAGATTTCCCAGACCTGTTGCTTGTTGAACTGAAGCAGTTCATCTTGCATAGCTTGCACCCAATTATTGTCTTTGAGGGCTTCCTGGTACTTCTTTGGTTCCAACTGTGAAATAAAGGCTGAAAATAGGCAAAAGTTGGAGAGCTGGTTTCTGGTAAGAACACCTGAAGCTATATCACCCATGACTTGATCAAGTGGATGATCTCTGTGTTCAATCAGTTGTTGTAAACCACTGACAGGTGTAGGTGGCTCTTGTTCTTCAAACAAACTACTGAGGTCTATAATATCTGGTTCAGCAGTTTTAGCTTCTTCAGTAGTTGCAGGTGCTGAAGCAGATGTTTGAGTTTGGCCTTCAGTATTTGTTGGATCAGAAGTTTGTGAAACTTCTGATGGTGTTGAAGTTGACTTAATGACTGTTTGAGGAGTCCATGGTGTAGGATCCTCATCTTCAAACCTTTGATCACCATAGTAAGTAGGTTTGAAAGAAGTAACAGTCTTTTCAGGTCCAAAGTGGAAGTTGTCAAGGTCAAAGAGTTCAGCAGGATGTGCTGGAATAAGAGTGTGTTTTGACTCATTGAACTTGACATTCAATGTTTCTTCTACTATCCTGGTGTGAGAATTAAAAACCTTGTAGGCTTTTCTAGTTGAAGAGTAACCAAGAAAGTAACCTGAGTCAACTTTGGCAGCAAACTTTGAAATAGATTCCTTAATGTTCAAGATGAAACATTGACACCCAAAAGCCCTGAAAAAGGAGATAAGGGGCTTCATGCCATGAAGAACTTCATAGGCAGTCTTGGAATGTCTCTTGACCACAAGAACTCTATTCTGAACATAACATGATGTGTTAACTGCTTCTGCCCAAAAGTACAAGGGTAGTCCAGAATCAGCTAACATTGTTCTTGCTCCTTCTATCAATGTTCTGTTCTTCCTTTCTACTACACCATTTTGTTCAGGAGTTCTGGGAACACTGTATTGTCTAATAATCCCTTTGGACAAACAGAATTCATCCAGAGTTTTGTCCCTGAACTCTGTCCCATTGTCACTTCTAATGGCTTTGACAGATAGAGAATATTGTTTCTCTACTTGTAGAATGAAGAATTTGATGATTTCAGCAGCCTCATCCTTGGAGAATAAGAAGAATACCCATGTGAATCTTGAGTAGTCATCAATGATGACTAAGCAGTACTTCTTTTTACCAAGGCTCATGATTTTTACAGGCCCAAATAAGTCCATATGGAGTAGTTGAAGACATGCAGTTGTTTTTGATTCTTCAATAGACTTATAGGAGGACTTATGCTGTTTTCCCTTTAAACAGGATACACAGTGTTCTTGACACTGGTATACTTTTAAGGGTAGACCTCTGACCAAGCCCATTTTTGTGACTTTATTTATGGTTTTAAAGTTCACATGGCCAAGTCTCCTGTGCCAGAGATCTGTTTCTGAAGTTGATGCCCTTGAGAAGAAACAGGCAGTGTTGTTCAATACTTTGTCTTTCTCAATGTCCACTGCATAGACATTGCCACATCTTTTGGCAATCAGCAAAGTATGATCTTCAATAATCTTCTCTATCAAATTCTGGCCTTCTGGTGAGATGATCTTGCATGCTGTCTTTGTGAAAAAGGAAGAATATCCTTTATCACACATTTGTGACACGCTCAGCAAGTTGTATTCAAGGTTTTCCACCAGATTGACCTTGTCAAACTGTATTTTGCCAGAGGAGACATTGCCATGTCCTAGCACATATCCCTTAGCATTGTTCCCAAAGGATACAGATCCTTCTCTTTGGCTGATAAAGTTGTTTATCAGGTATCTGCATCCAGTCATGTGCATAGAGCCTCCACTTTCAACATACCATATGCTGTTTAAGCCCCTGGAAACTCTCTGCACATAAAAGCAAATTAGTTAGATCTAGGAACCCAAACCTGTTTGGCTTTGGGTTTGCTCTTGAGAACAGTTACAGTTTGTTCTTGACCAGGTTGAGAAATCCATGTCTTTTTGGCAATGGATTTTTCATTAAGAACCATGGTGGTATCCTTTTCAGGACCACCATCAACCTTGGTCATCAGTAGTTGTACCATGTTCATTAGATTTTGTATCTCAGCAGTTTGTGAAACTGCTGATGATTCTGGTCTAACTACTGACAAAGAATTTTGAGAAAAAGATTTTGGTTGAGATCTTATCTTTTTCTGAGAAAAGGTGTTTTCAAGTTGTTGTTTCTTGGGTTTAAAGATTCTTTCATAATCATTTCTGATTTGATTTCCCACAACCTGTTGTTTAAATTTTGATTGAACTGAATTCCTTTTCTGTATCTACAAAATTCAGTTTTGTGGTTGAACAGACCACAAATTTCACATTCTTTTGCCTTTTGTTTTTGATCTAAAGGCAAATTTCTGACATTAGTGTAAAGATTTTGCTCATCAGTAGTTTTCAGGGTCTCAACTCCTGATGTAGATGAAACTACTGATGGCTCATTGTCAGATTTTGTTAACACTTCTGAAGTACTTTCTTTAAAAATGCCAGGATTTCTGTTTAGAAAGTTTTCATGGAAGGATGTGCAGTCTTTCCCTTCAGAAGTTTCATTTGAAACAATTCTTCTCCCATCTTCAGTAGTTTTGGGAGAGAAATCTGTTGGTGTTTCAACATGATGGTATCCTATGCCAAACTTAACATTTGAAGCACTTTGTTTGTTCAGCAATAATTGATACCCCTTACAAGATTCCACCCATTTTTCACATGTGATCCTGGTGTCAGCAAGCTCTTGTCTGACATCTCCCAGGTCATTTAGCATGATTTTAATTTGTGCTTGGGTTTCAATAGCTGAGTCAGTTAATTTAGAAACTTCTTTTGTTTTAGCACACAGTTTTCTTTCTAAATCACATTTTATCTGTGTGTATTTTCTTTCTAAATCATTGGCTTTACCTTGTAAGTGCACATTTGTCTCTCTTATGAGAGCAAAAGTTTCTTTGCAAGAATTTGAGCAAAGTTTTGTCAAAGATTCTTTTGATACCTGTGACAATGCAGATTTTGATGTACAGCCTTCAAATGCCATTAAGGCAAAGTTCTTTCTGCCATTGTCTGGTTCTCCCCAGTTGATGTCAAACACTTTGTTGTCTGCATCAGGATTGCACTCTGTGGTGTCAAAAGGGAGACTGCTCCAGTCAACATACCCTGAGGTGAAAAGACTTTGTTGAGAGGGTTGTTGAGGCTGTGGAGGATGTTGAGCAGCTGGAAAGGGAGGGATTGATTGTTGGCTCTGCATCTGTTGAGCAGGCACTTGAACATATTGTACTTGTGGCATGTATTGCTGTTGAGGAGCTTGTGCCTGTACAAAATGAGCACTCCCTTGAGTTCCATTATTCCTATTATAATTGGGGTTATAGTTATTTCCAGATTGTGATTGGTTAAAGCTAGAGCTTCTACACTCTCTAGCAAAGTGTCCCAACTTCTGACACTTGTGACATCTTAATTTAGATTTGTCAAAACCAATTTTTGTATTACTGGTCAATCCTGGAAATTTCCTTCCTGACCTTTTATAAAACTTGTTAGTTTTAATGCTTAGCATGGCCAGTTGGTGTAATATGTCCATTTCTTCTAAGTCATCACTACTAAAGTTTTTCAAATCATCCATGATAAAACATAGATTATCAGCAGTTTGACTTTGGTCATTATTGTCATAACCTGGGAAAGATCTTTCTGATGAGATCCCAGTGGTTATGTCAATATTGTCATAAGATCCATAGGAACAAGTTGGTGAATCTTGTCCCAAAAGTGTTGTACTACCTGGTAGGTAGTCATCAGCAGTTTTACCAGATGATTGTAATTTCTTCTTTTGATCAATTTCTCTCTCAAAAGTAAGTAATCTCCCATGGAGTTTTGTAAGAGTGAGGGAGCTAAAATCTGGTGAGGATCTTAAAACAATGGAGTATGTTTCCCATTTGTCTGGTAAAGACCTTAAAAATCTATGTAGCATAGACACTGTTGTATAGGTCTGACCATTTAACTTTAGCTCAGATATTAATGAGGAGAATCTTTCAAATTGTTGAGTTAAAGTTTCCCCATTAATATGAGCAAATGTTTCATATTGTTGAGCTAAAATCTCTCTGGTGTTGGCAATCACCTCTTCAGTTCCTCCAAACTGTTCTTTAAGACAGTCCCAGAGTTCTTTGGCACTTTCACAATGTAAAAGGCCAGAGTATATCTCATTTGGGAGAGCCATTGCCAACATAGAGAATGCTTTTGCATCTAGCTCAAGTTTTAGGAAATCATCATCTGTATATTCTTTAGGGTCCTTAGGGACCTTAACATTAGTTTCAAGATTAACATTTACTGGTTTGTGAGGACCATATATCACAGATCTCCAACAACCTGTGTTGGTTTGTGACAAGGTATGTGCCATTCTCTTTTGCCATATGTTGTACTCATTTCTCACAAGCATGGCAGGTTTGGTGGCAGAACCAGTATTATGTGGATCCATTTTAAAGAGTATAGATTTGTCAGATGACTCTTTTAAGTGATGGATGTTGATAAAAAGTGAACTTTTGATCTTTTTATTGAGTATCAATAAGAGCTTTGTGTCTGATTCTCAATTTGTTAGATTGATATGTGATCAGATAAACCAATGCTCTGATACCAATTATTGGGATCAGTTTTGCTCTTTTTGCTAAGTAAGAACTTGCTATCTTGACACTTAAGTGTTTAGCAAGCCCTTGTAAATCAGATTATAAGCACAGCGGAACGTATAAGTTAAAGCAACACTTTTTATACTAAGGAAGAGTTATTACTCCCCCTTGATGATTGAAACTAATAAATGACAAGTATTTATTATGAATCCAAGCAGTAAATGAGAATTAGATACTTAGACAGATTCACAATAAATACAGAAATGGAATAGAACAGTGAAAGTGTTTGAAGGATTTTTCTTATAAAAATCAATGTCTAAAATAGAAGGTTGAAGCCTCCTATTTATAGACGATTACATACATGTATCTTGCCCAAAAAGCAAGTACAGAAACAACATAAACAAGTTGCAACATTGTAACTCACAAATACAGCTAAAAGTAATAATAAACAATAAACTACTGATGCAAAAAGGCGGTGGAAAATATCTGATGCTAAGTGCTGATGAATGACAAACTACTGATGAGTAGTTTGTCTTCAGTACTTCTGAAGTGAACTTGTCTGGTTTGGACTTCAGAACTTCTGATGAAGTTTCTTCTTCAGCACTTCTCTTATCTTCTCTTCAGCAGTTCTTTGTTTTCTTTTCAGTACTTCTATACTTAGCCAAAATGACAGAAGTGAATTAGACTAAGGTTTCCAAAAGTGGTTTCACCAATCCTCTTTGTCCTAACACTATTTAAGAGGTTCACCTCTAACCCTAGGGAACAGGTTGGAGCCTATCACACTTTTTGTGTATGTGATGGGAGGAAACTCCTGGCAGTCGCCTCCATCCCTCTTTCTTTTCCTTCTTGTTGTTGCAGATCTGGATCTTAGAGACGGAGAAGACGTTGTGTGGTCACGTTCATCTTCATCATCGCTGGAATATCTACCCTTACAGGTACATGTTTCTTCACATAGGTTAGAGTGAAACATCATAATATTTTAAGGAGTCACGGTTGAAGCTTAATTTTCATTTGACTTCAATGAATATTAGGCAACAACAATCTTGCGCTTCAAAAAAGATGCAAGGTAGCAAACATAGCGGTATGTATTTAAATAAATTTTATTTTTTAGTTTTTTTAATCAAACTATTATCATTATCATTATCAATCTATTTAATTCTGATGCTTGGGAACAGTGTTTTGTCAGCGTTAGCATATTCCGTCAAATTTAACGTAGCAGGGTTAATGGACACGTGTTGGGCCACGTGTTCAGTGCCTAACTCAAAGGCTCAAAGAAACCCTTTCTATCTATATTCACTTGATCTCTCTCACTTCAGCAAACCCTCTCTCTCCATCTCTTTCAATAGCACATCTCTCTCTCTCTCTTTTTCTGTCATGACAACTTTAATCGGAACGGGTTGTGTACAGCAATTTCGCCGTCTATCCTCCGACCGGTTGTCAAGCAACATCGGTCACCATGCTCTAAGATTAATACGATGACTTCCACAGGTTATTTCTCAGATTTGTCATCTGGCTATCTTTTTAAATTTTTTTATGTGCTTTGGGTAGGTTTGACAAACCTTTTTTCCTCCTATCGCTCTTTATTTACAGAGAATAGCCATCTAAACCCGATTTTGAAGCAACATTATCTCTACACGAAGTTCCGGTCACTCCGGTGATGACCGGAGACGCAGATTTGACACCACCGTTTGATCATCTGGTACTTTTTGTGAAATTTTTAGCTGGGTTTTTTTATTTCTTATGATTGAATTTTGTGCATTAATTAAAAAACGGTTCGTGAAGGCCAAAGAGAAGACGGCCTGGATCTCGAATCTTCTTTGTGTCGTGTTCACGTCACCAACTGAAGACAGAGGCGATGGCCGGTGGTTGTAGCCAGGTGTTAGGGAAGATGATATAGGGGTGGCGGCGGTTAGTTGGCTTTTTTAGGGAGATATAAACTTGGCATTTTAGAGAAGCATAGCGACTGAGAGCGATTAATGTTGCTAGAACTTATAACTATTGTGAGGGGGTTTGGTAGGTTTTGGGATGGAATTGTAAGGGGTAAAGAAGACATTGATGTGTACGGTGGGCGCCCGGTCTGATGATTGTGGCGGTGACATTTTACTAATAGTTGTTGGTGTTTAGGGACAATGGTGATAATCAAAGGAGTGAGAAAATGGAAATATCGTTTTGCCTTTACTGTGAAGTGTGACCACTCTCTTTATAAAATTTGACTTTGTGAAATTATTATATAATAAACAGATTATTTGTGACATTATTTTTTCTAGGTTTTAGTTACTATGTCGAATGTTGATACCGTACCGATAACTTAATAATCAAAACGACACCGAAATTATTAAATAATAAACAGATTATTTGTGACATTATTTTTTCTAGGGTTTCAGTTACTATGTTGATACCGTACCGATAACTTAATAATCAAAACGACACCGATTAAATTTCCGCCGCAACGCGGCGTAGAATACCACTGCTTACATTAAAATGTAAGCAAACTATTTATTCACTCTAAATCCCACTATCATATTATTCAGTTGAAATCATATATTGTCAGAAGAAGCACATTTGACTCTTAAGTGATGCACATATCTATGTTAAACCTGTATGGTAAGTCGATTTAGTTGGAACTTTACTTATAGGTGGTTGAACTATTTTGTGGCACAAATCAGAAAGAGTAGTTGTTCAATACTATTTTCAGTAGGTTTTTAACACTTCCTATTTGTGTATGTAATTGGCTGGTTTGGTAAGTGAATGTTAAATGGTCTGAACTGGAAGTGGAAGCAAGGTTGTTGCAACTACTAATAAAGAAGTAGATGCTCACATACCGAATTATCCAACCTTGCCTCATGTAGTTCTGTGTCAAAATTGGTCAAATTTAGGGTTCGTAGGAGGTAATATGCAAAAACTACATGAGGTATGAATATTGGTCAAATCACCTCATCAATAGTGAGAGGTTTTGTATTGAATTTATAATAAAAAATGTACAACATTGACTCCTATGATGGAGTAAATCAACAAGAAATCAGGAAAGGAAGTCTATACATGATGACAGAAGTATTGACTAATAGTCAATACATAATAACTATACATAATGACAAAATTATTGATTAATACCCCCCTTCAATCGAAACGGTGGTGGGCCGAGACGCAGTAAAGTACGAAAATGATCAAATTGGGCAAGCGGAAGACTTTTGGTGAAAATTATCAGCCAGCTGAAGATTAGTTGGAACAAATTTCGTGTATAATTTTCCTGATGTAACAAGCTCACGAACAAAATGATAATCCAAGTCAATGTGTTTTGCTCTTTTATGTGCTACTGGATTTTGTGTCATAAACAACGCACTCTTATTATCACAAAGGATAGTAGGTCGATCTGGTGGCAAGGCTCGTAGTTCACGAAGGAGATGAGTGATCCATATCATTTCTGCAGCCGTGTTAGCCATAGCTCAATATTCAGACTCACAACTGGATCTAGACACAGTAGGTTGCTTTTTAGCACTCCAGGACACCAAGATTACCTCCCAAGAAAATAGAATAGCCATAAGTGGACCTGCGTGTCTCCAAACAACGAGCCCAGTCCGCATCAGAGTACCTAACAAGAGTACTTTTACGAGGGCGAGTAAACGTGAGGCCATAAGCAAGTGTCCCCTTAACATATCCGAGGATGCGTTTGACGGATTGAAAGTGATCAGTCGTTGGAGCATGCAGAAATTGAGAAACTTGATTCACAGCATAAGATAAATTTGGTCTGGTGATAGTCAAATACTGAAGTGCACCAACCAGAGATTGATACAAAGTAGGATCAGAAAATGGCAATCCGTCAGATGTGAAGGAGATAAGTGGAGCCAGAGGAGTGCTAACCGGCTTTGAGTCAAGTAGATCCGCACGAAGAAGAATGTCCCTTGCATACTTGGATTGAGTTAGAAATAACCCATCTTCAGTATAGGATACCTCAAGGCCGAGAAAATAACTTAGATCACCAAGATCTTTGATGGCAAATTCCGTATTTAAGTGAGAAATAAATGAGGCGACAACACGTTCATCATTACCAGTAAGTATAAGGTCATCAACATAGACGAGCAAATACATAATACATGCCCCACGAGTAAAAACAAAGAGAGAAGTGTCAGCACGACTGCATGTAAATCCATAAGCTAAGAGACACTTACTTAGACGTTGAAACCAAGCACGTGGGGCTTGTTTCAAACCATAGAGCGCTTTGGATAACTTACACACATGATTCGGAAATTGCGGATCGACAAAGCCAGGAGGTTGTTCCATAAAGACTGTTTCATTTAGATTGCCATTTAAAAATGCATTTTTAACATCTAGTTGATGTAATTTCCATGAGTTTAAGACAGTAAGAGACAAAACGATGTGCACCGTGGAGGATTTGATAACGGGACTAAAAGTGTGAGAGAAGTCCAATCCCGGGATCTGATTAAAACCTTGAGCAACTAAGCGTGCTTTGTAGCGCTCAATGGTACCATCCGAATGATATTTAATACGAAACACCCATTTAGAACCCACAACATTTGCTGAGGATGGTTGTAACGACCCGAAATTTAACGAGTCATTACGGATTGGTAATCACGACACAATTTACTAATTACCAATTTAATTGATTCTATTTAAAAACATTATTTTTACTTAAACCATACATCCTTTATTTAATTATACTTGGGCCGAGCCCATACAAAGCCAACCGGACACTGGGCCGGGCCCATTCAACATCACCACTAAGCCGGGCCAAGCCGTTACACACTTAATTATCCATCACAGTTTTTAACCACATTGGGCCGAAGCCCATGAAGACCAAAATACTTAATTTACACAACCACTTGACTACCACACTAGGGCCGAAGCCTGTTTTTTATTAGGCCGGCCCAAGGGCCGGTTTTTATTCAACACTTTAACTTGATTTCCCACATTATCGAGCTCGGGTTCCCCATTAACTACTCAACCTGAAATGCATGTTAAAAATACGTTAGCCACAAAGCTAGTGGGTGATGCCAGATTCGTTAAGACACGTTTTATAAAATAATAACAACAATTCTCGTATGGTTCGGTCATTCTAAGGTGGAATATATTTATCGATGGAGCACTTTACAAATGCTTTATTGTGGTTCCAAACTTCTAATTGGTTTAGAAAAATATACCCGTTGATACCGAATGGATCCATTCTACGTGATTTCTATACGACCGATTCTATTAACTCTTTCATGATCATGAACCAATATATCATCAAAACATACGTAAAAACTAACATGCATTCACCCCGAAATCATTTAAACATATGGGGTACATGCACTCACTTTGAGTTATTTCCGAGTCTATGATATCGCTACTTGCTTGGTTTCTATTTTCCACGAGTTCCTGTTACAACACAAATCAAGTTATCACATAAATATAGATAATTATACGTATAGCTGGCCATTACAGCTTAGGCATAATAATCTAAACTAAAAGCTGGCCATTACAGCTTGGCACTCGACCTTAGGGACTCTAGACTCTTACTTACTCAAAGAACAACTTGATCCTCAATTGCTTGGTTATATAATATGTGAGCCGATTGTTTTTGGGTTTGGTTAGGTTGGGTTTTCTTTGGAATAGGAGGTATAGTAGACTTAAAGAAGCAAGTTTAGATGGTTAATAAGATGGGTTGGAGGGGTGTTCATGGTTGCCGATTGGTTTAAGGCTTCGAGGGGTGGTTTGCATGTAACAAGAGAGTGGTTTTGTTGTGAATATTTCGGAGGTATCAAAGCTCACAAAGGAGCCGATGGTTTCATCTTATAGCCCAAGTTCATGCATGTGTATAGCCCTTAGGGTAGTGAGGTGGAAGAACATGGATGTCTTATAGTATTGGGGTGTCCAAGCAAGGGATTTGATGGGAGATTCCCTCAAGGTGGCGGCACACTCATCACCCCTATATGGGCCAACCTTAATCTAGTGTAATGGGCTTGAGGAGCTTTAGGACTTTAGTTTGGGCTATGCCCATTATTCGGCCCACTCTCCATATATATACCGGGTTCTATATTCAAGCCCATCTTTTGGTAATTGGGCCTATACACCCTTTGTCCATACATTTTAATTATCGGGCCTATACACTTATCGGATAAGCCCAATCCTTTGTATCGGGCCTTAATAATGTTCGGCCCATCCGACATAGCTATTGGGCCGAGCTTAATCCCTAAGTAAGTTATTGGGCCCATAGGTGGCCCAATCATAATATTAATTAATTGTTATTAATTAATCTAATTTTTGTTAATAATAACGTTATAATTTTCGGGATGTTACACTCTCCCCCCCTTAGGAAATTTCGTCCCCGAAATTTTTATCTACAGTACCTGATTTTCAAATAGGTGAGGGTAGTTAGCTTTCATCACGTCTTCTCTTTCAAAAGTAATTTCGGGTCCCAGTCTAGCATTCCATTTTACTTGCACAATAGGGATTTTCCCTCTTCTCATCTTTATTTCTTGTCGAGCCATTATCTCTATTGGTTCTTCGGTGAAATGAAGTTGAGGACTAACTTTAACATTGTCTAATGGAATGATAGTTTGGGTTTCTATTATACATTTCCTTAAATTCGAGACGTGGAAAACATCGTGTATTTCGCTTAGCTCCGGAGGTAACTCTAAACGATAGGCTACTGGTCCCACCTTATCCTTTATTCGGTAAGGTCCTATAAAACGTGGATTTAGTTTACCTCTTCTTTGAAATCTTATCACTCCTTTCCAGGGTGATACCTTTAATAGGACATAATCTCCTATTTGAAATTCTAACGGTCGTCTTCGTTTGTCCGCATAACTTTTCTGTCTACTTCTTGCTTCTTCCAATCTTTTCTTGATTTGCACAATCTTATCTGTTGTTTCTTGGATAATTTCTGGGCCCGTAAGTTGGTTTTCTCCGATTTCATTCCAACATATCGGAGATCTACACCTTCTACCATATAACGCCTCAAAGGGTGCAGCTTGGATGGAAGCGTGGTAACTATTATTATACGAAAATTCTATTAACGGTAGATGTGTATCCCAACTTCCACTAAATTCCAGGACACATGCTCTCAGCATATCTTCTAGTGTTTGTATGGTTCTTTCGCTTTGTCCGTCGGTTTGGGGGTGATATGCGGTACTAAGTTTGATTTGTGATCCTAGAGCATCTTGAAATGTTTTCCAAAATCTTGAAGTAAAGTGGCTATCTCTATCTGATATAATCGAAAGGGGTATCCCGTGTCGGGACACAATTTCTTTTATATAGATTTTTGCCAATCTTTCGGTTCCAAAGGTTTCTTGTATAGGTAAGAAATGAGCGGATTTGGTCAACCTATCAACTATGACCCAGATAGTATCATTACCACTTTGTGTCCTTGGTAACTTGGTTACAAAGTCCATGGTAATTTGATCCCATTTCCAGACTGGGATTTCGGGTTGAATTAACAACCCACTGGGTTTTTGGTGTTTCGCTTTTACCTTGGAACAGGTAACACATCGGGATACACATTCTCCAACACTCTTTTTCATACCAGGCCACCAAAAGTTCTTTCTTAAATCTTTGTACATTTTATGGTTTCCTGGATGGATGGAATATTTAGAATTATGAGTTTCTCTTAGAACTAATTCTCTTTGTTCCCCGTATCTAGGTACCCATATTCTTTGATTATATCTAAAAATTCCATCAGTCCTTTCAACTAGTCTTTCATCTTCCCTATTCAAGAGTTCTTCACCTAAGTGAGCAGGTTCTAAAGCTTTTCTTTGACATTCACGAAGTCGGTTTAGGAATTCGTTTATCAGGGTCACTTTAAATGTTTTTTCTCTTAAAGGTCGCTCTTTTCGGCTTAGAGTATCTGCTACAATGTTTGCTTTCCCTGGGTGATATTTGATATCACAATCATAATCACTTAGAATTTCTATCCACCTTCGCTGACGCATATTTAGAAGTTTTTGATCAAAAATGTGCTGGAGACCTTTATGGTCAGTGTAGATGGTACACTTGGTCCCGTAAAGATAATGTCTCCAGATTTTTAACGCCAAAACTATAGCTCCTAATTCTAAATCATGCGTAACATAATTCTGTTCATGCTTCTTTAACTGCCTGGAAGCATATGCTACAACCTGATCTTCCTGCATCAACACACATCCTAATCCCTGCTGGGACGCATCACAATACACAGTAAAAGCTTTTCCTTCTACTGGCAAGGTTAACACTGGGGCATTACATAATTTTTCTTTTAAAACTTTAAACATTTATGTTTTTACACAGTGACATGTCCGAATAGTTTGTTAAATTATAAGTTAACTTATAATATAGTACCACTTATAATCTTTATTTCGTTACTACTTGTCAACTTCCAACCTTCAATTTATAACACTTGATATTACATCCAAATATAAACTATTTTATAACAAAATTTTTGGATGTTTACCGCTTACATTTTTATCGTCACATAATCATACCATATCGCCTAGCCATTACCATCACAACCATACTAGCATACTACCATTACACACACATACATTACCACATAGTTCTAAATTATCACAACACATATACTACCACAACACAAACACATAAACCCATTATTTATCCCTCACCACCACCCTCGCCCCAACCCTTACCCCATCGCCCTTCGACCCCCTTCAAGCGAAAGGGTACTTAGATTCGTCGATCAATTGTTTGGATTGGAACCCAAACCTTTTGATCAACTTTCTCAATTCTTCCGTCGCATTCAAAGCTTGATCCCTTTGTGTCTTCATGCGGTAATAATTCTCTACAAGCTCGAGATAATCCTTTCTTGGTACGAAGTCGTGGGCTTGAAATGGAACGTTATTATGATTAAACATAACGGCTTCGTAGTAGGGGTCTATCGCGGGAGTGGAATGGGCCATTGGGTAATGGGCCGCGGGGTAAGGACCCGTTGGGACTTGGGCCACATTTTGCGGTTGTTGGGCCGTGGGGTATTGGCCCAAAAAGGGTGATGGATATGGGTTTAGGTTACTCGATCCTTCCATAGACAAATTACTTGACGCGCTCATGAAGTCTTGCAATGGCGGGCTCGGGTAATAGTAAGGAGATGATCCGAAGAATGGCATCTCGGGAATGACCGGATCGAGTTTGGAGTAGGTGAGGATAGGCTCGGGGAGAGGACCGATTACGCCTACCTCCCCCAAGTTAAGCTCCACCCCATTGTTACCCCATGTCAAACCCGGGATTTCATTTGCTAGTGCTTGAATGTCGGGGAAGCCTAGACTCTCGTTATCTTCTACCACTTCTTCGTTCCTTATTTCTCCCTCTTCCAAATCCATTGGGGCCTCGCCCCGTTCACCTTGTCCTTCTAAAGTCCATTCTTCCCCACGAGTCATTCTATTACAAATAATCATCACAACAAATATGGTTAAGTTAGTTCTATAATTTCCCCACTACACCCGAACCCGAGCTCTGATACCAACCTGTAACGACCCAAAATTTAACGAGTCATTACGGATTGGTAATCACGACACAATTTACTAATTACCAATTTAATTGATTCTATTTAAAAACATTATTTTTACTTAAACCATACATCCTTTATTTAATTATACTTGGGCCGAGCCCATACAAAGCCAACCGGACACTGGGCCGGACCCATTCAACATCACCACTAAACCGGGCCAAGCCCGTTACACACTTAATTATCCATCACGGTTTTTAACCACATTGGGACGAAGCCCATGAAGACCAAAATACTTAATTTACACAACCACTTGACTACCACTCTAGGGCCGAAGCCCGTTTTTTATTAGGCCGACCCAAGGGCCGGTTTTTATTCAACACTTTAACTTGATTTCCCACATTAGCGACTACTCAACCTGAAATGCATGTTAAAAATACGTTAGCCACAAAGCTAGTGGGTGATGCCAGATTCGTTAAGACACGTTTTATAAAATAATAACAACAATTCTCGTATGGTTCGTTCATTCTAAGGTGGAATATATTTATCGATGGAGCACTTTACAAATGCTTTATTGTGGTTCCAAACCTTTAAGTGGTTTAGAAAAATATACCCGTTGATACCGAATGGATCCACTCTACGTGATTTCTATACGACCGATTCTATTCTCTTTCATGATCATGAACCAATATATCATCAAAACATACGTAAAAACTAACATGCATTCACCCCGAAATCATTTAAACATATGGGGTACATGCACTCACTTTGAGTTATTTCCGAGTCTATGATATCGCTACTTGCTTGGTTTCTATTTTCCACGAGTTCCTGTTACAACACAAATCAAGTTATCACATAAATATAGATAATTATACGTATAGCGGGCCATTACAGCTTAGGCATAATAATCTAAACTAAAAGCTGGCCATTACAGCTTGGCACTCGACCTTAGGGACTCTAGACTCTTACTTACTCAAAGAACAACTTGATCCTCAATTGCTTGGTTATATAATATGTGAGCCGATTGTTTTTGGGTTTGGTTAGGTTGGGTTTTCTTTGGAATAGGAGGTATAGTAGACTTAAAGAAGCAAGTTTAGATGGTTAATAAGATGGGTTGGAGGGGTGTTCATGGTTGCCGATTGGTTTAAGGCTTCGAGGGGTGGTTTGCATGTAACAAGAGAGTGGTTTTGTTGTGAATATTTCGGAGGTATCAAAGCTCACAAAGGAGCCGATGGTTTCATCTTATAGCCCAATTTCATGCATGTGTATAGCCCTTAGGGTAGTGAGGTGGAAGCACATGGATGTCTTAGAGTATTGGGGTGTCCAAGCAAGGGATTTGATGGGAGATTCCCTCAAGGTGGCGGCACACTCATCACCCCCATATGGGCCAACCTTAATCTAGTGTAATGGGCTTGAGGAGCTTTAGGACTTTAGTTTGGGCTATGCTCATTATTCGGCCCACTCTCCATATATATACCGGGCTCTATATTCAAGCCCATCTTTTGGTAATTGGGCCTATACACCCTTAGTCCATACATTTTAATTATCGGGCCTATACACTTATCGGATAAGCCCAATCCTTTGTATCGGGCCTTAATAATGTTCGACCCATCCGACATAGCTATTGGGCCGAGCTTAATCCCTAAGTAAGTTATTGGGCCCATAGGTGGCCCAATCATAATATTAATTAATTGTTATTAATTAATCTAATTTTTGTTAATAATGATGTCATAATTTTCGGGATGTTACAATGGTCGTGGAGCCAATGTCCACATATGATTGTGTTTCAATGCCTCTAATTCGTCATGCATAGCGGCCAACCATTGAGGATCTTTCACTGCAGTTTTGACACCCTTTGGTTCTTTGGCTGAGAGTAAGGCTTGGTGAAGGTGATGGGTTGCTAGGGAGGCAAAATCCGCTTGATGTTTTGGTTTGAAAATACCGGCCTTGGATCGTGTGGTCATTGGATGAATGGAGGTGATGGGAGGCATAGGTGATTGTGTTTCGGTGGAGATAGGTTGGGGATCAATGGGAAGTTGTTGGTCCAAGGATGTAGAGGGGATAGTGTGAGGTTGCGGATCAGAAAGGGAATGAGGTTGGGCCGATAATTGTGGAGAATGGATGAATTGGGCCATAGGTGGTGTAAGGTGATGTTGGGCTAGAGAGTTTGGGGTGTGGTTATCAGGTTGGGCCAAAGGTGATGTATTGGACTGAGTTGTTGGTTCATCAGTAGGATGTTTGCATAAAGTGCAAGAGGATGGGGCAGGAGGTATAGTAGAGCCAGGTGTTGAAATATGAGATGGTGCAACAAGTGTTGTAGTTGTTCGGGTAGTATCATCAATGAAGGATATGAGCTCCAAACTAGAGAGATCCGAGTTGGAGGCAGATCCATGAAATGGAAAACCGACTCATTAAATCTTGCATGACGACTAATAAACACATGCGAAGTTGCAACATCAAGACAACGATATCCTTTATATTGAGAGTTGTACCCAAGAAAGGTGCAAGGAATGCTTCGTGGTTCCAGTTTGTGTATCGAGTAATCACGTAAGCATGGGAACACTTGACACCCAAATACCCGAAAATTACCATATTGAGGATCTGGATTAAAAATTAATTGAAACGGAGACTTGTTATCTAATAATGGTGTGGGTAAGCGATTAATGATGAAAGTGGCCGAGATGGAGGCATCTACCCAGTAACATGCTGGAATATGGCCATTAAATAACATTGCAAGTCCGGTTTCAACAATATGACGATGCTTCCGTTCTGCTCGACCATTTTGTTGAGGTGTATACGGGCACGAAAGGCGATGAAAAGTACCATTATCCTCAAAAATTTTACGTACCCGGTGGTTTACAAATTCTGTACCACCATCACTTTGGAACACTTTTATCTTTCTTGAACATTGTGTTTGAACAAGATTAATGAAAATAGGCAAAACAGAATAAAAGTCTGTTTTAGATTTGAGCGGGTATAGCCAAGTGAACCTGGAAAAATCATCAATAAAAGCCACATAATATCGAAAACCATCCGTAGAGCAAATAGATGCAGGGCCCCATAAATCACAATGTATCAAATCTAAAGGATAAGCGGTACGCTTAACATTAACATTAAAAGATAACTTTTGTCCTTTTGCAAGTTGACACGGAGTGCAAATAATTGGTTTGGGTAACAAAGAAGTAATAGACAAAACACCCAATTTATTTAAACGTGAAATAATATCAAATGAGACATGTCCTAAACGAGCATGCCAAAGTTCAAAAGAAGCTTTATTTGAGACTCCAGTAGCAACGAGAGCTTGTGGTTCATTCTTGAGCACATAAAGACCATTCACGCAGCTGCCTCTAGCGAGTACCTGTTTTGTTTGCCGATCCTGAATAGTAAAGAATGGTTGAGAAAATAACACATCTACCGGATAGTCCGTGGTTAATTTGCTTACTGATAAGAGACGCTTTTTAAGATTTGGAATAACCAAAACATCCTTGAGAGGGATATTATTTGAAATAATAGTGGAACCAATGTGAGTAATAGGAAGTTTGTTACCATCACCAAACATAAGATGTACCTGGATATGGGGCTGCATGATTCAGATCTGCACACTCAGGAGCCATGTGATCGGTAGCACCCGAGTCAGCATTCCAGTCACATGGCATTGGGCATGAAACGCCTTTGCCAAAGATTCATCAGTGGGTGCAGCTTGATTGGCATACGTATGCAAGTTAGGACAAGAAGAGGCATAATGGCCATTAGTGCGACAAAGTTGGCAGTGAGGAGGTCTACGAGCAGATCCGCGACCCCTACCACCAGCATAAACGCCTCGAGATCCAGAGCCTCGGGATCCAGATCCACGGCCCCTGCCCTGCTGAAAAGAAGAGGACCGATTCTGTTGAGCATGAAAGGCAACAGGGGCAGGCGAGCCATGGAGAGAGTTCAAAAAAAGTTCATGACTTTCGGTCTTGTTGACTAATTCACGAAATGGTAAGGTGGGTGTGATGGCTCGAATAGAAGTGGAAAAATTCTCATAAGATGGTCCCAAACCACAAAGAAACCAATGGTTTTTGTGAATGTCTGCAACAGGGTGTCCTATTGCAGCCAATTGATCACATAAACTTTTAAATTTGCGACTGAAATCACTAACCGAAGAGGTACCTTTAGTGAGTTGACGAAGAGAATCACGCAACACATGAATGCGTTCAACCGAAGAGTTGCTGTAGGCTGCTTCAAGGGCAAACCAGATCATCCGAGCATTAGTGAGGCCGATTACTTCACCAGCTGCTTGTTTAGAAAGGGATGATTTAAGAAAAAGAATTGCATGCTGTTCAGAATCGACCCATTTAGCATATTCAATGTTTGACACGACTTTGTCTTCAACAGTAATGGTTTGAGGAGGAGATGAAGAGGAGCCATCAATGTGCTTCAATAGCTTTTGATAGATGAACAGGAGCTTAATGTTGTCTCGCCATACCAGATAATTTTCAGAGGTGAGTTTGGTAGACATAAAATGGAAAAGGGAATTGATGGAAAAGGAAGAAGAGGTTGTTTCAGCAGCCATAACAAAAAGATACGAAAGGTGGGCAGTGGTCCAGGAAAGAAAAATGGAGGAATTTTTAGAGAAGATGAAAAGAGGCTGATACCATATGAATATTGGTCAAATCACCTCATCAATAGTGAGAGGTTTTGTATTAAATTTATAATAAAAATGTACAACATTGACTCCTATGATGGAGTACATCAATAATGAGAGGTTTGTATTGAATTTATAATATAAAATGTACAACATTGACTCCTATGATGGAGTAAATCAGCAAGAAATCAGGAAAGGAAGTCTATACATGATGACAAAATTATTGATTAATATGAGGGATGCAAAATTTTTGAAAGGTTTACTTGATAAATAGGTATATGTGTAAAATATATAAGTGGTATGTAGTTTCTGGCTTTAAATAAAGCATATTTGGTTGTACCTAGACACACACCTCAGATTCATTATGTGTGCCTGTCGCCCCTTGGGTTTTGGGACTAAATTGCCTTGAAGCATCACGCGCTATTAAAACCAAGCTCCGAATTGGAACTTAAAACTTATATGATGGATTGATGATTCTATAATTGCAGGAGGATGTTGAAAGGGATGAGGCGTATGCCAAATGACATTGCAACTCTTGACCCCTGTAAGGTTTTGTTATAATTTATAGTTTGATTTTTTTTTGTTCAATTGAAAGTTTTTGTACAATTTTCTTGTGAAATATTTTTAGCAAGAAAAAGATACATTTCTTCCTGTTGAGTTGAATACTCCAAGCAGACAACCAACTAATTATGCCCGCAAGACGTTAACCGAGAAAGAAATTCCTCCATTGGTAATTACTTTTCTACCCTTCTAGTATTACTTTTACCAACATAAATTGAAGATTACAATTTTTTTAGTTCTATAAGATTTCTCGCAGCACCCACCTGCACAGTGCACAAGAACTTATTGCAATGATGTTGAATGGAAGTTCAAACATATTTTTTGGGGTGGGTATTTTATTCATTTCTTCATTTGATTTTTCATTCAAATCTATTACTAGTCGCATATAACATATTATATTCATATTTCTTGTTTTGCTCTTTTCATGCAGGGCAGCCCAAACGTCATCTTCAATGCATATCACGTGGTTTTATATCAACCCTTAGATGTTAAAGTTAAATATCCCGAATGCATCAACAATGTCAAATCTCCTACTTTTTATGTACCTTTTATTCTTGTTCGCACTCTTATAGAAGTTTATGTCCTTCTGTTTTATGGATAACAATCCAAAAGCCAATATCTAATTTCTAGATGTTGCTTTGAGGAACATAAGTGGATTATACTAACTAATGTTCTTTTAATTAATAGTATATGGAGGATTACAATATTGCCCACTTACATGAAAATGAAATGACAACTTTACCCATCCAGTACCTATTATATAGTAGTATAGATATATTAATAACCTTTCTTTATGTAAACTTATTAATGCCACATTTAACTATATAATTATTTGTCTAAATATATTTATCAAACAATTTTTCTTAAAGAAAAAGTTTTCTTATCATAACATTTCAAATAACTTAGGTTGACAAATCTAATATTTACTACTTTTGGATCCATTGCCCTTGAGGCAGTTCGCTTTTTGGAATTCCGTTTGCCTTCGACACTTTTGGATCCCTTGCCCCTGAGGCAGTTCGCTTTTTGGAGCGGGTGCAGAAGGTGATCCACAGTGACTCGCAAAGCCCGAGGAACCAAGGGTTTGTATTTAGTAGAATAGGGTTTGCGATTCAAAAGGGGATAGCGGCGCAGCTTGTTGCTCGCTTACCCATTATCCAGATGTAACTTGGTTATTATTTGGTATAAATATGAATGAGAATGATCATAAGATATGTTTGTTATGTAAAGTTATAATTAACTTATTTAGAAAATTTGCGAATGCTACAGTGAATATGGCAATGGACATAATAAGAATACATTGATTTCTTTTGTTGGCTACTTTGCCAATTTTTGAAGCACTTTATATATCACTTACCCATGACCTCTTGGTCTAGTGGTATGGTGTCTCATCTTATAAATGTGAGGTTGTGGGTTCAAATCCTTGCAAATACAAGGTTATGTGGAAATAAGGTGGTATAAAATTTTCCGTTCAAAAAAAAACTTTATATATCACTTATTGAGAATCATTTTAGAATTATGATGTAAGTCTGTTAGCACAAAGTAACCTTGGAATATGTTGTATATATCACTTATTGAGAATCATGCTGGAATTATGATGTAAGTTTGTAAGCACAAGTGCACAACGTACCCTTAAAATATGTTGGAACGAGCATCTATGCATTTTGGTGGCCGATTAAATCAATATGTTGGAGCCATTGGGATGGTGGCCCAATGGTAGAAGCAAAGCTTCTAAGAACACCTAAGGGGGAGGTCATGGGTTCAAGTCCCACAAGGAGTGAAATTTGCCGTTCAAAAAAAAAAAAAAATCAATATGTTGGAACGAGCATCTATGCGTTTAGGTGGCCAATTAAATCAAATGACAAGTGATAATATGCATAGGTGGATCAATGTCTTAAAAGCATATATTCATATGATAATGTTCAGGTGTTATTCTAAGCATGAACTTCCACAGCAATTTTGTTACACATCCCTACTCACCATCAAGATATTAATATATTTTATGCATTGTACCCTTAATATTTTTGTCTATTCCAACTTTATAGTGAGTGCTACTAAATCTTCGGACGGAAAAGTTAAAGGTGTTGGATCAAGTAGTATAAATCTTTGCATTTGGTGTTGTATTAACCATACATAGTTTCGTGTTTTGATTTTCAATAAGATTTTATACTAGGTGCAATCGTTGTAGGTTGGTTGGATGTTGACATGTTCCAAACGGATTTATGACCGAAGTTTTCCATATTATAGGTTTGGGTTTGCAAATTGATTAAGAAATTAAATTCATGATGGGGACATGAGATTTACATATTCGCTACAAAGTTTAGTGGCAACTTAATATTTGTCTTTATGGATTTCCCTCTACAGAATTTCATAATTCTATGTTTAACCTTTCAAAACATAGTATTATATTTACCCACTTGATATCTAAAATAATAAAATCCCTCGCTTATAAGTTTTTTTCTTTTCTAAATGAAAAAAAAAAATTGAAGAAGGTGAACAAAAGCAATAACAAGAATATTTCTAGTTTCATAATGTAATTAGTAAAAAATGATTAATATTAATATTATTTATATGGTGAATGGAATTCTTTTTATTGCATTGTACAATGGTTACAACCTATATATATATACAAAGTACAGAGAAGACAAATTAATATACAAGAGTGATTTAAGCATTGCAAATAAGGAAAATGTTGAATATAATAATTGTGATAATTGAGCCATGATTGTATCCTTGAAATCAGCCCCAATTAGTTAATGGGAATTTGTATTCCTTATACGCCCCCGCAAGATGGAGGATCCATCGGATACGCCAATCTTGGACCTATTACGTAGAAATGGTGCTCGCGTTAACGGTTTAGTGAGCATGTCCGCAAGTTGATCTTGAGAGCTAATATGGAAAACCCGTAACTGTCCAGCCGCAATTTGCTCTCTAACAAAGTGATAGTCGAGTGCTATATGTTTCATCCGTGAATGATAGACAGGATTGGCGCACAGATAGGTGGCACCCGTATTATCACAAAATAAAGTAGGAGTCTTCGTTGGAGTACAACCAAGTTCATTCATTAAATTCTTAGTCCAAGTAATTTCTGCTGCAGCGTTTGCTAAAGCTTTATATTCTGCTTCAGTTGAGGAGCGCGAAACGGACTTTTGACGAGTAGACTTCCATGAAATAATATTCGTACCTAGGTAGAGCATGTAGGCAGTGGTGGACCGACCAACATCATGTACACCGCCCCAATCCGAATCTGAGAAGGCCGAGAGATCGAGCGAGGAATTTCGGTTTAGGAAAAGGCCATGATGAATGGTGCCTTTTAGATAACGAAGAACACGCTTGAGAGCCTGCCAATGTGTTTGGCGAGGGTGGTGCATGAATTGGGAGAGTTTGTTAATAGCGAAGGAAATATCCGGGCGAGTGAACGCTAGATATTGAAGAGATCCTACGAGCTTCCGATATGGTGTTTCATCAACCGTAGGGGAAGAATCAGAGGCGGATAAAGGTTCCGTGGCATTGAGTGGAGTAGTAACATCTTTTGCGCCATCCATTTTAAATTGTTGTAATATGTCTTGGATGTAGCGATGTTGGGACAAAAAGAGACCATTTGGTGTGGGAATGACTTCAACACCTAGAAAGTGATGAAGCATACCAAGATCTTTAATAGAAAACTTTTGACTTAAGGCCTGGATAAAATGATTAAGGAATTGTGAGTTGTTGCCCGTAAGAACTATGTCATCTACATAAACCATGAAATAGCAAGTAATATCATGATGTTGGTAGATGAAAAGGGAGGCATCGGCTAGGGATTTACGAAATCCAAAGCGAAGAAGAAAGTTTGCAAGCTCAATGTACCAAGCACGTGGGGCTTGCTTTAAACCGTATAAGGATTTTTTTAGCTTACAAATATGATTAGGATATTGTGGGTTAACATAGCCTGGTGGCTGGACCATGAAGACATCTTCATGAAGTGTTCCATGAAGGAATGCATTATTAACATCCAATTGACGCAAGGGCCAATTTTTTGTTAGTGCAATTGAAAGGATTGTCCGAATGGTGATTGGTTTAGTTACATGACTAAATGTGTCAAAGTAGTCCTTTCCATGTTGTTGGAGGAACCCTTTTGCTACGAGACGAGCTTTGTATTTTTCAATGGAGCCGTCGGGGTTGCGTTTAATCCGAAAAACCCATTTGCAACCAATCGGTGTATGATATGTAGCGGGAACAAGTTCCCACGTTTGGTTTTGAAGGAGCGCGTTGAACTCCGAGTCCATAGCAGCGCGCCAATGTGGGTCCTTAGAAGCTTGGTTATGAGTGGTAGGTTCAATAGTAGGCGGAAGAGGGTGGAGAGTCGTGTTGTTGACTGTGTGAGAATTATAATATTTCGGGTTTGGTTTTCTGTTGCGTTGAGGCCGAGAAGGAACGGGAGGAGGAGAAGGGATGGGTTCGGGGTGGGGGTGGAGGTTGTGGAGGCTGTAGAGGGTGCGAGTGGCGTATCATTTGAAATGGAGTTGGAGTCAGGTGTGATAGCTGGTGCATTAGTAGGTGATTCGGGGTTGGAGTCGGTGGAGTTGGAGGTGTTTGTTAGGTTGGAATTGGCTGATGGAGTGTGTTGAGATGATGTGTTGGGGTCGTTAGATGTGGTAGGGGTAGAATGTGAGTTGAGATTGGAAAAATGGGATGGTCTTTTATAAACATTAGGTAGAAAAGAATCAGCGGTGGGTAGGGAAATTGGAGAATTACCTTGGGTAGTAAATGGGAAAATGTGATCAACAAATTCGACATGGCGGGAATGGTATAGACGATGAGACTTGGGATCATAACACTTATAGGCGGACTTTGAGGATGAGTAACCAAGAAAAATACATTTAGATGAACGAAGATGTAGTTTGGACTTGGCATAGGGGCGAAGCCATGGAAAACACAAACAACCAAACGGTTTGAGTTTAGTGTAAGTAGGTGATGTTTTGTATAGTTTTTCAAAAGGTGACATAAATTTAGGATTTTTGTGGGTAGTCGGTTTATAAGGTGAACCGCGATTTGAAACGCGTGAGACCAAAAGGTAAGAGGTAGATTAGCATGGTAAAGGAGGAACAGCCCGGTTTCAACGATATGTCGATGTCGTCGTTCGGCGACTCTATTTTGTTCCGGAGTATGTGGAGGGGTAGTAAAATGCGAAATACCATTGTTTTGAAGATAGGAAGTAAGACCTATGTATTCGCCTCCATTATCCGAAAAAAGTGACACTAGTGGTGTGCGAAAGAATTTTTCGACTAGTGTTTTAAATTGTGGAAACAATATAGAAACGTCCGATTTCTTTTTAATAGGATATAGCCAAGTATACTTAGAGTAGTAATCGACAAAAATAACATAGTAGGAATAGCCATCATTAGAGGTTTGTACCGGTCCCCAAACATCCGAGTAAACGAGTTCAAGTGGTTTAGACACAATAAAAGAGTTTTCACCAAATGGCAATTTATGGCTTTTATTTAGAGAACATGCATCACAATGAAATAAACTATTGGACATATTATTGTACGCAAGTCCTAATTTATTTAGTAGGCGTTTTAGAACTTGAATGGATGGGTGTCCAAATTTGTGATGCCAAGAAAGAAGCGAGCTAGACGCCTTGGTGCTTGAATTAAATTGCATAAGAGGTTGACGGGAGTTCGGTGTTGCATAGTAGACGTCGTTAATGTTCACTCCCCGCATTAGGTGCGCCCCCGTGCGAAGATCCTTAACCAAAAAATGAAAAGGAAAAAATTCAACAGAAACTTTGTTAGTTTTGCAAAGTTTGGCGACCGAAATAAGATAATTACGAAGTTTAGGAACAAGTAGAATATTGTTTAATTTTAAAGAGCGAGATGAGGTGGGAATGGATGAATGACCAATGTGAGAAATGGAAAGAGTTTGGCCATTACCTAGAACGATCTCATCCGGTCCCCCGTATTCGGAAAGGTTGTGCACAAAAGCTTGGTCGGGAGCAGCATGATCGGAGGCCCCGGTGTCAAACATTAGTGAGGATGATGAACTCGCCATGGATGAGTTGACTTGCGGATTGGAGGATGACTTCGTTACAGTGATGTTGTTATTTTGCAAGAACCGAGCAAGCTTCCTACAATCCTTGGTGTCATGGCCTGGAATATTACAAAACTGACAAAAAAAATTGTTACGGTTAGTGCGATAATTGGTAAGTTGGCCTACAGTGGTATTTGGAGCCGATGTGGGTCGCGGCCCATAATGATGGGTCCGGTTTGATGAACGGCCTGCATGGTGAGACCCGAAGGTGTTGGGCCTATTAGATTGGTTTCTGGTTGCATTGGTGTTGGTTTGACGATAGGTATTGTTGACAGTGGTAATCATGGGAGTCGGCTTTGATTCAAGGAGAGTCCTTTCATGATCAATAAGTTTTTCATAAAGATCAGGGAATGTAATAGAGGTGTGCAAGGTCTTTAAGGCTGCTGTGATTTCTTTGTAGTCGTCACCGAGATGAGCAAGGATGTGAGCGGTGAGGTCGTCATCATCAATTGGTTTTTGTGCAAAAGCCAACTCGTCTGCTATGGCTTTCATTTCATTGAGGTAATCCGCTACGGGTCGAGAGCCTTTGCTTGTGGTGGCGAGCTTAGTGCGAAGTGAGATGATTCGAGAGCGAGAGACACTTGCGTAGCTCTCCGTTAGGCGTTGGAAAAGCTGCCTAGAGGTCTCTGCAGATGAAACGAGAGGTTGTATAGTGTCGGAGCAACTGCCAAGTAGAGCACCCAGGAGGATTTGATCCTGGCGAAACCAGGAACGGTAGTTTGGGTTGGGTTTTCCTTCAAGTATTATATGAGGTGGGTCTGTGAGGCCATCAACGAACTGTTCAAGTTCAAGCCCTTTGAGAGTGGAAAGAACTTGTTTTCGCCAAGAGGGAAAATTATTGGAGGTGAGTTTGATTGGAAAGTTTGTGTGAGTTGATAACTCAATAATAGTGTTGCTGGAAGATGCCATTGCAGTAGGATGTTGAGAAAAAAAAAATTGAAAAAAAAAGGGATAGGATCGAATGGTTCTCAGAGGAGATTTGAAGCTCTTGATACCATATGGTGAATGGAATTCTTTTTATTGCATTGTACAATGGTTACAACCCATATATATATACAAAGTACAGAGAAGACAAATTAATATACAAGAGTGATTTAAGCATTGCAAATAAGGAAAATGTTGAATATAATAATTGTGATAATTGAGCCATGATTGTATCCTTGAAATCAGCCCCAGTTAGTTAATGGGAATTTGTATTCCTTATAATTTAATCTAAAAGTAAATTTATTAAAAAATTTGAAACATGTTTAGGAAAGTTTATTTATATTCAAGTAAAGTGTTGGTAAACACTGATTTTTATACACTAATCTAAATTTTTGGATGTTTTTATCGTAATAATTAATGTATATAATGAATGTTCATGTTCATTTTTCTTCTATTAGAATAGCTATAGTATTATTCTTTTGATTTTAGTCTTTGTTTTGTGAATTTTGTCAAATCAAACTTACTTGGTTGATATATACATTATTGTGTTACATTAAAAGCTTTATATACTTTTGCATTCAATCAAAATTCATATCAATTGGGTTACCTAATATTCAATAAGTATAACAACTTGCATACTACAATATTGATATTTGTTTTTCATTTTACTTTTGTATGAACCGTGTGACAAACGAGTTTCTAACCTAGTACTTAATAATCAAATTCATAAGAATCTAGATAAACCCACATGCAAGCATTTCGTATAATCTATACTACTATATAATGTATTCTGGACGGGCAAAATCGTCATTTCATATTCAATTACATGGACAAATATGTAATTTCATTAGATTGACAAGACAAACTTAATATACAATTTAATATAAGTCAATTTATTTATAATTTATAATAATAATAGAAGGTTGCCATTAAATATTACTAAATGTGATAATTAAATATCTAATAAAACTAGAAGAACTACCAAAAGTTATAATGAAGATCAAGAGTTTTGCATGATGCTTCTCTATTTCTTTACCATATAAATTTAATTAAAAACAATGAAAGAAAATATAAATTTAGAGTTCATAATATTAATATGAAATTGAATTAATTAAATGGCAACTCATTTTCTTCTACTCTTGAGTTTGGGCAATTCTTATTAAGATAACTTGTTTGTCAAAACCTTTGAAGCCCTCAAATCCATTGCCGCTTTCCCTCGTGTTTGTCGTATTTTTTTTTGAAGCCGATTACAATCAAGGCCACCAATTATTGTTGTCGGTTTGTCACCCTCGTACAACACCATCACCACCCCTAGCAACCACTGAAACCATAACCACCACTATCGTCGCTGTCGCCAACCACCACAATTTGTTCACCGTGTTGTTTCTTATTTACCGTCGTCATTAGAGTATTCGTAGGAGTCATGACCATCGCAGTTATTACTAGATATTCATATTGGTTCAAGTTTGTTATCAATATCCGTGCTTAAGAATACATGTAATTGTTGAGACTAAATGGATATTGAGGTAATGTGTTAAGAAACTTATTTTTCAACTTCTTTGGCGACAAAATAAAAAAATGGTCCGAAAAGTGTCCACTACATTAAATGAGCACATAGATAACTCGCCTTTTTTTCTCAAACCATTCCGGGTTGAAAACGAGAATCGGGTTCTTTTAATAAGGATTAGAACCGGTTTTAGCCAAATCGGCACAAGCTGAAAACCAGGATAGGCAAAAAAATAAACCAAACCAAACCTAGCGGATTGGGGTTGAGGAAACTACGACTTTTTTTTCTTTTTCTTTTTATTTTTGCGACATTTGAGTTTTAGCTTTTTATTATTAATGTTATTATTACTATTTTGTCTACATTTACATTTAAAATCGGTGTGTCCCGCAGCAAAGCGCGGGGTTGCTTCTAGTTTATTGTATGAACTTTTGAGTTTTCCCGTTCGTCCAACCTCAGTATTAGCCCAATTTGGATGTCATACTTGCAATAATTGAATAAACAGTTTTAGGTAACTATTCAATGGTTATTTTATTGGACCCTATTGGCTATACACACAATGATTTGAATCACTTAATGGGTTTGTTTCAATTTAATTAATTTGGGTTAACTAAGGTTACAAAAAGAAAATGATAACCAATTTTAAGTTAAATCAGATGTTTTTAGTTTTCAATAGATTTTGGTTCAGCTTTGTTTGTTTTTTGGTTTGGATTTGGTGAACGGTTTAGTTATTGCTCACTCCTAGATATCGTTAATCACGTAGCACACAAAGATTTTTAAAATAAAAAAAATAGCAATACTTTTACTCAAATTAAAGATAATAAAATCCTCATTATTATGATGTAATTTTTTTTTATGAAAGTATTAACACATGCAAAAAATATGACTATTTAAAAATAATGGGGGATGGTTTTGCTTAAAATAAGGAAAAGAAGTTTAACTATAAGACCATGTGTAGTCGGGCGCGATTTGGAGCCTTAATTCACCCATATCGCCCCAAACACCACTACGGGGGGGCGCTATGGGGCGCTATAAATTATTTCCAAAAGTCACAAAATGGGTGTCAGGGGCCATGCTTATAACGCCATATTATGTTTGGTTTTTGTGCCACTTTTTTGCAGCCAATCATGTTAAGGGATGGGGCGCTATATTGAATTGCCACTACACACACTCTAATTTAAATAAGCAAAAGTTAAGTAAGTTTAATGGATTAAAGTGTAACTAAGATAGGGTATTGAATGTAAATAATGTACGAATGACTATTTTACCCTCATTTCAGGGTTATTAATGAAAAATAAGTTCTTAACTTTTGGGTATCTTAAACTAACTTTCTCTCATGCATTATAATATAGTATAGATAATTTTAATAACGCGTATCATAAAAACTTTGTCTTAATTAATTAGCTAACATTCTTTAGAAGGGTAGTTGTGTCTTTTAACAAAACCATACTCATGTTTATAAATTGAACATTAATATCGCATTTGAAAGAATGGAAAGTATGCAAACTAGCTAGCAGCTCTCTCCATTTATCCACTTTCGCAAAAAACAATTCTCAGCCAGCATTAGCCATGGTTTCTGAAGACACTGTCCGTACAGCACTTGGTGTTGCAGGTAGACTTCTTAGACCCCGTAGTGGGGCGTGAGTTTTCGAAATTTGGCAAAAATAGCGCCCCCAACACCGAAACAGGGGGGCGCTATTTGTGTTTTTTTGGTGATGGCGTTATATAAATAACGCTAGGTGATCAATTCTGGCCCAATCATATACCCCCACGTGGACAAGGGGAACGGTAATATTACCGTTGAAATTTCAAACGGCTAATTTTTTTTTGTTATTTATATACAACACACATATATTAACATACAAACACATATATATTAACATACATACCAAATATACCTTCCAAAAAATATTCAAACACATACATACCAATATTTGAAGAAAATGGGTTCCCCCGCGTCATCATCTATTGCGAGAGAATATTATAGGGAGTTTCTAGGCGACGAGGGTTATTCCACAGACGAAGAGTTGGAGCAAGATGCCATTACGAGTGCGCTAGCACTTTCGGCGCGGTATCTTGAAGAAAGTAGTACGCCTACACCTCCAAAACAAACTAGGCAGTACTACGAACGAGATCGTGTAGCGGCAAATGCTCGATTGATGAAGGATTACTTTGATGAAAACCCGACTTACCCCGACCCAAAGATCTTTAGGCGTCGTTTCCGGATGAGCAAACGTTTATTTCTACGTATATCCGGAGATCTTGAAAACGCGTTTCCGTACTTTAAACAAAAGGCGGATGCTAGGGGGATGATGGGATTCACGTCTATTCAAAAGTGTACCTCGGCACTGCGTATACTCGCATACGGCAACACGACGGATATCAACGACGAGTATTTAAAAATGGCCGAGAAAACAACACGCCGAGAGTCGCTCCACCGACCGGAACACTTAGCGGAGCTCCCGTATCAATTACGTCCATTCCTCTCGTTAGACCGTCTGTAGCACTCATAGCTACGGCTCTAACTCGATTGTTTCCTAATAATTGCTGTACCTCACAACCCCCATCGGGGAGTGAAATAGAACATGAAACCGTAAGCTCCCAAGCAGTGGGAGGAGCCCGGGGCTCTGACCGCGTGCCTGTTGAAGAATGAGCCGGCGACTCATAGGCAGTGGCTTGGTTAAGGGAACCCACCGGAGTATTTTTGCCAAGGTATTTATTTTTTATATATGTTTGTATTTATTTTTTATATATGTTTGTATTTATTTGTTTTAGGAATAATAAAGTTGTACGAAGCCCGTTATCTTAGAAGGCCCACTTGGTACGACTTACAAAAAATTTACGAGGTGCATACGGCTGAACATGGGTTACCAGGAATGCTGGGTAGCCTTGATTGTCGTCACTGGCGGTGGTATAATTGCCCAACCGCTTGGCGAGGTCAACACACGCGTGGTGACCAAAAAGGACCATCGATTATTCTTCAAGCGGTGGCTTCAGTCGATCTTTGGGTTTGGTCGGCCTATTTTGGTGTTGCGGGTTCATGCAACGACTTAAACGTTTTTGAGCAGTCGCCTATTATAGAGGATTTCGTTTCTGGCAGGGCAGCGAAGGCGTGCTTTTACGCTAATGGAAACTACTACCCACACGGATACTATTTGGCTGACGGAATATATCCGAGGTATAGCATTATCGTTAAGACGTTTAGTAACCCGTACGACGAAAAAAGGGCACACTTTAAAAAGGTCCAAGAGGCGGCGCGAAAGGACATAGAGAGGTGTTTTGGGGTTCTTCAACAGCGTTGGCATTACATAAGAAACCCTGCTCGTGCATGGACCATAGACAAGCTGCGAGATGCTATGTATGCATGTATAATCATGCATAATATGATATTAGAAGATGAAGGTAAAACGATATGCCAAAATTACGTACCGGAAGCCGTTCAGGATCTACCGCAAGCTAATGTGCAAGAAAGAGTGCTCAACGCACATGAACTTCGCGACCATGAAGTACATGACGCGTTAGCTGCGGATTTGGTCCAACAAGCGCGGTCGGTTCGGTATATTCCAAACCCAGGAGGAAACGAAGAAGAAGAAGAAGAAGAAGAAGAAGAAGAAGAAGGTGACGAAGAAGAAGAAGAAGAGGACGAAGACGAATATGAAGAATCCGAAGATGAAAATTAATATTAGTTGTAACTTTTTTTTTTAATATTACTTGTAATTTTTTTTTAATATTAGTTGTGTTTTTAATGTTATTTGTAATTTTTTTATATTTATTTGCATTTTATTTTAATTATTTTGAATTAAAAGATTAAAAAAATAAAAAAATCAACCAATCACAATCAGGGGCTTTATAAATAAAGCCCCACCACTACACCCCTTTTTCAGTTTCTCTCTCCACGCTGACTCAGCAGCCACGTGGACCAATCAGGAAGGGGGACTTTATAAATAAACCCCCCCACTACACATGGTCTTAAGATATATCCAGGGTGAAATCATTAATTATTGTTTTTTTTTTTTTTATCAATGATTCATATTTCTTGAAATTTTTACATGCTACATAAAAATGCATGTGTTACATTCATAAAAAAAAAACATAATCTAATTTGTCATATGTTGTTTAAGTATTTAGCCGTTGGTCTACACATGTGTAAGTTATATGTTGCTAATATAACTTACACTTGTTTGCACTAGCTAGGCAACAGTGCCGGCTTTGAGTGTGAGCGACGTCCCAAGGCCCGCTCTTCTCGAGGGCCCTGATAGGTAAGACTGTTTACATCTTACCCTTCTCAGACCCTACCTTAGTTTTGCTATAGGTGAGATTAACTGACGATGATGATGATGATGATGATGATGATGATGATGATGATGTAGTTCTCTTGAAAACAAAACTATTTTTAAATTTTTAAACACTTAAACCAATTAACATTTTATTTATTTTAAACCCGTTAAACACTAAAACTTATTTTAAATTAAATTCATTACTTTTTTACTTGTCAATTCCCATTAGTAAAGCTTAACCACTTAAAATTGACCAAGTAGTTTAAAATTGAACTCGTTCAAAGTTAAAACTAATTTAAAATTGACCTAACAGAGGCCTGTATTTAATTTCTACTCGTTACAGACTCAAACTTTTTATGAATTCTAGGGGATGACCCTGCTAGGTAGTTAAATAAATGGAATTTTCTTGTATTTTTATGCAGATTTCATGAGAGATTAATAAATATTGTTTTTTTTTCAGCCATTTTCTTATATTTTATAAAGAAGATAAATAATTTACTTTGTTATTCATGTTCCCACACACACGCACATTATTTTCTATTATGTTAGTTAATTAATGTTTAAAATATGTGTTTTTGACAGGGAAGTAGGGAACATCACAGCACTTACATTGTTCTTGGCAACCGTAAGATTTTTCATCTACAAAAGTTTTAATATGATTCTGAAGAGAGAATATATGCATTAATGCATATAACCTGATTAATCTTATACATCTCGGGAAAAATAAAGATGAATATATATTTTGGAATTAAAGAATTTATAACCTAATTATCTTTTCTATAACTACTATATATGAAAATATTATTCATATTTAATATTTAATGAATCCAGACCAACGTTTTACCGTATATGGAAGAAAGGAAGTGTAGAACAATATTCACCTGTGCCATATTTGGCTTCTTTTTTCAACTATGGATTATGGGTGTTATATGGAATGCCTTTTGTGCACCCCGATAGCTTGCTCGTGGTCACTACCAATGGAGCCGGGCTTGTGATTGAGATCGGCTACTTGGCCATCTTTCTTGTGTGTTCAGGAGCAAGAAAGAGGCTTTGGGTAGCTTTGATGGTGTTACTTGAGGTTTTAGTCTTTCGTGGACTCGTTCTTTTAGTGTTAACCATGGTGCACACAACACACATGCGATCAACCATTGTTGGGAGCATAAGCATTGTGACTACTATCCTTATGTATGCTTCACCGTTATCGGTCATGGTATGTACTATGTAGTATGTTTATATACAAATAAAAATGAGTTTATGTTTGATTTATGTTCTGGTTAGGGGGAGGGGCACTACCCGTAAAGTTTTTCAATTTCACTGGTTCTTTACCCAACATTTAATGATTTTACACATAATAATATAATATTAATAAAGTTTGTTGACTATAATATATATTACCTTCCATCTCTAAGCTAGAAACTCCTGGAATTCATGGCCCCTCTCTCTCTAGAACTCATCGGAGGTGTTACCTTCCAACCCCCCCCCCCCCTATAGAACTCACCGAATTCCCACATGGCTGGAATCCATGGCCAGAAGGGAGAACCCAGTAGCAGAGCAGTCGAAGTTAGCGTCAGTGACCACCACCACCACCGTCTCCGAGATGAGTTTATTTGTTCGTCTTCTTTTGTGATTTGATCTATGTAGTGGTGGTCAACGGACGGTTAACAGAGAGAGAAATAATGATTAGACTTTTGCATTGAATTCAGTGTTTACCGTGCGGTAAAAAGAGTCAGCAAAATAGTTCACGGGACCACTACCAACATGGGTGGCGGCGGTGTTACCGAGCTGGTAGTGGGTACCCGTGACCAAATCGGTAGGCGCCCGTCCCCCCTTAGACTCATATTGGTTCGTAACCATTAACAAGCTCGTTTAGACAAGTCTAGGTTTGGTGTCGTTAACTTAGGTTTAGGTTTATTGGATCAAATAAACCATCACTAATTTGTGATTTGATGAATATATAATGCAGAAATTGGTGATCACAACCAAAAGCGTTGAGTATATGCCTTTTCTACTCTCGTTGTTTTGCTTCTGTAACGGTCTTTGCTGGTTCATGTATGCCCTTTTCCCATTTGATCCTTTCATCGCGGTAAGCACTTCTTCCACATGCATCTTGTGCATATGACATTTTATTAATAATAATCTTAGTCCATACACAAATCAATATCATATTACCACCTATTGTAAAGAATAAATATTTTCAAAACAACTAGGATTAAAAAGGTATTAGTTAGTCAATATAGGTTACGTTTAAATGCCGATGAAGCCTAGCTCAATTGGTGAGAATTGGGGGAGCTAGAGTGGGGGTCATGTGTAGGTTGAGGGTTCAATTCTTGTTGGAACCATATTTACCACATGTGCGGGTTTCACCTGGGGAGATCCCCAATCCAAATGCAATGAGTAATCGGTATAGGCTGGCCCAGGGTGTTAGCAGGAGCTCCACCGGTTGTACCACTTGCTATTAAAAAAAAAAGGTTACACACTTAACACAATTATGTTATATCAAAAAGAAATATCATTGTTAAATATTTAAAAATGAATATTTTAGTGATGCATAGTAGTCATATCAATTTTATTAAGTTATTTAGTAATTTCTTTTGGTTATCACTAGAAAAAGGGCCAGTTTTTTTTTTCTTCCAAATGTATACCATATACCACTTTATAAATTGTTTTATTATAAAATTATTGTTGTATATAGTTTTGTGGTGGGAATATAACACTTTTTAGTCAAATTACACAATGTGAGTTGTTACATGCATCCAATTATTAAATTCCATATTATACATTACTAGTAGGAATGCCCGCGCGTTGCAGCGGGTGCCCAACTGATATCAAATGTAGACATTAGGGTGTCAATCGTTTCGGGTTGATGGGTTGTCGGGTTTACGGGTTGCGGGTTGATGGGTTGAAATGTGCAACCCGAACCCGACCCAGATAAAATCCGGGTCAACCCGAAGATGACCCGTTTAACCCATGTTTAAATTAATTCAATAATTGCCGCCCCTAAATGTAGTTATATAAGCAATCTATTTACTGATCTATTATATCATTTTGTTTGCAATCATAGTCAACTTTGCTCAATCAATCAGTAGCTAATTTACAGTAGCACTTTATTTTAATACTAACAGCACACATCTACAAATGCCATAGACACTGTAGCTTCAAATTTGTGCTCACATCCTTATTGATTACAATGACTCAAAAGGATCTTGCTAATCACACTAACCATGCTTTTAAAAAAATGACGAAATAAATAACAATGTTAATCAATAAAACACATAGATATGTATTCTCAATTACATACAAACACCAAACAAACAATTCTAGACCATCAATGAATTTTCATACTAAAAGGATTTTATTTGCCTCTTTATTTTTCAATATGCAACTTTATTACCTTATTAAATATTGATCTTTTATCTAATAAAGCAATGAATATAATAGTTCAATAGTTTGGTCAATTAGACAAAACAATGGCCACCACTACCACTCCTCCCTCTCTCTCCAAAAATCCGGCCTCTCAAACACTTCCTCATGGAGGGCAATATGTTTTAAATCATCAATTTGAAGATCTTATGAATAATACTGTTATCTCTTCACCCATACTTTTAATACCTGCAATTTCTTAACAATAAAAAAACATTAAGGTAGGGATTTATAATAGAATTTGACTATTGAATACTATACAAATAGAAGCCTAATTGACTGATCATTAGTTAATTAATTTAACTCTTTAAAATCACACATCAGCTTAGTGAAAATGATTCAAATGTGCTTTTGGTCAAACAATTAAGTCATTTGTTGCCTAAGGTATTGACATCTACAAAAAAAAAAGTAACATAATCATTTAATTAAAAACAACTCGTATGAATCTGTTTGGGCTATTCAAAGGCTAAAAATTAGTATGCAATATAAACATAGTAATGAGATAAACCATAAATAACAATCTCATGATGCGAGTTGTAGTTATCTAAATAATATATCCACACCTTTGCATACGACTCGTATAGTTTCTTGTATTTTCATTCAAGTGTTGCCCTCTCTTAAAAATACTGATCCACATAAAGACGGTTCCCATTCCAAACCAAGATATTTGATAATTAGTGGACATAAAACACTTCTACTTTATATTGTATATTTATGGTGCAATAAGTCGATATAAAATTGTATAAAGTAGTAGATACCTTCTTTTCTAAAAGACCACAAATAAAGGTAATGAGAACTTCATCCCCAAATCCAAGAAGTTCAGTCACCCTGTGAGCTATCCATGGCCGCATAACATCAATCTTGACTTTCGACATATCCACCTAAACAAAAGACCGAAGTATTATCATAATATACCTTTACGACTGGAAAAAAACATAGCTACTGAAGCATTTCAATACGAAATCAGGAGAATCAGGAAGAAAATTTGGAGAATAAATATGCCATTTTGGAAAATGAAAAGAGGATGTAAGGTAGAATTTAAGACATGGAAATGAAAGCTTCATTCAATTCTAGAGAATAAATGGTGTCTCTTGGCTTTCTCTATAATCAATTTTGAAGGTGAAAGGGAAAAGGGTAGCAATGGAATGAAATTTTAACTTTTAACTAAAAATCAAAGATAAAATTACATGCATACTCTTTTAAGTGTCTTAATTGTACAAAAAGTTCCAATTATACCCTTATTATATAAGCTTGATTCACTTGTACATGTTGTTGTAATAGTTGGATGGTGTACAAAATTACTATGGTAGCCATCACTCCTCCTTAATAAGATAATGTAGATATATTTGGATTAAATTTCACTAGGTACCTAATGGACTCGGAGCACTTTTTGGCATTCTGCAACTGATTCTATATGCAACATTCTATAAATCCACAAAGCTAATGTTGGCGGCCCGAAAAGAGAAACCGGATTTGGGCTTGGCTGTAATGACTATGCACAATGGCAATGATGCTAATGCTTAAACCATTGGCCCAATGAGCTACAACCCGTATTTACTAAAACCATATTCAGCGAATATCATTTCACAACAAATATGACTGTCGAGAAAAATGATATTCGCTGAATATGGTTTTCATTAAAAATATAAACATTATACTAATAATTTTGTTGTGAAATGTTATGTTGTGTTTTTATGTGAAGATAAACAGTCAGAAAAATAATATCAGAGTTTTCCTTTTATTTAGTTTCGGACTTTGGTTTCTATTGCTATCATTATTTCCCAAACTTTATAATATCCTTTTTTTTTCTAACGCATCAAATCCAAATAAATATTAACTACATTATAACAAACGGTAACAACAACAAAAAAAAAAATCTATGTTAATAATAAGCATAGATTGATAATAGTCACCTTATAGTTAACACGCCCCATCGATCTCAACCAATTTGAAAATCAATCACCATAGACGATTATGTAACCCGCATAGTCCACTCTTTTTATCTCTTTCATTATATCAACAAAGTATCACATACAATGTGTTAAAAGATTGAAAATTCTCTACTTTTATGTAAGTATTGAACCCCCTAGATATTATTAATATCTAATAACTATGAAAGAAGCATTTTTAATTGAATTATTTAAAATTAGAACACCATGAATAGGGGGGGGGGGGGGGGGGGGGTAAGCCCCATTCTGTGATTGGTCCACGTGACACATGGGGCTTTAAAATGAAATATAGTGTAGTGGGGGGTTTTAAATTTAAGGCCCCTATTAATATTTTATTTTATCTTTTAAATTAAAAAAAATAGTAAAATAATAATAAAAGGAGCAGGGGAGATGAGGTGCCAAATAATGATTGGATGAGGAATATGTTCTGAGGCGCCAAAATAATAATAAAAGGAGCGGGGAGATGAGGTGCCAAATAATGTTTGGATGGGGAATATGTTCGGAGGCGCCAAAATATTAAGGCCCCCCTTAACGATGTTGGGGGCCTTAATTTGAATTAGTGCCCCTTTTAAAACCCCACTACACCCGGTCTCAGAGCGTTGAACATACCCGACATGTAGGGCTGTGCAAAGGGTCCGGAACCGACCCGACCCGACCCGGACCCACCAGAACCGTATACCCTTTTATTGTTGAAATTAGGAACCATGAACCGAACCTTAAAAGGCTATGTGGTTCCGGGTCCTAAAGGTTCTAATGGGTCGGGTAAAAGGGTCTGACCCTCTAGAACCCTTTAATACAATAGCCACTTTTAGAGGATTTACATATTCCTATTCTTTTACCATGCTCGTAAAAGAATTCCTCCATATGGTTCTAAGGTCGTCCGTTGTGGACGCGCGAGCGAACGTGCGCAAGCCACCGGCGTGACTATCAAGTAATCCGGTCACTTAACCACGTTGTGGCTGGAGGTGAGCAACGGCGCGACCAAAGGTCATTTTTTCTCGTTAACCCACGCGACTACTATCGCTTGTGCTCGCGCCGGGACTGTTCGCGTGGGGCAGTTGTGGCTTGGGTGAGCACGGGCGCTGAAACCTCGTTCGCGTCGTGCTACTCGCGCTTCCACAACGGACAGTCTAACAATAGCCCATGAGTTTTTTAAAGTCATTTTTCGTTTCTCGACTTATATTTTCGTAACAATTTTGTCATTCTCATCAATAGAAACATTATGTGAATCTGTTATGTATACATAATAAATATATACACAAACACAAACATCGGAGCGATATATATAAATATTTACTTCAAATTTGGATATAACATATATTATATAATATATCACATCTATACATATCCATTAAGCCAAAACATATTTCAAGAAAAATACATTGTTATTATTATAAATAATATTTTTAACATTACATGAAATCGATTACAATAAAACGTAAAAACGAACAGTGAAAAGCCTAAAAAAGATTATTTTTTTATTTTTTAATTAAAATACAAACGGTTCTTGTGGTTCTTATATTAGAACCGTGGGTTTGGAACAGACCCGACCCGGAACCGATAATTCATATAAATCTAGAACCGGAAACAGACCCATATATTTAAAAAGGTTCGGGTCCAAGGTTCTCATGGGTCGAGTCTAAGGTTCATGTGGGTCCGAACCATGAAATGCTCACCCCTACCGACATGTAAAAAAAAAAGTATATAATGATTTGAGTTCTTCATACGTTTGTAATAAATGAGAATGCCTTTTGCATGGATGATATTATATGATAGTATAAGAAACCATTAAAATGATACCACTTATGCAAAAATATGTGATAGTTTTTGAACTTTCAGTAATAATAATAGTAGTAGTGAACTAGTGAAGCATCATTTATTTTTATATATTTCTCGTAACTCTATACGCCTCGTATGGCTTTATATGAGGCGTATAGAGGGTCAACCAATGGCATTTAACGCAGGTTGAAACCCTATATGTCACGTATAAGTGTGATACATGGCGTATAGAGAGGTGTACAAATAATTTTGAGGGTGGGCCAATTTTGAATTAACCAACCTGTATTTATCAAAATCGATCAGTTTTGAAAATCTAAAAATCTAAAAACCGAAAATCGGGTATAGGTAAATCACTGGCTTTCAAAACAATAATTAAAAAAAATTGTTTGGGAGGGACTTTTTCATTAACGTAGAGAGAGAGAGAGAGAGAATGCGTAACCGAAGGGACACCAACTTCCGGCAACGGAACAACCGGGGCACAATCGATCCGAGGCCAATAACGACCTTCTTCATATCGAATCTACCTACCGGGGTGACTGATACTCAGCTGTGGAAAGCCTTCCATCCGCACGGGATTGTCAAAGATGTTTACGTAGCTCGGAAAACGGATTCAAAAGGGAATTGGTTCGGGTTTGTGAGGTATCTAGGGGTGAAGAATATCAATGAGGTGTTGACAGTCATGAACACGGTGAAGATTGACGGGGCAAAATTGGGCGTCTCGGTGGCCAAGTATGGAAAGGATAATAGAAGAACGATGCAATCTGGATTCAACCAAAGGGTGGAGAATAAGGGTTCTAATTTTTTTCCAATGAAACAGGCACAGGGGAACGGTACCACTGGTGGTTCATTCAAAGATAAAATAGGTGGGGGTGTCAAGATGTCGTCGGTCTCACATAAGACTGTTGCAATAAATGAAAGAGGAGCTTTATACCCTGACCACTGTGTAATGAGGACAGTTATTGGTGAAGTCATCGATGCTGAGGCTTTTAAGGAAGTGAAAAGTATGATGAAGAGAGGTGGTTATGGTGAAAGTCCAATAAGCCTAATAGGTGGTATGAAGTTGATGATGGTTTTTAGAGACAAACGCACGGCTTTAGAGTTCGTCAACAGAAGGGATACGTTGTGGAACGGCATTTTATCGTCGGCGGTACTCTGGAATGGGGAACATATGGACTATGAAAGGTTGGTGTGCTTGAGGGTGAGGGGCATGCCTCTGCAATTGAGAGATGGTCCATTCTTTGATAAGGTGGGGCATCTCTTTGGTCGTGTCATACGTAAGTCGGATTTTTCGTGGTTGTCGACAAATAATATTGAAGGAAGGGTCTGGGTTTGTGTTGATTCTAATAAGAGGATTGATGAGGAGGTCACTGTTATATGGCATGGAGTCAATGTGCAAGTATGGGTTGTTGAGCAGGATGATGACCTGCTTGTTACTCTCTGTAATGATGTAACGTCGGAATTGATGGAATCACCGGCTATGTCGGTGGCGTCGGAGGCAAGGGCGATGGATATGGAGGAAGGTGAATTCAGACGAGAGGTGATGGATAACGTACCGGCGAATACTGGAATTCCGGCGGTGGTGGAGTCGGTACCGGAAGTTGAAAGGACTCGGGTAGCGCAAGGGGTGCATGGGGAACGTTCAATGCATGGTGGAATTCCTGGGGATGGTGGCCACGTGGCTGGTAAGTCGCCGACCAATGGTCTTCAACCGGGTGGGCCAAAGGTCATGGGCCAGGCGTTTGATAATTTTAATGTTAATCAAGAGGCCCACTCTTTCAATATGGGCCAGCAGTCATCAATGGATCAACCCCCAAAGTCAAGGAAAAGACCACGCCACTCTAGAAGCCCAATTCAGCTGGGCTTGGAGTCAAACAATCCGGAGGGGCCTGATAAAGGAACGAGATCTTTTCTTGACAGAATTAATGGTTTGGAGACTCAGGTTTGTGATGTTGAAGGTCTTCCCATGGATATTCAACAAGATGGGATGATACATACAGAGGTTAGGGTCGATGAAGAGCAAACGAATAACGATGATGGAATTATTGGGGATAACGCTACTCGGGCGGTTGAACCTTCCATCAATCAGGCGCCTAATTCGGTCAATTCAAACGGTATGGATTCTTTTTTGGGATCTAATAATGGGGTTGGGATTGATAATGAGGTAGGGATAACAATTGTTGTTGGTTCTATGGTGGGTATTGAGCTTAATGGGTTTGAAAATGAGGTTAGGGAGGAAGTTGCTGGCGAGGGTGTTGGTAATGGGGATAGATGAATTTTTTGAGTATTAACATTAGGGGGGTGAGGGACGATAGAAAAACGTCCTGGATTAGGGGGTTGAAGACATGTCACGGTTCACAATTTGTGGGGGTGCAGGAATCTAAATTAGGGGATGGGGTTTTTTTCCAGTTGAATTCTTTATGGGGCCGATCAGCGTTTGATTCAGAACAGGTGTATGCGGAAGGTAGGTCGGGGGGAATAATTAGCCTTTGGGATCCTTCGATCTTTCAGGTTAATATGGTGATCAAAAACAGGTATTATTTAGTAACATCAGGGGTACTAAGAGCAACCGGGGATAGATTAAATGTGGTTAATATATACGCGCCAAATGATCCAGTTAGAAGACGTAGACTATGGGATGAGCTGCTGAATCTCAGAAATTCGAGGGCGGGGTCTTGGGTCTTTCTCGGCGATTTCAATGAGGTAAGGTGCCAAACAGAAAGAAAAAATACGGAATTTGTGTTATCAAGTGCTACGTGCTTTAATGATTTCATTAGATGTGCGGGTTTGGTAGAATATAATATGGGGGGGCATAAGTTCACGTACATGTCGGATAACGGGGAGAAGTTAAGTAAACTTGACAGGTTTCTGGTGTGTGGGGCTTTTATGACCAAATGGGGGGAAGCGTCGGTCACGGCACTTTCTAGAATCTTATCAGACCACAGCCCGATCATTCTATCAGTGGCGGCTAATGATTTCGGACATATTCCATTCCGATTTTTTAATTCGTGGATGGAGTTACCTGGTTTCAACGAATTTGTGTTTGGTTTGTGTGGGAATTTTACTTTTTCCGGACCATCGGACCTGGCTATCATTACGAAACTGAAGTTTTTAAAAAGGAGGATCAAAGAGTGGATAAGTGTAGAGAAGGGTAAACAAAATGGTACATACATGCAGATGAAGAATGTGGTGGAAAATCTTGATAAAGCGGCCGAGGATAGGGATCTTACTAGCTTGGAGTCCAATATGCGTATAGAAGCCAGATCTGTTATTTTGGAGTATGAGAGACGCAAGCAGGCTGATTTAAAACAGAAAGCAAGGGTGAGATGGGCCGTGGAAGGTGATGAGAACACGCATTTTTACCACGGGATTATTAACGCCAATGTCTCGAGCAAGAGGATTAATGGCCTGTTGGTTGATGGTGACTGGATAACCAATCCAGTTTTTATCAAAGATAGTGCCTTCTCCTTTTTTGAAGATAAGTTTAGAGAGCCTAAGCCGGTTCGACCAAAGCTGATTTGCCATAATATGAACAGATTATCGGACGACGATGCAGAATTTATTGGTCGACCTTTTAACCTTCAAGAAATCAAAGATGCCGTGTGGGAGTGTGATGGGGACAAAGCCCCGGGCCCGGATGGATTCAACTTCAAGTTCCTCAAGAGGTTTTGGAATGGTTTTGAGGATGACTTCTTGCGACTTTTCCAAGACTTCTACGTTGGTGGTGAGTTGGGGCCCGGGTGTGCGTCCTCCTTTATAGCCTTGATTCCGAAGAAGAGCGACCCGGTGGGTTTCAATGACTACCGGCCGATTAGCTTGGTTGGATGTGTGAATAAGGTGATCTCTAAGGTGTTGGCGGCACGTCTCAAACGGGTCATAGGTAAATTGATTTCCTTGGAACAATCTGCCTTCCTATCCGGTAGAAACATTACGGATGGTCCATTGATGTTAAATGAGATAATTGGGTGGATGAAACAACGTAAGAGGCAAGGGATGATATTTAAAGTCGATATTGAGAAAGCGTATGACTCTTTGAGTTGGGACTTTCTCGAATCGATTATGGTGCAAATGAATTTTCCAAATGAGTGGTGTAAATGGGTAATGGCAATAGTGCGTTCGGCAAGGGCGTCGGTGTTGGTGAATGGGTCTCCTACACACGAGATTGTGTGTAGTCGGGGTCTAAGACAAGGTGATCCTTTATCACCCTTTCTATTCTTAATCGCTATGGAAGCCTTATCTTGTGTTATGAAGCGGGCGGCCGATATTGGGTTGTATCGAGGTCTTGTGTGTGGTCCGAGTGGTCTAACTTTATCTCACTTGCTATACGCCGATGATGTTATATTCCTTGGCGAATGGTCGACTTCCAACGCGCGGAACCTCAAGCGCATTCTAAGGTGTTTTCATCTTGTTTCCGGTTTAAAAGCAAACTTGGGGAAATGTAATGTCTTTGGGTTGGGAGTTTCGGGTGGTGAGGTGCAACTAATGTCTGAAGTACTGAGATGTAAACCCGGGTCTTTTCCATTTACTTATCTCGGTTTGCAAGTAGGTGCTAATATGAATCTCACAAAAAATTGGAAGCCGGTGGTGGATGCTTTTAAGAATAAGCTATCTATTTGGAAGGCTAAAACGTTATCTTATGGGGGTCGAGTTACACTAATAAAATCCGTTCTCAATGCCCTCCCAACTTATTATTTTACTTTGTTCAAAGCCCCCGGTAGGATTATTGATGAACTTGAAAAGTTGAGGCGGGTGTTTTTCTGGGGGGGGTCGGATGAGAGAGCTCGTATGAATTGGGTCGCATGGCAACGGGTTTGTGCGCCGGTTGATCGTGGTGGCCAAGGTTTCGGTTCCCTTCAAGACGCAAACTTAGCTATGATGGCAAAATGGTGGTGGCGTTTCAAGACGGAACCAAATTCGCTTTGGAGGAAAGTAATATGGTCTATCCATGGGTCGAATAGAGATTGGAATCCTATTCCAACCAAACTATCTATTTCCGGCCCATGGAAACAGGTGCATAAATCAATGATGAGTGTTAAACGGGTTGGGTTGGATGTGGGTTGGGCCATTAAAGGGACTGTGGGCTGCGGGTTGGGTATCGCATTCTGGCTGGATAGTTGGGCGATGGATATTCCATTGGCCTCGCTATTTCCAGCCTTGTTTGCGTTAGAAAAAAACAAACGTGTTGCTGTTTCAGATCGGGTCTCACAGGTGGGTAACGGGTGGGTTTGGGAATGGAAAAGGAACACATTAAATGCAGTGGAACAAGATGAAATGGAACAGCTTTGCGAATGCATTGCTGTTCCTGTTCTGTCAGACGCAGCAGACAGTTGGGGTTGGGGATCGGGTTGGGGCTGCAGATTCACAGTCGCTGATGTTAAAGAGTATCTCCAAGGGGTCAGATTCGATGCGGCTCAGTTCATTGTCAAGAAGTGTTCGTGGGTTCCAAGTAAGGTAGTGATACTCGCATGGCGAGCGGAGCAGGAAAGGGTACCAACTCGGAGTGCCTTGATGCGTAGAAACATTAATGTTGCTTCTGATTTATGCCCTTTCTGTGGTGAATACGCTGAATCCTCGGAGCATCTTTTTGTCTCGTGCGGTTTCTCCCAAACGGTATGGCAACTTGTGGCGCAATGGTGCAAGGTAGGTCCGATTTACGCGTTTTGTTTCCGGGACCTTCTACAACTCTATCAGTTCATAGGTGGTTCAAAATTCAGAGGGAAAGCTTTTTATGCGATATCTTTGGTGACTATATGGGTCATTTGGAAACACAGGAACGAGGTGGTATTTGATCGAAGACAACCTTCTATATCCAAGGTGCTATGTGACATTAAGGCCCTTAGCTTGTTTTGGGTCAAATCGAGAGCGAAACAATCCTCTCTCAATTGGAATATATGGTGTAGCTTTAATCTTTCGAGTTTAGGTTGGTGACTTGTTATTTAGTGGTATAATGTTTTATCTATAGCCAGATGATTGTATGGTGACTTTTTGTAAGGTGTACGCTAGTATCCCGCTAGCTTGGTGAAATAAAAATTTTGTTGATCGTTCAAAAAAAAAAAAAAAAAATTGTTTGGATAATGTTGGTAAAATCAATGATTAAATTATAAAATTAAGAAATAGAACACCATCAGAGTGTGGCTTTTTTCGATTTGGCCTTTAAAGTGATGTGGTTGAATGCATGCAAATTTATGGTGTGGACTGTGGATAAGAAATGCTTTGACTCAAATTCAATGCTCCTAGTAATCCCATTCACCAAGTAGTCAACTAAATTCCCCCGTCGGCTTTACATAATAATACTGGCAACAAAAATAAAAAATAAACTGTGAAAGATATTTTCTGGCATCGATTGTTTTCGTCATAACCTCAACTCAATTAGGTAGGCTCTAACTATTCGATTGTGGTGGTTATTTAGATATTTTAAATAAAGAGTGATCTATTAATATATATAAAAGAAAATGTATATGCTGACATGCGTGCAATGGAGGCCTCAACCTCCCCTTAAGAGTGCCACGTGGCTTAATAATTTAGAGTTTTTGGTGTTTTTGACTATTTTCGTTTTTTATTAAAAAAAAACCCTAATCACATATAGCGTCTCTCTCTCTCAATTAAAGGTTCCATCTCCGACTCCAATCCAAACCTAGATTCATCATCACCAGTCCTCACAATTCCCACTCTCTTTAACCCTTTTCAGATGATATTATTATCATCATCAACATCGTTATGTATACGGGCAATCTTTTAGGATTTGTTGTTGCCGACCGCCGTCCTTTCTGTTCATTCGCTGTCCTTCAAGTCTTCCTGTGGATTGTTGCCGCATCTCTACTGTGTGTGATTCGCTGTCTTTCGTCGTGTTGCTGTGGATTGTTGCCGTATCTCCTCTGTTGTGTGTTGTATGTTTTCATCTTTTATTAATCTTTAGTTTGTGATAGTGGAATGTTATTTTGACCAAATTATTTCTTTATTATTTCAAATCTGATTGTTATATTCGTCATATAGGTATTTTTGATTTTTTAATAATCGGTAGTTTGAGATGGTGTTTAGTAGGTTGATATTATACTTAAATCTGGTGAAAATATGTCTTCATATGTAATGAACAAGATGAGTGATTAGTAAGATGATTGATCTGTGAATAATTTTATTTTGTCATAATTGATTAATGAATAATCTGTCATTAATTTTATTTTGTCATTATTTATTAATGAATGTTTATGCTTCTTAAATGACAAGTATAAATTTCTTTGTTTGTTTTGTTTGTTAAATAATGTTTGATGTGTTTATAATTTTGTAGGATTTGTAAGAATGGTTCGTTCCTTTGTGAAGCCAATTGTATACAATTACACAACATTTCAGGTAATGAAGACTTTTATAATACATTAGGATATACTGTTTTATATCATTGTAATTAACCAAGATGAATTAACATTTTTGAATTATGATGTAGCATCTTCCTCCGTGTACCATGTATTACATAAAGATAATTTTCCTACTGTTGCTGTTATGTTAAAAAAATGATGACGGTATGATATGGGATGCGGAGATAATTCAGAATAGTAAGTCATATGTGATTACTAATGGGTGGAATAAAGTTGTTGAATATCTTAAAGTTGAAGAAAATGATTTCATAATATTGAGCTACATGAAGAACGTGCTTTGAAAGTGATCGAGTTAAAGTCTAAGGAAATTAGTAGGACTTCCACTTTTGGTTTGTTACTCCCGCTAATAAAAATTGGTAATAGTTATTATATCCTGGTTTTTTGTATGTAGTTGATTTTGTATAATAAATTTATTACTTTTATATATGATTATGTACGTTTTGAAATTTGCAGAAATTGTCAAGTGAATACATAAAGCACAACTTTGGACAAATTGATTAGGGTATTTCGTTTGTGATAAGATTTGGGGAGCAATATGAATGGGAAGTTTTGGTTGAGAAAAAGTCGAAAGGTTATTTTTTCACTAATGGTTGGTATCAAGTTTTTGTAAATCTGAAATTACATATGGGTGAATTTTTAATGTTTGAAAAGGATGGTCACAACTCTTTTAAGCTAAAGAAGTTCCTTCATGATGGATTAGAGTTGTGAGTGTTGGAAAAAAGGTATGTGCATTTATAAATTTAGTTAATAATGAAGTTTGATAAGATTGACAAAATTTTGAAAGCATTGATTTAGATGAATGGATAGCTACAATTATTTTATGATTCCAAATAACGTGAAGTTTAAGTCTTAGGAATGCTGGTGGTATAGTCATTACAAGAAAAGTTAGGACCTTTAAGAGACTTTGAGCTTCTTCGTATAATATGTTATGTATCTTTTACCAATTCGGCAAAGTTTTTAGTGATTCTTCATGTTAAAGTATTAGGTGTTAGCATTTGATATATAGATTGTTTTAGGTTAGGTATTGAATATTGATGTTAGAGTTATGTATTTTTTAGCCTTTATGACATGTATTAATATTAGAGTTACACATTGTTTTAGGTTATGTATTGAATATTGATATTAGAGTTATGCATTTTTAGCATTTATGATAGGTGTTAATAGTAGAGTTATACATTCTTTTAGGTTAGGTATCAATATTAGTATTGTGAGACTTGGTACATAGATGTGATAAGTTTTTTAATGGTTACAACTTCCAACTTAAGTGATTGTTTTGTTGATTAGGTTAGAAATTACAGGAGTTATTAGAATGTGAGAGATTAGAGAGATGTGATGAGTTTTAATTTTGAATAGTTACAGCTTACATAAGTGATTGTTTAGCTGATTACTGATTAGGTTTTAAGTTAGACAATATGAATTATTATTGATTATAATATTATGGATATGCAGTGAATTAGAGATTTTGTTGTTAGCTAACTTCGGCCATTTGCAATAGGTTATCACGTCATATTAGATTTTTCAACCCCGGGACCTCCCGGGGTAATCAGCTAGTTATTGTATATAGAAAGAAAAAAATACTTGATACATTCAAAACATAACATCATCAAAGCAAAGATACGAGCTATATATTAGACTAAGAGGGTGTTTGGGAATTTTGAATCTGATTTTTAGATTATTGCGTTTTGAAAACGCAGATAATCAATTTTTAGTGTTTGGGATGGCGTTTTGAAAACGCAGATAATCAGTTTTTTAGGCTACCAAAACGTAATAATCTATAAGCAGCTCCACCCCTGCTTTTCCAAAACGCATAATCTGTTTTGAATAATCAATCCTAAACACCCCCTAAGCAGTGATGGATACATCAGTCTCTTTGAAGGGGGCACAAATTAATTGAGTTAATTGATAGTGAAGGCTGGTAAAACCAATTAATAGTCATCTATTTGGATCATGGAGTCTGACCCAAAGTTTATGGATGATTGGAGCCTATAAATAGAAGATGGTTGACTGAAGCCCAAGTATGGAAGCCTAGTCTGGAAGCCCAGCTCGCAAGCTAATGCTGATGTGGAGATAAAGCTGACGATAAAGCTGACGTGGCAATCTGTGTGAGAAAGCACAACAGATTGCCCATCGTTGATCAAGATTAAGTGGTTTAATCTCAGCCCTTGGTTTGCTTCGATGAGTGTGTAGATAAGCTGAGATATAAATAGGTCATCTCTCATTCTCTCACCTCATAAGTCTTGTTCAGTCTTTTTTATCTTTTCTCTTTCACTTTGTATTCTCTCATTCACAATTAGGGTTTGGTCTGGAACTATCATCAGATTCACCTTGAATCTGCTGATGTGCGGTTCTGTTAGGTCTTGTATTGAGATTATTAGGTAATAATCTCTAAGTGTTTTGTTGTATTGAGAGTTTTGTGAGGAAGAGTTGTTTCTAACAATCTTGTAAGGGTTTTGTACATCTTTTTGGTTGGGATATTGTGAATAAAAGTCATATTGTTTTGATTCCATGTTTGTGACATGGAGACTTTTAGAAAGGCAAATAGTTTCCTTCTTGGCTCATTTACATTAACTCGAAAATTTCTCATAGTTTCTTTTCTGGCAGTGACATCCGGGGGAGTCAGCCATCATGTGCTCCATTACGGCACGCCTAAAAATTGTCTTCAACTATTTTGCTGCAAGCTTTTGTAGATCCTCAAGTTTTATGTTGATACAGGGAGTATTGTATGCAGATCGGCGAGCTCTATAGCTGTTTGGGTCATACGATGTGCATTGACCCACCTTCCAGCCATGGTGGATCCGCAACTGAGACTAAGTACAACATGTATTTTATGTGTGACAAGTATGCATAGCACATAAATTACAAATTTTTCAAATGCTAATGTTTCTAGTGTTTCCGAGTAATAATAATCATTGGTTTGGTACATTTATACTAAGGTATACATATATAAAATATTTTAGCAATGTAGCTAGGGCTAAAGGAATCGAACAAACACAAACAATGACTTGTTCGTGTTTGTTTGTCTTGTTTGTGTTCATTCGTTAAAAAAAAAATAATGTGCTCACGAACTGTTTATGAACACTTACCAAATAAGATATTTCTTTTGTGTTCATTCATTAAGGAAAAGAGCGTGCTCATATTCATTTGTTAATTTCAGGTACCGAGCAGAAACGAACATAAAAAAATACAAATGAACGTTTATGAACATAGACGAACGAAAACAAACAAATGTTCATGAGTACAAATGAATGCAAACGAATACAAACAAGTGTTTATGAATAAAAATGAACGCAAATGAACATATATTAAATTTTGAATAAAATCGTCATCTTTCATCATAAAAATACATAGAGCTACCCAAAATATACTAACCATTACTGTGTTTTAAAATAATTAAATAAAAAATAAAAGTTAAAAACTCTAATGAACCATAAAAAACAAACGAACGTTCACGTACATATATGAACAAATGCAAGCTATGTTCATGTTTGTTTAACTAAAAGAACTAAAATAATGATTTTCTTTATTTGTGTTTGTTTATTTATTAAACGAACACAAACGAACTTCTGTTGAATGGTTCACGAACTGTTTGATGAACGTTTGGTTCAGTGTGTTGGAACTATGTGTCTGACCATCGATTAACTAACGCGGCTATAAAAGTATGATCGATAGAATTATACTATGGACTGCGAACGAAGAATAATATTTAATTATTATATATCACAAAAGCGGTGATAAATAGTAGAGACATATTTATTAAATTAATTTTTTGGATTTATCATAATCAAATTGTTTAGAGAAACAAGTGTCAAGATTATGGATCAATTATTAAGAATAACTAGGTTTTTATCCAGCCGCGCGTTGCGGCGGCGTCAATATGATTTAAAATAATTAAGTGATGACATAGCGTTGCGACATTTCAAATTCCAAATCAAACCTAAATCAATTTTCATTGTGTTCGTGATATTAGTTTATCATACATAAACTTTCCACCTAAATTATTGTGTATGCTCGTGAAATTTCTATGGTAAGCATCCCTAATAATAGCATCATTTTACCAGGAATCTCCCGCGGTACGCGACACATGGTGGAGATGGCGCAGGGTAGATGTGGTCGGTGATACGCGCGTTGCGCGTTTTTCACATGACGTGTTAATGCGGATTTTGGTAACCGACAAAGGCATTGAGACTAACCGTGGACAATGAGAAAATACAAAAGTGGCAGTGGCTATGCGGAGAATACCAGGAATTTCCCGCGGTCCGCGGCACATGGTAGAGATGGCGCAGGGTAGATGTGGTCGGTAGCCGGCTGCGTACGTTAGAGTGAAGCAGCTATTCATTTCGTGGTCGTTAAATATATGGATAATAAACGAGCAAAAACCAAACCCGTGTGAAATCGGGTAAAAAACGTATTATATCGGGGGCCAAAATGAGAAAAAAAACTTAATAAAAAAGTTGATGGCCAAAACGGAAAAATAAAAACTTAAACGAAAAGTAAAAAACATTGTGTGGCCAAAATGAGAAAAAAAACTTAAATAAAATTTTGGTGGTCAAAATGGGAAAATAAAAAAAAGTTAATAAAAATAGCAAAAAAAATGTGGCAAAAATGAAATAAAAAAAACTTAAATAAAATTTTGGTGGTCAAAATAGGAAAAAAAAAGTTAATAAAAAAAGCAAAAAAAAATATGTCAAAAATAAAATAAGTGAAACATAACTATTTGTTAGCTTCAATTATTAATATTATATATGTAATTAAAAAGGATAGTTATTCTTTTAAAGCGCTAAATGAGGGGAATTTATTATTGAAGAATAAATAAAATCATAAAATCTACTTAACCGTTTAAAACACCGTTTAAGTTTTAAACGATGTAGGTTTTATTATCTATACTACTATATAATGGGTGCTTGATGGCTAAGAAGGTAAATTTACATCTTTTTTAAGATGACATATCAAAAGTCTTAGTATAAATCTACAATTTTTGTCCAATTTCTTCCTTTTATGCCCTCTTGTACAACATTTAATGCCAATTGTATATGTATCTAATACATACTTTATATTCATCTCAAGATGTAACTCACCCTCATAAAACACAATGAATCTTAATTGAATGCTTAATATTAAGACCTTTGAGTGTCCATGAAGTGTATATATATCCTCACCTTCTCATGTCTCAAAAATTACATGCTTCCATTCTTCTCATCTCCAACCATAGAGAAATAGAATATGCTTCCCATTTATCTATGAAAAGGGACGACCAAGCATGTGGATATAGGTTAGTGCCTCTTACTAGCAGGCTTTAATGGATGCGCGCAAGCATATCGAGCGTGAAATGGAACGATTTATGATTTGTGAAAATGAGACAAAGACGAAAGCTTTATGCCTGGTTCATCAGCCTAAAACGGTATGTATTGCATTATTTTTTCCCAATAAATTAATATTGAACTTTGGCATACGCTTTTACTTTGTATTGGCTCAGTAACTTCAACTTGTTTTACTTTTCAAGAAACTCATCTTACTAATATCATTACTTGACATGTCTAGGTTACTCATGATGCAAACCACGACAAAGTTCATAGCTTTAGCATACAGAAAGAAAAGTCATTTAACCAATTTTAGGTATTTTTCATTGCTCGATTTGTTTACTGTCGATTTGTAATTTTTGGTCCTTTTACATTGTTAATAATATACCTTTAGTTGTTGGAAACATACACTTACTTATATTCATCAAATATTTATGGCGTGCAGGATGAGGTTGCTAAAGAATTGGTGTGCCTATTCAATTTCAACACTTCTTGTATGGCCAAAGAGGCAGAACCACACACATCATCCTAATCGGCCTTCAACAACTTTGTAGGAAACCCAATCGGAATTGTTTTTCTTTAATTGCTAATATCTTTTATAAATGTTAATGTGTTTTCTCTATAGATTTGAGATCAGTATTTATCATGTTGATATTGGTTTTATTATCAAGCTGAACTCAAAACTGTTATTGGAACTGCATGTTGGGTAATTGAGGGAAGTTTCCAATAAGAATCACAACGCTAAACTGAAAATGTTCTTGGAGATCGAGATTGGATCGGTAATATCTTCCCGTCGTTTTATTTCACTGTTGCTTTAATACAGTTTGTTTGGTTGAAACAGGTCGAGTCAGGATTTGGTTGCCTTGCATACAATTTGTTTTTTGTCCAAGTTTACCTTTATATAGTGTCCAATATAGCATATTCGATTATTAGGAAGTTGTATACATTGTAAATAAAATTTGAGTGCCTTTCAAAGAGTTTGATAAATATTATGTCCAAAGATGTACAACATTGTAATTTCATATTGTGTACAAATATTTAAGCATAATTTACAATACACTTAAAGCCAATTTAGAGGGATTAAAGTTGGACATTCATCAAACTTTTAAGATATTTTAGGGCCATCTTAATCAATTCAATTCATACTAACCTTTCATCTTCCTTGGTGGTACATCATAATGAATACAATATTAACTACACAAATGGTGATTAGTTCACATTCCAATCATCATTCACATAAATTCACTTTAACCAAAAATTTAATTTGGAAATTCGAAATCATCTCTTCGAGTTCCATAACTCCATCTTCTTGAAACTATAAGTTCTTTCATACCCATCACCCAGATGTTAGCATCTTGTTGGTTCTTCTATTCGATTGACAATCTGTTGATTCTGCTAAGGTTGGATTTCTATTTTATTGTTTTTATAGTTATATCTTCTTGATTTTTTGTTTGTGTTTATTTGATTTTATAATATAAATTCAGTGCTATTTTTTAGGTGTCTATTTAAAAATTAAAATGTGTTAACCCATACGGCACCATAACATTAATATGACCAATACCCATTTATAAGGCCTAAGGAGCATATTTTTAAGGCTCAATCACAGTACATAAATCCTCATGGACGCGATACACGAGAGAATCGACTAAACTAAATATAGAATATCACATTTTATATTATCGCTCCCGCGGCAACGCGCGGGCTTCCTACTAGTTAGATTATAAAATTAATTAATGAGTTTTAATTAGTCAAACAATTATAAATTAACTAAATATAAAAGTCCAACATTGTATTTTAGTTAACTGTTAATTAAAATGTTAATCGATTATCCTTGTGAGATTAGGAGTATTATATAGAGATTAGAGTGTAATGGATGATACGGACTTTTCGTCATCACAACATAATTGATTGTCTTAAGATATCAGTAGTAGTGGATGATACACACTCTTCGTCATCAATGTCAGAATCGTCGTCGGCATAAAATACGTCAGGGGAAACCAAAGCACCGGAATGCATATATGACTGACGGTCTTCTATAACACTGATGTTCTTAATAACGACGTAGCAATTATTAGTCAATTGATGACGAGGGTTGGCTTCATACTGGGGACATTGGATGTGATTACATGGTGATGGATGGTGACAAGAGGTGGTGGCTAAGATGGGGTTGCATGAGAAGAAGGGTAGGGTGGGGGAAGAACAAGGGTGGTGGGTGGTTACACGTAGCGATAGTGGTAGTTGATGGTTAGAGAAGAGGTGGAGGTTGGGGTGGGGTCACATGGATTTAGGGGGTGTTTGGGATTGATTATTCAAAACAGATTATGCGTTTTGAAAAAGCAGGGGTGGAGCTGCTTATTGATTATTGCGTTTTGGTAGCCTAAAAACTGATTATCTGCGTTTTCAAAACGCAATCCAAACACTAAAAACTGATTATCTGCGTTTTGAAAACGCGATAATCTAAAAATCAGATTCAAAACGCAATCCCAAACACCCTCTTAATACTAGATGTAGTTTAGTCATTTTATACTGACATAATTAAAATTTTTAGCGACGTTAACTGATAAGAACTAACATTGTAACAAAATTCACCATTGAGACCATCTAAGTTATAAGTTTACAACTTTTAGGATCAATGTAAAGGTGATAAGTGAATCAATTTAATATTTTTTTTATTATAATATAAATTTACTTAATGTTTTTAACCGTAAGTAAATATTAAATTATTTAATGTTTTTTTGAACGGCCAACTGGAATCACTCTCAGGTTAGTGAAGTATCATCGTGCCACTAGTGTTACCACGTGATCATATTCTACCACGAAGTCACCAATTCATGAGGAAACTCATAATTATAAAAAAACCTCCTTATGAAATTCGAACCCATAACCTTATAGTCCGTAAATATTATCTCACCACTAAGATGTATGGGCTTAATGACTTTGCCTAATGTTATTCTTTCAAAAAGAAATTCAGTCAAGTAGCCAAATAGCAAAGAAAATAACCTAGAACTAAGTGCCTTACCTGTCATCTTCAATTTCTGTTCTTCCCATGCCCATTTCTGATCATTTACGTCGTTCAATACTTCCCATGCAAATCTACTAAAGTACTAAGACATTGTGTGTTTGATTAATACATTAGTTTGTGAAAACTATAAAAATATATATATATATATATATATATATATATATATAAGATTTAGTTTTTCAAAAGTATAATTTAAAATAATTCTTATTTGGCATAGCGCAAAAATTTGTAATTGTATGATTCTGTCACCCATACTAGTAAATACTATTCATTTGTTTTGAGTTCAATAACATCTAGAAACTGATTTTAGTTGGGAAAATCACCATTTTGGCATTGACTTTGGGGTCTTATTAAAATAGCCATCTTCCGTCTTTTGAGAGAGAAACGACTCATAGATTTCAAAACGTCTTAGGCATTGCCAAGAGGTTTCCCGTGAGACGTCATCGGAAACGGAGTAAGGCAGTGGAGACGTCACAGAGAAGGTACCCGAGACGTCTCTTCTTTCTCTCTCCTCCTCCGTTTCTAATGACATCTGTTGAAAACGAACCACCACAGAAGTCTCAGACGCCACCATCATCTGTTTGAACATGAGCTGAAGAAGAAATAATATAGTTCTCGTCGGTTTTAAAAGTCGAGACGTCACCGGAACTATTGCTGACGGTAACCTTAGAGACATCTCCGTACATGGTGAATGGTTTCTTATAGACGTCTCCAAACAACAGGCTACTGCGTCAAAAGTGAATAAGGCGTTGGGTCTCCGATCTAGCTCTTCTAGAGGTTTTAGTCATGGGTCTGGTGGTGGTGGATCTGGTGGGAAGGTGGTTAATAATAATAATAATAATAATAATAATAATAATAATAATAATAATAATAATAATAATAATAATAATAATAATGTGGTGACGGTTGGAGAGTTGATGAGGGTACATATGAAGAATAGAAAGAAAGTTGATGAAGTCCGAGAATAGAAATGAAGATTGATGAAGTCTGAGAATAGAAAGAGAAAGAAAAAAAGGAGAGAGAGAAATGCCTAGACACGTGTTGCATAATAATTGGTTCATCACCGAAGCCACTCGAGAGACGCCTGAGATACTTCAAAACTTGTTAACAGTCTCTCCCATAAAATGAGAAGTGACTAATTCCCTTTGATCAATAAATAGCCATTTTCTTTTTATTTTCTTGATAGTCAATGCATCCAATACACACAATTATATTTACTAATGAGTTTTCTTTCAAGACAAAACTAAAACTTTTAGAGTGTTACGATTAGTAACTTTGAGATGGTGTTCATGTATAGCTGTCATTGGTAATACACTAGTTTATTTAACAGTATATATACTCTATTTATTTACTTAACGTTTGTATTCTTTATCTAAATATTTACATATATATGATTCACATTATTTAAACAAACTTTAGGTATTTCATTCAAAAAACAGGACAATAGATTTGACAACACATATAAATAATATCTGACGTTAATATCTACCATAAGTATGGGTGAATGTCACATACATATATCAACATGATTTCTATTTTTATGCATTAATTATATCATTCTCGTGAGTCTTGTCTTTATATTATCATGATAACAGTTTTTATAATTAATCTATAAATATATAAAAGAAAACGTACCTCCCTTTGATAGTGTCACGTGGCATGAAAGATTTTAGTGTTTTTAAACTATTTCCTTTTTTAATTAAAAAAAAAAGATAAACATAAAACCCTAAATTAAATTGAGTTATTTTAGGAAAAAAAAAATTTAAAAATAAATTTAAAATTTTCTCTCTCATGTATCCTCTCATAATTTTTAAACGTTTATATCTTTTATATACAGGATTTTTTAAAGAAAAAAATTACACCAAATTAACGAGCGTTTTATTATCTTTTCAACGAGTACCATAGTCCTATATAAAAAAACGGAGAAAAATCGACTATTTTTTGTGGGGTTTCGTTCATACAGAAAAAAAACACACAAAGTGTTCATGTTATTCATTAATCATGTTTTTTCTTTTAAACCAGGTTCTTATCCACGATGTTGAAAATCAGCCCAATCGCCATGTTATCATTGGAATTTTACTAGGTGTACTTCATCAAGAGAAGTTAGGAGAAAGAATCACGCAACACTACAACACATGGTGTCACCTTATAGCAAGGTTATTTTTTTATTTATCTAATTACAAGAGTAATAATTATTACTATTAGTATTAGTATTATTAGAATGGTTATATTTTTCAACCCCGGGACGCTCCCGGAAAGAATTGATAGTTGCTGACGTGGCGTTCAATGGTGGCTTCAACCATCTCTTGATTATGCCACGTGGCATAATGAGATGCAATGATTACAAGTTCAAACTTAAGTGTTTGTTTAATTGATTAAGTTAGGAATTATAAGAGCCATTAGAATGTGAGAAATTAGAGAGATGTGATGAGTTTTTTAATAGTTGCAGCTTACATAAGTGATTCTTTAGATGATTACTGATTAGGTTTTAGATTAGGGAATATGAGTTATTACTGATTAGAATACTATGAACATGCAATGATTGAGAGATTTTGTGGTTAGTTAACTTGAACCATTTGCAATAGATTATCACGTTAAATTAGATTTTCAACCCCGAGACCCTCCCGAGGTAATCAGCTAGTATGTTTATAAAGTTTAACATCATCGAAGGATCACTTGGCTGGTTAACAATTCAAATCTAATGTTTTGTAGTCATAACTAAAAAAATATAAATCTAGTTCGTATTATAACTTAGAATTCACATTATGATTATGCGGTATGCAAATTAAAAGCTTAAAGGATATGTCCCACCCTGAAATGACGTTACATTTTTAATGGAAAAACATTTGGTCTTCTTCTTCAACTCTCACTTTTTCGTCCCTCATTGTGTTAAGGTGATGACACGTCCATGTGGGTTATCTGAAATCATTTGAACATCATGTGTATACAAATCGATAGCGTTGATTATTTTTTAGGTAAAATTGTAAGTTTTTTGTTAATTTTAGTGAAAACGTCACATGTTGTAAAAAGTACATGTAAATAAAGTGCTATACATGCATAAATAAGAAGTTACGTATAGTGATTTAAACAAAGGGCTTCTAGTACAATGGCATAATCAAGGACGAAGGATTTAAAGGGCCAGTGGTGGCCCTGGCCTCCCCCCCCCCCCCCCCCCCCCCCCTCCTTGTTTTTTGGCACAGTAGTGTAAATTTGCGATTTTCATAGGTAAATTGAGTCCGGGTTGGGTCTGGTCCCCGCCGATTTGCCACTACCGATCGAAAAAATTTGAGTCCGGCCCCCTGGCCCTGGCCTCCCCCCCCCCCCCTCCCTGTTTTTTGGCGCAGTAGTGTAAATTTGCGATTTTCATAGGTAAATTGAGTCCGGGTTGGGTCTGGCCCCCGCCGATTTGCCACTACCGATCGAAAAAATTTGAGTCCAGCCCCCTTCGATTTGAGAACCAAGCTTCGCCCCTGGGCATAATGATGTACAAAGTTGTGTCCCTTCATGAAATTGAAAATTCTAGTCACATAATGAATAGTGATAACAAGTGTAAACTAGGTGTAGACAGTGTGTTTCATACATTCTAAAAAATACAAACAAAAAGTATAATAAATTAAATAATCAGGCAATCAGTTACCAAGATTAACGGGGTATTGGATTTTAATAATCCAAACTTTCTCATTGGCCAGCACTAATTTGTACTTCAAAAATTCCCACCTTTCACCATATTGGCTGAAAATGAACATTTGTTAACTGAGAAGTAACTCAGTACGTGGACACTGACGTAGACGCTGACATGGTATGCCAATGCTGGCATTAGGGTTGTAAACGAACCAAAGGAACACGAACAAAGCCTTGTTCATGTTCGTTTGTTAAAGAATTAACGTGTTCGCGAATTGTTTACGAACACTTACCGAACGAGATTTTTTATTCGTTTTCGTTTGTTAAGAAAATAACGTGTTCACGAACTGTTCATGAATACTTACCGAACGATATTTTTGTTCGTGTTCGTTTGAATTATTTGCTAAATTTAGGTGTCGGACAAAAACGAACATAAACAACCACAAATGAATGTAAACGAACACAAATAGGCATTACTGAACAAAATCAAACACAAACTAACACGTTAAATTCTGAAAACTCGCATTTTTCATCGCTAACATTGTCCGCCCAGAATATACTAATCCAATTACCCAAATACACGTGACATAATCTTGATTAAGGTCTTATAAAAACACAGAGGTGTCATATTAAACTTGAAATCCTCGTTTAATCCACAAAAAATAACAGTTAATCAAAATAGTTAAAGTAATATTAACATGTGATACACTAATATATGTTAAATAATCAACCACTGGGAAATTTGAAATACTTAAATTAAATATAAAGAATTGAAAACCTAATGAACTATCGAACAAAAACAAACATACACGAACACGTTACCGAACGTTCACGAACATAAACGAACGAACGCGGCCTTTGTTCATGTTCGTTTGTTTAGCTAAACGAACTTCCCGCCGAACAGTTCACAAGCTGTTCACCGAACGTTTGGTTTGTTTACAGCCCTAGCTAGCATGGATAATGACGTGAACGTTGACGTTACATACTATGTCAGCATCCACTAACTTGATTAGTCATCGGTTAAAAAAGGTTTACAAGAGGAAAAATATCTAAAAGTTAGGTTGGGACCGTTGTTTGGAATTTTTGAAGTACAGATTATTGCCGCCAATAGGTAAAAGTTTGAATTATTAAAATCCAATACCCCTCATTTATCTTTCAAAGTTCTCAAATAAAACATGGTTTGGTTAATTAACCTAACTTAATCGAACAAAATATCTGCATGAATTGATTTTACAACATGTGAGGTGTATATTTGTTTTACCAGTGCACCCATGATTTTTTACTGGGTTTACGTTTAAAAAGTATTTGATAAATTCTAAAAGTGTTATATAAGTATACATCATATAAAAGTGAGTATCAAGTATTACATTACACATGTGATGCGTTAGCTTCTTACTGTGTCCGCACATGATATAGAACAACAATATCTATAGTTTCATACAAAACAAAGAGACAAAAATGAGCTAACAAAAAAAATTATCAACAATATTATCAAATAGTATAAAGCTGACATAAGACAAAATAACATGAGGCTTGTTTTAGTAAGGTTCTGCATATACAACTTTGTGATTTTCCGGTACAAGTTATCGGTCGGTTGTATGAAACTTTTTAAATTACAATTAGGTCATCAAGATATTGATTTTTGGTTATTAATTAAAGTTATTATTACCAAGTAGCCCAAGTTGCAAAGATGTCATGGAAATGTGCCTCCTTCATCTGATTCATGGGTCAAATACTATGATAGAATTAGTGTTTATGTAAGTTATCGGTTCTAACAAAATAAAGATTACTATATTATTAATTCTTAATAGTAAGGGAGGACGGGGCACTCACCATAGAGCATCAGTGGAGCAGCTCCACCATAAATCGTAGCCTGCCACCTAGACCATCACCCGTAAATCCCTTCCACCAACGACACTACCCGTGAAGCATCCAGGTACCCTCTCTCCTCACCTCGAAATTCGAGCACGGGACTTAACGAAACCCACTGTTTGAGTCACCGACAGTGATGAACCCGTGAGAGTAGTGAGGTACCAGCATCGTTTGCTGGTAGCAACCTGCCCTCCCTAGGAAGGCTTCAAATCTTTTTTTATAATACAAAATAGCTAAATGTTGTATAAGCATAATATATTTGTAGTCATTGGGAGTAATCCAGTCGAGCTTTAGCTAGTTTAAACTTGTTAAAGCTTGACACAATGCGATCTCAATCTTAAATGTTTGTTTACCAGTCGAACTCGATCTTCTGATTTTTAAAACAAGACAAGCTCAACTTGATTAAGCTTCTAGTCATTTTACTCTAGAATAATAAAAAGAAACTAGATTAAAGTTACTAAATTACCAACTCTGTATTGAATTTTATTCTATAATTTTCTCTTCAAAATTTCGTAAAAACAAAGTAAAAATAGTTCGTTGATATATATATTTTTTTCCAGAATTTTGTTAAAATATTCAATGTATTTATTTTCTGTAATGATATTAAATCATATGATAAATATTTACACATATACAACAATGTCATATCAAATAAGTTATAAGATATGGTTTAGTAACATTTTTCACGGATGTATATATGGTTTTGCAAAGGAAAGATGTATAAAGATACACTTTTTTGCATTAAAGACATCAAAGTATCAAACTATTTTTATTTGAGAGGCCAAAGACATCAAGATCAAACTATTAAATGTTGATGTATAGGTTATAGATCGAGCACCTGCTATCTATTCGGATTCAGTTGCAAGTTATAAAGTTATATATACCCAGTCTCAACAAAAAGAAATGTGACCAAATGTCCAAATATGCTTCTATCTGTTATCACTAGGGGTGGCAAAATGGGTAGGTTGGGTTGAGTTGGTTGATGGGTTAGGATGAGTTTGGGTTAGAATGGGTTTGAGTCAAGAGGGGTAAATTAAAAAAATAGGTTAGGATGGGTTAGGTCAGGATGGGTTTGGGTCTGGATGGCTTGGATTAGGATAGGTTCACATCAAAATAGATTTAAATTTTTTTTTAATGACCCGACCGGGCCCGGTAATGACCCAGACGGATTCAACCTGAACCGTCCCGTAGCGACCCGGACCGTTTCGACCCAGTCGGGCCCGGCCGCGACCGGTAGCGACCCGGACCGTTTCGACCCAGTCGGGCCCAGCCGCGACCGGTAGCGACCCGGACCGTTTCAACCTGACCCATCTCGTAGCGACTCGGACCGTTTCGACCCGGCCGGGCCCAGTAGCGACCCGGACCGTTTCGATCCGGCCGGGCCCGGTAACTAGGGCTGGCAAATCGTGTCCCTAACAGGTTAACAGGTCTCTGACGCGCGCGAACAAATCAAGTTCTAAACATGAACACGACTCGTTTAACTCATTTATATCTCATGTTTATAACACAGTTTTATGTTTTATGTATCAAAAAAGGAAAATGAAAGATTTTTGCCTCTTAATTCTAAGTATTAAAAAAAGTCAAAAAATCAAATAGTGTACTTTTCAGTCAAACAGGTCTTATCGTGTCTTAACAGGTTACCCATTGCCAGCCCTACCGGTAACGACCCAGACCGTTTCAACCTGACCCATCCCGTAGCGACCCGGACCGTTTCGACCCGGCCTTGCCCGGTAGCGACACGAACCGTTTCAACCTGACCCGTCCCGTAGCAACCCGGACTGTTTCGACCCGACCGGGCCTGCTAGCGACCCGGACCGTTTCGACCCAACCGGGCCGGTAACAACCCAGACGGTTTCAACCTGACCCGTCCTGTAGCGACCCGGACAACCCGGCCGGGCCCAGCCGCGATCGGTAGCGACCCGGACCATTTCAACCTGACCCGTCTCGTAGCAACCCGGACCGTTTCGACCCGGCCGGGCCGGGCCGAGACCGGTAGCGACCCGGACCGTTTCAACCTGACCCGTCTCGTAGCGACTCGGAGCGTTTCGACCCGGTCGGGACCGCTAGCGACCCGGACTGTTTCGACCCGACCGGGCCCGGTAACGACCCAGACCGTTTCAACCTGACCCGTCCTGTATCGACTCGGACTGTTTCGACACGGCCGGGCCCGGTAGCGACCTGAGCCGTTTCGACCCGACCGGGCCCGATAACAACCCAGACCGTTTCAACCTGACCCGTCCCGTAGCGACCCCGTCCGTTTCAACCTTACCCGTCTCGTAGCGACTCGGACCGTTTCGCCCCGACCGGGCCCACTAGCGACCCGGACCATTTCGACCCGACCGGGCTCGGTAACGACCCAAACCGTTTAAACCCGACCCGTCCCGTAGCGACCCCGGACCGTTTCAACCTGACCCGTCCCGTAGCGACCCGTACTGTTTCGACCCGACCGGGCCCGTTAGCGACCTGGACAGTTTCGACCCGACCGGGCCCGGTAACGACTTAGACCGTTTCAACCTGACCCGTCCCGTAGCGACCCCGGACCGTTTCGACCCGGCCGGTTCCGGTAACGACCCTGACCGTTTCGAACTGACCGGGCCGGGTAACGACCCAGACCGTTTCAACCTGACCCGTCCCGTAGCGACCCGTACTTTTTCGACCCGACCGATCCCGTTAGCAACACAGACCGTTTCGACCCAACCAGGGTCGTCAACGACCGGACCATTTCGACCTGAACGGGCCGGTCAACAATCCAGACCGTTTGCACTCGATCAAACCCGCTAACGACTCGAACCGTTTCGATGAGATCGGTCTCGTTAACGACGTGTGTTGTTTCGACATTACCGTCCGTTAACGACCCGAACGGTTTCGAACCGACTGGGGTGATCAACAAATGCAAAAGATATATTTTTTTTGTTTTTATTGACATTGATTTCTATGAGGCATCAATTTGGGTGAGTTTTAATTTAGATTTGTATATGGTTATCTAAAAATACCCATCCTGACCTATTCTTTTTTTTTTTGACATACCCATCCTGACTCACTTACTTATTTCCTATAATTAAAATTACTCATTTTAACCCCCTTGAAAATTATACTAAACCCATTTTAACCCACAAGGTCAAATTTTAAACTCAAAACAACCCAAACTCAACTAGATGGGTTGAAATTGCCAGGTCTAGTTATCACAATACATATTTGAATTTTTTCAATTGTTTTAAGGGAAAATGGCCAAAATAGCCCCTTGACCGGGCGTTTTGCGTAAATAGCCCCCTCCACCGTCTCTGGAGAGACGGGACACGGTTTCCAAAAGGGCTGAACCGTCTTCCGAGATCCTTTGGTTTCCAACCAGTAGCAACCCAACACGTGGCGGTTACGATCCCGATGTCTGCCACCCCGGCTCCCGTGGCGGCTTGAGACGTGTCAGCGCCGCAAAGCCGTCTCCGGTGGGGTCCCTGAGACAGTTCACCAACGGCTCAAGTTAAGCCGTCTTCGGCTCGGCTTATAATAAAATAATATATCCGATCCCACCGGAGACGGCTCCTGAGCCGGTTCGGGTACGAAAAAGCCGTCTCCGGTGACGTCTTGTAAAAGTTATCAACCGTCTCCTGAGACGTCAGCGGGTACGAAAAAGACGGCTTCCCGTACCGTCTTTTTACTGTTTCTGCACCGACTCGGTGTCGGACGTCGTACATCGCCGGAGACGTTTTCGGTGATGTGACGTCCATGACGAACCGTTTGTTATAAAATTAGTAAATTTTGTAACAATTTTGTTTGATTTTTTTCTTGTATTCCTTATTTTTCTTTCAAAGTGTTAAAAAAAGTTGTGTTTTTAAAAATGGTTAGTTTTATAATCTATAGTGGAGGCAGGTGGGAAGTTGTCAACGGTCGAATGGAATACGTTGTTGATAGTAGCTGTAAAAGACGTGGTTTTGAAATTGATTCAAATATCTCGTATCTTAGTTTTTTAAATGTAGTTTCCGATGTGTGTGTGAGGTTCCAAACATTTCAAGGTTATCTTATAAAATGTCAGCTTTTGATGATGCAATCGACATTTTTAATGATCGTGATGTATCTTTTCTTTTTAAAGTTGCTTTGCAAAACCCCCATGAAGTATTGAAGTTGTATGTTGTAGATGAACCAGGTGTGGGTTCGTCTAGTAATGCTCATTTAAATGACGTACCTTCAAATGATTCAAAAGTCCCTGATCTAAATGTGTCTATAGAAAATTTTGATCATTACACACCATATGGGTGTTTTGGAAATTTCGATGATGAGAAAGCTGAAAAAGAAGAATTTTATGGAAAGCCAAGTCCTGAATTGTTTTCAGATATAACCAAAAGCTCTTTTGTTTTTTCTGAAGGTTCCGTATTTCGTAACAAAGATGAATTGAAATTGCAGTTAGGAAATTTTTGTTTGTCTGAACGTTTTTCCTATAAAGTCGACAGGTCATCTAAAACGAGGTATGAAATTTCATGTGTAGTTGATGATTGTGATTGGCAATTTAGGTCACGTTCTGTCCCAACTTCAGACACGATTTTTGTTACATTTTTTAACAACAACCACACATGTTCTAAAACTCAAACACATCCCCATCTTCGTCAAGCTAACCCGCAAGTAATTGGTAGCATACTGAAGCACCAATTGCGAGATACTAGACGTGTTTATCGTGGAAACGAAATAGTACAAGATTTTCGAGAAAGATTTAAGGTTGATATATCATATACTCAAGCTTGGCGGGGGAAGTGTCATGCACTTGAGCTTTTGCAAGGAAGTAGCAAACAATCGTTTTCTGAGCTTCCGTTCTACTGCTATAATTTGCGAAATGCAAATCCAGGGACTGTTACTGAGATTAAAACTGATGAAGACAATCGTTTTGAAATGCTTTTTATTGCCATTGGTGCAACGGTCAGTAAAATATTTTTACCTATTTTCATACCAACTTAAATAAATTATTGATGTTTTGGTTTACTGAAGTCTAAAATTTATCTGTTTTTCATTTTATTAAATAGATTCGGAGTTTTCTTCTGTCTTTAAGACCGGTCATTATTATAGACGCGGCACACTTAAAAGATGAGTTTAAGGGAACATTATTCCTTGCTGTTGGCATGGATGGTAACAACCAAATTTTACCCGTTGGATATGGTATCGGCAAATCCGAGGACGGTGAGAGTTGGACGTGGTTCTTATCGAAACTTAAAGAGTGTATCGGTGAGCACCCGGATTTGGCGATCATATCTGACAGAGCCAACTCAATAGATTTGGCAGTTCGGACGGTTTTTCCTAATGCCTTTCACGGGTTGTGCTGTCGACATTTGATGGTGAACTTAAAGATACCAAAAAGCAAAAAGAAGGATTTAGAGACACTGTAGTGGAACACTTGTAAAGCTTACCGGGTGTCTGATTTTGAAGAAAGTTTTAACGCGCTGTCTGCAGCCCTATCACGGGTTAGGAATACTCTATTGAGTATCGGTTTACATAAGTGGTCAAGAGCACACTGTTTGGGGAAACGATATCATTATATGACATCTAACAGTGCAGAGTCAATGAACGCCTTATCTAAGGACGAACGAAAAGTTCCAATCACCCATTTGGTTGAATTTTTTAGACAAAAACTTCAACAATGGTATTACGAACGCCGAAATGAGGCTATTCAAAATAAACACGTACTGACTCCTTTCGCGGTAAAAAAAATTATTAAAAAGATTGAATATTCTAGAACGTGGAAGGCTTATGGCGTTGGGGTTAACACTTTTCAAGTTCTAGACGGTGGGAAAAATGGTTTTGTTGATCTGTCTAATGAAACATGCAGTTGTTGTGTTCCCCAGATATCTGGTTTCCCATGTGGCCACATGATTGCAGTATCAAAATTACTGAAGGAAAAGGACTGCAGTCATTATACGTCACCTTGGTATAGCAACCAGTTATACAAAACAACATATGAAGACGCCATTTATCCTTTACCCCACAGGTCTGAATGGGAGACGCCAGAGTATTTGATTCCTCTACAACCACCACATATCACAAAACGACAGTCGGGACGTCCTCATGAAAATAAACGAATTTTATCGAGAGGCGGGGAACCTACGCCTGTATATTGCAGTCGTTGTAAAACTCACGGTCATCATCGTGACCGATGTTCAGCTCCTGTTGCCTCACGATCAAAATCTGCCAGGCGTGGTTCAAAGAAAGAAAATCATCATCAAACACCGTCCCCCACTTTCGTTGAAGCAGATGACTTTGCAGAATATGTAATTCATAATACTTGTTCGACTGTTAACCTTGCTGATTTTTAGTGGTGCTATTTACTTTAATTTATTTACTTAACAATGTTTATAACATAAAATTACAAATAACTTCGATATATCAAGTTTACATCAATACATAAACTAGGTAGATAAATATTTAAATATTTGACGGTGCAAAACGACCAGCATAAATTTCATCTGCCATGAAACGTCTGAATCTCATGCAAGCATCATGTAGGCTGCTTTCTCTCCAAGTCAATGACATGTTTTGAACAAGATTTCTCAGCAACATACAAACGATTACCCCTGAATGTCGACCAATGCGACTATTGGTGACAGGCCAGACAACATCCCCCCAAAATTGTAATGATTCAACTTCGTTTCTACCAGACTTTTGCCAGTACGTTATAGCCCCCAGAAACCATATGAAAGCAGATTCAAATTCTATAAGAATTTGATGAATTTTTCTATGAATGCAAAAAGTATCACCGCAATCTATGGGACTACGGTTATTTGGGAAATACACTGTTACTTGTAGTAATTTCATGTCAACTTGTAGAACAAACCAGTTTTCATCGTCTATCGAGGCTGGTATATATACCTGAAAATTACAGTCCAAAACGAAATGTAGATTTTATACAGCACGATAAAAAGGTATAAATATACAAAAAAACAGTATTTTACCATATCAACTTCCCAAAGAGGTGGATATATTCTTCTCGAGCCGTTTGCGTAGCAATAAGCATGGTGATCTTGTTCAATAATTAGGCTATAGAAATTAGGGGGAAGAACACTCCAAAGACCATAACTACATGTTGTTGGTCTTCTTTGTCGTTCAATGTCCCTTAACGACATCAATTTGTTGCACCATGCACGAACATGCTGTAAATAAATGTTAATAAAATCACAAAAATATTATCATTTCATATAACGTATAACGTAACAGTCATAGTATTTACCGTTTTTTGAAGATATCCACTTCCACAGTACCCTAAAATACCACCCCACCACTCTTTGTTTAATGGTGTACGCCCCATATAGGTTGTATAGCAACATGTGCTATCACCATCGTAGTAAAACTCAAGAACATTTGGAGCCCAAAAACTTGATTGGTTATGTGGATTTACCCAAATTGTGTTCTCTACGGAAGCAGGAATGTTAGTCATTATGCTATTAAAAAGCATGTGAAATGAGGTTCTATATAAGAACCTAGGTTGATAGGTGTACCAATATCGGGTGGAATTTGCAATTTTTGACAAACGTCAGGGACTAAATTGGCAAATAACTCTTTCGTTTTTTATAAATATACCTACCACCAACCGTTCATCATCAATTGTGTAGAGGTTTATATACCATCACCATGTCTCAGTCATCATCTTCATCTTCAAGGTCTTCATCTAGACGATTTAGCAGGTCAAGAGAAATATGTTCATGCGGTGCAACTACACGTATACTTATCTCGAGAACTGATGCAAACCCGGATAGAGACTTCGTGTGTTGCGTAAGTATTAAATTTTAATATTTATCGTGTGCTTTTAATGATCATCAAATAACTGTTTATTTTTTTTAAACCACAGACTGCTGGTTGTGGATTTATTAGGTGGGTAGAAGCGTCAGAATGTTTCAGGTGCAAAAAAATCGTTCCGGGGTTGAGGCAATCGTTAGACGAGCAACAAGCTTTGGCTAGAAAATACCGTTTGCAGGCGAGATTGTTGAAGTTACTTTTGGTAGTTAGTTGGGTTTTGTTTGCATATCTACTAATGTAACACAAGAGGAGTAGTAATAATAATGACATTAGTAATATTAAGGTAACAATTTCAGTTCGTCTTCATCGGAAGTCTGTCTATTATCTATCGAATCAGCTTCCGGCAAAACGTTCTTATAAAATTCAAAGGCCATCCTGTGCCGCATTTTTAAAGCTGCTACTTGGGTGTTTTCATATTTATTTAGAGGTTCGTTTTTAATCAACCTCTCAATAAATATGCACACCCAAACCCCACAATCACCAAGATGTCCGGACTGTTGGGGTACATCTCCAGGCTCTACGACTTCGAAAGGAGGGGCGTACATGTACGGGTTTACGGATTCGTAGTAATTATTGGATCTTAGCCATAGGTCAAATGCATAATTAACATTGCATATGACCTCTCTTTTGGCCTCCCGTAAGCCTTTCAAAGACAGTAAACTGCAAAATATAGAAAAAACATTATCAAAATTAACACTATTACTTAATGAAAACCGACATTAAAAAAATAGGTTCAACATTTACCTGTCATAGATGGTAAACGTTCGCTGGCACAAGTTAAAAACTCCGAGGATCCAATGTTGTTTGCTTATATTCAACACAACATATACCTATTAAATCGCGAATAGTTTGAAACAAAATGTTAAAAGCAAATCATAATATGTTCAACAAACAAAACCATGATTTAAATTTGAAAAACAACCTCGTCAACATCAGCGATGTTTGGAAACGGTTCGAACGACCCATCAAACAAATCTTTAAAAGCCTGCTTATTATCACGGCTAAGTAAACCCCCCACAAAATATGGAGGAAGGATGCTCCAACGGGAGGTTGAGCTCCAAAGAGTCTCGTAGAGATAGTGTGTCCATCCATATATGTGCTATAATAAATAAAAATTAATATTCAATATTAAACTGCGGTAAATATATTAATTAAATTAAATATAGTTAATAAAAGTAACAAATATTTAAAAATTATTACCTCGGTGCCGAGCCAACCAGACGATTCATCGCCGAAAAGATCTTCCCAAAAGCCATCCGGGAATATACTTCCCCCAATTAGTGCACAAGTTCTAAGTTTATCCTTTTGTTTTGGATACCATTTTTTTATTTGTTTTATGTTTTCGTTTTCATCGTTTGATTTGAACTTCTTCTTTTTTGCACCTTTTATTGTTGTGAATGGGGAAAGCATACACGAGGCTGGCTTTGTTGACCTTTGAGACCGTCTCAACTGTTAAAGTGACAAAAGTAAACCAATTATTTTGAATTTAAATGCTAAACTATGAAGGAAAAAAATAAAATAAAACATAACTACCTCAGGCTTTTTTACGCCGTCGGTGTTTGGTCTATATACATCACCCGAGCTAAAAAAATCATCAACATTTTCATTGTGATGCGAGCTCGTCGGGCCTTCTACACCAGTCGGTTGGGATTTACGTACCTAAGATTTAAAAATGTAAATTATTTTAAACTTTTCAACAAATTAATACGGATTAATAATAATCATACGACAACTTTACCTCAGGTAGTAAACCTTTCAACTTGTTATTATAAAAGTTTTCCAACCTATCATCCATCAACGCTTTAAATTGCTCTATTAAATCATCGTTGATAGTGTAGGTTGTCGGAACAGTTTCCGACTTTCTTTTTTTGGCCGTCGGATCAACAGCCTGATCACCGTAAACCGTATGCAGATCATCGAAACCACCATCCACACCATCCGCTGCCGTATTATCAAAATTTACACAGGCAGACGGATGAAACTCGGCCGGCTTATTAAAGCACCCTTGAGACGAGGATTTTTGTGCTCGTAAAAAATGGGCGCTATCAGTGTACCAGGCACAGCGCAGCTCAGAGTCATTCGGAAGTAGAAACCTAAACGGCTTAAGCCCTTCAACCTAAAGCGCAACAATTTTTTTTTCAAATTTTATCACTTATATTTAGTTTTTCAAAAAAAATTGTTGAAAATGATTTCAAAAGATTACCATAGAATTTTCGGTGATCTTACGATCAATGGTGCTCCTCTTCATTTTTTTTCCCGGACCCCAGGAAAGAACTCTGGGGATTGCATCACCAAGAAAAAAATCTCCATCGTTTCTAAATTCTGGAAATATCTCATATATCCAGATCTGCAAGTTTTTAAACAAAATTTAGAAATATCTCAAATATTTGTTAAAATTAATAAATAAAAGTAAATAATTCATAAAAACTAATACCTTGAAAACCCAATTACAAGATTTTAAACTGAAGCCCTTTGTACCCCGCTTTTGAATCAGGTGCATGTTATTGATGTTTTTAACCAAATCTTCCCAAAAATAACTTCCCCATGGAAACCTATTCAACACTACAAAGTCATCAACAAGATCGAGCACAAGATCATCCACGGTCGCGGTATTTTGGGTACCCTTAAACACCGATTCAATCAATACCAGGATACAAATACGGACAAGATCATCCACCTCATAATTGCTCCAGTCACCGTTGAAAATAGCAAGCACACTTTCATAAGATACCTTACTCACCTCACCAAATATTCGTCTTTTAAACGATGTTGGGGATTATACGAGTTCCCAACCATCGTGACGGCCAAATCTTAGGCCCGTTATCAGACAAAATTGTTGTGGAGTGAATACAAGACTATTAGGACCGATTTGATAAAAAAGGTCGTCGATACTAGACAGTCCCGTCTCAATCTGATGTTGTGCCACTGAGAGTAACAAATTACTTTCGCAAAGATGGCTCATAACATCCAGAAAGTGACCGAAGACGGTCTCCCTAAAACGCCTTTGGATTGCCTCGGACATTCTAGTATTCATTTGTGTTACTTTGTTCCAGGCACTTCGGACTTTTATTTCGATATCAGACTAAAAAAAAGGTTATAAAAAAATATTTAGTAACGAACAAGGTAAATGAAAAATGATAAAAATACTTGAATGAAAAATGGTAGTAAACGCTTACCGGAGGAGGTAAGCTCCGAGAAGGATTCGGCTGTTGTGGGTGCCGAAAAAACTCTTCGTACTATTCCTCTTGTAGGATTTGATTTGCGTTCATCGGGTCGACAAAGTCATTCGGATCAAACATGGTCAAACGTGTTTGGTCAACCTCGATTAATGGACAACAAAAAAACAAACAAAATTAAAAATTAATCAACGGTCGACGGTGTGCACGTTCGTGGTGGACCACTTGACCAAAAATATGTCGTGTGGTCCCGTTTGTGTTGCGTCGTTTTCAATGAAAAAAAAATTTAAAACTTTAAAAAGGAACGTTAATATTACCTTTTTAATTATAAATGATCGTCGTCTGATACTTTGACCGGAGTCCTAGCAAACCGTTCGCCGGAAAATAGATGATAAACAAGAAAACCGGTAAAAGAGCGTTCCCGTCAGCGTAGCGTCTTAAGGTGGAGAGAATTTCACCGAAAGTTTACTTTTACCCCCAAAAGGTAAACCCTAGTGGGACCGGGCTGCATGGGCCGGGTTCGGTTCCCAAAGCGTCTCAGGAGACGGTCTGACCAAGACGGGTTCGGTTCCCAAAGCCTCTCAGTCAACCCTCTGACAAAGCCGGGTCCCGGTTCCCAACCCGTCTTTTGAGCCGGTACCCGGAACGATCTGGTGAGCCGGTTCCGGTTCCCAACCCGTCTTTTGAGCTGGTACCCGGAACGATCTGGTGAGCCGGTTCCGGTTCCCAACCCGTCTCACAAGCCGGGTCCGGTTCCCAACGCCTCTCAGTCGGCTCCCAAGGAGACGGTTCCCAATACCAACCCGTCTGACGAGACGGTTCCCAAATCCTCTCAGTCGGCTCCCAAGGAGACGGTTCCCATTGCTGTCAGACGGTTCCCGAGAGTGCATTTTGTGGGCCCCTAATTAATTAAAAAATTTAAAAACAAAAAATTAAAAATTTAAATAAATAATTTATATTTAAAATCATCTTTATATAAGTAGTTGTAACGTAAAATACTTTGTCGTTAAAAAACGTTGTTGGAGAAGTTTCGCTCAAGAAAATGTCTGACGGCCGTGATAAAAATATAGCTCCAGAAGAATACTTTTCTCAACCAGAGAAACATTCCTCAAGTTGGATACTAAAAAAATGGAGGCGTCCAAAGGAACCTGAAATTACCAAAGAAAGAGAATTTATCAGTAATCGACAAAGCTTACACGGAAACGTTATCGGCAAATGGGCTATACCGGACGATGAGAATGATAATTGGGCAACTAATGTTGTTGACTTCTACAATAAAGGCGACGCACCATTTTGTTATTCTGCTGTTTTTTCAAGAAGTATTGAGCTTGACAAAAATTTTTGGGGAATTTTGTTGGGCTATCGTTCTAACGGCTACCTCACACCAACAGTAATAACTTAAATTTTAATGTTTTTTTTTATTTTTTTTACTTAAATTGTGATTCAATTATTTTTCAGCATGTTGAAGGATGGGTTGGAAGACTGATGAACTAGAGGAGTAGAAAGCTACAAAAAAATGCTTCGCTAAATATGCGGTGGACAATTCTTCCACCAGAATTTTATAATTCGTTATTAGAATCTGTACCAAAAAACTTGGCCAACTATTGTAATGGCAAATTCAAACCGTTTCCTTCATTTTTCGACGTTAATTTTGTTTTTTTTCCCCGTTCAGCTTGAAAATAGGGAATGGTTACTGGTGCGACTAGAGTTGGTGACACAAGAACTTGTTATGTATGCTTGCGAAGACCTTCGTATCAGAAACAAATACAGAACCATTGTTCACCCAAAGCTGACGAAGATACAAGTTTATTTAGGAGCTTTACTAGTGAACATAAGATTCTGGAAGAAAACAGGTAATCCAGAAAAATGTATAACTTTCAATCTTAACGAAGACTATGTTGCACCACATAACTCCCTGTCTGGTAATGAAGCGGTATATCTTTGTATGCTGATAGAGCATTTGGTTACTGATAAACCAATTACTACGAACGGTGATCTAAAACAAACATGTTCGTCTTACAGACGATTCATGGCTGAAAAAATGTATTTCTGGAGGTGCTTACCACGTCCAAACAATTCTTAATAAAATGTTCTTATTTTGGAAGTTTATTTATTTTTTTAATTGTCCTTATTTATTATTACGGATAAATTACAAATTTCGTCCTTTAAGAATAGGGCATTTTTCATTGGATGTCCTTTCGCGTTTCAATTGTTGTGTTTAGTCCTTAACGACCTAAAATCATTACATCACTTGTCCTAAGGGCCTAACCTGGTTAGTTTTTAACGACAAATCAGATCATGTGCCCCTCACGTGAGGGTATCTTCGTCATTTCATCTGGCCCTCTCATTTCCCTCGTTCTTTACCCTAAATCCTCTCTTGGAATCAGACCTGCAGAAACCCTAAATCGAAGATGATGGAAGCCGATTAAACAATCTGCAGATCATGATTATCAAAACCCATCGGCTCATGATTATCATCAATATCATTAAACAAAAACACCCTAAATCCTCTCTGTGTCGGTATTCAATTGATTCAGATGACAGTCCTCTGTCCTCCCTAGAGGATTTTTATGACTACTTTGATGTGATTTGGGGGGAGGGGCTCGCGTGGCAGGCACTTCAAACTCATCAACCACATCTGTGCAGAAACATATGCAACCTCAGTGATAACAGGGGGTTTTCGGCACTAATCTCTTCCAATCTCAAATCTGGATGTTCTTCTTTTGTGATATGCTTGAGAAGCACTCACACAGGAGATCTTGACTACGCTTACGAGTTCTTTTGGCACCCCGATCGTAACCATTTTATCTTGCTTGAGACTCTCCTTTTGACACTAAGCAAGTATTTGCCAAGTTTCAAGTCTTCTTCTGGTGAACAGCTTGGTGGTGAATTACTTGTTGTAGATGTTGAGAATTCATCTTCAAGCACACCTGCCAAGATCCCCCCCTGCTACAAATTGATGAAGATGAAGATGAGAGGTTTTTTTTTTTTTTTTTATATAAGTGAAATTACCAGACTACCCTCATGTGCAAGGCACATGACCAGATTTAACGTTAAATACTAACCAGGTTAGGCCCTTAGGACAGTGGGTGTAAGATTTTAGGTCGTTAAGGACGAAACACAGCAATTGAAACGCGAAAGGACATCCAATGAAAAATGCCCAATTCGTAAAGGACGAAAATTGTAATTTATCCTATTTTTACCTACCATATTAATTACATTTATTTATTTACCATATTAACTATTTAATTAAATTAAATTATTTCACACTATAAATACCCACCAAATTAACAAATTCTTCATTACATCACACATTTTTCTTACAAAACATCAATCAAACCAAGTAAAATGTCTTCATGGACCGACGAGGAGATCCTTGGGGTTACATTGGCATGGTGAAATGTTGCCGAAAACACCCGAGTTTCGGACACTAGTCAAGAAATTCGTGCAACTCCATTTTGGAGTAGAGTATTTTCGAGTTTCGAACACTTGTCGGCGGTCAGACAAACCGTACGACCCAAGATGTTATAGAAAAGTTTCACAACGTCAAGGCGGAGTGCACCGTATTCGAAGGGTTCTTCAACTCCAACAAAGAGGAGTCGCCAAACGAGTCCGAGGAAGGGCTCATTGAATTGGCGAAAATCGACTACTTTTTGGACTACGACGAAGAATTCGAATATCTTTCCGCGTGGCATTTGTTACGTGATTATATTTAAATTTAGGTTTTATTAAAAATAATGTTATGTAATGTTTTTTTTAATGTATTTTTTATTATTAATAAAGTGTTTTAATTTATTTAGTGTTTTAAAAAATGTTCTAATTTTTACTATGATATCTATTGATATTCCCTATTGAATGCTTAACCCACCCGCATATGTCCTTCCTATATAAAGCCAATAGACGGTTTGCCATTACAGACCGTCAGTACACCGTCACAGATAAGAAACCCAAACCCAAAATCACAATGGCACCAAAACCGTGGACAGAAGAAGAAGAAATTGCCCTGTGCGCTGCTTGGATAACTGTTAAAGAAAACCCACCACGTCGAGGGTCCATTTGGCCACTCGTTCTCAACGAGTTCAAAGTTTTGGTTGGAGGTTCAAGCAGGTCAACGGAGTCTCTCAACCGGAAGTGGACGGACTTGCAAAACAAGTGCCGTCTATTCGAGGGGTTTTATCAAACCGCTGTCCGTGAACTCCCACAAGAGACTGCGGACCATGAAAAACTTGAACATGCCAAGATTGAGCACGAGTTTTCGGGCCGACCACCCTTTACTCATTTGTCGGCGTGGCAGATGATTCGTGATGTCCCCGGGGCTTTGGATTAGTTTTTTTTTCTTACTTTTAATGTTCCTTTTATTTTACGTTTTAATAAAAAAAATGTTTATTTTAAGTTTATATTGTTTAAAGGGATTGTTTTGTTTAACCCCAAAAAGTAGAGAACACATGACCTTAAACAAACTTAACATAAACAAATAATAATAGGGATCCAATAAAAATACAACTAAAGTATTATAACAATTACAATATACAAACAATAATAATTCACGAAGTCGTTCAACACGTCAAACACCGAGACATTTCCGTTGCTTGGAACGCCAAGATATATTTTCGCAGTGTACTTTATACCCACTGTCCAGTTTCATCTTCATCACCCTAAATACATAAATATATGTATGGACAGATCCTTACCAACGGTCCGGACAAGTCAAAGAACAAACTCTCCTAAATATCACATCCGACCGTCTTGTACATGTAAAAGACGGATGATCCAGAAGATCATGATAGAGATTTAGGAAAAGGATGAACTTGCCAACAAAGTAGACTACCAAATCGTAGATGCAAATTACACGGGTTAACCCACGTGTAGATGCAACAACAATCCAAGTAGTATTATGTAGATGTAACAACAATCCAACCGAAGCCTTTTTCGCTTTACTTCTCACTAACTCCGACCGAAACCTATCCATCACTTCAACCTTTCGCACCAAATGTCTTCCCAAGTGGTTGGAGGTCAACTTAAGGCTAAAGAAAATGGGTGAAAGGCTTTTAAGGCCAAAGAAAATGGGTGAAAAACTTCGGAGCAGAAACTTTCAATTGAATGGGATTAGATAAATCCCAAAGGCTTAGGTTTAAAAAGTGCCATAATTTTTACCGAAAAAATATTCGGCTATTCTGAAGCTCAAAAACACGTCGAATAATCAAACTAAATTTGAAAAAAACATTTGAGAAGATTTTGTTTGATTTGGTAAAATATTTTGGCTTGGTAAAATATTTTGGCTTGAAACAAACATTTGAGAAGATTTGGTTTGATTTAAATGTGTTTTTTTTTTTTCAACCAAACCCACATATTTATACCCAAACAAAATTTGAAAAAAAAAATAATAAATTAATTAATGGCTGGAGACGGTTCAGCCAAAACGGATTCGGCTAAGCCGAGCCGAAGACGGCTTAACTTGAGCCGTTGGTGAACCGTCTCAGGGACCCCACCGGAGACGGCTTTGCGGCGCTGACACGTCTCAAGCCGCCACGGGAGCCGGGTGGCAGACATCGGGATCGTAACCGCCACGTGTTGGGTTGCTACTGGTTGGAAACCAAAGGATCTCGGAAGACGGTTCAGCCCTTTTGGAAACCGTGTCCCGTCTCTCCAAAGACGGTGGAGGGGGCTATTTAGGCAAAACGCCCGATCAAGGGGCTATTTTGGCCATTTTCCCTTGTTTTAATGTTATATTTTCATGATGACAAAATAATTGGATACGGAGAGAAGTAGACCGTATGCACCGACTCTTTACTATAAAAGGATAAAATTGAATTGATTAAATAATTTAAAACATGACAGAAAAAAAAAAAAAAAAACTACGATTAATAAAGTTAAAAATGATTTTAGTATTTCTTTTATACATTTTGTAAAACTATAAGTAAATGTTACATCGGTCACGGTCTCACGGATGTAAAGCATGCATGGTTTATAGCAAAATGTCACATTTTGAATAGGCAAAATTACACGGATGGTGCATGTGGTTTTCATGTAATAACGCATTAAGGTACTAAGCAACATTTTTAACTTCTTTAGGGCCCATGGTTTAGTTTTTGTAACGAAAATGGGTATTAAGGTTTGTTTTTGTAACAATGTTGGGTACTAATACTAACTATCGTTAAATTTTCTGTTAACTTTAGTTAAAGTGATTAAAATGCCTTTTTATAAACTAGAGGGGCCATTATGTATTAAACTTCATTTACAAAACCTTTAGTACCCAAACATGAAACTTTAGATAAACTATAGGGACTAACCATGTAATTAACTCATTATTTTATTAAATGTATTTATTTTTAAGATTATAATTAAATAAGGAATATTTAATTAAAACATTGTTTTATTAAATATATTTATCCCATTATTTATAAAAATAAATCCAAGTTATTAGATTAATAGTTGTAACCATAAAGAAAACATTTAACTTAATGTTGGATGGACTTGTATTATGGTTACAACTATTTATCTAATAACTTGGATTTAACTTATAAAAATGTTTTCTTTATGTGATTGAATTAAGTGTTATTTTTGGCCAAAAAGATGCAAACCAAATTCAAGAAAATTAAAAAAGATAGAAACAAACAGAAGTTGAATTTTTATACATAAAAAAAAAGAAAGATTTTTTTTTCTTCTTCAAGAACTGGTGGGCTTGGTAGGTTTGGACCTACAATGTAAAAATCATTTTTGAATTTCATTAAAATCCATAAGTAAGTTAATAACATTTAGAACGTTTTATCTATCTTAGAAGTGTATTTATTTTTATAAATAATGGGATAAATATATTTAATAAAACAATATGTATTTATTTTTAAGATTTATAATTAAATAAGGAATATTTAATTAAAACATATTGTTTTATTAAATATATTTATCCCATTATTTATAAAAATAAATATACTTTTAAGATAAGTAAAACGTTCTAAATGTTATTAATTTACTTATGGATTTTAATGAAATTCAAAAATGATTTTTACCTTGTAGGTCCAAAACCTACTAAGCCCACCAGTTCTTGAAGAAGAAAAAAAATCTTTCTTTTTTTTTTATTTATAAAAATTCAATTTCTGTTTGTTTCTATCTTTTTTAATTTTCTTAAATTGGGTTTGCATCTTTTTGGCCAAAAATAACACTTAATTCAATCACATAAAGAAAACATTTTTATAAGTTAAATCCAAGTTATTAGATTAATAGTTGTAACCATAACACAAGTCCATCCAACATTAAGTTAAATGTTTTCTTTATGGTTACAACTAGGGTTGTTCAAGAGTCAAGCCGAACCGAACGGATCTTTGCTCGTGCTTGGCTCATTTACAAATCGAATCGAGCCGATCGGCTCGTTTACAATCGATCCGGAAACCGAGCGAGCATTGTTCGAACGCACATTTTTTTGAGCGAGCATCGAGCAAGCGGCGAGTGTTTTCGGACAACCATAAATTTGGGATGTTTCCTTAAATATTCTTGCTGCCTAGTGATGACTGAGGTTCGACCATTCGAGAATGAGGCTCTAGTTGAAGCCAGTGAGGTGATGAGCATACTACAGATAACAATTGTCGCGTTGTGGCGTAGGTTGATAGCTGGAGATGATTGATGGTGGACAACTAATGGGAATATGAAGTCAAACATGTTTTTTCACGACTTAGGGTTTTACAATTAAACTTAGTGTTAAGTTATCATTGGGTTGACTAGACTAATAACTATAAATATAATTGTATATATACATATATTGAGCCAAACCCAATAGAGTGGCATGTATAAAACTATAAATATAAATGTAATTAATGTGTATATATATAAATATATATATAATAAATTAATAAAAATTATATCGAGCCGAACCGAGCCGAACGGACCTTTGCTCGTGCTTGGCTCGTTTACAAACCGAACCGAGCCGATCGACTCGTTTACAACCGAGCGGAAAATCGAGTGAACAATTTCCGAGCAAATTCCGAACGAGCGACGAGCGATCGGCGAGCGCCGAGCGTTTTAAACAGCCCTAGTTACAACTATTAATCTAATAACTTGGATTTATTTTTATAAATAATGGGATAAATATATTTAATAAAACAATGTTTTAATTAAATATTCCTTATTTAATTATAAATCTTAAAAATAAATACATTTAATAAAATAATGAGTTAATTACATGGTTAGTCCCTGTGGTTTATCTAAAGTTTCATGTTTAGGTACTAAGTAAATGTTTTGTAAATGAAGTTTAATACACAATGGCCCCTCTAGTTTATAAAAAGGCATTTTAATCACTTTAACAAAAGTTAACAGAAAATTTAACAATAGTTAGTATTAGTACCCAATATTGTTACAAAAACAAACATTAATACCCATTTTCGTTACAAAAACTAAACCATGGGCCCTAAAGAAGTTAAAAAAGTTGCTTAGTACCTTAATGTGTTCTTACATAAAAACTACAGGCACCATCCGTGTAATTTTGTCTTTTGAATACTATCAACATGTTTCGAGCAATATTGCAACAAGGATAGTAGAACAGTAACTAAGCTTGTCAGTTGTCATGGTATGGAAAATTCAAACAAGGATAACATTCGAAAAAGAAAACAAGTAAAATATTGGTTGAGATGAGAGACGGATTTTATGCATACTTTCTATATTTTTTTAATGAGTAAAAGTAAACTATTATCAACTTTAAAATAAAAATAGTTCACGTGTTTTTTCACAGTACTTTTTTATAGAGTCGGGTTATTCTGCACAGTGTAACAAAAATGAGAAGGGTGAGAAAGATACAAAAAACACAATACATCATGAAGTATGACACAGTGAGCCACAAAATATAACACAATGTCAAAAAATATAACACAATGCTAAAGAAAAAAGACACAATGAATTGAAAAATGGCATTATGATGAAAATAAAAAAAAAAGACACAATGGTAGACACAATGATATAACGCATATTCTAAAAACCACAAGCTAAAACGAAGACCTAAAAACTAACGTCATATGGTTCGATAATGCGATTCCAATGCCGCTTAAATGAGTTCAATCGGAGTCCGTTTGATACGCTTCCTACGATTTCCTATTTTTCTTTCACTATGTATTTGATCCTAACCCTCCTTTTATGTATATTTTATCTTATTAAGGAGGAGTGATGTACAACATGGTAATTTGCATTTCTATACAACTTAACAAGCAACATGTACAACATATTTAAGCAAAAAAAATAAGGGTATTATTAGCATAGTTGTGACAATTAAGAAACGTAGGAGGGTAGATTAGTAAATTTAACATAATCCAATACCTCACATCCTAAAATCTTATCCCAATTATGCCCTTATATCCAACTTTTAAAACACAAAATACAACCTAACCTATGATGCATCTTAAATGTGAGACCTTTCAACCCCTCATCTATATTATTATATATACTTCATTATAATCAATTTCTTGAATGCTAATAGTCTTTTCATAACCCTTAGAGCTATTTTCATGCTTAGAAACATTGCTTTGTCTAAAAAATTTATGTCTTCATTAGATGAGAAGAGAAAAAAAATCAATGAGAAGTTAAAACGCTTGCAAGATATAGTTCCCGGATGCTACAAGGTATAAAGATATGAGTTAATTTTATATACATATATACATTTTTTTCTACTTGTTCATATTTTCTTTGACAATTACAAAAATTTATCTTCATAATATATCATTGTTTTGCTCCATTCAAATTTAGTTATTTGCTATAGACAATGGGAATGTCAATGATGTTGGATGTAATAATCAACTATGTTGGATCGTTGCAGAATCAAATTGAGGTAATTTAATTGTGCAACTAACAATTAAAACAATAAAAAAACAATATTCAGAATTATTGATGAGAAAATATTTTTCAAAAGTAATTAGTATAGTTTTTTCTCTTCTTTTTGCATTTTTAGTTTCTCTCCATGAAGCTTTCAGAAGCTAGCATGTTCTATTACTTATTGACCTCAACTCTACTAAATTGGATGATATGGCCCCTATGAAGGTGACAGATGGCTTTCCTAACTATCCTTGTTAAGAAGTTGTGTATCTTGAATCATATATATTGTTAACTAAATAAAACGGACAAACTTATAAATATAACATTCTAGATTTGCTAATACGTTTCTAATATATTATAAATATTACTTCCACTTACTACATGGGATGAAAACTAATGTTGTAGGGAACAAATGGACATGAAGGACAGATGATGAAGAGGATGGTTGGAGAAGGATATGAAGACTTTCCTTAATTTCAATCAACATGGTCTCCTTGAGCGCCATGAAATAGTTAACTCTATATATATATATATATATATATATATATATATATATATATATATATATATATATATATGCATGCTCAAATATAACTTTATATGTAAACTATATTTGTTCTAAGACTTTTAACGTATTTGTTGATCTATTTAATGTTCTTGTTAAACGTTGTATGAAGTGTGGTTCACAATATTATTTTGCTTTCGGCAATTGTATATTGTTTAAGTTCTAATTCTAATTAATAAAATAAATTAAACACTAGCATAAAGAGAAAACAAAAACTTAACTATGTGATAATTAATTATGTTAATTTTTGTTAAGAAATAAGAAATTGAAAAGCCATAAATTCACGCTCACGCTAATGAATCAACCCGAATCTTTATCTTCTATACTATATTATAAAGCATCAGTGAAGGATACGCGTAAAATTTAAGTAAATACAACCTTTATTGCTTATAATACAATGCTTATTTAAGTCATTTAAGGGGTAAAACTGTCTTTCTACCTAAATATTAAATTGTTGAAGAAATTAATTTAAACATAATTATAAAATTGATGAGTAAATTAACAATAATGTGGTGACTCTTTACATTCATAACCTCCATGTCTTTATTATGTTTGTATCAATATTATAGTCCTATAAATAGTGGTCATGTATTTGGTATATAAATAATGTGGTGACGCTTTACATACATAAATTACATATCTTTCAATGTTTATAGTAAATAAATTACATCATATATTATGTATTTATATGTTCTTTTTAAATTTATGTGGTTGCAAGATGGTATAATGTGACACTTCTGCACACAAATGAATATGTAGGCTTGAAGTTTGCCAACACACCAAACCCATGACACGTTTCAACCCATTAAAGTGAGCGATATATGTAGGCTTGACGTTTATACAAGAAAATATGGTAGAGATACTTCATGAGCAACCTCATCATCTTCCTCTATGTTTTTTTGTTTTCTCTGCTACTATAAGTTTTTAGGAATAGACTTTAAGTTTCCGATCTAACGAAGTCACCAATTGTTTACATATCCAAAAGAAGACAAGTTCTTATCAGTCGATTTGGTAGTTTTAACTATATTGATTACTAATTTGTTTGGTCCAATATATTTGTTACGGCGCTTTGTCAAACTAACATAAAACGAGAATGTCTATGCAAATCATTGACTCCGCTGCATCTCGCGTGTGCCCTAAAATAATTGAAATATGTTTCACACTACAAATTGCATTTTAGTAATTACATCACTTCCACTACAATCTTATGGTCATTAAGAGATACAACGCCACTTCACTACGCTAAGCACCGCTCTACGATGGCATACTTATCTGTCTTCGAGATACATAAAAGAGTCCCACCGAAGGACGTGGGCCAATCTAAGAGTGTTGCAAGGAATAGTACTGCCTATTGTGATGTACCCATTTAAAATATTCAGAAGATATACTTAGGAGTTTCAATTTTTAATAACATATATTTTATACATCGTTGTTTTCTACTTCATCATAACGAATAACCAACAAACACGATGCACGAGGGGCAAAGCAGATGCACTGCAACGCGCAGGCATTCCTACTAGTATATAAAAGTGTGGTTGATTATTCATTAATTATGGTATTAGTTTCACATAAAAAGATAGTACGTTTATTAATTTTAGAATATATATATTTTAAGTAGAGTTGGCCTAACAGTATCCAAAATATTATTATATCATATATTGACAATTTGGCGCTGTTGTGGCATTGGATAAAGCCATAATCCTGCTCATTTGATTCTGGTGTGGCTCAAGATGAGCAATGTTTTTTTAAACATTAATATTTTACATAAAATTATAAAACATTACATTAAATTAAAAAAAAACATTACACTAAAAAAAATAACACCTAGCGTAATGTTGGGCGTAACATTTGCCAGGCCAAAACATGATGAAAGTCATGCACAACCTCAGAAGGATACTCGACGTGAGTAAAAGCTAGGTGCACGTCCTTTTTTTCGCCGGAGAGATCCATAGAGACTTTTTTATATGCTATTTCGAAGTTTTTACACTTCGTTTTGAGATCCTTGTACTTGTGGGAGATTAAATCATTGTAGCATCCCACATCGGTTGAGAAGGAGAACAAACACTTCCTTATAAGGGGTGGGGAAACCTTCTCTACCAGACGCGTTTTTGGCCAGTCCTTTAGGGGAGAGACCAATGCAAAACCGTGAACTACGGCGAAGCGGACAATATCATGGTACGGGTTAGCTTGGGCTGTTACAGATGGACTGTAGCATCCCACATCGGTTGAGAAGGAGAACAAACACTTCCTTATAAGGGGTGGGGGGATCTTCTCTACCAGACGCGTTTTGGCTAGTCCTTTGGGGTGAGACCAATGCAAAACCGTGAGCTGCGGCGAAGTGGACAATATCGTGGTACGGGTTAGCTTAGGCTATTACAGATGGTATCAGAGCCGGGGCCCGGATCGGTGTGCCAGTCTTGCCCGCGAGGACGCTGGGCTCCCTAAGGGGGGTGGATTGTAGCATCCCACATCGGTTGAGAAGGAGAACAAACACTTCCTTATAAGGGGTGGGGGAACCCTCTCTACCAGACGCGTTTTGGCCAGTCCTTTGGGGGTGAGACCAATGCAAAACCGTGAGCTGCGGCGAAGCGGACAATATCGTGGTACGGGTTAGCTTGGGCTCTTATAGATGGTATTAGAGTCGGGGCCCGGATCGGTGTGCCAGTCGTGCCCGCGAGGACGCTGGGCTCCCTAAGGGGGTGGATTGTAGCATCCCACATCGGTTGAGAAGAAGAACAAACACTTCCTTATAAGGGGTGGGGGAACCTTCTCTACCAGACGCGTTTTGGCCAGTTCTTTGGGGTGAGACCAATGCAAAACCGTGAGTTGCGGCGAAGCGGACAATATCGTGGTACGGGTTAGCTTGGACTGTTACATCAAATGATTTTTAAAGAATGATTTTGAATTTGTTGTAGAAAAAAAAGAAGAAGATGAAAAGAGAAGAAAATGAAAATGAAAGGTGAAAAATGGAGAAGAATAATGGAGAAGATTGGTAATTTTTTTCTTTAAATTCAACGGTCAAAAATCCTATTTGGAGCTGTTAGCGGGCGCGAGCGTGGTCGCGTCTGCTCGCTTGCTTGCTTGCTAGCACGTGTCGTTGTCGTGTTCGCGAGCCATGTGGCTCGTTGAATGGTTCACGACAGCTCGCTCGCGAATCACAATGCACAGTATAATTGGTAAAACCATTTAAGCTGTTTAAAAAAATATTTATTATCTTATGACTAGTTTTGTTACACTAATTTAAAACCAAAATGCAATTAATGTTCATTACTGTAAATTTTATTATGTGATCATATAACAAGATTTTTGATAGAATCAATTTTTAATTTGATTAATCCAGTTTGGATAAAAATGTGGTGAAGTAATTTAACTAATCCAGTTTGGATAAAACCATTTTTCATTATAGTCAATTAAAAACTTAAGTTAGGATCGATGTTTCTATTGAACGTCGCTTTTAATTAGGTTATATTTATCTAGAAAATATTGTGAGTTAAAACTCTCTCTGCTATATATAAACTTATTTAAGATTTAAGATTTCTTTATTTATGTGATTTAAACCTTAAGTAATCCAATACAACTATAGGTAACACCCACCTTCTGGTGAAGTGGTATGGAGACTTAATGATAGGTAATTTAAGGTCTAATGGTCACAAGTTCGAGTTTTGAATGATACAAGGTTTTACCGATTATTCACTGTCATGCCTTTGGGCGAGTGGATTGTCGGGGTTTCCCTGGATTGTTAGCAGGGCCGGCCTTGAGGGGGTGCGGGGAGGACTCCCGGCCCGGGCCCAATTTTTAAAGGGGCACTTTGAGCGGCGACGAGTGTAGAGTGTATTTTTTTCGCAAGTATTTTCTTTCTGTTTTCAACCCAAAAAAAGATCTCATCTTAAACATCACTGGTTATAAACGCAAGAAAGTGAAAAGTAGATAAGGAAGAAGATGAGTTATACATGAAAAACTATATTTGAAGGTTACGACAAAATTAAAAAAAAAAAAAAAGTTTAAGTGTGTTACTTGAGATTTGTATTGTGGTACAGTAATTGTGCAGCCTTTGCAGTAAATTTTAATATATAGTAGTACTACAAAATAGTAATTGTCTCACGCTTATGCACATGATTCAAGTCAAATTCATTTCATTAAAAAACTTTTGAAATCTAGACATAAATAATGGCCAGATTATTATGGAATTTTAAGAAATGGTGGTTTTTTTATGAGCCAATTAGCCAAACATATTAATTTTTATAATTATTACGACACTTTCAGTTCTATATCCAGTTCGACCGGTCTGACTAGGGAACCGGTAAGGACACCGGTTCAACGTCCGCTTCGGTTATGAAAACATTGCTTAAAAGACATAAGACTAAGGGGCACATATTTTCCGGCTCGGCCCGGGCACCCGAATTTTCAGGGCCGGCCCTGATTGTTAGACCTGGAGGACTAGATGTCCCGTGGGTATCCTGAAATCGTCATGAATGAATTGCCACGTAAGCTCGTGACAACTTTGTTGACCTTTAAAAAAATACAAGTGCGGGTATAATATATAGTTAAATTTTGGGTTACGGTAGTAAAAACACGAGACCACCCCAATAACAATTTTTTTCTTCAATACTGACAACTCTTTATAGAATGTTTTGACAAAAAGGATATCTAAGGAAATGACCTTTTATTGTATCCATAGAAGAATTTTAAAAAAATAGAAACGTTTTAATAAAGTCTTAACTATAAAACAAGTTATTACGGCAAATGTTTATAAAATAATTAGGTTTTAGTGCAATAAATTAAAGTGCAAAAAGCCAACCTCACCAAATTCTTATTCATATTAATATTAAAAAAAGCCATTGGGGTGGTGGCCCAATTGTAGAAGCAAAAGCTTCTAGAAACACCTAAGGGGAGGTCATGGGTTCAAGTCCTACAAGGAGTGAAATTTGCCGTTAAAAAAAAAATTAATATTAAAAAAATATTTAATTATTTACTCTCACACTCGTCACCCTTTCTCTCTCTATATAACACACCCAATCTTCTTCATTTCACTTCACTTTTCCTCTCTCTCTCTCTCTATACTCTCTCTCTCTACAATTTGTTATCCGCCATGGTTTCTGCAGAAGTAGCTCGCACAGCTGTCGGTATCATCGGTGAGTAAACACACACACACACACATTTCAACTATTTCTCCATCTAAAAACACATCTGATTAATTCTTCATGTGCCTGTTTAAATAAGTATTCATATCATTGATTGATGTTATCGACTGTCCTTCACGATTTGGTTTCGAATCACGTTGACGTGTATGGATCATCCATGACAATGTGTTTGTGATTTGTTAGCGAAAGAGATGAAGTAATCTGGTTGTTGAATTTAAATCGATGTTATTATTCTTTTAATTTGTTCATGCTTAATTATTATTTGATGATTTGATCTAAATTGTTTTCGTTTTCTTTTTTTGTTTCAGGAAATGCAATTGCTCTCATCTTGTTCTTATCTCCTGTGTAAGTTTTACCTCATAGCTATACATACACACACATATATGATATATCTATACATACATATATATGTGTGTGAGAGTGTGTGTGTATTTTTACTTAATTTTGGATAAAACAAAAACAAATTTGCTGTACGCCACACTCATGCTCTGCAAATGCACCTTCACGAATTCAATGTGTTATCTCAAATGACAATTTTACCCCCTGGATATGCTAATTACTTCACATAATAAAAGGATAAATCTGTCCTCACGTTAACGAAGGTGTAAAATGTGAAGTCCAACCACTTGATCATTCTGTTACGGTGCTAAACCGACTCAACCACCGTCCAAACCGAAATTTAACATTTATAGTTTTATACTCTTCCGTTTTATTTTTGTTTTTATATATTTATATTCATATTTATAGTAGTTGTATAGGTTTTATAATTAGAGCAATTTAATTTTCAAAAAAAAAAAAAAAAAAACTAGAGCATTTTAATTTGTACTAGACTAATTTATTATTATACTACAACGGAAATAATAATATTAATTTCTTTAGTTATCTGTATTTTAGTAGATTAATTCTATTTAATAGATTAATTCTTTAGTTATGCATGCATCGAATTAAATAAAACATTATAGTTTGACTCAACGAAGTCAACACACAGTGACTCTAATTTTGACCAAAAGTCAACACTAACAAACGATTGGAAACATTTCAGGCCAACATTCATCCAGATCGTGAAGAAAGGTGCAGTGGAGCAGTTCTCACCGATTCCGTACCTCGCGACATTCGTGAACTGCGGTATATGGGTGTTGTACGGGCTTCCATTGGTGCACCCTCACAGCTTATTAGTCATCACAATCAACGGTGCAGGTTTATTAATCGAGACCGTCTATCTGCTCTTGTTCCTGATCTACTCTGACCGCAAGATGAGGGTCAAGGTGCTGATAATAATGTTGGCTGAAATAGTGTTTGTTGGTGTTCTAACCGTCCTGGTGTTGACCGTGGCTCACACCACTAGTGCCCGGTCGAATATTGTTGGTAGCATTGCGATTGTTGGCAATATTATGATGTATGCAGCTCCTTTATCTGTTATGGTACGTGTATTGTAGTTGGTTTTAGCTTATTGTGACAATTTGTGTTTGTTTATTTGATTTAATTGGTGAATTTTGGTGTTTGTCTGTGATGTAGAAACTTGTGATCACGACTAAAAGCGTGGAGTATATGCCGTTTTACCTCTCTTTGTTTTCGTTGCTTAATGGTATCAGCTGGACTATATATGCACTCATTCGCTTCGATCCCTACATTGTTGTAAGTCACTCTTAATTATCTTTAGCATACGAGTTCGGATATACTGCTTTGTTTATAAGTTAATCGAGCTCAAGTTCGAGCCTGATCAATCAGGCTCGGCTCTCGGCTCATTTGCACACCTAGTTTTACTTTATATGTCTTAAGTTTTGATATTATAATGTGTAATATTATATTTTATGATATATTTAAGATAAAAACAAACTAACATATCTCAACTTTTAATATATTTGTCATTGTTGTTTTAATTTGCGTACAATTTTTGGTTGATACAAGCTATATTAAGTGTTTAAAACTTGTTACGTGATTAATGCATGTATAGTTGTAAAAGATAATTTTTTTTAAAGGCTTAGTTAAGTGAAAATCTTTGTACAACCCTAACCTAGCGGTCTTAAGTTCGAATCCCTACCCACACACTGGTGTCCTCCTTACCTAAGCTCAAACCGTCACGGGGAATTTTTTTTTGTAGTGTACATGGATTGAACCTGTGACCTACCCCCAGAATGGGAACCCTAAGGGAAAAACCAGTGCGTCCTCAAAACAAGGTCCGCTCAAATCACAACTTTAAATCATGTATATCGGATGTTTACACCAATCCTGCCAAACTATTTTATTTTCGGTTATAAAAAAGGAAATGCAACATTTTATATTATATTTTATTGTAACGAATGTGGCGTTTTCTTGATTGCCTAAAAAATTTATTTCACTTTTTATCCACTAGTCTTGAAACCTATACAACATCTGGTAATGTCTTAAAGTCGTGTTAGACATTTGGAAAAAAGAGTAGCATTAATGATTCAGTTATATTTAAGAAATAGTCAAAACATATTCTTTTGTTTTCATCATTTTTATTTTAAGTCGATATTATGATCCCCTGTCCTAGAATTATTATCCCTTTTTCTTTAGTAGTTTTATAATTGTTAAAAAAACGTATATTTTTTTCAAAGTCTAACACCACTTATTCATTTTATGATTGCGAAAATTACATCAAGTTAGCGGGCATGCGAGCAATAAGCTACGCCGCCACCCCTTTATAAATAATAATAATAATAATAAAGAAGGCGCATACAAAACATTCAATACAGAATTTTAAGTTGGTAATTAAGAGATTGCTATAAACGTGAGAGTTATGTAACCCCATAACCGGCTTTCTCTTGCTATATCCGGGATTTGACAAATTTAAAGTTGATGATTACCGGATTGTTTTAAACTGATATAAAATGTAACCTCATAACCGGTTTTCTCTTTTCATATTCGGAAATTGACAAATTTAAAGTTGATAATTACGGGATTGCTTTAAATTTAAGATATACCGGTTATTAATCCCATAGCCGGCTTTCTCTCGCAATATCCGGGATTTGACAAATTTAAAGTTGATAACTACATAATTGCTTGAAAAGTAAAATATAAAACGGTTATGTAACCTCATAACCGGCTTTCCCTCTTTATATCTGGGATTTGACAACGTTATACTCGCTTTACTTAAACCGTTATCTGAGTTGTTATTATAATTATAAGGTTTATAGATGAAAGGATTTGTAAGAAAAACTGATGGCATCACATGTGTTTGTGGTGTTTTATACAGATACCTAATGGGCTTGGATCACTATTGGGGATATGCCAGTTGATACTGTATGCCACCTTTTATAAATCTACACAAAGACAAATGGCTGAGAGGAAGGCAGTTGCTGAGATGGGCTTAGCTGAGATGGGCCAAGCAGTGGGCCCTTCAAAGAGATCTAATGTGGTCCATGATGAATATCCTTGAACCTTGATCTTGATCTTGATCTTGATGTGCTATAATTAGTATATTTTACATTTAGGCCTAAATGAAGTAATGGTCCAGACTCCAGATTATGAAAATGGATATGTTGAGTTTAGCGTTTAGATTTTTAGAGGATAATGTGACGTGGGATATATGTGTTATACAAATCACCCGTTTTTAGAGTATGTTTACATGTCTGTCTTTTCTTATAAATGTTAATGAATTTAGTTTAAAGATTGGATCGAATGAGGCTATATGAATTTAGTGAGAAACTTGAAAGTGTTAAAGATAAAAATGTTGTTTGGTTCCAAAGGTTTTTATATGATTTTGTAACCATTAGACCTGGCAATTTTAACCCATCTAGTTGAGTTTGGGTTGTTTTGGGTTTAAAATTTGACTTTGTGGGTTAAAATGGGTTTAGTATAATTTTCAAGGGGGTTAGGATGGGTAATTTTAATTTTAGGAAATAAGTAAGTGGGTCAGGATGGGTATGTCAAAAAAACTAAATGGGTCAGGATGGGTATTTTTAGATAATCATATACAAATCTGAATTAAAACTCACTCAACGTCAAAAGTGTTGATGCCTCATAGAAATCAATGTCACTAAAAACAAAAAATTATATCTTTTGCATTTGTTGATAACCCAGTCGGTTTGAAACCGTCCGGGTCATTAACGGACGACCATGTCGAAACAACACGAATCGTTAACGAGACCAACCTCATCGAAACGGTTCGAGTCGTTAGCAGGCTTAATCGAGTCCAAACGGTCTGGGTTGTTGACCGGCCCATTCGGTTCGAAATTGTCTGGTCGTTGACAGGCCCGGTCGGGTCGAAACGGTCCAGGTTGCAAACGGGATCAGTCAGGCCAAAACGGTCCGGGTCGCTAACGGGCCCGGTCGGGTCGAAATAGTACGGGTCAGGTTGAAACGGTCTGGGTCGTTACCGGGCCCAGTCGGGTCAAAACGGTCTGGTCGCTACTGGGCCTGGCCGGGTCGAAACTGTCTGGGTCGATACGGGACGGGTCAGGTTGAAACGGTCTGCGCCGTTACAGGGCCTGGTCGGGTTGAAACTGTCTGGGTCGCTACCGGGCCCGACCGGGTCGCTACGGGACGGGTCAGGTTGAAACGGTCTGGGTTGTTACCGGCCCCGGTCGGGTCGAAACGGTCTGGGTCGTTACCGGGCCCGGTCGGGTTGATACGGTCGGGCCGCTACCGGTCCCGTCATGTCAAAACGGCCCGGGTCGTTACAGGGCCCGGCCAGGTCGAAACGGTCCGGGTCGCTACCGGGCCCGGCCGGGTCGAAACAATCCGGGTCGCTACGGGATGGGTCAGGTTACTAACCATACAAACATAGAATGTCATTTAGTAAAAGTGTAAAACCAAATTACAAATTTTTTGAAGTTATTTATTTCTAGAACTCCATGCAAGCATGTGTAAAGATAAATAATTGAAGATGGGGGATTTTTTGGCGCATGCTAGATAAATTGTAGGGTATCACTGTAGGGATGTGGATTTGGTATTGTGTACCGATATCATATCAACATAATCAGTAGACGCTTTTTCAAAAATTCGATATTGGTATTGGCGGCAGTGGATGACTCAAGAATTATTTTATCGGGGTGCGATAAAGGATTTAACTAAACTGTTACGGGGTACGGTGGGGATTTTTGCCTACAAATTACAATAAATATCTTTTTTTTAAAGGGGGGCCCGCCCCTGGGTTGTACATAGGTTCACCAATGATTATCGGTACTGGTTCCGTATCAGTCTCATCCGTATAAAACTGTTCACATGTTTTGACTTATGTGGCCATTCAATAAACACAACAAAATACGAGGGGCGTTGATGCAAATATTATTGTAGTTTTTCATATTATGTGAGTGGCTTCTTCATATTTTAAAGGGGTAATTACATATATCCCCTCCAAACTTCATAAATTACATATATACCCAAGTCAAAAATTTATTTACATATTTTCCCTTTCCAAACTTCATAAATTACATATATACCCAAGTCAAAATTTTATTTTACATATTTTCCCTTCTCAAAAACTAAAAATATCAAATATACCCATTCTATTATTACGAACCTCATATCATTACATATTATGATGAATGTAACGATATGAGGGCTTAGTAATGATTATGTAAGAGTGTTTGAACACTCGTTTCGGTGAAATCAAGTTGTAGGATGCATGAAAACATTTTGCTTGTTACATGTTCTTGGTGTTCATAACTTACTAAGTTGGAAAGATCGTATGGGATATAAGTTGTAGGATGCAAGGAATGTGTTGTATGACTTGTCGTGAATATAGTATAGTAAAAGAATTGGGGTGCAATAGTTATTTTCCAATGTATTTTTAATAGAATGGGTATATATATAATTTATGAAGTTTTGTATGGGGATATATGTAATTAAAATTTTGGGTTGGGTACATATGTAATTATAGTTAAAAATAGAGTGATATATGTAATTAATCCTATTTTAAAAAGTAGGTTTAAGAGGTTGTGAGTGAATGAAGAGAAAATGTTACTTTTATTTGAAAAGTTATTGTTCACCTACAAATTTTTTTTAATATTTTTTAAAAGTGGTTGTAAGTTATGGTTTTATTTTTGTGTAATTTGATGGATGGAGTTGGAAATGAGATGTCATCTCATTACTCATCACCATCCATCAAATTGCACTAAAAACAACTATACCCTATCTTCATCTATCAAATTACAATAAAAACAACTATATTTTTTTACCTCATTCTCAGTTAAATATTATTTTTATACATTCATCATTACATTTCCCTTCTCCTTTACCAACAACCATTTTAAAAAAATATTAAAAAAAATTGGTGGTGAATAATAGCTTTCAAATATAAATAATAAATTTTATCTCTCCGCATTCACAAACTCTCAAAATCACTTTCTAAAATTTTTAAAATGCATCGATAAAACTCACAAATTTTTAGTTGATGGGTTGTGAATGCTCTATGCTCTCAACCCAAACGTAGTCGGCGTGATGTTAGCGCCCCCTCTCCTTCATTTGATTGGTTGAAATAGTCAACTCTCGGAAAAAAAAAGTGGCGTTAAATATTTAATGCTTGAGGCATGTTTGGGGTATTTAGCGCCGATGGGGCGGTGGTGGGGGCTTGCTTAAGGGGCGCTAAAATGCCCCATACCGCCCCATTTCGCGCCCATTACACCCGGTATAAGAAGTAGGGATGACCTCGGGACGGTATCGGTACCAACCGATACCGATCCCGAAAACTTCCAAAACCCAATACCGATACTATACAGATCCCGTACCGATACCGATAATACCAAAACCGAAAACCTCTAAATGCGGGTACCAACATCGATACTGAACACCCTCAGTTCGGTATCGGTTCAGTACGGGATCAGGATCGGGACATGACGGGATCGGTATTCGGCGGTATGTGCCCATCCTTAATAATAAGTTAAGAACCGTGACTTTGGGTAAACTTTTTAAGACCTACTTATAACTTATTACTTTTTTAAAAAGTTGATAAGTTAAAAAAGTGTTTGTAAAAAATGACTTTTAACTTCTCCTTCTCGGTATTTATAACATTTTTTGAAAAGTAAGGGTATAGTTACTTTTTCAAGTCCAACACTTATAGCCTAGTTGGTTGAGGGCCTAAAGTTTTCTATGGGAGGCTTGGGTTCAATTCCCACTAGCTACATTTGGAGGACATTGGTGGAGAGGAAATGAGGGATGACTCAGCCATTGGCTTGGGTTCGAGTCCTGATCCCGACCGATTTTACCGATTATTTCACTGTCGTGCCTTCGGGCGGGTGAGTGGTCGGGTTTTCTCGGGAATTGGTGGAATTTGTGGTCCGGTTACTCTCGAGTACCTGATTCGCCAAAAGGGTACCCGAGAGTGCTCGCCTGCTCGGGAATTGATTCGATGGCCGTTCAAAAAAAAAAAGTTACTTTTTCAAAAATATTTATAACTTTGGCCCCCTATTTGCACCACCCCAAAACTTATTTGCACCGGTCTCTACGAGCTGTAGAGGTCTGTGTCAATCATTGTAGTGGGCACCCACCTCTACGTCATGTAGAGGCCTCTACGAACCATAGAGAGATGTGCTTTTCAATGCTCTGACGCCTATACAGCCCTTAGAGGCCTCTACAAGCCATAAAGAGTTGTAAAGCCCTAAAAATCCCGGCGTATATAACATCAACCTATAACTTTTAGCAAAAAGTGTGAATAAAAATTTAACCAAACACCCACCTTAACAAACAAAAAGCTGAAAAGCAGCAGCATCCGTAGGGCAAGTGAACTGCGGAAAAAAGGTCAGCCAGTCGTCGTCGTCGTTTCCGGTAAAACTTCCGTCATATCTTTCTCTCTTTAGATACACATAGCTTTAAATCACAAACTATCAGATCCGTAAATATGATAGATCCGTACAACTTAATTTATCATTTCTTTCTAGATTACTATTATTTGTTTTAGACGATTATGATTGTATGTAGACTAGTTAGGTAGATGTCGTTACTATTTTTACTTGATTTGCTATTACTTGTGATTGTGTAATTTTCAATAATTGAGTATTAGCGAATCTGAAAATACACAATACTGTATTAGGTTTTGAATTTAGCTCAATTTCAGGATGGTACCCTACCGGTTAGTGACTTTTAATGGTACTGTACCGTATGGACCGAACATATGCAGTACGGCTTGCTGTATGTTTTGAATTTAGCTCAATTTCGGTTTAGTATAGTATGGTACCGTACCATACCGCCATACTGGTACTGGCCGAACATATGCGGTATGGGTACAATATGGACCGAACATATGCAGTACGGCTTGCCGTATTAGGTTTTGAAATTAGCTCAATTTCAGTATAGTATGGTACCGTACCATTAACCATGCCATACTGGTACTCTGGCCGAACATAAGCGGTACGGGTACGCTATTCTGTTTTGGTTTCAACTTGTAACTAAGTTTCAGTATCGTTACTATGCGGTAGGGTTCAGGTTCGGTCGAGTACCATCTCATCCCTAATCGGATATACAAGTAGTCTGTTTTTTTTTTCTCGTGAAACTTACATTTGAATGTAAATACTCACTGTAGGAAAATTATGATTTAAAAAAATCGGTGTTTTGTGAATCGGATAATCTCACGAGTAGCTGCTCAGTTATATAGCCCATAGCCCCATAAAGCTGTTAACAGATTTGGATTTGGGAAAAACAACTTGTTCCTTTTAAGCTTCCAACTCTATACATTTTAAACATGTTTGTTTATCTTGTTAGGTTACAAATTGGGCAGCATGTCCTGAAATGGGGAAATATAATCTTAGCTTGAATTTTTGCAGAAGCATTGCGTATAGGAATCAGGATATGAAATTCAAAAGTTTGAATTATTGTAGTCTTGTTTTTTTTTTTTTTTTTTGGTGTGTGTGTGTGTGTGGAATAGATGGGAGTATAGTTCTTTGAATCTAAGTAGTTAACTCGACCGATATATCGGTGATATATCACCGATATCTCGGTTATCGGCCATCAACCGATATAATGGTACCGATATTTTGTACCGATATTATCGGCGATATTGGTCGATATTTGACCGATATTCCCGATATTGGTGTTTTTCTTCTCAGTTCTTCCATTTTTCTTACTTTTTATAGTTGTTAGTACTGTTTTAAGTTTTAATTGTTAATAATTAGTGTTTTATGTCTTAACAAGTTCTCACTTGCTACAATTGTTAGTGTTATGCAAGTTGTAAAATGTTAATTTGTTAATGGTAGAAGAGTATATTGAATTGTTAGTGTTAAATTGCTCCATGTATGGATTTTGCATGATATAAAAATTGCCGATATTCCACCGATATCTCACCGCGATAACCTATATCTCAAATATCGGTCCTTCACCGATATCCGATATTTTACCGCATTAACTGCTTAGCTTTGAATTAGTAAGTGATTGATAGATGGATAATAAATATATCGTTACTTATGATAAGAAAACATTAGTTTTATTCATCGGATCAAATGATCAATTACAATGCTAATTTACAAGCCTTATATGATAAACTTAGCTGGGCTGATACAGAACAAAATTGAAGCCTTACCCTTATGTGAATTATAAGGAACTGAATTCTGGAATACATCATTCTTGGGTTAAAAGTCTCTTGCACTCGTGAATCTCTTGTTGCTAGTTGCTACTTGCCTACTTTTCCTACATCAATCTTTACTTTTACCTGCCTCATGCATTCTCTATTGTTCCACACATTTTTGTAAATATGCATCCTAATGGTGAAGAGCATTACCTCCTTGTCGTGCTCATTTTCTCATTGTTGTATTTTCTAAAAAAATATCATGTGCATGTATTTATTCGCCTAGCACTTACCTACACCAACGAGGCCTTTCTTTAGTCAGTCATAAGCAAAACGAAAGTAAGGTGGCCCGTGGCCCCTTAAAGCTGACATTTGTGTAGCCTATAGCAATAAGGAAACTATTTGTCACATGTTTTTAAGTTTGTTAATAAGGCATAACATGGCAAGTGCAATAAGATTAAGTATATTCAGTTATTCACCCTTAATTTTTAAAAATAAGGGCAACTTGTTTGGCATTTGAAGTTGTATCTTGAAAATTAAATCAGATATGAGGGAGTAGGAAAGAAGCTCATTCATATGTGAGACTGACCATTTTAATACAAGCCTAAAACCTAAACAGGCTGGGTTGGACTGGGCTGACTTGTGAACACTTTTTGGTCATTAACACGATGGTTATGTCTTTATGATTGCAAAATCGATATTATCACTATAACAATTTTTGTCTTTGAGTAATAAGTAATTAAGTATTGATGAGGTTGTATGCATTAATAATAATACACATTAGCATTTAGCATAAACTATTTGATTGGCCATTTTGACTCGTCTGAGACAAAAGACAACCCTGGTCAAACATATTCGTAGGTAGGTTAAAACGGCCCCCTCTTCTCCATTTGTCATTACTTATTTGCGGTTGCTTGTTCACACAGCTTTTAAATCCTTGAGTTCTGCATGCATGTGATTTTGAAGGATTTATCCACTTCAACTGCTATTTATGATTTGCAGGTTCTGAGTAGAAACTACAATGGGTGGTGGTAGGGTTGCTCATCCAGTCTTGAAAGGCCCTAGCGTGGTCAAGGAACTAGTCATTGGAGCCGTGCTTGGGTTAGCCGCTGGTGGTTTATGGAAGATGCACCACTGGAACGAGCAGAGAGAAACCAGGGCATTTTATGACCTATTGGAGAAGGGTGAGATCGGTGTGGTTGTCGAAGAAGAATGATCATTTCCATGCGAGTTGGTTCATGATATCTGATGTCAGGCAGGCAGTTATATAAAACGGATACGCTTTGTTTTGAATTTGAAAAACATATAAGTGTGGAATTGAGCTGTGTGCTCAAAGGTGTTATTTTGTTAAAAAAATCGTGGGACTGGTGCCTTTTGATTTATTATTGATGGTTATGCTTGAGCTTTAGTTTTCATGGAATCTAGTTTCTAATTTTAGTTATACTGATCACTTGGTTGAAATGAATTTAAGGCTTCTTCTTTCAGATCTGTATGCACTTATCAACTTAGTATCACTTGCGGGAGTATACAGGAATTGATCCGGCTCATATGAGCGGGTTGTTTGGTGAGATGATTTACCTCTCATCTGATGGGTTTGAAGCGATTTGCTGTTCTACTGCTGGGATATTTAGACTCGTGTTTGGTATTTAAAGATGCCCAACAAACAAAGTTAAACCGAGTCTTAGAAGTTACTATTAGTGGGTTAGTTACCAAACTTCCATAATATGCTACGGCTGATAAATTTACTCCAAGGTAGTGGCTGATCTAGGGATTTACATGGGTGTGTTAAAAACAGGTTCGGTCAACACGGTTAATATATTTATCTTAGAGTTGTCGATAAAAAATAAAAGCTGCTTTAATGTTCATTAGTTCATATAATGTTTATACTCGGGTACTATTTGTGAAGGGGAACCGAATTAATCCTATTATTTATATGCTTATAGTAAATTTTGTTTAGGATATACTGTGTGAAAAGTATAGATATATACATTATAGAACTTTCATTTCCCAACTCCTGAAGGGCATGACTTAAATTCTACAATGGCCCATGATGAAATTGGACCCTTTTATGTGTAAAAAGTGTGAGTGGGCTTTCCTTCACTAAACACAACATAGATCCGCTTCTGAATTTACTACAATCGACATCGCTTGTATAGTTTATCGTATACATATAATAAAAACTATAGTAGAAGAAACAATGGTGTATGTCGGTTCAATATCAGGCCTAGATTGAATGGAGGTGAGGCGAAAAAGAACGATAAGTGTTCTTCTAGTGGTTGGTCCATGTTGGGGCGATCCTCATTTAAGTGGTCAACACTATCTCAAACCTATATGCACTTGTTTAATATCGCAATGTGCTAATTTAAATGGGATTGCATTGAACTGGTCAAGGCAAAGCCTTTTAATACACTAAAAGTGTGAGGTCTTGAGTTCAAGTCTCACAAGGAGTAAGAAATTCGCCTTTCAAAAAAAAAATTTACACTGTAGAAAAGCGGTATAGTTAGGGGCGTTAACTGAACTCTACGTGCTTGGTCTCAGTTTGGGCCAAGGCCACCAGTTGAATCAATTTAGTTCGTTTTCTGTCCACCCTTTCCATAGTCCAGAAAGACTAAAAATGGGCATCACTATACACCATATGCAACCTAACTATATATATTAACCTATGTTGTCAAACACATAAGGCGCATAGGTCTCGCCCAGAGCCTAGGCGTAAGGCGCACAAAAAGCGAGAGCTTTTTTTAAGAAAGGCGCATATAGAGGGAAACAAATATATTATGCTTTGAAAATTAATAGCATTCCACAAATATAATAAAAAAAACCACCATAGATACAATTTAAGATCATGTAGTTAATGGTTATTACCAAAAGTTCAACTATGACTTATACAAACGTTTGCGGTTCAAAAGTGATACTAAAACATTAAAAAAAGCCCAGATTTGCACATGATGACTTTAAGCTAGCGTTTTTTTATCGCCTGCGCCTGGTGGTTCCCAGGCGCGCGCCTAGGCATCGTTTTCACAAAAAAAACCCAAAATTGCGCCTAAGCCACCACCAAGCTATAGGTGCGCGCTCGAGGGGCTTTGACAACATAGATATTAACCATATATTGCTTTAGCACGATAGTAAGGGTGTACGGAGTCCTTCGGCATGTTCGGTCGTTTGGATTAGTATCATTCGACTAGCTCGACGTCTTCGGCATAGTGATTCCATGAGACGCGATGAGTATAAGTCGACGAGTTTGCTTCGGTGTGTGTGGCTGACCATATGCCGATGAAATTTAGAGGGAGTGGGTAAGAGATGTGGGTTCATTCCTATATTTAACCAGTCACATTTAAGTTAGGTTTTTTCTTTTGATTTAAATTTATAAATTGGTTCTTGCGTGGAAAGCATACGAAGTGCAATGAGTTTCCGATTAGCTGACAAGTTGTAGCAAGTAAAAGAAAAGCAGTAAAAAAAAAAAGCCGATGCGACGCTGACATGGAAGAGACGGGTTGTGATGAGTTTGACAAGTACTAAATGGTAATTTTGAAACTTCCGGGTTACTTCGTCCTCCATACCCACAATTTAATCGGTTCCCGCCTTAATTACTAAATCTTCATTCGTTCTAAAATTAGGGATATCTGAAGCAATCAAACCATATGTATTGATCTCTTTATCCAGATTATAACAGCGTAGCAAAGAAGGACGATAATGGCGGATGACGTAAGCAGATGGTCAGTAACCTACACGAAGCACATAACGCAGAAACGCAAAGTGTATCAGGACGGATTCCTAGAGCTTCAATCATCCAGTCACTTGGTCCTTTCCACATCTCCCTTTTTTTTTTTATTATTATTGCTTAATCGCTTTATTTGCATCCATCAATTGCCTGCTAGTTCATCTTCCTGTAGTGATCGCTAGGTTTTTTTTTTTTTTTTTTTTTTTTTTTAAATCACCGTATGACTGTAATTATTGCCGTATTGTATGTTTTCCTTGATATCTGTTGGTTCTGAATTCATTGTTTGTACTGAAGTGAATTTGGCCTTTGTAATCAAACTAGTTATCTGTAATAGGTAAACTGATGACATGCTATATTAAACGATGTATAAAACCACTAAACCTATTGTTTTTGGTACTCAAAGAAAAGTGATGGTTGTTTTCGATGCGTTAAATGTTATACAGACCACAAACAGCTTGGGAATGTAGGTAATTTATATATAGAGTTAGATTTGACTTTTTTGTTGTCGATAAGTGCTATTTATGTGCTAATGCTCTACATAAGTTATGTTTGTTCGAGATAAGGTTAATGCATCAGCAGTGGCGGATCTAGACCAAGATTTCAGGGGTAACGTTACATAATTTTCACAGGTAACGTAATACAAAACACGTAAAAAAATTAAAAATACACTACGCCAAAAAAGTTGAGGGGTAGCTGCTCCTTCTCTAGATCCGCCCCAGTGCATGCATGATATATTATTTTAGATGATAGAAAGGGTGTAGTTTGTTCACATTAGCTTAATCATCTTATAGTGCCTGCTAGTAAAAGCCTTTAGTGCTCTATCATCATCATCATCATCATCATCATCATCATCATCATCATCATCATACTCAGTTAATCCCACCTATAGCAAAGCTAAGGTAGGGTCTGAGGAGGGTAAGATGTAGACAGCCTTACCTCTACCCCTAAGAATAGAGAGGCTGCTTCCAGTGAGACCCCCGGCTTGATGTGGTTTGGTATCAAGCCTTGGACATAAGGCACAAAACACTTAGCAATCGGGACAAACCCGATCAGTGCATGTACCCCTTTGTATTTTGGCTATCCACGCCACCACATGATGCATGATTAACCGTCCGTCGTTTTTAACGTTATTTTCACAAAATTAGTAAAATAACGTTAAAACTAGTGAAACTTTACTTTTGCCCCCCAATGGCCACACATATATACATTATATGCGCACACCGTAAGTGGGGCGTACCTTTAGTGCTCTATAAGCTTTTATAATACTGTATTTATCTTTATTCTCAATATGGTAAGAACACTCAGCACTACACAAGTACACATCCGTGTTTTGAATGCACTCGTAGTGCCAGTTTACATTGTTATATCACCGGATGCTAGATTCCTGGTTAGGTTTTGAATTTTGGACCTTTAGTTCCTTTAATCAATCAAATGCATCAATATCTGACAAAATCTACATGGACCAGTGACCACTATGCTTACCACTTTTTCTTATGTAGTGTCCAAGTGTGAGTGTTAATATTTCAATTTTTGATATCTATGGTCTTAAAGAAGTAGAGTACACATTGCTGTTTTTGGGTGATACTAACGATTGCTTTATATCTGAACAACAATGTGAAATTTCATGCTTATAAGTCTTTTATTAGGTTAAGCTGTATGACGACTGTGACAAACTTTTGGAGAGCAAAATTGTGAAGCTTGATGATGCGGTTAGATCAGGTGAAACGCTAACATTTGGTGCTTATCTTGTTGATATTGGTGACCGGGATCCTCCTGGAGAAAGTGAAACTAAACCCGTTCCAAACCCGATTCTTCAAAGAGACACAATTATGATGGATACGAAAGTTACACCCAACAATAGTAAGTTCAAAAATCAAATGTGTTACTATTGTGTGCATTTAACTGTATGTCTAATAATAATTGCTTGTTGTGATGCTCTGTTGGTAAATTTCACACAGTAAAATGTTATTTTATTTATTTATTTAGAAACAGGCATGGGTAGATTACATGTTCTTAAAGTTTCATCCACCAAACTGAGTCCATCACAGAAACTTATTAGAGGTTAGCTGTAATACTTTCACAACATAAACATGCATTTCATATGTGCAAATCCATTCCTGATAGGCTGATAGGTTGATATTACTGAGATTTCATCCATACAAATAGCTTATATTAGCCATTGCACTTATGTTATGCTTCTTAATATCAGAGTTCAAGAGACGTGAAGTCAACATATACAGTTCTTCACCCAGTCGTCCAGACATTGTGAAAGATGATTCAACAGGTTATTTTCGGAATGTACCACTTTCTCTTACCACCTATATAGGAATCTGTGTTGGTTGGCTTTTTGTTGGGCATCGATCACATGATTTGGTCTTTAACTGAAAAAAATAAGATAGTATTTTACTAAACGACTAGTTTCTATCTTGGACTTTTGTAGAATAGTCGAATATTGATTCTATTTAGATTTTGCAATTAGAGTGGCAGGTCTTGTACACTACTCAATTAACACAAAAAGCCAAGAAGTTTCATGATGGAATATTGAAAGTTGCAGTTTCTGGATTGCGTGGGAGGCAGGTTAAATTTGACACACATTTGAGTATTCATTTACAAAACAGCTGCATATGTGTTCATGCTTTTTGTTTTTTCTGCTCAGGCGGTGCTGTATGATGAAACAAGGAGACTCTTAGACAGCAGATTCCTTAAAAGTGAGGAAATTATCAGTGCCGGTGAATCAATGAGATTTGATGGTCATATAGTGGACATCGTAGAAATAAAAGACGATAAACCTCTCAAACACACAAACGTTGATGAAAGTAATTGCTATAAACAGAATGTAGCACAATCAAAGAGTCAACCTACTGTAAAAGGTTAGTTATACACTTTTCAAATTTTTGCAAGGCATCTATGTTTATTCAAATTGACTATATGCAATTATGCTTGTAGATGGCTGTTTTATTATGATATATTACAGTTTGTAGATTAATTCTGTGTTTATTTATGGTTTATATTATTATTCTTGATCATTTAGAGTGGGATGTCATGTACACTGCTCAAGTAACCCGAAAGGCCAAAAAGTTCCATGATGGTGTCTTGAAACTTACAAGTTCTGGATTACAAGGGAGGCAGGTAACTTTCTCATTTTTGTTTGATGTAACTGGTTTGAATATCACTTTTCTTGTATCCGTAAAAAAGCTAAAAGGATAAATCTACACAAATGGTCCCTCTACTGTTGCTTAAGTAACAAGTTTAGTTCCATAAATCTCTTAAGTGATTTATGAGTCTAAATTGATTAACCTTTTTGGGAAGATTAAATGATGAGATCAAAACAGATTGGGATTTAATTATTTAAATTTTTATAGTGTTATTTCTATATCTTACTTTTAGGAAAAAAGTGATAAAGAGTATGCTAGTGAACACACTTCCTAGAAGTTAAAGTTCAGGTTTCAGTGACATTTGTTTTAAATTTTTAATCCTTTTGTCTATCACTTATTTTAATGACCCATGTTCACATAATAAGGTGGGATTGACTGAGTATGATGATATGATATGATATGATATATATGATATGTTCACATAATAGGAGGCTACTTTGTTAGCAGAAGATGGAACAATTTTGTCTCACAGATACCTTAAACTCTCAGAAGACATCAATAGTGGAAGTTCATTCAACATGACAAATTACTTGGTGGAAGTTTGTGAACCAAGAAAACATTCTGCAGGTAGGTTTTGTTATAGAGTCATAATTCTGTCGAATAACTTTAATTTTAAACTACAAATATGGTAATGTTTTTTCTAATTAACGGATTTTATGTTTAGAAAATTGTCCAAGAAAAGCTTCTACACCGGAAAATGAAACACCAGAGATTAAGAGAATTGACGTGGATAATATCAAATTATGTAAGAGAATCCCAGCTGGTGAATCAATGAGAATTGATGGTCATATAGTAGACATCATAGAACTGAATGACGATAAACCTCTCAAAAGTACAAATGTTGATGAAAGTGATTGCTATAAACAGAATACAGTGCAGTCAAAGATTCAAACCAATATGAAAGGTATCTATGTTTATTTGACTATATGCATGTAAACAGTTGTATTATTTTGTTACTAATCATTATACCGTTTGCTGATTAACTTCATATCTTTTATGGTTTATCTTATTATTCTTAATCATTTAGAGTGGGATGTCATGTACACTGCTCAACTAACCCAAAAGGCCAAAAAGTTCCAGGATGGTGTTTTGAAACTTACAAGTTCTGGATCACAAGGGAGGCAGGTAATTTTCTCATTTTTATCGTACAAAATGTTTCCATCTTCTTTTTTCTTGCTTAATGTAACTAGTTTGAATCTCACTCTTCCTTGTATCCGAAAAAAGCTAAATTGGTAAATATACACAAGTGGTCCCTCTGTTATTGCTTAAGTAACAAGGTTAGTTTAGTCCCATAAATCTTTTTAGTTATGTAAGAGTCTATATTGACTACCTTTTGAGTAGATTTAAGGATGAGACTGAAAATAGTCCGGGACTTAAATTTTTATGCTACTATTTATATATCTTACTTTTAGGAAAAGTGATAAAGCTTAAATTTAACCAAAGTATGTTAGCGAAAACACTTCCTCTATACCTTTCTGGGAGCTAACGTTCAGGCTTCAGTGACATTTGTTTTAAACCTTTTGTCTACCACTTATTTTAGTGACCCGTGTTCACATCATAGGAGGCTACTTTGTTAGCAGAAGATGGAACAGTTTTGTCCCGCAGATACCTTAAACTCTCAGAAGACATCAATAGTGGAACTTCATTCAACATGACAAATTACTTGGTGGAAGTTTGTGAACAAAGAAAACATTCTGTAGGTAGGTTTTGTAGTTTTATAGTGTCATAATTCTGTCGAATAACTTGAAACTACAAATAAGATAATGTTTTTCTGTTAACTCTTTAAATGTGTAGAAAAATGTTCAAGAAATGTTTCTACATTAGATAATGAAACACCAGAGATAAAGAGAATTGATGTGGATAATATCAAACTATGTAAGAGAATCCCAGCTACCAAACCACTATCTGACGGTAAGACTATGAATAAAGATTCCATTTAGTTTATTTGCTGTATGTTATTTTGGTTTTAGTAAAAAAATCGTTGCTTTCAGGATAGTTTTTTGTTGGTCATTTTACCTAGTCATTGGTCTCTTGTATAACACTGTTATGAAAATTTTATTTTTAATTCCATTTTTTTTATTTGTAGTAAAACCTCCAAAAGGAGCTTTCTTGTTGCAAGACACAGATTCAAATGTTAGAAAGTCTATTGCAGATGAAGTTATATCAACGGCTATTAGTGAAAACAAGACTTTACGTGATGGTATGTGATGTAAGCTGCCACTTAATTTAACTAAAGTTTGTAATATTATGATTTTCATTAAATTTATTGCTTTTTTCCGCAGCCCATTCAATTTTGTCCTTTCTAAAGAAACCCAGTACTAAAGAAGGTGTATCAGTAGAAAAAGTACATTTAGAGACTCAACAAGGCTCTTCTAGTAGTAGATCTGACAAGGCACCCTGCAATGAGGAAGCTCGAGTGTCTTCAGGAGGTAATAAAGTATATGGTTATCGCATGTGTTCGAGCAATATTATATGTTTATTATTATTAGTGTTTTGGGTTACATTTTATCATTGATTAGAACATTCTGATGTAGAAATTCATATGATTTGCTTGCAGCAACATCTACCTCAAACCTCAATGAGCTAGCTACAGAAGCTAAAGAAACTAAAGATAACACTGAGGTACTTGTTTGTATGTTAAATGTTTTTTTTATACTTGGATCCATATATTGTTGAATACTCTTATGCCTCAATGCAGATTTCTGGTGATAACAAGGTAATTGACTCAAGAAATGTTGACTTTCCAAGTTTTGATCTTGGATTTGACTAGGGGCCATCATGGATTCATTACTGTTTTCTCACCAACCTTTCCTGGTAAAGAAAAATTGAAAATAGGAAAAGATTGTTTTGTTTTGTTTGTTTAGCAAAACATTAAAAGACACTAAATCACTCACAGTTGTACGCCTGTAAGGATCTTATATGTGGCCTTAATCTCTTAAGTTTCTAGAAATACTGATAAATAACCAACAACATCATCGTTCTTTACATTATAAGATTCTTTTGAATCGAGATTATGTTGGTTTCTTCATGGCTATCCGCCTATCCATAAGGACCATATTATATAGAATGTGTATACACTAAGCAACATTAATTTTTTTTTTTTGGATTTCTTAGAGTAGACTACCATATCTTGTATGCTTTGTCTCTGTGTAATTGTGTATAATGTATGCAAGGCATGAGATCTCCAATCCTCCAGTGGTTGAGTAATTATTGTTGCAATCACACATGTGATAGAAGTTATTGAACATTTGCAGTGTGACGATGGTACTTAGCTGGCTCACAACGATTCAGTTTCTTGCTGAGTTGGGTGTTACTACATTTCATGTCTTTACACCCCTCAATGAAATGGGATGGCTGAAAGAACGAGCCATCGTTTATCTGGGATTGCTTAAACGTTACTATCCCATGCACATTTAACAATAAAAATTTGGTGTGGTGCATATGTGACTGTCTTTGCTATATGTTCCTTGGGATACAAGACAATATATCTCCTAAATATTTTGTGAGTATATTCCTCGCATATGTTTCTAACCATCAAGGTATATATTTATATGTTCTGATCACTTCTTGTCATGTTATCTTTCATGAGGTTACATTTAGGCGTTCTTTACATTCCCAACTTCTACGTTAATAGAATTATATCATTCAAACTTATACCCTTGTGATGATCTGATTTACCTTATATAACCTTTACCTTACGAATCACGATGGAAGGAAAGAATGATACAGAATGACAATAATATCTCTTCTAAAATTTTGATAGGCATTTAGTAGCCACATTTTGCTTTACATAATAATACGTAAAAGTATGCTTATCTTTTAGATCAATAAAAAAGCATGGAAAACAATATCTTGTTATACATCATCCTTCCAGAACATAAAGGTAAGGTTTCTTCCTGGTTATCTGTACTATATAATATTGTTCTTTGACTTGTATATACGAAGCAATGCTTTGAAAAGGTTTCTTGTTTTCTTCGAGTAGATTTCCATATCTCTTGTGCTTGGTCTTTGTGGGTACGAGGTTGGAGATTTCATAGCCTCTGGTGGTTGCTGTAATTACACAGGAAGGTAAACAAGAACAGTAGCAAACATATAGTATATATTAGATTAGTAATTCTTGAATTATAGCACAAAATACAAGAAAATACTTTGCTTACTTGCTGTCTGCTACTGCATGGATTTGGACTGATGGATCGATAAACAGAAGAGGCAGAAAGCTTGACAGAGAAGCTTGGACACGTGGGTTGAATTGCAGAAGACCCTGTGCATTTAATTGAGAATCGAAGCGGTGGCATGGATCGTGATCGTGGTCGTTTTTCTGGTTTCCAGATAAAATATAATTGGTGCATATAGTAAAATTAGAAAAGGTTGTAAAAAACTTCATCTTTGCTAACCTTGTTTTTTGTGTGATGCAGCCTTTGTAAGTGAGAAGGTAATTAAATCCGATGGCAATTCAGTAGAAGTTCGTCCCGAGTACCCTTTTCTGCGCAAGATTATATACAATGAACTTTTCTTGGTGGAGCTTCAATAGAGGTAAACGAGAACAACTCATAAAAATGAGATTTAGTAGTATCTGTTACCTTAGACCTGATGACATGACCAATTCTTTTTTATCTTTATTAGCTCCAGAAATGCAACCTTCTGTAGGAATAATAAACTATTTTCTGCTTAGTATTTGACATAATATGCATCGTTCAAGACGGTATGAAATGGTTCTAAGCTTTGAATCTTAGGTAAAAAAGTTCTAGAAATAAAGATTATTCATTTAGTTAGTTTTACCCATGGTTTAAAAAAACGGGTGAGGCATGCGCCTCGAGGCGCGCCTCAAGGCAAAACGCTAAGAAAACGAGTCTGAGGCGATCCTCATGGAGTTCAGATTGTATATACGCCTCTAAAGGATGAGGCGCTAAGAAAATGTGAGCCTTGGGTGCGCCTCAGGCGGTTTAGGTTGTTTTTGATGTGTTCTTTTGGTGTTTTAGACTCTTTGGGCGAGTTATTTTATTTTTGATGTGTTTTTTTATGTTTTAGACTTTTCTAGGTCAATTATTTTATTTTTTACAGATACATAACTTTCATATTTATTTTTTGACTGTGCCTCGGGCTTACGCCTCAGTTCGCCTCGAGGCTTATGCCTCGATGTTCTTTTCCGTTCTTTTAAACTTTCGTTTTACCCTATGCTAAAAGATGGAACTACCTTTATGCATATTGCATAGACAGACGTTGTTGGATATCCATAGGAATCAAAGGTGATAATCTCAACCCATTTACTTTTACATGGTTCGGGCTATGTTTTTTCTCTAATAGGCTAGACGGGTGAAATAAAAAAATTATTTTAAAGTGTATTAAAAATGCATAGAACTTTCCGATCCGTTTGATTCAAAACATTAATTTTTTGGTAAAATGAAATAGTTTTGTAAGCGTATTTGATGCATTAATTGTTTATATAAAAAGTTTGAACAAAAGTTGTTTCAGGTCAACTCCATTTAACATGTAGACATTGATGGAGCTTGAGATGCATTATTGGTAAAATCAGAGGGGGAGACTCAATACATATAAATTTTTCCAGAATTTTTCGGTAAAAAGATACACTACGGATTATTTTTTTTGGTGTGTGTGTGTGAGCAAATTTTTCGGTAAAAAGACTCAATACTAAATCCTAGTAAACAATGTACTTTATGCAATATATAAGAAAGCAAAAATATCGATAGATTCATGAGCAAATTTAAGAGAAACGAAACATAATATGTAGCAAAGAAAAACGTTATTGACCTTGGACAGGGTACTGCTTATTATACTTTGGTGTCTGCATCATCAGTGATTGCTGTGATAGCTCACCATAGTTAGCACATATTTGACATGTACGTAAGCGCTGCAATAATCACCCAGAAAATCACACACAATAGTTAAAGAGGAAGATAAAAAAAGAAGACTCTTAACAATTTTGACCCGTTTACTTATAAGTTGGTCGATTTGGGTTGTGGCTTATGACTTTATCTCAACTGGTCCAGTAAAAGAAATATGCTAATAGAGTACGAGTTAAAAGGAGTCTAAAATCTGCTTTTTTTTTGCATACAATCTCTTTCATTGTTTATATTCAAACATTTAGTTATTATTATAACAATGTTTTCATTTCAGTTACAAGTAACAAATTGTATATTTACATTTTTACAAAGAAAATGGACAAAATGTGTTTGTCAGTCAACCTTAACCCGTAATATTGCCTTCGCTAGTTACTTCATATTAGAATATATATATAGTTATTTTGTACATGAGGGAAGAATCAACCTAAAATATCACCTGTTCAACGCCTGATACTCGAAGCCTTGTTTCAGAAACTTCATTGACATGTTCATCTAGTAACTTGTTAACTTTATTTGTCACACAGCCCAAGTGGTCAACAGTTTTAAGCAGAGATTTGGATATATAGTCCTTTAAGCTTTCTAGCAACCTATAAACATATAAAGAGAGAAGCTAATCAAGTAAAAAACATGATATTTTTAGAGAAGATCACCATGAAACAAATAGTGTACCACTTACATCTGTTTTTGGTCATTCCTGTGATATGAATCTTGAAAATGCTCTGCAGCTGAGTATAACTGTTCTTTTACATTTCGTAGGTCCTACAGTTTGTGTTATTTGTTAGAAAGGCAACCATTGTGTGTTCTTGTGTTTTATAACGCGAATACAAAATGTAATTTTTAAGTTTTTAACGCATAAACCTTGGAAATCGTTTTATTTAAAATTTTAGAAAAATATTATAGCATTTGTAATCAAATTTGGCACTAGTTATCGATGTATTTTTAACAAAACTTTTTCACCTGACCCATATTCAAAAAGAAAATCACCCGTTTTGATCGAATCTCTTCCCTAACCGTTCGCCAATACAACCTTGTATGAGTCCATGTTATATTGTAAAACTCATTCAACAAACCAACTCTGTTGTGCCACATTTTTATACAAAAAGGTGTCATTAACAACAAATTTGATTGGTTTGTAGTGCCATTATTATTATTATTATAGCAAAATGATGTAGTAGAAGATGTATATAATATTTCAGCATGTTATGTGTGTGTGTGTGTATAGAGAGAGAGAGACCTTGAGTCCATTGGCAAAGAGCGAGCGGCGGGCCGAGAGAAATTCGTCATAGCCGGAAGGTTGATGAAGATCATTTGTAGGTAAATATTTGTTCTTACTCTCCATAGAGAAACTTCCTAGCTGTGGTTCCATTGGACACAATACTTGGTGGGATAATTTAAAGAGTTAGTTATATAATCAGAAAACAACTTAGTTGTTGGGTTAAGTAGTCAAATACTCAAATGGGTTGGAAAGATCTCAACGGTTAGTTTTGGAGGCAAATGTTAGATATGCTTTCCAACCACTCCTCTTTCTAATTAAGGTGAGGTTCTATTTATATTCAACTAACCTCACATGGGTTTGATGGTTAAATGCTGGTTTGGGCATGGATATACCCGTCGGCAGTGGCGAAGGATAATGGAGGCCAAGGGGTGCTCTCGGCCCCCTGCTTTCTTTGCTAAGTGGTGGAAGTAGTTAATTTTCGTAGGTAAATTTTATATGAATTTGAGTCTAGCCCCCACCGATAGGAAAAAATTTGGGTCTCATGATTTTCGACCCCCGCCAATATTTTTTCAAGCTTTGCCACTGCCCGTGGCTAAATCGTTCGGTCGAGTTGATTAGTTAACTAAATTTGTCTTAACATTCTTGAATTTTGACATTTGGTTACATAATGATGTATGAGTTTGTTGATACTCATGTTTAATTTGGGTGACTTTTAAGTTGTTTGATGCTATTTTCTTTTTAGTTAGTTTATTAATGTTAATAATAATAATAATTTGTATTGTATTGTATTGTTATTAATAAATATAATGTTAAAATGTCACATTTGCAAATAAACGAGTTAATGATTAATATTATAGTGTGGTGAGTCTGTTCATTGTATTATTATTGCTTCTTCATGAAGACACGTTTCCAATGATGATGAATTGAAAGAAGGTAAAAACCTTTTTCTAGAGCAGAAATGAGAACATATTACGGCAATAAGGATAACCATATTTTGTATGTCATGCAATGAAGGTTGTATGTGATCTTGAGTTTGTTATTTATGTTTTGTAGAAGTAACTGAAGCTGCATTTAAAATCAAATACAAAATTATGGGTCATAAGATACGTGGGATTGCTTTTAAGGGGGTGACAAACCCAAAAGGCGGTTTACCCAACTCTCAAACAGTCAAACCCGAACTTCATTATTGAACAAGGTTATATACTGATTGGATGTTTGAATATCGATTTGAACTTCACCAAAATGTCGTTCGATCAACTTCTGATCTGAATTCTCCGATCACTGCCAACGTAACCACCATCTGGTGTGAGAATAAATACTCTTTGAGAACAAAAAAAAGAACAATTAATGTAAAGTGTAAATTATGAGTAAATCTATCATGTTACCTCATCATAGAGTATTTATGTCGAATTAAGGTTTTGATGTCATCTTTCTGTGGTAGTGGGCCCCGTTTGAAGGTATAAACGATTTGGTCGTGCATCTTTTATCCCATTGGAGGAGGTGATTTGTGAACATTCTTTTTGTCATGTTGTACTTTTTCTGACACATGGGTGTAACAGAATTTGGGTTGACCCAACTTCGGCTTGGTGGGCCAGGTCAGGCATGACGAGTATATGGATCGAGTCTAGATCATACCTCTTCAGTATCATTTGTAAAAGCATACGAATTATGGATATCTTGAGTTTGATGTTTATTTGGTTTTCTGTTTTGATTTTTGTTTGCTCAATTTTCAAATTTAAAATTATCATAAAGAAAAAATTATTTTCAAAGGTGTGTCTTAACTTTTTTAGTTATCCTTTCGCCCTACGTTAAAAACTAGTGTCCACTAACAAGAAATCATTGTCCCTAGTTTACTATTCTAGTGATATCTTATTCCAATAATTTGGCTTTATCAAGCACCTACAATGCTTGTATGAGCTAGCTTATTTACTTTCCAAACGAAATTATTTGATGATCCAATATGTCCTTTCAGTATCTACCCCCATCAAGTAACTAATTCACACCTACCCCATTAAGTATTTAGCAACCGCAACTATGATATCTTAAGAAAAATGAAAATTGAGATATTAAAGTGATGTTGGATCAGAAAATAAGTTAGGGTTGGTAAGTTGAATCAACTTTTTGATTGAAGTTGTTATTAAAAGCAATCTTGAAATGGGGTGCTAACCCCAACCTCACTAAAAAAAGTGCAAGTGTCAACTTTATTGGTTTATTAGACTGTGTGTTGTGACCCGCGAGGGACGAGGCACGAGCGAGCCAACGAGCCACGTGGCTTGCAAACACCACGACCCTCACGCGTTAACGGTCCTGTGAGTAGACACGAGCCTGCTCGCGTGGGTTATTGAGAAAATAAAAGGAAGAGTTGCAAGTGGGAACGACGGCGCGAACGAGCAGACTCACCTTAAGCCACAACAGGATCAAGTGAGTGAACTCAAGCTTTATCCATTACCATGTCAGCACCCAGATGACTTGAAATAATAGGATAATATTTGTGCTCACCTTAAATCACAACAAATAGCCTTATATAAGCCAAATCAACTTTTTTTATTGAAGTTATTATTGGCACCCCCTTTCCTATTGTGTTATGTTTATTTATTATTATTTTTTTACATATTAAACCTCAAACCTTTAATTTACATTTCCTGGTAGTATGCTAACATTCTTGTATCCACTAGAAAATCAATGGATTACTTTTTTTCCATGATCAACTTATATGTGAGTGTAGCGACCAAACTTATAAAAACATTATCTTGTTACAAATGAAGCCATATTATCTTCTTAGTTAAAAAATAATATATGTTTGTTCAAATAAGTATATCAAATTATATTAAAAAAATGTACATGCTACTATTTTACCCAAATGTTGATATATAAGTCAATCAAAGAGATATGATCCCGAAAAAACCGATACCGAATTATCTCAAAACCCAACATCGATATTGATACCGAACACATACGGTACGGTATGGTATCGGCCTTGTATGCTTTTCCCTAATTTATATTATATCTTTGTTTTCAACATTATATTTTTACACCAAATAACACTTAATTTTACATTTGTAAATATTTAAACTTTCACCGTTTTGATAAGGGTCAAACATCATTTCGCTAGACTACTATTTTATATTATATTAACTAGTGGTAATGCCCGCGCGTTGCAGCGGGTTCGTTACGCGAGGAAAATATAGTCAGTATCTTTTTTTGGTACCAGAACTTCCTATGAAGCGGCATCTGAAATTCCCGATATTCAAACGTGTTAACGTGTTTTCAAAGATTAAAAGACCGAAAAGATTGATCTAATGTTTTGTTGTTTACCTCTATGTGTTAAATTTCTTTCAATGACATATCAGCAAAATAGGCATATAAAGCTCTTATAACAGCCTGCAATACACAAATTCATTAAACCCATGTTTGCATTGCACAAATCTTTCAATGGATGAGTTGGGTAACAGGTAATTTACATACGGTTTGGGCCATGCCCACCAAAAATAATATTCATTTGATTTAAAAATGTTAATAAAAAACTAATGCCCTAAATATTATTCAAAAGCTATATTGATACATACACATGTATTAAAATACACTTTACAAACACGTTTAACCCGTTTTATTTTTAGTTTTTTTTACCCATTTGTGGAGGTAAAATTTTGTGGTTGCCTTGTCTTACCTGGTGAGATACGACTACAACAAGCGCGCGTTGTCGTTCTAACCCAATAATAACCTGCTCCAACCTGTTATATGCACAACTGCAAACTTTTGACGTTGCTTAAAATACCAAAACTTTAATTATTTACTTTCTATATTTTCAACAGAGATTTTTCCTTGTATTTGAATTCAATACCTTTGTATCACATCGAGATACGACTCTCCACGAGGATATCGATACCTGAGTTTGTCTTTCTTCCTTGACCTTTAAAAAAAGACCATTGAATGGAAAGGTATAAAATTACAAAAAAAAAAAAATCGAATATTTCATATTTAACATACTCGTATTCTTCAGGCATGTTCTTCTTTAGTTCTTCATACGTCATACCGTCACATACACCAGCATTTATCTCATCAAGTGCACGCCATTGTATCTATAACGTAAAGAAAGTACACAAATTTTACAAATGATAAATGATCAAAGAAGCAATTTATGTGACATGTAAAACTAACCTTGGGGAATCCAGCAATTTGATTTGCAGTCAAAATTGTTCGTTGCAATGTGGTTGTCCAAATCTAGGTGCATAAATAAAAAAAACAATATAAAACATTGCAAACTTTGTGCAACAAACAAAGAAAATGCAAATAGTAAAATACGTAATAGTTCTTACAAAAGCATTTTTTTAGGCAAGATAGTTCATGTGGCCTTCAATTGAATGTTATAAGAGGAGGACTTGAATTTCACAATCAATCTCATTCAATTTGATCCTTAAGGTTACGGAACTTGAAGGGACAAGAGGTTAATGATCTATATTGATGAAAGAAGAAGGCAAAGGATTGAAGGGTATGGATGGAAGAAGGAGGGTAGTATTGTAAAAGTCTTTTGATATTGTAAAGGAGGAGGTGGATGAAATGTCTATATTACCCTCTTAAGTGTCTTAATTGTCCCAATTATGCCCATAATACCCTTAAATTTCTTGCTTATATATGTTGTACATGTTGCTTGTTAAGTTGTACGAAAATGCAAATTACCTTGTTGTACATAACTCCTCCTTTATAATGTAAGTAGGAATGCCCGCGCGTTGCAGCGGGTGCCCAACTGATATCAAATGTAGACATTAGGGTGTCAATCGTTTCGGGTTGATGGGTTGTCGGGTTTACGGGTTGCGGGTTGATGGGTTGAAATGTGCAACCCGAACCCGACCCATATTATTATTCTTGTCAAAATTTTCAACCCTAACCCGACCCAGATAAAATCCGGGTCAATCCGAAGATGACCCGTTTAACCCATATTTTTTAAATGAGTCATACATGTTCATGAGTTATAAGCGGGTTGTTGGGTTGTAAGCGGGTTATCAATAAAATGTTTATTGGTGAGTATATAAGTGTGACAAATAAATAATATGGTGTGCCAAAAATAACACAATTATAACTAACCATGTAAATATAAATGAAAAATGAAAAACAAAAATTATAATAGATTTTTTTATAAATCCGTAAACGGGTTAACGGTCAACACATTTTATATATGCGTCAACCCGAACCCGACCAATTTTAATACGGTCGACCCGAACCCGACCCGTTTTTTAAATGGGTCGTGTTACTTGACCCAAATCTTTTTTTTTCGTGTCGGGTTTGGGTCGGTTTTCGGGTCGTGTCAATAATTGCCGCCCCTAAATGTAGTTATATAAGCAATCTATTTACTGATCTATTATATCATTTTGTTTGAAATCATAGTCAACTTTGCTCAACCAATCAGTAGCTAATTTACAGTAGCACTTTATTTTAATACTAACAGCACACATCTACAAATGCCATAGACACTGTAGCTTCAAATTTGTGCTCACATCCTTATTGATTACAATGACTCAAAAGGATCTTGCTAATCACACTAACCATGCTTTTAAAAAAATGACGGAATAAATAACAATGTTAATCAATAAAACACATAGATATGTATTCTCAATTACATACAAACACCAAACAAACAATTCTAGACCATCAATGAATTTTCATACTAAAAGGATTTTATTTGCCCCTTTATTTTTCAATATGCAACTTTATTACCTTTTTAAATATTGATCTTTGTATCTAATAAAGCAATGAATACAATAGTTCAATAGTTTGGTCAATTAGACAAAACAATGGCCACCACTACCACTCCTCCCTCTCTCTCCAAAAATCCGGCCTCTCAAACACTTCCTCATGGAGGGCAATATGTTTTAAATCATCAATTTGAAGATCTTATGGATAATACTGTTATCTCCCCACCCATACTTTTAATACCTGCAATTTCTTAACAATAAAAAAACATTAAGGTAGGGATTTATAAAAGAATTTGACTATTGAATACTATACAAATAGAAGCCTAATTGACTGATCATTAGTTAATTAATTTAACTCTTTAAAATCACACATCAACTTAGTGAAAATGATTCAAATGTGCTTTTGGTCAAACAATTAAGTCATTTGTTGCCCAAGGTATTGACATCTACAAAAAAAAAAGTAACATAATCATTTAATTAAAAACAACTCGTATGAATCTGTTTGGGCTATTCAAAGGCTAAAAATTAGTATGCAATGTAAACATAGTAATGAGATAAACCATAAATAACAATCTCATGATGCGAGTTGTAGTTATCTAAATAATATATCCACACCTTTGCATACGACTCGTATAGTTTCTTGTATTTTGATTCAAGTGCCGCCCTCTCTTAAAAATACTGATCCACATAAAGACGGTTCCCATTCCAAACCAAGATATTTGATAATTAGTGGATAGAAAACACTTCTACTTTATGTTGTATATTTATGGTGCAATAAGTCGATATAAAATTATATAAAGTAGTAGGTTACCTTCTTTTCTAAAAAACCATAAATAAAGTTAATGAGAACTTCATCCCCAAATCCAAGAAGTTCAGTCACCCTGTGAGCTATCCATGGCCGCATAACATCAATCTTGACTTTCGACATATCCACCTAAACAAAAGACCGAAGTATTATCATAATATACCTTTACGACTGGAAAAAAACATAGCTACCGAAGCATTTCAATACGAAATCAGGAGAATTAGGAAGAAAATTTGGAGAATAAATATGCCATTTTGGAAAATGAAAAGAGGATGTAAGGTAGAATTTAAGACATGGAAATGAAAGTTTCATTCAATTCTAGAGAATAAATGGTGTCTCTTGGCTTTCTCTATAATCAATTTTGAAGGTGAAAGGGAAAAGGGTAGCAATGGAATGAAATTTTAACTTTTAACTAAAAATCAAAGATAAAATTACATGGATACCCTTTTAAGTGTCTTAATTGTACAAAAAGTTCCAATTATACCCTTATTATATAAGCTTGATTCACTTGTACATGTTGTTGTAATAGTTGAATGGTGTACAAAATTACTATGGTAGCCATCACTCCTCCTTAATAAGATAATATAGATATTAATATAATACTAGTAGGAATGCCCGCGCGTTGCAGCGGGTGTCCTGACTGATATTTGATTCAATTATGATGTCTATTACGAACCACCACCCATTCTGGGTTTTTGACATAATTTTATTCCATTCAACATACTTTGTAATATGTTACCTTCATTTGAATAAAGCGTAAATGACGCATTACATGAAATGTAAATACATAAAATATATATATATGTTGCTTTGATATGAGCAACATCCCTCCTTCAACAACTGAATGGACAACGTAATTTCTTTCTAGCACCATTATTCGGCTTCCTTCCACTCTCTTAGGGAACGGCAGAGAAATTATGGTATATATGAGACAAGTGTATTTTGAGAAAAGAAAGCTAAAGAATTTCAAGTCTTTTAAATTGTCAAGAACGGTTAGGAATACTTTCCACACACCTAGAAATCACATGATCAAGTGGCTGGAGAAGGAGAAAGCTACAACCAGTACATTGAAAGACCTTGGAAAGTTGAGTTGTAGTGTCTTTAATGGCAATTGCTATCTCCTAGCCTAAAACCATCACATAAATTGTAGGAGTTTAAAAACTACGTCATTAAGTACAATAGCATGAGAGATGAAGCATACTCATGTGTATATGTGTACAAATACCATTACAAAAAAATCCATCATATACAACTTGTATGATTAGCGTGACTATATACAAAGTAAAAGTTAAAAAGTTAGAACAATAAAATTTATAATAACAAAATCTATTAGATAAATAACAAATATATCTTGAATCGATGATAAGAAAACAGAAAAAGGAAAATAAAATTACATACCAAAGAAGCAGAAAAACTAACTAAAAAGAACGGAAAGTCTTGGAAAAAAGAAATGTATTTTCCCCTACGAAAAAGCGCTTCAACCTCAGATCCATTTTCAACAATCGCTTGAGTAGTTCCTACCTGGACTACATTAGCCAAACATTAACAATAATTTAATAATTAAAAAAAAGCTAGAAAACCATTTAAGACTAAATTTGAAAACTCCACCTAAGGATGCTTTCAAGGTAACAACTAAGTACATTCCATGGGGTCAGAAAAAAAGTCAAATTCTCTTGCACCCTTATCATCTGACCAAGCTCCATTAGCCACTGAAGTCTGCATGAAAACTCTTAAATCCATATCCACATTTCTTAATTATTTCCCCATTATCACCAATGATATCATTGTGTTGCCAAATTCTTTGACATATAGAAGAACCTACAAGGGATAATTCGTTAGAAAATAATAAGTTTAATGTGCATATAAAACATTTACTACGACTAAAATAAGTTACAGTATGAAGCCCAAATCTGATAAATGTACCAACACCAGAAATTTATCGACTCACCTAAGTGAAACCGTCTAAATAGAACAGAACAAGGCAATGAAGGCTGGCGAAGTAGACAACAAGCAAGAGCTTCTCAGGCCCCTGTTCGATTAGTCAAGCGCTAGCGTGCCCCGAGACATGACTATGAGTCCCCAATACTCCAACAGGTTCTCAACCAACACAAATTTTACCATTCAAATTTTAGCAGCTAATGCAAAGAGTATATATTCAGTATTCTAAACTTTTGCTACTGCCTCGACTAACCTGATCCCGTGATCTCTCTTGCTCTAAGGTATATATGGTTAGCTTCTCTATGCTAAGCTCCTCACGTTTCTGAAATCAACCCCAATTATAAACTAAACAAACAAACAACAATTTTTACAACCATGATTACGCCCTTCGTTTTCCATAGAAGACATGAGGCATATAGCACAGAAAAAAAAACTTAAGGAGCATAACTAAACCCTAAAGCAAACATTTTGAAAATTAATTCCATCCAAGAAAATACCATTCTGCCCAAACAAGTAGATGAAATCAACATATCAACAAAGATTATTAAAAAAATAATAACCCAACATGCAACCATAAACATGTTTAATAATAGCATTACACCAAAACAGACAATTTAGAGATCAAGAACTACCCAAAACCATAATTGGACAGTGCAAGCAATATAAACGTCCAATTTAAATCCTTTTTTATGGGCCAGAGTTTGCAATAACAAATTAAATCATCACAATGCCCTATAAGACTGATAGATTTTTAAATTGAAGAAGGGAAGAAAACCTTGTTGCAGATAATTATATGTCAGTCATTACAATGTTAATTAAACATTATAATCAAAACAACAAGGTTGAGGAGGTTTTACAATATACCTTTTTTTTTTTTTTCATTTGGGGATTGCTCTTGTCTCCACCCGAATCCATATTGCGATGATGCTGTTACACCAAACAACTGAATTAATCGTAACAAAAATAACACTAAATAGGGATAAATGACATATTAATACTCCAAAATCATTACAGTTTCAATGATGATTGGAATTTCAATTTATCACTTCGTTCTGGATTTCCACCTAAAAACTCCCCACATCATTAACCGTTGCATTGAACTCAAATCTTTTTACATTATTTACTTACGATCAAAAGCAAGAAGTCAAATTAGTCATCCTCATATTTCATAGCCTATGATCCAATCAAGTGGCAACAAAAAGTAAAAGACAATCAAAGAGAAACACAATAAACATGAAACTGATAAAGAAAAAGTCTTAAATTAAGGATTTTAAGTGAAGATGATGAAAAAACAAACCGTGAGAAAACGATTCGGAATGAGAAGATATGAGGAGGCGAGCTATGGATGCTGTAATAACAGGTTGTTCATTAATAGACTGTTCATTAATAGACAATACCTGTGGTGAAGAAGGAGGCGGTGGTGGTTGTGCGACGGGAGTAAGGGAGGCGGCGATGATGGCTGATGTAGGGTTTCTCCAAAAGCAAGAGAGCATATAGGAATGAATGTGTCGCTTGAATAGGAGAGACCTACTTCATAATAATAATGAATAATGAATTTCAATGATGCAAAACTGATGTGGTAATTAATGACGATGACACTGAATTGATGAGGAATTGAGGATGAAGCCAACGATTTTATCATTGAAAGCATCCAATTAAATGCAGAATATTGATGTCAAGATCGATTGTTAAAGCACATCGGTTACAAGAGGATGCAAGAGGGTATGTAAGGGTAAGGATGGAATCAATATTTATATTTTAACTAAAGAGGGTGGATAAAATTACAATAATAACCTTGTAAGTGTCTTAATATACCTTTAAGTGACTAATTTACCCTTATCAAATAAGCTTTATCAAATTGTATATGTAGCTACAAAACTTGTACCTATAACAAAATGACAACATTGTACATCACTCTTCCTTTATAATGTACTAGTGGGGATGCCCGCGCGTTGCTGCGGGTGTGTATATTTTGTTGCTTCGTAACTGTTTTTCAGGTTTATGGTGTTTGTGTGTTTTTGGCGTTTGTGGATGAGTCGTTACGGTGACGTAAAGTATAAATCAACTAAAAGTCTATAGATACATAATAAAAATTCCACATTTTACCAAGTTTAATAGACACGTTCATAATGTGCGAAATGAAAAACTACTAAAGCAAAATTAAAAACCACCCATAATGTTATGCATATTGTTAATTTGACAATTACTTTATGCATATTGAACAGACTTTCGGCCTTTTTAGCTAAAAGTAAAGCTTTTAAGCTAGTTTCACAGCAAGGTGAGCCAAAATGACACCGCTTCCTTTCACAATATTTGCTAACAGTATTTAAAATTCAAACCGACAAATGAAGCGAAAAAATGGAACATTGCACATACCGAATTAATCCTTACCTCTTTCAAGATTCAGGAATCAGATGAGTCCTCCAAAAATTGCAGTTTAATTCGGAGGAAGAACACAAAATTACTATCCATGACCTAAAAGGGGGCATAACCAAATTTATTGGAAACATAAACCAATGGATTAATTTGGATCAAGAACACAAAATTATTTCCAGCTTTTTTTACACAAACACTCAAAAATGTTTGACTCGTAATATTTTAGTAAAATACTTTAGCTTGGCCCGTTTGACCTGTTACTCCATCAGAGATAAAAACGTACGTAAACCAAACCATCTCATTTATAAGAACACTTGTGTGAGTTAACGCTAAAAATAAAATAAAACAAAATTATAAGCAACTAAGCGTTATTAATGATACCTTTTAACTCTTTGTGGGTCAACAACTGTGCCACCTTCAGAAAAAAAAAATATAACAGGAGGCTTAATAGATTCAGTTTCATGTTCAATCTTCAGATGCATTATCACTATTTTGATCAGATGATGACCCAAAATTTGGCGTGAAATCATCCGAAAACATAGAGCTAAGTTGCTCATCATCCAACCGTTCAAATCTGGTATCGTCGGATGAAGGCATTAACAATTCATTAGCATTGCTTATAAACGGAATTTCCACAAATGCAATTGGATTGCTCGCGGATCGCCTATGAGGGTTTCTTTTAGCAGACGGGAAATCGGCGAAATCGTCCATCCAGCTTGGCGGCTGTAAGGAGAATGAAGGCCATTTTTAGGCATATGTTCGCGCTTTTGGTGGCAATTGCGCCATGCAGGTTATAATACTGGTACAAGCCCAGCCGCGCCATCATCTCATGATAAGGTGATTTTGCAGTTTTGTATGGTCAGAAAAGACATATTTCCAATGGATTATCGGTACCCTTTATCTGCATTTCAATCGTTTGCCATATGCTTGAGCAGCTTCAACACAAAACTGGCTTGTGAATATTTGATGGCATTGCTAAGTCCAAAAGTTTCAATAACTTCTCATCAGAGACAACTCCCACCTACAGTAGCTCCAGTGAATAAAAAAAGAAGTGAACTGGAAATTTAAAAGCATCAACTATATTAACATGTTCAATTTGGGCCATAGTTTATCTATCAGAGGTGAAATAAGATAAACATTAGCCTAAAATGTATTTTAATGGATAGATGATAAAACGCCCTATTTTATTCGAAAAATATATTATTAATGAAATTATAGATTTTGTAATCATATTTAACAACTTACATGCTATTTCAATTAAAGATTAGATAAAACAAGCAGCAGTTCAACCCGATTTACCCAACTCATTTTGATCAAAAGAATTAACTGTTTGATGTATTACGACTATTACCCTACCCATCCATTTTGGCATCACTAATTCCCTGTTTACATTAATAAAATTAGCTGAACTACTTTATTTGACAAGGTAAGGAAACTCACAAGTTCATTCACCAGATCAGTAGTGATTCTTTTTCCTAATAAACATAACTTATCCTACATTGTTTCCGCATCCCGAAGTGAACCCTCTACATTCAGAGCAATCAAAACTAATGCATCTGACTCAACACCCAAATTCTCCTCTTCCGAGATTTTCGTCAACTTATTAACAATGTCACTATCTTTAATTTTGTTAAAAAGATACTTTTGGCACCGCGACAAAACAGAACGTGGTACATTATCAAGATCGGTAGTTATAAAGATGAATACATTACCTGGAGGTGGTTATTCAAGAAACTTTTGGAATGCCAACCACAACTTAGATGGTAATAACTGACATTCATCAATAACATAAACCTCATGATGCCTAATAAAGGTTGATGTAGACGAACCCATCTGTAGTTTCTTCATCAATAATCTAACTTTATCTATCCCGTTCTTATTGGAGCCAAAGTCTGGAGATGTCAAATGAAAAGATATGACAAAATCACGCAATTAAAGAAAGATTATTGGGCATATTATGCGCCTAACTTGAAGTTATCAAAAAGCAACTGTTTGTTTCATTAATGGAAACAGAAACTTATCAAAGCATGAGAAGACCACACAAAAAGACTTTGCACAGTTTTAATCATTTTCAAAACGCACATCTAAACACCCCAAAACCATGGTTTAAAAAAACGGGTGAGGCGTGCGTCTCGAGGCGCGCCTCAAGGCGAAACGCTAAGAAAACGAATCTAAGGCACGCCTCATGGGGTTCAGATTGTACATACGCCTCAAAGGACTGAGGCACTATAAAAATGTGCGCCTTGGCTGCGCCTCACGTGTTTTATGCTGTTTTTTATGTGTGTTTTTTTACCACATAATATATTATTACTTGGTTTCATAAATTGCAGTGCAATAAGTAGCATGGAATTGTTGGTAAGGTACCAGTAATAGTGCATCGAGGCAAATGACTCTTTCACATACTCCTTTGATTTGAAACTCGGCATCAGCTTAATCACCTACAAATTCGGAACATCGATTTTCTGGATGCTTCGCCAAATTGTAATCCTTCTTGGCAAAGCAAACTCCCTCTATGATAACAACGTAGTCAAATTAAACAACAATCAGTCACCATTTATTTACACAAATGTATATGTATGTGTATATATCACTTCAATAAAGAAAAAAGCATAATTAAAAAAACCAACGGTTTGTCAGAGGCAAACTAAACCACTAAACAAACAGTAAAAAACTTACAGTTTATCCGTGTCGTTCTTCGTCCTGGTCCATACCTTGCAAATTATGTTCAGAAAAGGGGGATTTATCACCCAACAACCTGAAACTGATCAATAATCACAATAGATACATACATATGAATATAAAGTAAACATAGAGTGATGGTAACAGACGAAATTGAAGATGAGACTTGATGATAGTAAACAATTAGGGTTATGATGAAGTTACATGTGTGAGAATTAAAACAGGGATGTCGAACAGTCTGATTAGGTTATGATGGATTTATGGTGATCATTGATGATAGAGGTGATGAGATGAACTCGATTAAAGATCAACGGTTTCAAAGTTCCATTGAAGAACAAAGGTCTCTTATTAGTATTAGCAGATATACGGAGCACATAGAAGGGCAAGGATGGAACATTTTTTTATATTGCAAAGGATGAGGTGTGTGAAATGTCTAGACTACACCTCTAAGTGTCTTAATTGGCACAATTTTTCCTATAATACCCTTAAATTTCTTGCTTAAATATGTTGTACATGTTGCTTCTTAAGTTGTACGGAACTGAAAATTACTATCATACCCGTCACTCCTCCTTAATAAGATAATATAGATATTATAGATTAGGCTAGGAGGTGTGGTATTGCCCCATTTTCCATCATCATTCTCCATGTAAGCGCCACCTCATAATAGGCCCCCATCCCCATCTCCATTATCATTGGCGGAGCTTTTAAAGGGCGGGGATGGGCGGCCAACCCCCATGAATTTTCGCTCAGAAGTTTCGATTATATAGTATTCGTATTGAAATTTTTTTGTATATATGGTTTCGACCCCCCGAACTAGTGATTTCCATCCCCGGTGACTTCTGACCTCCCGAAGTTTCGGGTTAAGCTTCGCCACTGTCTATCATCATTGAGGACAATGTCGGTTTCCACGGGCCGTGTTATTGCGAACTCCACAACATACCCATCGGCCCACATCAGTAACAACAAGCCCAATAGGTTATCCAAGAAACCGATCCTTTTGCTAGATTGAAGAAGTCAGTATGCATAGTTTCATTCTATTAGCACACGTTGCATTTAGATAGTTATTGTGCATGTAGTATTAGTGGGTAAGTTAGATGCATGAAATTGTGCATGACCCCTGACTTTGTTGAGTCAACTAGACCATCATAATAAACAGTCACATTGTACAACACACAACAATGTTTGTACCACCTACCCACACCATTTCAATGTATGAATGTGTACTAAGAACTTTTGATGGTACAAGTAACTAATGCGTGTTACGCATTCGGTACAAGCAAAACCAGCGTACAAAGTGTAAACGCTACTAATGTGGAAATTACACTTATAACCCTAGGCATTTTCCCTTTGTCACTCCTCCATAACATGGCTTCATAAATGGGCCATGAATTCACTAGCCCAAAACAAGATAAAAACATTTGCCCAAAAAGCCCATTCATGTTTCCCCCTTTTAGAATTTGCAAAATTCCAAAGACAAATGCAACTAAATTAACGATCGCAACCGTCGCTAAAGGCACGAACATTGGCGACGGTACGCCAAACTCGAAAACGCCATTGTTATATCTCTTACTTTGTTCATTATCGACGACTTTACTTGTCACATGAAACCCTTTCGACGCTATTCCCAAGCGTTTCATAGAGAATTCTATAGACCCGAACACATATGATGAGAGACCGCGTATAAACCAGATGCGTTGATCGTTCCACCATTGCTCGAATGTACCTTGGGCCAACATGTAATCAAGACAGTCTTGTACATTGGCCCCCACAAAAAGAAAAGCATACAATATAAACCAACTACTTGTAACCTGTGGTTCAAACATCACAAAATAAAATATTAAGTGTTTTGTGACACTTGTAAATAAAAATTGTTACTTAGCTTATGTGCATACCTTAGGGAAGATGGAAACATTATTGATAAGAGCTAGTTGAGGGACAAAAGAGTATATGATGATTGGAATTGACCAAATGGGCCAATATGCATTGTGGGCATAAGCGAGGCCCATTAGAGGGCCCATGAAACGGCTTCCAAATGTTAATGGGTTGTGCTTTGAAAATACAACCTCTAGTAGACCAATGCACCACCTTCGATTTTGCTTAGCGCGTCGTATAGGGTGATTGGTAGGTCACCCAAAAAATGCGGGCCTTCTTGGATGGAAGAATATAGCCTTCCATCCACTACAGTGTTGTTGGAGGCCCGTATTAAAATCCTCAGATAAAGATCCATATCTAAAGCCCATCTGAAACAACATAATGATCCACTATTAGATTAAGTATTAAATCATGGGCTAGCAAATTAAGCAAGAAAACTAATGGGCCCGATTCGGCTTACCTTCGAACCCCAAGTAGTTTTATTTTCGCAATTTGAACGCGCAACTTCATGAGCCAAATCTAAAACTTGATGGCTTCTGATGGGCATTTTAACCACACGATCGGGCCATAAATGATGAGCCTCTGGCAATTCAGGCAATGATGGCCCGCCAAAGAAGGCTCGACGAACAAAAAAAGCAACCACTCCCAACATAACATGGGCCTTTGAGACCATCCATTCCCCCTGGATTGATCACATAGAGACGTTTATATTCACTAGCATAGATGTCGGCCTTATTTATTCCATGAAACCGTTGCGGGAATTGAATGTACCCTAAGTTGTGACGAATTGATTGATCTGCGTAGAAGCATAGCATCCTCTGAGGTGTTTTTGGATCGTTTGAGTACATATCGCAGTCCTGAGTTAGGACTATAGGTGCATTTGTCATTACAGCCGATACGCAAGCTACATAACCAAAAAATTCACTAAGTTGTTTATCCATCACAAAATAAAAATAATTTTGTGTTATCTAAAGTCTAAACTGACTTGTTTTAATGGGTACTAAAAACAACTTATGCTTACCAATGTGTTAAGGGCACCAGCCTTAAAGTTGTGAGGGTAGGCCTTACTTTTTTCTCTTGAAACATATATTAGATTAGGCATAATGTGCCCTTTCATGTCTTTCTCTTGTCCACTCTCTAACAAAACCTGCTTCAATAAACTAAATCAATTATATACACAAAATTTTAAAACTAAAACGTATACATCATACATTTTATCATAACTTTTAGCAAAAAAAAAAAACTAAGGTAATCGAAAAAACGACCTGAATAACTGTCGGATGATTATGACGGGTAAACTCTTTGTCCCATCTAGCGAAAGCTTTTCGTTCATCTTCATTTGCAATATATTCCACGTCTATGCTTCCTTTGTCAACTACGCTTTCGACCTTCATTTTCATTTTCCTCGTACATAACCTAAATTAGGGGGGGGGGGTAAATTAGGGGGGGGGGGGGGGGGGGGAAGTAAATTTCAGGATGTAATTTATAGATTTTGGTTTAGAAATTATAAGAAAGAAAAAATCAAGTTAAACATCCAAATTTTGGACATCTTTTTGCAAATTTTGGGACATGAATGCTATGTTACAAAGTATGAGGACTCTTTTGCAATAAAGAAAAAGATAAAGGATTGTAGCGCAATATTTTTTTAAAGATATAACAGAATAACAGATTACAGATTCGCCCATTCGCTGCTGCCCTTTAAGTTTTATAATATGTCTAGTTGGCTACTTGAAATTTAAAAATAAATAAACTATTTGGTGATTTATTTATTAATTTTTAAAATATTTCCTATGATAACTAGAATATAAATATAAAAGTATCACCATGCCTATATTGGTGACTCTGATTCGTTGGATCACAGAACTTAAATTGACTGAGGAATTGCACGTGATGGCTGCAACTTTTGTTTTATTTTGTTTTTTTAATTAATATTTTAATAAATAAATATTTTTAATTGGTGTACCGTTAAATCGTCAATGTTGGTTCAATTGGTCGGGTGGTGGGAGGGTGAAGGGGATTAATCACCCGAGTAATCTCATCTCAGGTAGGTAATGAAGAAACAATTTTTTTTATTAAAAAAAAAAGGTATCTATCAATTTCATTAATACTATAAGGAGGGGGGGAGGGGGATGAAGCGTCATGTGGCACTTGTGGGACCCTTGTGGGGGGAAATAATTGTGGGGAGTGGAAGGGGGGAAGAGGGGGGGAAGGAAATAATATTATATTGTGTTAAAGTTAAAAAAAAAAAAAAAAAAAAAAAAAAAAAAAAAAAAAAAAAAAAAAAAAACCTGACCAATAGATCGCTGCCACCTCACCCCCACCCCAAGCCCCATGCCGGTGAAGCCCCCCCCCCCCCCCCCCCCCGCCCCCAGCCCCACGCCAGCCTTCCCGCCCCACCGGCGGCGGTGTTTCCCGCCCAGGAAAGCCTCTCCCGCCCCTCTCCCGCCCCCCACTCCTTTCAGTCTATAGGTGTTATTTTTGTGAGGGGCGGGATCACCGCGAATCACGATGAAAAAGTTGGATGGTGAACTCAAGTGTGATATCACACAAAGACATTGGAAATTGGGTTCGGTTTATTGTATTCATGGGAATATGTACCGCCCACAATTGATTCGGGTTCTCCCTTGTTCAAAAGGATTGTACTAAGCAATGGCGAATTCAGAAATAATTTTCAGGGTTTTTTTTTTGTATATTTTCACTGTTTGTCACTAATTTTCCACTAAAATTTTTATTTTTTTCTAAATCGAGGGGTTCATGAGAACCCCCGAAACCCCATCTGAATCCGCCACTGATAATATGGTGTCACTCATGGGTTGGTTTAATTGGGTAACGACCCTCACACCCCTTATGTATAAAAAAAAAATACAAAAATATATTATATGAAAGTACAAACTAACTTAAAACGGTTTTATGTACCTTAATATCAACGCTACCGGAAAATGTACCGTCATTTGACCGGAAAAAAGCCTCAGGGCATCGATCAACAATATTATTATCCCTACAAAAGGGTAACCAAATCTTTGCAAACTTAGCAGCTTCAAAGAAGGCAAAAAGCGTAAGCACAGAGCCACCATCATCAGAAACATACACCGACATCTTCTCTGGTGGGTAGTCATACGCCATCAAAGACAAAGCAGTATTCACCACATTCATTGGCGGCTCTTTGTACGGATCAGCCGTGCATATGAATATATCCAAACCCGGATAATCATTTTTATCCAAAACATGTTCAAGATTCTCCGGGAAGACTTTCCGGTGAGTTGGGTATAGGCGGAAAGAGGTGGTGGTGATCCACATGAAGGCAAGGATGATGTCGGCGATCAAGAATAATGTGGTGGTGGGATGGTGGAGGTTGTGGAGGTGGTGGTGGATTAGGGTTAAGATGGCTAGGGAATAGATGATGGCGAATAGGCGGTTGATGGTGGTGCGACGGAGGAGGTGGGTGGTGTGGAGGGGAGACGACGGGGGAGTGGTGGTTGACATTTTGATGTGTGTATGAGTGTATGTGTATGTGTATGACCAATGGTTGAATGTATTTATATGGAAAGGTGTGTGACTTGTGAAGTGATTCGATTTTTTGAATTTTTACCAAATAAGGCTAAGGGTGTTTAGTGTGGATTTGGGGAGGAACTCGGTGAGGGTGAGGTAGACAACTCCCTTCAAGGGAAACCCCCCCCCCCCCCCCCCCCCCCCCCCCCCCCCTTGAGTTTTCGGTGAACTCGGTGGAATATCATTGTTCTAAAGAGGGAAGGGGCGCTTCACTGAAAAAATTTCCATTTCACTTATTTTTATCAATCTTGCATTGCCACGTCATTTCACTGAAACACTTTTTTTTGAGGCTACTCTACTGATTCTTTTCCAACAATCAATTATTTTCACACATAATAATAATAATAATAATAATAATAATAATAATAATAATAATAATAATAATAATAAGAACAACAACAACAATCACTAAAACACTAAACAAGTATTATTAGGCCCATTTATTGAAAAGACATACAGTTGGTTCCACCGTCATTATACGGCAATCACCGTTTTCCTGGGAACACATATCTGACAATCTTTTTTTTTTTAAACGGCAACAACTTTATATATAAATATAAAGGCCCAGTAAGTAGTTGGCACGAAAGCAAACACCACACCCGAAAAGAAAACAGAAACAGGAGAATTACAACAAACCAATTACATCAAAAACTAACCACTTATCCCATTCAATCTTGGAAGCGATATACCTATTGCTAATCCACACGAAGGCGTCCTCTTTAATAAGCTCCAAACATCTATTCACCGGGCAAAACATTCCTTCAAAAACTTTCAAGTTTCGCGCCTGCCATATTCTCCAAACGGTAGCCAAAACGACCGTGTACACCACCTTTTTCCATCTCTTTGAGCCCGGGCAACTTTGAATCATCTCAATTATCTCGGGAAGTGACTGAACATTAGTCGGAGGAGGGATACGCATCCAAACGAAAAATATTCCACCATATACTTCTCGCCCAAATGCAACCAACAAAAATACGATTTAAAAAAACAAAAGCTAGCAAAATCCCACAATAATAAAGAGATTGGATTGCTACATGCAAATTTTTTTAACTTGTCGAAGATGAATAGTGATGGTGGCTTTATTCAGAGAAGATATGAAGGAGAGGAAAGAGAGAAAATATCAACTAGGGAGAGAGACAGAAAATCAATGTTACCGTGCGGTAACTAGAACCAGAATTTGGTCCACGGATCCACTACTAGCATCACTGGCGGCGATGTTATCGTGCTGATAGTAGGACACCCGTACCAAGGTTTTCAGAACCGGACCGGACGTCGAACCGGACCCCCGGCCGGTTCACCGGTTCGACCGGTCCGACCGGTTCGACGAACCGGCCCAAAAAACAAAAAAAAATTAAAAAAAATAAAAAAAAAATTAAAAAATCCGGTCCGACCGGTCCGGTTTCCGGTCCGACCGGCCGGTTTTCCGGTCCGACCGGCCGGTTCACCGGTTCAACCCCGGTTCGCTGCAAAAACGGTCCGACTACCCGAACTGGACCGGTCCAGGCCCCGGAGCCCGGTCCGACCGGCCGGTCCGGTCCGGTTTTCAAAACAATGCCCGTAACCAATTCTGATGACGTCCCATACCGTCTCCCTAAGATATTGTAAATTTGTACTTGTTTGGTAAAAGATGGAATACAAATGAAAAGCGCAAAGAAGTTTATTTTATTATTATTACTAGATTATACCCCGGGAGCGTCCCGGGTTGAGAAATTTAAAACGATACATCAATTTTACATATGAAATACACTGATGTATAACTCTAATATTAATATCTAACCTAAAACAAATTAACAATGTACAACTCCAATGCTAACACCTAACTTAAAATAATGTAGAACTTTAATGTAACTCTAATATTAACACATATCCTAAAGACTAAACAAATGTACAACTCTAAGACTATATGGTGTGCCCCCTTTTTCCCCCAACTCCCCCAACTGCCACATCAGCGCCATGTCATTTCCCCAATTTTCTCCCCTAAACTTTGGAAATGGTTTCCCCCAACTCCCCCATTCCCCCTTCCTTTTTTTATTCTTTTTCCTTTTTTTTTAATTATATATTTTATATTTCATAATTATTTTTTTATAAAAAATGTATAAAAAACATATAATTTATTTTTTTTAAACGGCAATAGTTAAAAAAAATAAAAAATAAAACCGAAAAAAAAAACTAAAGATAAAGTTCATTAAATTAAAAAAAATTACAACCTACAATGCATGGAAATTTAAAAAATAACAAGAAAATTACATAAAAAAACCATCTAAAGCATATCTTTTCCAAGCCACTTGTTCGCGATCATGTTTCTCTTCGCCGCCCACCCCGCTCTTTCTTGCTCGGGAAGATCGTCGATATTTTTGTCCATCATCGCAAACTCCACCTTTTCTTGCTCGTACGCGAGCCGTGCCTTCTCCAACGCAAGCTTCTCCCGCTCTAGATCAAGTGCTTCTTCCTTCTTCTTCTTTCTTTCATTTCACCTTTCATTTTGCTCCGACTTAAACTCGTTAAAGTTTGAAATCAATGAATCTATTCTGTCAACCACACTTAATTTCGAAGCGGTGGCCTTTCCTTTTGAGCTCGATGCGGCTTTTTTCGCGCGGTCCCTTCCAATTGGCCGCTCCAAATCGGGCGCGGGAGCATCATCTTCAAACTCGGGGTCATCATTTATATTTATAGTACAACGAGCATCGGACCCCCCCGCACTATAACTTCCCGAGGTGCTCGTCTTTGTTCGTTTTGCTTGTGCCACTTCGTTTGGCACCACCCTCCATTTATCACATGCTCTCAAAATCTCATACGGCCTCATGTACGCCCACCCCCCACTAGCCTTTTTTTTGCAAAACATTCCAAGCGCATTCTTCAACACGTTCTCGTCGCTTTCACCGGTCTTTCTATTGTTCCGGGGTGGCATTTGCATATGAAAGTGTTGTTGGTGATGCATTTGCATTTGCCATGGATTTTGTGGTTGACTAAAACCGCCAAATCCGAATGTGTTAGGGTCGAGCGGTGTAGCGGGGAAGGGAAAGTTTGGAGCTTGTGTGGAAGGAGTAGCGGGGTTGTTCGGGTAAAAGGGTTGTGGGGTTGAACGCCTTGGATCCATTGGTGGTTTGGTTATAAAATTTGAAAGAGTAATTTATAAAATGTGGTGGTTTGGTTTATAAAAAGTTGAGTGAGTTTGTGAATTGTGGGGTAAATTGTATATATATATATATAGTAAATGTTTGATTTTTTTGTTTTTTTTTTTTTTTACCAACGGCTAACATTCAAAAAGGTGGGCCCCCATTTTAACGTTCAAAAATATTTGACCAATCAGAGGCTTCGGTTCAAACGGGTATATTTCCCCGTTTTCCCCCAATTTTTTTCGGGGGGGGGGGGGGGGGGGGGCGGTGTTCCCGATCGGGAATCAAGCCAAGTCAGCTCCCCGTTTCCTTTCCCCGAGTGCACACCACATAGTCTAACATACTAATATTGATACCTAACTTAAAACAACGTATAACTCTATTAACGTATTCGGCTCTGGTTGAAAAAAATTCATATTTACTGATTTAAACATAATTAGTGACTTGTCTATACATGATTAATGATTTACCTAAATACTTTGTGTTTTTTTCTTGTATGAACAAAACTCCACAAAAAAATTTCTCCGTTTTTTGTATAGCACTATGGTACTCGTTGGAAAGATAATAAAACGCTCGTTAATTTGGTGTAATTTTTTTCTTTAAAAAATCTCGTATATTAAAGATATTAACGTTTAAAAATTATGGGAGGAAACATGAGGGTGAAAAATCCAATTTTGTTTTTAAATTATTTTTTTCCTAAAATATCTCAATGCCACATGGGATGACACATGGCACACTCAAAGAAGAGAATGCCTCTTTGAGTGACATGTCATTAAAATGACTTTGGTTTATTATATGTATAGATAGATAGATAGATTATTTTTATATGTTTTGGCGATGAAAAAAATAATAATAATTTTGTAGTTAATTTACTGGAGTAATTATATAATCTTTTCCTTTTATTGTTAAAACTAAAAATCATGTTTAAATAGACTGAAAAAAACAAATTCTAAAAAAAAAAGTCTCATTCATTTCTCATATTTACTTTGTACAATAATGTTACAATGCAATTGTTATATTGTTATGTAAAAAGTTTAATAGATTTTTACATTGGTGTATTATAGATGTACATTTATGTTTTAATTAAAAACATTGAAATATTATATTGATTTAAGTTATTGATTTTAAATCAGATACTTAAATAGCTACATGTTTAAGTATTTCGAAAAAAAAAAAAAAAATACAAATGTTACCATATGTTATGCAATATTATTATTTTTAACACCAATTTACTAAGTTTATAATCATACATCATTATTTACCGTAAAACTCTACTCAACCTCAAAGAAGAAACATCATTTTACTAATTACCTCACATTAGTATGTTTGGTTGAAGGCCTTTTAATCCTCCTAGATATTAAATCATGTCTTAGTGTCTATCATGAACTAAAACTAAACACATAATTAAACATACAAAAGGATTATGTTATATAACAATATTCCCACATTAAGGATTAATAAAAAAATCTTATAAATTATAACATTAATTTAGTTTTTCATAAAATTAAATTATACATAATAAAATCACAATCATTTGTTGCTGATGTTAAAGTTTAAATAGGTGATACTGTGCAAACTGGTTGCTGATTTGGTTCAACGCTCTTTTCTATAAAAATTTTACCTTGACGGTTTAAATTGGTTCATTCCAAACATGATAATTTAAGTGATGGCTCATATGTACACATATATACATAGTCAGTCTGGAGACCAGTTTTCGGGGGGCGATTATATATATATATATGTGTGTGTGTGTGTTATACTTAAAATCTTGTTAGTGGAGTTGAAAAAAACCATTTTAATATAACGTAGATATCTCAAATTTAAGGCCTGGCTCCAGCTTAAAGATCGGATTTTTTTATTTAATTTGTTCCCCCTTTACTAAAGGAGACGGCCGTTCCGCCATTATATGGTTTAACTAGCTTATACCCCGGGAGCGTTCCGGGTTGAGAAATCTAAGTAAAGTGAATAAAATTAGAAGTATCTAAACTATAAAAATGGCATCTATGTATCAACTTACATTAGATGCTTTTAAAAAAAATATATACCAAAAGATCTATTTCACCTTACAACATCAACACCTAAAACAGAATATTAAGATCCCAAGCACTTCAAGGGGACAAAGATTGTTTAGCACCAATACATTCAGTCAAAGGTCTTTAACTGCATACAATAAGATTTAAGCTATTTCAGAATATGGTAGAAAAAGAAAACATAGCAATTACCTGTTGGAGAGCGTCTCATGTTGAAATATCTAATATGACAACATAATTAATGACTTGCCAATATATGATTAATGAATATTATTATTATTATTACTATTATTTTAAACAAATCTCTGCCATAAGTTATCATATTCTAATATAAAAAAAGGGTAATTGGGTCGGGTATCACCTAATCCCAAGCCCGACCCAAACGCACAATTTTTTTTTAAACTAATATATCCTGTGAGCGTCCCGGGTTGAGAAATCTAATTTGAAATATCAATTTTACACCTGAAATAGACTGATGCGTTTTACAGTTACATGCAGGTCACCTTCGGGTTATGGGAGAAAACATTATGGATAAAAATCTAATTTTGTTTTTAAATTTTAAATTATTATTTTCCTAAAATAAAGCCCTTGCCACATGGGATGACACATGGCACACTCAATGAAGAGAATACTCTCTTTGAGTGCCACGTCATTAAAATGGCTTTGATTTATTATATGTATAGATAGATAGATAGATTAATATAATCCCTGTGTGGAGACGTCTAACATTGATCTTTAACACTAGTTTCCCACTTGACTCTAGATTTAATCACTTTAGTATTAGATGAACAAGGGATTTGTGGTGTAACCACTAATCCACTATGACTTGATAAGTTTTATCAATTATCTTGAATACAAATTAAGGATGGCCAAGCACTTTCTTGTATAACGTTCTGATAAGCTTATTATTTTATTTTTATACCAAATTGATATCAAACCATTCATACAATTTAGTGAAGTACTAATGCAACCGTTTGCATTTGTATTAGAACATAGGTCTTAAAATGGGTTATTAACGGGAATTCATCTTAAAACTTGAGTACTAAACTATGAACACCCTAAATACATTCCAACCCATCTCTAATTAATAAAGCACCATATTACATTATTACTTGCAATTTTGTTCTCTCATGTTTTATCATTCTTTTCTTACTCAGTTGTTAATATAAGACGTGTGTGATGTATGCATGCTGTTACCTAAATATAAAGCGATAAAACGTTATTTTGGTAAAGTGGTTGTTTAGTGTTTGTATATTACAAAAACTTTATTGTTTTAAGTAAATAAGAAATATACAGATTTTTGGAAGAAAAAAAATAAATAAATAACCTTGCAAATATTGGATCACCGACGCTTCTAATTATTGGATAAGTGGAGCTTCATATAGGGTTGTCTTTTTCTATGGTATGGTTGACAACTTGATAAACTTTTTATTGCTCTTTCATATATCAAACATAGCGAAACATCTCTTATCTTGTTTTGAAAAATTTAAGGGACTTTCGTAACCATCTATGACATGTTAATCCTAGATCATATCATCCCTTTATCATCTTTGATTAATGGTTAATCAACATATATAACTTGGTTTATAGGCTATACAATTTGGACATATACAATGCATATGTACAACCTTTTTGCAAAATTACGATTTAGCAATTTTGAAGTGAATAGAATTAGGGGTGATAATGGTGTTGAGGTAGCCATGTAGGGATGGCAAAAAAACCCGAGCCCGACGGGTATACCCGAAACCCGAAGCATTTGGGACGGGTATACCCGATACCCGACGGGTATGGGACGGGTTTGGTATTGGAAAAAAAATATTTTGCGGGTATGGGACGGGTATGGTATTAGGTGATACCCGACCCGATTACCCGAAACTAAATACCCGTGTACCCGAAATATATACCCGAATACTTTTAAGTTTTATATATATCTTTTCTTAGCTATTTTTTAGTAATGTTTCATTCTAATAGATTCATTATTTGAATAATAAACTTTTCGTCTAAAATATATATTCTAATAACATTATTATTTGTATTTATATGCTATGAAATATATAAATAGTTTTCATAATACATACTATAAAATATATTTACATATAAAATGTTCCAAAGATTATTATGGTGATGATAATATATATGTTACTTATTACAATTTTATATACTCGGATTTCTTAAAACATAAGACTATACGAGAAAATAAAAATATATATATACATGCAAATACCAACGGGTATACCCGATACCCGCGGGTATCCTCTATACCCGACGGGTAATACCCGACAAAAACCCGACAAGTAATGGGACGGGTATGGTATGAGATTTTATAACCGGGTATGGGTATGGTATTAGCCAAACCCGACCCATACCCGACCCGTTGCCATCCCTATAGCCATGTTAAATCGATAAATCTGGACACAACCTATATATTAAGTAGTATCAAATATATCACCTATAAATCGACACAGATAATATTATGTAACTCGATCAAACTTGACTCATTCAACTAATATAATGAATGGAATATTGTTCAAGTTTGATTAGTGATTTTGGAAGAAAAAAAAAAAATTATCTTCACCAATGTGACATTGATCTGCTATTGAATTGTACCCAAATTTTAGAGCACATTAATATGTAAAGGAATGTTATTGTATAAATGGTTCTTATCCTATAAATAGCCCTTGATGTAAGAAGTGAAGGAGGGTATTTTTTTATTTTTATTTTTTTGATTTTTTTTTCATATTGCTAAACATGTATTTTAGTACTAAAATAAAAAATTAATAAAAAAAATAGTGTAGAGTAATTACGTAACTACTGTTGTAGAGTAATTAAGTATTATTATTTTATTTTATGTTATGCTTTTGTAATAAACAAGTTTAATTTAGAATAATAGCAAACAATAACAACATACCACTTATTAAAAAGATTAATAAAATATTTAATAATTTTGTTTGTCATAGCTCTAAGTATTTAACAAAATATGCGTCAATAGCATTTTCTTAAATCTTTTAGCAACTTTTTCTATATAATTTTTTAACCTAATTTTCTAATAAATATTCTTTTAAAAAGAAACTTTAACAATAAAGGAATAAGGGATTTGGGTACCGTTCTACAGCCACAACAAAGGATATTCCTTCGCACAAAGTTGTTACCCTGCCATACATAAACGGCATAAACAATTATTATAAATGATTTTTAATTAAGGTTATTGGATTTTAATAACCTCAACCATCACATATTAGTTGTGGCAAAAAGGGAAAAAGACCACGTCACTAAAAAAACTGCCACGTCAGAAAAAAATTAACTGAGTTATGGTTCAATTAGTTTGAGAGTTGTAGATAAAATTAGTTGCAAATTAAGAGTGATAGTGGTCAACTGGTTAGTTTGGAGTGAGAGCGTCCAATATGTGATAGTTGGGATTTTTTTTAAATCCAATAACCCTTTTAATTATGTCACTACAATTCGTTACATTGATTTAGTTTAATCGTTCATTCGTTCTTGAAAACACCACCTGGTAAGTCTTTGTGGGCACAACAACTATAGCTCGAGGGAACAAATGCCATTGTGGGATAATACTATTGGAGTTGATAACATCCATAGAACAAAAATGCCATTGGAAGGTGTATACTTTATTCTGTAATGCAAAGATGCGAATAGTCCCACAATCACAACTTGAAGGCATGGGTGTTGTTAGACGGCACGATAGGCTACGGGAGACGATAAGTGTACTTTCAACGCTAAACTTGATCACATTAAAACTGTCACATTTGTACCGTCGATCAGTTAATTCGGAAACATGTTTATTGTATGCCATATAATGTTTACATGAACAATATTCAACTTGATATATAACAACCCAAAAAAGGCCACGCCTTATTGATAAAGGATGACAATAATGCATAATGGCAAGATGGGTAAGTTGAGCAGATTAGATAACGGGTCAAAAAGTGTAAAATTTTGAAATAACTTATATGCTAACTATTACCATACTTATAGTATTACATAAAAGTAAGATTAGGTTTGCAATTTCAATTTCAAAATTATTCTCTAAACTTTAACAATTTGCTACAAATTTATGTCCTGAATGGATGTTGCTAGAATGGTCTTTTGGATAGTATCACATATCTTGCATGCCATAGGCATTTTAAACATTTCGCCAACAAATTGGGCCAAACCTATAGCTTTTTTTAAGAGAATTAAAGTAAGAGTTTATATCCACTAAATTTAAAATATTCTTCTTAAAATTAATTGTAAAGTTAAAGTTGAACGAGTCTCTTTTAAAACATTTAGTTTTGAGTTGCTTTACTTTTTTTTTATAACTTTTTTTAAAGTTTCTATACTTTTTTTCCCTTTTTGTTCATTAACTTGTATTACAAATTTAGGGATGTAAACGAACAGAAAGAATACGACCAAACCCTCGTTTATGTACGTTCATTAAGGACTGAACATATTCATGAACACTTATAGAAAGAGATTGTTTGTTCGTGTTCAGTAATTAAGAAAATGTACATGTTCATAAACACTTACTTAAACATAAACGAACAAAAACAAATGTAAGCACTCCGTTTCTTCAAACCCGAGCCTCCCAAGCTTCAAAAATACTCCCCAAAGCTCTCCAATAATTTCTCTCTCCCAAAATGTTGCTGAATTTGACATGGCCGACTATGAGGGTGGACCTGGTGATCACCGGCTTTGGGCCTGACCCTCATGTAGGCCCGAAAGTGTGTGTGTATATATATATATATATATATATTATAAAATAAAATGGCCATATATATTTTTTTTTAATAAAAACCTATATAAAGGGCCAAAAAAGAGTTTTCTCACCAAGGGCCAAACAAGCTATAAAATTCTAGCCTGGAATTCGAGATCCTCTCCTGAGCCGTGGATGTTTTTAAAATTGAGAAAACTAGTAGGCTAGGCGAAATTACCATTTCACCCTCGTAGCACTGTTGCACCGTCAGATGGTGTTTAATATATACAGTAATAGGTCAAAAAGCTTGGGGACAAAAGTCGAAAACCGGGAAGTCGCATATTGCGCCGACTGCTTGTAATTAATATATACAGTAATAGGTCAACAAACTGAATTTGGGCCAAAAAAAATAGAAGCTGCTGTGTTCTGGCCTGAGGAGAGGCCTATTGGGTAGTCTTTGGGCTAAAGGAGGGGGAGCAGGTTAGCTCTGCTCTTGGCCTGGTGACCTGGGCCGATTTGCTGCTGCCACTTTTTTCTTTTTGGGGCAAGGCTGGTCTTCTTCCTTTCTTTGTTTTGTTTATTAATTTTTTTTTTCTAGTGGGTAACCCGCGCGTTGCGGCAGAACTGAAAATTGCATCAAAATGTATCAATTCAATACGAGGTAAAATACATCCAAAACCTTTTGTTTAAATAATATCAATAAAGAATACATGTAACAACATGATATAAGTATTTTCATCTCAAGTAAAAAATAATTGCATCAAACTATACACATTCATTAATTTTCTCTATGCATTCTCATCTTTTGAAAACAATTAGAAAGATAAAAATGTGTAAAATGTATAATGATTCTTTTATTATTTGTGTGCTATAATGAATTACAAGTACAATGCATCAATATATAGAGTCTAATCTAAGGTTTAGGAAATTTAATCTCCTAGCCCGCATAGAGATAATTAGATATGACTAAATTAAACAGAAGCTTTCTCCTTCGATCGTTGAATTTGGTGATCATATAGCTTAGTTTTGTCAAGATTAGGCATGTTTACGTGTATGAATATTCTTATACGTAATATTTTCAGAATTCAGACCGTTACCTCATGAATTAAAACACATCTTTCACTATTGATTTCTCAATTTTTACATAAAATATTAATAAAATATGTAGCATTATGAAATTTTTATATGTTTTCTATTTAATATGTACAAAGTAATTACAAAATTGAATGTAGTGAGGTTTCATAAACATCTCTTGACTCTTGACATTCTTTTGATTAAATATGGTGTTCTAAAGACACATTTGCCCCCCGAAAGTAGTTATTTTATGCATTGTGTGTTGTATCATAAGCAACTAAATTTATACCTCTTAAAATTTAAGAAGTCCTTGGGAAATGCTTTATAATATAGTATAGATTATTATTACTAGTTTTTATCCCGGGAGCGTCCCGGGTTGAAATATCTAATATGACATAATAAAATATCTAATATGACAACATAATTAATGACTTGCCAATATATGATTAATGATTATTATTATTATTATTATTATTATTAAACAAATCTTTGCCATAAGTTATCATATTCAAATATATAAAAAAAACGAATCTCTGCGCCGGGGTATAAATCTAGTGCCATTACAAAATATTATATAATGTCAAATGAAGTCGGAAGTTTGTAATCGATCATTCTAAAAAGAACTAACATGAAATAAGAAAAAAAAGTTTTTTTATTGAAATATCGAACGCATTAGTTTAATGGTTATGTGACGCGTTAAAAAATTCATGGGTATATGATCGGGTATATAGTTCGGCTATTTGGGTATGTGGTTTCGGGTAATTGGGTCGAGTATCACCTAATCTCAGGCCCGACCCTAACCCACAATTTTTTTTAAACTAATCCCAAACCTGACACAATACCTGTCAGGTTACAAAAAATAGTCGTTTTTTTTTCTCCATTTTTTATATAGCACTATGGTACTCGTTGAAAAGATAATAAAACGTTCGTTAATTTGGTGTAATTTTTTTTTAAAAAAAATCTCGTATATAAAAGATATTAACGTTTAAAAGTTATGGGAGGAAACATGAAAAAGAAAATAATAAAGGTTTAATATTTATATTTAGTAGATTAGGTATTTAATAGATTAGGTTAAACTATATTTAAACCATATTTATTCCTTTTTTTTAATTGGTCTAAAGTTACCAAATCACATCCTATGTGACATCTCTCTCAGGAGAGATTGCATAAGAGTATGACATGTATGATTAATCACTTTGCAATATATATATATACTAGCTGATTACCCCGGGAGTGTCCCGGGGTTGAATAATATAATATGACTTAATAAAAATGATAAAAGTAAAAACATACCAGAGAGACCACCCGGCTCGGCAACACAAAAACGACCAGCAAACAACACTAAAAATTAATAAAGAGATACCGAATTTATATAAACATTGAAAGAGTCATGTATTAGAAGAAATAAGATAATATAATCAATACAATAGTTAAAATTGGGATTGTATTTTAAATTATCAAATGAAAAAAGATGACAAAAATAGTGCAGCCGGCATACCTTGCCAATCAAGGCAGGACCAATAATCAAGTTAACATTCTCTACAGCCTTCACATTCAAATAAAAACTGTTAGTTTTGTAACCACAATGGGCGGTTGTCATTTACATATTAAAACCATATAGTGCTTATTTAAGTCTCAATTTTGGTAACGGTTTTACACCTCTGTTTAGACCATATCGCCTCGGTGCGTCTTAACGCTTTTTAAAACCTTGAACATCAATAACCTCAAATCTAACAAACTAACATCTAAATAAAACTCAAACTTACCCCTAAATAGATTCTCCACCTCTTCCGGTCCTACCGGTCCTAGTGGGATCACCTCCTTGAACTATAGCATCCAATACCAAAACTCAAAATCAAAACATTCGATATTTAATTATCAAAAACTTCAATTAACCAACAGTAGTATACAACATACCTTAATTATTCTGTGAAACCTAACGTTGTAGTAGTAGCCTCTCATTGAAAATTAATTTCCTAAACCGTGAATATCTCTACTTATCCCAAAGCCATTCTGTGTGAATATCTCCACTATATCTCTCTCCATAAACCTAGAGATAACAATAAACTTAGTTTTTCCGAATACCATAAAATCTAATTCTCTCCACTATATCTCTCTCTATTCTGTGTGCCTCTCGCAACATCATCTCCTACCACCCAAAGCCACCACTACCAAATCACCAATTTCACAACCACCACCACAACCAACTACCAATTCCACAACCACCGTCTAACAGCGACACCACTACCCCCTGCACCGTCAGTGCATAGTGCCCACTGAAACGCTAATTGTGCACCTCACGTAGTCATCGATCCATAAATCTGAGTGTCACCATCATTACAACACCACTGACCCGCTGAAAATCGGTGACTGTATAGAATATTTTTGACGTTAAGATATTCCTGTTTCGATGGCGGCGAGTTATTTATTTACCTCGACAGTGAATGACCAGTCACTATCAACCGCCGCTGCCTTCCGGTCATCTCCTCCAAACCTGACGACCGACCCCGGTTGTCTTCTCAGACGATCCTCCGACAAACCATAAACCCACACCGCCGTTTAACCACTCGACACCTCCCCCGGTTTGGTTCTCACGCAAAGAGAGAGAGAGAAAGAGAGAGAGAGAGATGAACAGAAAATCGATATTAATTCACTTGTTTATCTATGTATTACTGTTTTGATGAACGACAAAGAGATACAAAAGATTAATGATAAAATAAAAGTGAATCAACAATAATATTGATATGTAATATGACAAATCAAACCTTTTTGATGAAGGGGGCTAGGTTGAATAAATAGAGAAGAATTAGAGCAGAGAGATGAAACTCGATGACGATAGAACATGTGAATAATAAGAATGAGAGATGCACGATGAGATAATGGGAATGAAAAGAGTCGGATGAAATTTTAGGGTTTTTTAGGTTATCGGTTTTTTTTTTTTTTTTTTTTTGTTAAATAAGGAAAATACTCAAAAACATCAAAAACACTCAATTATTAAGCCATGTGGCACTCTCAAGGGGAGGTTGAGGCCTCCATTGCACGCCAAGTCAGCATATACGTTTTCTTATATATATATATATATATATAGGGTTAGGATCAAATACACAAGACACTTTTTCTAGGAAGGGTGAGAAGGATTGTGATCCATTGATCATATATTTGAAGGGTTGAGATTAATTTGTTTGAAAAAAATAAATAATAAATTAGAGAAAGGGCATAAAAGGAAAACCATATTTGTTGACTTTCTCTCTCCACATGCAATGCACATGTCAATTCCCCCATCATTTTAAAACGTCTATAACTTTTTCATACGACATTTTTTTTTCAAAAAAATTTCACCATATTAACGAGCGTTTTTTTATTTTTAATATGAGTACCACATTGCTACATTAAAATTGAAAAAAAAAATCGTGTTAAATGGGTTTTTTTTTCTTCGTTGTGTCTTCTGTACGTTCATTGTGTTATAGTATGCATGTGTGCTTTATAAATATGTTATTTATGTTTTTTTAGTCTACACATGATTTAACTTTGTCCATTGTGTTTTTAGTATGCTTTTAATTGTGTTTTACGCAAATGAGTTTTGTATTTAGGCGTACATTGTATTTTATTATGTTGTTCATTGTGTTTAAGTCTATTATTCATTGTGTTTTAGTATTCTGTTCATTGTGTCTTTTATTTGTCGTCAATTGTGTTTTATTAGACTGTTCATTGTGTTTATACCATATTGTTCATTGCATATTTAATTGGTACTCATTGTGTTTTGCGTTATCTCCATTGTGTCTTACGCAACTTGGTTTTCAACTTTTTTTTTCCAAAAGTATTCATTGTGTTTTAATCTTCTGTTCATTGTGTCTTTATTATGTCGTCCATTGTGTTTTACACAATTGGGTTTTTAACTTTTTTTTTTCAAAAGTATTCATTGTATTTTAGTGTTTTGTTCATTGTGTCTTTCGTATGTCATCCATTGTGTCTTACGTAACTGGGTTTTCAACTTTTTTTTTCAAAAGTATTCATTGTGTTTTAGTCTTTATTCATTGTGTCTTTAGTATGTCTTCCATTGTGTTTTACTAGACTCTTGATTATGTTTTATACCCTATATTTAATTGGTGTTCATTGTGTTTTACATTCCATTGTGTCTTATGCAAGTGTGTTTTGAATATTTTTTTTCAAAAGTATAGCAATATGGTACTCATATTAAAGATAAAATGACATTCAATTTTATGGTATATATATTTTTTTTTAAAACGGATGACGTATAAAAAAGTTACGGGCATTTAAAAATGAAGGTGGAAATGGCATGTGACTTGCATGTGCATATGTTTTTGACAAAATTACCCCCTCCCACTTGTTAATCTTTTGGACACATGTCATTTTCTAGTGGCTTCTCACCCTTTTCATTTTTTGTAGCTTTTGTAGAATAACTGTGACATCCGGTAAGTTTCTTTTTGTTCGGTTCTTTTCGTTTCTTTCTTTTTGGGATTTGCGCAATTTTCGGGACGAAAATTCTTTCAACGTGGGGATGATGTGACACCCGGCATGTTCGGCTTAAACATATTAGTAACATCTAAGTCTACCTTAGCGAGAAACGTTTATAAACAAACTTAACCGGGTTAGTTGAGTTGGGTCAAGTTAGGATTGTCCAGGGTACAATGATCTGGAGGATCATTGGGAGTCGTTTTGGTAATACACTAGTACCGGGTTCCGTTGTTGGTGACATTACATGAACTAATTAAGTATATGTGTAGATTATGGGTTGTGTGGTGGTTTATATACATAGACGTGTTTAAATGATGTGTAAATGATTATTTGTGCTTTAATGTGTTAAATATAGACTAAGGATGCATGCTTATGTGTTAAGATGTGTTAGAATGCGTTAAACACAACAAACTGGAAAACTAGTTAAGAAGGGGCTCTGGTTCGACCACTTCGAGTGGTCGAAGGAGAGGAAAATTGTCTGGTTCGACCCATGCAAGTGGGCGAACCAGGGAAGTGAAGTTGAAGAATTCCCTTCGACCTGGACAAGTCTCATTCGACCCTGTGAAAGGGGCGAAGGAGACCACCTTCGACCAATCAATTGGTGCGAAGGAGGATCAGTATAAATACCAACCTTAGTCATTTTTCATCATTTCACAAACCCTAACCGTCCCAAAACGCTCTCAAACGATCTTAAACACTAAGGAAGGAGTTTTTGCTCTTCTTTTTCATAATCTAACCTATCTACAACATCTAAACAAGAATCCAAGGTGTGTTCATAATCCTAAATCTTTTAAAAGCATTTTAATTCGTTTTCATCTAACCTTAATTGTCCAGATCTGTTCTAAGGGTGTTTTTATGATTAAAAACCTTTTAAACATCTTTCTAAAACAAAACCCTATCATTTAACATGAGTTTTCATAATAAATAACATGTGTTAATTGAGTATTATGTGGTGTAATGTGTTATTCAATACTTTGCTGCTTTATCTATGTTAGAGACATGATGTAGGATTGCTTTTAATGCTGATTGATTGTTGTTTAGGGTTAGAATCGATTGGATGATGATATTATGTGTAAATTGGGGATTTTGACGAATCTAGACGTAACATGTGGTGTTTATAATCAATAGAACCCATAGGGATGGTCGGATGATCGATAAACTGAGTATTTTAAATCAAACATGAGTCGATTTCAAAAGTTTCCAAATTGGGTAAAGATTTCATGCATGAAAGTGACGTTTCCATAATTTTTGCCATTTTGGGAAAGGGCTGAAACGGATATGGTTTGGGGCAAAATCGGTGGGGTTTTGTTAGGATAACATAATCATGTTTGACTGCTGTGATTGGTGATGTTTCGAGTCGTTTTGAATGTGTTTTAAGCGTTTTTAGGCAAAATAGAACAACAGGGGCGAACCTGGCCTCCTTCGACCAGTCGAAGGTGCGAAGGAGGAATCCCAGGGTCGAACCAGGCTTTTCAGTGGGCGAACGTGGCAAAACGTGCGAAGGAAACATCGAACGGTCGAACGAGAGGTGAAACGGGCGAAGGAGAGTAAAAAGGTGAGAAGGAGGCCTTAAACTGACTGGTTCGACCGTTCTGATGCAGAAATGAGATTTTTGATACAAACTAAGTGTTTTATGCTTGAACCTTGCGTGTAATCTATGCGTACTTGATTAGTTAGGGTAATGGGTCACCAACGGGATGGCGGGTCGGACTAGCGTGTCGGTTGAACATTTAAACACGTTTTAAAACATACTCGGTTATGATCTGGACAATCGAGGGCTAGATAACCTTATGGTTATTAGTCGGAACACTTATGTGAACATTTTGATAGATCTCCGGTAGAGGGATTATCAAGGGCTAAACATCTTTACTTATAATTGAAGAACGCTATCTAAGGTGAGTTCACGGCCCCACTTTTACTGCTTTACTTTGGGGGAGAAAACATGCGCTAAACTGTTTTGGTAACATATGTCATACTATGGTTTTAACTTTATATTGCTATACGATCTTTTGGAAAGTCCCGGGGGAAACCATGAATGTGCGGGTTTGCACAACGGGGGAAATGTGGATAGATCTATTGGGCGTGACCTGCCCCACTCGTCGGCTTGGAGGGCCGGGCGGGTGCATATTGTCTCGAACAGGAACATTATCGTGCTGAACATTACGGGCTGCTAAACATGCTAAACATTGCTAAACGTGTCCAGTAATGGTTTCCAATCGTAGTAGTAATAAAACATACGCCTAGCTAGCGTACTTGGTAGCATGGATATAGTATGGACATGGTAACACTTGGTAACTCTTTTTGAACAAACCTGTGAACTCACCAGCATTATATGTTGACGTCTTTTGGCATGTTTTTCTCAGGTCGCTAAGGTAGCAACAACTGGATCTAGGCGCACGAGTCGGCACGGGCGTCTAGGGTTTAGAGCATGGTCTTCATTAAACATTTGAACTATGTCTTTTGGGTTGTAAACATTTAAAGCTTCCGCTACAGTTTATGCTTTTATAATTATATCCTTTGGGTTTTTGTGTTATGCATATAGTGTTGTTTATTGTGACCGTTGACTTGAATCCTGGTTTGTCATGCGCCTCGCGGTAAAACCCCGCAAGCGGAAACGGTAACGGTAACGGGAATGGCGGCGGAGGCAGGACTGCGCGTGCTTTCGTCATTGGGTCTGCGGAGGCTAGGCAGGATCCAGACACAGTTACCGGTACGTTCCTTCTCAACAATCGCTATGTTTCTGTTTTATTTGATTCTGGTGCCGATAAGAGCTTCGTATCTGTGGATGTTAGTCAGTTGCTAGATATAGTACCCACACCTTTAGAGGCTAAGTACTTGATAGAATTGGCTAATGGTAAGAACATCGAGGCGACTCATATCCTTAGAGAGTGTCACTTGGAACTGTCGGGTCTGTCATTCCCCATTGACCTTATGCCTGTACCTCTGGGTAGTTTTGATGTCGTGGTTGGCATGGATTGGTTATCATTGTATCGTGCGGAGATCGTTTGTTTTGACAAGGTCATTCGGATCCCTCTCCCCGATGGAGAGATCCTTTCGGTTCATGGCGAGAAAAGCGGTGCCCCGCTGAGTATCATTTCCAGCATGAAAGCCCGTAAGTATCTTCGGAAGGGCTGTTCGGCCATTTTGGCACTTGTTAACGTTTCTACTGACGGTGAGAAGAAGATCGAGGATATTCCGGTGGTTCGTGACTTTTCTGATGTGTTTCCTGATGATTTACCTGGTCTTCCTCCCCATCGTCAGGTTGAGTTTGGCATTGATCTTGCTCCGGGCGCAGCTCCTATTGCCCGAGCTCCGTATCGTCTTGCACCTCCCGAGATGCAGGAGTTATCCAGCCAGTTACAGGAACTCTTGGAAAAGGGTTTCATTCGACCGAGCTCGTCCCCGTGGGGAGCTCCTATTTTGTTTGTGAAGAAGAAGGACGGGAGCCTTCGTATGTGTATTGATTACCGTGAGCTGAACAAAGTGACCATCAAGAATCGTTATCCTCTTCCTCGCATTGATGATCTCTTTGACCAGCTTCAGGGCTCTAGCTATTATTCGAAGATTGATTTGCGGTCCGGGTATCACCAGTTGCGCGTCAGGGAAGCTGACATCCAGAAGACTGCTTTTCGCACTCGCTATGGCCATTTTGAGTTCTTGGTCATGCCTTTTGGTCTCACTAACGCACCTGCGGTGTTCATGGATTTGATGAACCGCGTTTGCAAGCCTTACCTTGATAAGTTCGTCATCGTGTTTATTGACGACATTCTGATCTATTCCAAGAACAAGGCGGATCACGCGGAACATCTGCGGTTGGTCTTGGAACTTTTGAGACAAGAGCAGTTGTATGCTAAGTTCTCAAAGTGTGATTTTTGGTTGCGTGAAGTTCAATTCCTAGGACATGTGGTGAATGAACTGGGAATTCATGTCGATCCGGCTAAGATCGAAGCTATAAAAGACTGGGAAGCACCAAAGACGCCATCTGAGGTGCGGCAATTCCTAGGTCTTGCGGGTTACTATCGTCGTTTCATTGAGGGATTTTCGAAGATCGCTCAACCCCTCACTGCTCTCACCCAGAAGGACCGAAAGTTCGACTGGGACGAACCACAGGAATCAGCGTTTCAGATGCTGAAGCTTAAACTTTGTTCTGCACCCATCTTATCCCTTCATGAGGGTACGGATGATTTCGTTGTGTACTGTGATGCTTCCATACGAGGTCTTGGTTGTGTATTGATGCAGCGCGGGAAGGTTATTGCTTACGCTTCTCGTCAACTCAAAGTTCATGAGAAGAATTACACTATTCATGACTTAGAACTGGGTGCAGTGGTCTTTGCGTTGAAAATCTGGAGACATTACTTGTACGGTACCAAGTGTGAAGTTTACACCGATCACAAGAGTCTCCAGCATATTTTCGACCAGAAGGTGTTAAACATGCGGCAGCGTCGTTGGGTTGAACTCTTGAACGACTACGACTGTGCGATTAAGTACCATCCTGGCAAGGCAAACGTTGTGGCGGATGCCTTGAGCAGGAAAGAGTCGGCGAAGCCTCGGCGTGTCCGAGCCTTGCAGCTTACCATTCATTCCTCCTTACCTGACCGGATCCGTTCGGCTCAGGTGGATGCCTTGAAGGAGGAAAACCTTAAGGCCGAAACGATGCACAGTGCGGACAAACACCTTGAGCTTAGGTCTGATGGCCTACACTACTTCGCTGGGCGTGTTTGGGTTCCTTTACTCGGGGGATTACGGGAGCTTGTCTTGGACGAGGCTCACAAATCCCGGTACTCTATTCACCCAGGCTCCGATAAGATGTATCAGGATCTGAAGATACTTTATTGGTGGCCGAACATGAAGGCTGATATAGCCTCCTATGTGAGCAAATGCTTGACCTGTGCTAAGGTCAAGGTGGAGTATCAGAAGCCGTCTGGTCTCCTACAGCAACCTGAGATTCCAGAATGGAAGTGGGAGCGGATCACGATGGATTTCGTCACCAAACTACCGAGATCACCAAGTGGCTGTGACATGATTTGGGTGATCGTCGACCGGTTGACGAAATCGGCACACTTCATACCTATTAAGGAAACGGATGGACTCGAGCGGTTGGCTCGGCTCTACCTTAAGGAGGTGGTTTCTCGGCACGGGGTGCCTGTTTCTATCATTTCTGATCGTGATTCCCGCTTTGCTTCGCGTTTCTGGAAGGCTCTTCATAAGGCCTTGGGTACTCAGCTGGATATGAGTACGGCTTATCATCCGCAAACTGACGGGCAGAGTGAGCGGACGATACAAACACTGGAGGACATGCTGCGGGCATGTGTTATCGATTTTGGCAAAAGTTGGGAGATTCACCTGCCGTTGGTGGAGTTCTCCTACAACAACAGCTATCACTCTAGCATCAAGGCAGCTCCGTTCGAGGCCCTTTACGGACGGAAATGCCGATCACCACTTTGTTGGGCCGAGGTGGGCGAGAGCCAGCTCACTGGTCCGGAACTCGTGTACGAATCTTCGGAGAAAATCGTACAGATCCGTCAACGTTTGGCTGCGGCACGAGATCGTCAGAAGAGTTATGCCGATCACCGTCGAAAACCTTTAGAGTTCCAGATTGGGGACAAGGTACTTTTGAAAGTTTCACCATGGAAGGGCGTCATACGCTTTGGAAAGCGTGGCAAGCTTAACCCTCGTTATGTCGGACCGTTCGCAATTCTGGATAGGATTGGATCGGTGGCATATAGACTTGACTTACCGGCGGAGCTCGGTAGTGTACACAACGTCTTCCATGTGTCTAACTTGAAGAAGTGTTTGGCTGATGAATCTCTCATTGTACCATTGGAAGAGATCAAGGTTGATGATCGTCTTCGCATTGTGGAGGAACCTGTCGAGATTCTCGACTACAAGATTCGTAGCCTTCGCCGGAGTAAAATCCGCATCGTTAAAGTCCGTTGGAACTCGAACCGTGGACCCGAGTTCACATGGGAACGGGAGGATCAGATGAAATCTAAGTATCCTCATCTCTTTCCGAAGCGCGCATTTGAATCAAGGCATGTTACTACTGAAGCGGAATGAATCTCGGGTCGAGATTCCTTTCAACGTGGGGATGATGTGACATCCGGTAAGTTTCTTTTTGTTCGGTTCTTTTCGTTTCTTTCTTTTTGGGATTTGCGCAATTTTCGGGACGAAAATTCTTTCAACGTGGGGATGATGTGACACCCGGCATGTTCGGCTTAAACATATTAGTAACATCTAAGTCTACCTTAGCGAGAAACGTTTATAAACAAACTTAACCGGGTTAGTTGAGTTGGGTCAAGTTAGGATTGTCCAGGGTACAATGATCTGGAGGATCATTGGGAGTCATTTTGGTAATACACTAGTACCGGGTTCCGTTGTTGGTGACATTACATGAACTAATTAAGTATATGTGTAGATTATGGGTTGTGTGGTGGTTTATATACATAGACGTGTTTAAATGATGTGTAAATGATTATTTGTGCTTTAATGTGTTAAATATAGACTAAGGATGCATGCTTATGTGTTAAGATGTGTTAGAATGCGTTAAACACGACAAACTGGAAAACTAGTTAAGAAGGGGCTCTGGTTCGACCACTTCGAGTGGTCGAAGGAGAGGAAAATTGTCTGGTTCGACCCATGCAAGTGGGCGAACCAGGGAAGTGAAGTTGAAGAATTCCCTTCGACCTGGACAAGTCTCATTCGACCCTGTGAAAGGGGCGAAGGAGACCACCTTCGACCAATCAATTGGTGCGAAGGAGGATCAGTATAAATACCAACCTTAGTCATTTTTCATCATTTCACAAACCCTAACCGTCCCAAAACGCTCTCAAACGATCTTAAACACTAAGGAAGGAGTTTTTGCTCTTCTTTTTCATAATCTAACCTATCTACAACATCTAAACAAGAATCCAAGGTGTGTTCATAATCCTAAATCTTTTAAAAGCATTTTAATTCGTTTTCATCTAACCTTAATTGTCCAGATCTGTTCTAAGGGTGTTTTTATGATTAAAAACCTTTTAAACATCTTTCTAAAACAAAACCCTATCATTTAACATGAGTTTTCATAATAAATAACATGTGTTAATTGAGTATTATGTGGTGTAATGTGTTATTCAATACTTTGCTGCTTTATCTATGTTAGAGACATGATGTAGGATTGCTTTTAATGCTGATTGATTGTTGTTTAGGGTTAGAATCGATTGGATGATGATATTATGTGTAAATTGGGGATTTTGACGAATCTAGACGTAACATGTGGTGTTTATAATCAATAGAACCCATAGGGATGGTCGGATGATCGATAAACTGAGTATTTTAAATCAAACATGAGTCGATTTCAAAAGTTTCCAAATTGGGTAAAGATTTCATGCATGAAAGTGACGTTTCCATAATTTTTGCCATTTTGGGAAAGGGCTGAAACGGATATGGTTTGGGGCAAAATCGGTGGGGTTTTGTTAGGATAACATAATCATGTTTGACTGCTGTGATTGGTGATGTTTCGAGTCGTTTTGAATGTGTTTTAAGCGTTTTTAGGCAAAATAGAACAACAGGGGCGAACCTGGCCTCCTTCGACCAGTCGAAGGTGCGAAGGAGGAATCCCAGGGTCGAACCAGGCTTTTCAGTGGGCGAACGTGGCAAAACGTGCGAAGGAAACATCGAACGGTCGAACGAGAGGTGAAACGGGCGAAGGAGAGTAAAAAGGTGCGAAGGAGGCCTTAAACTGACTGGTTCGACCGTTCTGATGCAGAAATGAGATTTTTGATACAAACTAAGTGTTTTATGCTTGAACCTTGCGTGTAATCTATGCGTACTTGATTAGTTAGGGTAATGGGTCACCAACGGGATGGCGGGTCGGACTAGCGTGTCGGTTGAACATTTAAACACGTTTTAAAACATACTCGGTTATGATCTGGACAATCGAGGGCTAGATAACCTTATGGTTATTAGTCGGAACACTTATGTGAACATTTTGATAGATCTCCGGTAGAGGGATTATCAAGGGCTAAACATCTTTACTTATAATTGAAGAACGCTATCTAAGGTGAGTTCACGGCCCCACTTTTACTGCTTTACTTTGGGGGAGAAAACATGCGCTAAACTGTTTTGGTAACATATGTCATACTATGGTTTTAACTTTATATTGCTATACGATCTTTTGGAAAGTCCCGGGGGAAACCATGAATGTGCGGGTTTGCACAACGGGGGAAATGTGGATAGATCTATTGGGCGTGACCTGCCCCACTCGTCGGCTTGGAGGGCCGGGCGGGTGCATATTGTCTCGAACAGGAACATTATCGTGCTGAACATTACGGGCTGCTAAACATGCTAAACATTGCTAAACGTGTCCAGTAATGGTTTCCAATCGTAGTAGTAATAAAACATACGCCTAGCTAGCGTACTTGGTAGCATGGATATAGTATGGACATGGTAACACTTGGTAACTCTTTTTGAACAAACCTGTGAACTCACCAGCATTATATGTTGACGTCTTTTGGCATGTTTTTCTCAGGTCGCTAAGGTAGCAACAACTGGATCTAGGCGCACGAGTCGGCACGGGCGTCTAGGGTTTAGAGCATGGTCTTCATTAAACATTTGAACTATGTCTTTTGGGTTGTAAACATTTAAAGCTTCCGCTACAGTTTATGCTTTTATAATTATATCCTTTGGGTTTTTGTGTTATGCATATAGTGTTGTTTATTGTGACCGTTGACTTGAATCCTGGTTTGTCATGCGCCTCGCGGTAAAACCCCGCAAGCGGAAATTGAGGGTGTGACAATAACCCAACCCTATATATATATATATATATATATATATATATATATATATATATATATATATATATATAGGGGAAAGTTAATTTGAGAACACCTATATTTCGTGCGAACCGTGAGAACGGCATCTAAAACCATTCTAATTCAAAATTTCTTTTTACACTTGTCTTTATTACTAAAACTAGATATTTGCCCGCGTTGACACGCAGTTCAACAAAGTACGATTATTTGGAGTAGTATAACGTATAAGAAAAATAAAGTCTAGAAACATTTTATTAAAATTTAAAATCAACGAATACACATTTATTCAAATATCGCTGAAAATTTCCTTATAAACCACATTTTTTGTTTTAGTCATCACTTTCCCACCATCATCAAGTATAAGTAACTTCACGCCTGCCCTGCTTTTAACTCTTGACAATGCGACATAAAGCTGGCCATGTGAGAATACAATGTTTCTTAAATACAATCCAACCTGAATAAGGCGACTTAAATGGTATGTGTTAAAAATAGACTTATGGCATATTCAACAATAAGAAAGTAATAAAAATGAAAATAAGAAACTAACTACCACCTAAATTTCACAATTTAATTTGACACGTCTGAGAAGATGAGCATTACCCATATCGACCCGCTAAAAAAACTTCGAGCATATTTTATTCTATGTTTTTATAAAAGAATTTATTTTTTAAAAATCGAAAATCATTCATTAATGTTTCGGTCAACGTGTTTAATAACTTTCCTAAACAATATAATCCACATTTTTTTGTTTTTTTAAAATAAAAAACATTTAATAATTATTCTATTTTTAAAATTCAAAAAAGAGTTATTAATGTTTTTATAAAAAAATTTATTTTTTAAAAATCGAAATCATTCATTAATGTTTGGGTCAACGTGTTTAATAACTTTCCTAAACACTGTAATCCATATTTTTAATTTTCTTAAAATAAAAAACATTTAATGACTATTCTATTTTTAAAATTCAAAAAAGAGTCATTAATGTTTTTATAAAATTTTTTATTTTTTAATAATCGAAAATTATTCATTAATGTTTCGATCAAAGTGTTTAATAACTTTCCTAAACACTATAATCCAGATTTTTAATTTTTTTTAAAATAAAAAACATTTAATGACTATTCTATTTTTAAAATTCAAAAAAGAGTCATGTTTTTATAAAAGAATTTATTTTTTAAAAATCGAAAATCATTCATTAATGTTTCGGTCAACGTGTTTAATAACTTTTCTAAACACTATAATCCAAATTTTTACTTTTTTTAAAATAAAAAACATTTAATGACTATTCTATTTTTAAAAGTCAAAAAAGAGTCATTAATGTTTTTATAAAAATAAATATTTTTTAAAATCGAAAATCATTCATTAATGTTTCGGTCAAAGTGTTTAATAGGAAGGAACATTATCTAAAGTGACCCATGTATAAGTAAAAGGAGCATTACTCAATAATTTTAACCGACTATTACCTTATAGATGCTATTTATACGCTAAAAATAGTAAATAGTCATTAAATAATTCAGCATTTATTTTGTGTTTAAATGTCATTAATTTTAAAAACTGGATTTTTTTTAAATTTTGATTTTGAATGTTTAAAAATAAATTTATAAATGTATTTATATATGATTAATAATTTTATGTTTAAATGTTATTAATTAAATGGTAATCATAATTATTAACATTAGATGTTTCCAATATTGAGTAACTCACGATAAATGCTAATTATACGCTCCATATTTGCGAAATCGTTGCTAACCCCACATTGTGTAAATGTTCTTCCACATTTTGCTTCCCGGACTACTCCACAGACGGGTGTTTAATAAATTTCCTAAACACTATAATCCATAATTTTTAATTTTTTTTAAAATAAAAACATTTAATAACTATTCTATTTTTAAAATTCAAGAAAAAGTCATTAATGTTTCTATAAATGTTTTTTATTTTTTAAAAATCGAAATCATTCATTAATGTTTGGGTCAACGTGTTTAATAACTTTCCTAAACACTGTAATCTAGATTTTTAATTTTCTTAAAATAAAAAAATGTAATGACTATTCTATTTTTAAAATTAAAAAAAAGAGTCATTAATGTTTTTACAAAATTTTTTATTTTACATCAACGAAAATTATTCATTAATGTTTCGGTCAAAGTGTTTAATAACTTTCCTAAACACTATAATCCAGATTTTTAATTTTTTTTTAAATAAAAAACATTTAATGACTATTCTATATTTAAAATTCAAAAAAGAGTCATGTTTTTATAAAAGAATTTATTTTTTAAAAATCGAAAATCATTCATTAATGTTTCGGTCAACGTGTTTAATAACTTTCCTAAACAATATAATCCACATTTTTTGTTTTTTTTTAAATAAAAAACATTTAATAACTATTCTATTTTTAAAATTCAAAAAAGAGTTATTAATGTTTTTATAAAAAAATTTATTTTTTAAAAATCGAAATCATTCATTAATGTTTGGGTCAACGTGTTTAATAACTTTCCTAAACACTGTAATCCATATTTTTAATTTTCTTAAAATAAAAAACATTTAATGACTATTCTATTTTTAAAATTCAAAAAAGAGTCATTAATGTTTTTATAAAATTTTTTATTTTTTAATAATCGAAAATTATTCATTAATGTTTCGGTCAAAGTGTTTAATAACTTTCCTAAACACTATAATCCAGATTTTTAATTTTTTTTAAAATAAAAAACATTTAATGACTATTCTATTTTTAAAATTCAAAAAAGAGTCATGTTTTTATAAAAGAATTTATTTTTTAAAAATCGAAAATCATTCATTAATGTTTCGGTCAACGTGTTTAATAACTTTCCTAAACACTATAATCCAAATTTTTACTTTTTTTTAAAATAAAAAACATTTAATGACTATTCTATTTTTAAAAGTCAAAAAAGAGTCATTAATGTTTTTATAAAAATAAGTATTTTTTAAAATCGAAAATCATTCATTAATGTTTCGGTCAAAGTGTTTAATAACTTTCCTAAACACTATAATCCAGATTTTTAATTTTTTTAAAATAAAAAACATTTAATGACTATTCTATTTTTAAAATTCAAAAAATAGTCATTAATGTTTTTATAAAAAAAAATATTTTTTTAAGAGCACTCGAGAATTCATGCTAACTCAAGAACACATTTGTATAAGTAGAACATACCTATTGAAATTAACTCTTCGGTTTTTGTATATGAAGAAGATCGTTCAAGTGTAACCACTCAAACAAAATGAAGCCAAGTATTAAGGTTTGCGAATGAAAGGGGATGCCTAAATACTTGTCGAAGATTGACTAATATTATGAAAGAAGAAAGTTATTAATGTGATATAAAAATAATTTTGATTAAAATGAGACAATTTTTGTATTGTTACCTCGTATGATATGTTATCAATATCGAGCCACCTATCCATGTTATAGAACATTAACCTGAAAATCAAATGAAATTACGAAATCATACACACTCGAACTCAATGAGCATACTGTAAATTATACATACACATTCGAATTTACAAAAATAAAAATAAATTGGGAGATGAACGAACCAGTAGAATGACTCAAACTTATACATCCTTTTGTAGTTTATTTGATTGTGACTGCACCATAACATATAATATTATAAAATACAAAGCTTAATTAATTAGAATAAACTCATAAAGGCATGGCTCTTAACCGCCGCACCATGGTCACCACTGCTATTACCGTCACCTGTCACAGCCAAACGAAGTGAAACATTGGTTTGAAATTGAGAAGATGATGAACTCCAAACAGAAAGAATACACAATACCTTAGTTTCAAAATTATTACTATTAATTATTACAATTAAAAAAAATTCTATTAATTATATAATGGAAAAGAAAATATGTATGGTTCAAAATCAAAGCTTATGACCTTTCAGGAATGTGACACCCTGATCCGTGACCTTGCTACACGAAATTTGTAATTCTTTCAAGTTTGTATGGTCTGAGACATAAAAATTATATATATTAGTAAAATATGCGAGATTATATATTCTTATCAGTGGGAAGGGGAAGTTCACGAACTAACCTAGTAATGGAGAAGATTGCTGCAGAAAAGGGTTTAGAGAGAGAAAGTTATTAGAAAGATTGGTTTTAATTAACAAATAGGAAACTTATTAATGGGAAAATTACTATTAATGACCGATTTTGACCAACTTATTAATGGGAAAATTAATATTAATTACCGATTTTGACCAACCAATAAATGATTTTTGATTTTTAGAAAAAGAAAAATTTTATAAATTCTCACAATAGAAACACTTGGCATTAGTTGAAACCACACGAACAAAAACTGGTAAAACATAAAGGTATGGATCATATTGGAACACATAAAGGTATGGAACAAAGGTGAGCATGTTATCCGCTTGACGTTACTCTATTAGTCGTCACCAATCCACCGAACACAACATCAGAATAAAATAACAATGAAAAAAATGCAATGATCAACACAAATTCATCTTCCATTAATTAACTAACACTGAATCTTTCGTGGGTTTTCAAGAATCAAACACCATTTAAACCATTTTTTAAATCTTTAGTGGGTTTTCAAGAATTATATAAAATAGATGCAATTTTATACCTGTTGTTGGCATATTCATAGAAGCGATCGCGGCTCGAGAAGACAATAAACTCAACCTTGTCATTACAAAGAACATTATAGTATCACACCTCGCCATACTTGTACCTGGATGAATATTAGAAATTTAGCATACATCATAATATCACACCTCTTGTAAATGAAGATAAACTGAAATCGTCATGTTACCTCAACAATTCTGCATCTAATCAAGCACACTGTGCATCATAAGCTTCCAACATCACTTGCTTATGCCTACACTAAGAAGAAGTATTATACTTCATATTAAGATACATACAAACATCGATTTAGTAAATTATATAACAAATAGGAAACTTATTAATGGGAAAATTACTATTAATGACCGATTTTGACCAACTTATTAATGGGAAAATTAATATTAATTACCGATTTTGACCAACCAATAAATGATTTTTGATTTTTAGAAAAAAGAAAAATTTTATAAATTCCCACAATGAGACACTTGGCACAATATGATTGGCTACACAATTGAGGATGAATGTGGGAGTGCCAAGTGTCCTCATGGACTTTAGTTTATTAGATGTATAGATACAATCTCAAAAACACAATTTACGCGTAAAAATTCAAACGTATACGAAAATAATTTGTTTTTACACATGTGTAAATTTACTGTTTATACATGTGTAAACTGTTTCATTTACACATGTGTAAAAAGTTAATTTGAAAGTGTTTTTGTAAGAAAAGATGAATTATTTGGGAAAAAAATTCATTTATTAATGTTGTATTTTGATTATAATGAGGTTTGTATTAAAAAATTTTGATTTTGATTGATTTTTTTACTTGTTCTCACGGTTCTCACAATATTTAACGTTCTCAAGATAACCCTCCCCTATATATATATATATATATATATATATATATATATATATATATATATATTACTATTAATTCCATGCTCGCTCTCAAGTTTTCGTGTCTCGATAAATCTTCTTTATATTTTAGTTCATCTTCACACGAACACCTATAAAATAATAAAATAAATATAACTAAAAACAAATAAAAACATATAAAAAAGATAAAATAATAACTAAAAGACTCGAAAAGGACTAAAAATAACTAGGGAGTTAGGTGTGTTTCGCGAGTCGTGACACATTAGGGGGTCAGGGCCCGGCTTGGCCTCCAATAAGATCTGCCCATGTTCTTGAGATTTCGAATACCAGGTACGACTAGCATAAATGGGTCTTTAAATACAAACTTATACGTAATTTTTTGAACAAATAAACTTTTAAATGAGGATCGTCATGATAATTGTTTTAATTGTTTGGATTAGAATGAAGACGTAATCAAATAGTTTATCTTCCCCATTACTCTCGACTTCTACATAAATCTCCGTTAGTTGATCTATAAAAATGAAAACATGGGTTTCCTTCACAGTTCATATCCATAGTTTAGCCCTTTTTCATTGACCAAATTATTAATTAGTTCAAAATAATCTATCTATCTATCTATACATATAATAAACCAAAGCCATTTTAATGACATGTCACTCAAAGAGACATTCTCTTCCTTGAGTGTGCCATGTGTCATCCCATGTGGCATTGAGATATTTTAGGAAAAAAATAATACAAAATTGAATTTTTCACCCTCATGTTTCCTCCCATAATTTTTAAACGTTAATATCTTTAATATACGAGATTTTTTAAAGAAAAAAATTACACCAAATTAACGAGCGTTTTATTATCTTTCCAACGAGTACCATAGTGCTATATAAAAAACGAAGAAATATTTTTGTGTCGTTTTGTTCATACAGGAAAAAAATACACAAAGTGTTCAGGTAAATATTTAATTATGTATAGACAAGTCACTAATTATGTTTAAATCAGTAAATATAAATTTTTTTCAACCAGAGCCGAATAGGTTAATAAAGTTATACGTTGTTTTAAGTTAGGTATCAATATTAGTATGTTAGAGTTGTACATTTGTTTAGTCTTTAGGATAGGTGTTAATATTAGAGTTACATTAAAGTTCTACATTCTTTTAGGTTAGGTGTTAGCATTGGAGTTGTACATTTTTAATTTGTTTTAGGTTAGATATTAATATTAGAGTTATACATCAGTTTATTTCATATGTAAATTTAATGTATCATATTAAGCTTCTCAACCCGGGACGCTCCCGGGGTATAATCTAGTTAATATATATAAAAGAATTGAACATTGCTGACGTGGCGTGCAATGGTGCCTTCAACCTCTCCATGAAACTGACACGTGACATCATAATTGAAATATTTTAGTGTTTTTGAATTATTTTTTTTAATTAGATTGAGTTATTTTAGGAAAAAAGAATTTAAAAATAAATTTAAATTTTTATCTCTCATATTTCCTCCCATAATTTTTAAACGTTTATATCTTTTATATACGGGATTTTTTAAAGAAAAAAATTACACCAAATTAACGAGCGTTTTATTATCTTTAAAACGAGTACCATAGTGCTATATAAAAAACGTAGAAAAATTCGACTATTTTTTGTGGGGTTTCGTTCATACGGGAAAAAAAAACACACAAAGTGTTCATGTTATTTATTAATCATGTTTTTTCTTTTAAACCAGGTTCTTATCTACGATGTTGAAAATCAGCCCAATCGCAATGTTATCATTGGAATTTTACTAGGTATACTTCATCAAGAGAAGCTATGAGAAAGAATCGCGCAACACTGCAACACATGGTGTCAGCTTATAGCAAAGTTATTTTTTATTTATTTAATTACAAGAGTAATAATTATTACTATTAGTATTAGTATTATTAGAATGTTTATATTTTTCAACCCCGGGAAGAATTGATAGTTGCTGACGTGGCGTTCAATGGTGGCCTCAACCATCTCTTGATTATGCCACGTGGCATAATGAGATGTAATGGTTACAACTTCCAACTTAAGTGTTTGTTTAGTTGATTAGGTTAGGAATTATAAGAGCCATTAAAATGTGAGAAATTAGAGAGATATGATGAGTTTTTGAATAGTTGCAGCTTACATAAGTGATTCTTTAGATGATTACTGATTAGGTTTTAGATTAGGGAATATGAGTTATTACTGATTAGAATACTATGAACATGCAATGATTGAGAGATTTTGTGGTTATTTAACTTGAGCCATTTGCAATAGATTATCACGTAAAATTAAATTTTTTAACCCCGGGATCCTCCCGGAGTAATCAGCTAGTATAGATATATGCATAGATATATGAAAAAAGAGAATAGAGTCTTTCACCACTACTTTTGTTTTTAAATCCTTTATATGAAAATTTCATATATGCTAAATAATTTTTATATATGTAAAACAAGGAAAAAAATTATTGAGCCCAATATAAAACTTTAAGGTATATATGTTTGTTGAGTTGAAGCGCTATCGCACGTACTTCGGGTATATTTAGATAAATTTATTTGAGTCTAAAATGATTTTTTGTTAAAATAACTTATTAACTTATAATTTTTTGAAAATGATTTTTTAAAAAAGTGTTTGAGTTAGCTTATGTGATGATAAGTCAATAAGTTGTTTTGTAAAAAGTGTCTGGCTTATCTTATTTTGTAAAATGACAAAAAATGACATTATTTAAAAAGTCAAATAAGTTGTTGTTATTGATCACAAGGGATATGTTGGGTAAATTTTCACAAGAAGTTATAAGAAGGATCAAAAAGTCACTCATCCCTTACTTTTTCAAAACAACTTATTATAGAGTTAATAGCCATTTTCGTCCCTGAGGTTTGTGTGACACCCGGCAAATTCTGGTTAACAACATTGTCTAGATGAAAGTCTACCTTAGCGAGTCACGCGTATATTATACGTAACGAGGGTTAGCTAGATAGCTAGAAAGGACATACGTGCATTGTCTCGGGTTTGAGACAACTTACAAAACGTTTTCTAGTCCGGTTTGGACATCTAGGGACTAATTAACCTGCGGGTTATGAGATGCTTTGACTCCTTGTGTGGGTCGGGTTCTGACTCCTTGTGTGAGTTAACATGTGATTGCATGATTAGTGAACCTCGGACGTTGGTGAATAATAAACTTAGGTGTCTCGGTGATACCTGACAAACTTATGTGAAAACCATACGTGATTATGTGAACCTAACCCGAACACATTAATAAAAATTAGTAAAAGTGGAGCGTGAGGTTGATTAGGGTCTTAACGCATGGGGTTACACTTGTTACGGTCCGTAATAACGAAAACGTCGAAGGATAACGAGTCGGGAGGCGAAACGAGGCAAAAGCGCGCCACCCGGAGCTGTGAGCGGCCGCTCACAGGCTCCGAGCGGCCGCTCGAAGGACACTGACGGGTTTAAACCGCCTCAAACTCGTATTTAAACATCCTTAACTCCCATGCAGCCCTCATACTCAACCCTAATCGCCCCCTTACTGCCCCACACGAATATTTCACTCCAAAAACACCCGCTAAGGCTTAAGATCATCAATTGGGAGGCTCCAAGGCGCGCGATTGATTGATTTGAAGAGCTAAGGGTATAACTCATGATTTCTTATGCTTTTTTACTTTATGTTTTATTGTAAAAATCCTATAACAAGTTTGTCCAGGTCTGATTGGATTTAATAAACATTAAAACATGAGTCTTTTTGAAGATTAAACGGATTAAACCTATTAATAAACGCGTAGTAACATCATAGGATGCTTGTTGCGCAAGTTATTGGTGTTTTGATCTTAAAAGCTTTGATCTTGACATGTTTGATAATAGGATCTGATGGGAATAGGTATTAGGAAAGTGGTATGATGATTATTAGGTATTATTGATTGATAATATGCAACTAGGGTTTGATATAATTGATGATATTGTACGATCAGAATCTGGACAGATTCTGAAAGTCGACTTGTAGGGTCTGTTTCGTGGCTTGAAAACAATTGATTTGATCGATTCTTTGCATGATTGTAACGTACAAGGTCTTAGCTTTTCATAATGGGCAAAACCATCGAATTTGGACGTCGTTTGAGTCGTTTTTGGAATTTTAATTGATTAGGGGTCATATCAGATTTTCGGATTTGTAAATTGGGTTAACTTTAAATGGTCATAACTTGAGAGTTACAAGGAATTAGATTATGAAATTTTTACAGTAGGTCAATACTGGAAAAATAGAGCTTTTCCAAGTGGATTCATCTCGTTTGGATGAATACACAATTTTTAAGAATTTTCCTACTAAACTGACCTGTTGAGGAGATTTTCTGGACATAGCTGTGTTGCACGAATTTTCATAATTTTTGTGTTGGGAATTGAGACAAAACAAAAATAGGTATTGTCGAGTGAATCCCAAAGTAAATTCAGTAAAAATTTGGGAGGTTAACTCACTGGTTTGCTATTTTAAATAAATTAGTTTTGATGGCGCACAATCTGTCCTGAAAACACAGATTGTGTATTATGTGCTTCTGTGATTAATTGAGGTCTTAGGTGGTATAGAATTGACATGTAACTGAAGTACACTTGTCTGAGACACATACGGAATGTAGAAACTAATTGTAACCAACGTATTCACCAACGGGTCCGTAGGGTTTACTATTGCATGTAGAATCACTAGGCGTCGCATACACACTTTTGAACATTTAAAACGCCTTGGACAAACGAGTTATATGGGTAATGATATTACACCTATACTCACTGAGCGACACTGTTATTAGGGTGTCGGTAGCATATATTGCTTGCTGTTCGGATTCCTTGCTTGCACGTTAAGGTGAGTTTACGGCCCCTCTTTTAAACTGGTTTCATATTTTCGGGGGAGAAAACATGTGTTAAAACGATTATTTGGTAACTACTGTCATACTATGGGTTTCTATTGTGTACTACACGATCTTTGGAAGTCCCGGGGGGAACCATGAATGTGCGGGTTTGCACAACGGGGAAATGTGAATAGCGCTATTGGGAGTGACCAACCCCGCTCGTCGACTTGGAGGGTCGGCGGGTGCATATTGTCTCAAACAGGAACAACAGGAACAACAGGAACATACATCGGGCATACTTTTGGTATTCGCGTTAGTAATGGTTTTCCAATCGTGGTAGTAACAAAACGTACGCCTAGCTAGCGTATACTGGTTTTCGATTTATTATAGTATGGACAGGTGGACTTGGTACTTGGATACAAAACCTGTAAACTCACCAGCATTTTTGTGCTGACGTAAACTTTTACATGTTTTCTCAGGTCGCTAAGGTAGCACAATGGAACTAGGGCGCACGCGTCTGCACGGCGTCTAGTTAGAGTCGCATGGTTTTCATATGTTGAACAATTTGTTTACTTTTGAGATACTGTTTTGAATAAGCTTCCGCTGTAAACGGGAATTTTAAACATTGTTTTGAAATTACATTATGTTCATGTTAGACTTGTTTATTGTGATCGTTGGTTTGGATCCTGGTTTGTCATGCGCCTCGCGGTAAAACTCCGCAAGTGGATTTTGAGGGTGTGACAGATTGGTATCAGAGCCAATGGTTATAGTGAACTAGGACTGCATGTAGGGTCTAGTCTATAGCCGAGTCGCACACACTAGACGATCACATGGTACTAAATGTTATAGTGGTTTACGTATGGTCTTGTCGGGGTGTCTCTAAATCGTTGGTCTTTCTATGTTACATCATCCGTTCTATCTTAGGTCGGGTTACTTGCTTTCTAGGCAGTGTAGTATATTGGAGTAACTCGTGTACTCTTGAGATTTGTCCAAGGTTCGGACATCTCCCTTTCGCACTCCAATAGAAACACTTGCTATAAACTACCGTAGCATTACGGTGTGTAGCTGAGAGTCTATGTTCGGTGATTTGAACTTTGGACTAGGAGAACACTTGGAGGACCATGTAGAGCGGTTTATCATTTTGGGTGCACACAAAATCATAAAGCGAAATGCATGGAAGCCCTGGTGAGCTCTGGGTTTGAGGGGATAGTCCTGGATTGGATCTAGCTTTGATCTTGTGAACGTTAGTGGTTATCCTTATCTGCGAAACTAAATTTTCTCGCTCTTTCTGCCAGAATCATGTCTGGAGTACGAGGAGGACGTGGAGGTGGTCGCAATGGTGGACGTGGTGGTGGTCGCGGTGGTGCTGGTGGTCGTGGAGGTGTTAACCTATCACAGGATGATCTGAACAACTTACTCCAAGCTGCCTTTCAGTTAGGGCACAACGGTGGTGGTAAGTTGTTTTATCCGTTTTCTTTGCCTCATTGGTGAACCTTGTTTACGTTATTCGTAGTTCTCATGCGTTTCGTTTCAGGTGGTCCTGTTGACCCACCCCCACCCATGTGCACCTACAAGATGTTCCGGGACTGCAAGCCCCAGGAATTCTCTGGCACTGAGGGTGCGGTTAGCTTGCTTAGGTGGTTGGAGAAAGTGGAGTCGGTATTTCTGATGTGTAACTGTCTCCCAGAAGATCGGGTGAAGTATTCTGCTGCGTTGTTTCAGGACGTGGCATTGACTTGGTGGAATGGCATCACCCAGAACATGGGTATTGGGGAGGCATATGCTATGCCATGGGAGAACTTTGTGCAGTTGCTGAAGCGGGAGTATTGCCCGAGGGAAGAGGTACAGAAGCTGGAGCATGAGGTGTGGAACCTCAAGATGACTGGATCGGAAATCGAGAAGTATACTGTGAGGAGGAATGAGTTGGCAGTGTTGTGTCCCGATCTGCACGTGCCAGAGTATCGTAAGATTGAACACTATGTATCAGGGTTAGTACCGGAAATTGCAGGGTTAGTGGCTGCTGGAAATCATCCTACTTATGCGGAGGTAGTTCGATCGGCCCATAGGATGACCAACTTAAAGGTGAATGAGGGGATTTTGCCTGCGAAAGGTTCGACTGTTAAGGCCCCAGAGAACAACAAGCGCAAGTGGGAGAACGATGGGAAAGGATCTGGGTCTACACAGCAGGGTAAAAGGTTTGATAATGGGGGTTCATCTTCTTCGGGTAACAAGCAGGGTGGTTATGCGGGAAAACTGCCCAAATGCAACAAGTGTGGACGCCATCACCAAGGGAACTGCGATAGTAACCGTTGTCATCGCTGCCAGCGAACAGGGCATTATGCTAAGGATTGTCGGGCTACACTTCCATCGACTCAGGCTCCGACTAACAGTTCAGCTCCGACTACTCAGGGGACTACAGGGAAACAAGGATGCTACAACTGTGGTGACACTGGGATTTACAAGAAGGATTGCCCAAAACTGAAGCAGGGTGGGAACAACGGGAATGGGAACAACGGGGGCGGCGGCAGAAATGCACGTGCCTTCGTCATTGGAGCTGCTGAGGCTAGGCAGGACCCTGACACAGTCACCGGTACGTTTCTTCTCAATAATCGTTCTGTTAGCGTGTTATTTGATTCTGGTGCCGACAAGAGTTTTGTATCCATGGATGTTAGTCGACTGCTAAATGTAGCACCCGTACCATTAGAGGCCAAGTATATTATTGAGTTAGCTGACGGTAAGACGATTGAAGCTACTAGTGTTCTTCGGGAGTGTCAATTAGAGTTGTCGGGTTTATCGTTCCCCATCGACCTTATGCCGGTACCTTTGGGTAGTTTTGACGTTGTGGTAGGAATGGATTGGTTATCTTTGTATCGCGCGGAGATTGTCTGTTACGATAAGGTTATTCGGATTCCTCTTCCTGATGGAGAATTTCTTTCTGTGTACGGTATCAAGGGTGGTGTCCCGCTAAACATCATCTCTAGCATGAAAGCCCTTAAGTGTCTTCGAAAGGGTTATCCAGCTGTTTTGGCACTCTTATCTGTTTCCTCGGGTGATGAAAAGAAGATCGACGACATTCCGGTGGTACGCGAGTTTCCTGATGTTTTTCCCGATGATTTATCTGGTCTTCCTCCACATCGTCAAGTCGAGTTCGGTATTGATCTTGTACCAGGGGCTGCTCCTATTGCTCGGGCCCCCTATCGTCTTGCACCTCCCGAGATGCAGGAATTGTCCAGTCAGTTACAGGAACTCTTGGACAAGGGTTTCATCCGGCCAAGTTCTTCCCCTTGGGGAGCACCGATTTTATTTGTTAAGAAGAAGGATGGGAGTTTCCGATTATGCGTAGACTACAGAGAACTGAACAAATTGACCATCAAGAACCGTTATCCTCTTCCACGTATTGATGATCTATTCGACCAGCTTCAGGGTTCTAGTTATTATTCCAAGATCGATTTGAGGTCCGGTTATCACCAGCTGCGCGTCAGGGAGGCTGACGTTGCGAAGACTGCTTTTCGAACACGTTATGGCCATTTCGAATTCTTGGTCATGCCTTTCGGTCTCACGAACGCACCGGCGGTTTTCATGGACTTGATGAACCGCGTCTGTAAACCATATCTGGATAAATTCGTCATTGTATTTATTGATGACATCCTGATCTACTCGAAGAACGAGACCGAACACGGGGAACATCTGCGGTTAGTTTTGGAACTCTTGCGACGGGAACAACTTTACGCCAAGTTCTCAAAGTGTGACTTTTGGTTACGCGAAGTTCAATTCCTAGGACATGTGGTCAATGAACTAGGGATTCATGTCGATCCAGCTAAAATCGAAGCGATCAAGGACTGGGGAGCACCAAAGACGCCAACTGAGGTGCGGCAATTCCTAGGCCTTGCGGGCTACTATCGTCGTTTCATTCAGGGGTTCTCGAAGATTGCTCAACCCCTCACCACTCTCACTCAGAAGGATAGGAAATTCGACTGGGGTGAACCACAAGAGTCAGCGTTTGAAGAACTGAAGTCTAAACTGTGTTCTGCTCCTATTTTGTCTTTACCTGAGGGTCCTGATGATTTTGTTGTTTACTGTGACGCTTCCATTCATGGACTCGGTTGCGTGTTGATGCAACGCGAGAAAGTGATTGCGTATGCTTCTCGTCAACTCAAAGTGCATGAGAAGAACTACACCACTCATGATTTGGAGTTGGGTGCCGTGGTATTCGCGTTGAAAATTTGGAGACATTACTTGTACGGTACCAAATGCACCATCTACACCGATCACAAGAGTCTCCAACACATTTTCGACCAACAACACTTGAACATACAGCAACGCCGTTGGATCGAACTTTTGAACGACTATGATTGTGCTATTAAGTACCATCCTGGCAAGGCGAATGTTGTAGCAGACGCCTTGAGCAGGAAGGAATCAACTAAACCTCGTCGTGTTCGGGCGTTGCAGCTCACCATCCATTCGTCGTTACCTGATCAACTCCGTTCTGCTCAATTGGAAGCTTTGAAGGAGGAAAACCTTAAAGCTGAAACTATGCACGGTGCCGACAAGCACCTAGAGCGAAGGTCTGATGGCCTGCACTATTTCGCAGAACGTATATGGGTTCCTTTGTTCGGGGGACTACGGGAGCTTGTCCTTGATGAGGCTCATAAGTCCCGGTATTCTATTCATCCTGGTTCGGATAAGATGTACCAAGATCTGAAGGTGCTTTACTGGTGGCCAAACATGAGGTCGGACATAGCCTCATACGTGAGCAAATGCTTGACCTGTGCTAAGGTCAAGGTGGAATACCAGAAACCGTCGGGTCTCTTGCAACAACCTGAAATTCCGGAATGGAAATGGGAACGGATTACTATGGATTTTGTCACACAACTTCCTAAGTCACCAAGCGGGAACGACAAGATATGGGTGATTGTCGATCGGTTGACGAAATCAGCTCATTTTCTTGCTATTAAGGAGACAGACACCATGGATCGTTTGGCTCGTCTTTACTTGAAAGAAGTTGTTTCTAAGCACGGGGTACCAGTTTCTATTATCTCGGATCGTGACTCCCATTTTACTTCTCACTTCTGGAAGTCTTTGCACAAGGCTTTGGGTACCCAACTAGACATGAGTACGGCTTACCATCCACAGACTGACGGTCAGAGTGAGCGTACGATTCAAACTTTAGAAGACATGATGCGGGCATGTGTGATCGATTTTGGCAAGGGTTGGGAAGCTCATCTACCGTTAGTAGAATTTTCGTACAACAATAGTTATCACACGAGCATCAAGGCGGCTCCGTTCGAGGCACTGTACGGACGGAAATGCCGTTCTCCTCTTTGTTGGGCTGAAGTGGGTGAGAGTCAACTCACTGGGCCTGAGCTAGTGTACGAAACTTCGGAAAAGATCGTACAGATTCGCAACCGGTTGGCAGCGGCACGGGACCGGCAAAAGAGTTATGCCGATCAGCGTCGCAAACCATTGGAATTCCAAGTTAATGACAAAGTACTTCTAAAAGTCTCACCGTGGAAGGGCGTCATACGCTTTGGGAAGCGTGGCAAACTCAATCCGCGATATGTCGGCCCATTTACGATCCTGGAACGGATTGGGCCGGTAGCATATCGACTTGATCTACCGACGGAGCTCGGTAACGTACATAACGTCTTTCACGTGTCAAACTTGAAGAAGTGTCTGGCTGACGAGTCTCTCATCGTTCCACTGGAAGAGATCAAGGTTGATGATCGTCTTCGGATTGTGGAAGAACCTGTGGAGATTCTGGATTACAAGATTCGTAGCCTGCGTCACAGCAAGATTCGTATCGTTAAGGTTCGGTGGAACTCGGACCGGGGACCGGAATATACGTGGGAACGGGAGGATCAGATGAAGTCTAAGTATCCTCATCTCTTTCCTAAGGAAGCGTTCGAGTCGAGACATGTCTCTTCGGCAGCTGAATGAATCTCGGGTCGAGATTCCTTTTAACGTGGGGATGATGTGACAACTCGGGTAAATCTCTCTCTTTTGGTTTCTATCTTTTGTTTGTTCCTTCGTTATTTCTTTTGTTCTTTTGGTACTTGTGCAATTTTCGGGACGAAAATTCTTTTAACGTGGGGATGATGTGACACCCGGCAAATTCTGGTTAACAACATTGTCTAGATGAAAGTCTACCTTAGCGAGTCACGCGTATATTATACGTAACGAGGGTTAGCTAGATAGCTAGAAAGGACATACGTGCATTGTCTCGGGTTTGAGACAACTTACAAAACATTTTCTAGTCCGGTTTGGACATCTAGGGACTAATTAACCTGCGGGTTATGAGATGCTTTGACTCCTTGTGTGGGTCGGGTTCTGACTCCTTGTGTGAGTTAACATGTGATTGCATGATTAGTGAACCTCGGACGTTGGTGAATAATAAACTTAGGTGTCTCGGTGATACCTGACAAACTTATGTGAAAACCATACGTGATTATGTGAACCTAACCCGAACACATTAATAAAAATTAGTAAAAGTGGAGCGTGAGGTTGATTAGGGTCTTAACGCATGGGGTTACACTTGTTACGGTCCGTAATAACGAAAACGTCGAAGGATAACGAGTCGGGAGGCGAAACGAGGCAAAAGCGCGCCACCCGGAGCTGTGAGCGGCCGCTCACAGGCTCCGAGCGGCCGCTCGAAGGACACTGACGGGTTTAAACCGCCTCAAACTCGTATTTAAACATCCTTAACTCCCATGCAGCCCTCATACTCAACCCTAATCGCCCCCTTACTGCCCCACACGAATATTTCACTCCAAAAACACCTGCTAAGGCTTAAGATCATCAATTGGGAGGCTCCAAGGCGCGCGATTGATTGATTTGAAGAGCTAAGGGTATAACTCATGATTTCTTATGCTTTTTACTTTATGTTTTATTGTAAAAATCCTATAACAAGTTTGTCCAGGTCTGATTGGATTTAATAAACATTAAAACATGAGTCTTTTTGAAGATTAAACGGATTAAACCTATTAATAAACGCGTAGTAACATCATAGGATGCTTGTTGCGCAAGTTATTGGTGTTTTGATCTTAAAAGCTTTGATCTTGACATGTTTGATAATAGGATCTGATGGGAATAGGTATTAGGAAAGTGGTATGATGATTATTAGGTATTATTGATTGATAATATGCAACTAGGGTTTGATATAATTGATGATATTGTACGATCAGAATCTGGACAGATTCTGAAAGTCGACTTGTAGGGTCTGTTTCGTGGCTTGAAAACAATTGATTTGATCGATTCTTTGCATGATTGTAACGTACAAGGTCTTAGCTTTTCATAATGGGCAAAACCATCGAATTTGGACGTCGTTTGAGTCGTTTTTGGAATTTTAATTGATTAGGGGTCATATCAGATTTTCGGATTTGTAAATTGGGTTAACTTTAAATGGTCATAACTTGAGAGTTACAAGGAATTAGATTATGAAATTTTTACAGTAGGTCAATACTGGAAAAATAGAGCTTTTTCAAGTGGATTCATCTCGTTTGGATGAATACACAATTTTTAAGAATTTTCCTACTAAACTGACCTGTTGAGGAGATTTTCTGGACATAGCTGTGTTGCACGAATTTTCATAATTTTTGTGTTGGGAATTGAGACAAAAAAAAAATAGGTATTGTCGAGTGAATCCCAAAGTAAATTCAGTAAAAATTTGGGAGGTTAACTCACTGGTTTGCTATTTTAAATAAATTAGTTTTGATGGCGCACAATCTGTCCTGAAAACACAGATTGTGTATTATGTGCTTCTGTGATTAATTGAGGTCTTAGGTGGTATAGAATTGACATGTAACTGAAGTACACTTGTCTGAGACACATACGGAATGTAGAAACTAATTGTAACCAACGTATTCACCAACGGGTCCGTAGGGTTTACTATTGCATGTAGAATCACTAGGCGTCGCATACACACTTTTGAACATTTAAAACGCCTTGGACAAACGAGTTATATGGGTAATGATATTACACCTATACTCACTGAGCGACACTGTTATTAGGGTGTCGGTAGCATATATTGCTTGCTGTTCGGATTCCTTGCTTGCACGTTAAGGTGAGTTTACGGCCCCTCTTTTAAACTGGTTTCATATTTTCGGGGGAGAAAACATGTGTTAAAACGATTATTTGGTAACTACTGTCATACTATGGGTTTCTATTGTGTACTACACGATCTTTGGAAGTCCCGGGGGGAACCATGAATGTGCGGGTTTGCACAACGGGGAAATGTGAATAGCGCTATTGGGAGTGACCAACCCCGCTCGTCGACTTGGAGGGTCGGCGGGTGCATATTGTCTCAAACAGGAACAACAGGAACAACAGGAACATACATCGGGCATACTTTTGGTATTCGCGTTAGTAATGGTTTTCCAATCGTGGTAGTAACAAAACGTACGCCTAGCTAGCGTATACTGGTTTTCGATTTATTATAGTATGGACAGGTGGACTTGGTACTTGGATACAAAACCTGTAAACTCACCAGCATTTTTGTGCTGACGTAAACTTTTACATGTTTTCTCAGGTCGCTAAGGTAGCACAATGGAACTAGGGCGCACGCGTCTGCACGGCGTCTAGTTAGAGTCGCATGGTTTTCATATGTTGAACAATTGGTTTACTTTTGAGTTACTGTTTTGAATAAGCTTCCGCTGTAAACGGGAATTTTAAACATTGTTTTGAAATTACATTATGTTCATGTTAGACTTGTTTATTGTGATCGTTGGTTTGGATCCTGGTTTGTCATGCGCCTCGCGGTAAAACTCCGCAAGTGGATTTTGAGGGTGTGACAGTTTGGGCCAGTTTGCCACTACAGTACAAAAGTTTATTTTTTTGCAATTCCTTCCCTGAGGTTTGGATTTTGTTGCCAAATTCGTCCTTTTCACTAACCCAGTTAAAAAAGGTCGTTAATGTCAGGGGTATTTTTGTATTTTTACTTTCAATTTAAAATTTTAATAAAAAATCTTACCCCACCTCACCCCTACCCCACCCCCACCCCCACCCCCACCCACACCCACACCCACACCCACACCCCCACCCCCACCCCCTATATCTTTCTCTCTCTTTCACACACACACACTCTCTCTCTCTCTCTTTCTCTATTTCACTGTCTCTCTCTAGATATCTGCAACAATAATAATAATAATAATAATAATAATAATAATAATAATAATAATAATAATAATAATAATAATAATAATAATAATAATTGGGAATTGATTAGATCTGATGATGAATGTGAATGTGATGGACTGAGCGTGTGATGAAATGGAGAGTTTGGAAGTGATGAGCTTCTTCCATTAAAGCAGATGAGAAGCAGGTTTTAGTTTTATATCCAAGAGTGAGAAAAAGTAATAATATTTGACTATCCAGAGTATCTACTCCACTCCACCAGTAACAAGAACACGAACTGGATCCTTGGCCATTGCTGATGGATGATCTGAGGAAACGATTTAACCGGTGACTTGAATGGTGGTTCCGGTGGGTTTGAACTTGAAGGGTGGTTACCGGTGACAGTCACCATAACCGGTGACTGTCTGGTTCGCTTAACTGGAACAGAGAGCAGAACAAGATGGGTTAACAGGTTGGGTTTGATCGGATAGTTATCGGTGATTCGGTGAGGAAGGGTTATGGTGTTCCCGGTTGTTATCAGAAGCATAAGAGGAGGATTGTGCTTACCGGAGAGAAGGGATTCACCGGAGATGATTAAACAAGGAGGAGGAAGACGGTGACCGGAGGCAGCGGAGGCGGCGGTGGCCGGCCATGGCTGTCCGGTGTGGCTTCCGGTTGGGCTCTCAACAGAGCACACACACAAGTGTGTGTGTTTCAATCTCTCTGCAGAATAATAAAGGAGAAGGAGACTTTTTATAAGTCAATTGTAAAATAGGGGGTGTTTGGCTACACAGATAGCAGCTGGACATAGGGTGTTTGGATGCGAGAATAGAACCGTACACATTGTGTTTGGCAGCGGGTATAACAACAGATTTGGGAACGTTTGGTGCATTAACGAGATTTTTAAATGCCAAATTCGTCCCTGAGGTAAAAAGACAAAAATACCCCTGACATTAACGATCTTTTTTAACTGGGTTAGTGAAAAGGACGAATTTGGCAACAAAATCCAAACCTCAGGGAAGGAATTGCAAAAAAATAAACTTTTGTCCTGGAGTGGCAAACTGGCCCAAACCTCAGGGACGAAAATGGCTATTAACTCACTTATTATAGGTAAACAAAAAATTAAAACAAAATGTCATTTTCCTTTTGCCAAACACTTTCTTTAACTTATTAACTTTTTGAAAAAGTTATAAGTTATAAGGAGGTGGAAATAAGGAGAGCCAAACATGCTCTTCCATTAATTAGAAAACAATATAATAGTTACATACTTCATAGCTGGTTTGATTAACTAAATATTTAATAAACGGTTAATCATGTTTTTTTCTAACATGTTAAAAATACTATTCAAATAGAATGTTAAGAATTACACTTATTCAGATAACAACCTAGTGACCCCGTCAGTGTAGTATCACCATCCAAAACCTTATCCTTGAGTCGTTAAAGTAAACATAAATAGAATCGAGAAACATAATTTCGGGTCACATATCGGGTTGTGATTTTTATTAAGTTAGCTCGTATTAATTGACCAAAGGTTCATTAATTAAAGCTTTAACAACAAACTTGCTAACACGTGACGGGTTGTTCGGGGCACCCTTCCAGAACCAAGGGCAGCGGCTGCTTCACTTTACCTTAGCACTCAAGTAAAGTTTGTTATTCTTGTTTGTTTGTTTGCTTAGCTTAATATATTTTTAGCATTTACTTTATTAAAACATAGATTTATTATACTTTGGATTGTTTGAAAAAGTAACGTCTAGAATCTTGTTAATATTCAAAGGTGATAAAGTTGAAGACACTAAGTGTAATCTTACTTCTATAAACATACAAAATAGTTTTAGCCATAAAAGTAAATCAAACAGTTGATTATGAACAATTTTATTTATGAAACGTGTTAAAATGTTTTGTTATGAACAATTTAAATTGTCACTCATTACATATTAGCATGTCGCCCTTTATCATGTTTAACGTGTTAGAGACGACACGATTAACACAAGTATCAAACATAAATACATCTTATTTAGCTACTTTATACATCATCTTTATAAGGGTGGAAGGGGTGGTGGGTGATAAAATCACATTATCACACCCAATAATACGGTGTCACCTCATTTTTACCACACTTCATCACATTCATCACTAATTGCATGGGTGGTGTTCACATTTCATCACAGTCATCACACCCAATAATATTATGTCACTCATCAATCCATATAAAGAGAGAGAGAGGGTACAACCAGCCAACTACCTTTTGCAGGGTGATGGCCATCACAATATGAAACCATCATGGTTGTGTTACCATAGAGGGGGCGGTGTTCACGGGTATCATAGCCATCACGGGGTGACCATCACGGACCACCCCGTCCACCCTAACACAATTATATGTTTTCTATACTAACAATAAAAAATGATGGAGTTTAGCCTCTTTATTTTACTTAATTTATTTTTTTTAAAAGATATAAAATTAAATAGTGTAAATTTGTCTTATTGTATCTTACTATCTTAAACAGACTAGTATTATGCCCGCGCGCTTCGCTGCGCAAATATAATTCTAAAAAAACATGGTAGCGTATTACATTCTAATTTGGCTAAATTTAGTAAAGCATGTCTCTTTCTCGCTCTCATTCTCATAAGAGTCGGCTTTTGAAAGTAAATTTAAGATTTAACAATCAAAATTACAATTCTTGTTTTTTTTACGACCCACGTATGTTTTTATGTTTATTTTGTTCATACAATCATTCAAGCTTAACTTTCTTAGTATAATATAATGATTTTAGAATTTATATTTATATTATAGTCATTTTGCAATTGATCTAGATCGTCACTTTGTCTTTTTAATTGAAATCATATAAGGGTGAGGAGCTTCAAAACAATTCACATGATAGTAATGAATGTGATAATTCAAATACATTAATAAGTCTCTAAATTGATTATATAGTTATAGTACAAGTGCATAATGCAATAAGGGGTATTATGAGAAACTTTTACATGACATTTCTATGTTAAAGCATGAGTCTCTTGATATCCCATCTTAAAATGGGTGTAAGATTACTTTTCTAGACACGTCTCCTGCTTAATAAAAGTAACATAACATAACATAACATAACATAACATAACATAACATAACATAACATAACATAACATAACATAACATAACATAACATAACATAACATAACATAACATAACATAACATAACATAACATAACATAACATAACATAACATAACATAACATAACATAACATAACATAGATTAGAAATTGTTGTGCCTACTCGGAATTAGGGGTGTTCAACGAATCGAATAACGAATTTTCGAATTATTCGAATCGAATTATTCGAATTTTTAATATTTTTTACCTGAATTCGTATTCGATTCGTATTCGTTTAAAATTCAATTTATTCGATTCGTATTCGATTCGAATAAGAAACTCGAATTCGAATCGAATTCGAATAAATTCGATTTAGTTCAAATTCACCTTAAATAACAAATTGTTTTACTTTTAGTTTTAAAACTAATACAAACTCATTATTTTTAACATATAAAATACAAATCTACAAATTGATAAACAACAATATGTCAAATACGAGAATAGTAAAAATAGTAGAGAGTATAGTTTTATAGAGTTTTGTGATATATAAGGTAAATATATAAAACATGGTTATGCTAAAAGTTATAGACACTATGGGTTCTTAGAGTTTGACCAAAATTTAGAAGTTTTTTTTTTAATGTGTATACTTGTGTATATAATAATGTGTATATGTGTGTATATATTTAAAAAAATATACATGTACAATTTTTATTCGAATTTCGAATCGAATTGAATTTAAAATCATAAATTCGTATTCGATTCATATTCGATTTACTGGACTCGAATTCGAATCGAATCGAATTCGAATTCTTAATAATCGAATCGAATTCTTGGTAATCGAATCGAACTAAATCGAATTTCGAATTTTTCGAATTCGAATCGAATTCTGAACACCCCTACTCGGAATTCATTTCAACTAACAAACAGTCATAACTCGTGGTCAATCAAACTATGGAGGTGTTTGGAATTGATTATTCAAAACAGATTATGCGTTTTGGAAAAGTAGATGTGGAGCTGCTTATAGATTATTGCGTTTTGATAGCCTAAAAAACTGATTATCTGCGTTTTCAAAACGCAATCCAAACACTAAAAGCAGATTATCTGCGTTTTCAAAACGTAATAATCTAAAAATCAGATTCAAAACACAATCCCAAACACCCTCTATATCTATTAATATTTATAATTATTAAAAATATTTTTTTTGTAATATTTATAATTATTAAAAATATTTTTTTTGTAACATAATAATTTGATCTCCAATCCAGCTGGTTTGAGGTAGGGTGGGTTTTTCCTTAGGGGTTCTTACCCTGGGGGCAGGTCACATGTTTGATCCGTGCACACCACAAAAAAATTTCTCGTGACGGTTTGAGCTTAGGCAAGGAGGACATCGGTGTGTGGGTAGGGATTCAAACTTGAGACCCCTAGGTTAAACTTGTATAAGAATTTCCACTTAACTAAGCCTTTTAAAAAAAATAATAATAATATCATCTACAAAGTTGGACTTGTTTCGCTTATTTAAGCCAAGTATTAATACCTATAAATCTTCCAATATAGGTGTGAACGAAAATCTTCTAGATGGATCATGGATCACCCTTGGCTTTTTACTTCCGTGCAATTCCAAATAATTTCACTTTAGCCCCTGAAGTTTTAGTGGATTAACAATATAAGACGTTTACTTCAATATATTTTGTGTAGCATTAAGAGTGGAACATCATAGTTATTGTCACCAAGATAACTAGTGTTTCACCTTTCTAATACGTCCACATAGATTAAAACCTCATCGGTTTAGAAAGATAAAGTCTTATTCAACGCTTTATACCACTCGGCCAAAGGTTTTCCCACGTGAAGAACACCAAGATTGATAAATTAGAAAGAGCAGTTTTGACTATACCAAGCATGCATGAATTCAAATGAAATATGGAAGCTTCTATGTCAAGAAGTGAATCAAGTAGAATGTCTTAGGATTTCACATATATGGAAAGATCATTTCTGTCCGTTTGTCGATCATAACAATCTCTTTACAATCCTAAGCTTTGTTTATATAACTTTCCATGGATATATAAAAGACATGATAATGTATTTGATTTTCAAGTGATTGAAAGTTCTATTTAAACACACAACAAAATATGCTAAATGTCAACTGATGAGCATGTTTGGTGATTTGGTGTTGGTTTGGATTTAAAAGTTTGACTGGTTCACGTTTGATCGATGATCCAACATGCATCACTCTCTCTATTCATTCAATTGTTTGACTTGGAACATTTGCTATCTATATAATATATAAAATATAAACACATCATTTTGTATCACATATTTATATTTTTCTTATCATCTAAACAAATATAAATATATGTTTAATAATCTTATAGTTAACATATTTCTTTTTTGATAACAACAACTAACCATACCAATTATTATAATCGCAATAACATATTTTTTAAATTTGAAGGGTAACTCTACCAACCCATATTTTGAAAGGGCCCCAATGGTGCATAGCCACAAACATAAAGGATCTAGAACTCTCTCACCCTCTCACACATCTTTAAGCGTGTTTTCAGGCACCATCTATTCGCTCAACATCACCTATTGACTATTATCAATCTTTAACTTTTCCTCTTTTCAATTAGTATAATCCCATAATTCATCCACTAACAAATTATTAAGTATTAACCAAGTCCAAATGGCTTCTTACCCGAGGTATTATTACATTTTACAACTATCTATTTACTGTTAAAAACGTATAATATAGTCAAGTGGCTATTTGGTAAGCCTCCTAATGAGGCTCTGAACCATTCAACGCTGAATGATTCAGCATTCAACGCTGAATGATTTAGCATTCAGCGCGTTTGTTTCATCTTCTAAATGGAATGGTTAAGCCTGAACCATTAAGACTTGAGATGTTGCTTAACCATTAACCACTGAACTATGTTGAACCTTAATGAGACTCTCCTACCAATGTGAGACAAGAATAATAACCATTAAGAAGTCAAACTTAATGATTCAGTACTTAACAATTTAGACCTCTTAACTATTCAAACATATTAATGATTCAGCACTTAATAAACTAAACAACTTCATAATGTTATGTGATATTTAGAATAAAATACTGTAAAAGTTATTTACTTTAATATTTTTATAACAAACAAACATCACATTTGTTTAAGAGAGAGTCACAAGTAAGATAAATTCATACATATCATAAAAGGGTAAATTACATAAGGATAGTAGGTAGGCGGATAACAAGTTGCTCCGACACCCCTTTCTGGATAGAAAATCTCAATCTGCTAAAAACAAACCCCGCCCTTAGGAGTGGAAAAGTTGTTGTGCACTACTCGCTGAACCCGAGCCAAAAACCGCACCGCCTCCGATGCCAAGGAACCGAACGTGTCGAAGGCCAGGGGAACGAAAACATGCTGATTATCCTCACATTTGTTCAAATTACAAATGCCACAAGACCATGAGCTTATCTATTACCTATCGTATCTAATACTCTAAGGGGCTGTTTGGTTGATTAAGTGCTGAATCATTAAGAGGTCTGAATGGTTAAGCGCTGAATCATTAAGTTGGACCTCTTAATGGTTAGTATTCTTGTCCCATATTGGTAGGAAAGCCACATTAAGGTTCAGCCTAGTTCAGTGCTTAATGGTTCAATGCTTAATGGTTCAACAACATCTCAAATCTTAATGATTCAGACTTAACCATTCCATTCAAAAGCTGAAACAAACGCGCTGAATGCTGAATCATTCAGCGCTGAATGGTTCAGAGCCTCATTAAGAGGCTTACCAAACAACCCCTAAGTATGTAAATTGATGCCTCTCCATAAAAACATGAGAGTTCAGATGATGGCCATTTAGTTCACTAGCACCGTGTGGATAAGAGTTGTTACCCTAAAGGTCACAAGTTCAAATCTTACTTTAGCATAAAAATCTTCCTGCCAATAACATTGGTTGTCATTTGTCAACGAGTTCTCTAGCTAGATGCAAGTCACGAGGTTTCAGAAGCTAGTCGGTTTTTTCCTGCTTCTATACACTGGTGTAAATCTGAAACAAAAGAAGCTTATATTAGAATATTAAATTAAATGTAAAATATTATAAGAGTCAATGGTTTTTATTAGGTTGATTAGGAGAGCCAATGGTCTCTGCTAGGTTGACTAGGAGAGTCAATGGTCTTGATATGTTACCCATATTTCTCTCCCTGTATCTCGCCTACTCATCCCTATAAGAAGAGGGACACTGTACAAGGTTATTTGATCAATACAATCAATACCATTGACTTACATGGTATCAGAGCCAGCCTAGGCTCTATACTGTTTCCGCTGCACCACCAGAATATACAAACCCTAGCCGTCACCGCCTTAGAAAAACCCTAGACAGGGCGGCGAGCTGTCACCGCCGCCGTCGCCATGTTTGGCCGCTTTTCCCCCTTTTTCCGTTTGCTAGTTTCACTTTTCCATTCCGTTTTAAATATGTCTCAATTTTCGGTTCGAGGTTCTTGCCATTATTATCAAATCTATTTTCGGAACACCATAACATACCACAACCGCCGCCATAGTGACCGCTTACCTCCCATCTTATTGATTCTGCTTCTCCGTCATGCCATTCCTTGCCGCCCCGCTGCCGCCGCTTATTGGACTACGGTCCCCCGCCGCGCCGCTTGCTGGACTACGAACCGCCGCCGCGCCGCTACTTGCCGCCGCCTTGCCGCACTGGAGACCTCATATCAGATAATAGAATCATTAAAGTCGTGGATTTTCATTGAAGATTATGGATTTCAAGATTATGAGATTATGGCAAAAGTTTTGATCAATATTGAAGACCGTTTATAAATACTGTTTTTTTTTTCTATGTTTTGGTTTTCCCAGTCTGAGCTTCTGGTTTCCTTCCGCTTTGACTGCGGGAGAGTATTAGAATATTAAATTAAATGTAAAATATTATAAAAGTCAATGGTCTTTATTAGGTTGATTATGAGAGTCAATGGTCTTTGTTAGGTTGACTAGGAGAGTCAATGGTCTTCATATGTTACCCATATTTTTCTCCATGTATCTCGCCTATTCATCTCTATGAGAAGAGGGACATTGTACAAGGTTATTCGATCTATACAATCAATACCATTGACTTACAACTTATTCATGCCGTTTGCTTGATAACTGTTTGGTGCATGTGGAAGATCAGTAATGAGGTCTTTTTTTACAACAAAGATTTCTATGTACAACGGGTGTTGGGTGACATAAAAAGCCTCAATTATATGTGGATAAAGGCTCGTTCGAAACTTGGGTCACTGACAATATGGGAGCAGTGGAACAACTACTGTCGCAATCAGATTGTTTGCTGATGGTTTGTTGCTGTTTATTTTTTCTGTTTTTGGTGTATGTATTCTTCTTTTGGTGACCGTTTTGTATTTGATGTTTTGCTAGTTCCCCGTTAGTATTCTGATGAATAAAATTTTATTGGCCGTTCAAAAAAATAATAATTAAATAACTAAAATAACAATTCAAATATGCTATTATTCATATTTTTTAATTTAATTTTGAATTCACACCCTTTGACAAAGTAACACGCAATCCATTGAATCACACTATCGTTTCCTAGAAACTTCCCACCTCCATAACTCCATTACATAAACACATCATCCCATTTCCTTCTTCATATAATCAAACAACCGACCACCCACTTCACAATATTCACAATTCTTTCATCTGTGTATCACCAATAACCTTCCAATCTTTAACCATGGAACACAACAATAATCAGTCATCTTTCTGGCAGTTCAGCGATCAGCTTCGTGTCCAGACCAACAACCTTTCAACTCTCTCTTTAAACGACTCTATCTGGAGCACCTCTTACCCCTCCAAAAAAGATCGCCGGAATTTCGACATCCGTGTCGGCGGTGACGTCATCAACTCCGGCAACAGTTCCGGTACTAATTTTAATGGGTTTAACTTTGATTGGAAGGTTGGGCCCACTAACATGAACCAGACCCAGAACCAGAATCTTGATATTGGGATTAATGGTGGGTTTAATAAGGGGATTTATTTAAACTCTGGTTTTAATTTGGGTCCAAATAATAATAATAATATTAATATTAATAATAATAATGTTGGGTTTAAGAAAGATGGGAAGTTTGGGAAGAATGGTGAGGTTGAGCATATGGGAAAGCATGGGAAGAATAAGAAGAATAATAATAATAAGAGTAATGGTAATGAGAATGAGAAGGATAATGTGAAGAATAATGTTGATAAGAGGTTCAAGACTTTGCCACCATCTGAATCTTTGCCTAGAAATGAGTCTGTTGGTGGTTATATTTTTGTTTGTAATAATGATACCATGCAAGAGAATCTTCAAAGGCAGCTTTTTGGTATGTTTTTTCTTTGTTTTGTTCAATTTTGCTGTTTTTTTTTTTTTTTTTGTGTGTAGATAATATCATTTTGTAGAAAGTCTTTAGATGATGAAGGTGTATAGAAAGTTAACATCTTTATAGGTTAATGTTGATTTATGACCATAAATTAGAACAAGGACTGGATCTTGATGATCTAGACTCCTTCCACAAGGTCAAAGTTCAGTTTTTTATAGGAAGATTTTACAAATTGTTACACATTTTTTAATAAATATTATGTTTTTATCCTAAATTTTGTTAAATATCTTGGTTGATCACAAAAACTAGAGGGATTTGACTAAGCCAGTGCCTGTGTGCAGTTCTTTAAAGATTGATGATTTATGAATGCTATGTATTCTAATGGAAATTGTTTTATTGTGTTAGATTCAAGTGTGATATGTTATGAATTTGCCTAAGATTATTCTGAAACTGAATTTCAGGTTTACCGCCACGCTACCGAGACTCGGTTAGGCAGATCACACCTGGTCTGCCTCTTTTCCTTTACAACTACTCTAATCACCAGCTTCATGGTGTTTTTGAGGTATTCAAACTCAATCATTAAACTTCTAAAGCAAGTTTTTTGTACTTATTATTACTTTAGTTGGCAATTTGCTCTAACTTGCAACAATAAGTTTGAAAAAAGAAAAAGAAAGGAAAGATTAACATGAAATTTGGTTTCTATTATTTAGGCTGCAAGTTTTGGCGGAACAAACATTGACCCGTCTGCGTGGGAAGACAAAAAGAACCCTGGTGAGTCACGGTTCCCTGCGCAGGTGCGAGTTATTACTAGGAAATTAGCTGAGCCGTTAGAAGAAGACTCTTTCAGGCCAATTCTTCACCACTACGATGGCCCTAAATTTCGCCTTGAGCTCAACATCCCTGAGGTAAAATTATCTTTTCACCCCCTTTGGGTCTTACACGTTAGGGACAGTGGCGTATCCACTATCCAGGACGGATTTCCAAGGGGTTCCTTTCGTAGATTTCACTGATTTTCACTAAGTTTTCGAAATTTTCCACTAAATTTTTCAATTTTTTCCAAACTGAGGGGGTTCCCCTAAAAGTCCCTAGATCCGCCCCTGGTTAGGGACACATGACACTTGAGTTCCGAATCGCTTGAAAAACTAACAAACACGTGTGTTTTTTGTTGCAGGCGCTCTCGCTTTTGGACATATTTGAAGAGAACAAGAACTAAAGCACACATTCAAGGAATCAACATGTATTATAAAGTTAAGGAGTGGTTTTGGACAATGAGAGGTGTGTTTAATCATATATATGTAACTAATATACGTTAAAATATCGAGCTCGTATAAGCTAAGTCGTAAACGTTTGTACACGGGAGGTGTAACCATGAAGACGATGGTCCCTTTCGCTTGTTGGCTCGGTCGTATATATGCTAAAATACAAACTCAGTATGAATAATGAACTATAATACAACTTTTATTTATATGTTACATTTGATGTTTATATTTTGATGCAATTGAGAAGATAAAAAACAGAAGGTTCTTTGGTTGAGATATTGATTAGGTTGTAGTTGAATGGTTCAACCAACTAACATCACAATCTTGAAATGGACAAAGTGGTTGAGGTGGTGGTTGTTTGGTTTGGGACCATTCAATATTTGAATTTGCAAGCCACCAACTCAAGCCAAATCAACGTGTAGCCATGCTATTGTTATAGCTCCAAATATTGACACCTTTCCATGTTCTAGAACTAGAATTTATTTTAAATACACCAAAAGTCAGAATAATAAAGTTGGAATCAGTAACTATTTTGATCTAAATGCTTAACAGGTCTGGTTCGCGGGTTGGACCGCGAGTCTAACCCGACCTGAATCCGAAAATTTTACATGAACCCGAACCCGACCTGAATAACCTGAACCCGAGCTGAATATTCTCGGGTTGACCAGAACCTGACCTGTTTAACTTGATTTTTTTTTTATTTTTTCGCAAGCTAATGTATTAAAATTAAAATTTTACTAAAAAAACACAAACATATATAAGTGTGGAATAAAATACATAATCAATTTAATTTACAACATAAAATATATTGTAAATAAACAATATATAGTATAAACTAGTTGAAACCCCGCGCTTCGCGGCGGGTTTTGTGGTTTGCCACTGGTCTAGGCCGGATTTAGGAAGTTTAAGCCAGCTAGAGCTTAACAAAACGGCAAGAGTTTTAAATATCAAATCTGCTTGTATCTTATCAACCTTTTCAATGCATAATATTACCATCTCCATGTCAGTGATGAAGTCAAAGGAATACAGCTCAGTGCACTACTTTATTTCTACAATCATGAATAATAAACCTAGATCATCAAAGTATTAGATATTAAATAGTAGTCTATTACCACCTCCATCAAATTGAAGTCAAACTTCACACAGTTAACCAATTTTGACATTTCGTAAGACATAATTCATCGTCAATCGCAAAATTTCACCAGACGTTAATACCTAACGAAACATTGAGTGAATTAGAGTTCTAACCTGCATTAAAGAATCATCATTTCATTTGAGAAAACTTATATCTCTCTTCTTTTTGATAGTAAGAATGTAAACAACCTAAGCAAATATTGCTGTTAGTAACTTTTTATCCATCCAAATACTCAAAAACACGCACGATATCAATTTCAAAAGACACATAATGTCACTAACCTGTTACAAATAATCTATTCGAGGAAAATGATGATGGGAATATGAACAGACTTCCTGTAATGCCTCTTATATATGGTTTTTGTACTATTTCTTAAATCTGATAGTTTAAATTTACACTTTTGAAGTTTTGATTGATGTCATTTGGCTTTAAATGTTTAGATTAATTAACCTATCTAAAGCTAATGCTGTAAATGGCAAACAACTTCAATTACTCAAGACTTAGAACATGATTACAAAAGAAATTCAGAATAATTAACCGGCCTTGGTTCCTTACCACCGGGGCAACCTCGAGTAGCATACCTTCACCACCGCTGCATGCGTATATGAGACCTGTGGTGGCAGCGATGGTCTTGGTTGAGGGAAGAGATAAAGAGGTGTCAATAGTGGAGGACGTCATTAGAACCGTCGGTTCAGCAACTGTTAGCCGAAGTGGGTACCCGGTTTAGCCCCAAGCCCCCAACTCACCGCTAGAGAACCTGATGCAGGATACCTGCAGCGCAAAAATAGGTTCTGTTTTAGCCCAACTCACCACGCTATTAGATCCGATCTAGGATTGAAAACACCTATCGTTGATTTATTCCATCGGATTAGTGGCTGTCTTGCTCTCCGTCAGATTACCTGGCGTCGTACAGAATGTATGAGAGAGAGGGGAGGACAGAAAGTGAATGATGATGATAGAGAGAGAGGCGTGGCTGTAGATGCTTGGTAAATGGTTTAATAGATTGAACCAGATGTAAGATGTGATGATGATGATCTTTTGTGAGTCTGTGTGTGTGTGAGAGAGAGAGAGATAGAGAAAGAGAGAGAGAAAGAGAGAGGGAATAAAATAATAAAGGATTGTGAAGTATGGAACGTTGGATCAAAAACCAACGTTCGAGATGTATGGACTGTTCATAAGCCTCAACAGATTTTAATCATATATAGAATAGGTTAAACGGTCAACCCGTCAACCTGCTCGGGTTGACCCGAATCCAACCCGTTTAGCTAAGGTTCGTGTGTTCATCCCGAACCTGACCCGAACCCATTTAGACTAAACCCAAACCCGCTAATTTCGTGTTAGATTCGGGTCGTGTTTTCAGGTCGTGTCAGAAATTCTCAGCCCTACCGTTGACCACAAAACCATACCAACAATAAGTGGCTTGGTCCACTTACATTCTTTGATTTCAAAGTAGTGGTAGATTTTGACCCATTTATCATGCACATATTGTTTTCATTACAATTGTAAACCCGAAGTCGAAAATGAACCAAAAGAGTAGCTAGTGAGCCTTGAATGTTGTACTTTGTGTTCGTGTTCGCTTGTGTAAGTATATTAAGTATTTAAGTTCGTGTCAACAACTTAAAATTCTAATGTTAAATCTTTATATAGAATCTCACTCTTCAAGCATATTATACCGCAAAATTGGCTACACTAAGGTTAATGTACAAACGCGTTAGAAAGTCAACAAAAAGTCAAAGTAACGACCGCTATAAAAGTGCTTGTAAACACCAGCGGTTTCCACCCTCGTTCTGACCTTCGTACTTTTTTGTGAAGCAAATCATCGCTGGAGTTTGACATCCGGTTTGAGATCAGATCCCATAGAATCTTGAGTGCCACAACAATGGCGACGGAAAGACTTGCGCAAAGCATAACATGCTCGGCCTTGTCGAGTCTTTCTTCATCGCTTGTAATCTTCTCTATATCTTTTCTACAAACAAAATCACACCAGTTAGCAGTAATATGCCAAATTGTCAACAAATCTTTAAAATCAAAACAGGTTTGACTTTTGAGGTCAAATAGCTAAAAAATGTGCACATTGATGCCAACTCATGTCAAGAATGCATTTTTTTACTTCTTTAATACTACCAAAAGATGGGATTCAAGAAATCAAGCTTAAATTGAGGTTTTAGATGACCAACATTACCTTAATATGATGTTTTCTTTAACAACTGACTCCAAACGAAACGACACAGACGCCTTCCATGGCTCCAAGTCTGTAAATTTTTTCTCCTGAAATTGTTAACCATAGCACATAAAATAATTTTTTAGCGTTAAGTACCTACAGTTTCGTCATTTTTATTGGTTAATGAGCTGATTCGGGTTATATTTCTCTCCGACGGGTCAAATGGGTCAACTTAGAAAAATAAAATAGTTTGCAGGACTGCCCAACCTGTTTCAACCATGACTAAAAGTTAACCTGTTTTGACCCGTTGTCTAAGCGCCCCCAGAACCATTGATTTCACCACTATTAGTAGCACCCAACACAGCTCGGTTTTATTGGTTCCATATGGTTCTTCCATGGAACCAACCAAACCGACCCGTCTTGGGTCCAGTTCAGTTTATGGTTCATCAATTCTAGAAACAGTTTAGACTAAACAACTAACCATGGTCTCCTTCCACAGCCAGAAATCCTTAATCTCCAATCGCGTTTGCTGCACGAGCCTCGAATACTTCACAATCTCTTTCTCAAGCTGCGGAAACACATCCCCTTGAATCTTGTTCATCTCGTTAACATTATCTTCCAACGACGATAAACTATCTTCCAATAACCAAACCTTTTGCATCAGAATCTTCAAAACAACATCACCATGTATTCTACCATTCCCTTTCGGTACACTTTCCGGAACCTTCATCACAACCAATGGCTTCTTTGATGCATCATCAATCCCTTTGATCTTTCTATCAAACTCATCATCTTCCAACAACACAGTCTTATTTCGGTTCAATAACTCCCCCGAAGCCATCATCAAATCTTCCAACATTTTCTCAATTGCATCGACACCATACGCTTCAAACACGCTAAGCGTGCAGTAAAACTCCGACCCATAATGAGTAACCAACCTCAACTTTATGTACCTAGCCCATTTCGGTTCGGGCAACTTAAAATACTGCCTATGCTTCACATTTTCACCTACAAAACTCCCAAGTTCAAACCATGTCTCAGTTGGAAAAACCGAACTTCCTAACAACTCAAACTGTTTAAAATTCGACGAATGGTGTTCAAAATTCGCTATCGTTATTGCATCCACTAAAGTCTCGTCTGCGAGCTCAATGACTACAAACTTATCAGCAACCGAACACGGGTTCCTTAAATACATATCATGATCTTCACCCAAAATATTACTTGCACCTTTGGCCTCTTTATCATGTGACACAACTTTAGCACCTTTTGATGCAGCTGCATAGTTGTACTTGCTTCCATCCGGTTCAACCCGATGAGTAATGTTCACTAACCCGTTATATTCTATCCGGGCCCGACCCGTTTGCACCTCTTGTTTATTTTGTATATAAACATCTTCAACTTGTCTTTCACAAACAAATGTTGAGTAGCCTAAAACTTTCCATAACAATTCTTCTGCTAGAGTTGTTTCATCCAGGTCATGTTCATAAGTTGTTGTAACGTTTGTATCAACGGATACAAGGACGTTTTCGGTACGATTTAGAACATGATCTTTAAGGTATGTATATGAGCTTATATTAGTAATGTTGTTAGGGAAAACATCTACATTCCCTAAAACAATTAATAACATGATTATTTGATCAACATTTTATGATAATATTATTAGGAATCTCAAATGCATGAAAATAACAATGTGACATAATATGTAAAAATTGCATTTAAAAACAAATTAAAATATATAATATCTTATGGGAATATGGAATACCTTTGGTTAGGTGATTGGGTTGAAATGTAGAGAAAGAGATCATAAAAGGGAACCAAAATGTGATTATTAAAGGTAATGAGAGCTTTAATAAATTGTCTTTATCGTCTTTGTTGAAGAATAGTTTAAGGTGTTGGGCTGCAGATGGGTTATCAATGGTGGATTTCTTCATATTATATGAATGGATTTACGTAAGAGTGGACAGGACAGGACAGGACAGGACAGGAGAAGTTTACTATGTTTTTTGATGTTAAAGTTTTGTTTAACGAAGGACGCTTTTTGTGTATCAGCAAATTCGGAAGGGTGCTATGTGAAAATAGAGACGTGTTATTTATGAATGAGTAAATGACTATTTAGGTCCTTGTAGTTTTTATGGTTTTGTTACTTTTGTATAAAGTTTATTTATAAACCAAAAAAAAAAAAAATGTATATAAACAATAAAGGTTAAATGTCGGTTTGGGTCAAGTTTAGTCTACACAGTGTAATAAAAATGAGAAGGGTGAGAATAATACAAAAAACACAATAGATCACGAAATATGACACAATGGACCACAAAATATAACACAATGCTGAAGAAAAAAGAAACAATGAATCGCAAAAATGACACATCATCATCATCATCATCATACTCAGTTAATCCCACCTATAGCAAAGCTAAGGTAGGGTCTGAGGAGGGTAAGATGTAGACAGCCTTACCTCTACCCCTAAGGATAGAGAGGCTGCTTCCAGTGAGACCCCCGGCTCGATGTGGTTTGGTATCAAGCCTTGGACATAAGGCACAAAACACTTAGCAATCGGGACAAACCCGATCGGTGCATGTACCCCTTTGTCTTTTGGCTATCCACGCCACCACATGATGCATGATTAACCGTCCGTCGTTTTTAACGTTATTTTCACAAAATTAGTAAAATAACGTTAAAACTAGTGCAACTTTACTTTTGCCCCCCAAGGACCACACATATATACATTATATGCGCACACCGTAAGTGGGGCGTAAAGACACAATGATGAAAATAAGAACAGGACATGATGCTACGTAAAGACACAATGATATAACATAAATTCTAAATACTAAAAGCTAAAAATTCAAAAAAGCGAAAACCTAAAGACTAAGACCGTAGAAACGGTTCTAATGCCACTTGAATGAGTTCAATCGGAGTTCGTTTGATACCCTTCTTACGACTTCCTATTTTTCTTTTACTGTGTATTTAATCCTAACCCTTGGTTTACATGCCACGTTTCAAGTTTTGAACCGGGCCGAATCATCAAAACGAAATGTTAAGCGGACCCTCTGATATCAAACCGACCAAACTAGCTACGTTTTTACTTTTTAACACTACTAAAAGTGATATATGATGGTTAAACGACTACACATGCACACAGCACATAGTATAAGTTATAAAGACTATAAATATGATAATGTAACCATTTTGGTACTTATTTTCAAGGATATCCATGCAACCGGCATAAGCATCAGAAAGGATAATATTGTCATCAATGCGTTATTTAGCAAGCTTCATATTCTTATCTTTGTGTGCTTCATACTAGATGACTGGCGGAGATGGGACGCGGAGCTTGACAAAGAACTCATTGATGCCAATATTATCCATCACATGACCGGAGGTTATGTGCTAACCGGTTAAAATGACGAAGCTTGAAAAAAATAGTGATGGGAGCCGAGAATCACGAGACCCATTTTTTTTCCTATCTTAACTTTGGATAGTAACACGTACGTTATGAGTTCGCCTGAAAAGGTTGTGATACCAACACAAACTTATAGAGTCATCAAATATGCAACTATGATGACTTTACAACCACGACAATAGAGACTAAATAACCAAATAAAAAAAAAAAAAAGAAGAAGATGAAGAAGAAGAACGAACGAACGAACTTCATCAAATTAATCAAACCAAATAATAAATTGAACAAAAATAATAAGTCAAACTGATTCTTGTAACTCCACATGACCCCTATTTAAATATGGAGGTGAAAGCGTGAAACTAGATTACAAGATAATAAGATAACCCAATGAATAATTGCTATCCTAAATATTCAAACGAGAGATAATAATGGAATTACTAAGAAGTAACAAATCTATATCTATATATCTATATCTATATATCTATCTAAAAGAAAACGTATATGCTGACGTGGCGTGCAATGGAGGCCTCAACCTCTCCTTAAGAGTGTCACGTGGCATCATAATTGAAAGATTTTAGTGGTTTTGAACTATTTCCTTTTTTGATTAAAAAAAAGATAAACATAAAACCCTAAATTAAATTGAGTTATTTTAGGAAAAAAAGAATTTAAAAATAAATTTAAAATTTTCTCTCTCATGTTTCCTCCCATAATTTTTAAACGTTTATATCTTTTATATACGGGATTTTTTTAAAGAAAAAAATTACACCAAATTAACGAGCGTTTTATTATCTTTCCAACGAGTACCATAGTCCTAAATAAAAAACGGAGAAAAATCGACTATTTTTTGTGGGGTTTCGTTCATACAGGAAAAAAACACACAAAGTGTTCATGTTATTCATTAATCATGTTTTTTTCTTTTAAACCAGGTTCTTATCTACGATGTTGAAAATCAGCCCAATCGCCATGTTATCATTGGAATTTTACTAGGTATACTTCATCATGAGAAGTTAGGAGAAATAATCGCGCAACACTGCAACACATGGTGTCACCTTATAGCAAGGTTATTTTTTTATTTATTTAATTACAAGAGTAATAATTATTACTATTAGTATTAGTATTATTAGAATGGTTATATTTTTCAACCCCGGGACGCTCCCGAAAAGAATTGATAGTTGCTGACGTAGCGTTCAATGGTGGCCTCAACCATCTCTTGATTATGTCACGTGGCATAATGAGATGCAATGATTACAACTTTCAACTTAAGTGTTTGTTTAGTTAATTAGGTTAGGAATTATAAGACCCATTAGAATGTAAGAAATTAGATAGATGTGATGAGTTTTTTAATAGTTGCAGCTTACATAAGTGATTCTTTAGATGATTACTGATTAGGTTTTAGATTAGGGAATATGAGTTATTAATGATTAGAATACTATGAACATGCAATGATTGAGAGATTTTGTGGTTAGTTAACTTGAGCCATTTGCAATAGGTTATCACGTAAAATTAGATTTTTCAACCCCGGGACCCTCCCGGGGTAATCAGCTAGTATATATATATATTGCAAAGGGATTAATCCTACATGTCATACTCTTATGCAATCTCTCCTTTGAGAGATGCCACACAGGATGTGATGTGGCAAGTGTAAACCAATTAAAAAAAGGAATAAATATGATTTAACCTAATCTATTATAATATTTATCATAATCTATTAAATATCTAATCTACAAAATCTAAATATTAAAGCTTTACTATTTTTTCTCTCATGTTTCCTCTCATAACTTTTAAACGTTAATATCTTTTATATACGAGATTTTTTAAAGAAAAAAATTACACCAAATTAACGAGCGTTTTATTATCTTTCCAACGAGTACCATAGTGCTATATAAAAAACGGAGAAAAAAATAACAATTTTTTTGTAACCCGACAGGTATTGTGTCGGGTTTAGGATTAGTTTAAAAAAAAATTATGGGTTTGGGTCGGTTCTAGGAATAGGTGATACCCGACCCGATTACCCGAAACAACATACCCAAATATCCGAACTATATACCCGATCATATACCCATGAATTTTTTAACGCATCACATAACCCTTATGTTAGTTCTTTTTAAAATGATCGATTACAAACTTCCGAATTCATTTGTAATGGCACTAGATTTATACTCCGACAAAGAGATTCGTTTTTTTTTTATATTTGAATATGATAACTTATGGCAAAGATTTGTTTAAAATAATAATACTAATATATTTTATTATGTCATATTAGATATTTCAACCCGGGACGCTCCCGGGATAAAAACTAGTAACAAATAATAAAGATAAGTAGATAACAATAAAATAGCTAACAAACTTAAGAATAGCTATTAAAAGGATAATAATAATAATCGGCTAATATCCTAGACAAAAATAGAAGTGAACTTGTACAAACTAGGAACGATAAATGAGATTATTAGTTAAGTCATCTATTTTTTGGTTTTCCCTTATATTTTTCTATCAAGTATGGATAATATATAAGTTAATAAGGTTAAGTTACTAAAAAAATTAAGAAGGTGAGAAGACACTAAAAGTGACATGTATCCAAGAAAATAAACTAAGAAATGGTTTAAATATTTGGATCTAGAATTATTATTCTCACAAAATTTTACTCTTCAAATTATATAACTAACTTTTTCAGTAACTTGCTATTGGGGTTGTTGCCCCAATGGTAGAAGCAAAGCTTTTAGGAACACCTAAAGGGAGGTTATGGGTTCAAGTCCCACAAGGAGTAAAAATTTGCCGTTAAAAAAAAAAAGAAAACTTTTTCAGTAACTTAGTTAATAAGTTTCCCAAACTTTTTTTTTTTTTTTTTTTTTTTATATCATGTTTATTTTTATTGGGAGAGCCTAATGTAAAAAGGAGGTTAGCGTAAGAAGGATAACAAGGAATAAGAGACTAACACATATCCATAGCTAAAAGAGTATTATTGTCCTTAACGATCATTGTTGACTTTTTTCAAGTTTCATTCCCATTTTTAAAACGTCAATAACTTTTCATACGACATTACTTTTAAAAAAAATACAACATAAAATACAAGCTTTTATCTTCTTTCATTTGCATACCCTATTACCATAGTTTAAAAAAAAAATCGCTGGGTTGATAGCTTGCGTTTTGTTGAGGGTCCCTCATACCCTCCTGCTCCTCATTCCATTGAAAGTTGAAACCCACAAACAAATCCTTCTATTCATCGCGTTTGGATACCCGGAACTGAACATGTTTGCTCGTGCCCTGCTCTTCACTTTTTCCTCACTACTGGTATGTTATAATCAAATTATTTCCTACAAATTAGTTGTTTTGGTCAAAAATTACTCAATAGAAATAATTTTGTTTTCCAAATTAGTAAAAGTGAGGTAGAGTGCTAAATGTGTGAAATATGATAAAAACTTAGTGTTATTTCCAAGATGGCAGTTTATAATGACAAAGTAATGATAATATGACAACTATGCTCAGGATGGCAAATGTATGGTTTAGGATGGACAGTTATATCCCGAGGATGTAACTGTCTGACACTAGACTATAGTAACTGAATGTAAATGAAAAAAAGCAAGCCAACAACACTCGATGTACAAGGAAAACCCTTGATCACGTGATGATCGCCGGCACAAAACATCGGGAGGAGTCTAAGCCCCTGCCTTGCTTGTTAATATTAAAAATGATAAAAAGTGTTACAACTTTGGAAGTATGATGAACGAACTATGATTACAATGAATGTGTAGTGTTGTGTGTGAGTAGAGAGAATATCAAGTGTTTACTTAGCTAGTATCAAGTGTTTGATAATGTGTAAGTGTCCTATTTTCGTTCATCATGCCCCTATATATAGTTACACGAAAGTAAATGGAAGATCCCATGTAATCCGCTATCTTTAGTTAGGCTTCTTGAATGGTTCAGGTGACCGTTGAGACTGTTTCAACTGAAGTATCCGTTGATATAACAGTTTCCTTCTTTTTTCGCCTATCATTCATCACTTGTCGGTTACACTTTGACCCATTCTTCAAGCTTATACGCATACAGCTCCTGCATCTTTTATTCTCTTTGACTTGGCAAGACTTTATAGTCGTTGAAGAGGAGTTACAAGTATTGATTGTACCTGCAATAATGTTAGAATAAGGTAATTCGTTAGTCTATCTTCAGGATGCACATAGGTCAGAATGATGTTACATCCTGAAGTCTGCTCAGTCCTTCACTATCCTGAGGATGTCGCATAGAATAGTTGAGGTAAATCCATCCTGAGGATTTCACCACCAACATTAGTCGATTAGGTTTAGGTTTTAAAACCTCTAAGACAAATCTTGGATTGATCGTTGTTATGGTGGGTTATTTGTGTGATTATTGGGACAGATCTGGGTTGGGTATTAATCGAGTTAGTTTATAATTTTCCCGGTCAAATAATCAACCATTTGGTTACTTAGACCAGCTGGTTTCTGTCTTCGTTTAACAAAACGGTACGCAATCGTGTTTTGGGTCGTAACCTACTTTGTTAACATCCGTGACGATATTCGAAGCCACATTTTGAGTTTTTGATGCAACAACAAGCATGAAGCTACAACTGCAGAGCACGAGTGTGAGGAAGAAGGAAAATTTGACCAAAGCACTCACCATTGTTGATATTAAGATTGTTCGTATTGTGAAAAGCATGAGACTTTCTATGCTATGTTTATAGTGCTTAATTGTGATTTAGAAAAATAAAGTTGATATATGTAACGATTATAGTAACCCCATGACTTGTTTTATTGTTCCAGTTTGGATCCTTAATGACGGCGAGGTGGGATTTAGGTAGAGGAGAAATAGTTGTGGTGTTTCTTGTCACACCCTCAAATTTCCACTGCGAGGTTTATACCGCGAGGCACATGACATACCAGGATCCCATAGCCATAAGTCATATGAACGAACTCTAAATGCCCAAACCATTTAGTTCGTTTTCAAAACCCAAGTTTAGTTAAGCTGCGGAAGCGTAAACCAAATTTAAACCTTTGGAAACCATGCGCAAAACAACGCGCCCAAATTAAAACCATATGAAAGAAAATATAAAAACATAATATGTAATTTAGGTGTATGCCCAAGACCCCGAATGCAGTGAAGTGTGCAGTGCTTTCTAATCCTGGCACCGGAAGCTAACTACCTGCAAAAACATGTAAATCGTGGGTCAACAAACAATGTTGGTGAGTTCACTAAGTAAAGTAACTGAGTATGTAACTGCGCTGGTTTCCAAAACCACGTAAACAAGTAATTGAGTTGGTTCCAAGAACCGTGTAACCACTAGTTCGTCGCATGTCAAGGGTAGCTAGCCCATTCATGATAACTAACACCGAATATACCGAACTGCTATGTACGTGTAGCCACAAATGTGAGCCGCATGCCTGACATCATTGTCTATCCACAATGATAAAGTTCGTTAAGTTATAGTTCACGCCCGCGCTCCCCGAGCCGGTGTGAAGTTTGTAAGACCTAATAGCGCTATCAAGTAATAATCCGCTTGCCAATCCCGGCAACTCATTCGGTACGTGAGGAATTACAGATGATAGAGTTGGTTTAGTTCATTAAGGACACAGTTTGCGAACTAGCAAAGTAAACGACCCACACAAGGATCCATCAAATTAAACGACCCACACAAGGATCCATCAAGGTAAACGACCCACACAAGGATCCATCAAGGTAAACGACCCACACAAGGATCCATAACATCCCAACCAGGGATACGTAAGTAGTCCCAAACCGGACTAGAAAATGTTAAGTAAGTTGTCTCATACCTGAGACGCATGCTTTTGAGAAAAAGTAGTGAAACTCACCTTAGTATGCAAGCAACTAAATCCAAATTCCAAGTAGGGTGCACTACCGACTCCCTAGTACAAGTGTCACTAAGTAAGTATATGTGTAATACCATTACACCATATAACCCGTTTGTCCAAGACGTTTAAATGTTCAAAAGCGTGTAGGTGACACCTAGTGATTCTACATGCATAAGTAAATCCTACGGACCCGTTGGTGAATACGTTGGTTACAATTAGTTTTACATTCCATATGCGTCTCATACAAGTGCCCATTCAGTTACACATCAAATACATACCACCTAGGACTTCAATTAGTCACATAAACACATAATACACAATCTGTGTTTTTAGGACAGATTGTGCGTCACCAAAACTAATTTATTTAAAATACTTAATCAGTGAGTTAATCTCCCAAATTTTTACTGAATATTCTTTGGGATTCTTTTAACAACCCATATTTTTTTTTGTCTCAAAACCAAACACAAAAATAATGAAAATTCGTTCAACACAGCTATGTTCAGAAAACTTTCATAACAGGTCAGTTTAGTATAAAAATTCCCAAAAATTGTGTATTCATCCAAACAGGATGAATCCACTTGGAAAACTCAAATTATTCCAATTTTAATCTTCTGTAAAAATTTCATAACCTAACTCTTTATAAAACTCGAGTTATGACATTTTAAAGTCGACTCAGTTTGTTAACCCGAAATTCTGATATGACCTATTTTCAAAGAAAATTCCAAAAACGACTCAAACGACGTCCAAATCGCTTGATTTTACCCATTATGAAAATCTAAGACCAGTTGTGATATAACCATGCAAAGAAAATACCAAACTCATCATGTTAAAGTCGCGTTACAGCCCCTACAAGTTCATCTAATCATTCTGTCGAGATTTTAATTACGCATAAATCATTCTTTAAACGACTCCCGTGTGCATGAAATCAATCAACAATCATCAATAACCATTACCAAACATTCCTAAGACCTATTGTGATCAGATTCTATCATTATACATGCAAAGCTTATACTTTAGTGATCAAAACTTCAACAACTTGCGCAACAAGTAACCTATGATATCACTAATCGCCTATCATCATGTTTAATTTGTTTAATCTTCAAAAACCTCAAGTTTTAATAATTATCAAAAGCTTTCAGACCTGGAAAAACCTTGTTATATGGTTTTTATAACATAAAAATAAGATTAAAGCGTAAGGGATTAAGGATTATACCCCAAGCTCTTCGATACAATCAACCGAACGCCTTTGGAGCTTCCCAATCGATGTTCTTGAGCCTTAGCAGGTTGTTTGGGGTTAAAATTTCGTAAGTGAGGCAGTAAGGACGATTAGAGTTTGAGTTTAGGTGATACAAGAGGCTTAAGGTTGCTTAAATAGGTGTTTAAGGCGGTTTAGAGACGTCAGGTACCGGCGAGCGGGCGCTCGTTCCCTGTGAGCGGCCGCTCACGGGGCCTTGGCCCGCGTGGGTGGCCCGTTTCGTCACCCGACGTGTTTTCCTTCAACGTTTTCGCTATTTCGGACCGTAATAAGTGTAACCCCATGTGTTAAGACCCCAATCATCCTAATGGTCCACCTTTAACGATTCTTATTAACGTATTCGGTTTAAGTTCACATAATCACATATGGTTTGCACATAGTTTCACCGAGTATCACAGAAGCACATAATCGCAATCAATCCAAATCAGTTAACTCACAATTATTAAACTTCATTATTCACCAACGTCCGAGGTTCACTAATCATGTATACAGTTATTAACTCACAACAATGCAACGTGTGTCCTATCTAGCTAACCCTAGTTAAGTATAATGCAAGGAACGTAACTAGAGTTTAGTTAAAGTGAGAACCTGAATTTGCGGGGTATCACATTTCTCTCTCTAGAACGTCAAGCCATAGACGGTCGTAGCCAACAACAATGGCACGAGAAGAGGCCTTTTTCTCGGTTTCTCTCTCTAGATACACACTACCCCCTCCCCCCCCCAAACTTGTTTATCTCTCTAGAAAACACAACAAAACGTCTGGTAGTCAGCAGAAGGCAACGCAAACCGGTAGCAAAGACAACAATAAATCATCGTCAGCGATGTCACATAAAGCAAAGCTGATAGAGAACATAGAGAGCCAGACAGAGAAAGATAGAGAAAGGCATGATGTAAAGTGAATAGGAGAGGGAGAGAGAGAGAGAGAGAGAGAAATCCATAGCTTTTAGATATCATGTTTGTGTGAGCGTATGTGTCAAGTAAAAAGAGAGAAAAAAACTCATATGAAATGTCACCAACCTTTGTAAACAAGAGTATATAAATATAAAAAATGATACCCATTAAAAATTGTGTAAGACTATAAAAGCACTCACATTCCATCCACATGTGAGTGGGTTCTTCGTATTTTAAAAAATAGGTTTGCAGGGTTGTGAGTGGAGGATTGAGAAAATATTACCGTTCATCTGTATATTTGAAAAGCTGTTGTTTACCCATTAAAATTTGTAATAATTTTTTAAAGTGGTTGTGAGTGAATGAGAGAGAAAATGTAAAAATAAACGTATAAGTGAAAAAAAATGTAATAATATTTAATGCAATTTGATAAATGAAGATGTGGGATAGACCTACACTTTAACACATCCAAAATAACATACATGTACCTAACATGCACATATTCCAATTTCTCATACATATAACAAACTTTTAATACACACTTGCCAAGAGTTGCCAAGTGCAATGCACATAAACCATTCTTTGAATTCTTTCATCATATTTAAACATACCATAAAAAGGTACAAAATTAAAATTAAAAAAGAAAAGAAAAGCAAAAGGGCCGTTACTACACATCATCATCATCATTCATCCTTTGATGTTCAGGGTCAAGACAAAAGCCACACTCAACGGCTACTTTCTCGCTCTCTCACTAATCCAAACCATCAACACTTTCCTTTAATCATAACACAAACAATCCCATCAAAGATTTGAACCCTATAACCAAATCACATACATTTCTTCTTTTGTTCTTTGTTTCATCATTAAATGCCCTCTTTATTCATTAAAGATCCATCCATAGGCTCTTCCAATCAGGTAAGAATATACCCATTTCAACAATTAAAGATCTTTAACAATAAAGATTGTTACTTGTGTATCAAGATTCAAGATTTATAGATGGATTGTGTTTTGGAGCTTATTGACCAAAATGCCCTTTGAATTTAGGCTATTTGGTTATTTGGGCATTAGGGTTTTGTTCTTTTTACTGTATTTCTGTTTATTAACAAAGTAATTTTAAGGTTTGTTGTTTTGGTTTATCTTTAATTTGATTGAGATGTGTGAAATAATATTATTGTAAGTAAAGAAGAGAGTGAAGAGGAAGGATATAATTACATAGGTGTTGGGAAGTTTGACTTTTTGTGGGTCAAATTGGAACAATGTCAGCTGTTGATGTTTGTTTGAGTCCGATTCGCATAGAGTCCGGTTTGGTTCGACATTTGAACGAATCGCTCGTTGTATATCTGACCGTTGCTGGGTCAGTGATTCCCATGTGTATTTTGGAGTCCGATTCGGTTGCATCGGTTAAGCTAAGGATTCAGACATGTAAAGGGTTTCTAGTGAAGAAACAGAAGTTGGTTTATGAAGGGAAAGAGTTGTCAAGAAACAATAGTCTTGTTAAAGACTATGGTGTTTTAAGTGGAGATGTTATTCATCTGATTCTTAGGGTTTCTAATCTGCTTATGATCACGGTTGAAACCGCTTTTAAGGAAGAGTTTAAGTTCCAAGTTGACAGGTTTAGAAACGTGCGGTATTTGAAGCAAAAGATAGCGCAGGAAGCAAAAGGGGATGTTTTTATTAATGTTGAGGATCAAGAAATTTTGTGTAATGGTGAGAAGCTTGATGATCAAAGACTCATTGATGATATATGTAAAAACGGCGATGCCATTGTTCATTTAACTGTTCGAAAGCCTGCACAAAGCGAGAAGGAGAAGAATCGTAAGAAGTTACCGAATCTTGGTTACTCGTTGCAACCTGTTATTATCAACCCTAAATTGAAAATTCCGTCGGCCGTATGGGGTATGCTAAATTCGGTGTCTGAAGGATTGAAAATGGGGAAAAAACCGATTAGAGCGTCTGAAGGCACTGGGGGAGCGTATTTTATGCAGCACGCGTTAGGTAACAAAATTGTTGCTGTTTTCAAACCCATAGATGAAGAACCGTTGGCGGTTAATAACCCTCAAGGGCTACCACCGTCGACAGACGGTGAAGGACTAAAGAGAGGAACTAAAGTAGGTGAAGGTGCATTGAGGGAGGTTACAGCCTACATCTTAGACCATCCGTTGACTGGACCTCGGTCATTAAAGAGTGAAACGGAGAAAGGTTTTGCTGGCGTACCACCAACCATTATGGTTAAGTGTTTGAGCCCAGAGTTTAATCATCCACAAGGGTATGTTGGCGGGCCAGAGAACGTCAAAGTTGGATCGTTACAGATGTTTGTGAATAACTGTGGAAGTTGTGAGGATATGGGTCCAAGGGATTTTCCGGTTGAAGAGGTTCATAAGATCACGGTTTTCGATATAAGAACCGCCAACGCTGATAGGCATGCAGGGAATATCTTGATGAACCGAGAAGGGGATCGTATTGTGTTGACCCCTATTGATCATGGATACTGCTTGCCCGAGAATGTAAGAACTCACAACTCTGTTTTTTCGCTTTGCCTAGTTACGATAACAATATAACCGACATTTCTTGATTTCTTTATAGTTTAAAGATTGCACATTTGACTGGTTATATTGGCCACAAGCACGTGAACCATACTCGAAACAAACTCTCGACTACATAAAATCATTGGACGCAGCGCAAGACATAGCACTCTTGAGCTCATACGGGTGGGACCTTTCACTGGAATGCGCACGCACATTCCGCATTTCCACAATGCTTTTGAAAAAAGGCGCAGCGAAAGGGCTCTCACCCTTCTCCATAGGTCAAATCATGTGCAGAGTAAAGGTAAACCAAGAATCCATGATCGAGACGATGGTTCAGAAAGCCCATGATTCCATGCTCACAGGAATGAGCGAGGCTGCGTTTCTCGACATTCTGTCTGAAATCATAGATTCTGAACTCGAGAATATACGTGTTTGAGGCTGGCTCGTATAGGTATACGCGTCGTGTATGTATGTAATTGTTCCGGTTTGGATTGAAAAGTTTGTTAATTTGTGGCTTATGGTTTTCTTCTGCAGAATAAAACTATGATCAGCAATGGTTTTGTTTTTAGGTCTCCTTGCTGAATTTGGCTTTGTAATATAATATCCAATAAATATATTATGTAAATTCAATACAAATAACATTAAACTGCTTGTTAATTGACTTCAAATTACATAATCACAAACATATCTCAAAACAATCCATGATCATATATCATAGGGTTGTTTTCCAGTGAACTTAACTTCAATCGGACTAACATTCTTTCCTATCGACCGCATGTTTTGACCCACCCCTTGTCGTCCAGCGTTAACTTTTTCCGGGTACACCCCATCTTTGGGATGCAAATACTGAACCTCCCCGTTTGGAAACACGCGGTAAAACTGGTACTTAATCTTGTATTTTGACCTCAGTCTTGTCCCCAAAGCCAAGCACTGCTCTTTCCTTGCAAGTTTCAACAAATTCGGGCCTTCTCGCATGATGGCAGCACCGCCAGTTGGCATTTCGAAGATTTGTTCTTTGGGTGATTCCCATGTGATGACATAGAACTCCTCCACCTGCGCTTTTCTGAGCAGGCCACCGGTGCTTCCTGCGAAGATAGGAGAGGGGGTGTTGGGGTCTAGTTCAGGTGGGGTGAATCCAACTGGAGCAGCAGCAACAGCAGCTTCTTTGGTTGGGGCCTCTTCTGCGGCTGCAGCCTTGATGGTGGCGAATCGTGTGGCCGGTTTGAGTTGTTTGATGGTGGTAAAGGAGGTGAGTGATGAGGATTGTTTCCATTGATTGGTGATTGTTGGTGGTGTGAAGAGGGAAGCTTGAGTAGCCATTGCCATTAAAAGATTGGAATCAAGATTCAAGATTGTGTGAAGTGTGGTGTGGAGTGATGGTTATTGTTATTAGAGGGAGGGTTTGAAGGTTGTTGGGATAAGGTGGGGTTAGTTAGTGTTGTTAGATAAGAAGATTTTGTTGTAGCCAATGAGAATGTAGTATTTGATCCACCCTCATCTATTGCCAGGTGTGTGGAGCATATACAAGTTTTTGACTTGTTAGTGTTCATGTTGACAGTTGAATCCTATTGGAATGGAAGTAAGGCAAATTTATATGAAAGTTGATTAAACTAATGTGGTTAATGGTCAAATGCAAAGATAAATCACAAATCTAGTTATTTAATTATTTTAACATGGATGGTATTATAGTAAGACTATGGGGTATGGGGAGCAGCATTGGGGCAGCAAGTTGTAGCCAGGTGCGGCAACACCGCCCCATTGGTCCATCATCAACGGCAACCTATTGTCGTTCATGCTAGGCCTCTTGATTGGTTTTTTTTTAAGGGAGGGAGGTCTATCACTCCACACCCTTGAACCATCACGGGATGATGTTCCTACCTCTTGATGATGTGACATCTAAGGTGGAGGACCATCATAGATGATGGGCCTCCTCCACACCTACCGGCCTAATAAGACTTCAATTTAATCATTTTTTATCTGAAAAAAATATTACATGAATGTAGACAATCTACCCTTAGTTTGTTTTGTAATTTTTTTTTTACCGACTTGAATTGTCATAAAATGTGTTATAGTTCTTGAGAAGTTGATCGGTAAAAAAGAAATTACAAAACGAATTATCAGCGTAAACTTTTTCAACACTCTATTATACCGACATGTAAAATAGCAATGAAATCTTAAGCTTTTTATGTATCATGACGAGATAAATCAGAAAACATGACCAGTAAGACAAGGCGAAATGCGAGCGAAAGAAAGAAAACAAGCCTCAAATACATTGTTAAATAATAAATAAATATGTAATATGGCTCTTTAATAGGTACAAACACAAGATGTCAAATGTCATGTACAAGAAGAAATTGCAGCACTATATGTAAAAAGTAAAAGGGTGTAACCCTGGACACTTAAATATTTGAAAAAGAATATGACTATCTATTAAATGATTATTGTTTTAACTTATGGTAATTACCCTACCTAACCTCAGCTACTTAGAAGATTTGACTTTTGACTTTGAATTTGAGTTTGACTTTTGTAAAATTCCACAACAGCCCTGTGGCGCACCGGCTTATTTGCTCAGGTAGCCGTATGGGTTCTTGCTGGCCCAGTTCCACTGGTCTCGGCACATCTCCTCTATTCCATTCTCCGCTCTGTACCCATTATCAAATCGCGTATATAAGCTAATGCATAATAACAAGTAAACTTTATAAACATAGATGAAAATTAAAACGGGATCGAAAGTGACAGGAAGTTCATTTTAAAGGCTTACATATCTTAATGGTATGTTCTTGAATATATGCAGTTCATTGATTAATGTTAATGATATACTCATATAGATCAGAAAAAAGAATGAAGATTGATGGTTAACCAATCCAAACCAGCCCATTTTGACCCATATCCATATTTGCATGTTTCAGCCTGTTATCCAACCGACCATTTAGCCACCTATATTGATAATTTTTTTATAACTTTGGCAACACTAGTAAAGAAAACTTACTTCCAGTTTAACTCACGCTCTGCTTTGGCTGTTGAAGCATATACGGCCTCAGCATCACCAGGCCGTCTTCCAGCTATTACTAGAGGAATTTCCTACAATAACAAAATTCAAGGGGTGTAATACTTGTATAACTCAGCAATTATACAAAGGTGTTTAATTTAGGAAAATATGTCTTTTAACTAAAATATCGACATTTTTTTGTACTGAAAGATTAATTTGTTTTCATCATTTTTATAATAAAATGAACACACTGATTCTATTTGATCGACAGAACTCGACGTTGAAATGAAAAATGCAACGCCTTTGAGTTTTTCATTTTAGTAATTAATTAATTTCTTTAATGAACTCTTAAAGAAAAAGAAGAAAAAAAAGACTGTAAATGACTACCTTTCCGGAGACTTTTTCAAATGCTGCCACCAACTCCAAAACAGATGTTCCTTTACCGGTTCCCAAGTTGTAAGCCTCGCAACCTAAATATATCACATTTGCATTATAAACCAGTAAAATATAACAAAATCCTACCAATTCAGTAACCAAAGTTAGTCCAACTATAATAAAAGAAAAAACATATACAAAACTCGAGGGGATAGATGCTATCCGTTTATATCATGTTTCTCCATTTTCAGTAAAGAGTCTCATCTACATTTCAACACATTAAAATTATAACTTCATTCCCCTAATATCATATAAACTGAAAATGTTAAAAGGTGTCTTTGAGAATTTCAAATAAAAAGTAAATAAACAAAGGGCAATCTGTCGAGAATATCATTTGAAACTGTTTCTTACAGATCATCATCATCATCATCATCATACTCAGTTAATCCCACCAATAGCAAAGCTAAGGTAGGGTCTGAGAAGGGTAAGATGTAGACAGCCTTACCTCTACCCTGTGGGAATAGAGAGGCTGCTTCCAGTGAGACCTTGTCCCTGAAACTGTTTCTTACAGATGCATACACTATAAGCCTATAAAAAATCTGTGTTCAATTTGTAATTGTTTCTACTTACTAGTAAGTGCAATTACAAATCAGAAATATGGAACAATTAAACACGAAAACGAAGACACAAACCTATTTCAGGATCCGAGAGTTTTCTCAAAGCAGCTATATGTCCATTAGCTAAATCTGAAACATGGATGTAATCACGCACCTGAAAATTTCAAAACAAACCTTAGTCAACAACAATAACAATGAACTTATTACATTAATTTCCACAATGAGTGAAAAAAAATAGAATATTGAAAGTAAAACATACCCCTGTTCCATCTTTGGTTGAGTAATCGGTTCCAAATACTTTTAGTGCAGGTAGCCTGCCAACAGCTACTTGCTGAATAAAAGGCATAAGATTGTTTGGGCACCCCAAAGGATCTTCACCAATACATCCACTAGGATGTGCCCCCACTGGATTGAAATACCGTAACATTATCATTTTCCATCCAGAATCCGAAGCATAAATATCACGAAAAATGTCCTCAACCATGAGCTGGATAAATTACAATTAAAATGATTAGGTAAGTACTTACTAAAAATATGCAAGTGATTATATAGCATCATGTATAGAATTATACACTATTATAATGAATAGCGAGAATAATACAATCAGTTTACTAAAAGGGGCTATAGAATATAGTGGTTGTAACTTTGAAATGTATTTGTTGTTTGAAGATGAAATAATCACATAGGTGTTTTGGAAAATTCTGGTTATCAAGGGATTTTATTTGTAAATTTATTATCTTCAAACAATCAACCACTTCGTCAAAAAAAAAAAAAAAAAAAATGTAAACGGGCTACAGCATTTACACTTGGAAATTGATGATATAGACATTACAGCATTTACATTCAAAATTTCTAATATATTCATTAAAACCATCACGTTTTACAAGTGGCTGGCTCGTAAACGGGCTACAAGTTGCGCCGCTACCCCAAAATGAACTAGATTTTATGATTCTTTTAATAGCGTTAAAAAGTCCACACCCAAAATGATACTCATATTTTTAATTTTCAAACCAGTTCATTTCAAGAATAATAGCAATCTGAAACGTTTGGTACCTTGGTTCGTCCATACGGGCTGGCTGCAGACAAGGGAAAATCTTCTGTGCATGGCAACACCTTTGGCCAACCATAAACAGTAGCTGACGATGAAAACACGATCTGAAATGTTTAAAAACGCCAAGAAAAAACATGTCACATTAACAGATCATATATTAATAATATGTACAAAATCGAACAAATATTATGCCTTTTTGCATCCATGAGCTGCCATAACTTCCAACAGCGCTAAAGTGCCAACAACATTGTTATCATAATACTTCAATGGCTTCTGCACACTTTCACCAACAGCCTTCAATCCAGCAAAATGCATGACAGCATCAAACCTGCATAACAATCAAAATTCCCACTTGTTTATAACCGTTATAATTATCATATTGCCAAAACAAGGACACCAATAATATTAGCAATGAGCGAATAAATTTACTTTGTCGAGGCAAAAAGCTTTTCTAATTCAAATTTGTCCCTGATGTCAATCTGCAGCAAATCAAAATAAACAAAAAACACAGGCGTCAACTCATAATTACATAGATGAATGCAATAAATGAACTCGTTATGTAAAATTAACCATTGTTCTTCTGGGAATGCAGAAAAGAACACTAGCGATGATTTTCGACAAGATATGTCAAGCTCACAATTTATTAAAAATCATAAAACTTTTTCCCTTTTGAGACAAAAAAGGTTAGTTGAAACAGTTAATCACTCTAAGATGATAAATAGATAAATATTATTAAAAAAAATAAAAAATATATATATAATTAAAAAAGGGGTGGCGGAGCAGCTTGTTGTCCGTCTGTTTTTTTTTTTTTTTTTTTTTTTTTTTTTGGAACTTGACTTTCATTAAAAACACAAACGGGGGCGCGCCCTCAAAGCAAGGACCGCCAACCCGCAAATTATAAACAGTACATAGGATACTTACACCATTCCTCCCAAAGGAGATTTTGAAACTTAGACCTATGCTTTAACCATAAAAACGAAACCGACTTAACATTACCAATCACAGTAGAAACTTTGGCTTCAGAATTGTTAAATATACGATCGTTATTTAATGAATAGTACGTTTGTTAATAAAAAAATCCTCATATTTTTGTGTGACATGCCTTTAACAAAACTAGAAATCCTACTAACCCAAAAGCATAAAATCAATCAAATTTCCACATCAATTGACATGATAATGAAGGCATATAATTAAGCTTAAAATAAAAAAAATACTAAAACAAGAAACCCAAATTTAAATAAATCAAATAAGCATTAAAATCAATAAAAAAACTGTCTAATTAAGAATTGAAAACAAAATTCAACAACTTTAACTAATGAAGCCCCCAATTTCACAAAATTAAAAATTAATCCCAATTACTTAAAACCAAAACAAATTTTAAATAACAAGATTAATCCCAATTCTTTAAAAACTAAACAGATTTTCAATAATAATAATAATAATAAAGTAAAGAAGAGAAACCTTATGAAAAACAAGATTAGCAGCATGACGACCAGCAAGTTGTTGAACTCGATTGATAGCAACAAGAGAAGAATTATCAAGATTATCAATAACAACCGTCTTGTAACCGGTTAACAGCAGTTGCAGGACGGTGTGGCTGCCAATGTAACCGGCACCACCGGTGACCAAAACACAATGTGGTGGTGTCATTGTAATAATAATAATAATAATTGAATGAAATGGGTATTATTATTATATAAAAAAAAATGTTGATGAATGAATGTATGTAGGGGTTTATGTAAATGGGTAATGTATGTATTTACAGAGGGAGGCTATAACTTATAAGAAGAGGGAGGGGTGGGTTGATCTGTGAAGAAGGGAAGGGAAGGGAAGGGAAGAGGGAATAATAATGTTGTGACAGATGGAAGGATTGAATGGGACAATGGAACATTATTATTATTATTTATACATGTCCATATCATGTGATGACAGATCGGAAGAATGAGGTAAAATTAAAAAAATTATTATAAAAAAAAGGTAGGGAAGTTTTGGCAAACAAGAAATTTGGGGGGTTTCAACTCTAGGAAAGTGTCGGTTTGTTTCAAGTTGAAATCTTTGGGCGCCATTGATGGTGGAAAATAGTGAGTGGAATTAATATTAATATAGGTTTATATAAATAGATGATTTGTTTTATTTGAAATATATAAAATAATTATATTTTGATTATTTGTTTTGGGGTTTATAAAATAGGGTTAGGTTATTGTAGACCATAGTTACAGGATTCGCTAATCTACCTGCGTACCGCGAATCCAATCGTGCGTACCGGAATCGGGTACATTCGCGTACCGTTCGCATAGGATTCACGATCCGATTCGTAAAATTGAGCGTACCCGATTGTGTAGAATTTCGAACCCAATATCACAGATTCGCGTACCGGATTTTTGAATTCGCTGTCTAGATTCAATGCGATTCGCGAATCGGAATTAAATGCTTCGAAATCTGCAGCAATTATGGTGACTATTCGCTTACCATAGCTAGATGAAGAGTATATTGTTTCCTTATAATTATGAACTTGGTTAGTTTGTTTTATGTTTTTGAACTTATAATTATGAACTTTGTTTTGGATTATGATTATGAAATGTTTATTGGAGTTATTTGAAAAAAAATATATATTGTATAATGTTTAGATACGATATGGCGTACCAACTTATAGGGTACACCGTACCGCGTACCGAATTGGCGAACCGAATGAACCTACCCCCCTCGTACTGAATTTTAGAAATGCGCGAACCGCGTACCCATTTCGTACCACGAACCGGAGCGTACCGCGATTCATGTGACTATGTTGTAGACAGTGTAACAAACTGAGAAGGGTGAGAAGGATACAAAAAACACAATAAATCACAAAATATGACACAATAATAAAATATGATCGTATGGTTCATTTAGACGGTTTCAATGCTGCTTAAATAAGTTCAATCGGAGTTCGTTTGATACCATTCCTACGACTTCCTACTTTTTTTTTTCACTCTATTTGATCCTAACTCTTTAAAATAAGAGTCAAGTTGTGTAGAACTTTATAGTGTAGTTTTTGTAAATTACATATTGTTAACTTAGTTGGACCACTTGGAGGGCGAGAAATGGTCTCAAGTTTCAAAGTAAGAAGGCCAGGATGGATGACATCATTGGGGAAGTTAAAGCGACGGGATTCCTTTGGGCGAAAAGTAGAGCTAAGTTATCATCCTTGTCTTGAGGCGATTGGTGTAAATTTGGAGATGAAGATGATGAATTAGAATGGATATGGTAATGAAATTGACCATCTAAATATTATAAGCTTCATTAACAATACAATTCGAATTTTGAAGTTAATGATAGTAATGCTTTCATTTTGTTGAATTTCGGGTTCCAATTCAAATTTGGAAGTAATAAATTGAATCTGATTTGAGTTTAATGATAGTAATACTTTTAATTTGTTTAGTTCTTCCCAGCTTCTAAGTGACTTTGCACGACCACCATGGTTGGCGGCATCAGATTATGTTGATTCGTTTGTATCGGTTAGGGTTGACATAGCTTACAGCATATGGTGCAACCAAGTGATCTAGGAGAGCATTACAATGCTCAAAATATATAGAAGTCAATATGTGACATTCGGTTTATATTGATAATCATAATGAATTGTATTAAGTTGAATTGGTGTTGAAAGATAAAAGATGCAAAACAATTTGTGAATATTAGTCTATGCAAAACATATAGAAGTCAAGTGAAAAAGTGACTGTTGCATTACTACATATAGACAACGGAACTTTCACTAACTTTTATGTCAAAAGTATCTAACGGCTTTACTATCCTAAAATTATTTTTATTTAATTATTTATCTCCTATAAATACATGCAAATTAGTATATATATTAGTATATATATTAAGTAGTATCCGTCGGCGCAATAGTGTCTTTTTTTGTCTCTTTCTATTTGTCTTTTGTAACCTCACGATTCCTTCTAGTTCAACCCATTTTTCATCATCAATAGGGCTGCAAACGAACTGAACTTTCAGCGAACAGTTCATGAACCGTTCGGCGGGAAGTTCGTTCGTGTTCGTTCGTTTAATAAATGAATGAACACGAACAAAAAATTCCGTTCGTTTAGTTAAACGAACGAACATGAACAAAGGTCGCGTTCGTTCGTTTATGTTCGTGAACGTTCGGTAACGTGTTCGTTTATGTTCGTTTGTGTTCAATAGTTTAGTAAGGTTTTTAATTTTTATACATTTTTATATTCTTTTATTTTTATTTATCTTAATATACGTGAATTCGATGTTATTCAAAAGTTAATATATGTCCGTTTATGTTTGGTTCTGTTCACGAACACTTCTTTGTGTTCGTTAATGTATGTTTATGTTCGTGTGCATTCATGAATAAAATTAACAAACGAACACAAACGAACACAAACATGAGTGTTTTTTTAACAAACGAACACGAACTAGAAAATCCCGTTCGGTAAGTGTTCATGAACTGTTCGTGAACACATAATTTTCTTAACAAACGAACACGAACAAGGCCTTGTTCGTGTTCGTTCGGTTCGTTTGCAGCCCTAATCATCAAACATCCACACACCCCTAGGCAACAACTCAATCCCTTCTTCAGTCCCATTAAGTATTAACTTGTCACTATTTTAAAACCATGCAATGAAAAGTAAGCAAAGATAACGATCACTTTGTTACCTGCTAATAGGCATGTAAATGAACCGAACGTTCATGAACTGTTCGTATGGAAGTTCGTTAACAAACACAATTTTTGTTCATTTAATTAACGAACGAACATGAACACACGTTGTGTTCCTTCATTTATGTTCTTGAACGTTCGTTTATGTTAGTTCATTTATGTTCGTTGGTTAATTTTTGTTCGTTTATGTTCGTTTAATTAAACTTAAATTAACATTAAATTGACTCAACAAATATATAATTACTTAGCTAAAACGATTTTACACTAACTAGCTTAATTAAATTACGAAATAAACCAAGTTACATCTGGATAATGGGTAAGCGAGCAACAAGCTGCGCCGCTATCCCCTTTTGAATCGCAAAGCCTATTCTACTAAATACAAACCCTTGGTTCCTCGGGCTTTGCGAATCACTGTGGACCACCTGCACCCGCTCCAAAAAGCGAATTGCCTCAGGGGCTAAGGATCCAAAAGTATCGAAGGCAAACGGAATGAACACATGTTGATTCTCTAGACATGCTGCCTCGTGCTTAGCAACCTTCCTAGCTTCCGCCTTCAAAACCGTCTGTCCCGGAACGAATCCACTATCTCTCAGCCCCACCAGTGGGGACACCCCAGTGAGGTCAACACACGCGTGCTTACCCCCCGCCCAGCCAAACACAAGGACGTCCGCAGGACGCAGGGTAGATCTTCCCTCTCGTGGGTCAGTCAGAAAATTAATAGGGGCTTCTTTCTTGGCTGAGATCCCGGCGCGCCTAAGCACATCCCATAAAACATCTCTAACCCAGTCATGACGATACTTGAACCCCGGCAATTCCTTACAGTGAAGGGCATGCTCGCCAAATCTATCCAAACAGGCTTTTTTACAAATGGGGCAAGAGTCGTCTGGCGGAAAAAGGGGAATCATGAGTCGGTATTTAAGGATGGCTCTATATTCAACTGCTGACATCCGTCGCCCAAGACCTTCAATGGGCGCAACAGTCAAAAAATCTTGGGCATGAGCCCCCTTGAGACAAGCCAAAACTGCCTTTTGACGCGGGGTCATATCGAACCGCTCCTCCATATCCTGTGCGTGTTTACCATAAAGAGCACTCGCCAAAGTTTGTTGAGGTTTCTTGGGGGCGGTCTCCTTATCAGTAAAATCGCCTAGATCAAGGTCTGGGAGAGTTGTTCCAATATTACCAAGCGTAAGGGAGTAGTCAGGATCCACCCCCATAACACCAGCGCTTTGCAAGATGTGGTCATGCAGTTTCCACGATTGGGCCCTGGACGCTACAAAAGCATATGCGGAGACGTCCTCCGCCGATATAAGCCCTAAGCCCCCGCAACGCATAGGGAAAGAAGCCAACCTCCACTGGAGGTCCCCAAAATGCGGTCTTCCGCTGACAACAATGTCTTCAACAGCCCCTCGCAGACCTGCATCAAAGATAGACACAGCCTCTTTGACATGTTCGGGTTGACAAGTCCGGAGCCCAAACACTAACTTAAATTTATTTTTATTTTATATTTACTTTTGTTCTGTATCTTAATTCATATGTTCTAAAAACTTAACCTTAACCATAACATTCTAACCATATCAATTATCATACGCTATCCACACTTCACAGCCCCACCTCCCTTCTTCTCCTCGCTCCACAACCCTACCTTCTTCTACTTCCGACCGGCCACCTCCATAGCCCCGCCTCCAGCCTCCACGACCCCGTCCCCACTCTCCAGCCTCCACAACGTCGTCGTCTCCCTCATCTCCGTCTCCACAGACCATAGCGCCACTCTCCAGCCTTCCGACCGGCCACATGCATTGTGATGTATTAGACTTGGTTGAATTGTGATGAATCGTTATTAACTTGTTTTTGTTTGTGTTCGTTTATGTTCATTTTTATTGATTAGTTGTGTGTTCGTTTATGTTCATGAACTGTTCATTTAGGTTTTAAATGAACGAACATAAACGAACACGACAAATTTCTTAATGAATGAACACGAACACAAAAATGTGTTCGATTATGTGTTCGTATTCATTCGGTTCATTTACATACCTACCTGCTAATAGAAATTTTGAATTTTATTTGCTTGTTTACCTAATATTTCTTTATTTATATATTTCTCACTACCTATTTATTTCACAATTTAAAATTAAAATAAGATAACTAATAGTGTGTTAATGGGTAAGGGTTATTTGCTTAAAGTATTAACACATTACTTTAACCACCCTGTGGTATTTATAAAGTATATCATTAACTTTATTTTCACAAAAGTTTGAAATTAAAGTTGGAATTGAGCTTTTTTGATTCATTATGTGTGGGGCAAGTTTGCATACCGCCATGTGAAGTCCAGCTGATCATATTTATTTGTATGGTATATATCATATATGGACATAAATTACATTTAAATAAAAAGTATTAATTATAAAAAATAATAATAACAATGATTGTGTACCTAAGACAAAAAAACATGTATGCGTTGTGAAAGTATATTCAAGCAGTGATTAGTGATTACTCAAACTAGACGATTATTGAACAGAAATTTCGATCAACAAACAACATTTCTTCATTTTGTGTCCATATATAATATGTAGTTTATTTTCCAACAAAATAGACCATAAAATAATAATAGCTAATATAGGTGGTAATATTATGTATAATAAAAATGTAATGATACAAGAATGGATGAATGAAGACGATACCTTTAACGTGTGTTTTGTGGCCTAATTTCGTGATATGTAACAAACTTAAGTCATAAGATTTATACGACGTGTGATTTGAGTGTTTGACTAACTGTAAGTCAACTTTATACAACAATACAAAGTCAACGCACTGTTACCTTTATGGCTTTATCCTTTTCAAAGAAATTGACCATCCAACTTATAATAAAAGAGACGTAAAGGTTTGTTTGTTGACTTGTTCCATAACATGTATGTTCATAAATATGTTAAGTATTTATATTTACGTGTGTATATATATGGTGATGATTACTTGTGTTTAAAAATGTCTGTAATGGAAAGAAACGAACTTAAAAACTAACTAATTGTATCGATTTTCTTCGACTGATAGAGATTTTCTGGTTTTTCTTATCGGGTTATTAAAATTTTAATGACGAGTTATTAGACCAAAAATACTTGAAATGCAAAATGAAACTTATTTAACGTAGTTAACGTTTCAACTTTTAACACCTTCCGTCCCTTCAAAGATTGATATTTGGACCAAACCACATGAACGAAAACTGAAATTTACGCTATTCTATATATCCATTTACTTACTAAAAAACTACATATACGATAAAGTTAGTGAGGTTGCTCTAAACCTGACTGACCCGTAAATGACCAACCAAATGAAACCGGGAATGTGAAACCTAGACCACAGGTCCCGATTCTAGTTGGTTGGTTCACTGGTTGGTTGGATCGAGATCGAAATCAAAATCATGGGCTGCAAGTCATGGGCTTTGGATTTCTAGATGGTTAAATATTTACTTGTGTCATCATGTTCAGATTAGAGTTTATTAGCTGGTTTCTTGTGCACCTAAGCTTTTACTAGATTACTATGCAATCAATGGTAGCAGCCTCAGCTATTTTTGCTGCAAAATTTACAATTCGTATGAACAATTCAACTTATCGGCTATAGATCTTACCAGTAATCGTTACAGGAACACGCGCCATGTTTAAAATGATGAAACCGACTTCTATCTCTCACGATTATTTCCCGATTAAAAAACTTTGAAATAAGTTTACTCGCCTCGTGACAGTCTTTACATACTCTCAAGTTTTTGGTAATCCTCAAAGTTTCCCCTGCTTTCGTTCTCAACAAACCAAACGCAATGGCTAGTTTCTCGCTATGGTAAAACAACGCCTTCTCCATCTCCTCTTCTTCGCTAATATCATGCACAACGCTCTCTGCTTCAGGCACGTATCCAATAGATCGAATGCATGCCAACATTTCGTTTACTTTTGCATATATCACCTCAGAATCAGGATGACTTCTCCCTCCTGCGATAAACTCATTAACCGCGCCATCTGTTTCAATTAGTGAAAATCCCCGCGATTTCTTCACTCCTCTGTCATTCATTAACTTCCTAACCTTGGCAACATCTTCCCATTTAGAGGCAGTTGCGTATATGTTAGCTAACAACACATATCTCCCGCTATTATACGGTTCCAATTCTATCACTTTTTTCCCTATTTTTTCTCCCAACTCGATGTTTCCATGTATCTTACACGCGCCAACAAATGCACCCATCACACTCACATCCGGATCCATTGGCATCTCGTTAATGAGCTTCATTGCTTCGTTTAACAGTCCTGCCCGTCCAAGCAGGTCCACCATGCATCCGTAATGCTCCATCCCAGGTAAAACGTTATAAACTTCGATCATGCGTTGGAAATAGTGACGACCTTCTTGAACCAACCCTGAATGAGCACACGCGCTTAGTAAGTTCACAAATGTAATGTAGTCTGGAGATATCTTTGACTCGTTTTCCATTCTCTTTAAAAGCTCAATGGCCTCCTCCCCCTTTCCGTGCATTGCAAAACCCCCTATCATGCAATTCCATGACGAGATTCCTTTATTCGGTAACTGGTTAAACGTTTCAAATGCCTTTTCAATTGACCCACATTTGCAGTACATATCAATGATGGTTGTCGCGAGTTTTTGGTCGACTTCTATCACACTTTTCTTAATGTTATCATGTATCCATTCCCCTTGTTTCAATGCTCCTAACCCTGTACAAGCTGATAACATGCTAGCCGCTATAAATTTGTCCAACTTAAACTGACTGGATCGCCGCATTTGATCAAATAGTATAAATGCTTCATGGAAACGGTTGCTTTGGACATACACTGCAATCATTGCATTCCACGAAGCAGGGTTCTTCTCAGGCATCAAATCAAAGAGTTTGCGTGCATCATCAACGAATCCCAACTGAGAATAACCACTAATTAAAATTGTCCACGATACATCATCTCGTTGTGGCATCATGTCAAGTACCCTCCTTGCTTTCTCAAAACTCTTGAAACTCACATACATATGAATCAAACTGTTCTGCGAAAAACCATCCGAATGGTACCCAAATTTAAATATCTGAGCATGAACTTGCTGGCCTAGTTCAACAGCATTGTCAAAAGTGCAAGCTTTGACGACCGAAGGGAATGTAAACTTATTAGGCGTAACAGAAGCGTGTAGCATCTGTACGTACAAAGATATGCACTCTTTGGGTAGCTGAAGCTGCAAATAACCCCTAAAAATGGTGTTGTAAATGAATGTGTCCGGTTGTGGCAAACTGCGAAACACCTTGAGAGCATAACCCAAATCACCGTTCGTTGAGATGGCACAGAACTTGATGACTCTACCCATCGCATCGTTATCACCTGAAAGCCCAAGTTTAATGATCTGGGAATGATGTTGCTTTAGCTTCTCCATAGTTGAGCATGACTCTAGGCCTTGATGGAGCTGAATTTAATAGCAAAGCACTGAACTGTCAGCATTTAACTTGTGAGTGGTACAAATGAGGGCCATACATTGTCCTCATGACCACGACACGCGTTTATCCTATAGAATATAAAGTATATTAGTTAGGATTTATTGTAAATATTTACCATAGTTAGGAAAGATGACTCGATTAGGTTCCCTTTGTAATTATCGGTGGACAGAAAAGAAGGCAAGAATTCTAAGGTTTTGATATTGTATAAAACAATGAAAACTCCCTAAGCACTAAATATAAGCAAATATATATCTCCTAATGATAATATACATATCACAATAAACCTAAATAATATATTTTATCGACTATAAAGGTCGGAGGTGAATGATGCCCTTCCAAAGTGCTTGTGTCATTTTGATTCGGTCAGGCAGTCCAAGAGTGCTATCGTACCCTCTGAAACTATTGTGATGCCAGGTACTTGTTAAAGTTTTTGCTTTTCTATATCTTATAAAAAATTAAGTAATCGACCTAAAAAAAGTCTAAAAACATAAAAACACACGCATCAAAACTGAAATAATTAACCCCAAAAGTCTAAAACATAAAAACAACACATCAAAAACACCCTAAACCACCTGAGGCGCAGCTGAGGCGCACATTTTCTTAGCGCCTCAGCCCTTAGAGGCGTTTGTATAAACAGAATTCCATGAGGCGCGCCTCAGACTCGTTTTTTAGCTTTTCGCCTTGAGGCACGCCTCAAACGTTTTTTTAAAACCATGAATGTAGTTGTTGAAATATAAGGGACGAAGACTTAATAAATGACATATATGATATTTTGATAGTAGATTAATAAGTTGAAGCACCTTAAGTAGACGAAAACTTTCTTTAGACTGTAGGGCATCTGCTCTCGAATTCGCCATTTCAAACCTACATAAAACAAATTAAACTTACAGATCAATGTGGTTAAATCCAACTTAAGACTGCTTAAGACTGCTTAAAATGATACTGCATCAAAATTTTAATATGCATATGTTATAAATTTATTTATATATTTCACCTACCGGTAACTATTTGAGGACGAAGTAGTTAGAATCATAACTAGACAGACTTGCATATTCCTTGACATGGTCTAATTGACTTGCCTTTTAGATAGCGTAATCAAGCACTTTGCAGAACCGTTAAACGGCATATAGCGCACATATCTGCGCGATCTGTTGTTGGACGCGCCATTTTTATTGACATATGTAAGTAATGGTACATTTTTTGGTTCCCATAAGACACCATTGATGGGCATGATTTCAACCATCCTATTTCACTGCAAAGATTAATAAAATCTACCAGTTGAACACACAAACCGCAATTAAGCTTGCATCATTTTTAAGTTAGCTAATGAAATAAATAACCAATTCAATGATATGGCAAAATTATAAAGTTACAAACAGTTATAAGGTTTTAACATTTAGGATTATTTAACAGGAAGAGATAAATTAAGAAAAGAAAAGAGGTAGAATAAAATAAGTAGAAAATAGTTATTGGGGAACCTGCCCTGCCGAGTGGTGGCCGGAGAAGTATTCCGGGAGAGAAGAATTGAGGGTAAGATAATAAAGAGGAAGTTATCCGTTATGAAAATTGTAATTATTTATTTATTTATTTAATTTTAAAACATAATAATAACTTTACTTACAAAAAAAAATCACATTTTTCTACAACTTTTGTTTAAAAATCACATCCCGTTCCTTTTTTTTGACCGACCAATCCCACCGAGCGACCCCCCAGTGGTAAAGACAGGGGCACAGCCTGGCCCACCGCAGACCCGAGGGTTGATTATCCCAGTGCGAGAAATCCCAAGGCTCGAACTTGAGACATGTGGGGAAAACCCTCACACCTCCACCACTCCGCTGTGACTTCATTAGCCACATCCCGTTCCTTATCTCGACCATATAACTTTTACTAAAATCATATTTTTCTATATTTGTTTCTCGCTTTTTTTGAAACCTCATATGTCCCATTTCTCGTATTATATCTTTATTCAATTAGATAATACTTTTTTATTTTTCTTTTAACTATTTTCTCCTTTTTCCGCCATAAAAAAAGATATAGGAGATGAACACATTTAGGCCTTTGGGGGGTTGGTTTATTTTGCCTTAAAAATATTGAGGATGAGAGTGAATGTAGATGTAGATGTAGATGTGTTGTGAATGTGCGTGTTTTCCCTAAATTTAGGAATGGGGTGTTGCGATGGGGATGAAATGTACATGCTCTAACATTGAAAGTTTTAAGTGGATAAACTACAGAAAAATTCTTCAAAAAATTGAGATATTTTGTGTACACTTTACAGGCTATGAACAGGGCCGGCCTTGAGGGGGTGCGGGGAGGACTCCCGGCCCGGACCCAATTTCTAAAGGGGCACTTTGAGCGGCGACGAGTGTAGAGTGTATTTTTTCCGCAAGTATTTTCTTTCTGTTTTCAACCCAAAAAAAGATCTCATCTTAAACATCACTGGTTATAAACGCAAGAAGGTGAAGAGTAGATAAGGAAGAAGATGAGTCATACATGAAAAACTATATTTGAAGGATACGACAAAATTAAAAAAAAAGTTGAAGTGTGTTACTTGAGATTTGTATTGTGGTATAGTAATTGTGCAGCCTTTGCAGTAAATTTTAATATATAGTAGTATTACAAAACAGTAATTGTCCCACGCTTATGCACATGATTCAAGTCAAATTCATTTCATTAAAAAATTTTTGTAGTCTAGACATAAATAATGGCCAGATTATTATGGAATTTTAAGAAATTGTGGTTTTTTTATGAGCCAATTAGCCGAACATATTAATTTTTATAATTATTACGACACTTTCAGTTCTATATCCAGTTCGACCGGTCCGACTAGGGAACCGGTAAAGACACCGGTTCAACGTCCGCTTCGGTTATGAAAACATTGCTTAAAAGACATAAGACTAAGGGGCACATATTTCCCCGCTCGGCCCGGGCACCCGAATTTTCAGGGCCGGCCCTGGCTATGAACACAAATAATTCAATCAATATTAATAAACCCTATATTAAAATAATCCAACTTAAGGTTGATACAAATGTGAAATGTCTAGCGAAAGAAAGGAACTACACACTGGGAACTATGACACCATCTATTAACATGACATGAATCAACATTAAGTTAAGCAGAATTGGGTTAGTGACTTAAACCAAGTTGGGTGTTAAAATCCACTAGATTAATAGTATAGGTTATATATGACTAATTTTTTATTTTGGGGTGCCAACGGTCAATTTCTAATAGTTTAAGTTATTAAAATTCAATTCCTCTGTAAGTTTGCGTTATAAACAGGTTGACATATTAAAAACACAACTACATATTTTTCAAAACATAATTGAATATATGATATATCTTAAAAATAATTGCGAATAGGCATACAATCTATGGTAACCCGATTGAAAAGCTTTGAAAAGCTTGTGTGTTTTTTTAACAGAAAAAACAATATATATATACACACACAGAGGCCCAGCTAGATACTGAAAAACGCCAAAACAAACAAACATTCCCAAAAAACAGCTTACAATAAATCGACAATATCGAAATCTAACCACTTTTCCAATGACAAAGGAGAAAGGTTGGACCTATGAGACAACCAAACAAAGTTGTCTTCCTTAATCAACTCCATAGTCTTGCGTAGGTATTGAAAAGCTTGTTAACATGAAAACATGACCAATATTCAAGCTCGTTATGTAGAAGAAGTTATAGAACTTAAACTACCTTGGTTTTTACTTCTTATGGTATGGCCCCACGTAACCTATTTGATTATATGATTCGTTGGAACTTGGAATATCAAATTTAAGGCAAAAATAAGATGCCATTATATATCACTGAAAGTTGAAAACACCATCTTGGAGGGAAATTGCGAAGTAAAAAATGGAGGTGCGGGGAATCGAACCCCGTGCCTCTCGCATGCGAAGCGAGCGCTCTACCATATGAGCTACACCCCCTTTTGTTCAATGCTTTACGAACTTCAATATATATACGAAATCTTTTTTCGCTTCTTCTTGTGTAAATTACACACACTATTCTCTGTTAGACTGTTACTTCCTCGTGCTGATTCTCTATTTCTGTTAATAGGATTTCTCTGTACAATAAATGATGTATGTGATGAAATTAGCCAATACACTTAAAATAGAAATACTTTTTTTATTAATAAAAACCATAACAAATTACCCGTGGATGGCCAGTAAACGGGCAACAAGCTGCATCGCTATAACATTTTGAATATGTTAACATTTTGACGTTATCGTACTAAAGGGATTTGCACATTGTATAGCATATTTAGTAATCCAATCAAAAATGCTCACATGATACATCAGATTGATTCGTTGCTTGTACTCAATTTACTGTATTAATTTTGTTCAGTCATATGATCGTCCAAACATTTTGAAAACGCAGCTTAGTCCATACACACATCTGGCACTGTTTCGAGTGGGTCAAATTGAACAGACCCATTTATCACCATAACGAATGTGACCTGTTACCGATAAGTATACCTAAACGAACAAAACAAAGCCCATCTTCTTTCCACCCATCATATGAAGAATAAAAAAAAAAACAGCAGAAGTTTTGAAGCAACCCCTGGTTCAACTCTGATTTTTAATTAATAAAATAAGTTATTGGCAAATTTTGCAGGATGCCAGAAAGTGTAACCGCTGGATAATCAGTTGTTGAACCCAACCCAACCCTAACACTGCCGTCGTCAACCAAACCGGGGACGTTGATGCCCAACTCACCGAGAACGTCGGCACCCCAGCCACTGTCGTCAAACAGTCCACCTCACGCATCCGGAAGCCAGTCTCAAAAACACAGGTTTCCCCCTCAACTGAATTTCAAGTATGCTATGTTTCTCTTATACCCATCTAATACCGAATGATCCAATGATGCATGTGAAACCAAACAAAGACAGACTTTGGCGATGCTTTCCTCTGTAAACCATGAAAGTCAGCAAGTCGTGGTCGCTAAGTGCAGTGTGCAAACTGCAAACTAAACCATGTCACCCAATTGCAGGATTCGCGGGCTGCATTGGGTTTGGTCTTTTACCAATTACATAATGATTACACATTTACACCCTCTCCTATAGGCTTTAGTACCACGTGAAGCTGCCTTAAAAGGTTTCGGATCCAAATCCAAACGGAAGTCAGAACCATGAACATTCATTGACAACCAACCATAGCATGAATTTTACTTATTCAAATCCGGAAGATTTTAAAAAAAAATTGAGATAACATAAAAAAATATTCATCTTATTGTACAACATGTGGTTGATTTTTAAAATGACCCGCTATCAAGATTACATGCTTATGAAAATATATATATATATATATATATATATATATATATATATATATATATATATATATATATATATAAAGTTGATTTAGCTTAGTTGACTCCATAGGTCCACTTTTCTTGGTTGCTGGTGTAATTAGTCAGCTCCTCTGGTCTGAACCAGAGGTTAATTTCGTTCTTGGCGGTCTCTGGACCATCGCTTCCATGGATGATGTTCCTATAAAGCAACATAGAAACTTAAAGTCTAGACTTATGTGAAAAATAATTCCTATGTATAAATTCCGCGTAAAAATATGTCAAAATAAGGAAATTGAGACAAATGATATATAGCTTGAAAGGAAAAGATTAGTGAAAAAATGTGTAATTCATATGTGAGATATCAAATAGATTATTAGACATATTTGTTTAACATATAGTTAGCCGGCGTAAAATTAATAGCACAACTATGATATTACGTTGAAGAAATTAGCCATGTCTTCAAAATGCAAGATTTAAAGAAATATATGGTAACAATATATTGTGTGATGAGAACCACAGAAGCATTACCTTCCGACGACAATTGCCAAATCACCTCTAATGGTTCCGGGCTCTGACTTCTGTGGATCTGTAGCTCCAATAAGTTTACGGCCGTATGTAATCACACCTTCTCCTTCCCAAACCTGAATGAGTGAACAAAGATGTTACAAGTTTGCTTGTTTGTTTAATGTTTATTGTTCATAAGATGCAATCGTAAAACAATTGTGGTTTATTCCTACCATTGCAAGAACAGGGCCAGAGCTGAGGAAGTTGCATAAGCCATTAAAGAATGGTCTTTCCTTGAGATCATGATAATGCTTTTGGGCGAAGGCTTTTGAAGGCACCACAAGTTTAATAGCTACGAGTTTGAACCCTTTACGTTCAAACCGCTCTATAATCTCTGATATCTAGATAACATAAAGACTAAAAGCTATGATATGTTGACAGGTTTGGTATGTATGAAGTGAAATATGTTTTTATCTAAGGATTGAATTACCAGTCCTCTTTGCACACCGTCAGGCTTGATAGCAATGAAGGTGCGCTCCATCTGCGCACACAAGCAAGAAAATTCAACTTAGATATGCAACGCCAACCAATGTCGCCTTACCAGTTCAGTGGTCAGACCTCATTCAAGTACCGAATAATGTCACAAATGATCATCATCATCATACTCAGTTAATCATACCAATAGCAAAGCTAAGGTAGGGTCTGAGGAGGGTAAGATGTAGACAGCCATACATCTACCCCGTGGGAATAGAGAGGCTGCTTCCAGTGAGACCCTCGGCTCGATAGTGGTTTTGTATCAAGCCTTGGACATAAGGCACATAACACTTAGCAATCGGGACAGCCCGATTGGTGCATGTAACCCCTTGTCTTTTGGCTATCAACGCTACCACACGATGCATGATTAACCATCCGTCGTTTTTAACGTTATTTTCACGAAATTAGTAAAATAAAGTTAAAATTAGTGCAACTTTACTTTTGCTCCCAGGGCCACACATATATACATTATATGCGCAGAGCCGTAAGCAGGGCTTTAATGTCACAAATGATATAAAATGAAAATTGTATACATACATCTAATACAAAATAAAATACGAAAATACTTTAGTTGGTGAAAACATTGATGCTAACAAGCTAACAATTACAGAAAATGAATTGGCAATTAAACGAATACCTGTAACGCATGTGCCTCTTGATCTTGAAGCATGTAAGCTGCATTGATTTACAAAGCGTAATTAAAGAAATCATTATTAACTATAAATATAAATAAATCAGAACTTGAAAGTTCAAACCTGCAGCAGGAAGCGCAAGAGCTCCAGCGATCCATCTGTTGGAGGCGTTTGTGGAATTGGCGAACGAAGCTAGAGCTGGCAGCATTCCTTTGAATGAAACCGCCGCGGCTGCTGCTGCAGCTGTTCGTCCTTCTACACAAATGAACACAAAGTAAATTTCACACATAATGCATCCAAATGTTTTTACATATCTCCACATTATGTGTCTGGATTCATTCAACGAAATCATAAGTAATTAGCAACTGTCATTAACCATATGTACACTCTATAATTACAAATTACAGTATACAATACACATAAATCAAATATTATTTGAGTGGTAACAAACTTACTGGATGGAACAAGATGATTGTGTTTGGAAGCATAGGAGAGAAGAGATCTAGCAGCTCGGGAGACCGATCTATAAAATTCGGAACTCATATTGTCGGTTTCGATAATCACAACAGCAATAACTAATCAGAAGTTAAAAGGAAAATGAAATCAAAAGCAAAGTTGTAGTTAATTTATAGAGTGGAATGGAGGGAAAACAAAGGAAGGTACGGAGTGTATATGGTTTTGGTTGGTTCAACAATGGAGCAAAGGATCATAAACACGTGAATTGCATGTTGGAAATATGAATTAAGGCCCCTAGGGTTTGCATTAGCTTACAATTACATCCATTGGCTTTTAAATAGTTAAACTTAGAATGTGGTGATACCGCCAATGATGTTGTAGCTCAGTGGTTGCAACGGAGGTGGGATTACCCACAATAGTGGGGTTCCTGCACGGGAGGTCTCGAGTTCGATCCACGAGGTATGCAAAACATGCGAAGCCTTCGAGCGAGGGTTGAAAAGCATGTATGCACAGGGGATCGAACAGGGGTGGGTAGGTTCGTTGGCAAGCGACTTACTTGTTCTCATATATTTTTTTTCACTTGAGCGCGTTGAACTATGGAGTTCGTATCTTATTCACAAAATGCATTGGTAATATTCAAGCCCAAACAATTATTATGACCCTAATTTTTATTCCCATTTGTAAGTTACCAAGGGTAAGCAAGATATAATGAGATTTGAGCTAAAAAAAATTTTTTTTTAACAGCCAATTGGAATCACTCACGGACCACTGGAGTATCATCGTGCCACCAGGGTTACCACGCGATCATATTCCACCACCAAGTCACCAATTCAGGAGGAAACTCATAATTATGAGAAAAAAAACCCTTGTGAGATTCGAACCCAGGACCTATTAGCCCCTGAGTCTTATCCCACCACCAAAATGCCGCTGGGCTATAATGCCTTTGGCAGATTTGAGCTAAAATTAATTTCCATTTTTGTAGTTGTGTTGGTGTCCATGACAGACTATTTTTTAATATTATGAGACAACTTCTACTGCAAGGAAAGCATGTCATTGCCTGGAAAGTGATAGTGTGTTAATGTTTGTGTAATTGTGTTTGAAAAGCAAAAGTTTTATTTGCCATGCTGTAAAGTGCATGGGTTTTAATTTGTCTAAACAATAACTTCAAACACAAAAATAGTATCAAACATGTTTTCCTGTTACATCCATTTGAGCCATCCATCTTATGTAACTTATTGTGTAAGTTATGAACTAAAAAGATGTTACAATTAAAAGAAATTCTGAACTAAGAGAGTGCATTGTGTATGTACATGTATAAAACCATGATCAACTGCTGTCAATTGCTTACCAGTTTGCACTCGTCTTGCAACGTCGTCACCCAAGCATCCACCTGAAACAATGTAAAAATGTTCAACACGCGAAGCCCTTTTTCTCCATCTTTTACGTTCTTTTTAATAATGATTTACATGAAATATGTTTCAAACTATATTATTACAATAATAATCTGAATCTTTAGACAAAGCGATATACAAGGGCGTATTCAATGAAAATGTCATAGGAATGAGATGGCACCTGCAATTTCGAAGCACTTGAGCATTCATATCTCAATCCACGGCGAGTAACGATGTAAAAATAATATCGGTTTTCGCCGTCTTCTTGAGTGTGGCATGGCATGCATCCTACTTCCACCACATCAGACAAAAGGGTAGAGTCCTGTGGACTTATATCTAAGATATTTAAGATTAGTCAGCCTATTTGATGAACAGTTGAAATGCAAAAAGGCCACGTCATCAAAAGTAGAGCTAGTTAGTTACCTGTGGACACAGAGTATAAGAAAATGCTCGGTCCTTGAAGAACAACAAAGCGTGGAAACCAGTCATCAACTTCTGAGTCATCAAGAGCAGGCGGTTCTCCCGGTAGAGCTTCCCATCTCTGTAACGAGAGATTGAGTGAACTATCAATATTTAGCAGACTGCAAATACGAACTAAGTAAAAGAGTTAGAATTAGTTCATGGGAATACTGTTCGCATTTGCAGATAGCCTGAAAGACGTGCACAACGCAGAATCTCATCAATGTGTTCCAATCTGCATTGAACAATAGATACTATTGAGCTAGAAAAACATTTGTTCCCTAGAAACTGTAACCATAATGAATTATACGGAGTCATTGACAAAGTGATAAATCTCGTTTTGATTTCTTTATATATACTTTCACTTTACAATCCTAGCAAGGGCGCAGCTCTTAAGGGGCGGGGAGGGGCGGCCGACCCCCCCAAATTTTCGCTCAGAAGTTCCGATTCAGGTATAGAAATTTTTTGGTATATACGGTTTCGACCCCCCGAAACTGGATTTACCCCCAAAACTAGTGATTTCCGACCCCCGGTGACTTCCGACCCCCCGAAGTTTCAGGTCAAGCTTCGCCACTGAATCCTAGAGATTAGATGTGGAAAATGAGCAAGAAGAGCAGGTTGGGGAACGAGTCAAAATGGAAGTTTTTTAGCGCAGGTCAGAATTGGTACGACTGGACCAGAAACACTTTTTTCCTTGATTTTTATTAAAAAATTAGTGTTAGATATGATCAAAAAGAAAATAATAATTTAATTTTGAAATAAACAAATCTGAAGTTTTATGCATTCTGGATGACTTTCGCCTGTCTGACCCGCGTCTCTATTTAAGGTAAGTTTTTAAAACCATCCATTTGACTTATTAGTGATAAGGTATAACCAAATCGTCTAATTTACGCATAAATGTATTGAACTTGACAAGGTATGACTTCTGCTTACCGAGCTTTTAGATGAGCTTCTCGCTCCTCTAAATCAGCAAGTTCTGACCGAAGTGATTCTACTTCTGTAGCGGATAATACAACCTATCCAACACAATAACAGGAATTGGAAAAGGTATAGATTACAAATTTATAATATTAAATTAGGTTGAAAAATGTAGTATCTTATCAACCTTTTGTTGTCCATTTGTGTCTTTCCAAGATAGCCTCTTTAGACTGAATAAGTTCAACATGGATGCAACAATTCGTAATCTTCTTCTAGCCCACAACCGTCGTAGTTATGCTAATGCAGATCAAAGCAACCAAACTAAAATCAATTCAAAGTACATTCAAGTGGAATGATTTAACTCTATCAATACCTCAAATTCGATTTTTGCGTGCAAAATTCTACACTTGTATTAGGGGTCTCTACACCAAAAGTTGAAGCCTGAAATTGATTAAGGAAAACTTTTATTGATCTCGCGCCATCACACATGAAGCCTTTTAGCTCCAACCAAACTACGTTTTTGAACAAAAAGAGATTCTTCAAGTTCAGAAATCGGATCGAAAGTTTGCTAGATTTCAAGATAAATATAAGTTTTCCTATAACTAAATCTAAAAGATAAGTAGCGCCGCCAACCAGAAAATAACCGTAAGTGAAGTAGAATTTAAAATATTACAGCTGCTACGTTATCAAAAGCGCACAAGATGCACGCTTAGGGCAAGAAGCGCAGCTTTTGCGTTGGCCCTAAAACACGAGCCAGGCGCAAATTCAGGGCAAAAATCGCCTGAAACCCGCATATAAGCATAAATTAACTTAAATACGCATAAAATCAACCTAAACTAGCCCTAAACAAGCCTAAAACATATCTAAAGCCCCTGGTAATCTATACTTTACGCCTGGCTTAAAAAAAGCCCTCGCTTTTTAAGCGCTTGGCTACTAGGTTCAGGGCTAGCCTCTGCGCTTTGACAACATAGGATTAAAGAGTAAAAAAGAAGCATCATCATATCCTATATTTAGCTTCATATTGGTATAATAACGCCTTAAAGCCTATATCTGATTTATTTATTTACTTGTTATAGTAAAAAAGTAAGAATGAGGAACAAATTAAGCCTGAAATCTGTTTGTGGTTTAAAAGGGAATGCAATGATAAGTAATGCAGATTGAACACACTTTATCCCCTAAACATAATAAGTCTATAAATTACAAATTTAATTGGATAATAATTGACTTACTACTTCTGAATCTCTGGACGTTATAATGTAATTGCAGATTGAACTAACTTTTTCTACAGCGAGAGTAGAGAGAGAAGAACACGATGATGAGGATAATGCCTGGGTTTATTAAAACAACGAGCTTACGTATTCATTTGTATTTTGTAGTTTGTACCACCTGCAATAGTGAGCCGAATGGGCATGGAAATACCAAAAACGCCCCAACACCGCCTCCCTCATTTTCTTTAAAGTTGGGTTTGGGCGTTTTTTTTAAACGCAAGATTTGGGCGTGAATGCGAGACCCTTTTTGGAGCCAATCACATTGGAGAGTCCGTGAATATTTTCCCACCACTACAAGTAGTCTTACAGTACTATTTTGTCCCTCAGATTGCAAATACAACCTAACTCGGTTTTCCCATCATTTTAAAACTAGGGGTGTCAGTTTTTACCCGAACCCCCGAATACTTAACAGGACCCAAATAATCCGAACCCAACGGTTGGTGTTTGAATCAATAAATGTTTTAGAAAAAGGTTAATTGGATTAGCCCTGATAAACTTGAAAAAAAAAAAAACTATTAATTCTAAGCTTCAATTCTAGTAACTCTTCGTATCATTGAGTGGTTCATTGTGCTTTCTTGTAAATTCGAATGCATACGAGCCAAGGTTGATTGCAATTTGCAAGTATCAATTCTACAACACTTTTTACTGTTCAAATCAATAAATTTTTCTACATTGTCACTTTAAAAATCATACGTGTTGATCCTTCAAATTAAATGGTTTTTAATTCACCGAAAACACTACTTTCTAATTTCCATACAACACAGACAAAGTTAGGTCTTGAAGTCATCAGACATAGTTTCAAGAACAAACTAGTTTACGCGTTGCGGCGACGCGCGACGGTGTAGACTAATTAAACGTATAATATGTGACCCAAGTCATATGTACGAAACGTACAAAATAAAGCACGAAAACGAACACCAAATTCATGTAGAAACATAGACAAGCTAAAAAATATGCGTAAAAGCATACCAAATTAACATCGAAACGTAGACAAACTTGAATTCACACCGATTATGCGGCGTGATAATTATTATTAGCAACCCTTTACAGCAGAAGGTAGACCAACTCAACATTAATCGTTGAATCAAAACGTATTATATTTGACCCAACTCGTTTTTAAGTAAAATTAACTCGACTTTTTACCTACACATCCACTAGAATAAAAATGTAAAATGTTACTTTGGACATTATAGAGAAGTTTGAAGGTAGAATGGGTTACATACAAAGTTTGTGGGTTAAAAAAAATTAGAAAGTAAAGAGGGTTTTTTTTTTTTTTTTTTTTTTTTGGTCAGGGGTCATTTATATCGAGCTAAAAAGATAATCTTTGTCAAATTAAATTCTTGAGGGGTGAATTTTGTCATATTGAAAAAGTTAAAAGGGTGAATAAAGAGCATGATCCACCGACCATCCTCTTTAAGAGTATACAATTGCACAAAATCAAACCACAGTTTTCGATTTGGAAAACAAAGAGCTCAAAATCAATCAAATGATTCCCAACCCATCATTCTCTGCACAAGTTATCATACATCTAATCCTTCTTAGTCTATGCAACACAAAAAAGTAATATCAGTGTCCGGATTGCGAACAACCCATGATATATAAAATGGAGAATTAGGACTCAACCATATCTTATGGACACAAGTTTCAAAACGGTTTTCATTTCCGATAACATACAGCAACTGTTCATAGAGAGAATACGAAACCAAAAGAGAGTTGTAAAAGCCTCATCGGCTTCACATGCATCCACCCAACTGCCAAACAAAACAAGAAATAAACAAGCATTAAGATCACTTGTGATATAGTCTGTGGCTCCCTAAACTCATGAATTGGCCAGGTCAAGCCAAGCTTGAGCTTAGCAAAGACAACGTCTAATCTAGACAGCATGATGAACCCAAATGAGCTATAGACTTCTTTTGATGATTTTGGCCTTTCGAGATATAGTTTTCACATACAAGTTTTGAAAAGTTAAATCAGGCATGACAAAAGGTACTCGTACACAGAGTGCTTAGTGACTCCAGATTCCCAGCATAATGTATAAAGAAGCAAAATAAGATATTGCTTACCATAATAGCATCAATCTCCTCTTGAGTCATTGGAGTTCTTTTGGGTTGAAGAGAGGCTTTTCCACCTAGAGTTTTATCAGATGGGGCAGACCTTGAGAAAAAGGTGGAAGGAATACCACTGGCAGCAGGTGTTGCTTGGGTCTGAGTCGCTGAACCTGCAAAATCACCCAATTAGCTACAACTTAAATGTCCCTACTCCCTAGAATGTGTTAAGGATTTGCAACGTAGTTCTTGAATTATCTTATATACTTTCAACATATAATACGTGGCAAAAGCTTATGGAAACATACATGACACATCCCACAATGCAATAGCATTATTGGTTTTTCAAAGCCTACTTCTACCATGTACATCCCATCTAGGATTGACGTGCCCAGTAATGTCCCATCTATAAGGATTAGACGAGAACAAACCTTACCTCTATCCCAAGAGGCCAAGAGTTGAGAGATACACTCAATGAGAACCCCGGCTCAACAAGTACAAACTAAAAAAGGTTGCAACACGAGGACTTCCGGTGCATATCTGTTAATAGCGCTCGCTATCGCTAGCACAGCGTAGTGTGAGCTTCCCGCTATAAGGTCTTTAGCGCCTAAATAGTGATGAAATAGCGACTAGATAGGGTTTTTTTCCATCTTTTTAAATAAATACAAGTATACACTTATCAAATAAGCGTATTTTAGGGTTTTTTGTTATAAGAAGCGGATATTCTTCCATATTTATAGGAACTTTTATAAAATATACATATAAAGTATTTTTAAAATTTTCTTCTAGTGTATCACTATTTATAAAATAGCGCCCGCTATTTCATCGCTATCACGACATAGCTTATAGGTAGCTTGTCGCTATTTAGGGCTATTCGCTATCAACAACTATGTTCCAGTGGGTCAACCACCCTAGTACTACACTTGCCCAAGCCTAGGTTTTAAAAAAGCGACAAGGTCTAAAATCGAGGCGCAAAGTGCCAAGCGCAAAAGCGGCGGGATTTTAGTACCTGAGGCGCAAGGTTATTAAATAATTTTGCTATATGTTCCATATATATCTCATAGGTTTTTAGCTTCCCCTACCAAAATATAGCTGTAATTAAGGTTTTTGTATGATTTTACCTACGTGTACAAGCCAAAAACCCAAGGTGCAACATGTTATTTATAAACGGCATAAAAACTGCCTGGGTACAAGAGGCGAGCGCCTCAGGCCAAAATTTACCAGAAAAAAAACCCTAAATAATGCGTCTTTTGTGCACCTCATGTATTTCCTCTAGGCGCTGAGCAAAAAGGCGTCAGGTTGTGAGCCTTGTTGCCCTAGCGCGTCAGTGCGCCTGAGGCGCGCTTTTTAAAACCAAGGCCCAAGCACACTTGCTATATCTTTCTTTGCAATGTCACTGTATGTTGTGTCTTTAATGTATCACAGCCATTTAGCAGAGGAATTATATGTATCTATCGGTTTCGATGTTTGATATGTATCTTCTGCCAATGAATCCATAACCTAATTTCTAAAATTAATCTGTATTAATTCAATCTAATCAGATAACCTTATTCAAACCCTAAGTCACTGCTAGCTTAACCAAATTACACGTTTTCTAACCTTCAATACATAATAATAATAAGATATCTACACATTTACACAAAGGAATCAAACGTCTAATAAATAAATAAACAAAATAAAGAAATAAATAACCAGAGGGTTTGGGATGACGCTGTGGAAACTTGATCCGTGGAATTCTCTTCATGGCTTGTGCGGCTCCCATATCTCGATCAACCGGCGGCTGTGGTGGTGGTGGTGGTGGTGGCGGCGGCGACGACCAAGGAATAGTTTGTGGTTGCGACTTCCGATGGTTAAAAAATAATGAAAATAAATGTCGACATTTGGTTTGTATTCCCATTTTTTTAATACAATGAAACAAAAATAAATAAAAACTTTTAACATTTTTTTTCTATTTATTTGGGGAAATTTTACAATTTTACACGAACGGTTCAAAATTTTTAGATCACGAAAAATCCTAATATAGTCTCGGGGTTTTTTTAAATATATTTTGGAAATTAGAACTACGAGGTTAGTTACCCGTATGTTACACTACTATTACAATTTACACGGGTTAAAGTATTTAACATCATAATATTTTTTTTAGGTTTTATATGAATCTATGTACAACATTAGAGGGGAAAAACACAATTAAATTTAGAACTTGTATATTTAAAAATGTAAAAATAATTCATTTTTTAACTTAAACACTTTCATTTTATAGTTGGGCATATTACATTAAAATAACAGATAAATGGATAACAAGTTGCATCTCTATCCATTTCTAAATCTCAAACCCAAGTCTACTAAAAACAAATCCATGCCCTTTTGGGGTCAAAATTGTTGTGGACAACCCGTTAGACTCTGATTTGGAAACTGACAGCTTCTAGCGTCAAGGTTCCAAAGGTATTAAAGGCTAAGAGGACAAAGACATATTGATGATCTCCAGTTCTTCACGGGATCTAGCGTGCTTTTCAATTTTCTTCAATACCGTTTGGAATCATCAAACGGTAGTTAAGAATTGCCCTATATTCAACTGCGGACATACGTTGCCCCTGACCATTGATCGGGATAACGGTTAAGAAATCCTGGGTGTGAGAACCCTGCAAGCAATCAACCGCCACTTTCTGACAGGGGGACAAACCAAAAACTTCTCTCATGTTCTGAGCATTTTTTTTATAAAAATGACATTCATCAAAGTTTTCTGAAACTTTGGTGGGACGGTGTCCTTGTTAGAGATACTTAGGCGTTTGAGGGCCTGCACATAGTCCAAGTCTAGGCCAACAACCTTGCTATTTCGTAAAATGTGGTCTTGTGATCCTTGAGGTAAACAAGCTGTGTATCCTTCAATTACATCACTTATGGCTGTAGTAGACTTTCTACTTTTCACATCTTCACATCTAGGTGAACCAAGCACTGAAACGGGGTGTGACATCCGTCACCCTCATCCTTTAGTAAATTGTCAATTATAGTCCTTCATGTTTGCTTATTTAATATTTCTCGCCCTTGTAATTTTGGATAAACAATATATTAGGTTTTTATTAAAGGAAATGGGTAAAAAAAACACATTTGTTTAAGACCATGACTACGAAACTTTGTGGTTTATATAACAAAGATAATATTGTGATGTTGGTTGGTTAGATCCATGAGATCAATATTAAAATATATGCAAACATACCCTACAACCTAATGTGACTTTTGATTATCTTTGATAAAAAGGAAATACACATATTGCACTTCATGAATTCCTTGAAATCAAGGAGTTGGCATTGAATCATAATAAATTTCGTCCATAAATTCCAATTCTATATGTATGTAACTTAAATACATTCACAATCAAAACTCCTTATTCTATTCTATAAATACTAACAAACAAAATAAGTAAAACCACTCCACACATTTCCTAGGACAACACCCGGATCTCTCTATATTTTGGCCACCACAAAATCGATGTCAAATCCATCACCACCTCAGTTAATCGACAAACCGGTCACCCACACTTAATACCCTTTCTCCGGAATTAGTTAGTCTAGGACAAGGTGCAACACCAAGTATGGTGTTTCAAGTATTCAAGAACAAGATTGGTTCCCTTCTTTCACACACCTTCTCTTTTCTTGCTTTGTGTGAGTACTTACCCTCCTAACATTTATTATTATTATTATTATTATTATTATTATTATTATTATTATTATTATTATTATTATAAAAAATGTTAGAAGCTAGTCTTTGCATAGTGTTCACCTAAGTACTCATATATTCATATTTTATGTTCTTCGTGTTCACGTAAATCAATTTGGAACATTAATGGCGAGTTCTTTGAATACATTTTGGAAAATTTGACCACCATGAATTTGATGTCCTTGTCATCAAATAAATTGAATTCAAGTTTGATGAAAAACGTTAGCACACCTATTCACTAGAAGTCCATATTTATATATTTTTATGATTGCTTTAAATCTATAACCTTCCAATTTAAATCCATAACCTCCCAATTCATTGGCTTTTTATTTACACCATTAAAGGATATTTAATGTCCATAAACTTCTTAAAACTTTTAATGGAACGTATTTTAGTGAACTACATGGTTATTTTCAAAAGTTTACATAAGTCCCGATTTAACTTTTTTCTTAATCTTGTTAATACTTAAAACATACTAGAATAATTAGAGAGAGTAATCATTTTAGAAGTAAATATTTAAATATATTTTTGATGTTATAATATGGTCATTTATATATTGCAAAAACATTCAGAATCGTACATATATATACATATTGGTTCAAAAAAGATAAAATTCTATTTTTATCTAAAAATAGCATTTTATGTGTGTAGAAACATAGCACATACTAAATTTAAATGTTATGCGACGTATTTCAAGTATATCTTCTTGAAAAATATGTGTAATAATATTTATTAATATTTTATATACAATTATCTATTTACTCGTATATATCAAGTGTCGTGATATAGTTCTCTAAGCAAACATAAAGTTTTATATACCAAACGAGACGAATTACGACTCGGGTAAGATTATTTACTTATTTTTTTTAGTACATGTGTGTGAGGTTAAGTTTCAACATTTGCGTCAATCGATATTTATATATTTTTGGGAAGTTAAATATACATCACCAACGGGTTGTCGAGTCTAAGTGTTTTGAAAACAACGAGTTTTCCTATCGAGTTTAGCTACATGGGTGAGCACTATACATGACCAACTTACATGCTAGAGGTATTTCAATAAGACCTTAAGATGTCCTTTTATGTTTAGGTCACGTGTTGTTGGGTTTCTTTTCCCGGGCTTATTTATTTGCTAGCTATTGCACGCATTATCAATGTGAGTATATCTTTCCCCTTTTTCATGTTTTACTATTTTGGGGTGACTCATGTACTTACTATCAAGTTTCTATTTCTTTTACTAAATGCAATTCTCATGTGTGTTTGCTTTATGTTAATTGGTGTGTCTATGACTTGTCAAAATCATTAACCGCTGGGCGGCCTAGCTTTTCAATGAATAGTACTATGGTATACCCCCTTGAGACTCTGTTGAGAGAATCTTGGTCATTGTCTTGTTAATTCATTATTCAGTTGGTTAGTCATGTGTTAGTCATTATTCTCAGGTTTGGTTTTGAACGGATATTACTTATTACATAATTGCAAATGGTACCGCACATGAATTGCTAAACACTTTTCCTACTATATTTATTCAAACGGGTATGCTCACCAATACATTTTTGTATTGACCAAATTATTTTCGTACATGTTTCAGGTTCTTATGAGATCACGTCTAAGCATTTGGAACTTAGACTTAGATTGGGACTTACTGTATTTTAGTTAGATTGCTAGTTGTAATTGTTGTATTTCTTTCAATGTAATAAATTATTAAATTCAATGTATCAAAATTTACATTTCTAGTCCATGAGCTATTGAACAATCGTCACTACGTGACACCTCGATGTTTCCGCCATCGGTTGGGGTGTTACACGGGGAGGCAGGGAGCCTTACATACCGTGCTCATGAAAGAATCAATTATGAGTAGAACATATAAGGGTTAGGTGGATTAGATAATAATCCCAATGGGTTTGGGTTGTAATTGGTAATTTGTTTGTTTTGAATGAGTAAAGGTGCTTTTACACTTATGCTTTCTTGCTTATTGTTGTACTTAATAAAAATACTTGAGTTATATAATGTTTTTAGACATTATACAATCATAAAATTTTTATTATACAATTCTTTATAATACACAAGTCTATAACTAGTTCACTAATAAATATATATTGCTTGACTGATTTCATGCTTAAGAAATAGTTATTTTTTTTTTATTTTTTTTTATGAGTGAGGAGAGGATAATATATAACAAAACAAGTTACATTTAGATAGTGGGTAAGCGGGCAACAAGCTGCGCCGCTATCCCCTTTTGAATCGCAAAGCCTATACTGCTAAACACAAACCCTTGGTTCTTAGGGCTCTGCGAGTCACTGTGGACCACCTTCTGCACTCGTTTCAGAAACCGTACTGCCTCAGGGGCCAGGGATCCAAATGTGTCAAAAGCAAATGGCAGGAACACATGTTGATTATCTAAACAAGCTGCTTCGTGCTTAGCGACCTTCTTAGCTTCTGTCCTCAAAACTGCATGCCCCAGTACAAAACCGCTGTCTCGCAAACCTACCAAGGGGGACACCCCTGTCAGGTCAACACAAGCATGTTTGCCCCCAACCCATCCAAACACAAGAACATCCGCAGGACGCAAGGTAGATCTCCCCTCCCGCGGGTCAGTCAGAAAATTGACTGGTGCTTCTTTCTTGGCTGAGACTCCCGCACTTCGAAGCACATCCCATAGAACATCTCTGACCAAATCATGACGGTACTTGAACCCCGGAAATTACGTTGTTTTATTATTGTATTACTTTCCTGTTTATTTATTAAAAACTTTTTTACTTTAAATTTTATAAGAATAATATCTTTTTAACAAGTCATGAGTTTTAAAACGAGGGACAAAAGCTTTGATTGGAATGGAACTGCAAAACATAAAGAAAAAATATTTTGATTTTCAACTTTTTTGTATTATTTATTTTCATTATCATTGAACTATCTACGTCATGTGTTTGAAAAGTTATTAGACGACCAAACTTATTGACTGTCAGTATTTTCACAACTGAGGTTTACAAATATCATGGTATTAAATCTCTAAAATATCGGTAATTATGGATATTTATGTTCGGGGTAATAAAGTTGTAATTTGATGCGTGGTAATTAACTAATTTGTATGTGAAAAATATTATTTCACATATTTATGGTGAAAACAAGTATTCTTATTAGAATTGAAACATAATCAACCTAAAATGATTTGGTTCATGGATCAAATACGAACTTACACTTTTTGGGTGGAATAAAAATGAATTTTCTAATAAAAAAACTTAAACCCTTTTGGAAATCTATAAGGATAAATGGTGTGAATTGGGTGAAGTGTTCGGGGTGATGATGTGTCACCTTTCTTTCAAGGGGAACACCACCCCCCTAAACCAATTCGGTGACTTTTGCCCGATCTCCCCAATTGAAAAATGCGTACTTGATTGCAAAATGTGTACTCCATTAATATAATAATATTATTATATGACACATGTCCACTAATAATATATACTAATATTATATAAAATAATAAAAAAAGGAAGGGGAATTGGGGAAATGGGAGAAACCATTTCTAAACTTTTGGGTAGATAATGGGGAAAATAGGGTGGTGCTGATGTGACATTTGAAGAAGTTGGGGGAGGGTGTAACCACACCATATAGCCTAATAACTTAAAACCTTTTTGGAAATCTATAATATCATCCTTTTTAATATATAACAAAAAAAAAGTCCTTAACAAAATTTAACGCGGAATTAGAATTAAATGATTCAAACTTTGCCGGGTTATAAGACAACAATCCTAACTTGAAAATTAAAATCTAACAGGCCTAACTTGTCTTGGTTTTTATTTCACTGGACAAAAACGAACTGGGTTTAACACAATTAGTTTTCTGCCTATGTGGCATGCTATTTTATGCATTCTATTGATTTATTTGCACTTTATGGCATGCCACGTAGGCAGAAAACTAAATGGATTAAACACCGTTAGTTTTGGTTAAATGAAATAAAACCAATACAAGTTGGGCGTGTTAAATTCTAGTTTTCAAGTTGGGATTGTTGGTTTCCAACCCGACAAAGTTGGGATTATTTAGTTCCAATGCCCCAAATTTAAAACCTAGAAATTGGCGAAAACCGGCTCATTTCATTTTTATAAGTGGTGAAAGAAAGAGTGGACCAACTTATCATGTCGATATGACATATATACGTGTTAAATGCTTACTGAAACGAGGAGTAAGCTTATACATTGCCCGAGGTACAAACAACGGCACGTAAAAAAGATTGTGATTTAGAAGAACAAATTGAAATGGAAGAGTTGAATGAAGATAATGATGATGTGGATGTCATAGAAGATTATACCTTACCCGATGTGCACACATCAACAGGTAAAAAAAAAACTGCTGATTTTGAAGAAAAGATTGGAAATCAGGAGTTGAATGAAGAAAATGATGATGTAGATGTTGAAGAAGATTATACTTTACCCGAGGTGCACACACCAGAAGGTAAAAAAACTGTTAATTTTGAAGAAAAGATTGGAAATGAGGAGTTGAATGAAGATGATAATGATGAGCAAGAACAATGGTATAACATGGATTTGGGGACACAAACACAAGAGATGCTTCAATATTACACTACTTAGTATACACTACAAGTCTACAACTCATCAAACTCATCCTCAATTTCTTCTGCATCATCTACAAAACAATCATCAACGTAACCATCTACCTCTTTGGCTTGATCTTCCTCATCGTGTTCATTAGCAAGCTCTAGAGTTTGACATGCTTGCTCCTTCGCATGCTCACGTCTATCATGTCCTTTTCACCACATTTGCATGTCCTTTGTTTTTTACCACTACGACTTATAGCTTTCTCTTTCTGGGACATAATTCTCTTTTGTTTACCCCGTCCTTTGTTTTTTTAATCCCATTGGGTAATCGGACTATAGCCTCTACAGGCTTATTATATCCTAGCAAGCTAGCATATCTATCATACTTCTTATGAGTAGGTTTATTGTGTCGTTGCTAATCAACCTTATCCATCATCTCCTTCATCCAATCCCTAAGTTTTTTTAACTCATCAAGTTCTGTAATTAAGTTATTAGCAAGATACTCGCCAGCAAAAACAATTTCTCACACAAGTTGTTTAGCCTGCTTGATTTTGTCGTCCCAAAAATCAGCGGCGTCAAATACATGGCTGGTCTCATTAGGGACAACCATTTTTGTGACACTCGTACCTTCTATTTTATTATTGTCACAACTTTAGTTCCTCTGGTATTTACAAATTCAGTCCTTAATTATATAATTTTTTTTCCATTTATACCAAATAAATACAATGATGTCAAACGACGATGGTATGTGGAACGAAAAAGATGGTATGTGGAACGAAAAAGTGTTGATGTTGAACAACGATGGTATGAAGAACAACAAACTGCTATTTTACATTCACGAGGGCCAAATTGCATTATGATGAAACTACATGTACCATTTGTGCAATTAACTTATAAATGTTTCAACTAAGTTTGCAATTGTTTTATGGGAAAATCACCAAAATAACCAGTTGACTTAGTCAACTTACCAAAATAGCCACCTCCCATCTCTTGGGAGAGTCGGCTCACAGGTCCCGAGACGTCTTCGTGAGACTTCGGTGATGGACCACTAGCTGAGCGACACCTCACCCGTCTTTGAAGAGACGGTTCCCAAATCCCAAGACGTCTTTGTGAGACCTCGCCTACACACTTCCCAACTCTTTCCACTCTCTCCCCTCTCTCTCTCCTCACTTTCTCTCTCCTCTCTCTACTCTCTCTCTCTCTCTCTCTCTCTCACAATTACAATTTCAACCTTCCGCATACTCTCTCTCCCCTCTCTCTCTCTCTCTCCTCACTTTCTCTCTCCTCTCTCTCTCTCTATCTCTCTCTCCTCACTTCCGCAGGTTTAGAACTTTTAAAGTTCATACTCCAAATTGCTAAATGTGAGCTGGTTTCAGAAGGTTGTTATGTTGGAAATTCATCCAACTTATTATTTTTTATTTTTGCAGGAAATCAAGACCTTGGAGTTCAGACCAGCAATGATCGCCATGTAAATCAGGACCTTGGAGTTCACTGAAGACTCAGTTATGGCATGATATTTTCTGATGGCATGATTTTCTGGTTCCTGCAGAGAACTCACAGACAAGACGAAGAACTCACCGGAGAAGACAGAGAACTCACCGGAGAAGACGGAGAACTCACCGGAGAAGACGAAGAACTCACTGGACGAAGAGCGCATACCTTGTTTTGTGTTAGTTTTATAAGGGTGGCCAGACGGAACCTTTCCGCATTCCGCAATTGCTTCCGCAGACTTGGGAAGTGAGGAGAGAGAGAGAGGAAAGAGTTGGGAAGTGTGCAGACGAGGTCTCACAAAGACGTCTTGGGAATCGGGAACCGTCTCTCCAAAGACGGGTGAGGAGAGGGGTGAGGTGTCGCTCAGCTAGTGGTCCATCACCGAAGTCTCACGAAGACGTCTCGAGACCTGTGAGCCGACTCTCCCAAGAGATGGGAGGTGGCTATTTTGGTAAATTTGACCAAGTCTTGACCAATTTGGTGATTTTTCCTTTTTTTATCCTGAATTCAAACATTCAATGTGGTCAAACCAAAATATCCATTTGTGCAATTAACTCCGATTGATAAAAGTAATAGATGCAAGATAAAAATGCCAAAATCGTCTCTATAGTTACATACTTGCATCTAATCTCTTGAGATTTGACATTTCTTGTCATTGCAACTAATATGCCAAAGGTTTGGTGGGAATGGAGGGAAAAAAACAAATTCTGTTTATATCTTTCAATGAGAATTGAGAATTTGAGACCACCCACACTTTTCTACATCAAGTGTTTACATCTTAGAAACCTAACTTATTTGAGGTGAAGCTTCTTCATATTTCTAATATTTTTTTTATTACTGTTGACTAATTTATGATGTAAAATTCTCCTATCTATTTAATAAAATTCAAAACTCAGCCTAAGACTGAATTTTTCATTGACTGCTATGATATTTGCAGAAAAATAAAATAAAATATAAAATCATTGAGTTGAATCTATTGCACTGCTCGTTTTTTTATGTCACCTCCATTTTATGTGTACAGAAAGCCTAAATATATTAACGGGTACACAAAATGTTAATCTTTATCTCTCTTTTTTTTGTTAGTTTACATTATAGTCATGACTCTTTAATTTGAAAGTGGAATTTTAAGTAAGGCTTATGTTAAATATACCAAGTATGAAGATTAATCTACCAATTTAGTCAAATTATAATTATATCACATCGGTCGTAAATATTAAAGATCCTCGACCTGTGAGTAATGTGTGACCACAAATTTCATAAAACTGTAACAGGATACGTATGCTAGCTAGGATGATGATAATACACCTTAAAAAAAAAGCTAGGATGATGATATTACATGATGGGTAATGTCTTGGTAAGCCCCCCTCTATCAATAAATTACAGAGCCATGAGTTGTTATCGGGTAAAATGAATAATTTTAATTGGTATAAAAATGTAATAGCTAGTGAATGCTACAATAAAAGTATAGTTAATATTATATAATTCAATTTTTTTTTAGAATGATTAACTCACAATATCTAAGCTCACACTCTTTAAACTTATTCCTAAATTTACATCAATATAAGAATCTAGAACCTTCAACCAATTTGGGAGGGACATCTTAATATACACCAATTTATGTTATGAAACTAGAACCTTCAACAACTTTGAAAGAAACATCTTACTACATACTTTGATACTGTCGAACTACTAAGCTATGAGCCCTTAGATTTATACGTGTATTTCATATGGTGTTTTCCTTGGAGAAACTTTTTTAGTGAATGTTAAAGCAAGTATATTTTTTTTATAGTTTTTTTTTATATAAAATGTAAAATTTACTTTAAAATCTCCCAAACAAAATAGTTATTTTAGTATTATGAGATCAAGCAAAGACTAGTGCATAATTTAACATTCTTGGAGTGGTACAAAAGTATCTACTTGATTTAGTAATAAAATGTGAATTGAGTTTAATTTGATATGCAAACGAAGATACGCCAAGTTATGTTCATATGCACTGAATGTATAAATTTGTATAGGTATATTTACGTAATCACATATTCACATGTGCTTGATCGAAACCTTTAATTTAATTTATAATTATTGATCTTATTATATCAATATTTGTGTGACTAATGACTTTTATAAAACGTCACCAATTGTTCATTTTGAATTATTTTATAATTAATCTGACCACATGTACGTGTTTGATTACTAATATAGAAAGTTATAATTTTATTATAAATATGGAATTGGAACTAGTGTAGTCCAATCCATACGCAAAATTTAACCCCATATTCCACTCTATAGAAATTAATAGTGACTACTTGTAACATCCATCACGTCTATATATAACTTTAAGGAAATCTTTGGTTCTCCATATCATCAACATCACCTTTAAGGCTTTAATTAACCACTCGATCTATATATATATATTTATTTCCTTCACTATCACGATGTTTTGCTTATTGAGCTCTTGCTTTGGAAGATGCAAGTTTAGAAAGAACAACAATATTAAGGCATCAAGATACGTAACTAGAGACGATTTAGACGCGAATCACAAAAAGGGTGTTGCTAAAGGGGCCATCAAACACGTAAACAGCCGCGATATGAAGCATGCAAGCACATATGACAATCAAAGTATAGGTACGATGAGGGTTAAGGTGGTGATGACGAAGCAAGAAGCAATGAAGTTGTTCTCAAAATGTGATAGTAGATCAGGCACTCTCAGTTTCAAGAACGTGGCTTCAGAGCTCACAAAAATACCCGCAAATCGTGTTTCTTTAGTTCATGATCCATGGAGTCCTAACAAGGAAGTCGTGCTTGAGAGCATACCCGAAGAACCCTAGACTCGTATCATTTCTTTTGGATTTACTAGAATATGTTACCTAATTTTTAACGGTATAAATATGTTGATAGGTTTCTATATATTTGAATTTCTTGGCTGCAACATTGCTCATTTATTTTTCACAGAATAGTGTTTACTCCATTATGTATAGGGGTGAGCAAATTACCGCCATAACCGATAACCGAATCATAACCAACATAATCAGACCGATTTTAACCGATAACCAAAATAACCAATGGTTATGGTTATGAAATTTCTTTAACCGACCGAGCGGTTACGGTTATGGTTATGAAGCTTTAGTTAACCGATATAATCGAACCGAACCGAACCGAAATTGTAATGTTAAGTTTATGTAATAGATTTATGTTTTACATTAATTATGTTGAAGTTTTTTACTATAATAAAAGTATGTTATTAATAAAATGATATTGATATGGTGCTCTTAATTTTTTAATGATGAATTAAATTTGTAATCAAAGGCTTAAGTATGTTTTTTGTTAATCTATATCTATATCTATACTATATTATAATGTATGAGACAAGGACTTTTTAAATTTTAAATAATACAAATATAATTGCTTAAAGTATAACGCTTAATGCAAACAATAAAGATTTTTTAGAGGCAAATATGTCTTTTAGTCAGTGTCTAACAACTTAAACTAAAAAACTGCTTTAAGAACCAAATGTATTTTAAATTTCAAAGATTCATTAATTTTAGTTCCATATAATTCTATTATATTGCCACATATGCGGAAGAGGAGCAACATCTAAAAAGAGGAAGAGAAAGATCGATAGCTATTCTTCAAGAAATTAGGTACGATCTGATTGCGTATACAGTCAATTACAACATAAGTCTTGCTATTGTTGTATGCATGTTTTCGCCGTCAATTTCATCTTCTTTAGCAGCAATTAAACATGTCATATTCTTTTTATTAGGTTAGTTGCTACTTATCTTGTTTTGCACAACATTGGGGTGAGTTTTGTGTGAGTTTTAGGGCTACGGTTCTTCAAGGAGATCAAATACAGCATCAAATGTTATAATTAAATCTTGTTTGGTGTTTATTTTATTTTTTGTATTATAGGTTTCAAATTTGATTATGTTTTTTCTCTTCATGTATATATGGGAAGTGATTACAAGTTAGGGTTAGTAAAATGTAAGGTTTTATTTAGTCAAGGTTTGTTTTCTTTGAATGGTTTTATCTTTCACAATAGCTTCTTTTGATGTTATATTACTTTATGCCTCCCACTAATATCATACACTATAAAATCAACATCAAGAGTCAATCGATATATTCATAGGTATCATAGGTTCGTATGAAGTTTTGCTATCTGTGAATCTAATCAACATCGGATTGTTAAAGCCCCTAGTAATCTCCATTAATCATTGTTATATACATTTTTTTTACAATTGGACCAGTAAAGCTTTTGCTGTTGTGATTTGGTTATTGTGGATTTTCAGTAATTTGTTTGGAAAATTTAGAAAATTCACTTAATTGTTGATTGCTTTTTATAGGTGGTAGAACGATGGATGATGGAGATCAAGGAATATGAGATGGAATGCTGATTGGAGAGTGACGAAGATGGTAGCGTTTGGTATGATAGAATGAAAGGGGGAATGGAATGGACCATTACAAGGTAATGAAAAATAGTGTGTTTGGTTGGTTAAAGGAGTGGAATCACCCATTCCAGAAGACATTCCATTCCCTCAAAACCATTTCATCCACCCCTATGTTTTTTTTTTCATTCCATCTCCCATTCACCTTTACTAACAAAAGCATAACCCACTACCACCACCCACCACCATCGTCACCACCAACCACCGCTATCGCCACCACCCACCACCACCGTCACCACCCACCACCGCCGTCACCATCCACCACCACCGCTACCAACCACTACCTTCACCCACCCACCACCGCCACCACCCACCACCGTCCCCCACCTACCACCGCCGCCATACGAAATGTGACATCCGTCACCTTTCATTTTATCTTTTGTCCGATTTTAGTCCCTCTCATTTCATGAATTTACATCTACTCGAATCGTTGTCGTAATTGAAAAAAAACTCTTTTCTTTTATAACAAATAATAATAATAATAATAATAATAATAATAATAATAATAATAATAATAATGATGATATTCTTTAAATTCTTTTAAATTTTGAAGTTCTTCTTACAAACTCTTTTAAATATAACAATAAACAACCAGACTAAACCTATACCCAACCCTCACCTTAATCTGCTGAGCCCAAAACACCAGGCCCAAATTTTGTTTCCCTTCCCTACTTGCAAAAAAAAAAAAAAAAAAAAAACCCCACCAGACTCGAACCCGATTCTGGAGCCGGGTCAAACCTTAACACCACGAACAGAAACCACTGCACCAGCAGTGTGTTTGTGTGTATTATCAAAACCCATATTATTAAACACACATGAGATCTCTAAGTCAAACCCCAAAGTCAAAACCCAAATCTCTTCCAACAATTAAACTCAAATTAGCGCGCTTAATGATCCAAGAATGGAAACAAACATGATTGACAGATCATTGGCGTGCCTTACAAGTCCAATTACACCAAATCATTCCTTAAAATCAAGCAATTACGCGTTTTTATTAAAGGCCTAGTCAAACTTTCTAATTCATGGAACCCGTAGGTTATACTATAAATTGAACCCCTCATCTCAAGCCTTACTCGCCGAATAACACATTCCCATTCCCAATTTCACACAAAATTCTCTTGATTCTGCGAATTTAGCTTCTTTGGACGCGTCCCTTTGACCGCTCGTTTGCACCTCTAAAACACATTGTAAGTTCGTTTTCCTTTATGGGTTTTGTTAATCGGCCCTCCTACTCCAAAAGCCCTATGGTTAATTTAGTTATTATCGCGTTTATTGATTTATTAGAAATCTAGGGTTCTTCATCTTAGATTTGGGGATAAAACCTGCTGCAGACAACCTTTAAGTTTAATTCAGAACATAAAAGTTAACCAACTGATCCACAGATCAGTTGGTAACGTGTGTGTGTTTAAACACGTGAACCGGCCATAGGCCAAGGTTCGATTCCCGGTCCCCTTATTTATTTTTTTCTAAATCGTTAATTAAATCAAAACCAATTAACGTTTATAATAAATTTCAATCCAGATTTAATTGTTCTCAGGGTTCAGACCAGTTGGTCTGAACTTGTGATTTAAACCTTAGAACCGGCCAAGGACCCGGGTTCGATCCTTGGCAGGAACGCTATTTTTTTAGACTCTTTATCTATATATCTAACTTAATAAACTTTTAAAAATAGTTTAAAATACCAAAAGTGTCTTAAAAATTCTACAAAAAATATTTTAAGTAGATTTCATGACAAAGTTTATCATACAACTTTTAGATTTCCAAAAATAATTTATTTAATATATATTATAAATATTACAAGTTTATTCATTTATAATTTTAAAATTCTATAAAAATATGTAAACGTTCTTATAAAATTCCACAAAAATTATTTTTAACTTGTAGATCTTTAAGCATTTTAGAAATAAATTTTATTTCAGAAAAATCATTCGTTTCATATTTTTAATTGATTTTTATTATTTTAAGTCATAAATAAATCATAATAAATTCATTTTTCAATATTTTTATACCAAAATTTTATATAAATTATTTCTATCCATTTAGAACAGAAATACAAATTTTAATTTGAAAATTCTTTAATTTTAATATTTTTAGATATTAAAGTTATGTTTTGACAAATAGAAATAAATAGACTAAATATTCGATTTTTAAGAAAATAATTTTATAAAAATTATTTTCATACTTAAAACCTTATTATATGACCATCCTTAATCAAAAACCTACAATGAGACTTTTATTTATTTATTTTCCAAATTTCTTCTATTTATTAAACAATTTATTAATAATTAAACAAATACTTATCCCCAAATTAGGAACCCTAGAAATACTTGTAAACTAGAAAGACTTAAACTTATTTATTACCTTAAACATAGGGTGATACTTGGCAACGTTGGATCACACTTATTCTATTCCACAAGACTTAACACTTTGCTAATGTGAGTATTACTTATCCCCTTATTCGTTTTTACACTTTTGGGGTGATTCATGCACAAGTATACAAAACTTGCACATTCACTTACACATATATTTTTCTTCATTTACAATTCATATATGTGTCTTGTTTATCTTTGTGCTTTATGTTTAAACATGAATGTAGCTTACGTACAAATCATACATCTAGACATAACTTATGTTATGGTGCTCTTTACATATAGACGTAACTTATGTTACAGTGCTCATTTAGACATAACTTATGTTATGGTGCTCTTTTAGACTTGACACGTGTTAGGGTGCTCATTATCAATTTTACCTTACCAACTTTACATTTGATCTTGTTTTGTTTGGTTACGTATGTGTTTACATAATGCCTTGGTAATGCTAGACACATGAATTGTATCGCTTTTCAAACTTATACTATATGTACAAAGCTAGGTAATATTCACCAACATCATATGTTGACAAAATTTATTTTCATGCATGTTTCAGGATAAACTGCTTGACGCTTCACATAGGACCTTGGACTTAGATTAAATCAATCAACTATATCTCTATTTCTGTTGTCATGTATTTATTTTCACATGTTGTAAAACAATATTCAATAATCAAATATTTACATTTTAGTACCATGAGCTTTTGAACAATCGTCACTACGTGACACCTCGATGATTCCGACATCGGTTGGGGTGTTACACAAAACCACCCACCGCCGCCCATCACCATCATCCACCCACCGCTGCCTCTACCACCTACCACCGTCACTCACCACAATTTCCTTTACACACCACTACCGCCGCCACCCACCACCACCACCACCATCACCGCCGTCTCCTCCACCCACCACCGCCACTACTCACCATTGTCACCCCCACACCATCACCGCCATCTACCTCCACCCATTGCCACCGTTGCCGCCACCCACCACCGTCGTCGCCACCATCTATCACCGCCGTCGCCATCCACCACCACGCTACCGCCACACACTACCACCTACAATCACCACCACCAACCACCACCCACCACCACCGCCATCCACCACCGCCACTACTCACCATCGTCACCCACCCACCATTACGATCATCCACCTTCCACCGTCGCCTCCACCGCCGCCACCGACCACCCCCACCACCACCCACCACCGCCGCTACCGCCACATATCACCACCCACCATCACCGCCACTGACCACCACCCACCACCGCCACTAACCATCGATTTTATTCATTTATCTTTTCTTGTCTATCCAACACAAGTAATGTTTTGTTTCATTCCCACATGGCAATCAAACAAGACATGGAATGGTAATGATCCATTCCAGTACCTTGTCCATTCCATTACCTCGTCCATTCAATTCCCCCATCTATTCCATTACCCCATACCAAAATGGCTGAAATGCTTTAGAATGGTAGGGTTAGGAATATTTCGGATATATATGGCGGGTCACGATACGATCGGTATTGGCTGAAGTGGACACGCTAGACAGGGGTCACCTCAGCTCAAATTACCCTTTTATTATATAGATTTGTTTATTGATGGCGCTATTTTATTTTATGTTGAAGCTTGCATTTTTTTTAAATTAATACCAACAATAATATTTTTTTCAACCTTGGCAGGTACCAAAAAGCACCCAAACAACAAAGAAGAAATCCACGACAACACAAAATTCCATAGGCTCGCTCAGTCGCTCGGATTGCATGTACACACATTGTGTAATCGATATCTATATTTTGTTTTGTGATGGCCTATATTGCAACCTGCATTTTGTTAATTGGCGTGGATTGTAGGTTGCATTTGATGTTAACGGGTAACCTTATAACTTAAGATTTTATAGTAATACGTCAATGGTATGATTCGGTTAAAATGACAATCTTCTATTGTAAATTCCATTATTTGCGCTCACAAAGCGTTCCGGCCCTTCAGTGGGTCGTTGATGGGTTGCTGGAAGTTTCTCACCGGAAACAACGGTTTTGTGTAAAATTTTCTATTGTAAATTCCATTTAGATGCTACGGGTTTGAAACACACTACGACTTTCAATGCTCTCGAGCAACCATAAGTTCACTTACTTAAACATGATCATGTACACATAATCGTGTGTCCCCTATTTCGTGTTAGTAACAGTTTATTCTGCTGCCTGTATGATATTTGTTCTTTTGGTAATACGTAATGAGATTGCAAATGTGACCCGCCGCATCATTCAAGCTACTCCCTAGTGTGTATGTGTGCGCACTCGCGCGCACTTTTCAGTCAATTTGACTTACTACCAAATAACACAACTTACAAAAATAGCTAAACTGCCTAGTTTCTACCCTATTTTGTCTCAAGTCCTTTCAACATTTCTTTTCTCCAAATTTATTAGACTTGAACGATGGTAATGGTAATAATTAGTCAAAATCTGAAAGCAAATCATGTTGTGGAACCTTCTAATGAAAATAATAATTTACACAGATATTTTTTTTAACGGCCAACGAATCAATTTCGAGCATTCTCGGGCACCCTTTTGGCGAATCAGATACTCGAGAGTACCCAGGCCACCAAATCGGCTAATATAATTAAACTTTATTTTTTGCTTGAGAAAACCTATTTGATTATACCCTAAAATAAATGCATTAAATACCTATATAAGTTGGTATATATCACGCACAATGTCAAGAAAATATTAGATCCAAAAAAAATCTGTAAGTCAATTCTTTTGCCTTTAAAAAGGAAGAGATTTTCATATACAAATTCGTATGCGATTATTATTTCCCGTTACAATCCCACAATAAAAGATACATCACCTTCTAGAATTACGAAATTCTGAAACATTTGTGCAATTTAAGTGTCGATTTATATACAAAGATGAAAACTTTTGATTGTAATATATATTTACCGGATTTTATTAATTTAACGAGTTCATATAAACAAGATATTTTATTCGGTACAAGGAGAAAATAAAAACTAATATATATTAAATAAACTGATAGTTAGGCTACACAAAAGAGGGTAGCCTTTCCTCTTGACACCTCTCGATCGATCCTCACTAGCTTAAGCCAAAGACACATAAATATAAAAAATAAAAACCAAAACTTGGGATGTTTTCATGTCATTAAAAACAAAGACATGCAAAACAAAAAACCACTAAATAATAATATAGTCATGTAAAATGATTAACTTATATATAAAGATGACGATTTCTAGTACCCTTGCATTCTCATCTGTTCATAAGTCTTTTTGATGAACCTTTCAGCCCTTTCATCTATTGAATCCTCCTCTTCTTCTTCATCTTCACAATGGAAACCGCTACCGCCATGTTTGTATATCAACTGAAGTAGCTCCTTGACCGCCGCATCAATCTCCTCATCACCTTTAACTTTCAATGCAACACTCATTTTTTTGGTTTTTTCCCTCACAACTTCCCCTAACTTACTCACCATCACATTCTTCACAACCACCGCCACATTGGCCCGCTGGAGCCGCCCATTCGCATCCCTCTTCGCCTCCACGCCAACCCCAACCTCCACCACCAACCGAGCATTAACCGGCTGGTCAAACTGCATGGGCATGGCTATTATTGGGACACCAAACTTCATAGCTTCCATAACCGAACTCCAACCGCAGTGACTCACAAATCCACCAACACTTTTGTGCCCTAATATTCTTGTTTGTGGGGCCCATCCTTGAACAAATAGACCCCTATCTTTTACCCTTTCAAGAAACCCTAATGGCAAAGCTTCCGAAATTTTTATATCTTTTTTCCCTTTTGGAAACCTTAAAACCCAAATGAAATTCATATTACTCATCTCCAACCCATATGCTATTTCATCAAAGTCATCACTAGAAAGAAAATATTCACTGCCAAAAGAAACAAAAACAGTGGATCGAGCAGCTTTTCTGTCAAGCCACTCGATCACACTGTTTTGTTTCATGTCCACAAAAGGATCCACCACTAGTGAACCCACAGGCACGATCTTTTTACTACTCAAAACAGAAAAATAATCCGCATGCTTACCTTCAATCTCCTTAAACGATTTAACAAGAATGATACTTAGCGAATTGTTGTAACATTCAATGACACGCGCTAGATCGTTGCGGTTCTCTTCAGTGCACTCAACATGATAAGTATTATTAGCGGCTGCAACGCTAGTGGTGATAAAGACAACAGCAGGGATTCCTAGGGCTCTAGCCGCTAAAGGAGCCCACGGTTGCAGAATGTCGTAAATGAGCAAATTAGACTTTAAGGTTTTCAAGATTTTCGAAAACCCGGGGCTTGACATGTCAAGCACTACTAGAAAATTGGCATTTTGCTACAAATTTTTCTTACGGAAAAAAATGCGTCACAAATCTTAACAAAGTTGCTACTCATTTGTGACGAAAAAAAATCTATAATTTTTTAGCAAATTTGTGACACAATATATCTACAAATTTCTTAGGAAATTACGTAGGAAATGCGTCACAAATTTCCTACACCATGTTTTTGTCACAAATGCGTTGAAATTTGAGTTACAAATGTGTAGTAATTGGTTTGCGACGAGGGTTTTTCTAACATCAAGGTTTTGTTGAAAATGCGTCACAAATCAAGAAAATGCAAGATTTGTGACGCATTTTCAACAAAACCTTGATGTTAGAAAAACCCTTGTCGCAAACCTATTACTACACATTTGTAACACAATTTTCAACGCATTTGTGACGAAAACATGGTGTAAGAAATTTGTGACGCATTTCCTACACAATTTCCTAAGAATTTGTAGATATATTGTGTCACAAATTTACTAAAAAAATTGTAGTTTTTTTTTCGTCACAAATGAGTAGCAACTTTGTTAAAATTTGTGACAAATTTTTTTCCGTAAGAAAATTTTGTAGCAAAATGCCAATTTTCTAGTAGTGAAGAGCCTGTTTGAGAGTAGGCATAAGATGGATAGGGAGGCCATTGGTGGTATGAAGGTGTGGTGGAAGGTTAGGCAATGTGGGAAGGTGAAGTTCTATGAGACGAACGGAGGATAAACATCCCCCGTTCGTCGCTGTTTTCTTGACCGAATCAAGGTTAGCAGGAGTCGAACAAAGATAGACGTCGAAGAGGTTTGTGTTACTTAGTTTTTTGGCTAGTTCTAGGAAAGGAGAAATGTGACCATGGCCTAACCATGGGAACATCAAAACAGTTTGCTTTCTTCCGTAATTGTTCATCATCATTTGCAAACAATTACACAAAGTGTGTGATGAGACTAATTTCAATGTGGATGTTTCGAGGTGAGGCTGTTGACATTATATATACAGATTTTGCATATATGGAAACTTGTATGCAAGAATGGCAATGAAAAATGAAATCTTATATTTTATTTTTTTACATGTAGGATTGGTCTATGACGATCGGTTGGGATTTAGTTTTAAAGAAACAGTAGATTAAGTTCCATAATTAATTAATCGTTATTTTAGTTATTATTTTTTACTCAAGACAAATATCTTAAATGGGTAATCAATATAATATATAACCGACAAAAAAGAGTGGATATCATCGTATTAATCAAAATGTTCATTTCCTAAATTCTCCTAACCCTAAATTTATGGATTTGATTAATCAAAATGTTCATTTGATGGTATCCATTTTTATATTTTATTTTATTCTATTTTTATTTTTTTTGAAAATTATATTTTATTTTGTTATAATGAAATTACATAATCTATTAATCTTTTAGGAAATATACAAAGAAACAACTTTCTTTATGCCAATGGTTTTCTTGGCGGCTCTTTTTCAGATGGGCCAAAGCCTACCTATTGATCATAGCCCGTTTGAAGTCATTTAATTTAGCACACGAGTAGGCATGTAACGGGTGTACATTCACACCAAGGGTGTTAACGGTGATATGACATTTTAACTTTCATTGTCAACCACTTCCTTCTCATGTTAAGGGGCATTAAATTGTCACTAAGTTAACATGTTAACATGACTTAAAAGAGGTGAAGTTAAAGGGATGAGGTAGAGTTAAGGGGCATTAAACCATTTCCTTGAAATGAGCTAGTGTGAAAAGAGATAAAATAGAGGATATGACATCTAGATGGAGTTAAAGATGGTTAGATTATACCACATTTTTAAGGGAACATGAACTTTAAAACATTTGATACATAAATATTTTATATTTGTATCATGCATGCGTAATTTTATATCATAAATATCTTATATTTCACAAGTACTTATTTTGATTTGAAAGTTATGAATTAATGTTATTTTGGTTTAGGATATTAACTACTATAACGGTCTGCTTAATTTGGAAGATATTTGACGGTTTCTGGTTATATTGGGATTTTATTGATATCTTTTAATAGATTAAAATGATATCTAGCAATTAATATTTAGTTATTATTTTGTTTCTTAAAAAAATGCTCACCTTTTGATTTCATGAAGATGTGTCGTATTATATGTGATACATAATATGTCCATGAATTTTAAGAAAAACAAAAAAAAAGGTAACGTTTATGTAACGGCCGGGGAGGGTGTAGTTGTCATGGCCTCGTTTAACGATGCATTGTTTGTCAAGTGTCAATAGCGTTTTTTCTTAAATCAATATATTAAATACGTTAAAAATATTACAAGTTAAATTGAACTTGAAACATTATTGAGTGAGTGTTTCAAACTTCTCACTCATTAAAAGCCCGATTAAAGTTAAGTGGAGTCAAATTTGAAGTTCAGTTATGTGAGTTTTAGCTAGTCATAACTTCATTATTCAAATACATAACATATCACATAATTAGATGTCACAAGCGTCAGTAATTATAAATATAAACACACAAGTATAATAAATATAATAAACAGTAGAGTTTTAACTCGAAACCAAAGATCACGTTTTATGCATAAAAAATGAGTTAAACTCAAGTTTAGTCGTGTTAATGCTACAACAAGATTAAGGGTGTGGACATCTCCTAGGTTAGATAGCTTGTTATTAAGGATTTGCTAAGAACTAAAACACCGCTAGTCTCACAATAGGAGCTAGGACCAGGGTCTCCTGCGATCAACCTCTGGCATGGAAATAAATAAATTTCTACTTGAAGTGCCTAATAAGGCAATCTTGCGTAAGCTGGAGTTCTTGCCCAAGCAGATTTCGGAGTGTGTCTAGGTGTGTGTTTATTTGAGCTAGGGGCTTAGGAGGCCATGTTGGTGTAAATTGGTAGCCGGTCTTTCTCAAGCAAGCTAGAGTGTAACGTATAAGCTGTTTGGTTGATTAAGTGCTGAATCATTAAGATGGTCTAAATGGTTAAGAGGCTCTGAATGGTTAAGAGCTGAATCATTCAGCATCCTTTATTAGCTTAATGGTTCAGCACTTAATCATTCCATTCAAATGCTGAAACAAACAGTCTGAATGCTGAATGATTCAGACCTGAATGGTTAAGAGGCTGATTAAGAGGCTACCAAACAGCCCCGTAGTCTGATTTTTATATGGTTTGTTCTCTCCTTCGTCGTTGATTTGGGTGTCACTTATGTGACTTTCCTTATGGTTTTCTTCTTCTCCATCTATCAACGGCTCCTCTACAGATGTTCTCTTGTTGATCTCTGGCTTGATTTGTTTAAGATCATATTTGGAACATTGCAAATAGTGTAGAGTATAACAAACAAAAGTGCTATAAGACTTTGGACGCATTTCATCTTCAACCAATGGCCCGTCACAAACTAAAGTGTATGGCCTAACGGTATTTGTAATTATTAACCTATGTGATTTTTTACTTAACAAAATAAATAAATTTTAGCATAAGAAGACGAATATGAGGTATAAAAAAAAAGGAAAACATATTATAAGGTAAATCATTTTAAAACAATTTTTCAACCTATAACAAAGCCACAGCCCACATAAGCTCTCAAAGGACTCTGTGGTTTAAATGGGCCCATAATGGGCCTCCTTGGACCATGAATGTAAAATACGCGATGCATTACGTATTTGCAAATTACAATACGTTTCTAATTAAAATGTTTATACGAACCACGAAGTATGAGATGTAATGACACGTTCCTTTTTATTAAAAAAAAAAAAAAAAACCCTTCAAACAATTGTTTCATACGGAGTCTTATAAATGATTATAAAGTTCATACTCATCTGGTATTTGTCATTAATCATCTATTCCCGGATATTTTCATGAGTTACAACAACACATCATTATTTATTTGCAAAAAAAATTACGTGTACTTATATCCTTACAACAATGTTCGTTATCTTAGACTACACGATGTCATGAGAGCAAGAACAGAGCACCTATGCTGCCACGTAGCACGTAGACACCACATGGACCTCCACAGTTCACACCACCAAAAGCACAGGTGATTAAGCACAAGGGCAAAACCCTGTATTTTTTTTCTAATTAAATCATGTATTTAATTCATATTATAAGAAAAAAAAATCAAATAAATAAAAACATTTTTGTACATTGTAACAAAAAAGACAGTAATATTATTTTAAGGAATAATAAATGACATAGAATTAAAAAAATACATAAATAAAAAGAAAACCCAATTACATAGTCTAATTATCATCATCGTCATTCTTCCGATGAATACGCCAAATGTGGTCAACCAAATCGGCTCGAAGGTTGTTATGTGCTTGTGAGTTATATATTGCGCGTTGGTTTTCTCGTTTGACGATGTCTACAATATTTAGTTGTGCATCTCCTCGTAATTTTGGCAAATTGTGTGCCCTTTATTGTAACCTCACATATTTTTTTATATAAATATATATATAGGGTAGAGATCCTGTACAAAGGGTGTTTTGTGTGAAAAGTGTAAGAAGTGTTTTGGACCCTTAGATCTCTAGATTAATGGTTGAGATTAATTGATGGCAAAATTGTAATAAGTGTTATAAAATTGATTGATTAATTAGACTTGGTAAGGGTACTATAGTAATTATACTCCTCATAAAGATCTTCAACCGTTCCATTTCTCCACTAATCTCGCATCTTTCCTGTTTTCTTAGGGTGTCATATCTCCCTAAAAAATAATCAATACTATCATCAAGAGCAATGAAAACCTTCAACAACCCTTGACTGAAAAACACGGATTGAAGCAGGTATTGTGTTTTGACTTTAGCAAATCAGTTATGTATTGTGTTGTATAATGATTTTAAATGTATTAATCGTCAGGTATGTTATAGAAAAAAATGGATGAAGTTGGAGCAAATAATAAGATAATGGAAGTTTTTATTGAGGATGAAGCACTCAAATATGCAACTGCACTTGTGTTTAAAATATAATATTGTGTTTATCATAAAACTTTTAGTGGTGGTTACTTATTGCTACAATATAACTGCAATAACTTATAGATAAATGAGTAGAGATGTATCGAGGAGCTTGATATGACAAGACGTGCGGTCAAAACATCAAAATTAATGGTAAGAATTAAGATTCAATTCATGGTGTTTTAACGTCTGGAGGTTTGTATTAGAGTGTGGTGTTTTATATTAAAATACATATATGTTGTATTTAGTTGATGTATTTAAGAGCAAATACAATGGATAATATGGTGTTCTTAGTGTAAATATGTTAGTGACAATTGTGTTTTACATAATGTAACCTATCCATATCATTATGTTTTACTTTTATGATGTTCTTTGATGGGTTTTGTTTTATATTCATATCAATGTGTTTTATCTTCAAAACTTATGTAGATCAGTAAAACACCATGTATAGCAAAACCACATTTTCTTTCGGTAAAACACACCATAGAACATAGCTTAATTAACAAAATAATCACCATATGTGTTTCAATAAAAACACCAATGTGCATAGAAAACCATATTTGCATCAGTAAAACTCCTTATAAATATAACACAAAAGGTGTGTTATACCTTCAAACCTTATGGTATACCAGTAAAACACCATATGCTCGCATCAGTAAAACTTTAGTTGGTTTTGAGTATTTGATCGTGATATTAATTTGTGAGATTTGAGGATTTATTTGAAATTGTGATATTATTTATTCCATAAATTTCTCCTCATGATTGTGAGAATTGATTTTTGAAAAAGTTGACTATTTATTAAATTACTATAATACCCTTTTTATTTAATTATAACTTTGCCACTTGTCATTCTCATATGGCTTCTTACCCTTCTCACAAAAAGATGTCTTTGTACATGATCCTAAACCTATATATATTTATATATATATATATATATATATATATATATATATATATATATATATATATAGGGAAGGGATATTATGGAAACCCATCCTTAGATGGTAAACCTTGGAAACTCCATCACATCCATTCATTTAGGTTGATCAATGGCCCATATTTAAAGTTGATTTTTGATTTAATAAAATGGTTGAGTAAAAGTAAAAAAAGACATAAAAGGGTATAATGGGAAATCTAAAACCTTTTCTTTTTCCCCTTTCTTGTCAGATATCTAATCCCAACACCATCATCCCTCTCTCCTCTCTCCTCTCTATCTTCTCCAACTCCATTCAACCCACTCTTCATCTTCTCCAAGATAAGCAACCTTCATCCAATCTTTCACAATAACAATAAAACCACCACGACAGACAAAAATCCCCACCGGTCACCGTCGTTTGTCCTCTTAACCTACATCACCATCATCATCACTAGAAACCCCCAAACCGGAACCCTAGACCAGTGCCGCCGCGTCACGACCACCGGCCACTGAGCAACACCGTCATCTGTGACACCAACCGTCACCAACCTCTCCTTCGATAATCATCATCTCCATTGCTCTCCTCTGATCTCTCTCTCTCTAGAATTCATATCAGTATCTTTCTATCTCTATAGATCTGTTTGTGAGTAAGGGAGTTTGTGGGTGTGTAGTTTCGGAGTAGTACCGGATGAAGGGGAAGGAGAGCCGCCATGGCTCCTCCGGAGCTGGGTCGTGAACGATGCCCACCGTCCAAGCTTAGGTGAGTATTCCGGCGATTGGAACTTTTGTTTATAGATTTATGAGCCAGCATCATTTTAGTAGTTAATCCTTTAAACTATCTGTGATTTAGTAGAACTGAGAAAAGGAAATGGAAAAAAAAAAAAAAGAAACATACGAGAACTTTTTGTGGTGGATTAACTGGTCACGGATTGAGATATGAAATTGCAGGTCAAGAATGGTGAAGAAGAAGCAACAAAATTGATATCTTTTATTATTTTATTATTTTGTGTTAAAAATAATTGGTAGGTAGTCATACCTATAATGCAATACAAAAGTCAAAATTGTACTGACACAAAGCAAATGATATTATTTGGTTTTAATTTTATTAATTTTATTTAATATTTCTAAAACTTGTGTCTGAAGTGACTTTGTGGTTTGTAATGTATTTTAACATGTGTTAATGTACAATCAATTCATAGGGAAGAAGACGCTTGTCACGGAGAAGAGAACAGTAAAGACAAAGAAGGTTAAAGGGTCAGCTAGCGAGGAAGGTAAGGATGGTTAAATTGTTTAACATGTGTTATCCGTTTTTACAGTTTGAGATATTTATGTCGCTTAACACGTGTTAATACATTTACGTCATTTATAGGTACAAGCAGGCAGCTTAGGGTACGTAAGCGGAAGAAAGCGACGGCTGCTGATGCTGAACAAACATTAGATGCTAGGCATAAGCGCAAGCAGTCGAGGCGGGCCGATTTCCCAACGCTAGCGACACGTTCATCTCCTGTGCAATTTTTCAGATGTATTTCAGTGCTGTCATCTGAGCAGTTTTAGTAAATCTGTCCTATAAAACTTTGTAAACACTTTGTTAACACTTGTTAAATAAGTGCTGGGTATAAAAACTTTGTTATCACTTTGTTAAGACATTTAATATTTGTTGTTTTACTGTTTTCCAATTTCTACCATATGAATAAGATGTCAACCACGTTGACCATGTTGGTCAGTGAATGGGATGACAAGTATGACGTGTGTTACCATGAGGTTGTTGCTGGCCAGTGCTAGACTAACACCTGTTAGCCACGTTTTACTAACAACTGTTAAAAAAAAAAAGAAACAACTCAGCAATTTACACAAAACAACATACATAGTAGATTTCAAAAGGGAAGCCATGGGCGTCGCATAGAAAAAAAATTATTATTATAATGGGGCAAGTACATGTATTAATTAACATATGTTACCAGCCTTTTCAAAACCTTAGTAAACCGCCTAGAAACAACCTTAATAATATTTTCTTAAACAAAAAGTAGGAGGGAGGAGAGAGATGGCTAACATGTGTTAATCTAATCTGATAAAAGTTAAACCTGTTGCCCCCATATACTCATGAGAAGATCTAACATTTGTTAGTATGTATGGTATGGTAACGTATGTTAAACCTGTTGCCCCCATATACCCCTATAGTTTTCACTTCTTCAGTTTACTAAGAAAATAAAGCACACAAACTATTAACACATGTTATTACAAAGTATCATTGCAAACTATTGAACTGCATGGAAGGTTAACATGTGTTAGTTGGTCATAAAGGGCTAACATGTGTTAATCTAATATGATAAAGAAAATATTATTATAATGGGTCATGTCACACCATCTCTCTCCTCTCTCCTACTTTTTGTTTAAGAAAATATTATTACAAAGTATCATTACAAACTATCACTACATCAAAAGAATTCACCACCATTTGCATTTTGTTCAAAGTAGTGATTGCATCCCCTATCCACCTACATAAATTTGGCCATGTTAACATGTGTTACTTGGTCATAAAAGGCTAACATGTGTTATCTAATCTGATAAAGAAAATATTATTATAATGGGTCATGGCACACCATCTCTCTCATCTCTCATACTTTTTGTTTAAGAAAAAATTATTATAATGGGTCATGTCACACCCTCTCTCATACTTTTTATTTAAGAAAAATATTATTATAATGGGGCAAGTACAAATAATGTGTTAATGTTGCATACGACGGTAACATGTGTTAGTTGGTCATAAAGGGCTAACATGTGTTATCTAATCTGATAAAGTAACATGTGTTAGTTGGTCATAGTTTTCACATCATAAGTTTATCGATGAAATAAAAGCACACAAACTATTAACACACGTTATTACAAAGTATCATTATAAACTATTAAACCACTTTAACAAAATGAATCTAGTAACTCAATACACTGAGTACAAAAAAGAAAACGTTATTAAAAAGTTTTTCTACATATTTTTCTCGGCTTCCTTCGACTTCGTTTGTTAACATATGTTAAACAGTGGTGGTCTTCGTTATCAACTGCAAAACAATATATGAGATATTAACCGGTGTGACCAACTCATCTTTTAACATACTAAGTATCATTACCTATTAACACGCGTTATTACAAAGTATCATTACAAACTATTAACCACTTTAACAAAATAAATCTAGTAACTCTATACATTGAGTACAAAAAAGAAAACATTATTAAAAAGTTTTTCTACATATTTTTCTCGGCTTCCTTCGACTTCGTTTGTTAACATATGTTAACCAGTGGTGGTCTTCGTTATCAACTGCAAAACAATAGATGAGATATTAACAGCAGTACCAAATAACACATGTTAACCTATATTGCTAGCGAGTGTCTCGACCCGTTTGCACCCCTCAAACAAAAACCAAATAACACATGTTAACCTATGAATTATGATGTTATATTATTTTTACTAACACACTCCATATCTCATCTATCGGGTTTACCTACGGGTATTGGGTTTTGTAACACCCCGGTTTCCGACCCAAAAATTTTCGTGCTTAAAGTATTATAACGAATAAATAAATCATAGATAGTAATGAATACTTAATGCGAAACTAAACTTAAGAACTGAATAACTATTTTTGGTAAGATAAAATAAACATTGTATACGAAGGCTAGTTGCGTAACCGAGCAGATACTGGAAAACGAACTAACCATGACTAATTAGATTAGTCACATATGGGACACTTGTCCCCTTTTATATTCTCAAAAAAAATATCACACATACAACAATAACCAGAGAGAGAGAGAGGAACTAAAGAGAGAAAGGAGGCGGTGGTTCTCCTCAACCCACGGTGGGGCTCCGGCGACATCACCCACCCTTTCAATACCGATTGCACCTTGTCAAGATCGAGATGGAGAGAGAGAGAGAGAGAGAGAGAGAGAGAGAGAGAGAGTTGAGTTGCACAGAGAGAGAGAGGGAGGGCAGCAAACCTGTTCCGGCCATGGTCTCTGGACAACCAAACCTGTTCCGGTGATGAGCGAGCAGCAACAGTGATGGAAGATGGATGGCAACGGTTGGGGTGTCTTAGGGTTCCGATTGGGGATTTAGTGTAATCGACTAAGAGTTTTGGAACAATAATCAGATGCAGGGGTTGCTAGTAAACTTACGATGGATATATCTTCAAATGAAGAAGATGATTTGAAGTGGTTAGGTTCAAATGAAGAAGGTGATTTGAAGTGGTTAGGTTGAAATGAAAAAGCAAGCATGGGGGGAAGAGAAAGGAAGTTTTTGTACTTAAAGGTGGCTGACAAAATTGAATTGATTGGAGGGTAAAATTACTTTACTACCCCCATAGTAATAATAAAATCAATTTTGGTTGGGGTGCTGTGGCTGAATAATAACCACAAGAAGGGTTTCTAAAGTTTACCAAATAACTTAGGTTTTCTCTAGATACTTATACTATATATATATATATATATATGTGTGTGTGTGTGTGTGTGTGTGTGTGTTGTAACCACCTAATAATAATAATAATAATAATAATAATAATAATAATAATAATAATAATAATAATAATAATAATAATAATAAATGATAATGGTACTTGGGTAGTAGTTTCAAAGTCCAAACTATAACCAAACCCAAACTCCTTAGCCTATTCCCACACTAAGCCCAACAAACCAGCCCAATCTTGAGCCCAAATCAGTTAAAAAAAAAAAAAAAAAAAAACAATAACCTGGTTATGACCAGAGTCGAACCCTGGTCCTCCTAGGTGTTAAACGAAGGCACGAACCAGCTGGTCTAAACGACCAGTTTGTAATTATATCAGGATGCATACGATTAATGATTGAATTAGTCAACAAACAAGAAGTCAAACCACAATCTCTGCCACGAAATTGATTCAAACAAGCGTGTATTTGATCTGATTATGGTAAGGAAGTGGACTGACAAGATCATCAAGCGTAATCTACGCGTCAATTACAATCAAAACCTTCCATTGCAAAGATAATTACGCGTTTACTTTAAAGACGTGGTCAAACTTTCTAAATTGATAATCCGAAGGTTTTACTATAAATTGAATCCTTGGATTGTGACTAAGAGTGCCGAAAAACACATTCCCACCTTAAATTTTTACTGCTCTTCGTTATTATTTCGTGCAATCGTTCGGGTTTTGAAATTTTCTTTGACCGGCGAATTGAAGTCCCTCGAGTCCGGTATGTTTCAATCAAACTAGTGTTTTCGTTCCTTGATGTGTTCCGATTAATAACCCCATGAATTCGGGGGTTATCAGTTGGTAATTTTGTCAATTAGAAACTTTAGGGTTCTTAGCTAATTTTTGGGGAAGATGGTACCAGGTTAGGTTGATTTAAAGCTTCTGAAAACGATTTGACAACAACAACCTGATCTAGAACAGGTGGTTGTGTCGTGTGTTGTTGAACCGTCAGCCTTGGGTTCGAATCCGGCCCCCAACGTTTTTTTATTGATTCCATATAATAAACATTCATTTTATTAATCAAGTAACCTTTATAATTATTTGGAATCAAACTAGATCGTTCTCAGGGTCCAGACCAGTTGGTCTGGACTTGTGATTCTAAAACACGAACCGGCCAAGGGCCCGGGTTCGATTCCCAGCGGCCTCAAACATTTTTTTTTCTATTTACCTTTATATTTTGTGACTTTATCTTTTTAATTAATTTTTAATACCAAATCTAACTTATAAATTCCACAAAATTTATTTTAAGCTATAAAGATAAAGGACTTTATTATCCAACTTTTATTTTCAGAAAATTTAATTATTTAATATATATAATAAATATTACAAGTTTAGTTATAAATAAATCCAAAATTTTAGAAAAATAACTAAACAAATTTGTCAAATTTCACAAAAATTATTCTAGACTTGTAAACTGATGAACTTTATAAAACTAAATTTTATTTTTGAAAAATATTAATTTATTTATTTTTAATCAATTTAATCGATTTTAATCGTATTAAATTCATAATAAATTCATTTTTCACTATTTTTATACCAAAATTTTACATAAATTATTTCTATTTATTTAGAACAGAAGTATAAATTTTAATTTAAATCTTTAATAATTTTAACATTTTTAAATATTAATATTATGTTTTGACAAATAAATATTAATATATTATATATTCATTATTTTCACAGCTACTACTTTTAATACAACCATCTTTAATTAAGAATTTTCAAAAAAATCTTTTTTTTTTGTTAATTATTTCTTTATTTAATTATGTAATTAACGATTACTCTAAATTAATCATCAATCAATTGTCAATCCCCAAATTAGGAACCCTAGAATACCTTTAGACTAGAAAACTTAGACTTATGTTATTACCCTGAATTTAGGGTAATACTTGGAATCGTTTGTGCCACATTAGACTATTTCAAAGGATTCAAGACTTGTGTAAGGTGAGTTTACATAGCCCATTTTTTTCTGTTTTACATTTTGGGGTGAAACATGTTTAAACATTTTATGCACTATCATTTACTCATTCTTACATTGTTGAAACTTGTGATTCAATTACACTATCATTTACTCATTCTATCATTTGACTGTAACAAAAAGACACAGTACAATCATTAACATTGATCAAGCCGCCTGTTTAGATTATAGCGCTGTAGGTCTGACAAACCCATCCCCCCGCATAAATTCAGGGATGATCGATAACAATTACACTTTTACTAACTTGCGAGTTAGGTCTCAGTCGACACAAGGTTTGATTGTACAAAAGACGCATTGTTACATGTCGGACTCATACTCTATCATTATACAACTGTGATTGTTGTACAAACTACTGTTATCTAATATATTCGAAAACCTATGTATTCTCACCAACCTTTGTTGACCCAAAATATTTTCAAACTTAACATGTTTCAGGTTATAGCTTGCTTGAAGATTAGAGTTAATACTTGAAGATGTGTACTTAGTATTATTCATTTTGATGTACAAATTTCTTGTAGAACAATTGTATATAATGTAATTAAATCAATTATTGAAATTTATTATTTACCATGAGCTACTAAACAATCATCAATACGTGACATCCCGATGTTTCCGCCATCGGTTGGGGTGTTACATTTTGTCACACCCTCAAAATCCACTTGCGGAGTTTTACCGCGAGGCGCATGACAAACCAGGATCCAAACCAACGATCACAATAAACAAGTCTAACATGAACATAATGCAATTTCAAAACAATGTTTAAAATCCCCGTTTACAGCGGAAGCTTATTCAAAACAGTATCTAAAAAGTAAACCAATTGTTCAACATATGAAAACCATGCGACTCTAACTAGACGCCGTGCAGACGCGTGCGCCCTAGTTCCATTGTGCTACCTTAGCAACCTGAGAAAACATGTAAAAGTTTACGTCAGCACAAAAATGCTGGTGAGTTTACAGGTTTTGCATCCAAGTACCAAGTCCACCTGTCCATACTACAATAATCGAAAACCAGTATACGCTAGCTAGGCGTACGTTTTGTTACTACCACGATTGGAAAACCATTACTAACTCGAATACCAAAAGTATGCCCGATGTATGTTCCTGTTGTTCCTGTTGTTCCTGTTTGAGACAATATGCACCCGCCGACCCTCCAAGTCGACGAGCGGGGTTGGTCACTCCCAATAGCGCTATTCACATTTCCCCGTTGTGCAAACCCGCACATTCATGGTTCCCCCGGGACTTCCAAAGATCGTGTAGTACACAATAGAAACCCATAGTATGACAGTAGTTACCAAATAATCGTTTTAACACATGTTTTCTCCCCCGAAAATATGAAACCAGTTTAAAAGAGGGGCCGTAAACTCACCTTAACGTGCAAGCAGAGAATCCGAACAGCAAGCAATATATGCTACCGACACCCTAATAACAGTGTCGCTCAGTGAGTATAGGCGTAATATCATTACCCATATAACTCGTTTGTCCAAGGCGTTTTAAATGTTCAAAAGTGTGTATACGACGCCTAGTGATTCTACATGCAATAGTAAACCCTACGGACCCGTTGGTGAATACGTTGGTTACAATTAGTTTCTACATTCCGTATGTGTCTCAGACAAGTGTACTTCAGTTACATGTCAATTCCATACCACCTAAGACCTCAATTAAGCACATAAGCACATAATGCACAATCTGTGTTTTCAGGACAGATTGTGCGCCATCAAAACGAATTTATTTAAAATAGTAAACCAGTGAGTTAACCTCCCAAATTTTTACTGAATTTACTTTGGGATTCACTCGACAATACCTATTTTTGTTTTGTCTCAATTCCAAACACAAAAATTATGAAAATTCGTACAACACAGCTAGGTCCAGAAAATCTCCTCAACAGGTCAGTTTAGTAGGAAAATTCTTAAACATTGTGTATTCATCCAAACGAGATGAATCCACTTGGAAAAGTTCTATTGTTCCAGTATTGACCTACTGTAAAAATTTCATAATCTAATTCCTTTTAAATCTCAAGTTATGACCATTTAAAGTTAACCCAATTTACAAATCCGAAAATCTGATATGACCCCTAATCAATTAAAATTCCAAAAACGACTCAAACGACGTCCAAATTCGATGGTTTTGCCCATTATGAAAAGCTAAGACCTTGTACGTTACAATCATGCAAAGAATCGATCAAATCAATTGTTTTCAAGCCACGAAACAGACCCTACAAGTCGACTTTCAGAATCTGTCCAGATTCTGATCGTACAATATCATCAATTATATCAAACCCTAGTTGCATATTATCAATCAATAATACCTAATAATCATCATACAACTTTCCTAATACCTATTCCCATCAGATCCTATTATCAAACATGTCAAGATCAAAGCTTTTAAGATCAAAACACCAATAACTTGCGCAACAAGCATCCTATGATGTTACTACGCGTTTATTAATAGGTTTAATCCGTTTAATCTTCAAAAAGACTCATGTTTTAATGTTTATTAAATCCAATCAGACCTGGACAAACTTGTTATAGGATTTTTACAATAAAACATAAAGTAAAAAGCGTAAGAAATCATGAGTTATACCCTTAGCTCTTCAAATCAATCAATCGCGCGCCTTGGAGCCTCCCAATTGATGATCTTAAGCCTTAGCAGGTGTTTTTGGAGTGAAATATTCGTGTGGGGCAGTAAGGGGGCGATTAGGGTTGAGTATGAGGGCTGCATGGGAGTTAAGGATGTTTAAATACGAGTTTGAGGCGGTTTAAACCCGTCAGTGTCCTTCGAGCGGCCGCTCGGAGCCTGTGAGCGGCCGCTCACAGCTCCGGGTGGCGCGCTTTTGCCTCGTTTCGCCTCCCGACGCGTTATCCTTCGACGTTTTCGTTATTACGGACCGTAACAAGTGTAACCCCATGCGTTAAGACCCTAATCAACCTCACGCTCCACTTTTAATAATTTTTATTAACGTGTTCGGGTTAGGTTCACATAATCACGTATGGTTTTCACATAAGTTGTCAGGTATCACCGAGACACCTAAGTTTATTATTCACCAACGTCCGAGGTTCACTAATCATGCAATCACACGTTAACTCACACAAGGAGTCAAAACCCGACCCACACAAGGAGTCAAAGCATCTCATAACCCGAGATGTGAAAGTAGTCCCAAACCGGACTAGAAAACGTTTTGTAAGTTGTCTCAAACCCGAGACAATGCACGTATGTCCTTTCTAGCTATCTAGCTAACCCTCGTTACGTATAATATACGCGTGACTCGCTAAGGTAGACTTTCATCTAGACAATGTTGTTAACCAGAATTTGCCGGGTGTCACATCATCCCCACGTTAAAAGAATTTTCGTCCCGAAAATTGCTCAAGTACCAAAAGAACAAAAGAAATAACGAAGGAACAAACAAAAGATAGAAACCAAAAGAGAGAGATTTACCCGAGTTGTCACATCATCCCCACGTTAAAAGGAATCTCGACCCGAGATTCATTCAGCTGCCGAAGAGACATGTCTCGACTCGAACGCTTCCTTAGGAAAAAGATGAGGATACTTAGACTTCATCTGATCCTCCCGTTCCCATGTATATTCCGGTCCCCGGTCCGAGTTCCACCGAACCTTAACGATACGAATCTTGCTGTGACGCAGGCTACGAATCTTGTAATCAAGGATCTCCACAGGTTCTTCCACAATCCGAAGACGATCATCAACCTTGATCTCTTCTAGTGGAACGATGAGAGACTCGTCAGCCAGACACTTCTTCAAGTTTGACACGTGGAAGACGTTATGTACGTTACCGAGCTCCGTCGGTAAATCAAGACGATATGCCACCGGTCCAATCCGTTCCAGGATCGTAAATGGTCCGACATACCGTGGGTTGAGTTTGCCACGCTTCCCAAAGCGTATGACGCCCTTCCACGGTGAGACTTTTAGAAGTACCTTGTCATTGACTTGGAATTCCAGTGGTTTGCGACGCTGATCAGCATAACTCTTTTGCCGGTCCCGTGCCGCCGCCAACCGATTACGAATCTGTACGATCTTTTCCGAAGTTTCGTACACTAGTTCAGGCCCAGTGAGTTGACTCTCACCCACTTCAGCCCAGCAAAGAGGAGAACGGCATTTCCGTCCGTACAGTGCTTCGAACGGAGCAGCTTTGATGCTCGTGTGATAACTGTTATTATACGAGAATTCTACCAACGGTAGATGAGCTTCCCAACCCTTCCCAAAATCGATCACACATGCCCGCAGCATGTCTTCTAAAGTTTGAATCGTACGCTCACTCTGACCGTCAGTCTGTGGATGGTAAGCCGTACTCATGTCTAGTTGGGTACCCAAAGCCTTGTGCAAAGACTTCCAGAAGTGAGAAGTAAAATGGGAGTCACGATCCGAGATAATAGAAACTGGTACCCCGTGCTTAGAAACAACTTCTTTCAAATAAAGGCGAGCCAAACGATCCATGGTGTCGGTCTCCTTAATAGCAAGAAAATGAGCTGATTTCGTCAACCGATCGACAATCACCCATATCTTGTCGTTCCCGCTTGGTGACTTAGGAAGTTGTGTGACAAAATCCATAGTAATCCGTTCCCATTTCCATTCCGGGATTTCAGGTTGTTGCAAGAGACCTGACGGTTTCTGGTATTCCACCTTGACCTTAGCACAGGTCAAGCATTTGCTCACGTATGAGGCTATGTCCGACCTCATGTTTGGCCACCAGTAAAGCACTTTCAGATCTTGATACATCTTATCCGAACCAGGATGAATAGAATACCGGGACTTATGAGCCTCATCAAGAACAAGCTCCCGTAGTCCCCCGAATAAAGGAACCCATATGCGTTCTGCGAAATAGTGCAGGCCATCAGGCCTTCGCTCTAGATGCTTGTCGGCACCGTGCATAGTTTCAGCTTTAAGGTTTTCCTCCTTCAAAGCTTCCAATTGGGCAGAACGTATTTGATCAGGTAACGACGAATGAATGGTGAGCTGCAACGCCCGAACACGACGAGGTTTAGTAGATTCCTTCCTGCTCAAGGCGTCTGCTACAACATTCGCCTTGCCAGGATGGTACTTAATAGCACAATCATAATCGTTCAGAAGTTCAATCCAACGACGCTGCCGTATGTTCAAATGTTGTTGGTCGAAAATGTGTTGGAGACTCTTGTGATCGGTGTAGATGGTGCATTTGGTACCGTACAAGTAATGTCTCCAAATTTTCAACGCGAAAACCACTGCACCCAACTCCAAGTCATGGGTGGTGTAGTTCTTCTCGTGCACCTTGAGTTGACGAGAAGCATACGCAATCACCTTCTCGCGTTGCATCAACACACAACCGAGACCATGAATAGAAGCATCACAGTAAACAACGAAATCATCAGGGCCTTCAGGTAAAGACAAAATAGGAGCAGAACACAGTTTGGACTTCAGTTCTTCAAACGCTGACTCTTGTGGTTCACCCCAGTCGAATTTCCTATCCTTCTGAGTAAGAGTGGTCAGGGGTTGAGCGATCTTCGAGAACCCTTGAATGAAACGACGATAGTAGCCCGCAAGGCCTAGGAATTGCCGCACCTCAGTTGGCGTCTTTGGTGCTCCCCAGTCCTTGATCGCTTCGATCTTAGCTGGGTCGACATGAATCCCTAGTTCATTGACCACATGTCCTAGGAATTGAACTTCGCGTAACCAAAAGTCACACTTTGAGAACTTGGCGTAAAGTTGCTCCCGTCGTAAAAGTTCCAAAACTAACCGCAGATGTTCCCCGTGTTCGGTCTCGTTCTTGGAGTAGATCAGAATGTCATCAATAAATACAATGACGAACTTGTCCAAATATGGTTTACAGACGCGGTTCATCAAGTCCATGAAAACCGCCGGTGCGTTCGTGAGACCGAAAGGCATGACCAAGAATTCGAAATGGCCATAACGTGTTCGAAAAGCAGTCTTTGCAACGTCAGTCTCCCTGACGCGCAGCTGGTGATAACCGGACCTCAGATCGATCTTGGAATAATAACTAGAACCCTGAAGCTGGTCGAATAGATCATCAATACGTGGAAGAGGATAACGGTTCTTGATGGTCAATTTGTTCAGTTCTCTGTAGTCCACACACAATCGGAAACTCCCATCCTTCTTTTTAACAAATAAAATCGGGGCTCCCCAAGGGGAAGAACTTGGCCGGATGAAACCCTTGTCCAAGAGTTCCTGTAACTGACTAGACAATTCCTGCATCTCGGGAGGTGCAAGACGGTAGGGGGGCCCGAGCAATAGGAGCAGCTCCCGGTACGAGGTCGATACCGAACTCAACCTGACGATGGGGAGGAAGACCAGGTAAATCATCGGAAACACATCAGGAAACTCGCGTACAACCGGAATATCGTCGATCTTCTTCTCATCACCAGAGGAAATAGATAAAAGTGCCAAAACGGCTGGATAACCCTTTCGAAGACACTTAAGGGCTTTCATGCTAGAGATGATGTTTAGCGAAACACCACCCTTGATACCGTACACAGAAAGGAATTCTCCATCAGGGAGAGGAATCCGAATAACCTTGTCATAACAGACAATCTCCGCGCGATACAAAGACAACCAATCCATACCTACCACCACGTCAAAACTACCCAATGGTACCGGCATAAGGTCGATGGGGAACGATAAACCCGACAACTCTAATCGACACCCCCGAAGGATACTAGTAGCTTCAATCTTTTTACCGTCAGCCAACTCAATAATATACTTAGTCTCTAATGGTACGGGTGCTACATTCAGCAGTCGACTAACATCCATGGATACAAAACTCTTGTCGGCACCAGAATCAAATAACACGCTAACAGAACGATTATTGAGAAGAAACGTACCGGTGACTGTGTCAGGGTCCTGTCTAGCCTCAGCGGCTCCAATGACGAAGGCACGTGCATTCCTGCCGCCGCCCCCGTTGTTCCCATTCCCGTTGTTTCCACCCTGTTTCAGTTTTGGGCAATCCTTCTTGTAATGCCCAGTGTCACCACAGTTGTAGCATCCTTGTTTCCCTGTGGTACCCTGAGTAGTCGGAGCTGAACTGTTGGTCGGAGCCTGAGTCGATGGAAGTGTAGCCCGACAATCTTTAGCATAATGCCCTGTTCGCTGGCAGCGGTGACAACGGTTACTATCGCAGTTCCCTTGGTGATGGCGTCCACACTTGTTGCATTTGGGCAGTTTTCCCGCATAACCACCCTGCTTGTTACCCGAAGACGATGAACCCCCATTATCAAACCTTTTACCCTGCTGTGTAGACCCAGATCCTTTCCCGTCGTTTTCCCACTTGCGCTTATTGTTCTCTGGAGTCTTCGCAGTCGAACCTTTCGCAGGCAAAATCCCCTCATTCACCTTTAAGTTAGTCATTCTATGGGCCGATCGAACTACCTCCGCATAAGTAGGATGATTTCCAGCAGCCACCAACCCTGCAATTTCCGGCACTAACCCTGAGACATAATGTTCAATCTTACGATACTCTGGCACGTGCAAATCGGGACACAGCACTGCCAACTCATTCCTCCTCACAGTATACTTCTCGATTTCCGACCCAGTCATCTTGAGGTTCCACACCTCATGCTCCAGCTTCTGTACCTCTTCCCTCGGGCAATACTCCCGCTTCAGCAACTGCACAAAGTTCTCCCATGGCATAGCATATGCCTCCCCAATACCCATGTTCTGGGTAATGCCATTCCACCAAGTCAATGCCACGTCCTGAAATAACGCAGCCGAATACTTCACCCGATCTTCTGGGAGACAGTTACACATCAGAAATACCGACTCCACTTTCTCCAACCACCTAAGCAAGCTAACCGCACCCTCAGTGCCAGAGAATTCCTGGGGCTTGCAGTCCCGGAACATCTTGTAGGTGCACATGGGTGGGGGTGGGTCAACAGGACCACCTGAAATGAAACGTATGAGAATTACGAATAACGTAAACAAGGTTCACCAATGAGGCAAAGAAAACGGATAAAACAACTTACCACCACCGTTGTGCCCTAACTGAAAGGCAGCTTGGAGTAAGTTGTTCAGATCATCCTGCGATAGGTTAACACCTCCACGACCACCAGCACCACCGCGACCACCACCACGTCCACCATTGCGACCACCTCCACGTCCTCCTCGTACTCCAGACATGATTCTGGCAGAAAGAGCGAGAAAATTTAGTTTCGCAGATAAGGATAACCACTAATGTTCACAAGATCAAAGCTAGATCCAATCCAGGACTATCCCCTCAAACCCAGAGCTCACCAGGGCTTCCATGCATTTCGGTTTATGATTTTGTGTGCACCCAAAATGATAAACCGCTCTACATGGTCCTCCAAGTGTTCTCCTAGTTCAAAGTTCAAATCACCGAATATAGACTCTTAGCTATACACCGTAATACTACGGTAGTTTATGGCAAGTGTTTCTATTAGAGTAGGAAAGGGAGATGTCCGAGCCTTGGACAAATCTCAAGAGTATACGAGTTACTCCAATATACTACACTGCCTAGAAAGCAAGTAACCCAACCTAAGATAGAACGGATGATGTAACATAGAAAGACCAACGATTTAGAGACACCCCGACAAGACCATACGTAAACCACTATAACGTTTAGTACCATGTGATCGTCTAGTGTGTGCGACTCGGCTATAGACTAGACTCTACATGCAGTCCTAGTTCACTATAACCATTGGCTCTGATACCAATCTGTCACACCCTCAAAATCCACTTGCGGAGTTTTACCGCGAGGCGCATGACAAACCAGGATCCAAACCAACGATCACAATAAACAAGTCTAACATGAACATAATGCAATTTCAAAACAATGTTTAAAATCCCCGTTTACAGCGGAAGCTTATTCAAAACAGTATCTAAAAAGTAAACCAATTGTTCAACATATGAAAACCATGCGACTCTAACTAGACGCCGTGCAGACGCGTGCGCCCTAGTTCCATTGTGCTACCTTAGCGACCTGAGAAAACATGTAAAAGTTTACGTCAGCACAAAAATGCTGGTGAGTTTACAGGTTTTGCATCCAAGTACCAAGTCCACCTGTCCATACTACAATAATCGAAAACCAGTATACGCTAGCTAGGCGTACGTTTTGTTACTACCACGATTGGAAAACCATTACTAACTCGAATACCAAAAGTATGCCCGATGTATGTTCCTGTTGTTCCTGTTGTTCCTGTTTGAGACAATATGCACCCGCCGACCCTCCAAGTCGACGAGCGGGGTTGGTCACTCCCAATAGCGCTATTCACATTTCCCCGTTGTGCAAACCCGCACATTCATGGTTCCCCCCGGGACTTCCAAAGATCGTGTAGTACACAATAGAAACCCATAGTATGACAGTAGTTACCAAATAATCGTTTTAACACATGTTTTCTCCCCCGAAAATATGAAACCAGTTTAAAAGAGGGGCCGTAAACTCACCTTAACGTGCAAGCAGAGAATCCGAACAGCAAGCAATATATGCTACCGACACCCTAATAACAGTGTCGCTCAGTGAGTATAGGCGTAATATCATTACCCATATAACTCGTTTGTCCAAGGCGTTTTAAATGTTCAAAAGTGTGTATACGACGCCTAGTGATTCTACATGCAATAGTAAACCCTACGGACCCGTTGGTGAATACGTTGGTTACAATTAGTTTCTACATTCCGTATGTGTCTCAGACAAGTGTACTTCAGTTACATGTCAATTCCATACCACCTAAGACCTCAATTAAGCACATAAGCACATAATGCACAATCTGTGTTTTCAGGACAGATTGTGCGCCATCAAAACAAATTTATTTAAAATAGTAAACCAGTGAGTTAACCTCCCAAATTTTTACTGAATTTACTTTGGGATTCACTCGACAATACCTATTTTTGTTTTGTCTCAATTCCAAACACAAAAATTATGAAAATTCGTACAACACAGCTAGGTCCAGAAAATCTCCTCAACAGGTCAGTTTAGTAGGAAAATTCTTAAAAATTGTGTATTCATCCAAACGAGATGAATCCACTTGGAAAAGTTCTATTGTTCCAGTATTGACCTACTGTAAAAATTTCATAATCTAATTCCTTTTAAATCTCAAGTTATGACCATTTAAAGTTAACCCAATTTACAAATCCGAAAATCTGATATGACCCCTAATCAATTAAAATTCCAAAAACGACTCAAACGACGTCCAAATTCGATGGTTTTGCCCATTATGAAAAGCTAAGACCTTGTACGTTACAATCATGCAAAGAATCGATCAAATCAATTGTTTTCAAGCCACGAAACAGACCCTACAAGTCGACTTTCAGAATCTGTCCAGATTCTGATCGTACAATATCATCAATTATATCAAACCCTAGTTGCATATTATCAATCAATAATACCTAATAATCATCATACAACTTTCCTAATACCTATTCCCATCAGATCCTATTATCAAACATGTCAAGATCAAAGCTTTTAAGATCAAAACACCAATAACTTGCGCAACAAGCATCCTATGATGTTACTACGCGTTTATTAATAGGTTTAATCCGTTTAATCTTCAAAAAGACTCATGTTTTAATGTTTATTAAATCCAATCAGACCTGGACAAACTTGTTATAGGATTTTTACAATAAAACATAAAGTAAAAAGCGTAAGAAATCATGAGTTATACCCTTAGCTCTTCAAATCAATCAATCGCGCGCCTTGGAGCCTCCCAATTGATGATCTTAAGCCTTAGCAGGTGTTTTTGGAGTGAAATATTCGTGTGGGGCAGTAAGGGGGCGATTAGGGTTGAGTATGAGGGCTGCATGGGAGTTAAGGATGTTTAAATACGAGTTTGAGGCGGTTTAAACCCGTCAGTGTCCTTCGAGCGGCCGCTCGGAGCCTGTGAGCGGCCGCTCACAGCTCCGGGTGGCGCGCTTTTGCCTCGTTTCGCCTCCCGACGCGTTATCCTTCGACGTTTTCGTTGTTACGGACCGTAACAAGTGTAACCCCATGCGTTAAGACCCTAATCAACCTCACGCTCCACTTTTAATAATTTTTATTAACGTGTTCGGGTTAGGTTCACATAATCACGTATGGTTTTCACATAAGTTGTCAGGTATCACCGAGACACCTAAGTTTATTATTCACCAACGTCCGAGGTTCACTAATCATGCAATCACACGTTAACTCACACAAGGAGTCAAAACCCGACCCACACAAGGAGTCAAAGCATCTCATAACCCGAGATGTGAAAGTAGTCCCAAACCGGACTAGAAAACGTTTTGTAAGTTGTCTCAAACCCGAGACAATGCACGTATGTCCTTTCTAGCTATCTAGCTAACCCTCGTTACGTATAATATACGCGTGACTCGCTAAGGTAGACTTTCATCTAGACAATGTTGTTAACCAGAATTTGCCGGGTGTCACACATTTATCCTCCAAAATCATGTGGTATATAATTACGTACGCGTACATCACATTTCTAATTCTATATTTTCCCGTAAACCTACACGGGATGTGCACAATGTGTCATCGTTTCTTCAAACCACCATAAGCTCGTTCAACGTCTTTTTTGTCGCCATTTGAGCTTTGTAAAACTTTGTTCTCTTATCATGTAACGTTGCATCTCATATAAACACTTTTACAAACACAAAATATTCAGGGTGAATACCATATGGTAAATAATACCCATTTGTACTCCACGTCGTCTACCAATAAAGATGCATTTAATCCAACCCCGTTTATATACTCTTTGAAAATGGGTGATTGATCGAAAATATTTATATCGTTAATTGAAGCGATCACACCAAATAATGCATATTAAAACCAAAGATCTTGTGATACAGCCATTTCAAGCATCAAAGTCGTTTTTTATGATGTCTGCACCACATTCCCACTCCCATTCCATATAATCGATACTACTGACTATTCCGGGAAAACCATGTTTGTCATCATGAAACTCCAAAATTTGTTTTATGTCGTTGGACATAGGTTTTCTCAATATTTTTTTGCGTAGAGTTCAATAACCTACTCACAAAAAATAATGAAGATTTTTCATGCCCACTTATTCTGACATTTTTAAATATCCATCCATTATGTCAAAAGTAATGCCATAAGCTAATTGTCAAATAACGGGCGTAATTTTTTGCAACGTGCTAAAATCAATAACATCGCGCGCGTCGTATTTTTGTTAAAAAAATCATATTTTTGTCCAAAATAATTTACTATTCTTAGAAATAATTGTTGGCTCATATGAAAACGTCACCTAAAATTATTATTATCATATAGGGGGTTAGGTGAAAATAACGTTAAAAACATTATTTTACTAATTTCATGAAAATAACGTTAAAAACGACGGACGGTTAATCATGCATCATGTGGTGGCGTGGATAGCCAAAAGACAAAGGGGTACATGCACCGATTGGGTTTGTCCCGATTGCTAAGTGTTCTGTGCCTTATGTCCAAGGCTTGATACCAAACCACATCAAGCCGGGGGTCTCACTGGAAGCAGCCTCTCTATTCCCATGGGGTAGAGGTAAGGTTGTCTACATCTTACCCTCCTCAGACCCTACCTTAGCTTTGCTATAGGTGGGATTAACTGAGTATGATGATGATGATGAATAGGGGGTTGGGTGAAAAATAATCTTGTACCAACTATTCATGTGCAGCGACCCGATCGCGTGTTATAAATTTTCTCCTTTTGGGTTGTGAACTCCCGACATCTTCAACAATGCTTTATAGATATTAATAGCTTGGCTCCATCATCGGATGAGGATTAGATGATAAAACGAATACGTCCAATGAAGATGATGATGAAGTTGATGAACTTGATTATTGCATATTTTTAACAGATGAGGAAGACTATGGTGACAAATTTGGTATTGTTTGTGTGGAGGTATAGGTTTATATAAGAAAACTTAAGATTTTTTTTAAAACTAGCCATTCAACAGCAATATTGATTTGAAAATAAGCAAGAAAAAGGTGGGTCAACTTGATCAAAAGCGCAAAGCCCGTGGAAATATTGACATGAAAAGGGGCAACACCCTTGCCCTTAGATTGGCAGGGTAGTGTGCGAGCGTGAAGGGGCACCCACCCATCCTTTCCACGCCCACATAGTGTGTATAGTTTACTTTCGTCAAATATTTAATTGTTTAATATAATTAATCAAATTAAAAAAATATGATATTCGTGTTCTTAGGAGATCCTATCAACGTTCAGCATAACAAAAGCATAGACGGCTTTGCAAATATGCTTTGTTTTAGTTTCTAAGTCGTGTTTGTTAGTTTAGTTAAAAACAAAATTCAACTTAGCTTTCCTATAATTACAGGTTTTATAAAGGTCGATTTTGTTAATTATGGCACTATAAAAAGGTATAAAATAATATCGACAGCAAAAACTTATTTAATTACCAGATATGACAAAAAAAACAACTAAATACCTGCATGGCTACACACTAGAAAGGCTACCGTTCATTATTTTATTTAAGATACACAAGACGTGAAGACGGTTATATAACACATAACATTTTTACTTTATTTGATTATAAGCATATCGTACAAATAATAATACAGTTCTCATAACTGTCTAGTGATTGTGTGTTAGTGTATATAATTGGCTATATAAAACCTTTGTTATGGAGCATGTCATGATAATCTACTAGTGTTTATATTTTATTTTTAGTGATGAGGATGTTATTTATATTTTATCCACCCTTTTAAGATTGTTTGAAAAACAGGTCAATATTCTAGTGTTGTTAGTAAGGACTTGTGTAACATGTTCAACTTTAATTACTTTTATCGTGTTGTTTATTCGCCGACACTGTTTTTCCATTTGTATAGTTTGAAAAGGTCAGTCAAAACTACACGTAAATCCAATTTACCGTTCCAATTATATTCTTTAACGTCCCCATCAATTTGACTGCAAAGTTACATTTATAGACCAAAATTTGTTTTTTTTCCATATGGTTTTACTTTATACTTTTATTTCCTGTCCAAACCTTTTATTTTACCAGGATTAATTATATACATATTAATGTCTTGAATGATATTCGAGTAGGCAATAAATGTACAAGTAAGAATAGTCCCAAAGATTGGTCTCGTCACTAGGACCATGTAATAAGAGTTGTGTCGTGTTAAAACTTAACATGGTCGGTTCCACCTTTAATATTAATATTGAAAAAATATAGAAAAAAGTTAAGTAATTGTTACTATCTTACAAACAAGTAAACTTTAATCTAACTAGCCATACAAATTAAGTGACAAAAAAAAAACACTCTAAGTTGAGCGATTCAATATTTATAAACAAGTTATATTACGTTATAATCATGGGCGGTTCATCACTAGGGCTTCACTAGAGTCAGACCAGGCCTCGGCCCACCCAGTTTTTCGTTTCGTAGTGTAAAATTTAACGAAAATTTTTATATGTATTGAGTCCGGCCCTACCATATTGAGCCCGGCTATACCAGGTTTTTCATTCAAGATCTGCCACTGGTTATAATATGTTTTTACATGTAACATGTCCAAAGTAGACAAGAGAAATACATAGAACAATGAATTAGTCTTCAATTCCCTAAATCAACAAGTATCTGAAAAGGTACAATTATTAATTTGACAATAACTTGATAAGTTTTATACCTCCCTACATTATTATAATATAGGTCAGTTCCAATTATATTTATAAAAATTTTCAATTTTTTGGACACGGAGTGTTTGAATTTAGCCCTATTTGAATTTTACCAACGTGTTTGATTCGTGCTCTAAATACTAATTTTGAAACAAAAGTATAGCACCTAAGGGAAGATTAGGAACTTTGTTGGGAATCTGTTGTGAATGTCTGGGAATCAACCCCCAACGCTACCCAACTTATTCTGAGACACGTAATTTACATCCCTCATGTTAGTTGCCACGCTTAGCAGTTAATAAAAGGGTTAATAAAGGGTTAATAAAAGAATATTTATGTAGAAAATTTGTAGCTACAAATATATAATATTATAAGTTTAGTAAATAATAATTTGTGACTCTTATAAGTTTAGTGTATAAGGGCTATTGTGATAATTTCAAATTCATGGTGAAGGAGAGTAGGTTGACTTATGGTACAATATTTACATGAATTTGTGGCAAGGCCCTTCGGCTTTTTCTGTTTTGACTTTTGAGGCCTAATTTAAGAGCATCAACTACGAGTTTGAGACCTTCATAGCGCGTGGCCCAAAACCCTTCTGAGGGATACTTTATCATAGAGCTGTCCATGATTCGTCTCTTATGCTCAAGGTACTTAAAGCAACCACGTTATTGGTTTTCTAGTGACCGATAGAACGAGTCATTAACTATATGAAAGGAGTCAAGAACTGTTTGGTAGATGTTAAGAAGTTGATAACTTGAGATAGTAAGGGATCTCTAGTGAAATAGGACCGATGATATTAGCTCGAAATGGAAGAGACCTCTAGTGAGATTAGATCGGGGATGATGTTGGCAAGCCAGCTCAGGCTTTTTTTGGACGAAAGCAGATGGTAAAAATTGGAGCTCATTTCGTTACAAAAATAAAATTAAGTTTCTTACAAACCTTACCGTCAACAACCCTAAAGTCCAAAGCATTTGCTTAGAGATGACAAAAAAAAAAAAAAAAAAAAAAAAAAAAAAAAACAAGCCCGACATGTATACCCGAAATCTGATACATTGGACGGGTATGCCTGAAACCTGCCGGGTATTGGGATTAGTTTTAAAAAATTCACAAGTTTGAGACGGGTATAAGATTAGGTGATACCCAACCCAATTGCTCAAGACCACAGGCCCGTTTACTAGAACTACATATAGTATCCGATCATATATCCATATTTTTTTTATTTATATTTTTATCTTAGTAATTTATTTTAGTATGTTCATTATGTGAAAATATAAATTTTCTTTCGGAATATGTACACATATGTTGTGAAGTACATAGATGAAACTATATAAAAATTATAAAGTGTTATTTATTCATTATAAAGCATATACATATGCAATATATATTTTAGTTTATAATATTTTTATTTAAATACAAATTATATAATAACAATAGTAAAAAAATTTGGGAATCCCAATGGGTATACTTTAACAAATTAGCAGGTATATTCGATACTAGACGGGTAATTAAGTAATTACGTAACAGATACCCGGTTGCTGGTGGGTATTAGCCCGAATCGGAAACAATTTTACAACTGGGCAGGGGTATGAGATTACGAATACTTGACCCGGACTCAACCCATTGTCATCCCTACACTTGCTTTATTTCACTCCGGCTTTGAACCGCCCCTGGGTGTTGGTTGTTTAAAATAAAAATGAATAATTAGAATTCAAATTAGATAATTGAATGGTTAAAACCATTTATGATAATGTATTACTGCTTAAATATTCAAATATGATATGTTGACCTAAATAATGAAAATATAATTACTTTAGTTTTACCCAATAATGATATTATTATATTTGGATAAAACAAGACAAAAACTGATACATTTTCTCTGTTCAGTTTACTATCTCCACTCTCCATCAGATTTTTTTCATTGAACTGTAATAAGTTATAGGAAGTGATATGCATACAAAGCATAACCAGAAACAATTTGAAACTACTAATCAATAGTCAATACATACATATGTGATGACTACATCCATAGTAAATATAAGTTACTGCTAAAAGATAATTAGAAAAAGATAACATTTGGTTCATCTTTGAGAAATGAATCTAAAATACCAAATCAAAACACATAATTACAAATCTGGACATGATCCCATCCCAAAGACTTAAAAAAAAAAAAAAAAAAAAAAAAAAAAAAAAAAAAAAAAACATGACCTTTAACAAATAAGAAAAGGGTAAAACAGTAACTTCACCAAGTAACATAATCATGATCTAATCATCTCATGATGAACCTCAGGGGTCTCCATGATACTCTCCAAAGAAGGTTTCCATCCTGTAACACTTTTCCCACTCATTCTACTCTTCTCTATCTCACCCAACACATCTTCTAATCTTTTCCCTTGTTTGTTCTTCATTTGCAACAGCAGCCACTCAAGTTCATCTTTTGTTAATACCAACTTTACCCTCATTCTACAACTTTCCATTCCATAATTACCCTTTGCTGCTTTTCCTGAATCTTGTTTAATAATATCTTCTACCTTGTCTTGCTGTTGTTGTGGCTTGTCCTCCCTCTGAATGCATGTGTCCATGTAGTTCCCCATTATCAAAATCAAGAAAATGGTTCTTGAAAGTGTGTGTGTTTTTTTATAACTGAAACACACACACACAAAAAGTTATAATGAGCCAAGATATGTGGAGAGAAATTTGAGGAGTAGTTAAGAGTATGTCAACTAATGCATGTGGGGAACATATGGGTGTATGCAGGTGGCAAATTTATTGTCTTCTTTTTTAATAGACCAATGACAAAAGGAAGGTTGATATTTTACTCCATTCTTCAAAATAACTGTTTATTATTATTTTAGTATTAATATATGCATCCTTTTGATTGTGCTATATTTTGAATGATGAAACTTACAATATGAACATATTACACATCCAATAAAATTCGTTAAATACTTAAATTAGTTAATAATATATATGAAGAGATATGGTCTCAAATCCCTATGCGGATCGGGATAAGCCCATAGAGCAGGATTGCGTCTGCGCACGACAACAGTTGCACAGCTCTCAACAAAATCCTATCTTTGGCAAAGTCCCCATAGACAGTGACACGCCTATACAAATCATGTGCAAGCCTCTGCGAGACAAGCAATACAAAAGAACGATGATATTGTACGAACCAACAAAACTCATTAAATAATTAAATTTACTTAATAATACTTAAGCAGGGTTGGGTTAAATTAAAAACCCTCTTGAGTTGTGAAAACCTGTGAAAACCCTATGTAAAAACATTTTTTTTTCCTGATTTTTTCAGAATAGCTTTTATATTCAATTTTATTAGTTTTGGCCAAAAAAAATCAAAAAAGCGCCGAGTAGATTATTTGTTACACATATGTGTTACGTAATTTTTTTTATCATACGCCAGCATTGTTACATATGTAACATCTATGTTACGTAATTTTTTTTTAAATAAAAATCTATTCGGCGCTTTTTTGATTTTTTTGGGCCGAAACTCATAAAATTATGTATACAAGCTATTCTAAAAAAATTAGAAAAAAACAATGTTATTACATAGGGTTTTCAGTTTTCACGGGTTTTCACAACTCAAGAGGGTTTTCACAGGATACTTAGCCTACTTAAGCATATCTTTTACATAAAACAAAAACTTGTATTCTTTAATTTCAGTGTTTTAAGAGTTTGGAAATTCTTTAAATGAAGTCTCGGGTTTGAATATATTTTACTAATTTCCAACTCATTCGACCACTGGTGGAACTTCTCTTGGGCCGAACGAGGTTTTTCGTCGTTATCAGATTAAGTCCGCTTCTATCAGATTTTTCGTATTTGCTTTTTACGAACTTGTTTTCTACAATATAGAAATCAGTAACAGATTATTATATGACAAAAACAAAAACAAAACAAAACAAAAAAACAAAGAAAGAAAGAAAGAAACAAATCCACTAGAACAATAATTGAACAAAATGACTCGTATATGATAAAACACACAAATGGTGGTGACACGTAGTCGCATCCCCCAACGGTACACAATAAGTAAGACGCTCTCCCATCAACGACCTCCTATCTACTTGTCACTTGTAATTTTTATTTTTAAATTAATTAAAAGCTACTCAAATCTATTTTCAGTTAATTTATATTATATCCAGCCAGAACATGTTTAATCTGTTAACATAACAAAATCACACTAGTCTTCTTATAATCTTACGTTAAATCATTGTTTATGTATAGTTTGATACATCCATATTGTTGTTTTTCAAAATCTATGACAACTTTAGACGACACATGTTCATTTTATTATCCGTTTTAACTAGAGAATCACAAAAATATTTTTTTTTTCCTATTTTGTTTGAAATGTGATGAAGAAAGTGGATATGTAATTAACCATCTTGCTCAGATTGTACAGGAATCTGCTACGTGGCAAAAAAAATAAAGGTAAAAGATAATGTCACGTGGATAAATACCTTTAGCGGCGGCACCTTTAGCGGCCACATGGAGCATTAGGCACAGCCGCACAGGTATAATTAAACGACATCATTAGCGGCGACCATCACCGCTATTGACTAGCCGTCGCCGCTAAAGGACTTCTGTCTTGTAGTGTGCCTACAAATTTATTATGCAATACTCGTCGTTCTCTAATTAAAATTGTATATGTAATGAACGTGTCCCTTCTTGTATAACTTGGTATTTTTTTGGTAATATTTAATATAAATGAAATATCATGCATACTAAAAAAAAACTGATAAGTAGTTTCAATAAATATATGAATGACTTTTACATACTAGAGTTCAGTATGCATAATTGATTAACGTGTAAAAGAAATTAGTTTATATGTATGTATTTACATATATAGAGTAAACATCAAATACATATAGTTTATTTTAAGAACTGTAAGAATCAAAGGGGGTAAAAAAAAATTATTTTTTTTTTAGAATTTTTTTTTCCATGTGCTTAAACATTCTTTCTAGATGAATAATACAAAAAAAAAATTTAGTGTAATTACGTCATTAAGGTAAATATATTAGTTTACACTAGAGTAATTATGTAATTACTCTACACGTAATTACTCTACACCAAATTTTTTTTTTTTTTTTTTTTTTTTTTTAGTTTTCAATACTATAATACATGTTTAACAATATGGGAAAAAAAATTTTGAAAAAAAAAATTAAAAAAAAAATACCCTCCTTTGATTCTCACAGTTCTTACCAAAAAAGCTATTTGTACCGGATCTTTCCCCTACATATATATATACACATATATAGATTTTTGTATATTGTTGTTAATATTAAAGTTATATATCAATGGGTGAGTGACCAAATCGCAACCTTAATTGGTTTTAATTTTTTTTATAATAAAAGTTCAAAAAAAATAGAAAAATATAATAGTGATGTCACCGCGTATTTTCTCGTAAGTTTTATAATACCATGACAACAATAATTTATGAAGTCTTCAACGTTTTTGAGGTTTTTCCATATGAGACGTTGATAATAAGTTATATTTTCTATTTGAAAAAATTAAGTTAGTGTTGTCATAGCCGATTTTATTTGTCAAATAATATCATTTTTTTTAAGATGAATTTCAATTTATAAACAATTTTGCTAATGCTACTTATCAGTTATGAACCGTTCTTTCGTTGATTTATCTATAATCTATAATACATTATAAAGGAGGAGTGATGTACCATATTGGAATTTTGACATGGGTACAATTTTTAAAGCAACAAGCATAAGAGAATAAAGCTTATTTTATAAGGGTATTATAGGGATATTGGGGACAATTAAGACACTTAGAGGGTTAGTAGAGTAATTTTATCTTTTGTTTTTAGTTAAAAGCTAAAATATCATTCCTATAGTACCCCTAACTCCTTTCACCTTTCCTCTTAGGCCATATGAAGAGTTCTCCTAATCAATTATTCATTGATTGTGTTTTATTTATATTAATCATTCATAACAAATTCTATTCCATTCCATGAAAAAACTTCCATTGATAGTATGGAGAGTTTTATCTTCATACACATCTAAATTCCTTTCATATGCAATTTCATTGTTAATGGTGACTAAAGAGCCGATTAGAACAAGATCCTCGCGCACAAGAAGATTTTGTTAGTAAACATAGTGGTTATAAATCAGAGGTAACCTTTTCTTAAACTCAATTCTACTCATGTCTTTATAGTTTATATAAATCAATTTTATACACTATATGTGGTTTATTTCTTATTTTGACTTGTGAATTGTAGGTCTGTGGACTCAAATGGTCTTATGATATCCGTGAATTACATTAGGTGGAACTGATAACAATGTAAGTAAATAATATACTTATCATATTGTTCTCTTTTTTGTTAGTAACTAACTTCTCTTATTTTCCTAATATTTCTTTTTGTTTATGTAGATTTTTTGTTTGGAACCAACATTTGACTCAACCTGTTTTGAACTACTGTGAGAATACAAGTGCTGTGAAAGTAGTTGCTTGGTATCCACATCTTCATGGACTTTTGGCTTCTGGTGATGGTACTGTAGATCGATGTATTCGACTATTTGGTTTTGGAACACGATCATTAATTCTCACCTGAGATACATGTATACTGGTAGTCTGGTAACTTTTCTCATAAAGATTTCTATATTTTTTTTTTCAAAGTTTTCAAGATCATTTCAATCATAATATTCACCTTTAATCCACCAACTCAAACATCATACTATCGGATTTGAAATTCCACAAGCATTTTATGATTTTGATTGTTAATACTAGAAATCGCAGGCCTCAAATCCATGGTTGAAACCTAAAACTACAAGATCAAACTCCAGGGAGTTTATTTAATTTGCTATTGTTTGCATTTGTTACTCTTTAAAGGTAACTCTCCATAGTCCATAAATTCAACTGGTTTATTGCACTATATTATCTAGATAATGACATGTTAACTACATAATCACAATAATTATTGTAGAGTTTGTCATGTTGAATGTCTATTAATTTTATATTTTATACATATCTAATGTGTTACATGTATTGATTTATTTTATTTTTCTAATTAAATGTTGTTTATGATAAACTAAATGTCTTATTACACGAACATTTGAACATCATAGTTTAGCGAACTTCTTCTTACCCATCCCCTTAATATACAACACACATTATTTTTATCTTTTTTTTTTCCAAGAAACTCAAATTTGGTTTCTTTCTTTAAGAAAACACCTATGGATAATAGATGCTTTACGGTTCGTTCTAACGAAAAAGTTTGGCTGATAACTATGGTTTTGAATAACGGCAGCGTCAGATCACTGAGTCAAGATACTTCGGTTTGAAGCAATTTTATGTTTGGAAAGGTTTTTTCAAGATCTTTAGCTTCAAATATGGATGACACTAGGGGTGAGCAAAGTAACCGCCATAACCGATAATATAACCATAACCGAAATAATCGAACCGATTTTAACCGATAACCAACATAACCAATGGTTATCGTTATTAAATTTCTTTAAACCGGCCGATCACTTATGGTTATGGTTATGAAGCTTTGGTTAACCGATATAACCGAACCGAATTTGTAATGTTAACTTTATGTGATAGATTTATGTTTTACATTAACTATGTAGAGGTTTTTACTATGATAAAAGTATGTTATTAACAAAATGATCCTGATGAAATGCTCTTTTTTGTGATGAATTAAAATTATAATCAAAGGCTAAGTATGTTTTTTGTTAATATCTTATTAAAAGGGATCACACATTGGAATTATAACTAGAAAGTGTAGTCTTTGCCTTGTACAAAATAGCACAAACTAAGTCCAACATTGTAAGTTTCGGTTTTTAGACCCATTGACTTTTAATTTTATACTTTGCCCTAAAGTTAGTTTTAGTTTATTTTTTTGGTTAATAACCAAAATAACTATAACCGAATTCATAACCAAGTAACCATAACCGAAGTTTGGTTATGGAAATGGTTAGGATTTTTTTGTAAAAACCGAACCAAACCAAACCGAACAATGCACACCTCTAGATGACACAAAACAAAAATAAATTAAGCCTTCAATGTTGCACTCCTAAATGAACAAATTCCAAACTCTGTAGAACAAGCCTTGAAGTCCAAAAAATGGAAGGATTCTATGGAAACAGAAATGGATGCGCTTATGAAAAATGAGAATTGAGAAAAATGTACCATTCCCTTAGGAAAGAGACCAGTTGGTAGATGCTGGAGTCCAATATCCATAGACCATATGATTCTGAAGCATGATATGGGGAAAAAAACTTTAACACCAGATACATAAACTCTAGAGATGATGATTACAAGATAAATTATTTTATGCTCACAACTCCTATGAATTTGGACAAACCGCTTTCTATTTCATGACTACAATCCTTCGTGACGGATCTGAGGTACTTTACCACATCCTAACAGATAACACTTACTGAAACTATCTAAAAATTTAGATGAGGTGAAATGCATAAAACAAAACCCCATCTAACAATTGAAATAGGCTATTAAAGTTCACTCGAATTATTCAATATCGTAGCTTTTAATAATATGTACAATAAATTACCTTTTGTTGTCTTATTTGACAAATTATTATTCATAACAATTAACAAATAGTAATAGAAAAGTGAAAGAAAACTTATTATTATAATTATTATAATAAAAGAACATAAATTTACACCAACAAAAGAGCATTAATTCTAAGCTATAGCCTGTAAAAAAGAACATACTGGCTACTGTAGCAACTATAAGACCGTGTGTAATCGTCCGCGAATTGGGCGCTAAATGGCCCGTTTGGCGCCCCATTCGCGCCCTGTTCACAAGCTACACCGCCCCCAGGGGCATTTTTGCTCTACAATCCGTTTGGGCGTGAAATTTTTCGAGTGGAAACGGGCGTTAAATTACCCTGCTTTTTGCTCCACCAATAGAATACATCCACTTGGATGGGGGGCGCTAAATATGTCAGACCACTACGGTTGGTCTAAGCTGTATAAAAAAACATATGCAAAATTAGTTAACCGAATATTTTATATAATATTTTGAACACAAAACATGAATAATGTATTAAATAATGTTTCAAGCTTAAATTTAAAATGCCAATTTGTCAAAGTTTTCACAACTCAAGGGACAATATTCTAGATTACACCGCCAATCCATGGTGAAGCAAAAGTTGCAAAATGACCAATAATTAACATAGAAGACAAGTGAAAAAAAAAATTATTGACAACACGGTCTTTCATAGATATGAGAAGTTTGTTCATATGGTGCAGTTAATCTACCAAACAACATACCTTCTCTTTGTTTCTGATACATCACTACACAAAAAGCGGCATAGAAATCCAGCAAAAAAATAAAACATGCTGAAGAACCTCAAAAGAAAAGTAACATGTTGAAGTGCTGAAATTGATGACTACAGCTTAAAAAAAACACTGATCCAATTGAAGTATGGAACTCAATAGAAATCGAAATAAAACATTGTTACCTGCTTCAGGTGAACAAATTTCAATAGAATCCCCAAATTCAAAGTATGAATAAAAAGTCATGAGTGTGTGTGTGAGTTAGAAATAGAGAGGAAGAGAATAATTGATTAACGTGTAAAAGAAATTAGTTTATATGTATGTATTTACATATATAGAGTAAACATCAAATACATATAGTTTTTTTTAAGAACTGTAAGAATCAAAGGGGGTAAAAAAAAATTATTTTTTTTTTTAGAATTTTTTTTTTCCATGTGCTTAAACATTCTTTCTAGATGAATAATACAAAAAAAAAAAAATTTAGTGTAATTACGTCATTAAGGTAAATACATTAGTTTACACTAGAGTAATTATGTAATTACTCTACACGTAATTACTCTACACCAAATTTTTTATTTTTTATTTTTTTTTTAGTTTTCAATACTATAATACATGTTTAACAATATGGGAAACAAAATTTTGAAAAAAAAAAATTAAAAAAAAATACCCTCCTTTGATTCTCACAGTTCTTACCAAAAAAGCTATTTGTACCGGATCTTTCCCCTACATATATATATATATATATATATATATATATATATACACATATATAGATTTTTGTATATTGTTGTTAATATTAAAGTTATATATCAATGGGTGAGTGACCAAATCGCAACCTTAATTGGTTTTAATTTTTTTTATAATAAAAGTTCAAAAAAAATAGAAAAATATAATAGTGATGTCACGGCGTATTTTCTCGTAAGTTTTATAATACCATGACAACAATAATTTATGAAGTCTTCAACGTTTTTGAGGTTTTTCCATATGAGACGTTGATAATAAGTTATATTTTCTATTTGAAAAAATTAAGTTAGTGTTGTCATAGCCGATTTTATTTGTCAAATAATATCATTTTTTTTTTAAGATGAATTTCAATTTATAAACAATTTTGCTAATGCTACTTATCAGTTATGAACCGTTCTTTCGTTGATTTATTTAATTAAAGGTAAAAGGGATCAATTTGTTTTAAGGCTTCTTAAGCAAAATATTTTTTTTTTAAGAAGGAAGAAGTTGAAACCGGTTTATTAAGCATGAGATTATAAGTCTTAGAGCTGTTTGGCAACTTTTGAATGGGTAAATATTGAATAGGGCCGTCCCTGAAAATTCATGTGTCCGGGTCGAGCCGCGAAATATGTGACCCTTAGAGGGTGTTTGGGATTGCGTTTTGAAAACGTAGATAATCAGTTTTTAGTGTTTGGGATTGCGTTTTGAAAACGCAGATAATCAGTTTTGTAGGCTACCAAAACGCAATAATCTATAAGCAGCTCCAACCCTGTTTTTTCAAAACGCATAATCTGTTTTGAATAATCAATCCCAAACACCCCCTTAGTCTTAGGTCTTTTAAGCTATGTTTTCATAACCGAAGCAGACGTTGAACCGGTGTCCTTACCGATTCCCTAGTCGGATCGGTCGAACCGGATATAGAACTGAAAGTGCCGTAATAATTCTAAATTTTAATATGTTTGGCTAATTGACTCATAAAAAAAACCACACTTTCTTAAAATTCCATAATAATTTGAAGGGCCATTATCTTATGTCTAGACTTCAAAAGTTTTTTAATAAAATGAATTTGACTTGCACTATGTGCAAAAGCGTGAGACAATTACTGTTTTGTAATACTACTATATATTAAAATTTACTGTAAAGACCACACAACTACTGTAACACAACACAAATCTCAAGTAACACACTTCAACTTTTTTTTTTAATTATGTCGTATCCTTCCAATCTAGTTTTTCATGTATGACTCATCTTCTTCTTTATCTACTCTTCACCTTCTTGCATTTATATCAAGTGATGTTCAAGATGAGATCTTTTTTAATGGATCGAAAACAGAAAGATGCAGAAAGAAAAACACTCGTCGCCGCTCAAAGTGCCCCTCTAGAAATTGGGCCTGGCCGGGAGTCCTCCCCGCACCCCCTCATAACCGGCCATGGTGTTGTTACAGTAACAGGACTGAACCATTAATGCTAAACTAGTAAGAGGTTTAAATCATTCAGACTCGGTATAATGTTTACCAATTCAGAGACAAATGTCTGACCGATTCAAATGTGTGCTTGCGATCAAACAGTCTGAAGGAACCATGTCTGACTGATTTACACATCTGTCCTATTAATTGCAGAAACAAATAGCCCCTTATAAATATCATTTTTATGATTATAATTAACCACATGAGTTGAGGTTAACCATCGATTTACACACGATGTTGTGTGTAAAACAATACATTGTGGATTCACCTAAATGATGCTTAACCTCAACATATGATATGTGTGTCCTTAAAAAAAATAATCTAATGACGGTAGTGTTTTTATTATAGTAGCTAAACGTATAAACTTTATATAATCTCTTCAAATTGTCCACTGACCGAGCAATCTTAAAGTTTTTTTTGTAATCGGCGAACAATTGTGTGGCAACCACCCTTGCGGGGCCTCGTCGCCCGTCAGATTCGAACTGGCGTCACCCGTATTCGATCTTCACCCGGATACCAAACCATAAATATTGAAAGTGGGAATTGAATCTTTGATCATATAGGTGAAATAAAAGCCACTCCACCACTATAGATGGATAGCAATCTTAAAGTTTTTTATTTCTTATGTCAATTGAGGCCATCATTTAATTAAATATTGATAGACACGATACTTATCGGATCTGAAAAGTCTTTGTACCTATAAAGAAAATAATTAAGTAATCTGCCTATTATGATTTGGAAATATACATTAATCAAGTGGTTTGTATTATTGATTATATTTGTCCGTTTATCTATACTATCTTATTAAGAATGAGTGATAACCAACATAGTAATTTGCATTTTCATACAACTTAAGAAGCAATATGTACAATATATTTAAGCAAGAAATTTAAGGGTATTATGGGCATAATTGTGACAATTAAGACACTTAGAAGGGTAATATAGACATTTAACTCACCTCATCTTTTACAATATTACCCTTAATTTCCCTTATTGCACCACAACATCAATTATACCCTAATTCTCTGTTTACCCTCATTCCTTCAATTATGAGTTTTGTTGTCTCTTAGGTGTCACATATTCAATTGTCCTAATTCAATGTTGCCTCTTCGGTGTCATGTGAGATGTTCAGTTTCAAAGATGTTTGTGTTTTATAATTCACTAATTTCTTCATGTTCAAGTCTAACTCATACAATGGCCATTTGTTGTTATCTTTATGTTTCCACTAAAAATATAGTCAGTTATAATAATACTAATAATAAGATAAAGAATATGTGAATTTGTTGATTTATGTTTTTAAGTTAATAGAAACATGGATTGGTAGTATTTTTGGATTGCTAAAGATGGTATATGCAAATATTTGTTCTGTTATTGATTACCATGTGAGAATAGTTTTTTTTTTTTTTTTTTGGAAAGCAAACTTCATTCACCAAAACAACGGCATTATCTCTAAGCTAGAGATAAGCCACAAAAGCAATTACAATGTATCAAAATTGAAAATACACCATCGTTTCCAATCTATCTTATCCTTCTTAAACCTACTCTTGTACCAAAGAAAGCCCAAGGATTTGATAGAAGCCACCCTCTCAACCGCTTCCGTCGCCTTATTTGAGAATACCTTTTCGTTTCTAGCTTTCCATATAACCCAACACGTAATAATAAGGATGTCGTACAATACTTGTTTCGTAGCGTTCGAAGACTGCATATACTCGGCTGTCTTCAAAATATCATGAATGGAAAAAGCGAAAACAGGAGCTATATTACACCAAGATGAAATCACGGACCACACTTCCATCGACACCCTGCAAGCCGTAAATAGGTGATCCACCGTGTCTTCCACTTCTCCACAAAACGCACACAGGCCATCCCCCACAAAGACGTTTCTTCTACGGAGAGCATATGAAGTCGGAATCGGTCTCTAGCCGCTCGCCACATAAACACACCATGTGAGAATAGTTGTGAAGTTATCTCCAATGGTCACTTCAACAAGCATTGGCAAAACTATGTCAAGACATGGTTTAACCAACCTGCCCGCAAAACTCGCTGGCGCAACAGTAGGCCGTCATGTTTTATTTTAGTTAGTTTGGTGGTTTTGTAATTTTGTTTGGCTTAATCTTTATGATTTGCTATTGTTGTTCATTTATTATTAACAGCTAGGCAAGCAAAGGCAGTGAAAGTTTTCCCAAGGCCAACGGGGAAACTCCGTCCTTAGGTTCATGGGCAAACCTTGAAGTACAACATGAAACTTAGGGAGGGCGGGGAATTTTCTCTTGAAGAGTTGAAGGTAAGACGCATTGCTTTTATGTTATGTCTTTTAAATGGTATTTTTTTTAGATGTTTTTTATTAAGAATGTTGATTTATAACCAACATATATTTACAAAAGATAGAATATTATGTGACTAGACTAAAACATATAATTGTTGTTTATTATATCGATATATCATGAAAGGTTATGTTTTTTTAAACTGGTCATTATTTTTACAAATACGCTACGGGCATCCCAAAAAAACTTGCCCCAACCATTGATATTGTTGTGGACCATAGGTGCATGAATCGCTCTTTGGAAGGTTTACAAGCCAATGTTCAGAGGCTTAAAACCTTCAGGGCTAAGTTGGTTGTCTTCCCAAGACACGCAAGAAAGACCAAGGTAAATGTTTTATATGTTTGGTCGGGATTGTGAATTACACTTGTTTTGACCGGCTACTCACACCTGGAGTCATGGGGTCACTTTATTTAATTGTGTGTTAATTTTTTTTTATTTTTTTTTGAATCAGGAGGGTGACTTTACACCAGAGGAGCTTGCAACCGCTAACCAGGTCCAAGGCCCAGTATTGCCCATTCTTAGGGAGAAACTGACTGTTGAACTTGTGAAGGTTACCGAAGAGATGATATTATTCAATGCTTATGCTAAATTACGTCTCGAGAGGACAAACAAACGTCATATGGGTGCAAGGCTGTAGAGGGCTGCAGAGGCTGAGAAGGAAGAAAAGAAATATAAAATGAAGTAGTCAGTTGGTACATGGAGAACTTGGCATCGCCAAGCTAGGCTAACCTTTTCTCGAACAAAATGAATATCCAGTTCGACATGTTTGGTCCGTTGATGTTGGGCCGGATTTTCCACAAGATAGACTGCCGAGATATTATCACAATATATAATGGTGGCTTGCCTAACCGGGGCTTTTAGTTCAAGAAGGAGATTACGGATCCAGGTTGTTTGGCATTAATTTCCATCTTATATCGTTGTTGTTATAGGTATGTAGGATGGTACAAAACCTTGCATTGATGGTTATGGGTTCGGTAGTTGGTTTATTCGTTGATATAGTGAATCTTATTTTATTTGTCTTTGTCGATCTAAAGTTGAACTAAATTTGTTGTTGCTAATTCTTTCCGTTTTTTAAACTGATCCCTCACTTTTGTTTTATGTAGTTTTGATAGAACATATGCTAGGCTTTAGAATTTTTTGGCTTAAAGAATCTCCAGAAAAGAGAGGTATTTTTGTTTTTTTTACCACTTTTTTTTTTTAAAATTAGGCAAGCCTCTTTAAATTAGGTTCTAAATATTTGTTGCGCATGAGATATGAGTTTTGATAGAGGTGGCAACTTACAATGCAGGTTCATATAGTTATGTCCGGTTCAATTTGTCCATAATGTCATCTAACTTCTTTTATTTTGTTGTTTCTAATATCAGTTCTTTGTTTTATACCCTCTTGCTCGTTGTGAACAAATATATGAATAGTCTAAGCAAATTAGTATTAAAAATACATTATGCAAAATACACCAAGTACCATGTGCCGAAAAACATAAGTACCCGCGGCAACGCGCGGGCATTCCTACTAGTAGTTATCTAAATAGCGGGTAAAAGTGTAAAAAAATCATCTGGGGCGTTTAAGAAACTAAACTAAAACGAACTTTAAAAACTAGGATTGTATATACTAGGGTTTTTTTCCTAGTTTTTATGACGTAAAATCTTCAAATCAGTTTATAATAATAATAATAATAATAATAATAATAATAATAATAATAATAATAATAATAATAATAAATTTCAATTAATAAAATAGCTAATACATTTACCAGCTAGCTTGTACAGGTGACATTGGACCGTTAATTTTTTGTTTTTTACTTTTCTATAACTAGTAAATAGACATGTGTGTTGCGGCATGGGTACATTACAAACATCGAACAGATAAGTGCAAGTGTTATATGACCAGCGTCTAATGCACAACAATCAAAAAGAGCTTATTATAGCTTTAGAAAATAGAAACCACACGAAACCAAACTAACTTGAATTTATACAGTAGAATGAAGCCGTATTATATTTAACGACACTCGATTTGGTACATATCGAAAACGTATTATACTTGCACTAACTCGTTTCCTGATAAAAGTTTCCGTTTAAACGTAGATTAACTTGACTTTGTGCTGACACGTACATAAAAATCAACATGTAAAAAGTTAGTTTTTTTCAAAGTAAAGGAAGGAAATGGTTAAAGTGGAAACTTCCGAAAGTCAAGGAGATTAACGACATATAAGACCTTCAAAAAAGAAATTTGCGAACGAAATCATTAAAGGAAATAAGATGTTAAAAGCGTGTGTGTATGATGGTATAGGGGTACAGATGAAACGTTAGAAACTTGAGGTATTAAATCTTGGCGTTTGCAAAGCCGGGGGACTAAAATTGTAATGTGATGAAACTTTGGGTTAGAAACACAAAAGAAGTAAAAAAAACCTTTGAATGTATTCGGAGTGTCGGTGAATGGAGTAGGGGGGAAATGCTATTTTGCAAAGTTTGGGGGTGCATATGTTATTTTGTATGAAGAATGAGAAGAAATCATCATTTTGCAAAGTAGAGGAGTGGTTTGTCAATTTTTAAAAAATGGGAAGTCGGTGTATAAAAGCCACCAGCTTTTGTTTTTAAGAATTTTAGAATACTATATTTTTTTTGATCGGCGAACTGAGGGGCGCCGTGCCCAAGAATCGACTACTCGACCTTTAGCAGCCCTCGCCTTCTCCCGATGCGCGGAAACCCGAGCCCCACCCGCCCGAAGGCACGACAGTGTTATAGAACCCGGTAAAACCTCGCCGTCCGTCATATTTGAACCGGCGCCACCCGTATTCGATCTTCACCCGAATACCAAACCATAAATGATGGAAGTGGGGATTGAACCTTAGAATACTATATAATAGAATATTGACCTCACTCTTAATAACTTCATATAATGTCAACAGTATACTTCGTTTTTATGAGATCAAGAAAGACGATGTATAGCACACACATGTATATACCAATACCACTCCAAAAGGTTCATGGATTTAATATATACAAAGAAATAGAATTGACCACACCATACATTAGTATACTTTAAGTTATGACATTGCAAGCATATATAATCTACGCTTTATAGTTTATAGTAAAAAATCATGTTTGTGGTCCTTGATTTTATAAACAAAATTGATGTTCGACAACCGCAATAATCTTATTACAACATTTTCTTAATATTATCTCTCTCTATTTCTCTGATCTTTAGTATCATTATCAAATGTTGTATTAATTTGTTTGTTAATCTTGTTTATTAAATCAATCCGTATGCTCATAATGTTGACATGTTCATACCTTGTTTTATATTTGTAGTCTTAAAAATCTGAGCCATAAAATATAGAGAGTTAAAAGCCCGAGTTTTGGCAGTTTCATCTTTAACATACCTATTTTTTTTATTTTTGAATAAAGTTCATGGTTTTTATTAACAGAGAAGATGATGAAAATATGTAAGCTGTATACAATAAAATTACTTTTAAGAAAAACTTTGCGTATGGTGCCAATTACTCCAGACTTTCACTATACCTTTTTCTTGAATATTTTAGTAGTATATTTGACCAAGTAAAACGTATTAAACTAACTATGCACTAAATACAATTAACAAAACTGGACAAAGTGCATGGAATCTAATTACTTTCACATATTTTATTGTTAACCTTGTTTAAATTAAAGTTACCATTCTATTTATTTATCATTTTCTAGCCCTTCTAAGCCTACTGGGTCAGGCCTAATAGTTTAAAATCTTAGACTATGCGGAGTGGGGCGAGAATAGGGAGAGAAAAGGGGGAGAAAAGGGGCTTCAAGCTCTCTACATCATCCTGTTGGAGCGTGGAAAGGGGGGGGGGGGATGTTTGGGCCACGTGGCATTTTCTGATTAGCTTGTTTTTTTTAATCTAACACACAATTAATAATAATAAAATTCCCCCCCCTCCACTCCACACAATTTTCACTCTTCACGCATGAACCTCACAAATGTCACATGTCGCTTCATCCCCCTCCACTGGAAAACTTTGAATCATTAGTGTATTTTCTCAAAGTTGACCAAATCAAAATTTAGACATGTATATACACAAGGAATATCCATGTATTTTACTTAAAAAAACTTTATTAAGATTAGTTCTTACCGTCAACATCCAATCTGTCTATTAATATATATAAAAGAATTGAACATTGCTGACGTGGCGTGTAATGGTGCCTTCATCCTCTCCATGAAACTGCCACGTGGCATCATAATTGAAAGATTTTAATGTTTTTTGAATTATTTCCTTTTTTAATTAAAAAAAAAAAAAAGATAAACATAAAACCCTAAATTTATCTCTCTATCTCTCAATTCTCAATTACTAAAATTAAATTGAGTTATTTTAGGAAAAAAGAATTTAAAAACAAATTTAAATTTTTCTCTCTTATGTTCCTCCCATAATTTATAAACGTTAATATCTTTTATATTCCACCAAATTAACGAGCGTTTTATTATCTTTCCAACGAGTACCATAGTGCTATATAAAAAACGGAGAAAAAAACGACTATTTTTTGTGAGGTTATGTTCATACAGAAAAAAAAAACACAAAGTGTTCAGGTTATTCATTAATCATGTTTTTTCTTTTAAACCAGGTTCTTATCTACGATGTTAAAATTCGGCCCAATCGCCATGCTATCATTGGAATTTTACTCTTCAAAGATGGATAGGTATACTTCATCAAGAGAAGTTAGGAGAACGAATCACGCAACACTGCAACACATGGTGTCACCTTATAACAAGGTTATTTTTTATTTATTTAATTACAAGAGTAATAATTATTACTATTAGTATTAATATTATTAGAATTGTTATATTTTTCAACCCCCATCATGAATTCTACATCTATATAAGTCAAAGTCAAATTGTAACATATTTTAAATTACGTGAAGATGATTATATGTTGAAGGTTATCCTTTTAATACTGTATTATGTTTAATATGGTTTATGCTTTTTATTTTTTTAACTTTTTAAATAAATGTTTTTTAACTAAGATTGATTATGTTTAAGTTATTTACGCTTTTCGTGATTTGAGTTTTCTTCTTTTATCATTTTTTTATCATTTTTTATTAAATCATATTAAATTTTTCAACCCTGGGACCTTCCCGGGGTAATCAGCTAGTACACATATATAATCTTTTAAAAAAAACAGAGGGCCCTACTTGTATTTTTTTTACGTGGGTTATTTTTTGGGGGCCTTAAGTATCTGCCTGGCCTTCTAAGCCTATTAGGCACAATTTTAACTTTTAAGTCTTATCGAAAAACTTTGGACCTATCACTTTCTCAAAGTTAGAGACCAAATCAAAATTTTGACGTATATACACAAGGTATATCTATGTACTTTACTCTTATATTTTTTATGACACTATTTTCATCGATCTGTCTTATTTGATGAGACCATATTTTGTTATTACATAGAATAACAAGGTATATAAGTACGCTTTGAGTGGCTTTACAACCATTCAGTTAAATTGGTAAATTGGTTTAAAACTTTAAAGCTACCAGTGAAGAGTGTTCGTGTTTGCACTCATATGTCGAAGAAAATTTGTGTGAATACGGGAAAAGGAAGATGTGTGTAAAAGAATTAAAGAAGAGGTGGGAAGAGTGTGAAAATTAGAATTGATGGTGTACATGGCAAAGCGTATTAAGGGTTGGGGGTGTCCCGAACGGCCGACCCCCACCGTTTTTTACTCAGAAGTGTAAATTCACGTGTTTTCATCCAAAAATTTTATACATATTATGGCCGGTCCCTTTGGTTTTTGGGGTCCCTTGACTTTCGGCCTCCCGGAAAAAAGTTTCAAACCTCCGCCACTAATAGTGTAGATAATAGTAGATGGTCCAGTTAATTATTTGATTATATGGATTAAGATTGTCCTTTAAATACCTGTTAAGAAGCAAACTTGAATTTGAAATGGTCTTGACTCTAGAATCCTCCCCAATGATGTCAACATGATTATAAAGTGACATAGGGTAATTAGATGCTACGTAGAAATAATTAAAGAAAAAAACCTAATATTGTATAAAATTTATTATATATATTTTTAATTCAAAATACAAATGTGTATATATATGAACAAAATTTACGATTTTTATAAATTCATTATAAAACGTAGTTTTTAGCATATTGCATTTTCACGGTAGCCATGATCTTTAACCATTCATGGCTCAAATGCATAAAAATAAAAGTTTGGGCATGGTACTCTCTAAAATGATCTAACAGAAGTTTTATGATCTTATAATGATGAATATATTTACCTATCTATTGTTTACAAACCTTATGGACAATAGCTTATGACATTTTTGTTATTATGGTGGTCTATGATTTGTGATTTTGGTATTTTGTGAGGGCATTGTTGTTGATGGCATTTTCGTGGCTTTTGTTGCTGGCTTTTAATCTGGGTTTCGCAGCCTCATTTTTGGTTTATGATGGTTGTCATTTTGTTGCTTGAGACCCTGCTTTTGTCGTTGTCGGATGCCATTTTGCGTCGCCTTTGGTAGCGACGAATGTACAACCGATTTACTTCTATAATTTTTATTTGGGGCTTTTGTTATTTTCGTGTATTATGAGGTAATTTGTGTTGATGACGATTGCAGATGTGTGGGATGTGATGTTGTTGCACGAACAGTATGCACCGTTGTTCTTGCAAGTGTTAAAATATGGGTTATATCATATTTTATCTTATCACTTTTATTAATTCATTACTTATGTTTTGTGTTTTGCTTTGCATAATTATGTTGAACACTTTCTTGGAGATGATCTACGTGTGATGCTTGGATGATCAGCTGATGGAAGGTTGCTACTGGACTCTTGTAGATGGACTTGGACTCTCTTGGATAAAAGAAGAATATGCAGGCCAGACCCACACTTATGTATTTGGTCTTGAAGCCCAAAAGCTCTTGTAGCCCATATTCAGGCCTTTGCCACGCTGGAGATCCGGGTGAAACAAACACAAACTCGTTTCACCCGTTGGATTATTATCTTATCTTTAATCTCAGCCATTCATATCTTGTTTTGAAGAGTGTGCTGAGTACACATATAAAAGCAATGTGTTTCTCTTTCTCTTTCATATGATCAGATTACTTTACTTTGTTTCGTTCACTTTTCTCTCGTTTCATCTCTCACCTAGGGTTTACCATATAGTCTTGTTAGGTCAGATTAAGGGTGTAATCACATATCATCTATTGATGATCTGGTGGGTTGGGTATAGAGTTTGTTGAGAGGTGATTGTGATTGTTTTTCTGTTAATTGTTTTGTAAAGTTCTTGATAATCAGTGAATAATACATAAATTTCACATGGTATCAGAGCTAAGGCTTTGATCTAGAGATTCACTGGGTATTATCTTGGATCTGGTCGATTACCGTGGTTCTGTGGTTTTCTTTCTTTGATCATCGTTCTTGGAGGTTGGTTATAAGGAGCTGGGATCTAGCTTGTGGCCATCTGAAGGCGATGTGCTAGGGGTCGTAAAAACCCTAGCAAACTGTTCTTGTTACCCCCAATCAAAGGGTAACTTGATTGGAGAAACCCTAACTTGGGTTTTGCTGTTTTGGTGAGATCGTTCTTACTTTCTTGTTTCTTTTTGTTGTCTGTGTCTAGGAGTCGATTGGCCGGGTTAGGGGGACCGGCATTGTGACTCAATATTTGGTTGTGTCAAGTTAAGTTTCTAGGGTAGAAAGGCTCCCAAGTTAAGGCTTGCACAGGCACCTTTTGAGTGATGAACCTGTGATCTGGTCCCTGGCTTGGTTTCGCCTAGGTCTTGATTGATTGATTGCTTTCTTGGTGTGTTTTGTGTTCTTGTTTGTTTTTTGTGTGTGTGTGATTATCTGATAGTTGTAATCTTGTGCTAAAAATGGCTGATGAAGATGCACCTAGTGTTTATAGTGATAATCATACTGATGATGATACTACTGTTGTAAATAATAGTGGTACTACTTTGATTGCTAAACTTGACCCTAGTAATCCTCTGTATTTACACCCAAGTGACTCTGCCAACTTAACCATTGTCAGTGTGAAACTTAAGGGTACAGAGAATTACACTGTATGGGCCAATGCTATGATTTTAGCTTTGCAAGTTAAAAACAAACTAGGATTTGTTAATGGAGAATGCATTAAACCAACTAATGACATAGTTTTAGAAAGACAATGGAACAGATGTAATTCTGTGGTATTGACTTGGATCCTTAACTCAATCTCTAAGGACTTATACTTGGGACAAGTATATTCCAAGTTGGCCTCAGAGGTTTGGAAGGATTTAAATGAAACCTATAATAAGATAGATGGGTCTGTTATATTCAACTTGTATCAACAAATTAATTTGTTTACTCAAAATGGTACTTCAGTTTCTGAATATTATCATAAACTGAATGTCATGTGGAACCAGCTTGATCAGATACTGCAGTTGCCTGCTTGTACCTGTGATGCTGCTAGACAATTCAATGACTTTAGTAGTATGATAAAACTAATGCAATTTTTAATGGGACTAGATAGTACATATCAATTAGTTAGAACAAATTTGTTGATGAGAGAGATATTACCTACTGTCAAAGAGGCTTTTGCTGTAATTTCTAGGGAGGAATCCCATAGAAATTCCAGCAGTTCTGGACATAAGGATACAAGTCAAACTATGAGTTTCTTTGCTAAAACTAATGACAATAGAAAGAAATTGAATAAGAATAATAATTAGAACCTCAAGTGTTTGCACTGTAATAAAACTGGTCATAGTATTGACAAATGTTTTGAGATCATTGGCTATCCTAGTTGGATGAGACCTAGATCTGGTCAAAACAAAAAGGGGATGGGTAACAATAATATTAACTCTGCTTCTGCTGAAAGTAATAATTCTGTTTCCCCTAGTGTATTGACTTCTGAACAGGTTGCTCAGTTATTGAGTCTGTTAAATAATAAGAAATCTGATGAACTTGCGACCAGCTGCAATGCTGCAGGTAGTAATAATATTTTTTGGTGTTCTTTCAGTTTTTGTGGTAACTCAAAAAGGATTTTTTTTTCTTTTGCTAGTTTCAAAGATAAATATAGAATTCTAGGATGGATTTGTGATTCAGGGGCAAACCAACATATGATAATGAGTGATAAGAATTTGATAAATCAAATTGATGTTAGAGATTTAAACATTAAAGTTAATCATCCTAATGGGACTTTTGCTAGGGTCACTAAAATAGGTGATGTTAAATTAAGTAACATTGTCACTTTGTATGATGTGTTTGTTGTCCCTGATTATTGTGTAAATCTGTTGTCTGTGAATAAGCTTGCTAAAGATAGTAAATTGACTGTATCATTTGATGAATCAAAATGCTATATCCAGGATTCTTTAACCAAGAAGGTTCTGGTGACTGGTAGTGAACATGATGGTCTTTATTTCTGTGGTGAGTCATCTATTGTATCTTGTTCTAGTGTGTCTAATAGTGAGTTAACCAGTTTGTGGCATGTTGGGTTAGGACACCCCTCTGACATGGTGTTGAATGTTTTAAAAACTGACTTAAAAATAAACAATGTGGGTAATGACAGTCCATGTGAAACCTGCCATAAGGCTAAACAACATAGAGAACCTTTTCCAATAAGTGAACATAAAACTACAAGTTTAGGTGATGTTGTTCATTTGGATGTTTGGGGTCCCTATAGAGTTCCTAGTAAAGATGGTTTTAGGTTTTTCTTAACCATTGTTGATGATTATACTAGGGCTGCTTGGGTGTATCTTATGAAGTCTAAGGTTGATGTTTTTGACAATGTTGTTCATTTTACCACTGTTCTAATAAATCAGTTTAAGAAAAATGTGAAAATTTTCAGAAGTGACAATGGAACTGAATTTGTTAACAATCAGTTTAAAAGTTTTTGTAATAAAATGGGAATTTCTCATCAAACTTCATGTTCATACACACCCCAACAGAATGGGGTTGTAGAAAGAAAACATAGGCATCTGTTAAATGTTGTGAGATCCTTACTATTTCAGAGTTGTTTACCTTTAAGGTTTTGGTCTGAATGTGTTTTAACTGCTGCTTTTCTTATAAACAGGACCCCTTCTTCTGTATTAAAAGGTAAAACACCCTTTGAGTTGATGTATGGATATAAACCCTCCTTAGATAGACTTAGAGTAATTGGGTGTTTGTGTTATAGTACTATCTTAGATAATTCAGATAAACTAGACATTAGAGCTGAAAAATGTGTATTACTTGGGTATTCAAATGAGAAAAAAGGTTACAAATTGTGGAACCTTGATCAAAAACAGATTATGTACTCAAGAGATGTTAGATTTTATGAGTCAATTTTTCCATTCAAAGAAAGTCACATTTCTAAAAACTTTGATTCTAATAACTATGGTAACATTGATAATACAAACTTTTTTGATAACTGGGATAGTACAAATAATCAACACTCAGCTGTTCTAAGGGTTCCCAATGATGATAGGAGGGTAGAAAGAAATGAGTCAGAAGCTCACTGGTCTCAGCATCCAACTCAGATTACTGAGTCTACTAGTGGAGATGCTGAGACTAGCAATAGTCAGCAACCAAGTAGGACTAGTGAGGAGTTAGGCAGGGCTGAGGGTGAGCATTATAACAGTGAAGAACACATGAATTCTGAGGGACAAATAACTCCTCAGAATCAGCCTAGTGTTGTTAGGAAATCTACTAGAAACTCTGTTTTGCCAAAAAGATTAGATGATTTTGTGGTTGAGGGTAAAGTTAAGTATGGATTAGAGAAGTTTGTTAATTATTCTAGATTGTCTAAAGAAAATTTTTGTTTTACTTCTGTGTTAAACAAATCTATTGAACCTAAGTTCTATCATCAAGCTTGCAAAGATCAAAACTGGATCAATGCAATGAATGATGAGATTGAGGCTTTACTTAGAAATAATACTTGGGAGATTGTAGATCTGCCTAATGGCAGAAAGCCTATTGGCTGTAAATGGATCTACAAAATCAAGTATAAAGCCTCAGGTGAAATAGATAGGTATAAAGCTCGGCTAGTTGCCCAGGGCTTTAGTCAAAGGGAAGGTATTGATTTTGAAGAGACCTTTTCACCTGTTGTGAAAATGGTCACTATTAGGGTAGTAATTGCCATGGCTGTTCAAAACAGTTGGCCTTTATTCCAATTAGATGTCAATAATGCCTTTTTGTATGGTGATTTGGTAGAGGAAGTCTGCATGAAATTACCTGAAGGATATTATTCCAAATCTGATAGTAGAGTCTGCAGGTTAAAAAGATCTTTATATGGTCTTAAGCAGGCTCCTAGGATGTGGAATGAGAAGCTTGTAAGTGTTTTACTTGAAAATGGTTTTGTGCAAAGTGTTTGTGATTACTCTATGTTTGTTAAACATAAGAGTTCTGTGATGATTATTCTGCTTGTTTATGTAGATGATATCATTGTGACTGGTAATTGTCTAGATGAAATAGAACTTGTTAAGAAATTTTTACAAACCAAGTTTCAAATTAAGGATCTAGGAAGTTTGAAATACTTCTTAGGAATAGAAGTAGTAAACACTAAAGATGAGTTAGTCTTGACTCAAAGGAAATATTGTATGGAGTTGTTAGTAGAGTATGGCATGTAACATCGCAAAATTTTCAAATTCTATTACGTATATTAATTTTTTTATCATTCCTAATGTGCCTAAGTTTTATTTTTCCGACCACACAACTTATATATATATATATATATGTGTAATAATAATAATAATAATAATAATAATAAATATAACACTAAAAAAATCAGATTTTGTCTTGTAGAATTATTATCCAGCCCACTCCCCCACATTTTTGTTTCCTTTTTGAAGCCCACTTAAACAGGCCCAAACCATAGACAAAGACCCGGCCCAGATCCCAAGCCCATCACAGCCCAGGGCCCTCCTTCCTTTATTCCGGTTAATCTAAAAAAAAATGGTGCCTTCCCTGGGTTTCGAACCCGAGTTGGTCATACACACACACACGCGTCACACCAGCTGCTCCACACCTGATTCTTGTATTTATACCAAACCAAATAGTATATAACCTTTGATAACTGATGTTTCCTTCTTCTTCTCTGTTCGAACAGCAGACCCAGCGAATATATATATATATATATATATTTCTTTCTTTTGACCATTCAATTGACTATTATTCACGCGTAAATGACCAGGGTTTGACTTGAACTCGTGATTATCGGCCTATTTATCATCGATTACGCGTTAATTATCAACAAATCAATACCAAAATTATGAAGAACGCGTATAACATTGAATTCTTGGTCAATTCTTACCAAATCTTCAAACCAGTGATCAATCCTATAAATTGAACCTTGTGGGACAATCACTACTCGCCGAACAACCCTCTCCATCCCCAATTCCACTTAATAATCTCCTGTTCTAATGATTTGATCGTGATTTGACTATGTCGTTGACTGTCCAATTATACCCGAAACATAATTGTAAGTTTGTTATTTTTTTGTGGGATTTGTTATTCGGCATGTGCACGACATTAACCCCATTATTGATTGGGTTAATGTCGTGTGTACTGATCAATTGATAATCTAGGGCTTGCAAGTATTAATTTGGGGAAGAAACTGTTTGTACATAGTCTATTTATATTATTCAAACAGAGGTTAATCACAACCACAGGCCTTGGCCAAGTGGTTGTGATCGTTGTTGGTGACTGAGGACACCCGGGTTCGATTCCTGCTGGGCGTCCCTTTTTCCACTCCTTTTAATTCTTTTTTTGAAACCAAATTATAGATATATATTACATTTAAATTTGTAAATTCATTTTTAATTATTAAAACTTTCTTATAAATTCTAAAAAAAATTATCCTTAACAAAACAGATGTCAAAGTTTTATTTACAACTTTTATTTTTCTGAAATTCATTTATTTAATATTTATAATAATTAAATCAAGTTTATTCTAATTTATTTATAAAAATCTATAAAAATATCAAAACGATCTTATTAATTTCCACAAAAATTATCCTGAGTTTTTATAACATTAAGCTTTTCAGAAATGATTTTTATTTATGAAAAATCATTTATTTAATATTTTTAATTAATTTTTGTTAGTTTTAATCATAATTAAATCATAATAAATCCAATTTTTAATATTTTTGCACCAAAATTTTATAGAAATTATTTCTGATTATTTGGAACAGAAATATAAATTTTAAACTTATAATTATTTAATTTTAATATTTTTAAATATTAAAGTTAAGATTTTGACAATTTGTAATAAATAGATTTAATAATCTATTTTAAAGAAAATAATTTTATAAAAATTATTTTTATACTTTAAACACATTATTGGGACCATCCTAAATTTAAATTTCATAAAAAGATTTTGGTTATTTATTTACTAAATTTCTCTCATTTGTCGAATATTTTTAATAATAATCAAACAAGCAATTATCCCAAATTCGAAGCCCTAGAAACTTATACATTTGTAGACTCGATAGACTTAGACATATTTATTACTTTATTATAGGGTGATACTTGATACATATGGTCAACACAATTATCCAAATTTCTCAACAGATATAACATTTTACCAAGGTGAGTTTTACATAGCCCCTTTTCTATTTATCACCGTTTTTGGGGTGAAACATGTTACAACATCATTCATGCAATTCAATCATCAATGTGTCTATGTGTTTTCTATGTTGCATTATGTCTTGAGCATGATTAGAGTAAGCACCATTCTAGCATAATCATTAACTCCGTACAAGCCGACGGTATACATTGATAGATCTATTGGACTGACAATCCCACCCGGATACGTGCCTCCTACAAAGGTAGCGTGGGTGTTTGTTATCGTATAACATATTCAAGTGGACCATGAGCGTATGGTATGTATCATATTATAACAGTCATCAGGGTTGGTTATGCACTCGATTTATTTCTAGTATGTTCTCACATATGGACTAGATTGACATGACACATGAATTGCACAACATTTTTATTCAATTATCAAAAACCTATGTAATTCTCACCAACTTTTGTTGACCCAAAATATTTTCAACTTAACATGTTTCAGGTTCTACTTGTTTGAAGATTCGAATTAATGCTTGAAGATGTGTGCATAGTTTTATTCAATTTGATGTACGAATTCTTGTAGAACAATTGTATGTAATTTATTTAAATCATTTAATGAAATTTATTATTCACCATGAGCTACTGAATAATCATCAATACGTGACATCCCGATGTTTCCGCCATCGGTTGGGGTGTTACATGGCATGTCTGCATGCAAGCCTACTAACAGCCCTCTTGAGTCAAATTATTTAATGACATCTTTGTTTGCTAAAAAAAGTGAAAACCTAATTGACATTACTGGATACCAAAGATTAGTAGGTAAACTAATATATTTATCACATACCAGACCTGACATAGCTTATTCTGTTCATGTATTAAGTCAATACATGCACAAGCCTACCAAGGCACATTTTCAGATAGCTATGAGGGTGCTAAGGTATTTAAAAAGTTCTCCTGGAAATGGCATTAGCTTTCAGAAAAACTCAAGTTTTGAGTTAGAAGCTTATGCTGATTCAGATTGGGCTAAATGTTTGGTATCTAGGAAGTCAGTTACAGGTTTTTGTGTATTCTTAGGGAAAAATTTGATAACTTGGAAAAGTAAAAACAGTCTACGATATCTCGATCTACAGCAGAAGCTGAGTATCGAGCAATGTGTACTGCGACATGTGAGTTACTTTGGTTAATAAATCTATTAGATGAGCTTCATGTTCAGGTAACAGTTCCTATTTCTCTTTTTTGTGACAATTCAGCCGCTATATCTATAGCTACTAATCCTGTGTTACATGAAAAAACCAAACACTTTGAAATTGACTTGTTCTTTTTAAGAGAAAAAGTTTCAAAAGGGGTCATTAAACCTCAAAGTATCAAATCAGAAAATCAAATAGCCGATATTTTTACAAAAGGATTGTTGGTTTCACAACACTCTTTAATGTGCAAATGGTTAAACATGGTAAATTTGTTCGGGAATAAAAGTGAGGGGGGTGTTAAAATATGGGTTATATCATATTTTATCTTATCACTTTTATTAATTCATTACTTATGTTTTGTGTTTTACTTTGCATAATTATGTTGAACACTTTCTTGGAGATGATCTACGTGTGATGCTTGGATGATCAGCTGATGGAAGGTTGCTACTGGACTCTTGTAGATGGACTTGGACTCTCTTGGATAAAAGAAGAATATGCAGGCCAGGCCCACACTTATGTATTTGGTCTTGAAGCCCAAAAGCTCTTGTAGCCCATATTCAGGCCTTTGCCACGCTGGAGATCCGGGTGAAACAAACACAAACTCGTTTCACCCGTTGGATTATTATCTTATCTTTAATCTCAGCCATTCATCTCTTGTTTTGAAGAGTGTGTTGAGTACACATATAAAAGCAATGTGTTTCTCTTTCTCTTTCATATGATCAGATTACTTTACTTTGTTTCGTTCACTTTTCTCTCGTTTCATCTCTCACCTAGGGTTTACCATATAGTCTTGTTAGGTCAGATTAAGGGTGTAATCACAGATCATCTATTGATGATCTGGTGGGTTGGGTATAGAGTTTATTAAGAGGTGATTGTGATTGTTTTTCTGTTAATTGTTTTGTAAAGTTCTTGATAATCAGTGAATAATACATAAATTTCACAGCAAGTACAGAGGACGGTGGTGTTCACCCGCAACCCCCCCCCCCTCCCCTCCCGCAACATTTGTGTGCTGACTGATTCTGTACCTGAGACTGATGATTGTATATACTTGACGTTTAATGTGAATTGGTGATGGGCACTTAATAAGGTTTAGGAACTTATGAACTTTGGAGGATGATTTAGGAGGGTTTTGATGAAATTAAGGTGGATAATAGTGGGTTTCTTGTGTGTTAGATAATGGTGGGATGTATATATTGATTATTGACAATCTTGATTGGGTCATCACAAGTTTAGTATACGTTTAATCTCCCCGTAACTAAGTTTACAAAAAAAAAAATCAATGGTTACTATCATTCGCGAGAATGTGTATTCGGTTTAGAGCTGACCAAATGACAAGGGACGCAACACGTGCCTGTAAAAAGCCACTAGTTAGAGTTAACATATATGGGTGGTACATGAATAGTACTGCGCTAGTTAAGTTTTAATTTTATTTTTTCCATACTATTAAGAAATTACATAAATGATCTTCATTATTTGCTCAAACCTCACTATAATTGTTTATTGAGTAAATTGCCAAAATGGCCCCTCAGGTTTGGCCCAAAATGCTTGTTTGGTCAGTTATCTTTTTTTTTTGTGCCAAAAGCACCCCTCACAGATCGAAAATTGCCAAAATGGCCCATATTTAACAGACTTTTTAACTGAGTATGGAAAGTCAGTTAAGTCTGAGGGGCAATTTTGTCCTTTCATCTGTACTTCATCTTCTCCATATAAAAACCCCCCAAACCTATTATTTGCTCTGCCACCACCTCCAAGTAAAAATTCACTATATCTATTCAAGATAAAAGCTGTACTACATATGGAAAGTCAGCTTTTATCTCCGTGACCGAGTCTACCCAAACATACACACACACACACCTAACTAGAGAGAGGGAGAGGGGGGAGGGATTCCGGCCGCCGCCCACGGCGGAGTCCGGCGGTGCTGCTTCAAAAACCCCAAACCACCCACACAACCCTATTATCTCCTAAGAAAACAAACACTCACCAACATTTAGAGAGAGAGGCAGACGAGAGGAAGAGAGAGAAGAAAACAGAGGGGAGAGAGAGAGATCGGGGAAAAAGGAAGATGGGAGGCAACCATGGCCTTTGGCCGGTGGGACCTACTCGGAGAGATGACGGCGGCGTACCGGTTTCTACAGGATACCGATTGGAGTTCAAGGTGACCAGATTATGTAAGTCCTTAATTAGCTTCATTCTATATCTTTTGAATTACTAGAACTATGAGTGGTGGATTGAAGTAGTGTTAGAAATTAGGATGGCAGGTTATGTTCATCACTGAGGATTGAAACTTGTTAGGATGAAAGTAACAGTGGTGGTGAAAGATAAAAGTTGTGGAGGAGATGAAGGGAGTTGACTCGGTCACGGAGATAAAACCAGTCAACAAAGGAGCATAGTAATAATGTTGGAAGCACAAGTATGTAGGAACTGATTAGCGATAATAAAACATATGAGGCTTTGATTATAATAATAATCAGATCAGTGAAGGGGAGAAGGTGAGGGTGTTGGTTGGGTTGGGTTGAGTTGACCGGCCGGCCGCCGGAGAACCGCCGAGGGCGGTGGAGACCGAAGGTCTCCTTCTCTCTCTAGCTCAATCCCTCTTTCTCTCTCTATAATGTGATTGTGTGTGTATAATAAACTCTCTCTGCTCGTTTCTCTCTCCGCTCTCTAGTCTGTCTCTCTCTATAATGTATGTTGGGTGGTGGATGGTGAAGAAGGGTGGTGGTGGTGGTGGTTTAGAGAGAGAAAAGGGTGGGATTAGGTCTGCCAAAGGAAGGAGAAGGGGGGTATTAACTTTAAAAAAAATAATAGAGTGAAAGGACGAAATTACCCCTCAGACTTAACAGACTTTCCATACTCAGTTAAAAACTCTGTTAAATATGGGCCATTTTGGCAATTTTCGATCTGTGAGGGGTGCTTTTGGCACAAAAAAAAAGATAACTGACCAAACAAGCATTTTGGGCCAAACCTGAGGGGCCATTTTGGCAATTTACTCATTGTTTATTTTATTTTATTTTGAAATGGATGATAGTTTAATTATTCAGTTAATGTCATTAAAAAATACATACGTAAAACGAAAAAAAAATTAAGGTAATCGCCGTTGTCGTCGTCGTCATCGTCATCGTTATTATTGTGGTTAATCATTGTTGTTATTATTGTTATTATTATTATAAATGGACCCCCGACCGGTTCGGGTTGTGTAACACCCCAACCGATGGCGGAATCATCGAGGTGCCACGTAGTGACGATTGTTCAAAAGCACATGGTACTAAAATGTAAATATTATTGAATAATCCAAAATTGTCTTACATGAAAATGGAAATACATTGTCTAAACGAAATGTAAATATTGAATTAACTGAATTAAAATAAAGCACTAAATGTTCCTTGCTAAAGCACTAGATCAACTGGACCTGAAACATGTACAAATAGATTTGGTCAACATATGAAATGTTGGTGAGCATTCCTAGTTTTGATATATATAGTAGGTTAAAAAGTTATACAATTCAAGTGCAAGCTACAGTGCAATTATGTAAACTATGTATCATACAAATGAGCGAAATCAACCCTGTGACTGTATAATGTACTGTATGAACTGTAGTGTACTCAACCAATAAATGGATGATAACTTAACACTGGCCACGGATTCTCCGATGAAAAAGGGGGAGAATCAATCTAGGCGGGTTGTCAATCCAAATAGCGCTATCCAATGTTAAGGTCGGCTTGTACCATGTTAATGATTTCACTAAGTACAAATGTAATCCACATGTATTGTCTAAGCATAAAGCACGTTGTAAGCAATGCACATAGTACTAGAATTGTATTGTAAAAATGTAAACTTGTATTTGAAATTGTAATAGTGTACATGTAACACCCCAAAAATGTATAAATGCAAAAAGGGGTAGGAATACTCACAGTTCACGTAATAACTTGAATTTGAACTTGGACAACGAAATATGAATTGAAATTACTCCCAAATGATTAACCTAAAGTAATTGATAATGTGTAAGGGAAATAACTCTAGGATACATATATTTCTAGGACTTCGAATTGAGAATAAACGTTTATTTGGTTAATAAATTAAACGTTTAATAAATAAGAGAAATTTGGTAATTAAATAGACAAAAGTCTTTGAGTAAACTTTAAATCAAATATGGTCACAATATAAAGTTTTAAATGTGAAAATAATTTTTATAAAATTATTTTCTTGAAAATAGTATGTTTAATCTATTTATTTCAATTTGTCAAAATATAACTTTAATATTTAAAAATATTAAAATTAAAGAAATTTTAGATTAAAAATTGTATTTCTGTTCTAAATGGATAGAAATAATTTATGTAAAATTTTGGTGCAAAAATATTGTAAAATGAATTTATTATGAATTATTTATGATTAAAACTAACAAAAATTGATTAAAAATATAAAATAAACAGTTTTTCTGAAATAAAAATATTTTCTGGAATGCTTAAGAATATACAAGTTTAGGATAATTTTTGTGGAAATTAATAACATCGTTTTGATATTTTTATAGATTTTTATAAATAAAATAGAATAAACTTGATTTATTTATTATATATATTAAATAAATAAATTTTTGAAAACTAAAAATTGGGTGTTGAACTTTTATCTCAGATCAACATGATATAATTTTTGTAGAATTTATAAAAGGGTTTTGGTATTTTAAAATGAATTTTAAATATATAAATGAATATATATATATAAGTTAAGCTTTAAAAAAAAAGGTTGGTGCTTGTGGGACTCGAACCTGGGCCATAGGCCGGTTCAAATCTTACCACACATTGTCTCAACCAACTGGTCTATCAGTTGGTTGTGTATTTTTATCGTTTCAAATTAATTACATACATAAACTGATGTAGGTGTTCTTCCCCAATTGTTTAGATCGAGCCCTAATCCATCAAAATCATTCAATTCGTGTTCAATAGCCCCTGAATCTTTGGGGCTATTGTTCACAAGAGGCCGATGAGTGAAACCCACAAAAAAAAACAAGACTTACACTGAATCGTGATCGGTATTAAGTCCGGTCAAAGAAAACGTCAAAATGACGATCAAGAGGCTTCAATCACGAGCTTATACAGAAATTAGAGGTGAAGAGATGTTTAACGGCGAGTGTAGAGGGTGTAGTGATGTTCAATTTATAAGGAAGTGCTCGGGATGATGTTTTGGTAAGGTTTGACTTGTTTAGTCAAACTCGCGTGATACATGCTTGAACTCGGGCGGGATTCACGGGTTTTTAAAGAGCTATTATGACGCGTCAAATAACCGGTCAACTAACAATAATAAATCACGACTCAATCAAGTCCAGAAAACCTTGATTTACTCGGTCAAAGATCTTGGTCAAAGAAAAAAAATATATTCATTCTGCTGTTGCTGTTGTCTCGCGTAACAGGAAAGGAAAGAGGGGAGGCCAGAATGGGGTTAAATATAAATTTGGTTGGGATTAATCCAACTAAGGGTTGTGGCCCAGCTGGTGAAACATGTGTGCGTGTGTGGAGTTGATCCCGGTTCGAGACCCGGGTGGAGCAGGCATTTTTTTTTTTTAAACAGGAACGAAGAGGGGGGTTTGGGCTTGGTTTGGGCTGACAATGGAGTGGGCTCAGGGTGTTTGGGCTTTGGGAGATTATTGGGTTTAAGGATTTAGAGTGGGTTTGGTTTGTTGGGTTAAGTTTTTAACAATTAGATTTATTATTGTTATTATTATTATTATTATTATAAAAAATATATTTATATATACATCTATATATATATATAACGAAAAAGTGACGGATGTCACAGCATCCCCTACTTTTAGAAACTTCGTCCCGAAGTTATAGGGTTATGGATGCTTGGGTAAAAATTAAAATAACAGTGGTTTGGAAAATTCGAATGATTTGGATATGGGGTTTGATAGGTGTGAGTTAAGGGTTTGGGCTAGGTTCGTCTCGAATAATAAAGAGAGTAAGAATCTAGTAATTCAATAAATTTCAAGTTTTAGGAATCCTAAAATAAATGTACGAGTTGATTGACTATAACAAGACCAAATGAACTAACAAGCAAACAGAGTTTGTTCCTGGTTCGACTTCCAGTCTCACTTTCAATGCATCATTAGTGTTTGTATACAGGGTGTACCGCAGCTAACCCACCACACCTTTGATACCTTGAAAACGTACTGGACGTCTACCCAAAAACTCTAATAGAATTTCACACTACCCTAATGTACCTGTAAATTCATGATTACGTTCCGGACCGGAATCATCAATTTACCTTACATTAGGGTTTTGTGTCCTTCTATGACCCCACCGATTGTTGAGCAGGTTTGATAGCCTCCACCAGCCGTGGAGTAGGTTGTAGGGCCTCTCCCGACTGTTTGAAAAGGCATAGTGACCTCTACCAATCGTTGAGTATGTTCGATAGCCTCCACCAGTCGTGGAGCAGGTTGTAGGGCCTCTCCCGACTGTTGAAAAAGGCATGATGACCTCTATTAAGTGCAACAATTATTATTCACATAGATTGCAAATTGATAGCATGTTTATGCAAGCAAGTTTGTAAGTACTACAACCATTAAGTGTAAGTGTTATCATGAATAATTAAATGTTTACGAGTATCATGAATAATTAGATGTTCAATGCGTAGTCAAATTAAGGGAAAAATCTAGTTTCATGTAATAACCAATGATGTTTTTCTTAGAAAAGCACCTGTAAGATCAAGTATCAAGTCCAAACGTTTCAAATAAATGTAAGGTAGAGTCTTGTATGATTAAAAATAAACGTAATCAATATAATAAATTTCCAATCTGTGTTAATACACAATAATACGCAAGGAAATTTCTAGATGTTGTATGCTAATGAGTGTGACAAAATTGGGTACAAAATGACAATGGAAACACGAGTATTGGATTCTCGAATCTTGGGAAGGTTTCATCCATGGCTTAACCAGTGGGATTAAAGTCATCCTGATCGTCTGCTTCGTTGATATTGATATTGAAAGCTCGTCCATGTGCCACCAGGTTTACATTGTTCAATTTGGGACATTGAGGTAGCATGTGGTTAGGGTCTCTACAATGATAACATGCCCGACCATTAGTAATCTGTAGTGGTCCCTGGGCAGCTGTTTGATGATTACTCTGTGTCCCAACCATTACTCGACAAGTGGAAACAAAGTGTCCAAACCTTCCACATCTAGTGCATTGACGACATGGAAGATTTGCAGGGTGATGATACTTGCAAGTGCTGCATTGAGGATGGGTTCCCGTGTAGGCTTTCTTGATAGGAGGTTGAGTCACAGGATCCACAACAGTATGGTTCAGATTATCGCCCATTCGTTTCTTAGAGTTCGAAGCAGTAGTGGCGGCCTTTGCTAAAACAGTCTTAGGTGGTTCAACATTGGTGGTTTTCTCAGTAGGTGACTTGGTGCCCTTCCTAACCAAGTTTCCTTTCCTTACGTGTTTGTCTGTTAATGTGGCTGCAAGTTGGATGGCTTCTTCTACCGTAGTGACTTTGCCTCCAGTGACAACGTCTTGAATCAGGTCAGGTAATCCCTCAATATATTTTTCGATTGCTCGAGAGACTGGGGTGACCATGTGTGGAACCAGTATGCTAAGTTCGTGATATCGAGTATTATATGCAAGGTTCTCACCACTGTCTTGTTTCAGTCCATGGAACTCTTCCTCCAGTTTCCTGATTTCGTTCCTAGGGCAGAATTTGGCGATCATGAGTTCCTTAACATCTGCCCAAGATAAAGATAAAGCAACATCAGCTCCTCGATTGCGTTTTTCGCCATTCCACCATGTTAACGCTCCCTTTTGAAGGACACTAGTAGCATAGCGAACGCGGAGTTCATCAGGACATTCACTGTTCACAAAAGTACTCTCCATGCTTTCAAACCATTGGAGGAGGCCAGTAGCACCTTCCTCACCAGTGAATTTTGTGGGGTTGCAGGAGTTAAAGTGTTTGAAAGTGCACCGAAATTGAGTCGTACTCCCTGTGTTGGCACTGTTACTATTCTGGGTTATCTCACTGACAAGGTTTGGAATCACTGCAGCAATTTGCTCGGCGACTAAAGATGCGAGGCGACGATCAGAACGTCGTCCAGAAGCACGAACAGGGCGTTGGCTGGCATCACGGAGCATGCGGCGAGCAGACATCTATGAGGTAGTCAATGAATAATCATGAGATTAGAAAATGTGAGTGTATAACTGTACAAATGATTATGAAAGTATGAACTTGTAATCAATATATGAAAATCATGATATACAGGATATTGTATATGAAACGAGAGAGTATTATTGTAAAACTTGCATAAATGCTTGGAGTGCCCTTGTCTAGCTGTAAAGCCCAACAAGAACGTTGACTTTTCAAAGGAGTTTGAACCCAATGGTGATCAAAGAAGACATGCTTTAGCCTATAAGTGGACACTCACTCCAGGAATCCCCAGGTAAGCATAACAGGTCCGTAAATGGATTTATGCGCTATGCTTGCCTATGCCAGAAAACCCAGTGTACAGGCGTCCACCCTTCCAGATTGCACGTGTCCTTATCACACTCATTAAAGTTCAACAACTTCGAAGGAGTAAAATAAGAGTAGGTATTATGTCTAAGAATGCCTTCATAAAAGGTACTGTTCCCGTATGATGATGTAAACTTTACACTCTCTGTAGGACACCATCTCTATGCACCATGATGAAAGATAAGAAGAATAGAGAGAGGGAAGAAGGGAAAGGTAGAAGGAGGAAAGTAGGGAGAAATGAGGGGTAAGGTAATTCAGGAAATATTATGCATGAAAGTTGAAGTTTGGTTATAGTCTAGGCCTTTTATCTAATAACCTAGTTCCCTATAACCATGGCTCTGATACCAATCTGTAACACCCCAACCGATGGCGGAATCATCGAGGTGCCACGTAGTGACGATTGTTCAAAAGCACATGGTACTAAAATGTAAATATTATTGAATAATCCAAAATTGTCTTACATGAAAATGGAAATACATTGTCTAAACGAAATGTAAATATTGAATTAACTGAATTAAAATAAAGCACTAAATGTTCCTTGCTAAAGCACTAGATCAACTGGACCTGAAACATGTACAAATAGATTTGGTCAACATATGAAATGTTGGTGAGCATTCCTAGTTTTGATATATATAGTAGGTTAAAAAGTTATACAATTCAAGTGCAAGCTACAGTGCAATTATGTAAACTATGTATCATACAAATGAGCGAAATCAACCCTGTGACTGTATAATGTACTGTATGAACTGTAGTGTACTCAACCAATAAATGGATGATAACTTAACACTGGCCACGGATTCTCCGATGAAAAAGGGGGAGAATCAATCTAGGCGGGTTGTCAATCCAAATAGCGCTATCCAATGTTAAGGTCGGCTTGTACCATGTTAATGATTTCACTAAGTACAAATGTAATCCACATGTATTGTCTAAGCATAAAGCACGTTGTAAGCAATGCACATAGTACTAGAATTGTATTGTAAAAATGTAAACTTGTATTTGAAATTGTAATAGTGTACATGTAACACCCCAAAAATGTATAAATGCAAAAAGGGGTAGGAATACTCACAGTTCACGTAATAACTTGAATTTGAACTTGGACAACGAAATATGAATTGAAATTACTCCCAAATGATTAACCTAAAGTAATTGATAATGTGTAAGGGAAATAACTCTAGGATACATATATTTCTAGGACTTCGAATTGAGAATAAACGTTTATTTGGTTAATAAATTAAACGTTTAATAAATAAGAGAAATTTGGTAATTAAATAGACAAAAGTCTTTGAGTAAACTTTAAATCAAATATGGTCACAATATAAAGTTTTAAATGTGAAAATAATTTTTATAAAATTATTTTCTTGAAAATAGTATGTTTAATCTATTTATTTCAATTTGTCAAAATATAACTTTAATATTTAAAAATATTAAAATTAAAGAAATTTTAGATTAAAAATTGTATTTCTGTTCTAAATGGATAGAAATAATTTATGTAAAATTTTGGTGCAAAAATATTGTAAAATGAATTTATTATGAATTATTTATGATTAAAACTAACAAAAATTGATTAAAAATATAAAATAAACAGTTTTTCTGAAATAAAAATATTTTCTGGAATGCTTAAGAATATACAAGTTTAGGATAATTTTTGTGGAAATTAATAACATCGTTTTGATATTTTTATAGATTTTTATAAATAAAATAGAATAAACTTGATTTATTTATTATATATATTAAATAAATAAATTTTTGAAAACTAAAAATTGGGTGTTGAACTTTTATCTCAGATCAACATGATATAATTTTTGTAGAATTTATAAAAGGGTTTTGGTATTTTAAAATGAATTTTAAATATATAAATGAATATATATATATATAAGTTAAGCTTTAAAAAAAAAGGTTGGTGCTTGTGGGACTCGAACCTGGGCCATAGGCCGGTTCAAATCTTACCACACATTGTCTCAACCAACTGGTCTATCAGTTGGTTGTGTATTTTTATCGTTTCAAATTAATTACATACATAAACTGATGTAGGTGTTCTTCCCCAATTGTTTAGATCGAGCCCTAATCCATCAAAATCATTCAATTCGTGTTCAATAGCCCCTGAATCTTTGGGGCTATTGTTCACAAGAGGCCGATGAGTGAAACCCACAAAAAAAAAACAAGACTTACACTGAATCGTGATCGGTATTAAGTCCGGTCAAAGAAAACGTCAAAATGACGATCAAGAGGCTTCAATCACGAGCTTATACAGAAATTAGAGGTGAAGAGATGTTTAACGGCGAGTGTAGAGGGTGTAGTGATGTTCAATTTATAAGGAAGTGCTCGGGATGATGTTTTGGTAAGGTTTGACTTGTTTAGTCAAACTCGCGTGATACATGCTTGAACTCGGGCGGGATTCACGGGTTTTTAAAGAGCTATTATGACGCGTCAAATAACCGGTCAACTAACAATAATAAATCACGACTCAATCAAGTCCAGAAAACCTTGATTTACTCGGTCAAAGATCTTGGTCAAAGAAAAAAAATATATTCATTCTGCTGTTGCTGTTGTCTCGCGTAACAGGAAAGGAAAGAGGGGAGGCCAGAATGGGGTTAAATATAAATTTGGTTGGGATTAATCCAACTAAGGGTTGTGGCCCAGCTGGTGAAACATGTGTGCGTGTGTGGAGTTGATCCCGGTTCGAGACCCGGGTGGAGCAGGCATTTTTTTTTTTTAAACAGGAACGAAGAGGGGGGGTTTGGGCTTGGTTTGGGCTGACAATGGAGTGGGCTCAGGGTGTTTGGGCTTTGGGAGATTATTGGGTTTAAGGATTTAGAGTGGGTTTGGTTTGTTGGGTTAAGTTTTTAACAATTAGATTTATTATTGTTATTATTATTATTATTATTATAAAAAATATATTTATATATACATCTATATATATATATAACGAAAAAGTGACGGATGTCACAGCATCCCCTACTTTTAGAAACTTCGTCCCGAAGTTATAGGGTTATGGATGCTTGGGTAAAAATTAAAATAACAGTGGTTTGGAAAATTCGAATGATTTGGATATGGGGTTTGATAGGTGTGAGTTAAGGGTTTGGGCTAGGTTCGTCTCGAATAATAAAGAGAGTAAGAATCTAGTAATTCAATAAATTTCAAGTTTTAGGAATCCTAAAATAAATGTACGAGTTGATTGACTATAACAAGACCAAATGAACTAACAAGCAAACAGAGTTTGTTCCTGGTTCGACTTCCAGTCTCACTTTCAATGCATCATTAGTGTTTGTATACAGGGTGTACCGCAGCTAACCCACCACACCTTTGATACCTTGAAAACGTACTGGACGTCTACCCAAAAACTCTAATAGAATTTCACACTACCCTAATGTACCTGTAAATTCATGATTACGTTCCGGACCGGAATCATCAATTTACCTTACATTAGGGTTTTGTGTCCTTCTATGACCCCACCGATTGTTGAGCAGGTTTGATAGCCTCCACCAGCCGTGGAGTAGGTTGTAGGGCCTCTCCCGACTGTTTGAAAAGGCATAGTGACCTCTACCAATCGTTGAGTATGTTCGATAGCCTCCACCAGTCGTGGAGCAGGTTGTAGGGCCTCTCCCGACTGTTGAAAAAGGCATGATGACCTCTATTAAGTGCAACAATTATTATTCACATAGATTGCAAATTGATAGCATGTTTATGCAAGCAAGTTTGTAAGTACTACAACCATTAAGTGTAAGTGTTATCATGAATAATTAAATGTTTACGAGTATCATGAATAATTAGATGTTCAATGCGTAGTCAAATTAAGGGAAAAATCTAGTTTCATGTAATAACCAATGATGTTTTTCTTAGAAAAGCACCTGTAAGATCAAGTATCAAGTCCAAACGTTTCAAATAAATGTAAGGTAGAGTCTTGTATGATTAAAAATAAACGTAATCAATATAATAAATTTCCAATCTGTGTTAATACACAATAATACGCAAGGAAATTTCTAGATGTTGTATGCTAATGAGTGTGACAAAATTGGGTACAAAATGACAATGGAAACACGAGTATTGGATTCTCGAATCTTGGGAAGGTTTCATCCATGGCTTAACCAGTGGGATTAAAGTCATCCTGATCGTCTGCTTCGTTGATATTGATATTGAAAGCTCGTCCATGTGCCACCAGGTTTACATTGTTCAATTTGGGACATTGAGGTAGCATGTGGTTAGGGTCTCTACAATGATAACATGCCCGACCATTAGTAATCTGTAGTGGTCCCTGGGCAGCTGTTTGATGATTACTCTGTGTCCCAACCATTACTCGACAAGTGGAAACAAAGTGTCCAAACCTTCCACATCTAGTGCATTGACGACATGGAAGATTTGCAGGGTGATGATACTTGCAAGTGCTGCATTGAGGATGGGTTCCCGTGTAGGCTTTCTTGATAGGAGGTTGAGTCACAGGATCCACAACAGTATGGTTCAGATTATCGCCCATTCGTTTCTTAGAGTTCGAAGCAGTAGTGGCGGCCTTTGCTAAAACAGTCTTAGGTGGTTCAACATTGGTGGTTTTCTCAGTAGGTGACTTGGTGCCCTTCCTAACCAAGTTTCCTTTCCTTACGTGTTTGTCTGTTAATGTGGCTGCAAGTTGGATGGCTTCTTCTACCGTAGTGACTTTGCCTCCAGTGACAACGTCTTGAATCAGGTCAGGTAATCCCTCAATATATTTTTCGATTGCTCGAGAGACTGGGGTGACCATGTGTGGAACCAGTATGCTAAGTTCGTGATATCGAGTATTATATGCAAGGTTCTCACCACTGTCTTGTTTCAGTCCATGGAACTCTTCCTCCAGTTTCCTGATTTCGTTCCTAGGGCAGAATTTGGCGATCATGAGTTCCTTAACATCTGCCCAAGATAAAGATAAAGCAACATCAGCTCCTCGATTGCGTTTTTCGCCATTCCACCATGTTAACGCTCCCTTTTGAAGGACACTAGTAGCATAGCGAACGCGGAGTTCATCAGGACATTCACTGTTCACAAAAGTACTCTCCATGCTTTCAAACCATTGGAGGAGGCCAGTAGCACCTTCCTCACCAGTGAATTTTGTGGGGTTGCAGGAGTTAAAGTGTTTGAAAGTGCACCGAAATTGAGTCGTACTCCCTGTGTTGGCACTGTTACTATTCTGGGTTATCTCACTGACAAGGTTTGGAATCACTGCAGCAATTTGCTCGGCGACTAAAGATGCGAGGCGACGATCAGAACGTCGTCCAGAAGCACGAACAGGGCGTTGGCTGGCATCACGGAGCATGCGGCGAGCAGACATCTATGAGGTAGTCAATGAATAATCATGAGATTAGAAAATGTGAGTGTATAACTGTACAAATGATTATGAAAGTATGAACTTGTAATCAATATATGAAAATCATGATATACAGGATATTGTATATGAAACGAGAGAGTATTATTGTAAAACTTGCATAAATGCTTGGAGTGCCCTTGTCTAGCTGTAAAGCCCAACAAGAACGTTGACTTTTCAAAGGAGTTTGAACCCAATGGTGATCAAAGAAGACATGCTTTAGCCTATAAGTGGACACTCACTCCAGGAATCCCCAGGTAAGCATAACAGGTCCGTAAATGGATTTATGCGCTATGCTTGCCTATGCCAGAAAACCCAGTGTACAGGCGTCCACCCTTCCAGATTGCACGTGTCCTTATCACACTCATTAAAGTTCAACAACTTCGAAGGAGTAAAATAAGAGTAGGTATTATGTCTAAGAATGCCTTCATAAAAGGTACTGTTCCCGTATGATGATGTAAACTTTACACTCTCTGTAGGACACCATCTCTATGCACCATGATGAAAGATAAGAAGAATAGAGAGAGGGAAGAAGGGAAAGGTAGAAGGAGGAAAGTAGGGAGAAATGAGGGGTAAGGTAATTCAGGAAATATTATGCATGAAAGTTGAAGTTTGGTTATAGTCTAGGCCTTTTATCTAATAACCTAGTTCCCTATAACCATGGCTCTGATACCAATCTGTAACACCCCAACCGATGGCGGAATCATCGAGGTGCCACGTAGTGACGATTGTTCAAAAGCACATGGTACTAAAATGTAAATATTATTGAATAATCCAAAATTGTCTTACATGAAAATGGAAATACATTGTCTAAACGAAATGTAAATATTGAATTAACTGAATTAAAATAAAGCACTAAATGTTCCTTGCTAAAGCACTAGATCAACTGGACCTGAAACATGTACAAATAGATTTGGTCAACATATGAAATGTTGGTGAGCATTCCTAGTTTTGATATATATAGTAGGTTAAAAAGTTATACAATTCAAGTGCAAGCTACAGTGCAATTATGTAAACTATGTATCATACAAATGAGCGAAATCAACCCTGTGACTGTATAATGTACTGTATGAACTGTAGTGTACTCAACCAATAAATGGATGATAACTTAACACTGGCCACGGATTCTCCGATGAAAAAGGGGGAGAATCAATCTAGGCGGGTTGTCAATCCAAATAGCGCTATCCAATGTTAAGGTCGGCTTGTACCATGTTAATGATTTCACTAAGTACAAATGTAATCCACATGTATTGTCTAAGCATAAAGCACGTTGTAAGCAATGCACATAGTACTAGAATTGTATTGTAAAAATGTAAACTTGTATTTGAAATTGTAATAGTGTACATGTAACACCCCAAAAATGTATAAATGCAAAAAGGGGTAGGAATACTCACAGTTCACGTAATAACTTGAATTTGAACTTGGACAACGAAATATGAATTGAAATTACTCCCAAATGATTAACCTAAAGTAATTGATAATGTGTAAGGGAAATAACTCTAGGATACATATATTTCTAGGACTTCGAATTGAGAATAAACGTTTATTTGGTTAATAAATTAAACGTTTAATAAATAAGAGAAATTTGGTAATTAAATAGACAAAAGTCTTTGAGTAAACTTTAAATCAAATATGGTCACAATATAAAGTTTTAAATGTGAAAATAATTTTTATAAAATTATTTTCTTGAAAATAGTATGTTTAATCTATTTATTTCAATTTGTCAAAATATAACTTTAATATTTAAAAATATTAAAATTAAAGAAATTTTAGATTAAAAATTGTATTTCTGTTCTAAATGGATAGAAATAATTTATGTAAAATTTTGGTGCAAAAATATTGTAAAATGAATTTATTATGAATTATTTATGATTAAAACTAACAAAAATTGATTAAAAATATAAAATAAACAGTTTTTCTGAAATAAAAATATTTTCTGGAATGCTTAAGAATATACAAGTTTAGGATAATTTTTGTGGAAATTAATAACATCGTTTTGATATTTTTATAGATTTTTATAAATAAAATAGAATAAACTTGATTTATTTATTATATATATTAAATAAATAAATTTTTGAAAACTAAAAATTGGGTGTTGAACTTTTATCTCAGATCAACATGATATAATTTTTGTAGAATTTATAAAAGGGTTTTGGTATTTTAAAATGAATTTTAAATATATAAATGAATATATATATATATAAGTTAAGCTTTAAAAAAAAAGGTTGGTGCTTGTGGGACTCGAACCTGGGCCATAGGCCGGTTCAAATCTTACCACACATTGTCTCAACCAACTGGTCTATCAGTTGGTTGTGTATTTTTATCGTTTCAAATTAATTACATACATAAACTGATGTAGGTGTTCTTCCCCAATTGTTTAGATCGAGCCCTAATCCATCAAAATCATTCAATTCGTGTTCAATAGCCCCTGAATCTTTGGGGCTATTGTTCACAAGAGGCCGATGAGTGAAACCCACAAAAAAAACAAGACTTACACTGAATCGTGATCGGTATTAAGTCCGGTCAAAGAAAACGTCAAAATGACGATCAAGAGGCTTCAATCACGAGCTTATACAGAAATTAGAGGTGAAGAGATGTTTAACGGCGAGTGTAGAGGGTGTAGTGATGTTCAATTTATAAGGAAGTGCTCGGGATGATGTTTTGGTAAGGTTTGACTTGTTTAGTCAAACTCGCGTGATACATGCTTGAACTCGGGCGGGATTCACGGGTTTTTAAAGAGCTATTATGACGCGTCAAATAACCGGTCAACTAACAATAATAAATCACGACTCAATCAAGTCCAGAAAACCTTGATTTACTCGGTCAAAGATCTTGGTCAAAGAAAAAAAATATATTCATTCTGCTGTTGCTGTTGTCTCGCGTAACAGGAAAAGAAAGAGGGGATGCCAGAATGGGGTTAAATATAAATTTGGTTGGGATTAATCCAACTAAGGGTTGTGGCCCAGCTGGTGAAACATGTGTGCGTGTGTGGAGTTGATCCCGGTTCGAGACCCGGGTGGAGCAGGCATTTTTTTTTTTAAACAGGAACGAAGAGGGGGGGTTTGGGCTTGGTTTGGGCTGACAATGGAGTGGGCTCAGGGTGTTTGGGCTTTGGGAGATTATTGGGTTTAAGGATTTAGAGTGGGTTTGGTTTGTTGGGTTAAGTTTTTAACAATTAGATTTATTATTGTTATTATTATTATTATTATTATAAAAAATATATTTATATATACATCTATATATATATATAACGAAAAAGTGACGGATGTCACAGGTTGATAAGTTAGACCGCTGATACAAGGAACCGGATGATGATGATGACATCATCATCGTCATCATCGTCATTGTTGTAATCATTGTTGTTATTATTATTATTATTATAAATGGACCCCCAGCTGGTCCGGATAGATACGTTGGACCCCTGATACAAGGAACTAGAGGTTGACCCGTGGGACCGACGGTTAGACCGGCTTTTTGGGCGGTTGGACCGGTTATATATAAAAAAAAAATTGGGGGGGGGGGGGGGTTGGTTTGATTTTTGGGCCGGTCGGACCGGTGGGGACTTTACTTCGACTTCCGGTCCGGTTCTGAAAACATTGTGTTAAAAGTATAACATCTAAAAGTCAATTTTATTGCTTTGGTTATTATTTGTTCTCATTGTTTTGCATAAGTAGTCTTTTTGTAGGTAAAGCTTTAGAGTAATTGAGTAAATGAGTTTGCTAACGGGCTACTGGATGCATGAATTGAGCATTATTGAATTATTGGACTTACAATACTTATGGGCTATTTTGGAGATTAATATTGGGCTGGCTACATTGAGTTAGCACTTGTGGGCTACTTGTTGCACATGGGCTTTGGACTAGTCATCTTATGAGCACCGACTCAAAGAGTTCCAATATAAAAAGAATGGTGCATCTGGATCCATTGATGATTATTATTATTTTCACGATAGCAACTCAAGTCTGTATCATTATTGATCAATTTTACAATCCAGAGAAAACCTACACTTAACTTTATCATCGATGCCTTACAACCTCACAACCATAGCTTATTGCTGAAGGTTTTGTTCGGTTTTATATTCAATCAGTCCAGATATGTTTTTAACCCTTTTATGTTCTCTTGTTATACAAAATCCTTCAGATTCGTCATCTAGGTTTCTGGTCTTTTCTAGGGTTCGAGTCCGGATCATGTGTATCTTGATTTTATTGTTCTTCTAGATGTGTGAGATCTTGTATTGTAATCTTTTTGTAGTGAGTCTGTTTGTTTAGGTGTTTTAAAGTATTTCTTTGTATTTTAAGAGTCAATGTATGTTTGGGTTAAAAACTTTTGGTTTGGGATTAATAAATCGTAGTTTTTGAGTTTTGATATCTTGTTTTTGACATGGTATCAGAGCCATTGTTGCTCTTCTGGGTGTAAATCTTGAGGGTTCGGGTGAAAATCGGTTTTGTCAAGTGTTATTGGTCTGAAAAGTGTTAGATTTGGTATTGTGTCTGACGTCCTTGATCGATTGATATCACTGGCACTTGGTTTTCTGAATGAAAGATCTAAAGATTGGTTGACCGAGTTGTGTTTTTTTTGTTCTTGAACCAGAAGCGTTTGTTTCCGCTGCTGATGTCTCTTCGTTCTTGATCTGCAACTCTTGGTGAGACTGTTCCTCTTTTATCTTGTGATTTATGTTAATTTTAGTTTTGGTTAAAATTCTTTCTAGGTTTTTTTGTTCTACAATGTTTCTGAATATTTTTTAGTCGATAGCCGAACAGATCTGGGGTATTCGTATTTGTATGTTTTGTGTAAGTCTGGGTCTGTATTGACAACGATGTGTTCAGGTCTAAGATGAAGATCTGTTGGATAGTTTTTTTATTGTTTTCTGTCTTTGTCAAAGTTTTCTAAAGCTTTAAATTTAAAAAAAATATATATATCGTTCGTTTTTCCGCTGTGTTTTTCTGTTTTCAAGGAGTAGTTCAGGGTTATAGATCTGTTTCTTGAAGTTTTTTTCTTGTAAACAAAAAAGTTGTCTAGTCAATAGGTTTGATCTAATGTTGATTAGAAGTTACTAATAAATCTGATCTGCTCAATAGATCTTGTCTATTACTTAGTTCAGGGTTGGAGTAGTTGTTCTTTTTGGTACATTTGTGGTGACTTGGTTGACAGCTATGGACTGTGGAATTCTAGAGGTTTCTTGCTAAGTATCTGGAACGTTTTCTTGCGTCTAGATTCAACAACCCTAAGCGAAGGTTGTAGGTCTTGACTGGCTTTTTGGAAGGCGACCCTAACTTGGGTGGACTGTTGGTGAGATTGTTCCCTTACACTATTAGTTTCTCTCTAGTTGTGTCTAGAAGTGGATTGGCCGGGTTAGGGGTACCGGTGAGCGAGACTTAACTATGTGATTATTATCTCTGTCTTTGTCTAGAGGCTCCCAAGTTAAGGCCTGCGTTGGCACCCTTGAGTGATGAACCAACGATCTGGTCCCTGGCTTGGCGTTGCTAGTTGTGTCTTGTTGAGATTGGGTTGTTTTATATCTTCTGTTTTTTTTTTAAAGATGTTTTTTGCTTTTGATTTGGCTATGCTAGGTTAATACTTTGTGACCTGTGTTAGCTGTTAGTTGCTAATCTTTTGTGTTGGTGTCCATAAGTATTCATAGTTGTCATTCTTAAACAGTTTTCTTAAGAATAGTGAGTTTGCTGTCTAAAGGAGTTTCTATTAAGCTTTAGACTGATATCTTGTTTCTTGATATTTGAAAATTAGGAATTTTATGGCTAATTTGTTTGAGTTTTGAGTTGTTAGTTTTTGTCTTAATTCTCAAGAATTGGCTGATTCATGTACACTTTAATCAAAGTCTTTTAATCAGATTAGTCTTTAAATTCTTTGCAAAGATTTTGACATGATATTCTTTAGTTTTGGTTCCGAACTTAAAAGTTGTGTCACTTTTATTGTTTTTTTAAATCGTGTGGTTTAATTGCTCTAGACTAGTAGTCTAAGCTGTGTATGTCATGTGACTTATTGGTGAACTATTGTGAGAATTGTTAAGATGATATGTGTATATTGAGGACATGTTTGTTATATGTTACTAGTAGTAGTAGTAATATCAATTTTTTTTGTTCTCAAATCTTTGTTTTAAGTATGTAACTTTGCTTACTAGTATTGAATCATGTGATTCTTGTGGTTTCAATGTCGTCTTTAACCGTATCTTGATGAGTTGTTTTTAAAATTAACTCGGATCATGATGGTTTCTCTGTTATGTATGACGTGTGTTGAAACTTTTTGTTTGTTTTGACAATATGTGTGTTCAATCTCTGTATCCTTTCTCTTGGAATCTCTGGTCTTGGCACTAGATCTAGGATTATTAAATAAAATCTACATGTTATAGATTTATGTGTCCGTTAGATCGTGTTAGTGTTTTTTTTGTATGTTTTGTCTTGTTGATGACATGCGCCATAGAGATTAGAGAAGGATGTCTAAGCTGTTCTGGTTGTTTTTTGTTTTGTTCTAATGATTGAATCTTGTCATTGTTGCAGCCTTATGTGTCTTTTTTCTTTTGTGAGAGATAATATTCTGGTATTGAAATCATGTGATTTTATGTGTTATCAGATTTTGTTTAGGCTGTAACGTTGTTTACTAATATAGAATCATGTGGTTCTTGTTTTTTGTATCAGTTTTAAGTGTATCATGATTAAATGTGTATCATGGTGGTTGTGTTTGACATGTATGTCATGTGTTGAATCTTGTTGTCTGGTTTGTCGAACTATGTGGTTGGCATATTTTCGACCCGTTATGTTTGTTAAGATTACATTTTGAATGTGACAGCCTTGTATATTTTCTCGTGTGAGAATTTTTCTGATTGAAAATCGTATGATATTGTGTTCAATCATGTTCTGTTGTGCTGTGCTGTGTTTGAATTGTGTGATCGATGGTTTTTAGCCAGTTGTAATGTCAAGATTGTTCTTGAATTTTGTAGCAGCCTTGTTTAATTTCTTTGTGAGATGTTTTCTAATTGCGAAATTGTATGTTTGTGTTCAATTAGATGTTGTTGGCTGTTTTTCTGATGTAGAATCGCGTGATTCTCATTTTGTCAAGTTTTTTGAATCATGTGATTCAGTTTGTATGGTTGATGTCTTTGTGAAGTATTAAAGTTGTTTTTTGATCAAATCTAATAAGTGTTACATTCTTTACAAGATTTTGTCAACATGAATATTATTAGTCTTGAATGTTCTGACTGATGAATCGTGTTTTTTTTGTGTTAATCGGAACATGTATGATTGTGTCTTGTAGTCTGTATTATGCATTGCTGTTAAGCTTGTTGATTCTTGCTAAATCGTGTGATTTAGTTGTATGATCAGAATATGTTAGCTGATTATGTTATTTCTTGAATTTACAAGGAAGTTGGGTTTGCTGTTTTGGCATATATGTGGGCTTGTTCTCTTTGGATATGGATTTAAAGTCCACTATTCATCTAGAAGTTCTGTGTTTTATAAAAGTTCACAAGTGATCCTCTTTGTACATGTGTTTTTTGTTTCTTCAAATCCGCACACTATTTTGACTTAAGGTTTCCATTGTTTTCTTTGATAAATGTGTGGTTAAGTATGCAAATGTTTTTTTTTATTTTGAGAACATTCTTTAACATTGTTCAAAAAAGAGTTGTCTGCTTTGTTAAGTTTTGTGCTGCAGAAAGTTATCATATTAGATTTGGCTGTTGGTCTAAGGAAAAAAATCATTTTTTAAATGGGTTTGATATTTTAGATATGTACTTCATATTTGTTTACAAGTTGTCCCACATTATTTTGGTTTCTTGTTTTAATGATTTGAAAAACAAAGTGCTGTTGTTTTTTATAAACTTGGAGCACTAATTCTTTTTAACCTTGAAGTGGAGTTGTGTCTTGGTGGTGGCATTTGCCAGTAATTTTTTAGTTAATTGTTGCCATATTATGATTGGTGCTTCGCTTCCTTCTAGATTGTTACATGTTTTTTATAAGTATGTTTTTAGTCAATAATGTATAACGGAATGTGTTGTACTATGGCTACTGCTATAGTAGTAGCCGGTTATAACATCATTAGTTGTACATGAGTATAGTTGTTAATGACATGTGTAGGTTGAGACCAATCATTAGGATAACTTCTTTTGCATATCGTGATTTGGGAAGGTGTTTTTATATCTCTTGATACCTCTTTAAGAACCTTGGAATGTCTAGTTTTGATAAAAGAATGTTTAGTTTATTGAAAGATTTTGTTGATGTTTGGTTGATACGCATGTTCTTGATGGAACGAAACATATTCGAAGTATTTCTTTTGGGAAACTTTTAATGTGATGGTATTAAAACTGTTATACTGTTTTTAACTAATGTTTTTTTAAATGGAATTGTTATCTTTGGTGATATTGAAATGTGCAGTTTTACAGCCGTTTCTTTTGTCGTCAAGCTTATTTTTTTATGACAAAACTAAACAGTCTGAAATAGACCTATTTTTCTTGAGAAAGTTGATTTCTAAAGGTCTTCTTAAAAAAAAAACTGAAAAAGTTGGGACAAAATTTTCAAACATCTTGTTTAAAAATGTTTTTTTAACACATCAACATTTGAAATTATGTGACAAACTTAAAATGGTTGCTCCATTTAAGCAATAAAATTGTGGGGGGTGTTAAAAGTATAACATCTAAAAGTCAATTTTATTGCTTTGGTTATTATTTGTTCTCATTGTTTTGCATAAGTAGTCTTTTGTAGGTAAAGCTTTAGAGTAATTGAGTAAATGAGTTTGCTAACGGGCTACTGGATGCATGAATTGAGCATTATTGAATTATTGGACTTACAATACTTATGGGCTATTTTGGAGATTAATATTGGGCTGGCTACATTGAGTTAGCACTTGTGGGCTACTTGTTGCACATGGGCTTTGGACTAGTCATCTTATGAGCACCGACTCAAAGAGTTCCAATATAAAAAGAATGGTGCATCTGGATCCATTGATGATTATTATTATTTTCACGATAGCATCTCAAGTCTGTATCATTATTGATCAATTTTACAATCCAGAGAAAACCTACACTTAACTTTATCATCGATGCCTTACAACCTCACAACCATAGCTTATTGCTGAAGGTTTTGTTCGGTTTTATATTCAATCAGTCCAGATATGTTTTTAACCCTTTTATGTTCTCTTGTTATACAAAATCCTTCAGATTCGTCATCTAGGTTTCTGGTCTTTTCTAGGGTTCGAGTCCGGATCATGTGTATCTTGATTTTATTGTTCTTCTAGATGTGTGAGATCTTGTATTGTAATCTTTTTGTAGTGAGTCTGTTTGTTTAGGTGTTTTAGAGTATTTCTTTGTATTTTAAGAGTCAATGTATGTTTGGGTTAAAAACTTTTGGTTTGGGATTAATAAATCGTAGTTTTTGAGTTTTGATATCTTGTTTTTGACACATTGCCCAAAACTACAATCCATATTTAGTTCCGATATATCTAACTATTTACAAAACTATAAAACTATATCGATGATAAACGGCCATAAACATGTCATGACATGCTATTTTACACCGTAAATTTAACATGTTTAGTGTCATAAAAAGGTAAAGTGGATTGGACACATCTAGACGTTTTTAATCGTGTCACTACATTGTTTACCCATACCTATTAATCTCACACACTAAGATGTTTTAACTTTATATGTCATACTGCTATTATAATGGGCCATGTCATGGAATGACAGCCCTAAGATTTAGATAACAAACACATAAACTGTTGTAGAATCAAACAAAACCAAATTTATAATCAAATCAATAACACAGAGACAATCAAACGATTGATTCACTCTTGAGTCTCTCATTCAACTTCAAAGAATGAGAATGATTACAAAAAAATACTACAAACTGTGAATCAATTATGAAAGAAAGCTAAACTAACAACCAATGAGAGCGAAATCGCTAAAATACCTTGATGCATATAACAACATAAGCTGACCAGTTGACTTTTAACTCTTTGACTTATGCTGACCACCGCTTCATATCATCGCATAAATCATGTATCAATACATGGTTTATTTTTTTAAAAATTTGCTAACTTTTGTGAAGCCAATACAAAGTGTCAACCTTTGGCATCTTAAACCACGAAGCTTCGAATTGAAAGTTTGGAATTAAGAATGTGATAATAATTTCATAATTCGTAACAGAAAATATTCGATCGATAATTATACGAGTATTGGATTTAAATAATCCCAACTATTGTCAATTGGCCGTCACCGGTCCCAACTAAAAAAATGTGTGCTGATGGTCCCAACTTTTAATATATTGGCCATCAATGGACTATGACTAAAAGAATACTAACTGGTTTTCTAAATAAAACATATTTATTTTCAGTCATAGTCAGTTGATGGCCCATATGTTAAAAGGTGGGACTGTCAGCACATATTTCACTAGTTTGGACTAGTAGTGGTCAATAGCTGATAGTTGAGATTAGTTCAATCTAATACTCCATCATTATGTATTATATGGTCTTAAGGATTATTACTAATGCAAAACTAATCATTCGAAAATATTAAGCATTAGTTCAAGCCCCTAATTAATGATCTTGAGTTACTATGAGCTGAAATGTTAAATGTCATTTCACAATAGTGCCATAAATTACTATAATTATATTAAGTAACATAGGCTTTTCAGCCTAGCAGTATCACGGTGTGTGATTAGGTGTTCTGCCCGAATGATCGAGGGTTATAGTCTCTTGGTAGCCGTTAATTTCGATTTAGAAGTACGTTTAAAAGGGGCGTAAGCTACCCATTTTAAAACAAATAACTAAGTGTACCTACCAGCCAATAAGTTATATACAATATGTTAAAGTGTTGATATGCCAAAACACAACACATTAAGATCTATTGTGAACTATTATAGCACATTGCAAGCAAATACACTCACGACACCCCAAAATGACACTATTATTCCTTTCAACCATAAATGGCTCACTGTTACACCTTACAGACAAATATAACATAATATATGTTACATGCCCAAATATGACTAGTTAAGACCTATTATAACAAATTACAAGCATTTATAACGCTCAAATAACATATTATAACTTATATGAATTATATAAAACGAATCAATTAGCTTATGATTATTGAATTGCATCATGCATCTGACCAAGTAATATCAATTTGGCCCCAATCACTTTGAGACACCCCAAGCGCCAACCACACAGCAGAAGATGCATCCACAATATCACCATGACAGCCACTACACTCGTCCACCACCATAGCTTGCGCACTTGCATCTTTGTAATATATATTAATATAGTTTAAACACCTTTGCCCATGATTGTACAACTTACTAGATAATGCCACAATAAGGAGGTTATTTGAGTGATACTCCCCATCACACTCAGACGGACCTCCGCCATCTCCACCCTTTTCGAAGCTGTTCAATGTCATAACAGCGTTTGTATTCCCAGAGGCAAAGAGTGTGCGTTTGTAGTGTGGCTGCATGCTAGTGTTTTTGCCTCCATCGAGCTTATATCGAGCCTCAATACATGAGATGAGTAAGGTGATAAGTAGAAGAAAGACAACTTTGGATGTCTTCATATCCTATATATGTTTTTGTTATTGGGTGTGAAGAATTGAATTGAGTGTACTTCAATATATAGTGAAGGGTAGGTATTCTTGTCACCAACATTGTTGATTTTGTAGAAGAAATACAAGGCAAAAGCCGAATGCAAATACAAGAAAATAGCAAAGCTAAGCTGACCGTTTTCTTGAGGCAAAAATCCAAAGGCAAAGACAAAAACTAAGGTTGAGACTCGATTACTCGAGGTTCAACTAATTTACAAAATCTACACATTAATATTATGACAATCTATAATTTATAAGATTACAACATAAACATACCTATATCATTGTAGTCAATCAAATGCTACTTACAGCTAAAGAAAAGGCCATAATTATGGTGTTTTCAGAAATTTATAATATATTTATAATCCTGAAGAACAGAAATAAAAATTAATCTCAAAAGACAAAACAATTAAACAATATACATCTATATTTACAGAAAAAAAAAGAACATTATTTTTTTAATATTCATATCAAGTATAGAGGTATATATATTTGTGCTATTATAGTTGCATGGTTAACCTAACAGGGTAGAAGTGGAGCATGGGATGTTTAAAACTAAGATTCAGATAAACAATAATCTCACAAGTCATAATATTTTAACAAGATTAAATATTGCTAAATTTATCACGCTAAAAGCTGAAGGTTAAAGTCATAAGTTTTTTACTTGCAAGTCAAGAACACATGTCAACAAACATAGCAAGTCTGAACAAGGATCTAGTCCAGTCGTTATAGATACGAGAAACGATTAGAAAAAAAAAACCTTAGTTTCAAGGTGCAAATTAACATTATCTAGAAACCAAACCAAACAGACCACCATGCATCCTTTCATTCAAAGAAGGGTAACGTGCTGCCTGCCACATCAGTCCATTCGTCGACGTTTCTTAAGATTGTCAAAGACTTGGTGGATGTCCTCTGATGTGATTGGTTTTGATCCATCAAAGGATTGCTGTCAACAATTAAAAAAAAATGAGATCAATAATAATAATTCAACTTGAACTATATTCTGTGGCTCATTAAAAGAAAAATGAAAAAATAGTGTGTATCTAACTTTAAAAGTCAAACTGCATAAACTAACTCAAGTAAAAAGACAACAATGTAATTCGAACTTACAAGACGATTACTCATCATTGTATGGTTTAAGAGAATCAATGTTTGGGAAAGAAATATTACCAGGAACGAACGGATCTCATCTTTCATATCAGCAATGCCCGAAAGTATTTCCATTTTCTCCACATGACCAAGATTGCTCAGAAAATTCAATTCCGCCCCTTCCTCCTGCTGCATTTTTTCATCCCTTTTCTGCTTCGCTATTTTCTCATATTCAGCAATTGAATCTTCCTTATCAACTAAGAAACTGATTCCCTTCTTAACATAGAAATCTGAACACTTCTGACATCCACATAGTGCCTCCCTCCAATTCTTAGCAAGAAACATTGGTTCACATTTTTCCGACGTCAACTCAGTAGACAACAGGTCAACACCAAGAAGGCATGCATCAGATTTCTCCCTAATAATCATACCCTTATCATCGCCCACACTTTTCGAGCTGTCATCAGGTACAGCAGGGTCTGTAGTAGGAGGCTCTGAAGTACTATCTTCAGGCAGTGTAGAAGATCCAGCAGCAGAAGGTGCAGTCTGCACAACACCTTTTTCCTTGGAAGGAGTTTCAGAATTTGGTTGCTGATGTGCGGCCCATATGGTTTTAGGGTACAGTGCCAGAAAAGAACAGATTGGGGAGCACATGTGGCAAATAAGATCTTCATACAGAGGTTCCCCTTCTTCATCTCTGGGAATCTGTAACTAAATGTTAAATGACCAAACATGTATTTATAAAGCGACGTGATTGACAACAAAGATGTATTCTAGGTGGCAATTTCAACACATTGGCTTATGATTAACATACTGATTACTTATTAAAAAAAAAAAACAAAATAGACAGAACGCATTTCGGGTTAACCAACCTACCCAATTTTGTAGGCTAGTAATTTTGGCAGCTTGAAGGATTAGAATTTATCAGTTGAACATGTACCATTCTTAGTATGTCATAACATGGCATAATGTTCTTGAAATTTTAACCAAATTATTAATTTCTAAACATTATTACAGCAAACAGATGATGATGACATGTGAGATTTGACATGTCCTATAATTAAGAGTGCTGACCTTATTAGTGGAATCAAGGCCAAGATGCTCTTCATGAAACCAATCTTCACACATGCAGCACTGGATCATCTCTACTTGCTCCTCAGCATCTGGATCAGGATAAGGGCGACCACAGGTACAGTATTTGCCCTTGAAATTGTGGTTGTAAGAGTTTTCTTCGTTGTCTATATCTTTGCTTGCTAAAAGTTTGCAGTAGAATTCTCCAAATTTTGAATTGCCACAATCACACCTAAACTTTCTCTTAGTCCAAAGTTCTATAATCTGATCAAGTTGTTAAAATTAAATCAAAGCAAAAGTTAAAAGTCCGAAGCATATAGGTCAAAGTAATATTTTTTTCATCATGCATAAATGACAAGATTTTCATATATAAATGTTAAGAAAAGAAGAAAAAAATAACCTCATGTCCATCATGGCAAGATAAACTGCATGCAGTGCAGACGCCAGCATTTCCATCTGGAGTGCATGTTAAGCATGAGAAAATTGCCTGCCTCTTCATATAACCTTTGCCATATGTGCACTCCTTTCCCTCATCGCCACCCAAAACCAAATCTGCTTCCTATAGTGAGGAACCAAAAGTACATAAAAGCATGTCAACAATCATGCATAAGTTGTTATCTGATATCACAACCAATAATAAGTTAGTGGTCATATCATTGAATAAACAACAGTTCCATAGAGAGTAGTCCTTGAATCTTAAAGCAGACACTTAAAACACAGCCAAAAATATCATTTAGGTTATATGTAATTCAGGTGTTGGTTTAGAGCGTGTGTGAGTTATTTGTTCAAAAAAAAGTTATATGTAAACCCGTCAACTAAAATGTGTAATCATATCAAGTACTTCTTTAGGGTTACTTTATCTCTAATGTTGTGGATAGAGCTCAATTCCGACCAAATAAGGTAGAACATGCGCTTAGGCAATATTTCACTATCCACCCACTGGGTTAATTGAATCACTTATGTAGCTCTAAATTCAGCACTATTTATCAAACCTTAGAGGCAACATTAACCTGACCAACACAGCAGTGATATTCATAGTTCATACAAAAAACAACATATATATGGTTAAAAGCCATATAATCCTACTGTTTTAGCTTGTGAACCTTTGCTATCAACTATATTGTTAGATGCAGCTTTTGATTGTAGCATGGTTTAAAACATCGGGCCGAGGCATGCGCCTCAACGCAAGGTGGTAAGAAATATGTATGAGGAGCCTCATGGAGTTCAATCTTTATACATACGCCTCTAAGGATTGAGACGGTAAAAAATGTGAGCCCCAGGAGGTTTAGGGTGTTTTTCTATGTTTTAGATTTTGTGTCAATTGTTAAATTTTTGTAGCGTGTTTTTTATGTTTTAGACTCTGTCAATTGTTTTATCTTTTGTAAGATATATAATTCTTATACTTATTTTCAATTCCACCTTCGAGGCTTACGCCTCGTGAGGCGAAGGAAAAACACCTCGAGTCTCGATTCCATTCTTTTAAACCTTGGGTTGTAGATATGAGTCATCAATACTAAATCTTAAGTTCCAAAAATTTCCTAAAACATAAATACTAAACTTACCCTATAATCACTAACATCACAAATAATCAAATATGTTGCTTCAAATATCATTTCCAACAATTATGAAAAAAAAAAACCCTAGGCTTAGCAAATAGCAACCCTTTAGCACTACCTATGAACAAACACAATAAAACACTATCAAATACCCAAACAATTTGAGTAATAAACTAATAATGGCTTAGCGGCGTAGCTTATTGCCCGTTTGCCTTCTGTTTCAATGTAATTTCCCATTGGGGAGGGATAGTGACAAATATTCAGAACAATGAGCTTCAAACAATTAGGTTTATCATAAACTTACAAGTTCCTGGTCTTCAACTTCATCAAGGTACTCATTAAGTGACACCGTTTGCTCAGTCTCCTCTTCAAACGCATCAGCCATGTTTGTTCTACAAACAACAACAACAAAAACAAAGATCAGAAACAGCAATACAAACCAGTTACGAAATTAGAACATGAATTGATGGCTTACGGTAATTGAACAACAAACCCTAGGTAGCTTGAAAAATAAATTTAGGCGTAAACTTGTTTATTGAGTAAAGGAATAAAGTGTTGGCGTGTGGATCATATGGTTACATGAAATGATGATGATGGATAATTGGTACGTAACTGATACAAGATATTATTTGTCGTGAATTTTACGATACCTAGTGAAAGAGATAATAAATGAAAATTAGGGCTCGGATAATAAAAAGGGGGCAAAAGTCTGATTTTCCCGCCATAAATAATAAGCCCAATCCAAAGTGTTTTTTTAACATACGTTTTTTTGGTAGACGTTTAAATATTTTGGTATGGACCCAACATCAGAAATTGGCTTGTGTTTGAATTGGTTAAGTTTTTAAGTTCTTTTTCCTTGAAAAAAAAAAATATAGGTTTTGGTTATTAAGTAATAAATAGGACGATCTTTAAGATTGCATAACTGTTTTTTTACGTGTTAATATTGTGTATAACGCATCTGACCCAAAACATATAAGGGTGTTACAGATATGTTGTTGCCTCAAACTTTCATGGCTGCTAAGACAATCGTCGCTATAAGAAGTTGACCTTGGAGGGATACTTGACGGCTATAAGAAGTTGACCTTGGAGGGATACTTGACGTCTTGCTTTTGATGTATTGCTTGCGTTGTTAAATCATACTATATGAAATTAGATATTGTGTTATGTTTTATCAGTTTTGATATGAATGAGACAAATAAAAGAAAACAAAATGTCCAAACTCTGTTTTTAGTAATTTTATAATCGGTTCTTTGTAGATTTAAATAACATCTACTAACTTCTCAAGTAAATTAGTAAAAGCTAAGGGTGTTAAAATTTGTAACACTTAATTTCAACAATTTATACATTTAGTATTAACCCCACAAAAAGAAATCACATCAAATTGTTAATAAAAAAAAAAAAGCGCACATCGCCAGTGGCGAAGTTTGACCCGAAACTTCAGAGGTCAGAAATCACTAGTTTCGGGGGTCAAAACCAATTTCGGGGGTTGAACCCGTATATAACAAAAAAAATTATACGAATACTATATAATCAGAACCTCTGAACGAAAATTCGGGAGGGTCGGTCGCCCCTCCCAGCCCCTAGAGAGCTCCGCCACTGCACATCGCAACAGACAATCTATCTATACATATAATAAACCAAAGTCATTTTAATGACATAGCATTCAAAGAGGCATTCTCTTCTTTGAGTGTGACATGTGTCATCCCATGTGGCATTGAGATATTTTAGGAAAAAAGTAATTTAAAAACAAAATTGGATTTTTCACCCTAATATTTCCTCCCATAATTTTTAAACGTTAATATCTTTAACTAGATTATACCCCGGGAGCGTCCCGGGTTGAGAAATTTAATATAATACATCAACTTTACATATGAAATAATTGATGTATAACTCTAATATTAATATCTAACCTAAAACAAATTAACAATGTACAACTCTAATGCTAACACCTAACCTAAAAGAATGTAGAACTTTAATGTAACTCTAATATTAACACATATCATAAAGACTAAACAAATGTACAACTCTAACATACTAATATTGATACCTAACTTAAAACAACGTATAACTCTATTAACTTATTCGGCTCTGGTTGAAAAAAAAATTCATATTTACTGATTTAAACATAATTAGTGACTTGTCTATACATGATTAATGATTTACCTGAACACTTTGTGTTTTTTTCCTGTATGAACAAAACCCCACAAAAAAATTTCTCCGTTTTTTATATAGCACTATGGTACTCGTTGGAAAGATAATAAAACACTCGTTAATTTGGTGTAATTTTTTTCTTTAAAAAATCTCTTATATTAAAGATATTAACGTTTAAAAATTATGGGAGGAAACATGAGGGTGAAAAATCCAATTTTGTTTTTAAATTATATCTCAATGCCAATGCTAACACCTAACCTAAAAGAATGTAGAACTTTAATGTAACTCTAATATTAACACATATCATAAAGACTAAACAAATGTACAACTCTAACATACTAATATTGATACCTAACTTAAAACAACGTATAACTCTATTAACTTATTCGGCTCTGGTTGAAAAAAAAATTCATATTTACTGATTTAAACATAATTAGTGACTTGTTTCCTCCCATAATTTTTAAACGTTAATATCTTTAATATACGAGATTTTTTAAAAAAAATTACACCAAATTAACGAGCGTTTTATTATCTTTCCAACGAATACCATAGTGTTATATAAAAAACGGAGAAATTTTTTTGTGGGGTTTTGTTTATACAGGAAAAAAAATAAAAAGTGTTCAGGTAAACAATTAATCATGTATAGACAAGTCACTAATTATGTTTAAATCAGTAAATATGAATTTTTTTTCAACCAGAGCCGAATAAGTTAATATAGTTATACGTTGTTTTAAGTTAGGTATCAATATTAGTATGTTAAAGATGTACATTTGTTTAGTCTTTAGGATATGTGTTAATATTAGAGTTACATTGAAGTTCTACATTCTTTTAGGTTAGGTGTTAGCATTGGAGTTGTACATTGTTAATTTGTTTTGGGTTAGATATTAATATTAGAGTTATACATCAGTGTATTTCATATGTAAAATTGATGTATCATATTAAATTTCTCAAACCGGGACATTCCCGAGGTATAATCTAGTATGGAATATTGTAAAACCCCACATTCTAATGGTTGTAATTGAAAAAATAAACAAAAAGAAAACCTTTGAGCAGCTTTGACTATATGTACATTTTTGATTTAATGTACATCATCAAACACAACTCAATTTTAAATAAAGCTTACACCAAAAATTAAACACAATGAAAATCAAAAGTTAGAATAGGAAAGTAAAAGTCAACAAAATAGCAGGAGGATTAAAATGAAATGTGTAAGTTGCAACGCCCTAATTTGAAAACAAGATCTAGCTATTCAATTAGCAACGAAAAACGGTAACCAACGTTTCCATTTGAAAATTTACACATAATGGGTATGTTCGGTAATGAGTTTTTGGGAGTCGTTAGGTTCAAACTTTTAAGAAAAAAACTCTTATTCAATAACAAACTTTGTTTGGTTGAAGAACTTGAAACTTTTAAGTTAGGAGAAAAAATTTATATATTGAAACGCTACTAGTACTAGCGTTTAAAAAAAACTCCTACTAGCTACAAGCTTTTAATGAGAAAATAACACAAATACCCATTTTACCATAAAAAATAAGAAGACATGCATACAAGCTTTTAGTTATGTCCATTTTGGTCATTTTATTTTAAGTTCGAGCATGAATGTTGTTAATGTGTATGCCCCGAATGACGCGGTTGTCAGGAGGGGTGTGTGGACTGAATTGCTACAACTTAAGGGGTCGACAACTGGGATGTGGGTTGTGTTTGGGGATTTTAATGATGTGAGGTGGCAATCGGAGAGGTTAAACTCGGAGTTCATCCAGGCGAATGCGGCGCATTTCAATGATTTTATTGAAAGGGCTGGACTACGGGAGTACAACATGGGTGGGATGAAGTTGACATATGTGTCGGATAATGGTCTAAAGAGGAGCAAACTCGATAGATTTCTCGTGTGTGATAACTTCATGGGAACATGGGCCACGGCGTCAGTAACGGCTTTATCCAGATATCTATCCGATCATTACCCGGTGGTGTTATCGGTTGTGGCTACCGGCAGTGGCGGATCTAGAAACATTTTTCAGTAGTAACGTTTTTCATTTTTTTCATTTTAGTAGCAACGTTTTTTAAATTTCGTAATAAAAAACCAAATTTTCCACTAATTTTCCACTACGCGCTCGAAGTTGAGCCGCAACGTCCGCACCCCCTGGTTGTGTGCTGAATCCGCCCCTGGCTACCGATTTTGGTCATATACCGTTTCGCTTCTTTAACTCTTGGTTGGAGAAGTATGGTTTTGTGGATTTTGTGTTAGGGTCTTGCTCCAGGTTTAAATTTGTTGGGTACGTCGACTTGGCGATAGCAACAAAGCTTAAATTTCTTAAAAACAGAATAAAGGAGTGGGTGGCTGCAGAGCGTCAATGGTCAGAGGGGCAATATAGACTTAAGCTAAAGGAGGTGGAAAGGCTTGACTTGTTGGCCGAATTGAGAAGTTTATCACAGGTGGAAATGGATTTGAAAGACGAGTGCAAGAGCTATGTGTTGGAGCAGGATAGGATTGCTGCTCTTGATGCGAGGCAAAAAGCACGTGTCAGGTGGGCTATCGAAGGGGACGAGAACACGGGATTTTTTCACAGTGTCATGAAAGCCAACACTAGTAGTAGTCGTATCAATGGCATTTTGGTGGATGGAAGTTGGATTACATGCCCTGCTACTATAAAAGACATGGCGGTTCAATTTTTCAAAGAAAGATTTCGTGAACCATTGGAGACAAGACGTGCCATTAACTGTTCTCATGTTAAGAAACTGTCGGATACCGAGGCGTTTAATTTAATTCAGCCCTTCTCGTTGGAAGAGATAAAAAACGCGGTGTTGGCGTGCGATGGAGATAAGGCACCCGGGCCGGATGGGTTCAACTTTAAATTCTTAAAGAGGTGTTGGAATGGGCTTGAACCTGATTTCGTGAAGCTGTTTCATGAATTTTATAATGAACCGAAGTTAAGTGTTGGGTGCGCCTCTTCTTTCATTGCTCTTATACCTAAAACGGATGACCCGATGTCCTTCAATGAGTATAGACCGATTAGCTTGGTGGGTAACATTAATAAGGTGATTTCGAAAGTCTTGGTGGCCCGACTAAAAATGGTTATTGATCAGCTTGTTTCTCCTGAGCAATCAGCTTTTTTGGCGGGTCGTAGTATTACCGATGGGCCCCTCATGCTTAATGAGTTGATTGGGTGGATGCGGAAGCAAAGGCGGGAGGGGATGGTGTTCAAAGTAGACATAGAGAAGGCTTATGATTCGGTAAATTGAGCGTTCTTAATGTCGGTCATGAGTCTAATGAACTTTCCCGAGAGGTGGTGCAAGTGGATAATGGCTATAGTTTCTTCGGCACGCGCGTCGGTATTAATTAATGGGTCGCCAACAAATGAATTCATATGTGAGCGCGGGCTTAGGCAAGGTGATCCTTTGTCGCCTTTCCTGTTCGTAATTGTTATGGAAGCATTGTCGGGTGTAATTAAGAGGGCTTGCTCGGTAGGTCTCTTCCGGGGGCTGAATTGTGGTGATGGTAATTTATTTTTATCGCACTTACTTTATGTAGACGACGTTGTTTTTCTTGGTGAATGGTCGGTGACTAATGCGGTTAACTTAAAAAGGATCCTTAGATGTTTTTACCTCGCTTCGGGTCTTAGAATAAATATTCAGAAGTGTAGCGTTTTCGGGGCGGGGGTGGATGGTGCTGAAGTGCAGTCTATGGCAGCCCTATTAAAATGTAAAGCAGGGAGTTTTCCCTTCTCTTATCTGGGGTTACAGGTTGGTGCAAATATGAATCTCGTTAGACATTGGAAGCCGATTTTGGATACGTTCCGAAAGCGCCTCTCTATTTGGAAAGTCCGTCAACTATCATTTGGGGGAAGAGTAGTTCTTATAAAGTCGGTCCTTAACTCCCTTCCAACATATTATTTTTCGCTCTATAAGGCGCCGATAAAGGTTCTCGAAGACTTAGATAGAATGCGAAGGGTGTTTTTTTGGGGGGGGATCGGATGAGAAAGCAAGAATGAATTGGGTGGCTTGGGATAACGTTTTTGCTCCGGTTGAAGGGGGTGGATTGGGTTTTGGTTCATTAAGAGATGGGAATTTGGCGTTATTGGCTAAGTGGTGGTGGCGTTTCAAGTCGGAGCCGAATGGGTTATGGAGACAAGTCATTTGGTCGATTCATCACTCGGAGAGAGCCTGGAATCCTGTACCGAGGAAGTTGTCACTTGCTGGGCCTTGGAAAAACATCGCTGCTGCAGTACAGAACCTTCATGATGCTTGGGTCGACGTCGTTAAAGCCATTTCTGCAGTGGTTGGGGATGGGAAGGATGTGGCATTTTGGTTAGATGCCTGGGCTGCGGATGTCCCTTTAGCTGATCTATATCCGAACCTTTTTTTGCGTGAAAGGAATAAGTTTGCGGCTGTGGCGGATCGGGTTTTGCAGGACGGGTCGGGTTGGGCGTGGGACTGGAATGTGGGCGAGCTGAACGCGCAGGCTGCTGCAGAACTGCAACTATTGCAGCTGCTGCAGCCGGTGTTATCAGGGTCGGGGGATAGATGGATGTGGGGTCTGGGGGATCGGGTTGGGTTCGAGGTGAAATCAATTAAAAAGGAGCTGCAGAGGATCAGGTTCCCGCGTGCGAACACGAAGGCCCAGATCAACCTGTGGGTGCCGAGGAAGGTGGATATCTTGATTTGGAGGGCGAGTTTGGAAGGATTCCGACGAAGGTCGCGCTAATGAGAAGAAATATTGGGTTTGGCTCGGATCTTTGCCCCGTGTGTGGAGAACATCCGGAGACTGTCGAACACTTATTCCTTTCTTGCAGTTGTGCGCTCTCGGTGTGGCAAATTATATCACAGTGGTGTAAAGTCGGTAACGTCTTTGCTTTCAGTTTCCATGACTTGCTATCCGTCCATGAGCATATTGGTGGGTCAAAACTTAAACAGAAGGCTTTTCAAGCTATTTGTTTTACAGCGATTTGGAGTCTTTGGAAGAGCCGTAATGAGGTGGTTTTTAACAATAAACAGAGTTCGTTGCAGAAAATTATCGGTGATATAAAGACACTCAGTTTTGTTTGGGTGAAGGCTCGGTCGAAGGAATCCAATCTTGATTGGGAAAAATGGCGTGGTTTTAATGTTTCTAGTATAGGGTGGTAATCTTTGTATATATTTGTAAGGTGTGATGCTAGTTTCCCGCTAGCTAGGTGAAATAAAAGTTTTTGTTGGCCGTTCAAAAAAAGCTATTATGTGTCAAACATCGACACATGTACAAACATTTAATGTGAGTACTTACTACCATGGTTAAACTAAATTGAACGCATGACTCCAAATCGCCATCGGACCATCACGTTCTTTCTCTCTTTTGTTCCATGCATTTATCCCTTCCTAACTATCACGGTTGTAGCCATTGGGATTGGTGGCCTAATGGTAGAAGCAAAGTTTCTAGGAACACCTAACGGGAAGGTCATGGGTTCAAGTCTCACAAAGAGTAGAAATTTGCCGTTAAAAAAAACTATCACGGTTGTTGCAAATGAGCCTAAAGATGGCCTTTTATACATTCAATTATTGGGTAATTGCAATATACACCCAAAGTTTGATTTTTGCAACAACACCCCTTTAAGTATAGGTGAGTCACAGAATGTGGTAATGGCAGGCCTGTCTTAGGCCCAGTGCATGATAGGTAGCCGATCTGGGTCCATAATTCTAGAGGGCCCAAACTTATTTTCGTTAAAAATTATATATAGACTTTTTCTAAAGGGTAATTTGTGTATAAAGCTCATTTCTAAACATTAGGTCCATTTTTTATACTTAAACCTAATAATAGTTAAACTAACAAAGTACAACGACGATTGCAAAGTATTTATTTCCAAAGCTGAAAGGTTATTTTTTTCTCTAAAATTCATGTAGTTGAAAGCGTTTTTCTTTTTTATTTGTAACTTATTAATTTTGGGCCCATTTTTATTACTCGATCTAGGCCCTTACGGACCCAAGCGTTTTCAGAGACGGCTCTGGGTAATGGTATTTCCTTCAAGCGAATACGTCATGTTCCTCGACTTTTATTACTAAAATAAAATTCATTAAAATATATTGCTACCCAAAAAAATTTATTTTCCCTCATTAATAATTTCCAACAAATAATAAAATAATATTTTATAACTAAATCTGAAACGAGATGTTGTTGCATGACCTTCCTTCCATGCCCTCCCTTCACACCCCCACCACACACACAACAAACTCCTTAAATTTGCTCATTTGGTGTTGGTGTAACTTCGGTATGCTTAAATAAACACATAAACTACACTATTACGTGACTATTACCCAAATCTTGTTTTTCTTACATGTGGTAGAAGATATGATTAGTATCAACATTTGTGAAGGGGCGATTCGTATTATGTTCTAAGTTCAAGGAGCAACTATTGTGATTACTAAAGTATGAAGGTGTTGTTCTAGAAGCTTGGTTGTTTGGAGGGCTAGTTTTGAAGATTGACAAGTTTATAAAGTAGCATCACAACTTGTTTTAAGACTACTCGGAGTGCGAGGGGGGAAAGAGGGGGATGAAGCGTAATGTGGCACTTGTGGGACCTATGTGGGGGGGAAAAATTGTGAGGAGTGGAAGGGGGGGGGAAGAAAATAATATTATATTATGTTAAAGTTAAAAAAAAAAAAAAAAAAAAAAAAAAAAAAAAAAAAAAAAAAAACACCTGACCAATAAGGCAGTGTCACCTCACCCACCAAAATGCCCTATGCCAAGGTCAGTGCCCCCGCCCTCTCCTTCCTGCCCTTCTCCACGCCACCCTGGCGGTGGTTATGTGGTAGAAGATATGATTAGCATCAACATTTGTGAAGGGGCGATTCGTATTATGTTCTAAGTTCAAGGAGCAACTATTGTGATTACTAAAGTATGAAGGTGTTGTTCTAGAAGCTTGGTTGTTTGGAGGGCTAGTTTTGAAGATTGACAAGTTTATAAAGTAGCATCACAACTTGTTTTAAGACTACTCGGAGTGGGAAGGGGGGGGGGGGGGGAGAGGGGATGAAGCGTCATGTGGCACTTGTGGGACCTTTGTGGGGGGGGAAAAAATTGTGAGGAGTGGAAAGGGAGGAAGGAAATAATATTATATTATGTTAAAGTTAAAAAAAAAAAAAAAAAACACCTGACCAATAAGGCAGTGTCACCTCACCCACCAAAATGCCCCACGCCAAGGTCAGTGCCCCCACCCTCTCCTTCCTGCCCCTCTCCACGCCACCCTGGCGGTGGTCTCCCCCCCCCCCCCCCCCCCCCCCCCCTCCCTTCCATGCCCTCCCTTCACACCCCACCACACACACAACAAATTCCTTAAATTTGCTCATTTGGTGTTGGTGTAACTTCGGTATGCTTAAATAAACACATAAACTACACTATTACGTGACTATTACCCAAATCTTGTTTTTCTTACATGTGGTAGAAGATATGATTAGTATCAACATTTGTGAAGGGGCGATTCGTATTATGTTCTAAGTTCAAGGAGCAACTATTGTGATTACTAAAGTATGAAGGTGTTGTTCTAGAAGCTTGGTTGTTTGGAGGGCTAGTTTTGAAGATTGACGAGTTTACAAAGTAGCATCACAACTTGTTCTAAGACTACTCGGAGTGGGAGGGGGGAAAGAGGGGGATGAAGCGTCATGTGGCACTTGTGGGACCTATGTGGGGGGGAACATTGTAGGGAGTGGAAGGGGAAAGAGGGCGGGGAAGAAAATAATATTATATTGTGTTAAAGTTAAAAAAAAAAAAAAAACTGACCAATAAGGCAGTGCCACCTCACCCACCAAAATGCCCCACGCCAAGGTCTGTGCCCCCGCCCTCTCCACGCCACCCTGACGGTGATGGTCCCCCCCCCCCCCTCTTCATGCCTTTCCCGCCCCCACTCCGAGTACTCTAAGAAGTACGCTTATCAGAGTTTTCGTCTCGTTTAAGATTTCTAGCCATATCTCTCATTCGTCACAAGTGCTACTCCCTTTTGTCTTGGTTGTAGACTACTTGTAGTCTAGTTTTTGTATTGGTTTATATTGTGTTGATGTGAAGAAGATTGTTTGTGCTTTTTTTTTTTCGTAAAACATTCTTTTTTACATAAACAAGTAAATAACATATAGGTTTCGGTAGCTCTTGATTTTAATATATATTGTTTACAATAAAAATACTAGATTATGTCAATACCTGGTAGAGACATTGGTGAGTAGTAGACCCGGGGGATCCTGGGTCTGATTTTTTAGCCAAACGGGTTTTATCGGTAATTTCACTATTGTGTCTACGGGCCAGTGGGTTACCGGGTTTTCCCCGGAATCGGTGTTTGACAACTCGGATATTCTCAGGGTACTTGAATTTGTCAAAAGCCCTGAAAGTGTTCGGGTTTGATTTGTTGGCCGTTAAAAAAAAACAGATTACCATATTAGACCATGGTTAATGCCCTTTAAGGGCATTTTTCGCCAAATCATCATCATAATGCCCCTTTAAAGAATGTGTAATGGTTAATGTCCCTCATTCTTCATGTCCATATAATGCCTAGGGAGACGGTGTTAAGGGCGTTATCAAGCTCATTCATGCCCACATAATGTCTATTACACATGGTCTTATGAAGATGGGCGTTTTCTTCCCTAGCCGAATGTGAAGGATTATCTTTTGATTTACCAGAGGCAAAAGAAGAATTAGTAGCAAGTTATCTTCTTATCGGAGTTCTTGATCACAAAGACTTGCCATTAATCTATAGGAATATAGGATGAATCTCCGGGACCCGGAACTTTTTCGTAGTGGCTCCCGTCCATGCCTTATGAAGCATAATTGACATATTTTTTTCATTTAATTAATTAAGTAAATCTCACTTTTTATTTATTTATTCAATCAATCAATGGGAACGGTCTTTACGCTTCGAATAAGTGACGTGGTATTGTGACTAGTATTCTTGAATTATATAATTTTCTATACAATATTGTCGGCACACTTTGTCCATGCCATTCCAGTATTATTAAGCTATTATTTTACAAGCCTTTTTCTAATCAGTTGTTTTACAAAGCCTTTTTCTAATTTGTGTATATAAGCAAGTTATTATATTTTACAAGCCTTTTTCTAAGTAAGTTATCATTTTACAAACCTTTTTTTAATTAGTTATTTGTGTATATATGTTAAAAGTTGTTATTGTATACATGTCGCTCTACAAGGAAAAATCTCACAAACTTATTATAGTTAAGAGTAAATTACGATTTTTTTTTTCCTTTAGAAATATAGCAAATTTCAATTTTTTTTTCCTTTAAATATAGATATAACAAAAATTAAATAATTTTTGTTTATATGTTGTTACATTTTACGTTATTTTCACTAGCATGATTAAGATTTCTCTGTTAAATGTAGTTAAGTGTGTTGCAAGTAATATTCGTCAAGTCTAAATTGCCCGATGTACAAGACATATGATTGGACTTAACAGAAAAACTAACGACTGATAACAGAGCCGGCTATGAGGGTGAGCCGGGTGGTCACCGGCTCCGGGCCCGACCCTTAAATGGGCCCGAACGTTTTTTTAAAATATGCGTATATATATTAAATTCTATATTTAGGATATATATTTGTGTTTTACATATTAAAGTCTTGTTAGTGGAGTTGGAAAAACCATGTTAATTTAATGTAGAGGTCTCAAGTTCAATCCTTGGCTCTAGCACTATACTCAATTTTTTTTTATAATTCATTCATCTTTACAAAATTTTGGGCCCAAATTCTTTTTCGCCGAAGGTCCAATTTTTTTTTGACATTTTCGAAGACGGCCCTGACTGATAATGTAACAAAATATGAGCATAAAAAACTATTTATGTCGGTTCCTTATTTTAATAACAAAAGTGAAATTTGTTATATATCAAAAACAGAAATTGTTGCAATTAAAAACTAATAAAAGTAAACAACAATATTTTGTTTCAAATTTGCTTTGATAATTGATTAGAACAAATAACTCGAGGCTAATGATGTTGTAGCCTAGTGGTTGTAATGAAGGTGGGAAGGCTTATTCACATTTGTGCGGTTTCTTTCGGGGCCTCAGGTTCGATTTCATTTTCTACCGAAAAAATAATCATTAATTTTGAAAGAAGAAACCCGTATGAAGAAAGGATTCAATTATGGACATAGTTGGCTTTCTAGCCAAAAATTTACCGCTAAAATACGACCTTAAAAAAACAAATAAGTTGAGTTATCATTTTATTGATGATAATGTGATTAATGTTCATTTTTATGTATACCTAAAGTTATGCAAGTCAACAACAGTTACCTAATAGCATGTTGACACTTCAGCCGTCCATCATGTGTATAGAAGTTAGAAAACTATTATTATTATTATTATTATTATTTTAACGGTGACTTTCATATGAGTGATCCAATATCACACTGTCTAATCGGCAGCCCTAGCCAATGTCTGCCGCATAGTACGTTGTCTTAGCTGGGTCCGCGCTGGTGTATCATACTTGGTTACGGCGTTCCCCGGAAACCGTACTGCCTCCACACGAGTTTCCTCACTGGAGTAACAGCCGGGTGAAAACCGGGGTGCGGCTCAGGATCGAACGCTCCTCGGTGCGTTTGTCACCATCATTGCCTGGATGCCGTAGAAAATAATGAGTAGAGTAGGAATCGAGCCTGAGTCACAAGGAACACTAAGTCTTTCTTCAATCAGCCCATCACTACCTCATTGGAAGAACTTAGAAAAAAAATGTATAAACAATAAGAACAAGCCAAATAGCCTTAAGCTATTTGGCCTTAAGCTCTTGTTTTTATTTCTTCACGCCATTTCATCAGATAGTGAAAACAGTACGTTCTTTAACTTCTTTGAGTTACAACTTCTACAGACCGACACTAGTTAGAATTTTACGCACTTTCTATGCTAAAATTCATTAAAACTGTGAAGAGATGGAACATCGAGAATCTTTCAAATAACTCAATATACGATCTTAATGTAGTAGCTTTTTTAAGGAGTCCGTCTTAGGTATATGTAAATTTATTATCTTCTGGGCACCAAAACACGAACAGATCAAAGCTCCCCAAGCCCACCTGCAAAACCTTATGCAAAATATTTTATAAAATGTATAAAAAATATTTTATAAAAGAAATAAAATTGTTAATAAAAATGATACATTTTTAACACCCCCTCTCAATTTTATTTCTTATATGGATCAAACATGTTGATTCCATCACAAATTTTACAATGACTACTAGTAGACAATCCCTTTGTAAATATATGAGCCAGTTGATTGTTTGAATCAACTTTAATAGTTTTTATCACCCCTTTAGAATTCTGTTCTCTTAAAAAAAACATGTCCAAGCCAAAATGCTTAGTTTTGTCAAAGAAAACAGGATTAGCTGTCACACCCCAACCCGGATAGGGTTGATGTGTCACTCTTACAGATATCAAAACCAAAACCAATCCATAACATTAAAACATAATTACCATTTATTATGATGTAGAAATAAAATAATGAATACTACTTGTTCAACTTCTTTTAACGCTCTTCACTGATTCCCAATATCCCATAATACCTGCGAAACAAATAAGACAACACAACAAAAGAAAATACGGTTGAGCCAAAAATTGCCCAGTAACAGAGGAATCAACAGTACAAGTAATTTCAACGCAGCGGAAAAGCAAGACATAATAGAACTGAGACCGAAGTGACATACGAAAGGGAATACGAAAACCAAACGAACTATATATCAAACTCGAAACCAAACTCATATCGAAACAATTGCTGAACATAATCCGAGGCATAACCCGATACATGACCGGAACATAAATCAGACACATACCGAGGCATATAAGAACAATATCAAAAACACACCAAAACAGATACATATATCAAATTACGTGACTATTCATATAAATAATTAAGTCACGTCAAACGGAAGCACCCACGAGCCTAAACAAACTTACAAACTGGTACATAGCTAGCTAGTCCATGCACCTATGAGATGGTGAGCGTGGCGTACACCCATTATTCCAATCTCCACAAAACAGAAACATATATCAGAAGTCAGAATCAAATCTAGGATATATCCATACGCCTCTAAGGGACCATGTCAGAGACGCCGTGATTTTGATTACGCACTGTCACAAAAAGTGTTCATGTCGTTGACGCCCCAACGACAAGTCATAAACAGAGTGCTCGGGTGACAGAGTACAAAAGCCATATCATATTTTAAAAATAGTAGCATAAGTCTAAAGGGAATATGCAACAATGATTACAAAGTTAAGGTATATTGCATGCTATCAACTATCAAAAGGAACATATGAACTCAACAAAATCCGTACTACAAAGTAACGGATCGAGATTTATAAAAAAAAATGCTATAAAGAGAGGAAAACGGAATCCGTACCTTAGTTTAGCCAAGCAAAGCAAAGCAAAGCAAAACGAATCCTCTTCGACAAGTACACGAACCTATATATTTTCATTAATAAGCTTACAAAATTAATTCAGGTATAAGATTGGTTCATTTATAGATTGTCCGGCGATGAAGACCTCCTTGACTAATTATTTTAAATCGGTTAAAATTAATATATTCATCCCAAAATAGTTAGGACATACGTGTCTGATTAGCACGGTGACCAGTAAAATTTTCTTTTCACTAACATTTACAAATACAATATAGAACTTTTTAATCACAAAAAAAAATACAAAAAAATTTATATTACGTAGGTAGGTGTATATCTCTTATTATATTATGTGGTTTAGTACCTAAAAATTTCTGTATAAACCTCTTCTAGGTTAGTGAAATAAAGCTTGATGTTTTATATAACATTCAAATGTATTAGTTTCATGGCTAATTGGTTCTAGCCATTCACCAAAATTATTAATAAATATTATTTCCTAACCAGAGATATACACAACATACTTGCATACCTCACTCAATCCACACACGCACCATACACCCATAATGCCTTGCACACACCCAAACCAAATTACAAAATGTACCCATCACTTTCATTTTAATATCGCCAGAAACAAATCGTGATTAACCTTAATCAAACGGTAATCAGAGGGTCGAATCAATACCTTCACCGATGAGCGAAATAGTTATGCGGAGACGATTAGTTTAGACAACAATAGAAACGCTCGGTGGCGGCGGCCATGAACTCGCGTGTGGAGGCAATACGCTTGTGCGACGATGGTGCGGTGATTCACGGTGCTTGATAGCAGCAGGATCAGAACCAAATCGGAAACTTCAAACGCCACGTTGCTAACCTAAAGATGGTGCAGCCCGTGTGCGGCGGTGGTGATCTGAACTGCGGTGGCGGTGGATTACGACGGTTGCATTGATCAAGAGATAAACCAGAAACCGATGTGTGTGGAGTTCGAATGTGGTGTTCAAGGCTTAAAACGAAATTGAAGCTAGGCTAAAACTAGAAATTCCGAAATCAACGCCGGGATTTAATTGAATGAAGTTTATATTTTGAATATGAGATTTAGCGATAGATAGGATTTATATATTTTATTTTTCTATAGCACCATCTTTCACCACCATTGAATTAAACCATTTTTTTTATCGTACAAGTAAAAATATGTTTTTCACTTACCGTTATTTCATTTAAATATGAACTTTCATATAAAATTTTTATTTATTATTAAATTCCTAATATCACATTAGCTGCTATAGAGATAGCAGCAGAACTATCACAATGAAGCTTAACAGGCAACTCAATGTCAACATCCAACTCAGACAATAAGTTTTTTACCCAAATTATTTCGCATGTAGCAACAACCATAGCACGATATTCTGCTTCAGTAGAAGATCTTGCTACAGTTGAATGCTTCTTGCTTCTCCAGGTAATAAGACTGTCACCTAAGAAGACACAATACCCAGTTACAGACCTCCTGGTCTCAACACACTTTCCCCAGTCTGAATCAGCAAAGGCTGTCAGACTCAGGGAATTTCCTTTTTTAAACAAAATTCCCTTTCCAGGAGAAGACTTCAAGTATCTTCGAAGTCTGAAAACAATTTTCCAATGCCCCCCAGTGGGAGAATGCATGTACTGACTCAAATAGTGCACAGAATATGATATGGCAGGTCTAGTGTGAGATAGATAGATGATTTTTCCCACCAGCTGCTGATAACTTGTTATATTAGATAATACTTTGTTGTTATCAACAACAATGTGAGTCAACACATGATTTTATTCAAGAGGAGTAGAGATAGGTTTACATCCAAGCATGCCATATTCAAATAACAAGTCTGTACAGTATTTCCTTTGAGAAAGACATAAACCATCACTTTGATTGGTAACTTCTATTCCCAAAAAAATATTTAAGAACACCTAAGTCCTTTATTTGAAACTTAGATTTAAACAATGTTTTAACTAAGTTTATTTCTTCAACAGAGTTACCAGTTAAGATAATGTCATCTACATATACAAGGACAACAATAAACACAGACTTGTTCTTCTTAATGCACATAGAATAATCACAACAACTCTAAACAAATCCAAACTCAACAAGAGCATATACCAGTTTCTTATTCCACATCCTATGTGCCTGTTTAAGACCATATAAGGATTTTTTTAACTTGCATACCTTATTAGAGGAACAATTAGACAACCCATCAGGCAAAGACATATAAATCTCTTCATTAAGTTCCCCATATAAAAAAGCATTGTTAACATCCAGCTGAAAAATACTCCAACTATTGTTAACAGCCAAACTTAAGACACATCTAACAGTAAGTTTAACAACATGGGAGAACGTCTCCTCATAGTCAAGACCTTCTTTCTGACTGAACCCCTTAGCCACTAATCTTGCTTTATATCTCTCAATCTCTCCATTGGATTTATATTTTATTTTAAAGATCCACTTGCAGCCTACTTTGTGTCTACCTTTAGGTAGATCACAAATCTCCCAAGTGTCATTACTATAAAGAGCACTAAGCTCATCATTCATGGCTTGGATCCAGTTAGGATCCTTAATTGCCTCATTGTAAGACTTGGGTTCACTACCCTTATCAAGTGAGGCTGCAAAGCACTTACACTCACTAGAGAGATGAGAAAAATTAACAACTTTTTCAATTTCATACTTAACTTTTTCTTCTACAACATAGTCACTAATTTTTTTTTGGAAAACTTGTGGCTCTAAGGACCTTCTAGGGGTAAAAGCATCACTAGGATTTAGAGAGTCCCCCTCAGATTGAGATCTTAGATCATGGTTTATACTCACACCCTCAGCCCTATCTAATGATACATCAGACATGGTTGGCTGCTGTGAATCAGCCAAGTCATCAGCCTTATCTGAGTTATCAGATTGCTGAGACCCATGTGTTCTAGACTCCCTATTACCATTTCCCTTTCTATCATCATCGGGATCATTCATCTCTAAGTCACTTAAGCTTTCTGTGTTTTCAAAATGATCAAAAAAAATCAAAGTGTTCACTTCTGAACTAGAGAAAGTGTCAAAATTCCTCAAAATATTGCTTTCTTTAAAAGGAAAGTAAGATTCAAAGAACCTAACATCTCTAGAAAAGAAGACAGTTTTACTTTCAAGACTAAGAAGTTTGTATCCTTTTTTCTCATTGGAATATCCAAGAAAGATACACTTCTCAGCCATGCTATCAAGCTTATTAGAATTATTTAACACAGTTGAAAAACACGGACAACCAAAAACTTTGAGATGTTCAAGAAAGGGTTTAAAACCAAACATTTTCTTATAAGGAGTCTTCCCATTAAGCACAAAGGATGGAGTCCTATTAATAAAATATGCAGCAGTTAATACACATTCAGACCAGAACTTAATAGGGACATTGCTTTCAAACAACAAGGCTCTAGCAACATTCAACAAGTGTCTATGCTTCCTTTCCACAACACCATTTTGTTGTGGTGTATGAACACATGTGGTTTGATGAATAATCCCATTGTTTTTACAAAAAACATTCATTTGTGAGTTGATGAATTCAGTTCCATTATCACTTTGAAAGGTTTTGACTGTTTGCTTAAACTGAGTCATGACCAAATTCACAAAATCCTTTATGTTTTCAAAAACTTCAGATTTATGTTTCATCAAACAGACCCACACGGTTCTAGAGAAATCATCAACAATTGTTAAGAAGAATCTATTTCCTTCCCTATCGGCAACTTAATAAGGACCCCACACATCCAGATGCACAAGTTGTCCTAGATGTGCAGCCTTATGTTCACTCAGAGGAAAGGGATCCCTGTGTTGTTTAGCCCTTTGACAGACATCACAGGGATCATGACTGCTAGAAGATTTAATGTTAGCATCAATGTCTAAGTATTTAAAAACTTGACTTGAGGGATGACCTAACCTAGCATGCCACAAATTGAATCCAGAGACACTATTGCAGCAAACAGCAGATAACAAGGAAGAGTTCCCACACATATAAAGACCATTAGTTTGACTACCAGTCACCATGGTTTTCCTGGTTGACCGGTCCTGCAAATAACACTTATCCTCATCAAAACCAACAAACACCTTATTGTCCCTAGCAAGTTTGTGGACAGACAACATATTTACAGTATACTCATGTACTACAAGCACATCTTGCAGAATCAGGTTTACAGCAAGTTTTAGTTTTCCTATTTTGGTTACAAGAGCAAAAGTACCATTAGGGTGTTTAATTTTAATATTTAAATCAGACACATCAATGTAATAAAAAAAACACCTGTATCATCTTTGACCATGTGCTCATTAGCACCTGAGTCAACAATCCATCCTATCCCTAACAAACTGCCATTAGAACTAGTGAAGCAATAAACATTATGACTGATGGCAGAGGCACAAACAACCCTACCAGCCAAGTTACAGCTAATAGAGGCTTCAGCAGGTTTTTCATGGATGAGACTCAACAACTTAGCAACCTGATCACTAGTTAAACCATTTAGAGAGCCATTAGAGCAATCAGAGACACTGTTATTACTCATAGCAGGTTTTTAGTTTTGTCCTTTATACCTAGACCATGAAGGGTAACCAATTAACTTAAAACATTTTTCCACAGAGTGCCCATTCTTATTGTAGTGAGTGCACTTCAGGGATTGACTAGTGCCTTTATTGACCTTTTTATTGTTATCAATAGTTTCAGTATAAGTTTTGGCCATGAAGTTAACAGTTTGATTTGGCTTACTGGAACTGTTAATGCTTGAGTTTCTATGAGACTCTTCTCTAGAAACTAAATCAAAAGCTTCCTTCACAGAAGGTAACTCAGTTCTAAGTAATAAGGTTGTTCTGACACTTTGAAAGGCACTGTCCAACCCCATCAGGAACTGCATCAACTTAATCATATTAGAGTGGTTATTAAAGCCTCTAGAGGCATCACACACACAGGCAGGTAACTAAAGGATCTGGTCTAATTGTTTCCACATAGTGTTTAACTTGTGATAGTATTCAGCAACAGTCATACCATTTTGACTGAAGGAATTGATTTTCTGATACAAGTCAAACACTATTGATCCATCAATTTTGTCATAGGTTTCTTTCAGGTCCTTCCAAACATCAGATGCAAGTTTGGCATAGACCTGTCCCATGTACAGTTCTTCTGACACAGAGTTAAGAATCCAAGTAAGCACAATGCTATTGCATCTTTCCCATTGATTAGCCAAGACATCATCATCAATAGGTTTGACACATTCACCATTAATAAATCCTAACTTGTTTTTAACCCTAAGTGCAAGTGTCATAGAGTTAGCCCAAACAGTGTAACTTTCAGTCCCCTTAAGTTTAATGCTAATCACAGTTAGATTTGTGGAATCACTAGCATGAAGATACAAAGGATCGCTAGCATCAAGTTTGCTAACAAGAGTAACAGGATTAGGTCCAGGGTCCACAGGATGTGCAACATCCCCCATGATAACAATCAATCAAAGAAACAAGCAAGCACAGATGAGCACACAACCAACAAAATAGACCACACAAAGACACCACAGATAAGATCAAGGTGGCGAAGCCCCGCAGGTGATCCAGATAACTGGTTCGTCACTCAAAAGGTGCCGGTCCAGGTCTTTACGAGGGAGCCAACAATGACCAGACCAAACCCTAGATCTAGAACAGGGACACAAGCCCTGGCAATCGACTCCTTAGAGACACTAGACACAATCAAAGACAAAAAACCAGAAAGATCTCACCAAACAAGGCCCAAGTTAGGGTTCTCCAATAAACTCGTAGTGTTCAACCTTCACTTAGGGTTGAACACCAGAGAGCAAAGAAGAAGAAGCCTCCAACAACACAAACCCTAGATCTGGAATAGCCAAGATCCAGGAAGATGAATCACCAAGAACAACAGCGGAATGGATCCAGATATCAAGAGCTCAACCAGAGCTCTGATACCATGTCAAAATAGTTGGCACAGATTTCACTTTATTCTCAAGAATCAAACACAGTTTACAAATCTGTGACGAGTACAAAATACACAATAAACCTCACTACAACTCTCAAAGATCACTCTATGATTATCTCGAGATAACCAATCACAAACACTCAGAGATGCACAGGTTATCAGATCAAGATGATCTGAATAACACAAACCCTAGATACTGTGTGACAGAAAGACTTATAATCAAAGAGTACGAAAGAAAGAGGATCAAAACTTAGAAAAAGGAGAAGGCTAAGGGCTTATATAGCCAGACCCTAGCCTCGGGAGAAAACACACCCGAGGCAACCACAGCCATAGGATGAGGCCAAAGAAACACACAATGAAGACATCCTAGCCATCCATCTCAGCTCCGGATATAGGAATGAGGATCGCTGCCGTGGACAAGGCCCACCAACTGGGCTCGGACTCTCCAACTGGACTCAAGACTAGGCTCTCTCTTTTGGGCTCCTTGGACTAACAAACAGACCAATCTTCTGGGCACCAAAAACGAACAGATCAAAGCTCCCCAAGCCCACCTGCAAAACCTTATGCAAAATATTTTATAAAATGTATAAAAAATATTTTATAAAAGAAATAAAATTGTTAATAAAAATGATACATTTTTAACATTAACCTGCTATTGTTCTTTAATCTTCTTTTTGAAGCACTGGTAAGGGGTTGTTTGTTTCATAATATTTGTGTGAATAACTAAAATGTTTTAAAGAAATTAGCTTTTAACTAATTTCATTAAAATTTATGAGATTTTTTATTTGTAACTTTATAAAAAAATGAAATAATTACAAACAAATGACGCAATGACCCACAAGATCTCTCTCACCACTAATTCCCATTTCTTTGTTTTCTTATTATGATTTGGGAATATGGTCTCTAACATAGTGTGGCTTAGTTGTCTTTGTTTTGTCAGTTGTCTTTGGTATTTGACTGGTCTTCTTTGATCGTTCATCAGGTTTAAGTAATGTAACAAAGGTGTGCCAGGATCAACATGTTCGAACCATTGATGATCAGGTTCACATCTTCATGGATTAATGGTTTTCTTTGGTAACCTCTAAAATTTCCATTTCAGTGTTTTATGACTTTTGTTGAATGAGTTTTGACAAAATTAATTTCAGTTTTGTTACTAAGGCCAAGTGTAGAAGGCTAATGACCAACGATGTGAAACACCGCTCCACAGGGCGTGGCGTTAGGCAGATAACGAGCGTGAGAGAAGGCTGAGGTGGTGGGCCTAATTAGGGAACCAACTAATGAACCAGCATACTAAGAGGCCGTTGGCTACCTCTACGCTAGTAAAGGCTAAGTTTGTAAGAGACTATGAACCAACAAGTGTTTAGGTGCAAGAGTACGCCTATGTTGTGGCGGTTGAGGAAGTGATTTTGTGTCGAGGAGGTGGTACGCGAATGGTTAGGTGAGGGCTATGAACACAGGTGATGGGACAAAAAAGTAAAATTTTCATTCAGTATTATTTTAAAACTTAATGGGTAAAAGACTTACCGTATGATCACAAGTGTTCTTATAGTAACCCAAACACACTTAGGGGGTGTTTGTTTTTCTCCCAGAAGTGCTTCTGACCACTTCTGTCTGCGCCGTGCAGACGCGGGCAGACGTTTGGGGCGGGCAGACTGTTTGTTTTTCGGAAGACCTTTCACTCCAAAAGCTCTTCCTAGCCTCTTCTTGGTGCAGACTTGCACCCATGTCTTCTCACATCTTCTCCAACCTCTTCTCCATTCTATTTTCATCATCAAACATCCTCACCGTACCCTCCCTCCTCCTCCCTGAACCACCACCACTGCCGCACCCTACCTCCTCCTCTCCACCGTACCCTCCTCCTCCTCCTCCCTCCGGGTGGTCATGAGTTCAGTTTACCAGAGAAGGGTATTGGGTTTGTTTAAAGGAGGGCCGAAGACGGAGATGCAGTTAACGATGGGGGTTGAGTTTTGAGTTCAGATGATAGGAGGGGATGGACAGAGGGGTTGATGGTGTGATTGTTTACCGGAAAAGATGACACGGAGGTGGTCGAAAGATGGTGGGTTACCAGAATCTTGACCGGAGGTGGTGACTGGTGTGAGTTCGGTGACCCAAAAAGAAGGAAAAAGGAAGGAGATACCGGGCAGTGGTGTTGTCGGTTTGGTCGGAGATGGGTCGTGGGTTCGATTGCCGGTCGCCGGAGTTGGGGAAGGTGACCGGAGATAGGGGTGTGTGTGTTTCTCTCTCTTTTTTCTCTCTCTATCTCTCACGACCCTCTCTCTCTAATTTTCAACTTTGATTTCATAACAGTGTATATGTTTTTATTCTCCTTTATTTAATGTTTTTTATTTTTTAAGATAATAATGTTAGGTGTTTATGTGTATGTCTTTCATTTATTTATGATTTGGGAAATATTGTGGTAGATTATGTTTTTGGGTTATGCAGACGTTAAAAAACAAACAGTCTTCCTCTTGCTGACTGCAGACCTTTGGTCCACCTCTTCTTCTGCAGATGTCTGCAGATGTGGTCCGCAGACTGCAGACCTTTTGCCTCAGAAAAAACAAACAGCACCTTAATGTTGATTAGTTCATAGGTAACTTCTTAATATAATCATTAAGAGGCTACTAAACAACTCGTAAATGTGAAAGCGATTGAGTGATAGTTCATGACTTCGCGATAATGTCATGACAGACACTTTATGACATGGTGGTCTTAAAATATGACATCATTACATTTAGTGTAACCAACCTATCGTGAATCTCAATTTCATTAGATAGCATGTTACTACAAGTGAAGTGGGATGAAGAATACAAAGGGGTAGTCTCTAATACTAGTCAACGATCTTGGTGGTTGGATGCCACAAACAATAGGGTCAAGTCACATAGTAAAACGGGTTCAGATCAATTTAGCTTAATTCAAACCGTTTCTAAAAAGCACTAATACAGTTTAAGTCAAAATGAGTTATGCCATAAAATGGACCTCTTTAGAAATCAATATCAAAACGAGTTTAATAGCTACATTTACTATTCTGGCAACTAGTGGGAACATATGGTAGCAACGACCATGACGAAGTTTGCGGTAGTGATGTTACAATGATGGTGGTAGAGGGGTGACAACAATGACGAAAATGACAGTAATTAGGGGTGTTCTTTTTAACCGATAACCAATAACCGAACCGAACTCGAAGTGATCCGACACGAGAGAAGTACCTTACCCGATTAGCCCGAATCCGATTAAGTGCATACCCGAACCCGACTAGAGTTTTTAGGGTCGGTCTTCGGATTTGTTTTTTATAATTCGGGTTGACCCGAATAACCCGAGCAATTCAAAAACAAATAAATGATCTAGTTTCCATATTTTTATGTATTTCGGAGTAGTGATTTTGTAGCTAAATTTGCAACTATATATTATAACGCATGTTGTGGTTTTATTTTACACATACTGTAGCCCAAATGGATAAAAATACGCAACCCAAATGGCTGGAAATATGTAACTCAAACACCCGAACCATTTAATCGATAACCATTTAACCCGACCCAAGAAACCCAAACCCGATTAACCCCATAACCGATAACCATTTAACTAGATTGGGTCGGTTATCGGGTAATATTTTCAACACTAAAAACCCGAATACCCCGATAACCGAAAACCAAACCCGATGAACACCCATAACAGTAATGTGATGAACATAGAGGTGGCAAAGGTGGAGGTAGTGACGATGACGAGCTGAAAACCGTAGAAGAGGGGGTGGCATCCGTTCATGGGTGGCTATGTCAAATTAGAGCTAAAGATTAGAAACACATATCAAATCGTTTGAGTCATACATTAGAAATAATTTATTCCTCTCTCTCATCTGCGTAAGCCAAATATTCTTACGAACGTATAAGTTAAAAATGGTCTTAGATACTTGTTAATCTACCTTTAGTAAATTTTATAAATGTTTAATTTATTAGCTATGATCATAGAAAGTTGTTAATAGACGACTTTTAAGTCACCTCTTTGTAGGTGGTGATGGTTACAATTTTGATTTTAAACACTTAATTATTATATTCATACATCACCATGTATAGTCGGTAGAAAAAGAAAAAAAAACCTTTATGGTTGGTGGATGTGGTTGATTGGTTCTATCTGTGTATCTTAAAAATAATTTGTTAATCATAATGTTTAGTATTTTTCTTGAATTACACAAGCTCTAAAAAATTGCAAGCTGATACGAAAATAAACCATTTAATGTTTGAATGTGTACATATAGAAGTGGGGATCTTGGATTTTGCCTTGCTAGCTTAAGAGAGATGAATTGTGACATTCATTGTAATTTAGAGCGTGTTTGAGGTTGGTTTTTAAAAACTGATTATGCGTTTTGTTACAGTATGGATAGAGCTACTTTTAGATTATTGCGTTTTGATAGCCTAAAAATTTATTTAAAAACTCAACCACAAACACTAAAAACTAATTATTTGCGTTTTCAAAACGCAATAATCTAAAAATTCATTTCAAAACTCAACCCCAAACACCCTCTAGGATTAAAGGGTATTTAGATTATAAAACAAAACTCTCAGTTTTTTATTTTTCTAAAATTCAACACAAAAAAAAATCCAATAAAAATAACCCAAAAAATCTAGTAAAAATATCAGCACAAAATATCCAATAAAAATGTTATACAATACCATAATGGTCAGGTATTTTACACAGTGTAACAAAAATGAGAAGGGTAAGAAGGATACAAAAACACACTAAATCACGAAATATGACATAATAAGCCACAAAATATTACACAATGCCGAAAAATATAACACAATGCTGAAGAAAAAAGACACAATAAATCACAAATATGACACAATGATGAAAAAAAGAAGACAAAATACTACATAAAAAACACAATGCAATAACGTAAATTCTAAAAATTACAAACTAAAACTCCAAAAAAGCGAAACCTAAAAACTAAGATCGTAGGTTTCGATGAGACTTTTTTAATGTCACTTGAATGAGTTCAATCGGAGTCTGTTTGGTACCCTTCCTACGACTTCCTATTTTTCTATTACTGTGTATTTGATCCTAACCCCAATACAAAAATACGATACAATTTTTGGGTTGTTATAGTTCTCGTTTTTTTATATAGCATATAACACTGCATTCGTTAGCCTCTATAAGTGATCATGAATTAATTTAAATTTAAAATTGATTTAAATTTAAATCATTTATGATTTAAAGTTGTGTTTGTAACTAACATTTTGTCTGTTAGATGTTCACAAATGATTGTTTTATCAATTTAATCTCAACTAAGTTTGACGAATTACTGGAATGTTGTAAATTTCTTCAATCGAATATGATTACGTCTCGAATATGATTATGTCGTAATTGAAATAAATATTGCTATGTTTGATTCTGTATTTGAATTAGATGTTGAAGAAATAAAATGTCTAAACTACCCATGTAATTAATCAGGATCGAGTTTATCAACCCTAACTATGGTTTACAAGTGTCATTATCATGTGGCTTCCTACACTTTTTACGTTAAGGTACTTTGTACCCAATACTTTCTCCATAACCATAAACCATAGTTTAGAAAGTCCAAATTAATAAAAATCCATTTCTTAATTAGTTGCAAAACTTAAATAATCAATCTTTATATAGTTTTTCAAACATTAATTTACACACACGTAAAAGGCATTATAGTCTAGCAGTATCTTGTTGGTAGGATAAGACTAGTGGCGAAGTTTGACCCGAAAGTTCGGGGGTCGGAAGTCACTGGTTTCGGGGGGTCGAAACCCTATATTTACAAAATTTTCTATACGACTACTATATAATCGGAACTTCTGCACGAAAATTCAGGGGGGGGGGGGGGGTCGACCGCCCCCTCCCACCCCAACTAAGCCTCGCTACTGGATAAGACTTAAGGACTATAAGGTTTTAAATTCGAATCTTATAAACGAGTTTTCTCATAATTATGAGTTTCCCGTAATTACGAGTTTCCCAAACATTAATTTCTAGTCGTTCAAACAAAAAAATTACATACACGTTATAAAAATAAAAATGACAATAAAATAATCCCAATTAAGAAATTAAACGCGTGAATCAACAACAAAATAAAAAAATAATCTTCACAACAAAACTCCATGGACTCCATAGTCATCAATCGCCACCACTGGAGCACACATTCTTATGACTCCAACCACAACCATGGTGGTCACACAGAAGAAGAACATAACCCATACCCAAACCCTAACCCCACCACCATTACACTTCTTCTCCTTCATATTATTATTATTTATATTATTAATTAAACCCATCTCCACCACCACCGACGACTGCACCCCCACCTCCTGCTCCCCGACCGGCCCTCAAATCCGGTTCCCTTTCCATCTCCGTAACCGCCAACCGGCTCGCTGCGGCTTCCCCGGTTTCGATCTTTCATGTAATAAAAAAAACCAAACCGTCCTTCACCTTCCTTCTTCTAGATCCTTCATCGTCAAAACTATTTCCTACGCTTCTCAGGTCTTATTATTATTATTATTATTATTATTAATTTCAGTTCATTAAGCATATTAATAAGATCTAGTAACAAATTAATAATACAATATTATTTATTATTATTATTATTATTAATTTCATTTCATTAGATATTAAGATCTAGTAACGAACTAATAATACAATATTATTAACGATTAACAGTTTACGATTAACAGGTTATTAATATAGATCCTGATTTCTGTTCACCTGGAGGAATAACAAGAGGAATAAACTTAACAGGCACACCGTACGATTTTAGTATGGTAGAGAGATACACGTTTTACAACTGTTCGTTGCAGAACACAGGGTTTATGTTTCAAACAGTGCCGATGCTACCGTTTCCGTGTTTAGGGAGTGTGAATTACTCGGTGTTTGCTGTGCGGACGGTGTGGATACCGTTCGGGGATATACCGGATAGTTGTGAGGATATGAAGACGATCGCGGTGCCGACGAGGAGGCGGTTTGTGGATATTAGGGATGAGTTGACGTTGATGTGGTTTTCGCCGTTTTGTAGACCGTGTGAGCTTGATGGGAGGACTTGTGGATTGAAGGATGATGGTGAGACTGTTTGCTTTGGTTCTTCTGATCATGGTGAGTTTGTTGTTACTGTGCGTGTATTCGTTGGCGATTTATGCGTTAAAGTTGTTTGGTAATGAATTATATTGGTCATTAATTAGAAATTTGCTAATTTAGGATGATAAAACAGTGTTAATTATCAGTTGAATGCCTTTTTGTAAAGTTGATTTTGCTGTAAATTAATTGGGCGTTTCGGCATGTTTTGGGCAATATATAATTGATATGTCATTTTGGTATTTCAAATTTTCAATGCCTTATGGAAGATCAACTATAGTTTTGTTATTAATGATCATCATTTTATGCTTTTGCTCAAGCTCCATATAGAACATGTTTTCATATAAATTTACACCTATATGTGATAAAATACTTTACGTAGTCTATTTAAAGTTTGACGGCATGCTCATTTGTTATGTTTGGTAACTGTTGTTTCCCACTGTTGTTTCCCAAATAGTAACAACATTTTTTTGTTTAGTATTTGCCTGTATGATCTTATATGGTAGTAGGCATTGCTTGAGCTCGGGCTCAACAAATAAACGAGCTTTGTTTTAAGCTCAACCTCGGCTCGGGCTCGATAAGGCTCAGCTCGTTTCAAGCATTTTACCGAGTCGAGCTCGAGTAGCTCGCGAGCTGCTCTGCTTGTTTGCACCCCTAGGCATTATCATTCTTGTTGTTATGGGCCTATGGCCACAAAAATTTAAGTTTGTTTGTCAAAGATTCGATATTGATGCTTGTCTGTTTGCTATTGCTACAAGTAATTATCAATCATGATTAGAGGTGATTTACCTATTAGAATTCTTTGTTTTTTTTCCTCTTGATTTTGAATAGTTATGTACACTTTCAGCTTTAGAGTTAAGACAGAGGGAATGTAAGTAGAAATAATAACCCACAGCACAATAATCATAGATATAACATGCATTCGGTGTGTCTGTGTGTTTGGTTACCCTCTGTATTCTCATTTTCATGCCATTGTGAAGTTTAACTATTTGATATGAACCTAAATGAAATTTAGATGAATGTGTAAGTGTATAACTTGTACAAGAAAAAGAAGTTAAAAAAAGGTTTTAGTGGGTAACTGAGTTTTTTTTTTCTTTGGATCATTTGTCTTAACAATGGTTGTTTGATTCATTAGTTGATAGACAATGTTCCTCCAATCCATATATGGTCAGTCTCCATTTGCTTATGAAACAACAATAATCAAAACCTTTATAATAATATTGAAGTCTATAGTATACTGATAAACAATATCAGATGCATATAAGTAAACCCGTATTGAAACTTAGTGCATATTGAACACTTTCACCACTTCCGTTTTCCAGACTGGTCCTATAAATGAGGCATAATTTCATAAAGCTGCCTTAATGGTAGCATCCAGTTAATGAGAAGTCACAAATATACAAAGTTAGATTTGACTTGGTAGTAGTTGTCCTATCAATTCCAGGCTTTCAGCACCCATGGTATCATGTTTCTCCTAAAATCAGGTTAAAAGAACAAGTTCAAATGTCAAGTCCTTACTATTGAATCTTCTAAAGCCCTTTACGACATCTTGTTTGTTTTTGGTTAGTAGATTCTTGATTTAATATAGAGTAAAAATATGAAAAGTTTTGCCTCAAATAAAAGGGTCTTGAAGATGACATCCCTTTGGTTTGTTGCTTATTTGTATAATTGTCGTGGTGGCAAAAGGGACTCGTCGGGCAGGTTGTGTACTTGTGTGTAACAATTAAAAAAACTTCTTCTTGCATATGTTTTATGTCCAATATGGGTTGAAAGTACCAACTGTACTTAGCTGATAGTCTCATTCTTATAGGTATTCCGAGGAGTGCCAAGTATGGGCTAAGCTTAGGAATTGGTGTACCTGCACTTGTATGCATCATTGGGCTCGTATGCTATGCGTGCAAGGGAAGGAGTTATAATCCTGGTCAACGGCATAACATTGACCTTTTCTCTATAGCAATCACCCCACAACCACCTTCAACAACAGGCCTTGATGGGCCCACAATAGAGTCCTACCCAAAAACCATATTGGGAGAGAGTTGTAGATTACCCAAAGATGACGATGGCACTTGCGCAATATGCCTTTCAGATTACCAGCCGAAAGAGGTAGTAAGGAGCATCCCAGAGTGTAATCACTATTTTCATGCAGATTGTATAGACGAGTGGCTCAAGTTAAATGCCACTTGCCCCGTGTGCAGGAAGTCACCTGAAAGTTCATCTCTCGTTACGCCATGCTCTTCCATGTCTTCAAATTCATCACAAACAACCACTGAAGGGTAGAATTTTGATACGATTTGTGTATATAATAATGTATATGAACAAAAGTTTTTATGTTGTAGGGTGTAGGAATGACCCCATCAGGGGATTGGATAGGTTTTCATAATCTTGATTTGAATGTTGTATAATAATCTACACGAATACATGGTTTGAGCATGCATGTTTGAGCAAACCCAAAAAGTTTCTGATGTAAACCTATAAATAAGAATTGAACAACTTGAGCTGAGTTTTAGTAGCTTTAGTCGATCATCCTAAACTAAAGCTAAACCTAGAGCCGTTTTCATGATGCAAGTCCGAAATTCCGGGTTCAAGTATCATGTGGTTAGCGACGTTTCTTTCGACAAGAGGCACCAATGGATTTTCTAACCGATCCATTGAAAAGAAAAACAAGATTCAACACTTAGATCAGTAGACATTTTAATCAATGGATAAATGAGAGAGAGTAGAGAAACATGCATGTGTTAGATGGAAAACCCACGGGTGGCGTTTGTGGGTATCCGGTCGTCTTCATGGATAGCGAAGGATAGGGTGAGTGAGGCCCTGTTCAAAGAATCTACTTAAAATCCCCTACAACGTATTTTCTATCTGCACACGTTTTAGATGTAGAGTGGGTAGATAGTTTTTTATTTCTTTGTAGTTTGCCTATATAAGCATTTCATTTCTCTCATTGTAAACATACCGAACTCCATTGAAAACAATAATATTACTACTTTCATGACACACTAAATTTCTCTTCGATACTCCTTAACTAAATCTCCTTATACTCCCAGTTAGTCTAAGCACTTCATATTATATTCCAACAAATAAAAAAAAAAAAAAAAAAAAAACTACTACTACTCCGTTGTGCATACTCCCTACCATCCATATGTTGTGCATACTCCCTACCATCCATACGTTGTGCATATCTTACTGTAAGTGTTATGCTTATATTACTTCTTTATAACATTTTAGTCTTAATTCTACTGTTTATACGTGTTTATCTAAAAAGAATTAAGTTATATTTTGCTTTAAACATAACTATCCACCACCCTCTCTAATAATTTTAATGCTTCATTTTCTATCAATCTATCTTTCTTTTGTGTACTAGAGATCTCTTACCTTTCACAGGGGAAGGAAACACTCTACAGATTCAACACTTTGTCAATCTAGAATAAGACAAAGATCAAACAGAAGACTATTCAAGCCTACAGCCAGTTGACAGCACATACATGGATCTCTAGAAGACAAATGAGGTAGCTCAGCTCAAGCTAGAGCTAGAAATTAAACGGGCCTAAGAACAAACCAACGACGCGAGCCATGAGCCGAGCCAATCTTGGCTCGGTTACAAAATGCGCCGACTCAACTTGTAATTATACATTTATACGAGAGGGGTTTATATCAAAATGTAAAAAGTAAAGGACTGAAATTGTATATGTTAAACAATTTAGACCTAGGAATATATTCTCCAAAACCCTCACAGCCTCTCCACTCCGTCGTTGGCTACCGTCAAGATCGTTCACAACCAAAGACGGTACATGTCTTCACACCTTTTCTCTACTCTCTTACTGTTATTAATTGCCTGATGAAATTATTATTATTATTATTATTATTATTATTATTTTATATGGCAATCAGTTTTGTGCTTACTGAGGTAAAAATTAGTTGTTAAAGCGATTATTAACAAATTAGGTTTGTATGTGGATTTATTTAGTTTCACTATCCGTATAAATTAATTATTTGATGTTTAATTGTTTGAACCACAATGCCATGATTAAACAATAAACAACCTCTTAGCCAAATCAATGCTTATTGATTTATTAATAATTTATTGTTGAGAGTAATATAACTGATTGCTAAAAGTGATTACTGGAATCTTATTGAGATAGATTTTTATCGGTAGCGTAGAACGTATGGCGGGAGGGAAAGTTAGGAAGGAGAAGCCATCGCGTGGAGCGGCTGGCTCTTCGAATCATTATCAAGGAGGTATACAGTTCCATAAGTCAAAGGGTCAGCATATCTTGAAGAATCCTTTGCTTGTCGATTCGATTATTCAGAAAGCTGGAATCAATAGTACGGATGTGATTCTTGAAATCGGTCCTGGTACGGGTAATCTTACTAAGAAGCTTTTAGATGCTGGGAAGTCTGTTGTTGCTGTTGAGCTTGACCCGCGTATGGTTCTTGAGTTGCAGCGTCGCTTTCAAGGCACTCCACATTCCAATCGACTCAAGGCAAGTTTTTAATTTTTTTTTTTTTTTTGTAAATTAGTATCTTTTCAACTGCCTTATGCGTGCACCTGGGTTTTAAAAAGCGCGCCTGAGGCGCAAGGCGCAGCCTAGGGCGCCTCAGGGCTTTGCGCCTATCCTTTTTTCCCAAAGGCGCGCGCCTCAGGCGCTTTTTTGTCAAAATTTTAGTCGCTTTTCACCTGAGTACACAGGGTAATTTTTATGCATAAAAATGTTGTACCTTGGTGTTTTTGGCTTGTACATATAGGTAAAATCATATAAAAACCTTATATTTTGGGTAAATGAAGCTAAAAACTCATGGAATATATATGGGATATATAAAAAAATTATATAATTAGTGTGCGCTTCGGGTATGAAAATCCCACGCTTTTTGCGCTTCGCGCGATGCGCTTAGACCTCGTCGCTTTTATGCGCCTAGCGCTTTTTAAAACCAAGGCGTGCACTACGTTCGTTTTAGTCATTTACTTCAATTGTATGATTGGTTGATTGAATTGAATCCCATTTAAATCTTTTACTAATAAAAATCTTTCATTTGGTCTTTTTTTTTTCCGAACGTATCAAGTGTTCTTTAACTACTTTTACACTTGATGCTTTTTATAGGTTATCCAAGGAGATGTGCTCAAATGTGATCTTCCATACTTCGACATCTGCGTAGCCAACATCCCATACCAAATATCATCGCCACTCACCTTTAAATTATTGAATCACCGCCCTGTATTTAGATGTGCTGTGATAATGTTTCAAAGGGAATTCGCCATGAGATTAGTGGCACAACCCGGTGACACACTCTACTGCCGTTTGTCAGTGAACACCCAACTTTTGGCCCGTGTTTCTCACTTACTTAAAGTAGGAAAAAACAACTTCAGACCGCCGCCAAAAGTTGACTCATCTGTGGTCAGAATCGAGCCAAGAAAACCTGCGCCGTCGGTCAACTTTAAAGAATGGGATGGTTTGGTTAGAATTTGTTTCACTAGAAAAAACAAAACTATCGGTGCAATATTTAAGCAAAAACGCGTACTTTCAATATTGGAGAAGAACTACAAAACCCTACAAGCGTTGCAGAATTCTCAGGGGAACGGTGATCAAATGGCTACTGATGCATCTGTTCTTGGAGATAGTGGTGAGTTGACCATGGAGACTGATGACGAAAATGATGACGGTGATGATGATATGGAGATGGATGATGGTGAGGCAAAGGTGTCGGAGTTTAAAAATAAGGTTTTGGGTGTGTTGAAACAAGGAAAATACGAAGATAAGAGATCTTCGAAGCTTGCACAAGCCGATTTCATGCACCTGCTATCGTTGTTCAACCAAGCGGGTATACATTTTTCTTAAATGAGCTGCAAATTTTGATATTGATTTTCTTAGGCATAACTTTATATCTATAATATATGTTTTTTTTCATAGACTATGGTTTGTTCTTTTAGTTGGGATGTATGGAGATGTCACTTTTGTTAACTCAGTAGTAAGTTTGTTTGCATTTTGTGAGGATGAAATGAAAATGGGATATTAATTTAACCGAATAATGATGGTGTTTGGATGTTGAGTTACATTCAACTATAAATTGTCACTTATTATTTCTTAAAACAAAATTGTATAACCTAAAAACCCTAGTTGGTATAAATTGGTCCAGCCATGCGAACCTGTCAGCTAAACGTGTTTGTGGGTTTGATCCGAAACTAGCATAAACTTGTTTCGACTAAACTCAAATCCGTGAATTTCATGTTAGGTCGTGTCATGTTCTCGTATCTTTTTTATTCTTGTTGTTTACTTCTTGGGAGCCATATTGTTTGTGGGCTTCTTGTTATACAAGTTCAGCCCAATGAGATTTAGATGAGGCCCAATTAACTTTAACCGTAAATCTCCAATCCAATCAAGTGTAATATTCTTCAGAAACTCGAGATCTTGAGAGATGACAAGCGGGTTAGCTTCGCCTATAAAATTTGTTGAATTTTTATATAAAAACTCGAGTTTTTTTTTCCAAGAAAAATATGATTTTAGTCCTCTAGTTATACCCAGTAATGAAAAAAAAATGGCTTAGGTAGTGTTTGGTACGCAAGAACGAGAGGCGGAAAGGAATGAAAAAAAAGGTGTTTCGTTGGTTAGGGTAATAGAATCATCCATTACCTTCTACATTCCATTCCCTCTAAAAACCTCAAAATTCATTTCATCCAACCCACCTTTTATTTCCATTTCATTCCCTCTGTCAGCCTACATCACCACTGACCACTAGCACCTCTACCACTACCACCCATCCCCACCACCACCACTGCCACGCTCCGTCGCCGAACACCACCACCCACCGACCACTGCCGTCACCAACCACCACCCACCACAAACCGCCACCTAAACCTCCACCACGTACCTCCAAGCACCGACTACCACCACCGTCGCCACCAGCTGCCACCGCCGCCACCACTCCCTGTCGCTACCCGCCACCATCGCCACCCACCAACCACCACCACCACTGCCTCCACCAGCCGCCACCACTCACTGTCTTCGTCACTCCCTGTCGCTACCCACCGCCACCGACCACCATCACCGCTACTATCACCACCAAACGTCGCCACGACCACCACCACCCATCGTCGTTGACGCCACTGACCACCACTACTACCACCACCATCATCACCGCTGCTGCCACCACCCACGACCACCATCACCTCTGCCACCACCAACCACCGTCACCAGCACCCCCTGCCAACAACCACCACCGATTTTTCTTTGTCTTTTCCTACATACCAAATAATACAAAGTAATGATTCATTCTATTCTTAGTGTAACCAAACAAGATCATGAAATGGTAATCATCCATTTCATTCCTTCGTACATTCCATTACCTTTTCAATTCCATTCTCTATCCATTTCTAGGGGTGTAAACGAGCTGAGCCCGAGCCTGACTGGGCTCGAGCTCGGCTCGTCATGCTTTTACGAAGCTCTAGCTCGACTTGAAAGTAAAACCCAAGAGCTCGAGCTCGAGTTTTAAAACAATTTTAAATGAGCTAAAAGCTCGGATCGAGCTCGCTTCAAAGCTTAAATGAGCCAAAACTCGGCTCGAGGTTGGCTCGCCAATGTTAAATAGTAGGTATACTATATATAAAATAATTATAATATAAAATTTGCTTGGGCTCGTTTAGGCTCGTGAGCCTAAACGGTCTTTATATGAAAAGCTCGGGCTCGATAACTAAACGAGTCATGTTTCAAGCTCGGGCTCGGACTCGTTAAAGCTCGGCTCATTCGAGCTTTTTACCGAGCCGATCCCGAGTAACTCTCGAGTCGCTGCGCATCATTTACATCCCTTGTCATTTCATTATCAGATGTAGAAATATTAGCCCCACAACATAGCATTTTCTTTAGATCCTCATGTCACCAACCTGCTCCATTAATTAATTACGTCTTTACTAATTCAGCCCCACACATTAATTTCATGAACTTGTCAACAACAAATTAGTTTTCTACGTATTTGCTTTTCAAATAAAACTTTTTAACGGCAAACAATTTTATTCTATCACCAACATATTTATAATCCTTATGCTAACAAGTTGCTAGTACAAAGGAAAACAACATCGCCTTATCTATTAATAATATATATAAAAGAATTGAACATTGCTGACGTGGCGTGCAATGGTGCCTTCATCCTCTCCATGAAACTGCCACGTGGCATCATAATTGAAAGATTTTAATGTTTTTTGAATTATTTCCTTTTCTAATTAAAAAAAAAGATAAACATAAAACCCTAAATTTATCTCTCTATCTCTCAATTCTCAATTACTAAAATTAAATTGAGTTATTTTAGGAAAAAAGAATTTAAAAACAAATTTAAATTTTTCTCTCTTATGTTCCTCCCATAATTTTTAAATGTTAATATCTTTTATATTCGAGATTTTTTAAATAAAAAAATTACACCAAATTAACGAGCGTTTTATTATCTTTCCAACGAGTACCATAGTGCTATATAAAAAACGGAGAAAAAAACGACTATTTTTTGTGGGGTTATGTTCATACAGAAAAAAAAAAAAAAAAACCACAAAGTGTTCAGGTTATTCATTAATCATGTTTTTTCTTTTAAACCAGGTTCTTATCTACGATGTTGAAATTCAGCCCAATCGCCATGCTATCATTGGAATTTTACTCTTCTAAAAATGGATAGGTATACTTTATCAAGAGAAGTTAGGAGAACGAATCACGCAACACTGCAACACATGGTGTCACCTTATAACAAGGTTATTTTTTTATTTATTTAATTACAAGAGTAATAATTATTACTATTAGTATTAATATTATTAGAATTGTTATATTTTTCAACCCCCATCATGAATTCTACATCTATGTAAGTCAAAGTCAAATTGTAACATATTTTAAATTACGTGAAGATGATTATATGTTGAATGTTATCCTTTTAATACTGTATTATGTTTAATATGGTTTATGCTTTTTATTTTTTTAACTTTTTAAATAAATGTTTTTTTAACTAAGATTGATTATGTTTAAGTTATTTACGCTTTTCGTGATTTGAGTTTTCTTCTTTTATTATTTTTTATTAAATCATATTAAATTTTTCAACCCCGGGACCTTCCCGGGGTAATCAGCTAGTACAAGATAACAGAAAACGATTAAAACTTAAATTTACACATCAAGCCTCACCCACTTTTCCAATTCCACATAAGGCCACTTAGCTCTATGTTTAACTCTCATATCCCATGATTGGATACTCTTTTCCCAGAAATATTAGTTCGTTACGCATCTTTCATGTTGCCCTACACGTCACCAAAAAGATTAACGACAACAGCCTTCTCTTGCGCTTTGAAACTTCCTAAAAGCTTTTCAAATAATTTAACTCCATTTTTACCGGTTTACCTTTATTATGAATTTTATTTTATTTGTTACTCTTCAACCTATAAAATATATATATATATATATATATATATATATATATATATATATATATATATATATAATACGCAAATAAGTGTATATAAATGCAGGGTTAGGATCAAATACACAGTGAAAGAAAAATAGGAAGTCGTAGGAAGGGTATCAAACGAACTCTGATTGAACTCATTCAAGTGGCATTGAAACCGTCTTATCGAACCCTACGACGTTAATGTTTAGGTCTTCGTTTTTGGGGTTTTAGCTTGTGGTTTTTAGAATATGCGTTATATCATTGTGTCTTTTATGTATCATTGTGTCTTTTTCTTATTTTCATCACTGTGTCATTTTTTCAATTCATTGTGTCTTTTTTCTTCAGCATTATGTTATATTTTGTGGCTCGTTATATATTGTGTTTTTTGTATCCTTTTCACCCTTCTCATTTTTGTTACACTGTATAGAATAGCTTGACTCTATAAATGCATCGTTCATTTATATATAATAAAATTTGTTATTTTAAGTCATTTTAAAATTAATGTACGAATAGAAATAAATATATTAAAATATGTTACTTTATTTTTTCGTGATAATCATAATTATAATTAAATTTATAGGAAAAAGACCTTCAAATATTCGTGGACGTATATTTAGTCGTATGGAGTATGGACCATTCATTCATGATGCGTCGGTGGCAGATGTTATTTACCTCACATATGGCATTGCTTATATATGGACCATTCATGAAGTCCTTCTAACCATAACGCAAGCTAACCTTATCCAAACCATCTGCTTTCATTAAAGCTACGACCAACCAATATAGGTTTAAACAAAAGTCCATATACAAGAATATATACCACAACTCATGTCATGTCTAGTTACCATCACATGTGGTGCCAACCGTACTTAAAGATTGGATTGTTCTCTTAAAAATAAACATAATTTTATATAGGTTAATTTAAATTTAAATTGGACAACATATCAAAACGGACTACTGTTGCAAAAATTGTTTAACTCAAAACAAGTTTAAATAGTCTAGCATCACCTGTGACCATTGTTTGTTTCAACCGTTGATGTTTTTTTATATGTGGATGTGAGTTATATGGATGGTTTACTCGTGTAGTGATTTAACATACATGTTTTTGTTTCTTTTTGTTTTTAAATATTTTTGGGTTTAATTGATTTTGTTTATCCATGACCTCTTGGTCTAGTGGTATGGTGTCCCCTCTTACAAATGAAAGTTGTGGGTTTAAATCCTTACAAATGCAAGGTGAGCTGAAATAAAGGTGTAACGTAAATTCAAAAAAAAAAAAAAATTTGATTTTGTTTGCTTGGTTTGACCTTTTCTCAACCTAGACTAACAAAACCTGAATTTAGTTTTCTTATTAATTTGGTTTCTTTGGGTACAAAATGAATAATAGATTAAACAAATGTTTTCAATGATGTGGTAGCTCAATGGTTGTAACCGATATGGGAATGTTTATCTATATTTGTGGGGTTTCTGCTCTGAGTCTCATGCTCGATTCCGTCTTCCACTGAAAAAATAACCATATATTGGGTTTGAAAGAAGAAACCCGTGTAAGAAAGGATTCGATCCTGAGCAGATGTGACTTTTTAACCAAGGGCTTACCGCTAAAACACAACTTAAAAAAGATTAAACAAATGTTTAAGATAAAGAAACACGAAAGCAATAAACAAATCTGAACTAGATAAGGAAAATACGGAAGCAACAATTGTATTTTTTTTTTCAAAGTCGTCTTTCACATTAATTATACCATGTGTCATCATAGTTGTGATTAATGGAAATAAATTTTAGAAATCAAACTATTTTATATTTATTCAATCGTTGGTCTATACCGGTATATGTGATTATTACTATTTGCATCTTTCATAAAGGGGGAATGAGTTTAAATACTCCTAACTATCGCCTATTGGCGGGCAATACTCTAAACTTTTACTTTTGCCAATAACACTCCAAATTTGCAACTTATTTTCTTCCATCACCCTCAAACTAACAGAAATCTAATCTGGTTAGTCTTCGTGGCCAAAATGTAAAACACTAAACTTTGGGACATTTTTGAAACTTTTTATTGTTATTATTTAAAAATTATTATTAAAAAATTATTATTTTTTAATTTTATACCCCTCTCTCTCTCTCTCTCTCTCTCTCTCTCTCTCTCTCTCTCTCTCTCTCTCTCTAAACCATCACCACCTAATTTCATCTCCACCCTCTTTCTCTCTCTGTCTCTTTCTCTCTCTCTAAAACCCTAATCCCCAAAATTTATAACCTTTTTATGTAACAAGCAACGAACTACACGTAATTGATAATTCTATTTCAACATACACATATCGAAAACTAACGTTACAAATAACTAACCTAACGATGTAAAATCAACGTAAAATTGAACTGAGGGTCTTAATTTTATGAAATCGGGATGAATTTCAAAACCCTAGAAATCAAAAAATATAATAAAAAAAGAGTAGAAACAGAAAATTAAACCTAGAATGTTCTTTCCATCTAGTGGTTTGGTTGGTTGTCGTCGTGTGAGAGGTTATGGATCACCGGAAACTTACCAATGGTGATGGCGAAACACGGTGGTTGTAGAGATACGAACATTTCTGGGAAAATGATTACGACAACGACGAGGTGAATAGGCTCGATGGAGCAGGTGATGCTGGTGATATGGTTTTGGTATTGACCGTCAGTAGGGGATTTGTGGGTGGGGATGGTGGTTGTAGGAGCGATGGGGGAAACGATGGTTGTTAGGGGATGACGATGGTTGTGGGGGATGACGGTGGAGGCGGTGGTTGTTGGGGAATTGGTCTAAGGGCCTGTAACAAGAAGATTGGGGGGGGGGGGGGGGTTATGATAATAATAATACTGTAATAAATAGTTTCAAAAAGGGATTATTTCACAGAATAGTAACCAAGTTTTGGCAGTGTTTCAATCAAGTCATTGATAAAAGTATTTGTTCTAATTAACTCATTTAAGTTTAATTTATGTTTTAATCTTGTGTTTTTGACCTGAATAATAGGTAACCTATCCTATGTGGCATTTATCTTTATTTTTTATTTTTAAATTCTAACATAATTAACTTACAATGTTCATTCGTATAACCACCACAATAAAACCCTAATACCCGCAACTACCACCACCCATCATTGCAGCACAACCACCCCACCGTCAAACCAACACCCCATCATCGCACCGCTAGTCCACCGTAGCAATAAGTAAAAAATGAACTATATATATTTCCTGCAATATTATATTGTTGCCACTAATATTGAACGATTCAATATTGCCTACTGTTGTTGTACAAACTTTGAGTTGATGGAATGAATGGACTTTACATGGTCAAAAGAAAATATATTGCCTGCAATATATATGTCATTATATATAGCTTTCAGTAACCTGAGTATTCATGAAAAAATAAAATTAATATGTCATTATTTCTTGATTAAAGTTGTAATGCTATATATCAATGTATATATTATTTTATGGCTATATAACTTAATGGATTTTGTTATGAACGCAATGAAACGATTATAGCAATTTTATGATAATTTTTAAATTTTTGTGCACAACATTTAAAATTTTGTCTACCACCTATAAAAAATTCGCAAATTTTATATTTTTTTCGGCAATTTTTTTTTCTCAGAGTTATATTTTATTATTATTATTATTATTATTTTGCAATTTTATAAGCCGTGTCAATTAATTTTTTTGAAAAAGATAATAAATGCATGTAGGATGAATGACCTTCTATATAGGTAAAATATCTAAGATTAGAACATAAAAATAACTTTAGTGATCTAATTGAAACAAAAAAAAATTATGAGTGACCTAATTGGAACACTCCTAAAACTATGTTACTATTTAACAAAGTTATCCTTTTTAAAAATGTTCCTTAAGTTTTGCTTTTTACATTTTTGCCACATAGAAGTTTAGTTTTTTACATTTTGGCCACGAAGACTAACCAGGTTAGACCTCCGTTAGTTTGGGGGTGATGGATGAAAATAAGTTGCAAGTTGGGAGTGCTATTGGCCAAAGTGAAAGTTGGAAGTATTATCCGTCAATGGACGATAGTTGAGAGTATTTAAATCCATTTCCCCTTCATTAAAAGATTTCCTAACTAGTGTTTTGACCCGCCGAGTGTTGTGGCGGTATTGAAACTTAAGGTAACTCAAATTTTTATTGTTAAATGTTTTTTTACACGTTTTCAAACAAAATTTACGTAAAAACGTAGACCAACTGAAAAAAGACATAAAAATAAGCACGAAAACATATTATATTTGATGTGACTCGTTATCGAGAAAAATGTATCTAGAAACATAAACCAACTTGTATTTATAATGAAACGTGCTTAAAAATAAACACGTAAGAAAATAATGTTTTTTAAGTTAAAGAATGGTACCCAGTGATGAAGCTTGAGCGAAAATCTCTGGGGGTCGGAAGTCACCGGTTACGGGGGGTTGAAACCATATATACTAAAAAATTCTATACGGATACTATATAATTGGAAATTCTGAGCGAAAATTTTGGGGGGGCGGGCGCCCCCTCCCGCCCCTATGAAGCTGCACCAATGATGTACAAATGTATTTTATTTGACCAAACTCGTTTCCAAACAAATTTATGTCAAAAGCGTAAACAACCGAAAACTACACCAACAAAAACCGTACCTAAAAATATACACAAAAATGTATTATATTTAATCTACGTACATAAAAAAAGTCCGTAAAATTTGAAGGGGTTTAAACGATATGTTACAAAGTTTTTAAAAAATGTAGCTGATCTTCTCACCCTTAAAGTTAGTTGGTCATGCACTTGACATAACGTCATATCGACAAAGATCTATAATTCAAAGAAAAATCAATCAGGTACTTTTTGTTTACCTAAAATACCAATTTTCAAGTTTATTACACAAATTTAGATATAAACTGTCTTTTCCTCTCCTGTGTAAGTACATTAATATCAATAAAACCCCAATCGTATTAAATGTAGCATAAACTCATGATCTTTTAGTCTAGAGGTATGGTGTCTCTCTTTACCAATATGAGGTTGTGGGTTTAAATCCTTGCAAATACAAAGTTAGGTAAAAATAAGGTGATATAAAATTTTCCGTTAAAAAAATTAAAAATAAAAATCACATCATTTTGTAAATATGGTATCATTGGTCCAAGTAATGTCATTTACAAACATTTAGGGGTTAGACGAAATAGACAAAAACTCAAAATTCGGTACCTTCTATATTCAGAATATTTTTTTGAAGGCGTAGTTCAATAATGAAATCATAGTCTTAACAATTTCCTATGTCACAAGTTTGAGTTCTCTCACACACCGGGGCCTTTCAATACTAATGTGTATGATTTTTCGATAGACGGGAATCGAACTTGTGACCAACTCCGAGCGGGAACCCTCTAAAGAGGTAAACCCTCCCACTTCAAACCAACTGGGCTGGATATCACGGCTTCTATATTCAGAATTGTTATCTTTAAATAAAAAGGTTTTCGTACTAGTTATATTAAAGAAAAATATTACATGTGTTGCTCACTGTCTAAAGTTTTAGTAGGTTGTTTACGCCTTTTAATTGGATGAATGTTTAAACTGCTAGAGAATATTGTTTTATTGTTTGTTTGGCTTACTTTTGCCCTTCATAAGATATGTTTAAGAACACCTGGAGTGGGGGCATGAAGAAGGGCTTGGGGGGGGGGGGGGGGGGGGGGGGGGGGTCCACCTCTAATGGGCGTGGAAAAAGGCGGGAAGGGGGACGGGGAGATCACTATCGGCGTGGGGTTACTTGTTTTTTGTTTTGATTGGTTGATTTTTTTTTAATTTTAACACATTAATAATAACAACAACAACAACAACAACAACAACAACAATAACAATAATAATAATAATAATATTCCTTCCATCCGCCTCCCGCTCCCCCCATTTCAATCCCCACAATTTTCATCCCTTCCACGTGAGACCCAAGAGTATCACACGATGCTTCATCCCCTCTTCCCCTCCTTATGGTCTAAGGGTGGGAGTTAGCTTTGTTTGTAATATTCTTTTGCTATATATCAATTTCTTTGGTCAATGCTTTTCACCCCAAAAAAATCTTATTATGATAACAAAATTTAAATTTTAAATCATCATCGTCCTACTCAGTTAATCCCACATATAGCAAAGCTAAGGTACGATCTGAGAAGAGTAAGATGTAGGAAGTCTTACCTCTACCCCTAAGAATAGAGAGGCTGCTTCCAGTGAGACCCACGGCTCGATGTAGTTTGGTATCAAGCCTTGGACATAAGGCACAAAACACTTAGCAATCGGGACAAACCCGTTCGGTGCATGTACCCCTTTGTCTTTTGGCTATCAACACCACCACATGATGCATGATTAACCGTCCATCGTTTTTAACGTTATTTTCACGAAATTAGTAAAATAACGTTAAAATTAGTAAAATACATTTAATCGTTTAATTGTTGTTTATGTGAATTACATGATCCGTTTCTATCTATTTGTCTAATCTAACAAACTATAAATCAAAATGAAATTGTTTGTCCGACATATTTGAACATTGATGTTTGACTAAACGGAGGTGGCGTAGAGAAGGTGGGCAAAACCTTTCCATGCTCTCAACACCGCTCCAAGGTCTGGTGTTGCGTGGAACCAACATTGGGTGGGGGGGGGGGGGGGTGGAGAAGAGGTCAAGCGAGGGGCAAATTTGATGTGACGCGAGTTGGTTGGTGGTCAAAGTAGATATTGAATGGCTAGTTGAATTAAAGAAAAGTTTTCAAAATATAATAAACACAACCTATTCAACTTATATCCCCAGACAAACACTTTCTTTCACTTTCAAACTACTCAATGAAGAATGACATAGTCTCCCTGGGATTATCGGTAGTATAGATTGTATGAAATGGGAGTGGGAACTTTGTCCAGCTGCTTGGCGCAGCCAACACATGAGTGGGCATCATAAAAACTGACTATGGACCTTGAAGCGGTTGCATCACAAGATCTTTGGTTTTGGCATGCATTCTATTGGGTTTTGTGGAGACTTAATTTGGACTTGGATTACAAGACAATTAAGTGGCAGACTAATTAAGTTGAAGATTTGACCCGTTTTATTTAATTTAGCCCATAGTTAGTTTTCTTGTTTCCTAAGGGTTAAACCCTAATCTTGTATTATAAATATATGTCTTGTACTTGTAATTCCTCATCACGGGTGAGGTAGAAAGCAATAACAAAATATCATGGTTGCAGCCCGTGGACGTAGGTCAGCCGACCGAACCACGTAAGTCTCGCGTGTTCATCTTCGTTTATTTTTTCTCTTACAGTTTCACTTGTGTTTGGTGTGTTGATCGAGAGATCGGATCCTAACAACTGGTATCAAAGCTACGGTTCGGTTACACATGGAAGAACACGATTGCAAGAGAAGATTTGGGTCGATTTAGGATTTGTATCACGAGCAGCGATAGCCGACATAAACCCAACGATCACCCTGGTTTATTTTGCGTCTTCAGAAGCATACGATTTGACTGCAGTTTTTTTTGTTGACCAAGGAATGGAGGTGAGAACTATTTTCTTGGTCTTCTTGTCTTATTCTCCGCGTGTTCACACCAAGGAATTAATAGGAAGCAGGTTCCTTTTTTTATGTTTAGTATTTTTACAAATAAAAAGAAAAGGCTTAATTATTTTTTGCTTTGGGTGTAGCATTCAAGAAGTAAAAGTCGTCCTATTTTTTTCTTGTTTGTTTAAGATTATTTTTCTGGTTATTTTACTGAGATCCAAAGTCAGGAAAATACTCAGTTTGAGACTATGGCTGAGAGTGGGAAACTTCAGATTGAGAAGTTTGATGGAAAAGACTTTGGTTGGTGGAAAATGCAAATGGGGGATTTGCTGGTTCAGGAAGATTTGGACACGGTATTGGGTGATAAACCGGATAAGTTAAAGCAGGATGAGTGGGAGGCCTTGGATAAAAAGGCTAAAGCAGTTATTAGATTGTCGCTAACGAAGGATGTTGCATTCAACATTCTGAAGGAAACCACAGCGCGTGGGATTATGGATGCACTTTCTAATATTTACGAAAATCCTTTGGCAGCTAACAAGGTTTTTCTGATACGTGAACTCGTGAACACGAAGATGAAAGAAGGAAGTTCAGTTACAGTACACATCAACAACTTGAACTCGATTGTTTGTCAAGATTTGGGTCAGTTGGTATCAAATTCGAGGATGAGGTTCAAGCTTTACTACTGTTATCATCATTGCTAGATAGCTGGTCAGGGACTGTTACAACGATTACTAGTTCTACCAGCGAGTTCACTTTTGATGGGATTCGGGATCTTATTCTAGGCGAAGATGTCAGGCGAAGAAATTCAGGTAGACTATCAAGTGAATTACTGAATGTCGGCAGAGGAAGGAAGAATAACAGAGGTAGTGGGAGCAAGAACAGGAAGATGAGTCAGTCTAGGGCTAGAAGCGATGTGAACTGTTGGAACTGCAAAGAGGTTGGACATTTCAGGAATCAATGTCATAATGAGAAAAAAGAAGTTTACACTGCATCAGACTGCTCAGATGATGACGCTTTAATCTGTAGTGTAGAGAGCACTGTGGATTCCTGGTTCAAGGATTCTGGTGCTTCATTTCACGCTACCCACAACACCGAAGCATTGCGGAATTTGAAGAAATGTGACTTTGGTAAGGTATGCGAACAATGATATTCTTGATGTTACGGGAATGGGTGATATGGATATAGTAACTTCAGCCGGTTCATGGACTTTGAAGTTTGAAGGATGTCAGGGTGATTCCAAGCTTAAAGAAACAGTGGATTTTAGTGGGGCGGTTGGATGAACAGGGACATGAGGTTAAATTCGGGAATGGGCAGTGGAAAGTGTGATACCCCGCAATTTCAGGTTCTCAATTCAATCAAAACTCTAGTTACTTGCACCAAGATTTCTTGCGTTCTACTTGACTAAAGTTAACTAGATAAGTTATACGTGCACACACTAGCCATATATGTATCTATGAGCTATCATAGATTAACAAACATATAATTAAACTTATGAGAGTCTATGAACATTAATCTAGGTATGTACATGAATCTCTTATACTCCTAAATGTGCTTGTATATATATATACATATATACACATACACTAGGCTTTGTACATACACTAGGCTTGATAAGAAAAACTATATTTTGTTAAAACACTTTCTAGAAGCTAACACACATACATACATGTATATATAAACACACGCATGCACACATACAAACACTTGGAAGTTTCTTTTTGTCTTTAGTAGCCACCCCATGGGAAACAAACTATGACAACCTACAAGCTAGGAAACCTAGACACTAGTTAGCCAACACATGATGATAAGGACTTGACAAAGAAGCTTCTAAACATCACACCAACATCTTATGACAAGACTAGTAACCATGTGTTGTCACCATCCATCCTAACTCTTAGGAAGCCACCCTAATTCTTCTAGCTAGCACCTAAATGGGAAACAAACAAGCATGTGATTTAAAATCACTTGGAGCCGCCTATCCCCTTTTGAATAACCAATCGGCCAAAGCCTATTTAGGCTACAAGAAATCCAAATGTTTCACCCATTTGGTTAAAACACTAATCCCACTTCAACTTCCTAGGTTAACTACACTACTCTACTTAGAAACAAACAAATCTATACATTCTACTCCTAATTCACGGCCCATAAGACCACACATGAACACATGGAGACAATCCTTGGAGCATTGAAGAGTCACTATCCACATGTTCCTACATCTATGAGTTGTCAAAAACATCTTATCCCAACACTAGGATTTACGGCCCATAGTGACAACACAAGAAACATAGTGTAACACCCCAACCGATGGCGGAAACATCGAGGTGTCACGTAGTGATGATTGTTCAATAGCTCATGGACTAGAAATGTAAATTTTGATACATTGAATTTAATAATTTTTTACATTGAAAGAAATACAACAACTACAGTAGGAAAAGTGTTTAGCAATTCATGTGCGGTACCATTTGCAATTATGTAATAAGTAATGTCCGTTCAAAATCAACCCTATGTAAAGAAAAGCAGATATATATAGTATGCGCTAGTAGTAATGTAATACATAGCAATGACGAGAACTCTCAACAGAGTCACAAGGTTATATACCATAGTACTATTCATTGAAATGCCAGGCCCTCAAAGGTTAATGATTTTGACAAGTCATAGACACACAAATTAACATAAAGCAAACACACATGAGAATTGCATTTAGTGAAAGAATAACATTTAGTCATAGTGTACATGTATAGCCCCAAAAGAGTAAAACATGAAAAAGGGGAAAGATATACTCATAGTTTGCAAAAGTGATCAAAATCCAACTTAAGCGGTCGTGAACCAAGTAATGGGAATTCCGATGAATTCAACCTATAATGTTTATGAATACTAATAAGGAATTTTTTAAGAGTCTAAGGTAACTAGGGTTTAAGGCATTAGGGTTTGCTAAGTCGATTTGGGGAATTAGAGTTTTTATGATAAGTCGAATTAATGTAAAAGTTGTATATTAAAAATAATATACCAAAGTTTGTAAAAGTGGTTTAGGTAATATAATTATTACCAATTGAATATTTAGATCAAAATGTGTTTGAATAATTACAACAAAATAATTTAATTATTTATTTTAATTATCTATTGTAAATAAATACAATAATCATAAATATTGGAATGCATAATTATGAGTTACACAATGATCCACAAATGGTAATAAAGACTTTCAAACATAGGAATATTTCTATTTTATAATAAAAGTATTTATAAAATAGATATTAGATAGTATAAATAAATAAATGATTATTTATGTGTAATTAAACATAATTAAGTCTAAAAAAATACGAGACAATCCAAAAATGCTATTTTTATAGAAAATGGATGCTTTCTGATGTAAATCAATGAAAATAATTTTCCCACAATTTTTATAAACTTATTTATATTTAAAACTGATTTAATAAGATTAAATTATGTTTAAATGATTTAAAATAGGAAAATCAATTAAAATAAATGTTTTCTAAACCAATAATTTTTATTTCAGTTCATGATGATTAGAAATAATTTCTCAAAAAGTTTGATATTAAAATCACTAAAAATGAATTTTTAATCAATTAAATATGATTAAAACAATTTAATTCAATAAAATTATAAAAATAAAACATTTTCTAGAAAATAAAAGTGTAGTAATTTTCTTTAGGGTGGCAAGATGCTACACCTAATGTTTTATAATTTTTGGAGCAAAAATGAATTTATTATGAATTATTTGATATATATGTATTATATATGTTTACAATATAATAACAAAATAAAAGAAAAAGGAAAAGAGAAAAATGCTGAAAAAAAAAGATGATGATGCTTGGGTTTGAACCTGGATGGTTCTTGAGACAAACACACACACAAACCACTAGGCCATGCCCAACAATTGTTAATTTACTTGAAATAGGAAAGCTTTTAAATAATAACACCTACCCATCTTCTTCCCCAAATGACAAAGCTAAGAACCCTAACCCTAACCAAAACTAATTAGCCCGATGCAACAGAATTAACCTACGATTTCATGGGGCTTTCGAAAGTGGCTACACAAAAATCAAAACGGCATAACAAAAGATGACTCACGGTGCGTTTAGAGGTCCGAAACTTTGATGTGCAGGTCCGAAATTTTGAGACCGATTACCGAGCTTCTACGCACGATTTGATACGAGTTTTATGTGGGTTTGTGATGTAGGTAGATGCAGAAACGTTTAGGCACCATCAATTTATATAAAAGACGAACGAGCGTTATTGAAACTTCATTAATACCTTGATCAGTTATAATAATAACCCATTTAAATCATGATTAAAGCTTGCTAAAACTTTGTAACAGACCTATAATCGATGGAGAAAAACGTTTGGGATCACTAGAAACTGAAACGTACCGTTAACTTGCGAGTTTGTGGCTCGCCGGAAAAGAAATCCGGCGGCCGGAAATGGGTTTCGCCGGAAAAACGGGTAGAGGCAAAGAGGAGGGCAAATCTGATTTGAAAGTTTCATGTTTTGTCACTTTTGGTCACTCAAGTATAACTAGGTTAGTTTTATTCTAGTTTAGTTAATTTTCCCTTTATAATACACTAACCAAGTTAATATATTAACAAAAATGTTTTCAAAGCATTATAAAACTATTTTTTTTTATAAAATCTTTTACGAACACGTTTCACCTACGCATTTGATTAAAACTTATACCCAATAAATTATAAATATAACTAATAAAATTTTAGTTGGCTCTAAAATTAAATCCAAAAATAACGAAACTTGTAGGGACAATAATGGAAATATTTGAAGGTCTATAATTGACAACTTGAAGAAAAACGAGGGTGACGGTTGTCACACATAGTAAGACAAGCTAGAAAGCCATGTATTGTCACTATCTAACCTCACATCTAGGAAGACACCATGGGTGACCCAATGAAAGCAAGGCAACTTAGCTAGGAAGCAAGTGATGTAAGCTATCTAGAAGCTTGGTGAGGTCATGAAAGCTAGGAGCTATTCTATTGATACAAGGCATGCCAATGAGAAGTCACAATCAATTCCCTACCCCTTATAATTTTCGGCCGAAACAAACAAAAAGAAAACATAGGCATGGTTGTCAATAATCACCAAGAAGGAACTCACACCTACCTCTAGGACCTAACCATGATTAGTTGTAGCCACAAATGGAAGAATGGATGAGTTGCCAATTTTCGGCTAACTCATGGAACAATATATAGACATGTTGCTAATTCATAAACACCAAAATGGCATGAAGTCTAAACACATAGCTAGGAAAGGATGTTGGAGGCTTGCTTTAGAAACCACTACATAAGGAGGTTCCATGAGCATTTCATCACCAGACCTCACATCTCTCACCCTTCCTTTATTTCGGCTCCCTTGAGGCCGAACCACCTCCCTCCATAACCTTTCCCAAGCCTCGGCTCACACTCACGCCTCCTTTCTTCTAATTGCCGAGCCGAGGAAGGCCACCAAGAAGCTCTAAGGATTTGCATGTAGTCAATTAGTATTAAGGAAAGTTTAATCACTTATTTTTCTTATAATTCCATCGGACCTTATTGTGAACCCAAGTTTAGAATCTTTGATCACTAGGATCGACCCCAACTAGCCATGATAGGTTGGTTGTTATGTGATTAGTAATCAAGCATCTATTATGTGCACATTGTTGCACCTATGTAATCAATTATATTATCTAGTGTTAGAGTAATTGATTACACGTGGATTCATGAAACATTTTAAGAACAAACATCTTATACATGAAACATGATCTACACCAATTGATGTGGTTTACAAAAGTAGGTGCCGAGCTTGTGAGAAAAACAAGAACCTAGTTTAATATGTCTTAAATGTTCATAGGGAGATCCTTGTTGGAACAATAGTTACTTACTTTGCTTTGCTAGATCTCTCGCACAAATACCAGGTGAGTTTCACTACTCTTTTTCTCAAAAACATACATCTCGGAAGGTGACAACTTTCTAAACGTTTTCATAGTCCGGTTTAGGACTACTTTTACACATCCCGGGTTTGGGGTGCTATGATTCATTAGGTGAATCTGCTTTCACTAATTCATGCTTTATGTCCTTGATGAACTAGACCAACTCTATCATTGAAGTCCTTCTAAATACCGAATGAATTGTCGGGTGAGCTAGCGGGTTACTAGTTGATAGCGCTATTAGGTCTCACAAACCTCACATTGTGCTGGAGAGCATGGGTGTGAATTATTGCTGTTGGATCAGTTTGCTCTTTTTGCTAAGTAAGAACTTGCTATCTTGACACTTAAGTGTTTAGCAAGTCCTTGTAAATCAGATTATAAGCACAGCGGAATGTATAAGTTAAAGCAACACTTTTTATACTAAGGAAGAGTTATTACTCCCCCTTGATGTTTGAAACTAATAAATGACAAGTATTTATTATGAATCTAAGCAGTAAATGAGAATTAGATACTTAGATAGATTCACAATAAATACAGAAATGGAATAGAACAGTGATTGTGTTTGAAGGATTTTTCTATTAAAATCAATGTCTGAAATAGAAGGTTGAAGCCTTCTATTTATAGACGTTTACATACATGTATCTTGCCCAAAAAGCAAGTACAGAAACAACAGAAACAAGTTGCACAAGTTGCAACATTGAAACTAACAAAATAGCTAAAAGTAATAATAAACAATAAAACTACTGATACAAAAGGCGGTGGAAAATATCTGATGCTAAGTGCTGATGAAAGACAAACTACTGATGAGTAGTTTTGTCTTCAGTACTTCTGAAGTGAACTTGTCTGGTTTGGACTTCAGAACTTCTGATGAAGTTTCTTCTTCAGCACTTCTCATATCTTCTCTTCAGCAGTTTCTTGTCTTCTCTTCAGTACTTCTATACTTAGCCAAAATGACAGAAGTGAATTAGACTAAGGTTTACAAAAGTGGTTTCACCAATCCTCTTTGTCCTAACAATCTCCCCCTGGATTGATGAAGCCAAAACCTTACTAATTCCTTATGTTTTTCTTCTGTCTTGAACAATCTTCCATATCTCTTTGTACATGGTGTTCTTGAGCTGGTTTAACTGACCATCAGATAGAGATCCTCTCTGTGGTTCTAGATGTTGAATTGTGAGCAGGTCTTGTGTTGACAGTTTCTTCAGATCACTGATTTTCTTGTAAGCCCTGCTTGAGAGGTCTCTTCTTGTCAACAATACTGAGTTGTTATCAGTAAGTGACCATCTGATGATAGGGATCTTTGACTTGTTAAAGTCAGAAGAATAGGGAACCAGACTTGTCCCTTTGGTTGATGGTCCTGAGTGCTGGATGTTTTCAGTTTCAGATAGCCTCAGGTGGGATTCTCTTCCTTGTTGTTGTTGCATATCAGGCATCTGAACAGTTGGGAGATGGTGTTCAGTCACTACTCTGGTATGCAGCTTTTCTTTGATGGTCTTTTGTATTTGGTAGGCAAAAGTGGAAGGATCCCTGAATTGAGTTAACAGAGGTTTCTCCTCAATGTCAAAATCTGAATGGACTATTGAACTTCCTTCAAGTAGTACCATTTTGAAGTCAGTTTTGACATTGTCCTCTGCCTTCTTCTTCTGAGTAGCAGTTCTTCTAGATACACCAGAAGTTCTAACTACTGATCTTGAAGGATCAGCAGTTTGAAACTTCTCTGGATTTGCAGCCTTGGCAGCCAAGTATTTTCTGTAAGTATCCATTAGTCTTTCTTCTTTCCATCTGGATACTGAGGCTTTTGAACCATAGCCCTCTGCTACTAACTCTTCTATTATTTGGGCTCTCTTGGCCTTTCCTTCTTTGCTTGTGGCCACTTTGTCTGCAAGCAGTTGTGTTCTTCTTGTCAGCTCTTGCATAGAGAGTCCTTTGAGTGTAAAGGCTTTAGTCTTGCTGTTCTTGGTAATGTAAGACACCAGTTGTTGTCTTTTATCTTGTTCAGCAATCTCATCAAGGCTAGCCTGCCTTTGTAGTTCAGCTTCATAAGCCTGAAGTTTTTCTTCATGGCTTAAATCTAAATCATCCCTTTCTTCCAGAGTTTTCCAAATCTGATCTTCTCTGGCCTTCTTGTTGGCTGCAATTAAGCTCTTCTCTAATAATTCATCTGATTGAGAGATAGGAGAAGGGTTTAGTACAGTCATTGTTGTAACAGTTGTAGGCCTGATGGGATCAGATGTTGGTTGAATGGGAGCAGTGGTTCTGGAAGGTTCAGTTGTTTGAGGTTTGGAAGTGTTAACCTCTGATGTGTTGACAACTGCTGATGGTTTGTCAACTACTGAAGGATTGTCTTCAGTACTTTCTGATTCTTCATCAGAAGTTTTGTCATCAGAAGTTTCTTCATTGTGCCTTAGGGATTCTTCAGATGTTTGGGTCTCATCTTCTTTCTCTGCTGCTTCAATTTCTTCTATTGAGACACCAAACTGTTTGGCCAATTTTTCTTTCCTGGCCTGATCTTTTTGATCTCTTTCAAGGATGGCCACTCTTGCCCTTATCCTGGCTTGGAATGACTCCTTAGGTTCCCTGATTTTCTCCCCCTTTTTGGATTCATCAATTTTAACCCTTGAAGCAGAGGGTTGGGAGAATTGTCCTTGAAGATGAGCAATCTGTTTGCTGTTGAAGTCTATTTTGTTGGACAGATCATTCATCTTGGTCTTGATCACTCCAAATTGATTCTTGATGGACAGCTCCAAGTCAGCTGTATATGTTTGGAAGTGATTTCTGATGAGAGTATTCATCATGTGGTACAGGGGACCCTCTGGGCTGCATAGCTGGTTCAGGTCTATGCTTGTTTGCCCAGGGAATTGGGTAGGCATTTGTTGTGAAGGGGTGTTTTTGGGAGATCCTCATGATGTACAGAGGATGCCACTCTAGGGGTTTTAGGGATTGAGTGGGCTTTAACCTGTGCAGAGGTGACTGGCTTCTTGAGCCTGGATACCCCTGAAACAGGACCTTCAGAAAGTGCCGTCAATTCAGTAGTTTGTGTTTTTGAAACATCATCCAAATTAATGGAATCATCTGAATCCCTGATGTTGCCCTCAATGAGGACTGTCTCAGTTAAATCATGAGCTGAGCCCAACTCAGTTCTCTCATGAACCTCTTGTTCTTGGTTCTGAGGATTTCCTACTTCAGGCATTAAGCCTTCATCAGTAGTTGCCATATCTGAGGTCTTAGCTATGTTACTTCTATCCTCAGATCCACCACTGGGTGGTAACTGAGTAGTAGCAGCCTCAGATGCCCCAAGAGTCTCTAAAATTGGGCTTAAAGACTCTGGTCCACCCTCATCTCTTGGGATAGGGCTAGAGATGTCCACATCCATGTCTGATGTAGTGGTTATGTCCCCTGTTTGTTGTGGTTGTAGGGGACTGACATGATCAGATGGGACCTTCTCTTTTAGCCCGGAGAGAAGTTTGGCAATTTCTATTGCCTCTTGTTCAGAAATTTGTGGGGTTGGTTCAGTAGTTTGAGCAATAGGTGAAAGTTGTTGTTCAGCAGTTTCAAAAGAAGAGTGTGTTTCATATGTTTTTCTAAGTCTTTTTCTTTTGAATAAAATGGTTATGGGTGCTCTTGGTGGGGTTTGAGATGGATGAGACTGAGAGGGTGTTTCAGTCTCACCTATTTGAAGAGCAGAATGCTCATGAGCATGTTCAGGCATCTCAACCTCCTGAACAGCTTTTCTTTTGGGTTGGTGGGGTGCAGTTTTTGTTGGCTTGGGCTTTTTGGCTTTTGGTGGAGTGAGTTTGGAAGATGTGGGTTTCAGGGGGACTTGTTGTTGTTCTCCCTGATCATCTTCTGGCCAGGCAGCCGGTTTGTTATGCCTTGAGTATGCTTGTGATGTTAAAGGATTTAAAGTTGAAATTTTTCCCACAAGCACCTCATTACCCAGTTCCCCTATTATGCATTGCATAATGAACCTTGGGTATAACAAAAACTTTTTCTTGGGATTATTGTGATGTAACACCAACTCATTGAAAAATAGTTTTGATGCCCTGAATTTAGTTTCATTCACAATGGAATGAAATATTGGTTGAAAAGTGGAGGGCATCTGGTCATAAGACCCTGTTTTTGGACTCAAACACATAATGATATAATGAAACAAAAGCTTGTATTTTGGTTCAAAATATTTTTTAAAGATTGTAGCATGGGAGAGAGTACCTTGATAACCACACTCAGTCATGGTTAGATGAATATCAGAATTAGCAACATGGTCAGGGGCAGTTACATCATCCAGACCCAGTCTTGTTGCCAGTGTGGCCGGTGTGATGGTCAGTGGTTTCCCTTTTATTCTTGAGTTGAGGGAAATGACCTCATCATCCGTTGTCACCGTCTCAGCATTTGCCCAGAACTCATTCAGAGTTTCAGTGTGAATTGGTGGGTTTATTGTGAGAGCAGTAAAATATTGGGATTTTACGACAAGATCAATGATCTCATCGTATTGGGACCAGCCTTCTTGTTTTTCAAGAAAGGCCCTTTGATTGTGTCCCTGTTTTAGAACTAGAGCCATGTGGTTTGGGTTTTGATCGAACAGTTGATTTGCAGGTTATTGAGAGAGTTTTTGAGAGAGAAGGAGGGATATTTTGAGTTTGAAAGGATAAGTGTGGAGAAAAAGGTATTTATCAGAAGTTTTAACCGCTTGAATCTTCTTTATTAGAAGTTTTTAAACCGCCTTTGGTTAAAAATCTTTTTATCAGAGGTTTTAAACTGATTAGGTCAAACCTCTGATGATGGGAAAAGTCAGATTTGCCCTTTTTGACTAAACTGCTGATGAAGGATTACTTCATCAGTAGTTCCCATTTTCTCTTCAGTAGTTTAACAGCTGATGAGAAATATTTTTATAAATACTATAATTCATAACTTCTGAAGGTTATTTTATCAGAAGTTACACACTTTTCAGAAAAATTATCCCCATACTGATGTTTGTTCATCAGTAGTTTCTCTCATACTGATTTTTGTTAATCAGTAGTTTCTCTTTTTGTTTTTCAGAAGTTTTGTTTCAGACTTTTTGTCTTTTGTAAGTGAAAACCAGAAAAAAGAAAAGGTAAACAGGATGGAATCAGGGATGGAAAAGGAAAAAAAAAATTGTGATGTTTTATGCATAACAGTAGTAGATAGAAGTGATTGATGTAGAAGTTTGATGTAGAGTTGGGTAGAATCAAGTGTTAACTTGGATTCTAACTGATATGCATATAAAAAAAAAATAAAGTAAACACTTACAAATTTAGCATTCCAAGCATGGATACTAACTTCTGAAATGTTGATGTGTCAAGGGGCTTAGTGAAGATGTCAGCTATTTGATTAGCTGTTGCTACATGCTTCACCTCAATCTTGCCTTTTTCATAGCAATCTCTTATGAAATGGTACCTGATCTCAATATGTTTGGTTTTTGAGAACTGTACCTGATTTTGAATGATGCTAATGGCAGATTTGCTGTCTACAAATAAAGGTGTCTTGGTTTCTTTGATTCCATAATCAAGAAGTTGATATTGGAGCCATTGTATCTGTGATGTACAACTTGCAGCTGCAATGTATTCAGCTTCAGCAGTTGAAGTTGCAACAGATGTTTGCTTCTTTGATTGCCATGACACTAGACAGTTACCCAGGAATTGACAACCACCAGATGTTGACTTTCTTGTCATCTTACACCCTGCATAGTCACTATCTGAAAAAGCTGATAACTTGGTATTTCTTGAGGCCGGATACCAAATTCCCAGTGTTGGAGTTCCTTTCAGATATCTGAAAATTCTTTTGACTGCTATAAGGTGTGATTCCCTTGGTGCTGATTGATATCTAGCACAGACACATGTTGAAAACATAATATCTGGTCTAGAAGCAGTTAAGTATAAGAGGGAACCTATCATGCATCTGTACATGGTTTGATCAACCTGTTTTCCTTGATCATCAGGTTCAACTTGTGTGATTGGTGTCATGGGAGTGGAACATGATTTACAGTCATTTAAAGAAAATTTGTTCAATAATTCTTTAACATATTTTGATTGATGTATAAAAGTTCCATTTGTTTGTTGCTTGATCTGCAGTCCTAGAAAGTATTGCAGTTCTCCCATGGTACTCATCTCAAATTTTGATTGCATGAGTTTCTTAAAATCATCACACAGTTTTGTGTTTGTTGAACCAAAAATGATATCATCAACATAAATTTGAACAAGTAAGACATGATTTCCAACATGTTTAATGAAAAGAGTTTTATCAATGGCACCTCTTGTAAAGTTATTTTTGAGTAAAAAGGTGGAGAGTGTATCATACCAGGCTCTTGGAGCCTGTTTGAGCCCATAAAGAGCTTTGTCTAGTCTGTACACCCACTCAGGATGAGAAGGATCCTCAAACCCAGGTGGCTGACAGACATACACCTCCTCTTTTATTTTTCCATACAAAAATGCACTTTTCACATCCATTTGATAAACTTTAATTTTGTTGGAAATGGCATAGGCCAGAAATAACCTGATGGCCTCAAGCCTTGCAACTGGAGCAAAGGTTTCATCATAGTCAATTCCCTCTTCTTGAGAGTACCCTTGAACTACCAGTCTTGCCTTGTTCTTGATTATCATACCAGCTTCATCTTGTTTGTTCCTGAAAACCCATCTTGTGCCAATTGGTTGCTTGTTTGGAGGTAAGGGACAGATTTCCCAGACCTGTTGCTTGTTGAACTGAAGCAGTTCATCTTGCATAGCTTGCACCCAATTATTGTCTTTGAGGGCTTCCTGGTACTTCTTTGGTTCCAACTGTGAAATAAAAGCTGAAAATAGGCAAAAGTTGGAGAGCTGGTTTCTGGTAAGAACACCTGAAGCTATATCACCCATGATTTGATCAAGTGGATGATCTCTGTGTTCAATCAGTTGTTGTAAACCACTGACAGGTGTAGGTGGCTCTTGTTCTTCAAACAAACTACTGAGGTCTATAAAATCTAGTTCAGCAGTTTTAGCTTCTTCAGTAGTTGCAGGTGCTGAAGCAGATGTTTGAGTTTGGCCTTCAGTATTTGTTTGATCAGAAGTTTGAGAAACTTCTGATGGTGTTGTAGTTGACTTAATGACTGTTTGAGGAGTCCATGGTGTAGGATCCTCATCTTCAAACCTTTGATCACCATAATAAGTAGGTTTGGAAGAAGTAACAGTCTTTTCAGGTCCAAAGTGAAAGTTGTCAAAGTCAAAGAGTTCAGCAGGATGTGCTGGAATAAAAGTGTGTTTTGACTCATTGAACTTGACATTCAATGTTTCTTCTACTATCCTGGTGTGAGAATTAAAAACCTTGTAGGCTTTTCTAGTTGAAGAGTAACCAAGAAAGTAACCTGAGTCAACTTTGGCAGCAAACTTTGAAATAGATTCCTTTATGTTCAAGATGAAACATTGACACCCAAAAGCCCTTAAAATGGAGATAAGGGGCTTCATGCCATGAAGAACTTCATAGGCAGTCTTGGAATGTCTCTTGACCACAAGAACTCTATTCTGAACATAACATGATGTGTTAACTGCTTCTGCCCAAAAGTACAAGGGCAGTCCGGAATCAGCTAACATTGTTCTTGCTCCTTCTATCAATGTTCTGTTCTTCCTTTCTACTACACCATTTTGTTCAGGAGTTCTGGGAACACTGTATTGTCTAATAATCCCTTTAGACAAACAGAATTCATCCAGAGTTTTGTTCCTGAACTCTGTCCCATTGTCACTTCTAATGGTTTTGACAGATAGAGAATATTGTTTCTCTACTTGTAGAATGAAGAACTTGATGATTTCAGCAGCCTCATCCTTGGAAAATAAGAAGAATACCCATGTGAATCTTGAGTAGTCATCAATGATGACTAAGCAGTACTTCTTTTTACCAAGGCTCATAATCTTGACAGGTCCAAATAAGTCCATATGGAGTAGTTGAAGACATGCAGTTGTTTTTGATTCTTCAATAGACTTATAGGAGGACTTATGCTGTTTTCCTTTTAAACAGGATACACAGTGTTCTTGACACTGGTATACTTTCAAAGGTAGACCTCTGACCAAGCCCATTTTTGTGACTTTATTTATGGTTTTAAAGTTCACATGGCCAAGTCTCCTGTGCCAGAGATCTGTTTCTGAAGTTGATGCCCTTGAGAAGAAACAGGCAGTGTTGTTCAATACTTTGTCTTTCTCAATGTCCACTGCATAGACATTGCCACATCTTTTGGCAATCAGCAAAGTATGATCTTCAATGATCTTCTCTATCAACTTCTGGCCTTCTGGTGAGATGATCTTGCATGCTGTCTTTGTGAAAAAGGAAGAATATCCTTTATCACACATTTGTGACACACTCAGCAAGTTGTATTCAAGGTTTTCCACCAGATTGACCTTGTCAAACTGTATTTTGCCAGAGGAGACATTGCCATGTCCTAGCACATATCCCTTAGCATTGTTCCCAAAGGATACAGATCCTTCTCTTTGGCTGATAAAGTTGTTTATCAGGTATCTGCATCCAGTCATGTGCATAGAGCCTCCACTATCAACATACCATATGCTGTTTAAGCCCCTGGAAACTCTCTGCACATAAAAGCAAATTAGTTAGATTTAGGAACCCAAGCCTGTTTGGCTTTGGGTTTGCTCTTGAGAACAGTTACTGTAACACCCCAACCGATGGCGGAATCATCGAGGTGTCACGTAGTGACGATTGTTCAAAAGCACATGGTACTAAAATGTAAATATATTATTGAATAATTTAAATTGTCTTACATAGATAAAATGGAAAAAAAATACAAAAGTCTGAACGAAACATGAAATTTAAAATAACTTATTAAAAGCAAGCACTAAAATCCAATGCTATGGAACTAAGATCAAACTGCACCTGAAACATGTACAAAATAGGTTTTGTCAACATAAGAAATGTTGGTGAGCATTCCTAGTTTTAATACATATAGTAAGTTGGAAAATGGTATACGATTCAAGTGCAAAGCTACAGTGCAATTATGTAAACTATGTATCATACAAATGAGCGAAATCAACCCTGTGACTGTATAATGTACTGTATGAACGATGGTGTACTCATCCAATAAATGGGTGATAACTTAACAATGGCCACGGATTCTCCGATGAAAAAGGGGGAGAATCAATCTAGGCGGGTTGTCAATCCAAATAGCGCTATCCAATGTTAAGGTCGGCTTGTACCATGTTAATGATTTCACTAAGTACAAATGTAATCCACATGTATTGTCTAAGCATAAAGCACGTTGTAAGCAATGCACATAGTACTAGAATTGTATTGTAAAAATGTAAACTTGTATTTGAAATTGTAATAGTGTACATGTAACACCCCAAAAATGTATAAAAGCAAAAAGGGGGTAGGAATACTCACTTTCACCAAATGACTAGATGACTAAGCGAGCGTGAAAATGCGAGCAATCCAAAGATTCAACAACGAAACTAGTCCAATTTAGAAGAAAAGAAACCGAATAGGAAAAAATATCAAGCTTCCAATTCGTCAATTACAAGAGCTTATAATCAAAGCTTCAAATATAGAAGTAATATACTCTAGAAGAAAGGTATGAGGGAGAGTTTAATCGAATTGAAACAATTGAATTAGAGGTGCAAAGTGTAATGGGTCATAGGTGGGTTTTTATACTAGTTTTGGATTCAATTAGCCATTAAAATTGGTCAACACCATAAAGTAAGGTTTTATGATGAATTGAATATTTGACTATGACTTTGACTGTTTGACTAAGACTTTGACTAGGACATTGACTGGGACTTTGACTGGGACTTTGACTTAGCGGACCGCGAGGGCTAATAAAAAAATAATTTTTCTAATTTAATCAATTTTAAGTTATAGACTTGTTTCCTTCTGTTTCTAAGTTGTTTTAGGACCGAAAATTAAGGGCTTTGAGTATCAAGGTCTGAAACATACGTGCTCGGGTGTAGATGTGAGTATAAAACGTGCATACTTTTCCTTATAAAAATTATAAGTTTTATTAAATTGTGAATTTTGGTCCTATTAAAATACGAGCATTAAAAATGAAAATTTTGAAATAGTTGAGGAACCAATTATGCACATTTATGAAGAGTGAAGGGTGTTGGTTGTCACAGTCTCCCCTACTTTAGAAAATTTCGTCCCGAAATTACTTTCAAGTGAAGGTTTCCATGAAACAAAAGACATTTGTAAAAATGCAAGTAAATTTTAAGAAATGCTTCAGCCATGATTTGACAAAGTTTGAAATAGTGGTTTAATACCCAAAATAAGAGTTTGAAAATCCTTAAAGTTTGACCCAAGGTTAGAGAATTAAGAGTTTATAATGAGGAAGGTTTGGGAAAAGTATGTAACTGGTGAGGGCAGGGCAGTGTTATAGTAGCTTCCCTTACTTTAGAGAAGTTTCTGACCGAACTTTATTAAGGACATACAACAGGATTTCGACTAACAGAGAGTGTAAGAGTATAGAAAGTTTGTGTTTTCTGTGTGGATGGTCCAGAGAAAGACTCTAGGAAGTCAAATTGAAGCTCGTGTAAGAACATTCTTATCGAAAATGCTAGCTATTAGTAAACAATCTAATAAAGAGATAGTAATGGGTAGGTTCTTGGTCAGACTCCTAGTCCGCTCCCGCAGTATCGCTCGTGCTTATATATAGGGTGTACCGCAGCTAACCCACCACACTACTGATACTTTGGACTCGTACTGATTGTCTACCAATAGCCTAAGTAGAATCACACACCACCCCCATGTACCTGTAAATCCATGATTGCGTTCCGGACCGTAATCATCGATTTACCTTACACTAGGGTGCTATGCTTTTCCATAACACTAACATAAGTAATACAAGAAACAATGCGTGCAACTAAAATGTGTTAAATAGTAGATACTGCTCAAGTATAAGATGCGGTTAGAGGTTCTTCCCCTTTCAGGTTCACCTTTTAACCGTAATGAGATTAATGTGTAAAGTATAAGACATGATTAGGTGTTCTTCACCTTTTGGGTTCACCCTTAACCGGTAATTTTTTTTTTCATATCACTGGGCTCTAAACAACCATATTGATAAACTCTGAGGATTACACCATTCCCCTTAGGTTAGAGGAATACTCTGAACCGAGTCGTACATGAGAGCTGGCTTAGATCTCATACGAGCTATCAATTAGTATGTTCGTTGGTCATGATGATGAACAAAATAATGTAAAGTATAACAGGGTTTTGCTCACAAAAAAAAATATGCATACCAAATATGCGTTCATGTAAGTATATAAGTATAGCATAAAATTTCGATTGAAAGAATAGCATAATGTAAATCAAGTAAATCGCACAATTTGCACAAAATGACAGTAAACGAGTTAAATTAATGCTCAAAACTAGTGTTGTAAGAATAACTACTAATAACTAGTGCGAGAATAGTTGCGAATAATGCGTGAAAATAACTACCAACAAAAGAATAATACAAAAATAATAAGATAATGTACGAACGTAACTATAAATAGAATAGTGTACAAAAAAATGAAATTTACTGTATATGAAAGTGCGCAGAACAGACGTATAGTCTACTGGTATGAGGATAACTTTTTGGAAACCGAAGAATGTTTTAAGTTCAAAACAGGTTCACTTGAAAAGATTTCGTAGGCACACATGTGTTTACAAGAAGTTGAGTTTGAAAAGCGTTATAAGGTATATTATTAGTTGCAAATTCCCCCCGAAAACATATATTGGATACGTTATATGAAAACATGCAGATTTACATTTGATTTGTAAAATATGCAATGCAAGTTTATAAAATGCAAGATGAAACCATTTCATGAAGTGTGTGTAAATCTAATGTGTTTCGAAAGACCAAGATTTAAATTGATGTGAAGGTTGTGAATGATCCCAGATGTCTTGACGAATTTTGGAAAATAAAATTTTCTGTATTTAAACATTTCTTTAACTTGTGGGTTGAAAAGTCGGAAATTTTTAATTGTTATGAAATGTTGAGAAAATCGAAGTGTTACCCGTTAAGACTGGGTAAACTTGAAACCTTTTAAATTTTCAAACTTTTACGAAATTTATACATTGAAAGATCATTTATTTGCAGGATCGTTAAGGCATCTATTTGGGCTCATAGCGGGCTATTTGTTTCAAGGCACAAGGTGTATGAAAAGTGTGTTCTAATTTGGCGAATAGGCTTTGTGAAAAGACTTATAGAATAAGTTGTCAAATTAATCGTTTTAGAGAGTAGTGTACTAGTGCGTATCGTGTAGGTAGGCATTTATGTATGAGTTTAGTCTGACTAAGAAGTTCTAACTAATGGTAGTTGGCTATGGCTTAGGAGACTGGGTGCAACAATATTAGTATTAGGTATATGAGGATATACTGTGACTTCGATCAAGTAAGTTTGTAAACATGAAGGTATAAAATAGGTTTAAATAATAAGTTTGGAAAAACCATGTTCATTTTTAACTGTATTGTAACAACCGGCAAAAATAAGGTAATTCCGTACAGATTAATTAGTATATGATTAACGTAATTAAATGCAATTATGTGTGATTTAATTATCAAGGCCTTAGGAGATAGCAATTTCCAAATAGTGCATAGGAATGCATACGTTTAATGGTAAAACATGATTGGATCATGTGCAAATAAGCTATCCGGTATGGACGTTGGCAATTACCCGGTAATAATTAAATAAACGAAACAGATCCCGGACACCCGGGATATAAAATAAAGGGTATTTTCATGAAATATAATGAGTTTTGGAACTCCAAAACCATAAATGAAAACGTCTTGTACAAATCTCCCGGTAACGAATAAAATGCGCGTATCACACCCGATACGCGTATAACTCATAATTTCACCCGGCAAAGGCCTAAATAACCAATCAACGCTTAAATTAGACTATATTTAAGGGTTATTAAAGGTATTTTTAATGTCCGAATAACGCGCAATTAAAAACCCGAAAAATACCCGAACGACACCCGAGCGACGGGGGATTAAACTTAACAAATATTGGGTAAATATTTGGAGTTGTGGACCCCACCTAAGCCCATCCAAGGGCCGGCCTAAGAAGGTCTTGGGGAGTCCATGCATATGCTAATAATCATAAGCTAGTAACCTACATATAAAGCATGCAAAAGGTGTAAGAAACATGAATAATTATCAAGTACAAAGCATGCACAACTTTTGTCCCCCACCCTTACACAATTTGCGGCCCTATGGCCAAGGAAAATCCAAGGCAAAATCAAGTATACTACAACCTAAACACATCCACTTACTAAACAAATCCTACATAAGATCTCATGTGTAATCATGGAAGGATAATAATCATTAGCTAAGTGCCAAAGCATGCAAGATTTTGCTTCCCTTTTGTGCAAACTTTCGGCCACTTGTCCCCCCCCCCAACATATCACCAAAAGATCACTAGTACAAGCTAGACAAGCTACTAAGGGATCTCATGAATCATGTGTGTGATCTTGGAAGATTATAAAGGATTTGAAAAAGATTAACATGTCCTTCATAGATTCACAATATCTCCCCAACCCCTCTCCAACCTCACGGCACACACACACACTAAGAATCCACCAAGAGATCACCCAAGTACACTAAACAATCTTCATTAGATTACTTACAATATTTAAAAGATATGGAAGAATTATAAAAGGAAGACATGTGGTGAATACTTGGATAGCAAAGCAAAAATCCTCCTCTTTTCCTCCCCCATGGCCGTAGGTATTCAAGGAACACAAAACCCATCTTTCTTTCAAGTTTAACACATTCAAATCACTTCCAAACATCCATCATCAAAACCCCTATTGTGTGTTTCAAGAGCTTGGAGCTAAACCACTTGGAAGAACACACTAAACCCCTCTCAAATTCAAGGTGTTTGTCTTCCCTAGCCTTGTGCTAGTAGTAAGCATTCTTAATCTTGTTTTTGATTATTATTATTCATGTATGTGTTCTTAGTAGCAAGTTGTACATGAAGGGTTTAAAAAGAGGTTTGAACATAATCTTTAATAGGTTTTACTTATGTAAAATGGATGATTAAAGATATGGAAATAAACCATGGGTTTGATAATGATGATGTATTAATCTTGAAAAAAATGTAAAGTTTGCATCAAAAACTAAGTAGGATGATGTTTTGGTTAAAATTGTAGAATAAACTTGAATATGTTAAGAATAACTTTAAATCATCTTATTATGATCATCTAAGTTATAATATGTGGTAAAACATATTAGAAGTTCATAAATGAAGAAGATGGAAAATCTAAGTTAGCTTACTTAGATGAATGATATTTTGATAAAATGGACAAATACATAAAACACACATATAATTAGTCTTCCATATGAAATGCAAGACTAACATAAGTGTTTTGATACAAAAATAACTTACCAATAAAAAGTTGAATCTTCAAAGTTTACTATTTTGAGTGAAAAATGTTAACTTTGGAAGCTAGAGTGGAAAAATGCAACTTTTGGAAGTTAAGGGACTAAAGTTGTAACTTTGAAAGTTAAAGGACTAAAATGGATATTTTAGAAACTATTAGTCCAAAAATACAAGTATGGAAAGTTCGGTGTCAAAAATGTAAGTAATAAAGTCTAAGGATGATTTTTGTAAATACTTGGGTATTTTGTATAAAAGTGTATTTTTGAAAGGTATAAAAATACAAAGGGTTTTAAAATAAGGATTTTTATAAAATAGAGATTTTATAAAAATGTTAATCAAACTTGAGAAACTTATACAAAAATGAATACTTTTATATAAATGGGAATATAAAAGTATTGGAAGCATTTTTGTATCTAAGTTAACAAGTTGGGCTAAAATACAAACCTTCCAAGTAACATGGGTTAGAAATGTGGATAATATTTCTATAAAGCACATGTTGGGAAAGACTTGGAAGAATTAACTAATCAAGTTAAGATATCGAACTAAGACGCGTTAACGAACCATACACGGACAAATCATGAGAAAAATGCCATTGCGGCAAGATGAGAAAATATATATTTTTAGGAAGTAAAATATATATATACATGGGTGAAAACTAACAAACACTTTCCTAAGTGTTAAGGGAATTATTCGTGGGAGAAAAGTATAACATAAACAAATAAGACGTTAAACAAACGTATATACATAACAAGAAAAATTACACATTTATATATATGTACGCTCGTCTCGGCAAAATTCTAGTATATCTACTTAATGGGAAAGTAGATATGTGGGAAGGAAAGCCGCGACGAGAAGACAAAGATATATATATATGTGTATGTCGTACCAACGAGATCCTAGTATATTTATTTGAATGGGAAAATAAATATACGGTATGGTGAGTTGAATCGGATGTTAAAAATATACGATCGAACGACAAGATCTTAGCATATTTGTTTAAATGGGAAAACAAATGTGTGGCAAAGTGAGTCGGGTCGAATGTTGAAATACATATTATATCGAACGATGCGATCTTAAGTATAATTATTTAAATGGGAAAATAATTATATGTTAAGTGAAGTCGAGTCGATGATAATAAGGTACAAGTTAAGGAAATATTAACAAGATTAATATATAACTTGTAACACGAAGGGTAATCTAACGCCAACGAAACCTAGGATACGCGCTTAATTAAACGGGATTTGGAATAACTTGCGGTCGGGAGTTGGGTGTACAACTTGCCAAGGCACATGCACTATAGGAATAGTGACTTATACGTCTAGGACGTTTGTAGGTGCGAGACCCTCTATGCTATCTACCTAGTGAGCCAGACAGTGATTCAGGTGAGTTTCACGGCCCCATTTTACTGTTTTAACTGGGGGAAAGATATGTTTGTCAAATATTGTCACATGTTGAAAAGGTTTTCAAAGGATAAAATGTGATAAGTGGTATGATGAGTACTTGAGCAGTGAACGCCACTCGGGGTTGAGTCCTCTCTTCCGTAATCATTAATTCAGGGAAATGAAACCGAAAGAATATCTGGATAGTACTATTGGTGCCTGACAAGGCCCACCCCTAATCGATAGCGTCGATTATGCATTAGGTTATGCCTGGGGTGCATTTATTCTGAACTTAAGTCGTGGGAAAACCGAGTAACGACTTGGAGCGGGGCATTATTATTAGTCTTGGTTTGGTTATGGGGCTCAAGGGACTGCTCATCATTATAGTTTGTAGGAGCTAGCTACTCCCTACAGAGGCCACGAGTTGTGCAGGATCGCACATGTTGTAAAAACGGAATATCGATCGACAAGATCCTAGTATAATTACTTAATGGGAAAGTAATTATACGGTAAAGTGAGTCGAGTCGATGGTTGTGAAAATGTTACTGTAACGAAACTAAAACCTGTGAACTCACCAATATTTTATATATTGACGTCTTTTTAAACATATCTTTCAGGTAACTAAGTGCTGGATAGATATGGGGCTAGTGCGGTGGAATTCGGAATGTCGGATACTGGTCGGGGTTTCATTCCTTGTTACCATCGGGTTGGAACATAAACGGAAATACCCCACATTGAAAACTTAATGATTATCGTTTTATGTAATGCATTGTGCAATAATGGAACGAGATACTCATTTTCGACATTCTAATAAATCGATCTTTTCTAATTAAATATAGTTTGTGTTAATCTTGACTTTGATATGCTTTCGAGCGTTACGCCACGTGTTTCCGCCATTGGCGTGGTGTGACAGAAGTGGTATCAGAGCCAAGGTTGTAGCGAACTAGCATTTTTGAAAAATCTAGACTATAACCGGTTTTGGCTCGAAAACGAAGTTTTCAAAAAAATAAAACACAACAAAATATTTTTTTTTTTTGAAAAGAAAGAAATTGTACATGGATTGTACAAGGGGAAATTCCGACCGACTAGCCATGTGTGTCAATATATGAAGTATTAGAAAATGCGGATAGGATGTCTATGTTGCATAGGAATCCGATTTTCTAGGATTAAGTTAATACATATACGTAGTACGGATATTTTGCCAGTAAGGTTGTTGTATCACGCTTCACAATAGTCCGCGCTCCTGCATCGATCACCGGTACCAGCCAAGAGGAAGGGTACTGTGGTCTACGAGGAGCCTACCTGCCTGCCTGTAGACGGGATGATCGGAAGGACTAATCTCTATCGCGTTAATGGATGTCGCCACGTTGTTTATGATTTGGAGGATCAAGTCTTGTTGTATGAAATCTCGGTTTTGGATCAGGAAGCTCGGAACTAGCGGGCAACAAGATTACCTGGCAACACAAATTATCATTACGGGTGCACACGTAATAATAGTTTGGGGTGCACGGTAACCTTGGTGGGCGCTAGGGCCGGGATTGGTGATCACTCCTTGTCTTCGTTGTTCTTGTTCTTTAGATTCGGTCTTAGTTTTGATCGACCAATGGGTTAAATGGGAGGTCTCGCCGATGTCCCTTTATTTTGATCCTAGCTAACCTAATAAGCTTTCTTCGACATCACCTTTAAGGTACGAGCACGGAAGAGCTCGAACGTCTACTCATTTGAGCAATCTGACGTAAATCTTCGCATCGGATAGAGATGGGAGACGAAAACATCCTTGCATGGGAATTAAATGCCTGGAACGATGCGAGGAATGCTAAACTTGGAACCCAGTGAAGACTTAGGGTGCGTCCCTGCTAGACTAGTGCGTCTAGAGAGCGGGACCCTGCGTGGATTAAATATGAGACTCGTGGCCGTGTGCTGCGGTGTTATCATGGTGAATAAGTCATGTACGACCTAACGCATGCCCAGGTTGTCTTCAAGGGTTGGATGTTTTTCCTCTCCGGTTGGAAGACAGAATCGAAGTTACGGGATTAGGAAGCTTGATCATTGTTACCCTGAAAGCTCGGTAGCCCTTGTCTGAAGCAACAGTATTGGTTGTTCCCATACAGTCATGGACTGCTGATGAAAGCAGCATGCCGCATTGCACAAGACATGAGTGCTTTGTTAAACTCTGATGATGTCAGAATTCCGGCCACTAATCATGACTGCGACATGGTTTGCCAGTGAAAGGATGACGGCGTATAGTAGAACAGTAAGCCCCAGTCGGCGTTTGGCAATGGACTCACTCGGAAGTGCATACGATTAACTCGTGGGAAGCCACTACTCGATGTATTGAGTATTCAAGTAGGGATTAACAACCTTTGATATAGCGCTGGATCGTGTTCGGAAAAGGAATTGTGATGGGCTCAGCATGTTTGTACGTGTGTCATACTACTTTCCTGAGGAGCAAAGGTTATCATAAGACTTCTCTATCTACCTCCTGTTTGTTTCCCAAGGATTGTTGGTAGTCTCGCTTCAGTCGAGGAACGCCAGAGTAGGCCCGTTACATGTACTGTGCCTAAATCCGTCATAAATCCTAGAAAGTGGAACCACACTTTGGGAATCGTAATCGTAAAAGTGTTCTGTGATTGTCAGAATGTTGCAAGACGCTTTTTGCTGACATTAAAATCCCCCTTGAAAATTGCATGACGGACTACTGGAAGTGGTCACGTTTATCTGGTAAACTTACCCAGGGGACGGAAATCCCATTGCTCTTGTGGCAATAACGTTCGTCACCCTCGTCATGACGACGAGACTAGTAATCTATTAGGGACGGCAAATGACGCGAAGTGTTTTGGCAATCCCCGAAGTTATTGAGACGTTGCGTCCCCTCGTTACGGTGATTTATAAACTAAGGTTGCAAGGTCCATTCGTTGGGGACACGGTAACCTGTCTAATCTCTTGCCGTATTTCGATACTCTCACGGCATGGACTATCAAGAAGAAAGTTCACCGGCCTCGCTTGAAGTGACAGAGAGGCATTCCAGCTAATTACTATCGGTGCTAGGTAGCATGTAAGGAGACCCTAATGAGAAGAATGACTCGGCTGGTTTGCCAGAGTCGGTATCGCTTTCATTTTATCGTGGTGTATCGATAAATCGTGATCCTTCTACCTCTACTTGCTATGCTCGTTGTGACCACTACCCTTGTTATCGGAAAAATGTAGGTTGGTTTCCAGGTCCTATGGATACCAGTCACCACACATATAGTAGCTACGACGAGTCTAAGGCTCCGGTCGAGCCTGACGTTGTTGCTCCTATTATTATCCTATGGCTCAAGCAAGTCCTGTTGACGCTATTAAGTGTGTAGCTCTCGCTGAGTTTGTTGTTGTCAGTGGTTTGATAGCACTTATCGGGCTTGATGTCATTGTTTCTATGTCTGTCGTTGAGTTTATTGTTGTCATTGTCTGTACAGTCCATATTGCGCTTGATGATGTTGCTCTATGGCTCTGCTCGAATTGACGTTGTTGATGTATTTGAGGCTCCTGCAGAAGTGAATGTCATTAACGAAGACGTCTCTATGACCCTTTCCAGGCCGCTATGACCATCTATGTGTCCTTGTGGAGTTTGTTGTTATTAATTCCATTCTCTTTGAGGCTTTCATTGAACTACTAGTTATCATTCCTTGGGCTCTTAGGAAGCCTAACATTGTCAATGGTTCTCAGGCCTCAGTGGAGACTGTCGATGTTTCTGTTGCCATTGTTTGAGTGACTCATAACAAGCCTATGGTCGTTCTCTTCATGAACAATATCGGCTTGAGAAGTCAGCTAAAGTATGTGGGACCCGTCATTCCCATTTATGTTATGACGACTGATGCGCCAGCCAATCTAACCAAGTCCTACCATTGAGCCTATGGAGGTTAGGCTCAAGGCCGAGGGTACGGATGAAATTTCCACCTCCACAAGTGACCTGAGGCGCACGGGGATGCGTGCTCACCAGAACAGAACTTTCTGTTGATGTGGACTGTGGATTCTCCATGTTGAGCGTCATATTGTCGCATGCATTCGTGCTGCTGTGTTACCCCCCAGCCATTGTGCATGCTTGCAGTCGCATTATTTTGCTAGTTGCGTATCCAGGTGGTTACGCTGCATTGTCAATGATGCATTCCTGTTGTTTACTGCTCCTGCAGTAGTGTTGCCTTGCCGTCATACTTCTCTGTTGTCGTGTCACTCCCGGGCGGTGTCCCCTAGTTGATGTGCTTCGTGGATAGGTTGCTGGCATTGCCATGTTGTTTCTACTGTCGTGTTGCTCAGAGGGCGTATTGCTACAAGGTTACCCCGATGACGTGATGATTTGTCGTTTGCATCGCTCTTGTTTCTCTCGGAATGGAGACATCACCTAAACCCCTTGTGCCGTCATTGTTCTATTTGTTTAATTGTGTAGTGCCGACATTGATTATGTAAGGTTTCAGGTGTCCAACGGACTTTCTAAGAGCCGTGCTTAGACACTCTAGCCTTAGTGATTACGTATGTATTCCCCTAAAGTCTGAATCTCGTGGTCGTCGGAGTAGGTGACCGCATCATGTGTCGACCCCTGTATATGCTCACGCATTTCGTGAGCGGTACATCTTCAGAATCTGAGGCACCAGTGACGCTATGTCCAGCCCTAACCTTTCACGTGCGGTTTGGTCGCCCAACGATCGGTTATGCAAATCAATGTCGGGAAGAAACCCTGTGATCTACACGTGACAAGGCAAGACTTGCCTTTGTGATAAGGGGTTTCGAATACGTCGCGAACCTGAAGGTATCGAGAATTTATGAGCGATATTATGATCTATACCCTTGGGACTAGCAAGAGTTGAAAGGTTCAAATCATTTATTGCTCGCACCAGTGGATTCATTCGGAGTCATACGTACCATACCGATGGTTATGGGAATACCATCGTGGACCCATCCATGGGCATGCATTGGTGAAGTCCCTGGTACATGATTAAGAGGTTTTATGAACCCTAAATCCAGAAGGGCGTGCAGCATTATCTACTCTTTAGAGGTGCCACACTACTGGGTTAAGATGATTGATCGTCTCGACCCATCGATTAATGTTGTTATTCCTTTAAATGGAAGGTTTATCCTACCTTGGAGTCATTGAGTATATTCTTAGGAATAGTCGAACTCTTTCGAGCTTGGGTTGATAGTGGTGTCCCCAATTATGCTTTAACTAGCATTACTCACGCTAGAGTAAAATACTCGGTTCTCAACGGACACTGTTGGAGACAACATAGTGATATGAGCTGCCAGGTCAGGGCGTATGGCACCGGACCTAATCAGAACGAGCTTGAAGGCTTACATATTCCACCCATATGTGCAACTACGGAGGCATTGAATGGGATGCCTTATGGGAGGGCTCAGGACTATTACTTGTGGTACGATATCAGTCGCTCGCTTGTTTAAGTAACGACTTGAGCACATGAAGCCGCCAAGCCAAATGTGAAATCTATGCTAAATGCATGCATCTATGACCCGATTTCACCATTTACATAACAAGATTCCGAAAGGATGGAACCTTCGATGAATGAGGGTTTTGGTTTCGGAACTCCTTTCACTCAGATCTCTGCATAAGATCTGAAGGTCAATGTAAGGGCATGTGGCCTGTATTATTCGGAACTGATTTACTAGGTTGCTATTGACGATAGAACACTAGTGCCCATGAAGCACATATAACAGAACTGGTACTGGGTACCCATGGTTTGGGTAGCTACTGATGTTCTGTATACTTGTCGCAATGGGGGCCAACGTGTTGATAGGTCATAATAAACCTTATGCGTTGTTCATTGCGACAACAATTCATGATGTTTCATATATCTCTTTTCGGTGTAGGCCTATGTGCTGGAAGCATCTTAGCGTTGGTGTTTGAGTCGGCTAGTAATACTCGAGGATTGTGGAATTGTACGGCCCGGGCGCCATGTATACACTGCTTAATGTAAGGGAACTGAGGGGTGAAAGCGACGCAAAACTTTCGACCTCCATCAGTTCATACTAAGCGTCCTAGTACCATTAACCACAATTACGCAGGGGGAAAGCAGCAATTCAGTACCTAGAGGATTCTAAGGAAATAAAGTCCCATTTTGAATGTGGTTGTTCGGTCGACAAGAACCTAGTATACTTATCTTAATGGGGAGGTAAATATACGGTAAAGTGAGTCGAGCCGAAGGGAAAACAAAATGGAATACCCGACAAGGTTTCCAAGGGGACTTTTGTGTGGTGCGATCACCTGTTTGACATCACCATGACACCCGAGGTGTCCCGGGGTCAGATGTGACCCAAGTGATGATCGATTGTTGTTTGGAACCCTCTCATTCCGTACTCATCTGTGGCTTCGAGATGAGGCATACGAACAGTTACCTATACTCTCGGAGAGAGTTGTGGCTAGACACCGAATTGCCGACTTACATTATATCGGATTGTAGTAGTCACTCTACCTCAAGTTCGACAAACTTTGTACACAAGCATGGGATACTCGATTTGAGACGAGTATGGCTTGTCGTTCTCGAACAAATTGAATGTACTTGACGGAATTGTTCCGTGTTGACACGATTGGTGTTCGTGGCAGATCAAACCCATGAGCTTCCTCACCAAAATTTCCTATGTGATAGGAATCAGCATCCCAGTGTTCGGGGTATACTACTCAAAGCCCTTGGAGGGCATACGTGTAAATCTCCAGTGCATCGATTGACAGAAGGAGATAGACACATAACCTGGTTTAGGTTATCCGAGAGATGGCCAGTGGATCTTGCAGGTTAAAGACTGTTGGGATGAGATGCGAACCTATTAAGAAGTCATACAGACAAGGCATAGGCCTTGAGAACTTCGGTCTAATAATAGGTTTTCACGGAGAATCATACTCCGAGAAGGTGTCAATAAGCTTAGAGATTGTGGTAGACCAAGTCCCTAATACTTCGGTGATACGGAGATATCAATCGAAATTGGTCTCGTAATGATTAAGCTCGGACTATCGTAAGAGCTTGGTGGGACTCTAGGTGAATCCTGCAAGCCCAGACTGAGGAAGTTTTGGTCAATTCCTCGACCGGCGGAAGTCCGGTTGACAATAAGCTCTACGATTTCGGGAAAACCGATAGATACGTCAAGATGGGATGACCAAGAGCTTAGTCGTAGTTGAACTATGACACTGTGTTTGATAAAGCACTAAGTGTGAGCCGAGCATGAATCTGGACTCACTAGGGAAGAGGAGATCTCATGAAGCGCAAACACCCCGCCCTGTTCAAGGATACTATTGTTGAATTCCGGGACGGAATTCTCTTAACGGGGGGAGAATGTAACAACCGGCAAAAATAAGGTAATTCCGTACAGATTAATTAGTATATGATTAACGTAATTAAATGCAATTATGTGTGATTTAATTATCAAGGCCTTAGGAGATAGCAATTTCCAAATAGTGCATAGGAATGCATACGTTTAATGGTAAAACATGATTGGATCATGTGCAAATAAGCTATCCGGTATGGACGTTGGCAATTACCCGGTAATAATTAAATAAACGAAACAGATCCCGGACACCCGGGATATAAAATAAAGGGTATTTTCATGAAATATAATGAGTTTTGGAACTCCAAAACCATAAATGAAAACGTCTTGTACAAATCTCCCGGTAACGAATAAAATGCGCGTATCACACCCGATACGCGTATAACTCATAATTTCACCCGGCAAAGGCCTAAATAACCAATCAACGCTTAAATTAGACTATATTTAAGGGTTATTAAAGGTATTTTTAATGTCCGAATAACGCGCAATTAAAAACCCGAAAAATACCCGAACGACACCCGAGCGACGGGGGATTAAACTTAACAAATATTGGGTAAATATTTGGAGTTGTGGACCCCACCTAAGCCCATCCAAGGGCCGGCCTAAGAAGGTCTTGGGGAGTCCATGCATATGCTAATAATCATAAGCTAGTAACCTACATATAAAGCATGCAAAAGGTGTAAGAAACATGAATAATTATCAAGTACAAAGCATGCACAACTTTTGTCCCCCACCCTTACACAATTTGCGGCCCTATGGCCAAGGAAAATCCAAGGCAAAATCAAGTATACTACAACCTAAACACATCCACTTACTAAACAAATCCTACATAAGATCTCATGTGTAATCATGGAAGGATAATAATCATTAGCTAAGTGCCAAAGCATGCAAGATTTTGCTTCCCTTTTGTGCAAACTTTCGGCCACTTGTCCCCCCCCCCCAACATATCACCAAAAGATCACTAGTACAAGCTAGACAAGCTACTAAGGGATCTCATGAATCATGTGTGTGATCTTGGAAGATTATAAAGGATTTGAAAAAGATTAACATGTCCTTCATAGATTCACAATATCTCCCCAACCCCTCTCCAACCTCACGGCACACACACACACTAAGAATCCACCAAGAGATCACCCAAGTACACTAAACAATCTTCATTAGATTACTTACAATATTTAAAAGATATGGAAGAATTATAAAAGGAAGACATGTGGTGAATACTTGGATAGCAAAGCAAAAATCCTCCTCTTTTCCTCCCCCATGGCCGTAGGTATTCAAGGAACACAAAACCCATCTTTCTTTCAAGTTTAACACATTCAAATCACTTCCAAACATCCATCATCAAAACCCCTATTGTGTGTTTCAAGAGCTTGGAGCTAAACCACTTGGAAGAACACACTAAACCCCTCTCAAATTCAAGGTGTTTGTCTTCCCTAGCCTTGTGCTAGTAGTAAGCATTCTTAATCTTGTTTTTGATTATTATTATTCATGTATGTGTTCTTAGTAGCAAGTTGTACATGAAGGGTTTAAAAAGAGGTTTGAACATAATCTTTAATAGGTTTTACTTATGTAAAATGGATGATTAAAGATATGGAAATAAACCATGGGTTTGATAATGATGATGTATTAATCTTGAAAAAAATGTAAAGTTTGCATCAAAAACTAAGTAGGATGATGTTTTGGTTAAAATTGTAGAATAAACTTGAATATGTTAAGAATAACTTTAAATCATCTTATTATGATCATCTAAGTTATAATATGTGGTAAAACATATTAGAAGTTCATAAATGAAGAAGATGGAAAATCTAAGTTAGCTTACTTAGATGAATGATATTTTGATAAAATGGACAAATACATAAAACACACATATAATTAGTCTTCCATATGAAATGCAAGACTAACATAAGTGTTTTGATACAAAAATAACTTACCAATAAAAAGTTGAATCTTCAAAGTTTACTATTTTGAGTGAAAAATGTTAACTTTGGAAGCTAGAGTGGAAAAATGCAACTTTTGGAAGTTAAGGGACTAAAGTTGTAACTTTGAAAGTTAAAGGACTAAAATGGATATTTTAGAAACTATTAGTCCAAAAATACAAGTATGGAAAGTTCGGTGTCAAAAATGTAAGTAATAAAGTCTAAGGATGATTTTTGTAAATACTTGGGTATTTTGTATAAAAGTGTATTTTTGAAAGGTATAAAAATACAAAGGGTTTTAAAATAAGGATTTTTATAAAATAGAGATTTTATAAAAATGTTAATCAAACTTGAGAAACTTATACAAAAATGAATACTTTTATATAAATGGGAATATAAAAGTATTGGAAGCATTTTTGTATCTAAGTTAACAAGTTGGGCTAAAATACAAACCTTCCAAGTAACATGGGTTAGAAATGTGGATAATATTTCTATAAAGCACATGTTGGGAAAGACTTGGAAGAATTAACTAATCAAGTTAAGATATCGAACTAAGACGCGTTAACGAACCATACACGGACAAATCATGAGAAAAATGCCATTGCGGCAAGATGAGAAAATATATATTTTTAGGAAGTAAAATATATATATACATGGGTGAAAACTAACAAACACTTTCCTAAGTGTTAAGGGAATTATTCGTGGGAGAAAAGTATAACATAAACAAATAAGACGTTAAACAAACGTATATACATAACAAGAAAAATTACACATTTATATATATGTACGCTCGTCTCGGCAAAATTCTAGTATATCTACTTAATGGGAAAGTAGATATGTGGGAAGGAAAGCCGCGACGAGAAGACAAAGATATATATATATGTGTATGTCGTACCAACGAGATCCTAGTATATTTATTTGAATGGGAAAATAAATATACGGTATGGTGAGTTGAATCGGATGTTAAAAATATACGATCGAACGACAAGATCTTAGCATATTTGTTTAAATGGGAAAACAAATGTGTGGCAAAGTGAGTCGGGTCGAATGTTGAAATACATATTATATCGAACGATGCGATCTTAAGTATAATTATTTAAATGGGAAAATAATTATATGTTAAGTGAAGTCGAGTCGATGATAATAAGGTACAAGTTAAGGAAATATTAACAAGATTAATATATAACTTGTAACACGAAGGGTAATCTAACGCCAACGAAACCTAGGATACGCGCTTAATTAAACGGGATTTGGAATAACTTGCGGTCGGGAGTTGGGTGTACAACTTGCCAAGGCACATGCACTATAGGAATAGTGACTTATACGTCTAGGACGTTTGTAGGTGCGAGACCCTCTATGCTATCTACCTAGTGAGCCAGACAGTGATTCAGGTGAGTTTCACGGCCCCATTTTACTGTTTTAACTGGGGGAAAGATATGTTTGTCAAATATTGTCACATGTTGAAAAGGTTTTCAAAGGATAAAATGTGATAAGTGGTATGATGAGTACTTGAGCAGTGAACGCCACTCGGGGTTGAGTCCTCTCTTCCGTAATCATTAATTCAGGGAAATGAAACCGAAAGAATATCTGGATAGTACTATTGGTGCCTGACAAGGCCCACCCCTAATCGATAGCGTCGATTATGCATTAGGTTATGCCTGGGGTGCATTTATTCTGAACTTAAGTCGTGGGAAAACCGAGTAACGACTTGGAGCGGGGCATTATTATTAGTCTTGGTTTGGTTATGGGGCTCAAGGGACTGCTCATCATTATAGTTTGTAGGAGCTAGCTACTCCCTACAGAGGCCACGAGTTGTGCAGGATCGCACATGTTGTAAAAACGGAATATCGATCGACAAGATCCTAGTATAATTACTTAATGGGAAAGTAATTATACGGTAAAGTGAGTCGAGTCGATGGTTGTGAAAATGTTACTGTAACGAAACTAAAACCTGTGAACTCACCAATATTTTATATATTGACGTCTTTTTAAACATATCTTTCAGGTAACTAAGTGCTGGATAGATATGGGGCTAGTGCGGTGGAATTCGGAATGTCGGATACTGGTCGGGGTTTCATTCCTTGTTACCATCGGGTTGGAACATAAACGGAAATACCCCACATTGAAAACTTAATGATTATCGTTTTATGTAATGCATTGTGCAATAATGGAACGAGATACTCATTTTCGACATTCTAATAAATCGATCTTTTCTAATTAAATATAGTTTGTGTTAATCTTGACTTTGATATGCTTTCGAGCGTTACGCCACGTGTTTCCGCCATTGGCGTGGTGTGACATGTATGATGACGCAACATTCCTAAAATCAGGATGTGATCAAAGTTAAACACAAAGTTTAAAACTTAAGTCGTGGGTAAAAATGTTTTAACGCAAAACGAGTAATACCTTATAGTGTAAGAATCATGAGCATAAGTGAAATAGTGTAAGCTTTAATGCGATAATATATTGAACAAAGGTTTTAGTAATGATGATAAGGGATTCAAAAGCGAATGATCAATGAATAATGGCATATGAAACATCAAGTGATTAAATGGAATCTTCAAATGATAAACAAACATAAATATCAATGATATAAAACATTGAAATTGTTTCCATAGGAAACTTTGACCAACTCAAGTATTTGGAATTTCTTAGTGACTTGTGGGGGCGTACTTTAGCCTATAAGTGAATGCTCATCTCAAGAGTTCCCAGGTAGGTATACGGGTCCCTCGTCTGATTGAGATTTATACGAAATGCGAGGCCTAGAAATAAAACTCAGGATACAGGCGCTCACCCTTCCAGATTGCACGTGCCTCATCACTAGTGAATTCCAAAACTTTAGCGAGATTAAAAACGAGATGCAAAAATAGATCCTTGAGATTTGGATTTCACTCCTAACTCAAAGATGTATTTCAAAATTGAAAACGATTGTGGAATGAAACCAATCACTAAGTTAAGGATATCACTCTCAGCTTAGTGGTTAAGTTCCTTTTTGAAAGAAATACTCTTTGAGGTGTGGATGTCACTCCTATCTCAAAGATATATTCCTAAGATAAATAACATATAAAGCAGTGAAACTAATCACCAAGGTATGGATGTCACTCATAACTTGGTGATATCGTTTCGTTTGTGAAATACGAGTATCTTCTTATTTGAACAACACACCGAAAGAATAACGAGAAAGAATCATAGCGAACATATCTTGAAAGAAAATAATAGGATAAAGAGAAATAAACACGAGAGGACTCGTGAATGTAAGCTTGGTTATAGACTAGGCTAAAAGGCATTCTAATAACCTAATTCCCTATAACCATGGCTCTGATACCAATCTGTAACACCCCAACCGATGGCGGAATCATCGAGGTGTCACGTAGTGACGATTGTTCAAAAGCACATGGTACTAAAATGTAAATATATTATTGAATAATTTAAATTGTCTTACATAGATAAAATGGAAAAAAAATACAAAAGTCTGAACGAAACATGAAATTTAAAATAACTTATTAAAAGCAAGCACTAAAATCCAATGCTATGGAACTAAGATCAAACTGCACCTGAAACATGTACAAAATAGGTTTTGTCAACATAAGAAATGTTGGTGAGCATTCCTAGTTTTAATACATATAGTAAGTTGGAAAATGGTATACGATTCAAGTGCAAAGCTACAGTGCAATTATGTAAACTATGTATCATACAAATGAGCGAAATCAACCCTGTGACTGTATAATGTACTGTATGAACGATGGTGTACTCATCCAATAAATGGGTGATAACTTAACAATGGCCACGGATTCTCCGATGAAAAAGGGGGAGAATCAATCTAGGCGGGTTGTCAATCCAAATAGCGCTATCCAATGTTAAGGTCGGCTTGTACCATGTTAATGATTTCACTAAGTACAAATGTAATCCACATGTATTGTCTAAGCATAAAGCACGTTGTAAGCAATGCACATAGTACTAGAATTGTATTGTAAAAATGTAAACTTGTATTTGAAATTGTAATAGTGTACATGTAACACCCCAAAAATGTATAAAAGCAAAAAGGGGGTAGGAATACTCACTTTCACCAAATGACTAGATGACTAAGCGAGCGTGAAAATGCGAGCAATCCAAAGATTCAACAACGAAACTAGTCCAATTTAGAAGAAAAGAAACCGAATAGGAAAAAATATCAAGCTTCCAATTCGTCAATTACAAGAGCTTATAATCAAAGCTTCAAATATAGAAGTAATATACTCTAGAAGAAAGGTATGAGGGAGAGTTTAATCGAATTGAAACAATTGAATTAGAGGTGCAAAGTGTAATGGGTCATAGGTGGGTTTTTATACTAGTTTTGGATTCAATTAGCCATTAAAATTGGTCAACACCATAAAGTAAGGTTTTATGATGAATTGAATATTTGACTATGACTTTGACTGTTTGACTAAGACTTTGACTAGGACATTGACTGGGACTTTGACTGAGACTTTGACTGGGACTTTGACTTAGCGGACCGCGAGGGCTAATAAAAAAATAATTTTTCTAATTTAATCAATTTTAAGTTATAGACTTGTTTCCTTCTGTTTCTAAGTTGTTTTAGGACCGAAAATTAAGGGCTTTGAGTATCAAGGTCTGAAACATACGTGCTCGGGTGTAGATGTGAGTATAAAACGTGCATACTTTTCCTTATAAAAATTATAAGTTTTATTAAATTGTGAATTTTGGTCCTATTAAAATACGAGCATTAAAAATGAAAATTTTGAAATAGTTGAGGAACCAATTATGCACATTTATGAAGAGTGAAGGGTGTTGGTTGTCACAGTTACAGTTTGTTCTTGACCAGGTTGAGAAATCCATGTCTTTTTGGCAATGGATTTTTCATTAAGAACCATGGTGGTATCCTTTTTAGGACCACCATCAACCTTGGTCATCAGTAGTTCTACCATGTTCATTAGATTTTGTATCTCAGCAGTTTGTGAAACTGCTGATGATTCTGGTCTAACTACTGACAAGGAATTTTGAGAAAAAGATTTTGGTTGAGATTTTATCTTTTTCTGAGAAAAGGTGTTTTCAGGTTGTTGTTTTTTGGGTTTAAAGATTCTTTCATAATCATTTCTGATTTGATTTCCCACAACCTGTTGTTTAAATTTTTGATTGAACTGAATTCCTTTTCTGTATCTACAAAATTCAGTTTTGTGGTTGAACAGACCACAAATTTCACATTCTTTTGCCTTTTGTTTTTGATCTAAAGGCAAATTTCTGACATTTGTGAAGAGATTTTGCTCATCAGTAGTTTTCAGGGTCTCAACTCCTGATGTAGATGAAAGTACTGATGGCTTGTTGTCAGATTTTGTTAATACTTCTGAAGTACTTTCTTTAAAAATGCCAGGATTTCTGTTTAGAAAGTTTTCATGGAAAGATGTGCATTCTTTCCCTTCAGAAGTTTCATTTGAAACAATTCTTCTCCCATCTTCAGTAGTTTTGGGAGAAAAATCCGTTGGTGTTTCAACATGATGGTATCCTATGCCAAACTTAACATTTGAAGCACTTTGTTTGTTTAGCAATAATTGATACCCCTTACAAGATTCCACCCATTTTTCACATGTGATCCTGGTGTCAGCAAGCTCTTGTATGACATCTCCCAGGTCATTTAGCATGATTTTGATTTGTGCTTGGGTTTCAATAGCAGAGTCAGTTAATTTAGAAACTTCTTTTGTTTTAGCACACAGTTTTCTTTCTAAATCACATTTTATCTGTGTGTATTTTCTTTCTAAATCATTGGCTTTACCTTGTAAGTGCAGATTTGTCTCTCTTATGAGAGCAAAAGTTTCTTTGCAAGAATTTGAGCAAAGTTTTGTCAAAGATTCTTTTGATACCTGTGACAATGCAGATTTTGAAGTACAGCCTTCAAATGCCATTAAGGCAAAGTTCTTTCTGCCATTGTCTGGTTCTCCCCAGTTGATGTTAAACACTTTGTTGTCTGCATCAGGATTGCACTCTGTGGTGTCAAAAGGAAGACTGCTCCAGTCAACATACCCTGAGGTGAAAAGACTTTGTTGAGAGGGTTGTTGAGGCTGTGGAGGATGTTGAGCAGCTGGAAAGGGAGGGATTGATTGTTGGCTCTGCATCTGTTGAGCAGGCACTTGAACATATTGTACTTGTGGCATGTATTGCTGTTGAGGAGCTTGTGCCTGTACAAAATGAGCACTCCCTTGAGTTCCATTATTCCTATTATAATTGGGGTTATAGTTATTTCCAGATTGTGATTGGTTAAAGCTAGAGCTTCTACACTCTCTAGCAAAGTGTCCCAACTTCTGACACTTGTGACATCTCAGTTTAGATTTGTCAAAACCAATTTTTGTATTACTGGTCAATCCTGGAAATTTCCTTCCTGACCTTTTATAAAACTTGTTAGTTTTAATGCTTAGCATGGCCAGTTGGTGTAGTATGTCCATTTCTTCTAAGTCATCACTGCTAAAGTTTTTCAAATCATCCATGATAAAACATAGATTATCAGCAGTTTGACTTTGGTCATTATTGTCATAACCTGGGAAAGATCTTTCTGATGAGATCCCAGTGGTTATGTCAATATTGTCATAAGATCCATAGGAACAAGTTGGTGAATCTTGTCCCAAAAGTGCTGTACTACCTGGTAGGTAGTCATCAGCAGTTTTACCAGATGATTGTAATTTCTTCTTTTGATCAATTTCTCTCTCAAAAGTAAGTAATCTCCCATGGAGTTTTGTAAGAGTGAGGGAGCTAAAATCTGGTGAGGATCTTAAAACAATGGAGTATGTTTCCCATTTGTCAGGTAAAGACCTTAAAAATCTATGTAGCATAGACACTGTTGTATAGGTCTGACCATTTAACTTTAGCTCAGATATTAATGAGGAGAATCTTTCAAATTGTTGAGTCAAAGTTTCCCCATTAATATGAGCAAATGTTTCATATTGTTGAGCTAAAATCTCTCTGGTGTTGGCAATCACCTCTTCAGTTCCTCCAAACTGTTCTTTAAGACAATCCCAGAGTTCTTTGGCACTTTCACAATGTAAAAGGCCAGAGTATATCTCATTTGGGAGAGCCATTGCCAACATAGAGAATGCTTTTGCATCTAGCTCAAGTTTTAGGAAATCATCATCTGTATATTCTTTAGGGTCCTTAGGGACCTTGACATTAGTTTCAAGATTAACATTTACTGGTTTGTGAGGACCATATATCACAGATCTCCAACAACCTGTGTTGGTCTGTGACAAGGTATGTGCCATTCTCTTTTGCCATATATTGTACTCATTTCTCACAAGCATGGCAGGTTTAGTGGCAGAACCAGTATTATGTGGATCCATTTTAAAGAGTATAGATTTGTCAGATGACTCTTTTAAATGATGGATATTGATAAAAAGTGAACTTTTGATCTTTTTATTGAATATCAATAAGAGCTTTGTGTCTGATTCTCAATTTGTTAGATTGATATGTGATCAGATAAACCAATGCTCTGATACCAATTGTTGGATCAGTTTGCTCTTTTTGCTAAGTAAGAACTTGCTATCTTGACACTTAAGTGTTTAGCAAGTCCTTGTAAATCAGATTATAAGCACAACGGAATGTATAAGTTAAAGCAACACTTTTTATACTAAGGAAGAGTTATTACTCCCCCTTGATGTTTGAAACTAATAAATGACAAGTATTTATTATGAATCTAAGCAGTAAATGAGAATTAGATACTTAGACAGATTCACAATAAATACAGAAATGGAATAGAACAGTGATTGTGTTTGAAGGATTTTTCTATTAAAATCAATGTCTAAAATAGAAGGTTGAAGCCTCCTATTTATAGACGTTTACATACATGTATCTTGCCCAAAAATCAAGTACAGAAACAACAGAAACAAGTTGCACAAGTTGCAACATTGAAACTAACAAAATAGCTAAAAGTAATAATAAACAATAAAACTACTGATACAAAAGGCGGTGGAAAATATCTGATGCTAAGTGCTGATGAAAGACAAACTACTGATGAGTAGTTTTGTCTTCAGTACTTCTGAAGTGAACTTGTCTGGTTTGGACTTCAGAACTTCTGATGAAGTTTCTTCTTCAGCACTTCTCATATCTTCTCTTCAGCAGTTTCTTGTCTTCTCTTCAGTACTTCTATACTTAGCCAAAATGACAGAAGTGAATTAGACTAAGGTTTACAAAAGTGGTTTCACCAATCTTCTTTGTCCTAACAATTACTCAACATATTATCATTGTTGATAGACAATGATGCAAGGCACTTTGCTCACTATTGTGGGATCTCATTGTTTAGCAGTTCGGTATTACCGGTTTTAGTTATCATGAGTGGGCTAGCTACCCCTGACATGTGAATTAGCTTTTACTCATCATAACATGGTCTGGAGGACCTACGTATTTTACTTAACTATGTGAACTCACCAACTTTATGTTGACCCACGATTATTATACCTTTTTGCAGGACACTAGTTCGAAGCACGAGTAGGGCATGCATCATATAGCATCATGGGGATATGAATACTTATCTATTTTCGAATGTTTAATCATCTATTACGATTTCGAACGCGTTGTTTTACTCTGAGAATTTGAATAACTATTATTTTTAAATTTTGCTTCCGCAACTATTGAAACATTTGATTATCTATGAAACTTGTTTTACAATAATGAACTAAATGGTTTGGGCATTTAGAATCGTTCATATGACTTATGGCTATGGGATCCTGGTATGTCACGCGTCTAGCGGTATAAACCCCGCAGTGGAAATTGAGGGTGTGACAGATTGGTATCAGTGTCATTGGTTATAGTGAACTAGGATTGCATTCTAGTCTATAATCATCATAGCATAAGTATTAGTTACACTCACTACCTTAAGTGCACAACTTGATAATTTCTGGAATACGTGTACTGATCTAGCGTATTGCAGGAAAGACCATGACTAACCCTACTCATAACTATTCTTCTCGTGCTATCTAGGGACAACAATCTCCATCAGTGGATCCCTACCTACGTCCAGTATCATTTCAGGATTCACATTGGGATACCAATCGTTGAAATTGGTATACCGATATGTTGCACTCTTGGGTTGTAGGTTATGGAGTGCCAGCTAGAGTTCCTCCTGTTATAGATTCTTGGGAAAGATCTTTTGCAGGTATGGTGAGGCACGTTCATACTGAGTTGGACAATGCTTTCACTACTGTGCAACAGTTTAAATTCTGGAGGAGGAATGCAGATGAGACAATCAGGCATATGATAGGCCACTTGATGACTGAGATGGCAATTGTCAAGTGGGAATTTGCTGAGACTAGGCAGGAGTTGGCTGCCACTAGACAGAGTTTAGCAAATACTATGCAAGAATTTAATATCGTTCGTAATAGGCTTATAGCAGCCCTAGAGATAGATGTAGAGGATCTTGAGGAGGATCCCGAAGAGGAACCTATGGAGGAAGAAGATGATGCTATTGGAGCGGCCATTGAGGCAGCATTTGAAGAAGACCTCAAATCAGAAGAGGAAGACGATCTATTTGAAGTCGAGATTCAAGATGAAAGTGATGATGAGGGCTCTTGTGTGGATCATACTGACGATTGATTTCTACTATCCTAAGTATCATATATATTCGTATAATAACTTTTATTTTGTCGTGTGAGATCTGAGAATCGTTTATCCTATGTTATTATTATTATTATTATTATTATTATTATTATCAATCTACTACTTTTTCTTGTTCTCGCGTTCATAATCCTTGTTACATTATAGCTTACTTATACTGCATGAACGATGGCATGCGAAACATATTATTGTTTTCTCATGAGTATAATGTAAATGTAGAATTGCTATGACGGGAAGAGGAAATAGTAGAGGCAGCATCAGTATGACGCAAGAAGAACTGAGCACACTAATCAATGATCGGGTTGTAGCAGCCTTGGCAGCTTTTCAAGCCGGCCAACCTGCTCATTACCCTCCGACTTGTACCTACAAGTCATTCATGGATTGTAAGCCTCATAACTTTGGAGGATCTGAAGGAGTGGTCGGACTACTTAGGTGGTGCGAAAAGGTGGAATCGTGCTTTGCTATGTGCAATTGCCCGCCAGCTAATAGGGTGAAGTATGCCACCGCTACGCTTGAAAAGGTGGCATTATCATGATGGAATGCCCAAGTGCAGATGCTAGGAGTTGATGTGGAAAACGCTACCTCATGGGCAGATTTCAAGGAACTCATGAAGGAAGAGTATTGTCCTCGAGATAAGATTCGGAATTTGGAGACCGAGTACCTCAACCTTAAGATGGTGGGGTCGGAGGTTGAGAGCTATACTACCAGGTCGCATGAATTGGCGACAATATATCCTAATTACTCGACTCCGCTCTACAAACAGATTGAGTTGCATATCCAGGGCCTAGTACCTCAGATTAAGGAAATGGTCACTGCTGCTAACTTCAATAACCTTCAGCAGGTGATTCGCTTGGCTCACCAGCTGACTGATCAGAAGGTGGAAGAGGGACTCCTACCCACTCGTGGTGCTCCATCTTCTAACACCAATGATAACAAGAGAAAATGGGAGAATGCATCTGGCAGACCCTCGACAAATGGTAATCAGCAGCAGCAGCAGAACAAGAAACATGACAACGGTAGCAACCGTAATCAATCACATAGTGGTTATCAGGGACACTGTCCTAAGTGCAATAAGTGCAACTATCACCACTCAGGACCCTGTAACAGGATCAAGTGTGATCGCTGTGGTAAGATGGGTCATGTGCAGAAGGACTTTAGAGTCAATGTCCCGGGGATTCAGCCAGTACCTCAGCAAGGACAGCAACCGAAGAACAATAAGGGTTGTTACCAGTGTGGGAATGAAGGTCACTTCAAGAAGGACTGCCCACAGCTGAACGGAAACGGTAACAACAACAACGGTGGGAACAATAACAACGGTAGTGGTAACCAGAACGGGAACAACAATAACACTACCAACAACAATAACAACAACCACAACAACAACAACAGGGCTCGTGGGAGAGCTTTCGTGATTGGTTCAGGAGAAGCTAGGAATGACAAAAATGTCGTGGCGGGTACGTGTTCCTCAAACGACAACCTTGCTTCTGTTTTATACGATACTGGTGCGGACTTTAGTTTTGTGTCAGTAAAACTTAGCAAACATCTAGGGATAGTTCCTACTCTTCTTGATACCCCACATTCTATAGAATTAGCTGATGGGAAGCCTGTCGAGGTAACCCGCATCTATCATGACTGTAAGCTCGAACTAGATGGGAAGTTGTTTGCCATCGATCTTCTACATATCACCCTCGGAAACTTTGATCTCGTGGTTGGCATGGACTGGTTGTCCAAGTAATGCGCTGAAATTCTCTGTCAAGAGAAGATCGTTCGTATCCCTCTCTCTAACGGAGAATTACTAACTATACGGGGTGATCCTGGTGGTGCCATGGTGGGCATCATCTCATTCCTAAAAGCCCAGAAGTGTATTCGGAAGGGCTATCCAGCCATTCTGGCTAACACTTCTGATACTCGAGCGGAAGCCGAAACGGGGATTGAAGATATCCCAATAGTTCGTGACTTTCCGTACGTATTTCCTGAAGAATTACCTGGACTTCCACCTGTTCGTCAAGTGGAGTTCCAGATAGATCTTGCACCAGGAGCAGCCCCAGTTGCACGCGCACCATATCGTCTAGCACCAGGCGAACTTCAAGAACTGTCTACCCAACTACAAGAGCTATTGGATCGGGGTTTTATTAGACCTAGTTCTTCACCGTGGGGAGCCCCAGTCCTATTCGTTAAAAAGAAGGATGGAAGTATTCGTATGTGCATTGATTATCAAAAGTTGAACAATGTGACGGTAAAGAACCGCTACCCTTTACCTCGTATCGATGACTTGTTCGATCAACTTCAAGGGTCAAGTTTCTATTCCAAGATTGACCTAAGGTCAGGATATCATCAGCTGAGAGTCCGAGAAGAGGATGTGGCGAAGACAGCCTTTCGAACTCGCTATGGACATTATGAGTTTTTGGTGATGCCATTTGGGCTAACTAATGCACTGGTTGTGTTCATGGATCTTATGAACCGCGTGTGTAAGCCATATTTGGATCAATTCGTCATAGTGTTCATAGACGATATATTGATCTATTCCAAGAGCAGGGAAGAGCACGAGCAACACCTGCGAGTGATATTAGAACTCTTTGAAAAATGAGCAGCTGTATGCGAAACTCTCCAAATGTAACTTTTGGATCTGAGAAGTCCAATTTCTAGAACATGTAGTCAACGAGGCCGGCATACATGTCGATCCCACCAAGATTGATGCTATTAAGCAGTGGGAGGCACCTAGGACTCTTACGGAGGTGCGCCAATTTCTTGGTCTTGCGGGATATTATCGCAGATTCATTGAGGGATTCTCTAAGATCGCTTAACCCCTCACTGCTTTGACGCAGAAGGGTATTACTTACAAGTGGGGAAATGCCCAGGAATCTGCTTTTCAATTGTTAAAGGCAAAGCTATGCAGTGCACCTATCCTATCGTTACCAGAAGGTACAGACGATTTCGTGGTGTATTGTGATGCGTTTATCCAAGGATTAGGGTGTGTACTGATGCAACGTGATACGGTGATCGCGTATGCTTCACGTCAATTGAAGGTTCATGAGAAGAACTACACCACCCATGATTTGGAGCTAGGAGCAGTAGTTTTTGCCCCAAAGATCTGAAGGCACTATCTCTATGGAATGAAGTGTACGATCTTCATAAGAGCCTCCAACACATATTCGATCAGAAAGAGCTGAACATGCGACAGCGTCGATGGGTCGAGCTTCTGAACGATTATGACTGTGCCATCAAATATCATCCAGGGAAAGCTAATGTAGCAGCAGATGCCCTCAGTCGTAAGGAGACGAAGCCGAAGCGAGTGCGAGCGTTACAACTCACTATCCATTCCAATTTTCCTGACAAGATACGTGAAGCCCAGGGCGAGGCTCTGAAAGAAGAGAATGTCGGGCTTAAGACACTGCATGGTGCTGATAAACATCTGGAACTGAGAACAGATTGTCTTCAGTACTTCATGAATCGAGTCTAGATCCCACGTTTTGGAGATCTCAGACAACTTGTACTCGATGAGGCTCACACCTCTCGTTATTCGGTACATCCTGGTTCGGATAAAATGTACCAAGATCTCAAAATCCTTTACTGGTGGCCAAACATGAAAGCCGAGATAGCCACTTATGTTAGTAAGTGCTTGACTTGTACGAAGGTTAAGATTGAATATCAGAAACCTTCAGGCTTACTCCAGCAACCAGAAATCCCCATGAGGAAATGGGATGGAATTTCCATGGACTTCATCACGAAGCTCCCTAAAACGCCGAGTGGGCATAATACGATTTGGGTTATTGTCGATCGCTTAACCAAATCATCACACTTTCTGGCAATAAAGGAAACCGACACGCTGGAGAGACTGGCCAACCTCTATCTCAAGGTAATCGTCTCTAGGCATGGGGTGCATACTTCTATTATATCCGATCGCGATTCACGATTTACCTCTAAATTTTGGACTACTCTCCAAGATGCTTTGGGAACTCGCCTAGATATGAGCACAACTTATCACCCCCAAACGGATGGACAGAGTGAGTGTACCATCCAAACGTTGGAAGATCTGCTGCGAGCGTGCGTAGTAGACTTTGGCAACAGTTGGGATAAGCACTTGCCGCTAATCGAATTTTCATACAACAATAGTTACCACACTTCTATTCAGTGTGCACCTTTTGAGGCACTATATGGATGCAAGTGTAGGTCTCCCATTTGCTAGAGTGAAGTTGGGGATAGCCAACTGACAGGTCCCGAACTAGTGCACGAGACTCCTGAGAAAATCGTGCAAATCAGAAACCGAATGGTTGCGGACGTGATCGACAGAAAAGTTACGCTGATAAGCGTAGGAAACCTTTGGAGTTCCAGATTGGAGACAAGGTGCTGCTAAAGGTGTCACATTGGAAAGGTGTGATACGCTTTGGGAAACAGGGAAAGTTGAACCCGCGGTACGTCGGACCATTCAAGATCGTCGAAAGGATTGGTCCAGTAGCGTACAGGTTAAACCTGCCTGAGGAACTCAGTGGAGTTCACAACGTGTTTCACGTCTCAAATCTAAAGAAGTGCCTTGCTGACACGACACTAGTAGTGCCACTGGAAGAGATCCAGGTGGACGACCAGCTACAGTTTGTGGAGGAACCGGTGGAGATTCTTGAGCAGGGCGTCAAGAAACTCAGACAAAGTACCATACCTATTGTTAAGGTACGATGGAATTCCCGTTTAGGACCGGAATACACGTCGGAACGCAGGGATCAAATGCGGCTTAAATAGCCACATCTCTTTACTAAACCTGAACCCGTACTAAACCTGAACCCGTACATAGATCAAACGCTAAACATATAGCAACTACCTCAAAGTAAATTTCGAGACGAAATTCCTTTCAACTTAGGGATGATGTGACATCCGGAAATCAAGCATACATTTTTTTTCCAGCTAGCTTTATGGTTTATTTGCCGAATTTTGAGATGAAATTCTTTTCAACTTGGGGATGATGTGATACCCCGCAATTTCAGGTTCTCAATTCAATCAAAACTCTAGTTACTTGCACCAAGATTTCTTGCGTTCTACTTGACTAAAGTTAACTAGATAAGTTAGACGTGCACACACTAGCCATATATGTATCTATGAGCTATCATAGATTAACAAACATATAATTAAACTTATGCGAGTCTATGAACATTAATCTAGGTATGTACATGAATCTCTTATACTCGTAAATGTGCTTGTATATATACATATATACACATACACTAAGCTTTGTACATACACTAGGCTTGATAAGAAAAACTATATTTTGTTAAACACTTTCTAGATGCTAACACACATACATACATGTATATATAAACACACGCATGCACACATATAAACACTTGGAAGTTTCTTTTTGTCTTTAGTAGCCACCCCATGGGAAACAAACTATGACAACCTACAAGCTAGGAAACCTAGACACTAGTTAGCCAACACATGATGATATGGACTTGACAAAGAAGCTTCTCAACATCACACCAACATCTTATGACAAGACTAGTAACCATGTGTTGTCACCATCCATCCTAACTATTAGGAAGCCACCCTAATTCTTCTAGCTAGCACCTAACTGGGAAACAAACAAGCATGTGACTTAAGCAAGGCACCTTGGCTAGGAAGAAAGTGATGTAAGCTATCTAGAAGCTTGGTGAGGTCATGGAAGCTAGGAGATATCCTATTGATAAAAAGGCATGCCAATAAGAAGTCACAATCAATTCCCTACCCCTTATAACTTTCGGCCGAAACAAACAAAAAGAAAACATAGGCATGGTTGTCAATAATCACCAAGAAGGAACTCACCCCTACCTCTAGGACCTAACCATGGTTAGTTGTAGCCACAAATGGAAGAATGGATGAGTTGCCAATTTTCGGCCAACTCATGGAACAATATATAAACATGTTGCTAATTCATAAACACCAAAATGGCATGAAGTCTAAACACATAGCTAGGAAAGGATGTTGAAGGCTTGATTTAGAAACCACTATATAAGGAGGTTCCATGAGCATTTCATCACCACACCTCACATCTCTCACCCTTCCTCTCTTTCGGCTCCCTTGAGGCCAAACCACCTCCCTCGACAACCTTTCCCAAGCCTCGGCTCACACTCACCCCTCCTTTCTTCTAATTGCCGAGCCTAGGAAGGCCACCAAGAAGCTCTAAGGATTTGCATGTAGTCAATTAGTATTAAGGTAAGTACTAATCACTTATTTTTCTTATAATTCCATCGGCCCTTATTGTGAACCCAAGTTTAGACTCTTTGATCACTAGGATCGACCCCAACTAGCCATGATAGGTTGGTTGTTATGTGATTAGTAATCAAGCATCTATTATGTGCACATTGTTGCACCTATGTAATCAATTATATTATCTAGTGTTAGAGTAATTGATTACACATGGATTCATGAAACATTTTTAGAACAAACATCTTATACATGAAACATGATCTACACCAATTGATGTGGTTCACAAAAGTAGGTGCCGAGCTTGTGAGAAAAACAAGAACCTAGTTTAATATGTCTTAAATGTTCACAGGGAGATCCTTGTTGGAACAATAGTTACTTTGAACATAGGGAGATCCTTGTTGGAACAATAGTTACTTTCTTTGCTTTGCTAGATCTCTCGCACAAATACCAGGTGAGTTTCACAACTCTTTTTCTCAAAAGCGTACGTCTCGGAAGGATACAACTTTCTAAACTTTTTCATAGTCCGGTTTGGGACTACTTTTACACATCCCGGGTTTGGGGTGCTATGATTCACAGGTGAATATGCTTTCACTAATTCATGCTTTATGTCCTTGATGAACTAAACCAACTCTATCATTGAAGTCCTTCTAAATACCGAATGAATTTCCGGGTGGGCAAGCAGGTTACTATTTGATAGCGCTATTAGGTCTCACAAACCTCACATCGTGCTGGAGAGCATGGGTGTGAACTATAACTCAACATATTATCATTGTTGATAGACAATGATGCAAGGCACTTTGCTCACTATTGTGGGATCTCGTTGTTTAGCAGTTCGATATTACCGGTTTTAGTTATCATGAGTGGGCTAGCTACCCCTGGCATGTGAATTAGCTTTTACTCGTCAAAACATGGTCTGGAGGACCTACGTATTTTACTTAACTATGTGAACTCACCAACTTTATGTTGACCCACAATTATTATACCTTTTTGCAGGACACTAGTTCGAAGCACGAGTAGGGCATGCATCATATAGCATCATGGGGATATGAATACTTATCTATTTTCGAATGTTTAATCATCTATTACGATTTCAAACGCGTTGTTTTACTCTGACAATTTGAATAACTATTATCTTTAAATTTTGCTTCCGCAACTATTGAAGCATTTTATTATCTATGAAACTTGTTTTACAATAACGAACTAAATGGTTTGGGCATTTAGAATCGTTCATATGACTTATGGCCATGGGATCCTGGTATGTCACGCGCCTCGCGGTATAAACTCCGCAGTGGAAATTGAGGGTGTGACAGAAAGTTATCAAGGGAAACCTTGTCATAACTCGAGGAAGAAAGCGAGGTTCGATTTACATGGTCAGTTTACTGTCTGAGGGAGTGACCGTCCCAGTTCAAAAGAGAAACAAAGTCGGCTTCACGAAGTCTTGTGGGTAAAAGAAAGTTTGTTTTGCAAATGATAAACCCAAAGCCACAGGTAAGATTCAGGTCGAGCGTGCTAGGAAAGGTTCAGAACTACCAGTCAGGGGTTTTCGTGGCAATGGGAGCATGAGTTGTTCTTCACTCAGAGTTACTAGATAACAATTGGTTAAGAGAACCAGTATTCGAGCTGTCAAAGTCTCTCCAGGTGATTATCTGCTTTATTCGGAGAGTGTTTATTCTCAAAGTGTTTCAAGATCCGACAGTTCGTGTCAATGGGAGCCGGTAGAGACAGAGAACGGGTCAGTGGCAAACATTGCCATGACTGATGTGTTGGAGCTCGGGGGAGCTTCAATGGGCCTTTAGGTTAACTGATGAGAAGGCCGCTGCAACCAGGAAAATGAGGAAGATTACAAGAGGTACAATTTCACAGGAGATGGTAGTTTGAAGATTATCAAGCCTCCAAGTGGGAGATTATTGGGCTTTGTGGAGCCTTGATTTGGGCTTGGATTAGAAGACAATTAAGTCGCAGACTAATTAAATTGAAGATTTGGCCCATTTTATTAAATTTAGCCCATAATTAGTTTTCATATTTCCCAAGGGTTAAACCCTAATCTTGTATTATAAATATATGTCTTGTACTTGTAATTCCTCATCACGAGTGAGGCAGAAAGCAATAATAAAATATCCTGGTTGCAGCCCGTGGACGTAGGTCAGCCGACCGAACCACGTAAGTCTCTCGTGTTCATCTTCGTTTATATTTTCTCTTGCAGTTTCGTTTGTGTTTGGTGTGTTGATCGAGAGATCGGATCCTAACACATTCTTCGGTGTGGCCGCTTCGAATAACGATATAAATATTCTTAATCAATCACTCATTTTCAACGTCCACATAAACGATGTTGGCATCATAAAAACCGACTATGGAGCCTGGAACGGTTGCATCATAAAATCTTTGGTTTTGGCATGCATTATTTGGTGTGCTCGCTTCGAATAACGATATAAATATTCTTAATCAGCCACCCATTTTCAACGACTACGTAAACGATGTTCGACCGAGTGCCTCTTTTTTTTTTTTTTTTTTGTAAAAGACGGTGATGGGTGACAACATCGACGATGGCGGGTGACATGGGGCGACAGTGGTGAGTGGTGGTGGCGGCGGCGGTGGTGGTGGATAGGTGACTGTGACGGCGATGGCTGGCATGAAATGCCTTGTGTAACAAGTGATTTAATTCTATTGACCAACCAAAAATCCTATCTTTCATTCCTCGCAATAATCCATTCCATTTGCCTTTTATTTCAGTATACCAAAAACTATCCCAGTCTTCTAGGAAGATATTGTTAAATGTATATGACATACTAGATTACCCTCTAGGTGTTTCTTGGGATAGACAAATATAATATGAAGTGATAAAATGTGTGTACCGTAAAACGAATAGGTCGTTTTTTTAGGATTTTTTTTTTTAAAATGATCAACACTCAATATATATGAAAGCATCAAATAGTATCATGTAACATATCTTTTTTCTTGTATATATATATATATATATATATAGATTAAATTAGATTAAAAGAATAATCGTATTTTAAAATAAAATTTCCACTCCATCAAAGATCAAATTACATCTAGATAATCATATTTAAAATTTAAAATATATCTTGATACCTTGACTCTGGGTATGTTTGGCAAAATTAGCTGGTGGCTAGTAGCTGTAGGTTAAAGATACTACGCTATAGTTTTATAAATATATGTTGGTGTTTGACAGAGTAGCTAGAAATTTTAATAAAATTTATAAAATAACCAAAATAGATATTAACTAAAAGGTTAGGTTCTATACATGTTTTTTATTATTTTTTATGATAGAATCAGTATTTGTGTCATTTACTCATTAAAAGATTGTAGACAGTATGAGTTTTTTTTCTTAAACGCTAGCACCAGTAGCGTTTCAATATATAATTTTTTCTCCTAACCTAAAAGCTTAAAGTTTATTCAGCTAAACAAGACTTTTTATTGAGTAAAAGTTTTTTTAGAGATAATTACACAAATTGTCATTTAATTATCACTGAAATTGCATGTTTTGTCCTTTATGGAATTTTTTCATTCATTATGTCATTGGTTTTATACATTTGTTACACTCATTGTCCTTTAGGGTAACTTCCGTTAAAAACACTAGTTAACTCAGACATGTGCCCCTCACATGAGGGGCAAACATGTCATTTCACCATAAAACATAATAAAACCTAATAAAAAAAAACTATTCTTCAACAACCCAAACATCATGATCGTCTTTCTTCAACAACCCAAACCCTAAACCACCTCACCATCTCTCATAAATCACCTCCATACATCTTCCTCAGCACCCCCCCCCCCCCCCCCCCCGTTTCTTCTCTCTCTCTCCATTTCGTCTCCACAAGCCGATCAATCCAACTCAGAACCAAGGCAAAGTCGTCACTGTCCTCGCATGTATCACCACAAGCCACCACTACCAACCCATAAACCCACAATTTCTCTCTCACATGAAACACCTGCCGCCACCAATAACCACTTTGTACCTGCAACCACAATCCCAAACCCTAGATTTAGAAATCAAGTCAATTTGTAGGAGATGGCTTTAGGGCCAATCCAGTTAATCTTTTCTTCTTCACTGAAAACCCTAGATTTAGCCGTCCCCTTTCTGTTTAATGCTGTGAATTTGCTATTCGAACAATTTATTGAGGGTTAGGGTTCAATGAAAAGGAAAGGGGTGGTGGGTGGTAGCAGGCGGGTGGTGAATTGATCGTTGTAACACCCCAACCGATGGCGGAATCATCGAGGTGCCACGTAGTGACGATTGTTCAAAAGCTCATGGTACTAAAATGTAAATATATGATTATTGAATATTGTTTTACAACATGTGAAATTAAATACAAGACAACAAAAATAAAGATAATTGATTGGTTTAATTTAAGTCCAAAGTCCTATGTGAAGCGTCAAGCAGCTTATCCTGAAACATGCACGAAAATAATTTTGTCAACATATGATGTTGGTGAGTACTACTTAGTTTTGTACATATAGTATAAGTTTGAAAAGTAGTACAATTCATGTGTCTAGCATCACCAAGGCATTATGTAAACACGCAAGTAACCAAACAAGACAAAGATCAAATGTAAAGTTTGTACAATGAAATTGATAATGAGCACCTCAACACGTGTTAAGTCTAAAAGAGCACCATAACATAAGTTATGTCTAAATGAGCACCGTAACATATGTTACGTCTGTATGTAAAGAGCACCATAACATAAGTTATGTGTGTATGTAAAGAGCACCATAACATAAGTTATGTCTAGATGTATGATTTTGTATGTAAGCTACGTTCATGTTCAAACATAAGCACAAAGATAATCAAGACACGTATATGAATTGTAAATGAATAAAATGTATGTAATTGAATTTGCAAGTTTTGTATACTTGTGCATGAATCACCCCAAAAGTGTAAAAACGAAAAAGGGGATAAGTAATACTCACCTTAGCAAGGTGGTATGTCACACCCCAACCGATGGCGGAAACATCGAGGTGAGACTTGTGATAGATTGTTCAAAGACTTCATGACACTAGAATTCGTGACAATATGATTTAAAGATAAAATTTCATTCATAGCATAATTATCGTCTAAAAAGATAATAGAATACAAATTGTTTTCATGAAAAGAGAAATACGACATCAAAGTATAAAACTCAAACTAGCGTGAGTTTCTAGTCCAGTCCTAAGTAGATTTCTTGAATATCTTGCATCAAACATTTCCTGCAACATGTATAAAATATCCGTAAACACATAAAGCATTGGTGAGTATACTAGTTTTAGTTTACATACATAGTATTTTAGAATGGTTTACTCAAATCTCATACTATAGCATTGCACATACCTATCATACAAAAGACATAACTCAAACCCGCGAGTACCACAGCGTATACCCAACATATTCATGTTAGGCCGTTTAAATCTTAACAATGACCCATAAAGGGGGCGGTGTGCTAGTCCTGTAGCGCTATACATGTTAAGTGGGCTAATAATAGTTAATGATTTATGTCTAAGTATCTAAGAATCATAAGCATGGCAAGTAGCATATAAGTATGTTTAATAGATTGAGCATGTGTGTTTATGAAAGCATTAGTGTGTTTTGCATATGATACATGTTTACACCCCAAAAATGATAAAGAGAATAAGGGGACAAGTATGAACTCACCTTTGGGTGCGTTTAGTAAGGCTCCAAAGAATGAGTCTTGGGGGATTAGTTCCTTAGCCTTGGTTAACTAGAATAAAAAAAATAAAAATAAAGGGTCTTAGATCCGAGTTTAGGTTATAGATTCAAGAGAGTCAAGCAAGCCTTTTAGGCGAACCAAAACACAAACCACCATGAAGGTGATTCGGATGGTCATAAGAGTCAAGCAAGCCTTTTAGGCGAACCAAAAGACAAACCACCATAGAGGTGATTCAGATGGTTATGAGAGTCAAGCATTGGTAAGGTAGGGATGTATCCACAAACCTTTCCGAGTTATTAAATTAGTAGAGTTTATATAATTTAGTATTTATATAATATAACTTAAGAAGTAGGGTATGGTGACTTAGTTTGGATGAGCCTTGGCCTTCCTTTTGTCAACCATGAACCATAACACAAGTCCCTCCATCATTGAGTTGTTGGTGAACTTGGTTGGTACTATTAACAACCTAGTGCATAAAAGATAATAGAAGATGACCACATTTGAGGCCTCAAATTGGTGCCCTACTCATGTTTATTTGCCATGGCAAATAGGAGAGAGGTCCTAGAGGTTTCCTCAAAGGGTGTGAAGAAGAGGAGAGTGAAGAAAGTAGAAGAGAGGTTGAAGGTGAAGTGAGAAACTCACTTATTCTTGAGAGAATTCTTGAGAGATTTGAAGATTTAGAGAGGATTTAGAAATGAGCAAGTGTTAGAATGGGTAGGAGCGGTGTATTTATAGTTGGGGTGAAGGGGTTGGATATTTAATGAATTTATTAGGGTAGTTAGAAGTTAATTAGTGGTAATTATATCTTTAAAAGAAAAATAAAATAAAATAAAATAAAATCATAAATAAATAAAAAAACGTACGACCATTTTTGAAATGGCCATTCTTTGTCAAAATCCAATTTTTTTCATAATATTATTATTATTTATTTAGTATTGTTAAATATATATATTTATATATATATATATATGTTTTATTAATAATAAGTATATATTAAGATCTTAACTGAATAAGTTCCTTGTTATAACGCCTAAATTGAATAGGGTAAAAATATAATGGCGACTTGTCATGAATTGGTACGAGTAACATAAAAGAAGCGAGTAACGGCAAGCTTGAAATTTGTTTAAATATAGCATTCATAATACAAGAAAATTAAGAATGACGCGACGCTACATAAAGTTTGCGTCGCGTAGAATTTATAGATTAAGATTAAATGCAATTGATAAAATACTTTTCCATTGATCATAAGCTCGGGATTACAATGGTACAAAATGGAAAGATACAAGAATACAAGAACTAGAATAGAAAATACGAAAAGTACAAATGTTACATGGTAAGTCTTGTGGAATTGAATAAGTATAATCCAAAGTTGTCAAGTATCACCCTATGTATATGATAACAAGTAAGTCTAAGTCTATCTAGTCTACAAGTATTTTCTAGGGCTTCGAATTGGGGATAAGTATTCGTTTGATTAATAAATTACACGTTTAATAAATAAAAGAAATTTGATAAATAAATAAACAAAAGTCTTTTTGTAATTTCAAATTGAATATGGTCACAATATAAAGTTTTAAGTGTGAAAATAATTTTTATAAAATTATTTTCTTGAAAATAGAATATTTAATCTATTTATTTCAATTTGTCAAAATATAACTTTAATATCTAAAAATATTAAAATTAAAGAATTTCTAAATTAAAAATTGTATTTCTGTTCCAAATGAATAGAAATAATTTATGTAAAATTTTGGTGCAAAAATATTGAAAAATGAATTTATTATGATTTATTTATGATTAAAACTAACAAAAATTAATTAAAAATACAAAACGAACGGTTTTTCAGAAATAAAAATTATTTCTGAAATGTTTATTGTTATACAAGTTTAGGATAATTTTTGTGTAATTTTATAAAATCGTTTAGATATTTTTATTGAATTTTACAATTATAAATGAATAAACTTGTAATATTTATAATATATATTAAATAAATTATTTTTGAAAAACTAAAAGTTGGATATTAAACTTTATCATAAAGCTAACTTAGAATAAATTTTGTAGAATTTATAAAGTTGTTTTAGTATTTTAAAACTAATTTTAAAAATGCAAGTATTTATATATAAGCTTAAGTGTTATAAAAAAAAGATTGTTGATGCTGGGAATCGAACCCGGGTCTGAGACCGGTTAGAGCTTAATCACAAGCCTAGCCACCAGCTGGGCTAGACCCTGAGAACGTTTAATCTTCGTTTGAATTAATTATATAGTATTCTTAAAGCACCTTTATAATCTTTATAAAAGAAAGGAAAAAAATTGTGTATTGTGAGAATCGAACCTTGGCCATTTGGCAGGTTCATTCTCTAAACCCACACTGTGTCACCAACTGATCTGTGTGATCAGTTGGTGATAACTTTCGTTATGAAATGTATAAATGCCAATATACTGCAATCGTTTTTCCCCAATTACAAGGCTTCGTGCCCTAAGATTTCAATAAGATGATTCAACAATCAATAGCCCATGTAATGTTGGGGCTATTGTTCGCATGTAGCCGATTAACAAACCCACAAAGAAAAAACAAACTTACAATAATGTAATCGTATATAATAGCCCGGTCAACTGAAAAGTCAAACTTCGAACCACAAGCTCAAGAACAGTGAATCAAGTTAGAAATTGGGGTTTGGAAGAGAGTATTCGGCGAGTTGTGAGTGTTTTGGGATGCCCAATTTATAGTGATAGGGCCTGGTTCATCAAATTGGAAAGCTTGACCACGAATTGAATGTATACGCGTAATCGGCTATAATTGAAATGAATTGGTGATGACTGCTCGTGCATTTGACGCGTGATTGCCATAACTCAGTCAAACATACCATATTGGATCGAAAAAAAACGCGTTAAGATGGATTGATGATGATGCACGATGAGAACAGTTGACTTTTGTTAGTCAACTGTTCAATTTTTAGTTTTAGTATATAATTATTATGGTGGGTTTTGAATCAGATAAGATGATGTAGCCCAGATGGTTAGTGTGTGTTGTGTAGCGTTTGAACCGGCCCTCTGCTCCGGTTCGAATCCGGGCAGAGGCAGTTTTTTTTTTTTTTTTTTTTAAACAAAGAGGGGGGAAAGGGGATGGGCCGGATATATGGGCCAGTATTATTGGGCATGCTGATGGGCTGCATCAAGGAAAGAAAAAGGTGGGTTTGGCTTGGTTTGGGTTATGTGTGGGTTAGTTTAGTCTACAAAAATAATAAAAAAAATCTGATTATTATTATTATTATTATTATTATTATTATTATTATTATTATTATTATTATATATAAAAATAAAAGGAAAAGTGACGGATGTCACAATCGTATAGAAGATGCTACTTTCCGTTCGAATGATGAACCCTGACCACTGGTCACAGAAACCCCATTGGTTTTGGTTTTCTGGCTCAGGTGGTGGATGGTAGCAGGTGGTGGGTGGTTGTAACAACCGGCAAAATTAAGGTAATTCCGTACTAATTAATTAAACGCAATTAACGAAATTAAACGTAATTATGTGCTGACTGTTTAATTGAGGCCTTAGAAAGATAGAAGTTCCCAAATAATGCATAGGAATGCATAAGTTTAATGGCAAAGCATGATAGGATCATGCGCAAGCAAAACTATCCGGTATGGACATTGGCGATTACCCGGTAAAAATTAAATAAGCGAAACGAACTCCGGACACCCGGAATATAAAATAAATAATATTTTCACAAAATATAATGAGTTTTGGAAACCCAAAGCCATACGTGAAAGCTTATTGTACAAATCTCCCGGTAACGAATAAAGTGCGCGTACCGCACCCGATACGCGCGTAGCACGTAATTTCACCCGGCAAAAGCCGAAATAAATTATCAGTAATTTAACTGGGCAAAATTTAAGGAATATTAATGGTATTTTAATATTCGGGTGACACACGGTTAAAAACCCAAGAATACCCGGACGGTACCCGAAAGAGATTAACTTAAACATAATATGGGATAATATTTAGCAAAGTAGACCCCACCAAACACCCCATGGGGGCCGGCCATGGCCCACCCAAGAAGCAAAACTCTTAATAATCCCCTTTAACCCTTTACCTCCTTTAAAACCAAATGATTAGTGAGATACCCAATGATATTAATGCATGGATTAACATTGGATGAAAATTGACAAATCCCTCACTCTCTCTCTCTCTCTCTAATCTCACGGCCCAAACACCCTCTATAATCTCCCACTTGATCTTGCTTGTAATCTTACATAATATCTTCATAATCTTTCCATCCAATCCAAGCAAGATTGCATAATCTTGGAAGATTTGAAGGTGATATTATAACCCACTTGAAGAACACTTGAAGCAAATCACAAAAAAAATTCTTCTTCTTCTTCTCTTGGCCGTAAGTTTTCACCCCCACATTAACATTTCTCTTTCAATTTTTATACTTCCAAATCATCTCTAAATCATCATTCTTCAAAACCCCCTTTGTGTGTTCAAGAACTTGGAGCTTAACCCACTTGGAAGAACACATTAAACCTCACCCAAATCCAAGATTTTTGTCTTCCCTATCCTTGAGCTAGTAGTAAGTATTACATTATTTTTATTCTTAAATGTTCATATTATGTGCTTGTATGAGCAAGTTGTACATTGATGGGTAAAGATATGGTTTTGAAACATGAAGATAATGTGTCTTACTAGAATAAAAATGGATGAACAATAATATGGATAAATCTTGGATTTAATATTATTAAGATGATATTTAAAGAAAATGTAAAAATATGAACATACTCTTGAGTTAGATGATGATTGGGACATGATTTTTGAAAAAGACTTGAATGTGATCAAAGATGATTTTAATCATCATAAGATGATAAGTTAATGACAAAAATGGATTAAAATGGGTTAAATAACCATAGATGAAAAAGTTCCATATTCAAAGTCCACTCACTTGAATGAGTGAAAAATTGATGTTTTGGATAAAAGTATGGAACAAACATATTAATGACATCTAGGATGGATTATAAGATCATTAAAAGTGAAATGAAGTAAAAACAACTAAGCACCATGAAAATGGGTCTTCAAAGTCCACTAATTTGAGTGAAAAATGCTAACTTTGGAAGTTAGAGTAGAAAAATGCAACATTTGAAAGTTAAGGGACTAATGTTGTAACTTTGAAAGTTAGAGGACTAAAATGAATATTTTAGAAACTATTAGTCCAAAAATACAATAATGGAAAGTTTGGTGTCAAAAGTATAAGTAATAATTTTCCAAGGTTGATGTGGCAAATACTAGTAACATACTTGGGTATTTTGTATAAAAAGTGTATTTTTATAAAAGTGGAAGTTATAAAAATATGGACTTGTATTAACACAAGGATTTTTATAAAAATGGAGATTTTAATAAAAATGTTGAACAAAGGTTGAAACTTGAAAAACTTATACAAAGATGGATACTTTTATATAAATGGGAATATAAAAGTATCGGAAACATTTTTGGGTTACAAGTTGGACAAGTTGGGCTAAAACCTACAAAGTAAACATTCGGAATCGGAAGTAGGAATAATACTTCCATAAGAACGCGCAATGGAAACAAATATGAAAAACGCTAACTAACGAACTTAGTTACATGAGCTAACGTAAACGGACATATGGGAAAAATGCCATTACGACAAGATAAAAATATATATATATATTTTAAGGAAATAAAATATATATAACAAGGGTGAAACGTGCGAAACACTTTCCTAAGTGTAGAAAGAATATTCGTGGGAAAGGAAAACACAACGTAACGAATTAAAAACGCTAAACGACACATGAACTTAACAAGTAGTATCCACGCGATGGTATATGTACATATGCTCGTTTTCGACGAAATTCTAGTATATCTATTTGAATGGGAAAATAGATATGCGAGAAGGAAAACCGAGACGAGTAGGTGAAATATACCTGCGAACGTGTGAGTGACCGACAAGATCCTAGTACATTTATTTAAATGGGAAAATAAATGTACGGTGTGGTGAGTCTAGTCGGGCGTTAGAAATATGTTACCGAACGACAAGAACTTAGCATAATTATTTGAATGGGAAAATAAATATGTGGCAAAGTGAGTCGGGTCGGATAATAAGAAATCACATTATATCGAGCGAAACGATCCTAAGTATAATTATTTAAATGGGAAAATAATTATACGTTGGGTAGAGTCGCGTCGAGTATAATATTGTGCAAGTCACAAAGAATATTAATAAGAATAATATATGACTTGTAAGGAAAGGGTAATCCATCGCCATTGAACCTAGGATACGAAACTATTAAACGGGAATTGGGATAAAGACGTGGTCGGGAAGTTGGGTGTACAACTTGCCAAGGCACATACACCATAGGTGTAGTGACTTATACGCCTAGAACATTTGTAGGTGCGGGATCACAAACTTTACTATTTTCTTCTTTGAGCCGAGCACAGTTACAGGTGAGTCTCACGGCCCCATTTCTAAACTATTTAACGTTTTTACGGGGGAAGGATATGTTGGGATTTGTATGACGGGTTGGATACTTGAGTTAAGATCGCCACTCGGGGTTGAGACCTCCCCACTATAATCATTAATTCAGGAAAGAGAAACCAAAGGAATATTTGGATAGTACTATTGGTGCCTGACAAGGCCCACCCCTAATCGATAGCGTCGATTATGCATCGGCGTATGCCTGGGGTGCACGTATTCTGAAATCAAGTCGTAGGAATACCGAGTAACGACTTGGGGCGAGGGCATTGTTAATTGTCTTGGTTTGGTTATAGGCTCAAGTAAATTGTAGGACCTTGCAACTCCTATAAATGTCATAACAAGGATATTCCCACTTAATAAAGTTTTATTAAATCAAAACCTGTGAACTCACCAATATTTATATATTGACAATTTTCAAACATATCTTTCAGGTAATTGATTGATGAAGGTTGACGTGGCAAGCAGGGTCGGGGGAATCTCCAAGTCGGGCGTTGGAATGTCATGAAGGGGTCTCATCTCTTTATTCCTTGGACTTCGGGATAAAGGGAGGAGCCTCCTTATTAATTTCAAAAACAATTTATGATTATGTACGGATAATTTGACATGATTATCGGCATTGAATAAATGTCCGTTTGTTTAATTATTATTGTGGTTTGCATTAATCCTGGCTTAATACTTTTGAACCGTCGCGCCACGTGTTTCCGCCATAGGCGTGGTGTGACAGAAAGTGGTATCAGAGCCAAGGTTATAGCGAATTAGCATTTTTATAATCTAAACTATAACCGGATTTGGTTCAAAAGCTTTCAAAATAAATGCGAAACGCAATAAACTAATTTTTCCAACGACCAATTGGGTATGTGGAGATTCCGACCAAGCTAGCCATGGGTAAGAATACGTGTTATTTTAGTATTAGAAGGTTAGGAAGAGTACCGTAGATGTGTGCCTTAACTGTCTAACGAATAATACTTAAATATTAGTACGGTTCTTTTGCCAGGATGTCAGACGCAGGGAGCGTAGCACCGAGCTACGACAGTAGCATTCAGATCATCCCAGCACCGCCAGCAGAGCCGATCGAGGTTGTGGTACTCGATCCTGAGGATGACGACATGGAGGTTGACGCCGCCATAGAGGGCGCAGATGGAGACAGCTCCGACGAGACGGACCCGAGCGAGGACCCCGCGTGGGCCCCCGCTGGAGGCGACGTGGCCGCCGTAGCCGACCTACCGATGGCCGAGGCACCACAGGCTGACTTGCCTCTAGTGCCATTCCAGGCAGCACCACTGCCAGCACTTCCCCTCCGAGCCGTCAGGGACTTCCCTGTAGGCTGTGCAGGTCCATCGAGGCCTATCCCCACGCAGTCGGAGACCGTTGAGTCTCCATACGACCGACACGCACCTGTCGATCGTGAGCCCTTACCCACTCCACTCATCCCCGTTCCCTCGGGCATGAGGCTCATGCCCGTTTGCCGAGGACACAACGGGTGGATCTCGGATGACTCCGATGATGAGTCGACCGCATCGGTAGAGCACATTGCTGTGCCGATCCCACCAACAGACCAGGAGGAGCACGTCGCTTCGATGATAGGGCATGCCACCACTTCCCCAGCCGCCCTACCCGCCATACCCGAGCCCGTACCACAGGATTGGCCAGCTTCTACTGTGCACATCCTTGAGGGCAGCTCAGCCCGTAGTTCTGAGATGCACCGAGCAGGTTTGGCAGCTCACGCCACTGCTAGCCCTCCCACCCCTACCACTATGATATCCGCTCCAGAGTGGTCGCTGTCACCCAACCCCTCATGGTCCCACTCGCCGAGCTTATAGTCCCCTCACCAGTATCCATGACACTACCCATCACCACCTTTCCCACACTACCACCCCTACCCGAGATGCTCCCTACACCACCACCTGCACCATTCACTATGGATGCAGGAGCTCCTTTTTTGATACCCCCATTTGCACCGTATACTCTAGGTGCGGGAGACCCGTACCAGGTACCACCCTATTACCTCACCGGATTACCGGGCTTTGCCCCACCCTTCACACCCCTACCCATACCCGATATCGTCGGCCCGTCCCAGCCGACGTATACTGACGTCCCCGGGCCGTCGCAGCCCCACGAGATGGCCCCACTGTCAGGACCAGCGTGGTCCACGGTGATCTCACTGGAGAGAGATTTCCAGACTCTCACCAACACGGTGCAGCGCACCGTGAGTCAGATGGAGCAGCAGGCCCAGCTCATGTGGGCCAGGATCATCGATGCCAGGGATGCGCTGGCACATTATGCTGAGGAGTTGCTGAGCATGGACGCTCATTGTGGGATTACGGGCGACGCACACTTTGCGCATAGCCCAAGCTCTCGCGGAACACAATGCCACGCGCACCGAAAGGTCGCGAGATCGAACGGGGACGCGAAACCTCCCCTACCGGTAAGAAGATTTCGAATATATGCAACAGGAGTTTTTCGTAAAACTCCTACCTCATAATAACATGCTATTTTATTCTTGCAGAAACGACCTCACGAGAGCGTGGCTGCACGTTCAAAGCTTTTCTGGACTGCAAACCGCTCAACTTCAGTGGCACTGAAGGTTCTGTCGGACTAGTCAAGTGGTTCGAGAAAACCGAAGCGGTGATTCGTATCAGCAGCTGTACCCCACGACAGGCTGTCATGTACGCCACTAACCTGTTTCTGGACCAAGCTCTAACATGGTGGAACAACCAAGTGCAAACACTGGGAGACGATGCTGCTTACTCCTTGTCATGGTTGGAGTTGAAGGAACTAATGATCGCCGAGTACTGCCCGGCAAGTGAAGTGCAGAAGCTAGAGACTGAGTTCTGGAACCTCACCATGGTTGGATCGGACGTAGCTGGGTACACGTCCAGGTTTCATGATCTCTCCCGGTTAGTGCCTCGCTTGGTTACCCCGGAAAGCAAGAAGGTGGAAAGATACCTATTCGGACTGGCACCACAGATACGCGGCATGGTCACTGCTTCCAAACCTACAACCATGCGCGAAGCTATCGACCTCGCCTTAAGCCTCACTGAAGACGCCATTCGAATGGGCACCCTAATCCGAAAAGTATCAGGACTGAAGCTTACCGAGTCCAGCAGTGTTGAGGGTAAGAATCTGGGTACAAGTTCAGCCGTTGGGTCAAGCAAACAGGGAAATAAGCCAAGGTTTGGGAAGCGTAAGCGCGATGAGAGGAAAAAGGATGGATCATCAGGAGGTTCAGGAAAGAAAGGGAAAGGGTATGTGGCCACTGGATGTGGAAACAATGGAAAGCAAGGTTACCAGGGCAAGAACGAAGTGATCTGCGGTAAGTGCCGTCGTTCTGGGCACAAGACAGAAGACTGCAGGTCAGGAGCACCCAAGAACGGAGGAGCGAGGCCCTGTTTCTCATGTGGATCGCTCGATCATTGGAAGAGGGATTGCCCCAAACTCAACAACCAAGCCCGTGGGCGGGCATTTGTGATTGGTGCCGGTGATGCACGACAAGACCCTAATGTGGTCACTGGTACGTTCCCTCTAAATGGTCATTATGCTTCAGTATTGTTTGATATTGGCGCCGATTTTAGCTTCGTATCTGTCGAGTTTAAAAGATTACTTGGACTAAAAACTAGTAAGCTAGACACACCATACTCTATAGAACTGGCTAACGGTAAGACTATTGAAACTCGAGAAGTAGCGAAGGATTGTAAGTTGGATCTCTGTGGTCACGAGTTTGGCATTGATCTATTGCCAGTCGTGCTGGGTAGCTTTGACATAGTTGTTGGCATGGATTGGCTATCCGCACACCGCGCCGTCATTGTGTGCAATGACAAAATAATCCAAGTTCCCCTCGCAAGCGGTGAAACCCTATCGATCCAAGGGGAAAGGCGTGGGACGCCGTTAAGAATTATTACCAGCATGAAGGCCCGAAAGTGTTTAAGGAAAGGTCTTGTCGCATTCTTGGCGCACGTAGTGGATAAGAAGGCCGACGAGCGAAAGTTAGAAGATATTCCAATAGCCAGAGACTTTCCAGATGTGTTCCCAGAAGATTTTCCGGGACTGCCACCACCCCGACAAGTCGAGTTCCGCATCGACCTTGTTCCAGGAGCTGCACCCGTAGCGCGATCGCCATATCGCCTAGCTCCTTCTGAGATGCAGGAACTGTCTGGTCAACTGCAGGAGTTGTTGGACAAAGGTTTCATAAGACCAAGCTTCTCACCCTGGGGAGCTCCCGTCTTATTTGTAAAGAAGAAGGATGGCACTTTTCGAATGTGCATTGACTATCGGGAACTGAACAAGCTAACCGTTAAGAATCGCTATCCTCTTCCCAGGATCGACGATTTGTTTGATCAACTTCAAGGATCCAGTTTCTACTCCAAGATTGATCTAAGGTCCAGCTATCATCAGTTGCGTATCCAAGAAGAAGACGTGCCAAAAACAGCATTCAGGACTCGTTATGGGCACTATGAGTTCCTGGTTATGCCATTCGGTCTAACCAACGCACCAGCTGTTTTCATGGATTTGATGAACCGCGTGTGTAAGCCATACTTGGACAAATTTGTCATCGTCTTCATTGATGATATCTTGATCTACTCACGCACTAAGGAAGAACACGAGGATCATCTTCGATTAATCCTCGAGGTACTACGCAAAGAGAAGCTCTATGCTAAGTTCTCGAAATGTGACTTTTGGATTCGAGAGGTTCACTTCTTAGGCCACGTAGTGAATGAAAAGGGTATACATGTCGATCCCGCCAAGATCGAAGCAATCAAGAATTGGGACGCCCCTAGAACTCCTACTGAAGTACGACAATTTCTTGGCCTTGCGGGTTACTACTGAAGGTTCATCGAGAACTTTTCTAAGATAGCACAGTCTTTAACCATGCTAACCCAAAAGGATAAGAAGTTCGAATGGACGGAAAAGCAGGAAGCAGCATTTCAATTGCTAAAGGATAAGTTATGTGGCGCCCCGATACTATCACTCCCCGATGGTACGGAAGACTTCGTGGTTTACTGTGACGCCTCTCACCAGGGATTGGGTTGTGTATTGATGCAACGAGAGAAGGTCATAGCCTATGCTTCCAGACAGCTAAAGCTTCACGAGAAGAATTACACCACACATGATCTGGAATTGGGAGCCGTGGTATTCGCGCTCAAGATATGGAGACATTATCTATTTGGGTACCAGTGTACGGTGGATTGCGTGAACTGGTACTAGCCGAAGCCCACAGTTCGCGATATTCGGTTCACCCTGGAGCAGACAAGATGTTCCATGATTTGAAGGAATTTTACTGGTGGCCGAATTTCAAGAGAGATATAGCGGCGTATGTTGCGCGATGTTTGACTTGCGCGAAGGTCAAGGCCGAGCATCAGAGACCATCCGGTTTGCTCCAGCAACCGGAAATACCAGAATGGAAATGGGAACGGATTACTATGGATTTCATTACCAAGTTACCCAAGACAACAAGCGGCCATGACATGATCTGGGTGATCGTTGATCGATTGACAAAATCTGCACACTTCCTCCCGATTCGCGAAACGGATAAGTTGGAGAAACTGACCCGTTTGTACATTAAGGAAGTTGTGTCGAAGCACGGTGTACCTATTTCCATCATCTCCGATCGAGATAGTCGTTTCACCTCAAGATTTTGGGAAAGTTTAAATGAAGCCCTCGGTACTCGCCTGGATATGAGTACCGCATATCATCCACAAACCGATGGTCAGAGTGAACGGACCATCCAGACTTTGGAAGATATGTTACGGGCATGCGCAATCGATTTCAGCGGAAATTGGGATACACACTTGCCACTGGTAGAGTTTTCGTATAACAACAGTTACCACACGAGCATTCAAGCTGCACCTTTTGAAGCTCTATATGGACGCAAGTGTAGATCGCCTCTATGTTGGGCTGAAGTTGGTGAAAAGCAACTTACCGGGCCCGAAATTGTTCAAGAGACAACGGATAAGGTCTTTCTGATAAGAGAACGTCTCAAAGCGGCACGTGACCGGCAGAAAAGCTACGCTGATATGAGGCGAAAGCCTTTAGAATTTCAAGTCGGAGACAGGGTCCTACTAAAGGTGTCACCTTGGAAAGGTGTCGCGCGCTTTGGGAAGCGCGGAAAACTAAACCCACGATATGTTGGACCATTCGAAATCCTGTCTAGAGTAGGCCCCGTAGCATACAAGCTCAAGTTGCCACAAGAACTTAACGGTGTACATGACACGTTCCACGTGTCGAACTTGAAAAAGTGCTTATCCGACGAAACTCTCATCATCCCCGCAGACGAAATCCACATTGACGACAAGTTACACTTCGTCGAAGAACCAATCGAAGTAACCGATTGGAAGGTCCAAAAGTTAAGACGCAGTAAGATCAGATTGGTCAAAGTGCGTTGGAATGCCAAGCGTGGGCCGGAGTTCACGTGGGAAAGGCTGGACCGGATGAAGCAAAAATATCCCGCCCTATTCGAGAAGACCCCTATACCGGAGAGCTCGAAGTGAATTCCGGGACGGAATTCTCTTAACGGGGGGAGAATGTAACAACCGGCAAAATTAAGGTAATTCCGTACTAATTAATTAAACGCAATTAACGTAATTAAACGTAATTATGTGTTGACTGTTTAATTGAGGCCTTAGAAAGATAGAAGTTCCCAAATAATGCATAGGAATGCATAAGTTTAATGGCAAAGCATGATAGGATCATGCGCAAGCAAAACTATCCGGTATGGACACTGGCGATTACCCGGTAAAAATTAAATAAGCGAAACGAACTCCGGACACCCGGAATATAAAATAAATAATATTTTCACAAAATATAATGAGTTTTGGAAACCCAAAGCCATACGTGAAAGCTTATTGTACAAATCTCCCGGTAACGAATAAAGTGCGCGTACCGCACCCGATACGCGCGTAGCACGTAATTTCACCCGGCAAAAGCCGAAATAAATTATCAGTAATTTAACTGGGCAAAATTTAAGGAATATTAATGGTATTTTAATATTCGGGTGACACACGGTTAAAAACCCAAGAATACCCGGACGGTACCCGAAAGAGATTAACTTAAACATAATATGGGATAATATTTAGCAAAGTAGACCCCACCAAACACCCCATGGGGGCCGGCCATGGCCCACCCAAGAAGCAAAACTCTTAATAATCCCCTTTAACCCTTTACCTCCTTTAAAACCAAATGATTAGTGAGATACCCAATGATATTAATGCATGGATTAACATTGGATGAAAATTGACAAATCCCTCACTCTCTCTCTCTCTAATCTCACGGCCCAAACACCCTCTATAATCTCCCACTTGATCTTGCTTGTAATCTTACATAATATCTTCATAATCTTTCCATCCAATCCAAGCAAGATTGCATAATCTTGGAAGATTTGAAGGTGATATTATAACCCACTTGAAGAACACTTGAAGCAAATCACAAAAAAATTCTTCTTCTTCTTCTCTTGGCCGTAAGTTTTCACCCCCACATTAACATTTCTCTTTCAATTTTTATACTTCCAAATCATCTCTAAATCATCATTCTTCAAAACCCCCTTTGTGTGTTCAAGAACTTGGAGCTTAACCCACTTGGAAGAACACATTAAACCTCACCCAAATCCAAGATTTTTGTCTTCCCTAGCCTTGAGCTAGTAGTAAGTATTACATTGTTTTTATTCTTAAATGTTCATATTATGTGCTTGTATGAGCAAGTTGTACATTGATGGGTAAAGATATGGTTTTGAAACATGAAGATAATGTGTCTTACTAGAATAAAAATGGATGAACAATAATATGGATAAATCTTGGATTTAATATTATTAAGATGATATTTAAAGAAAATGTAAAAATATGAACATACTCTTGAGTTAGATGATGATTGGGACATGATTTTTGAAAAAGACTTGAATGTGATCAAAGATGATTTTAATCATCATAAGATGATAAGTTAATGACAAAAATGGATTAAAATGGGTTAAATAACCATAGATGAAAAAGTTCCATATTCAAAGTCCACTCACTTGAATGAGTGAAAAATTGATGTTTTGGATAAAAGTATGGAACAAACATATTAATGACATCTAGGATGGATTATAAGATCATTAAAAGTGAAATGAAGTAAAAACAACTAAGCACCATGAAAATGGGTCTTCAAAGTCCACTAATTTGAGTGAAAAATGCTAACTTTGGAAGTTAGAGTAGAAAAATGCAACATTTGAAAGTTAAGGGACTAATGTTGTAACTTTGAAAGTTAGAGGACTAAAATGAATATTTTAGAAACTATTAGTCCAAAAATACAATAATGGAAAGTTTGGTGTCAAAAGTATAAGTAATAATTTTCCAAGGTTGATTTGGCAAATACTAGTCATAGGCGTGGTGTGACAGTGGTGGCAGGTGGTGGTTGGTCGTGGTTGAAGGAAACTGCCTACCCTGTTTTCTAAAACTGATAGCATACACGATGGTATAAATGTTAGTTTTGCAAGGGCACAATTGTTGTTTTGGATGAGAAGAAGCTTAGTTTTAGATTCACTGATTTGTTTGATTCAGTGTTTGATATTGAGTCGGTGAAATGTATCATGTGTTGATGTATATATTCTTATCTTTATAAGTCAATTGTATTAGTAGAGGATATTTTGGTTTGATTTTGCTTGATCAATATATGTGAATATGAATTTTGAAAAACTGGATAACCATACAGACAATTATTATTATTATTATTATTATTATTATTATTATTATTATTATTATTATTATTATTATTATTATTGTTACATAAATTGTCCTTTAACGAGGGTGAATTGACATATTTGCCCCTCACGTGACGGGCACGTGACCAACTTAACCGAGATTTTTAACTAGGTTTGGTCTAAAGGACAGATAATGTAACAAATGTATAAAACCAAGGACATAATGAGTGAAAAATTTTCATAAAGGACAGAACATGCAATTTCAGTAATAATTAAAGGACAATCTTTGTAATTCTTTTTTTTTTTTTAAAAAAAGCTTGAAGCTTATAAAAGTTTTTAAAATATCTTTGCCAAACATTCCCTATTCCACCCCTAAATCTTCTCTCTCCTAATTAAAATAATAATACTTTTTCATATTTTTATCATTATATTTTCACTCTCCTCACTCACAACCACTTCTAAAAATATTAAATTATGTTTAGGGGTGAACAGTAACTTTTCATATTTAGGGGTAAAAGTGCTTCCACCAAATATACTCTATATCCTCCACTCACAACCACTTACACTCACCTCATATATTTGATGGACACACTCACATATATTTGATGCCCGAGATGTGAATGCTCTTAGAGCATTCATATCTCCTTTACCAAATTTTCTCTATCAAATTACACTAAAAATCACTATTCCACCCTAAAATTTTCTATCTCATTTTTAAAATAATAATATTTTTTCATACTTTTATCATTATATTTTCTCTCTTCTCACTCACAACCACTTTCAGAAATATCACCTAATCCCAGGCCCGACCCAAACCCAAATTTTTTTTAAACTAATTCAAAACCTGACACAATACCTGTCGGGTTAAAAAAATAGGCGTTTTTTTTTCTCCGTTTTTTATATAACACTATGGTACTCGTTGGAAAGATAATAAAACACTCGTTAATTTGGTGTAATTTTTTTCTTTAAAAAATCTCGTATATAAAAGATATTAACGTTTAAAAGTTATGAGAGGAAACATGAGAGATAAAAATCTAATTTTGTTTTTAAATTTTAAATATTATTTTCCTAAAATAAAGTCCTTGCCACATGGGATGACACATGGCACACTCAATGAAGAGAATACCCTCTTTGAATGCCATGTCATTAAAATGACTTTGGTTTATTATATGTATAGATAGATAGATTTTTAAGGGTGAACAATTGTTTTTCAAATACAGGGGAAATAGTGTTTTCACCAAACATAAAATCTTATAATAATAATTTTCAAAGGTAAATAAAATACAAAACAATAATATAATAATAAAAATAATATAAGAGGCTTATATAATTCTTCTTCAAGTCAAAGGGTTAGCCAACGTTACACACGCTTCCATCGGAATCTGTCCACCTACTTCACCGCCGATTCACCTGCAACACATATATATTATATCTATACACATACACACAGAGATCAACAACAATAATAATAATAATGTCGTCGAAGCAGTTCATAATTGAAGTAGAGCCAGCAATCGAGGCCAAAGATGGTAAACCATCCATGGGTCCTGTGTACCGCAGCGTCTTCGCTAAAGACGGTTTTCCCCCTCCGATCGACGGTCTAGATTCCTGCTGGGATGTTTTCCGGTCAGCCTTTCATAGATCTGTATATTGTCTGCTTATTATTAATTGTTATTGTTATATGAGTCAAGGCTTGTAGTAATGTTTGACTTCTGCTCTGTTGTTATTGACTGTTGGTTGATTTTAGGTTACCTATTGTCTGTGTGATGTGTTTGGAATATTATTATTATTATCTTCATTTGATTGGCTTTTGTTTTAGGTTGATTTTATGCTAGGTCATTAAAGTTAAAAACAGTTGGTTTTGACTATCACTAATCTCTATGTTAAGCCTTGTTTTGCTATATATGTCTTTTGACAATTTTTTGTTGTTATGGAAACAGTTGAATTTTAAGGTTGTAATATTCTTTAAGATGATGATGATCTGGTTTTCGGACAAATCCGTGCAATCTGCTCTCGATTTGATTGATTTATATGTATTTTGTGTTCATCATGGGAGGCTCTTAGGATGGCCGGAGAGGACTTCCTGCTAGGATCCGTTTTTTTTTTCCGGGGGCATATTTAAAAAAAAAAAATCCTATACAAAGTTTAAAAGAACGGAATCGAGCCTTGAGGCATTTTCCCTTCGCCTCATGAGGCATAAGCCTTGAAGCGAACCGAGGCGTAAGCCCGAGGCGGGATTAAAAAATAAATATAAAAATTATATATCATATAAAAAACAAAATAATTAACAAATAAAGTCTAAATCATAAAAAATACACATAAAAAGTAAAATAATTGACATAGAAAGTCTAAAACATCAAAATCACATATAAAGAACACACACAAGCCCATGAGGCACGCCCGAGGCGCAAGTTTTCTTAGCGCCTCGGCAATTTGAGGTGCACGTACAAAATAACCTCATGAGGCGCTGCCTCGGAGATGTTTTCAGCGCCTCGCCTCGAGGTGCATGCCTCACCCGTTTTTTTAAACCATGATCCTATATATATATATATGTTTGTGTACATGCATGTATTTTTTTTAGATAGAAAACACATTTTAAAGTTAAAAATTCGGCCCAGGCCCACTGAAAACAAATTTAAAACTCAAAACTTAAGGTCTAAGGCGCATATTTTTTAACAGCTCAGATAGGACACCTAAATCTTCAGGGATGCCACTTGTGTTCAGCTTATATGATATTATGATTTCTCGCTTTCACATACAAAAACGGTAGATATGTGATTCGGACTTTCGTTAGGAAAGAAGGTCAAGCTTAGGCTATAAAGCCAATAGTTATAAGATACATTATAAGTTTATAACCTAGATGCTTGGTTAGACTAGCCTGATGGTTTGATTTTTATTAGAATATTTAGTTTGGAAGAGAAATCTTGTTCAGTTATTGATACACAAAAACAAATTGAAGTCTAAACCTAGAGATAATACTTGTAAAGTTATAGTATGTATAAGTATTGGAATTCTTGTTTTTTCTATGACATCTCATAAATGTTTGTGTGGGTATGTTACAGCTTGTCGGTGGAGAAATACCCCGATAATCGAATGCTTGGTACCCGGGAACTTGTGAATGGCAAGGTATACTGATGCTTGCTATGGATGGAGCTTAACTTTTTTAAGTTTTCCTTCTCTTTGACTTTGTGTTGATCATTTTTATATGCACTTTGTTGAATATACAGCATGGGCCGTATGTATGGTTGACTTACAAGCAAGTATATGACAAGGTGATACGGGTTGGAAATGCTATCCGTGCATGTGGTGTAGAGCCGGTGAGTGTCCTTCTGATGATAGTTATAATAATGTTTTCCTTTGGCTTTACACATCTTTTTGTTCATAATTCAAACATTTTTCATGACTTTTCGCTCTACCTTACTGTTAGTGTTTTGATAACTATACTATTCAGTTTACTTTTAACGTTAGGCATTTATGCTTACTAAAATTTGTTGATGATGCAGGGAGGACGGTGTGGTATCTATGGTGCCAATTGTGCAGAATGGGTTATGAGCATGGAGGTACTTTAGTGTTGCTTGTGTTTCTTTTCGGTTGCTTCTTGTCACTGATTTCTAAGCTGTTATTAAGATGGCATGATATTTATTTGTTCGTCTTTTTCTAAGGCTAAAAAATCCGTAAACGAACAACATCTTACTGTTTACTTTAGCTTAATTGCAAAGGCTTTCTATTAGAAATTAAATACCAAGAATCAAACAATGTCATTGATAGCTTGGTGCATCCATAATGTGAAATTCACGTAAATATTTCGTCATCACTCATCAGTGCATCAAGATGAAATTGATACCTAATATTAGTAATCAATAATGAAAAAGCGAAGCCCATATCAGAAACTTAATTCATCAAATCATTATAATAATCAACAAGATAAACCCTAACAAACAATTTGAGAACCCAAATACTTTATCTCAAGGTTGTGAAGGTCTTGAATCTCGATCTTGGTTCTTAAGATTTGTGTAGTGTTCTAATACTCTCATTTTATTGCAGGCATGTAATGCTCATGGGCTGTACTGTGTACCTTTATACGATACCTTAGGTAAGTACTCAATGTTCTTCCATCATAATTCGGTTTTTAAAGATGTGTAATTGTTTATTACTTTCTTTTCCTGCGTTACCTAGCATACGTATTTTAATTTTACCATGTTCTTTTTATATATAGGTGCTGGTGCAGTAGAATTCATTATTTGTCATGCTGAGATTGCAATTGCTTTTGTTGAAGAGAAAAAGATCCCGGAGGTAATTCGTCAATGTTCATCTTATGTCATTAAACTTCATAGAAAAGTCATGCATTATATCCTGTTTCAGTCTTTATAACATTTAATATCATTAAATTCTTTGAAAGTTTGTAGTTGAATTAATTAATATTTGTTGGTTGTTCAGCTGTTAAAAACATTTCCCGCAGCTGGAGAACATCTAAAAAGTAAGTTACTCATAGTACTTAATATCTTAAACATTGATATGCATTTTAAAGATACTAAATTCATACATCATTTTAGGAATTGTGAGTTTTGGGAAAGTTGCTCCTGAACAACGAGAACAAGCTGAAAATTTTGGCGTGGCAATACATTCATGGGAAGAGTTTTTGTCATTGGTATGCTCTTACTATTGTTATTTTCTATTATTTTAATCAATATGAGCTTACAAATTAATTTGGGTGTCTTGTATCTACTTGTAGGGTGATGATAAACACTTTGACCTACCATTAAAGAAAAAAAGTGACATCTGTACAATAATGTACACTAGTGGAACAACTGGTGATCCAAAAGGTGTTTTGATTTCTAATAACAGCATTGTAACGCTTATAGCTGGAGTACGCCGTCTGCTAGGAAGTGCAAATGAATCAGTAAGGTCCCGCCCTTTTGTTAATTAAGAAGTGAAAAAAGTTTACAAATTTCAGGCTTTTTCTCATATACATGATTTAATATTTTGCAGTTGGATGAACATGATGTCTATCTCTCGTTTCTACCTCTGGCTCATATATTTGACCGAGTGATTGAAGAATGTTTTATTAATCATGGGGCCTCTATAGGATTTTGGCGTGGGGTAAGACGGTTGGTTATTCATATTTTATAAGTTATTTTCACAGAATGGCATTATACTTTAGCCTTTGGATTGATGAATGTTTTTTTAAAATTATTATTTGGATTATATGCACACAGGATGTTAAACTGCTGATTGAAGACATAGGGGAGCTGAAGCCTACTATTTTCTGTGCTGTTCCTCGAGTCTTGGATAGAATTTATTCAGGTATTTTGCTATCATTCAGTTATGGACTTTCTTGTACAAAAACGGAAATGTAGATAAATATAAACTGTGTTTATAAAGTTCTCATTAATTTTATATGATGTTCATAGCTGTTTGTGACTTTGTGTTTTTGTTAGGTTTACAACAGAAAATCGCTGCTGGTGGTTTTCTCAAACGTAACTTATTTAATCTAGCGTATTCCTAGTAAGTGTTTATATTATCTGCAATTGCACTAAGCTTACATATATGATTTTCTCTTGCATGTTTTATTTTTTTTGTTAATTTGGATTTGATGGATAAACCTGTGCAGCAAGTTACATAATATGAAGGGTGGGAGTAAACATACAGAGGCATCTCCACTAAGTGACAAAATTGTTTTTAGTAAAGTGAGTGTATCAACTTAAAGTAGCTTCCATTTTTTGTTCTTACTGGCTTAATATCTTTTGACATAATATTTGTTGCTTGATATTTATTTTATGTAATATCTTTTAACATAATATTTGTTGCTCACAGGTTAAACAGGGGCTAGGAGGTAATGTACGCATTATTCTATCTGGAGCTGCTCCGTTAGCTCCACATGTGGAAGCTTACCTGAAAGTGGTGACATGTGCTCATGTCCTCCAGGGATACGGTATCACTCTTAGCATTTTTATTAAAATGGTCAGGTCGGGTTGGCCCATAACAACGTTTTGTCTGAAGCTCTTTTTTAACAATTGTAATTATTAGTGCTCTTAGATATGATTACGGACATTATTTTTTTTCCATCCGTTACATTTTAAGCTATTTTTAAAGTTATAACTGTTTAACTTTTAGAGATGAAACATGAACTAAATCAACCCTCGTAAGTATATGGGTTGAGACTTTTAATCTCTTTGAAGTTACTATAATTTCATGATATGTAGCCTGGATTCCATAACCATTGTGCTTAAAGACTAAAATCATTGCAAAAACGAGAATTGGAACTTTTAGTCATTTTTAAGTTCTTTTTGTCTGATTTTCAGAAACACTTGGTCTATATTAAAGTAATATGCTTATGCAGGGCTGACGGAAACATGTGCTGGAACATTTGTCTCGCTGCCAAATGAAATGGATATGTTGGGTACCGTGGGTCCACCGGTACCGAATTTGGATGCCCGTTTGGAGTCTGTTCCGGAGATGAATTATGATGCCCTTGCAAGCACACCACAGGGAGAAATATGTATAAGAGGCGATGTTCTGTTTTCAGGGTACTTCAAGCGTGAGGACCTTACAAAGGAAGTCCTAGTAGATGGCTGGTTCCATACTGGTATGCCTTTAAAGAAATTTTGTTGGTTAGTCTTTTTGTTTGAAGTACATAAATAATTATATCTTATTTATATATTATGTTGCAGGTGATATTGGTGAGTGGCAACCCGATGGAAGCATGAAAATTATTGACAGGAAGAAAAACATTTTCAAGCTATCTCAAGGAGAATACGTGGCCGTTGAAAATCTGGAGAATGTTTATGGACTTGTTTCTGACATTGACTCGGTATGTTGACTAATGGGTCAAATGGTCAATATGGGATCTGGCTCAAGTCCGTTTGGTGCTTACAACTGACACAAAGGAACGTTTACTTATTTCAGGTATGGATATATGGGAACAGCTTCGAGTCTTGTCTTATTGCTGTCGTGAACCCAAATAAGCAAGCGGTGGAACATTATGCTGAAGCACATAATATTTCTGGGGATTTTGACTCCCTATGTGAAAATCCCAAGATTAAAGAATACATTCTGGGAGAGCTCGCCAGAATTGGAAAAGAGAAAAAGGTTTATATATTAATTTATTTTAAAACTTTTACGTGCTTTTGTATGTTCAAAGTAATAATCCTTAACTGTAACCCTGTCTTGCAGTTGAAAGGCTTTGAATTCGTGAAAGCAGTCCACCTTGATCCTGTACCTTTTGACATGGAGCGCGACCTTTTGACCCCGACATTCAAGAAGAAAAGGCCCCAAATGCTCAAATATTACAAGGTATATTATGTTTGTTAGCATTTTTACTATACTAATACAGATCTGCTCTCTAATGTTTTCGTTCACTACATCGTCTTGATGATAAAAATGCTTCCGTTTTTTTTTTTTGCAGGATGTAATCGATAACATGTACAAGACTATAAACAAAAAGTGAATTGCTGCATAAAAATGGCGTTTTCTTTGCATGTTCAATGTTTTTCTATCACATTTAGCATCTCTGGTCTTGTTTTGAACCCTAATTTTTATTCATGCTACTGTACAGTCATGTTATGTAACAAGATAATTTAAGCACCATAATATACTCTGAAACTTTTACACCTATATTTTTGTTTATTTGATTTTAATACCTTCTAATTTATACTATAAACATATGTTATTACTGTAATAAAGAAGATGGTGGTTAATGTATAATAAATCTATTGGCTTTCAAATGTAAAAATATTTTTTTTACTTAAACTGAACTTGGCGCCAACTTAAGATGTTAAATATTATAACTTTTTAACTTTGTTGTTTCGAGACAATACATGACCAAGTCAAACGATAAAGTTAAACGCGACCATGATGCTTAAAAGTCGGTAGGGTTACAGGCCCCTTGACCAAGTCAACGAATGGTCTAGATAACGAATAAGTGGCCATTACTTAGCTTTAAAATCCGCAAGGCGCATCAAGATGAAAGGGTTTGAAGCCAAAGCATGAGGCGCAAGGTATTTATATGAAGTTTTCTTATACTTATCATATAAACAAGCTCTATATGTTATTTGATGCACGTTCTCAAAATTTAGATGTAAACAAGCTTTATATATGATTTACACACACACACACTCTTTTCAATGATTATTATGTTGAGAACCGTGAGAATCGCATAAAACACTTGTACGTAATACATTGATGATTTGATGGGACATAAAAAGATAGTGGGGTAAGTAGGACATAAACCGCCTTGTGTAATACACTTTAAACGAATGGTACACGTTTAACATGTGGTTCTGGTTCTAAAGTGAGTGTGACTCTATACGTATAAACTATATATACAACCTAAAAAGCTAGCTATATGTATGTCCTGAAAAACAATCTTATCATGTACAAGAGGCCTGCCCCATGTATGCCTTAAGGCTCAATTCCTTTTTACCTGTCTCATGTGCTTTAAGCGTCCCAAATGTACAACTATCGCCTCAAGCAGTCAAAAGGGCTCGGGCTTGCATGGTTGCACCTGAGTGCGCAAATGCCTGTGCGCACTTTTTAAACCAGGGCCGAATATATGAAATTTTGTCCAATTCTATTAATTTGTTTTCTAGGTGAATGACATGTTACTTTGAAAGCAGAGAAGCACAAACTAGTAGAAAAATAACATGGATGTGTTGCACAATCTACATTCATATTGAAACTTGAGGTGTTGCTACATTTACACCAACAAACACACACCAAAGACAAGTGAAAATAACTTCAAAAAGCTAATTTGAAGTAAAAAAAAACAACTCCAATCTAATGAAAGAGGAGGAGAGCTCTTCTTTTCAACCCTCTCTTCACTACTTTCTTACACACCTTTAAAAACATTAAATAACCTAAAAATCGCAACTAAAACACACCACACCACACCACTTTCTTTGGTAGCTTTTTTTAAATCTCCAGAAAGAAATTACTTCAGGTGCAAGCGTACGGTTGATCGCTTTCTTGACCTTGACTTATGCCAATGTGTAACTTGAGATTGAGACTTCTGCAGGTGAAGCAGAATGAATGTACACAAATTCCATGCTTTTGCCAGCTGCCAATGAACTAACCCATGTTGGGAACCCGTATGAACCGCTTGGGCTCTTGGCTAGACCCCATATTGGACCGTAAAGTTTAGAGACTGATAAGTTAAGGTTGTTGATTGTCTTCCCTGAGTTGTTGGTCACTATAGCTGAGTATCTGTAGTAAGTTTTCCCATTCGCCACCCATGAACTCGTCGTCTTTTGTTCAATTGCAATGGGATCTAAACAAAGTAACAATAGAATCTTGAATCCGAATTTTTAAAAAATGCTAATTTTTATCATATTTTCAAGAATACATTTTTTTAGTAAAATGATCTTTAAAGATTAACTTTTACCTGCAGATGGAGTTTCTTTAACTGGATTCGACTGTGGATGAACAGCCATAGGCTTAGCAACTGGAATTTCAACTGCAAACAATATCAAACACATTTAATCGACATAAGCGTAAACAAAAACATCTAATGAACACAACTTGAAACATACCAGGAAGCAGTTGGTTGTAACCACCATGCCCACCATGTAGCCGAGCCAAAATACCAAGAAGCGGGGCGTTGTTATAAGTAGCAGGCTCGGTCTGCTCATAATTGTCTCTATGGTCAGCAAAATTGTCATAAGCATCAGGCCCACCAACAATAGCACCAGTTAAAATATTCGGGTCACTCGCTTTTCTACTGAACCATGTTGCATAACCACCTCTGCAGCTAACAAATGACGGGTCAACCTTAACTGAAACAATAGATGAACCTCTATGGTGAACTTGTCGCGGGTAGTTGTTTCCATATCCAACCATGTAACTTGTTGCCCTTGGATTGTCTCCAAGAATGTAATCCACCTAAAAAAGATATCAACTTTTAGACACATTCTAATTTTAATGACTTGAACAAAAAAACAAGTAAAAATAGGAACTTTTCTTTACTTGTGACTTGGCGAATGTGAGTAGCTCTGACGGAGCAACGCTGCCTGAAGAACAATGCAGGTTTTGTCGTGCGGATGTTAAGTAATCGGAGTAGACAGTGAGTAGGAAAGATGCACTTGTGACAAATTGCAAGTTGTTCCATCTTTGCTTGTAAATTAGGCCACCAGGAGTTTTTTGAACATTTTGACTACTCTTGCCAAGACATGAACACATGAAAAATTCTGCTTTTTCTTGGTATTTCCCAAATACTGAAGCATGATTGTTGGCTTTTCCTCCCATTAAAAACTACAAAATAAATAAATAAATAAATAAACAAAAATTTTGCCTCGGCGCCGTGAGGGCATGGGTTCGTTTTTAGTAGGTCTGCCTGCCCGCTATCTTGATGTAATTTTTCACGGTTATGTGTTAACAAAAATGACTTGAGTCCAAAATAATAATAATAATAATAATAATAATAATAATAATAATAATAATAATAATAATAATAATAATAATAATAATAATAATAATAATAATAATAATAAACGTCCTCTAAAATTATTTAGATAGCGTTACAACAAGTTTAGAGTATAGAGTTTAGAGTAACAATACCTTAGCTACAAGGGTCTGAACGCCGGCATACTTAACATCCCAACCGAACTCTGTCATGGCCCAGCCGGTCCCACCGAGGGCGTCCCCATTTTTGCCAAGATAATCCAAGTAGTACTCATTGTTAGTTGCCTTGTACAGCCAAGCAGCTGCCCACAACAATTCATCCTGCCCATTTCCAAAAAAAAAAAAAAAAAAAAAAAACATTGGAGGGTAAATATGTAATTTTGACAAACATAGGTGAGAGTTAAAATTGATGGTTGGGGAGAGATTAGGATCACATACAGCATAGCCACTAACAGATCGATAGTACTTCTGGGCCACGCTGATGCTACTGTCGTATTTGCCCCTATACTTGTCTGCAAAATCGAATAGCTGAGGAGAAAAAGAGTTGTAATTAGTGACACGTGATAGGGGTAAAACAGGAAATTAGAAGTAGCGACCAATGTGTTGGTGTGTCATACAGTACCACCACCGACCATACTATACTTTTTTGTTTTTTACCGGCCAACTAAACAGATCCCGGGTACTTCTTACATAGCTCCCAATAACTAAAAGAGTCCTAACTGGCCATTAACCTAGACGGTCGGGGCCCTTAGCCGACAAGCCGCCAGTTTTGAAGAAAACCCGACCGCCCAACCACCCAAAAGCAAGACAATGAAATAATCGGAAAAACCAGGCGCTCTCAAGAAAATCGAACATGTGACATTTCAGCCACAGGGCTTCTATCATTGAGCCTCGCACCAACCATACTAAACTATAGTGCTTAATAACTTTAGGAGCTAATAAACCGAACACAAAATAAAAATGTTATAAAACTTCTATTATTCTTTATTATTACTAACATAGTAACATGTTGTGGAACTTTTTTTTATGACGACTTTCAACTTTAGAGGTACTTAATCGCACCCTTTTTAGAGGAGTCCGCTACCTAACTCCGGTCAAACTATGTTGTTTTTATCAGGCCCATGTTTTCATCAAAGCTTGGCCTGATGAAAACCAGCCCCACGTGCATGCGGGCTGGTCTTCATGATATTCAAACCTAAGTGTCGGTGAGTAAAACCAGAATACCTATGCCATTTTGCGATGGAATCTTTGTCATGTTATGAAACGTGGTTTTTTTTTTTTTTTGAAAGGCATGTTATGAAACGTGGTTAACTTGTCCAAATACAACATCATTGTACGTGACAAAAGTAATGCCTTTTTTCAGAACTAAAATATTTCGATTCAGGAAAGTGATTCAAATATAGTGTGCATGATGTGCATTAAAAGTTGTACGCTACTCTGAATTTAAAAATTGTAGCTCTGGAAAATGGATTAAAGGGAAAAGAGTAAAAGCATTGTCTATTTGACTGTCCTATGAAAAAGGTAACCTAGGACCTAGCTAAGTAAGCTAGCTATGCTAAGTTAAACCGCCAACTACCTGCCAAACAATAAAGTTGATAACTGTAACTGCTTTCACACCAACTGCTTTTGCTAACATACGCCTCTTTTACTAACATACGCATTGGTCATAGTGTTTTAATATAAAACAATTAACTTTTAGTAATAATATAATAAATAATTAAAAATAGAATGGTGAAAGAGGCTAAACGAACCTGAAAGGCATGGGTGAGAAGCCTTTTGGAATAAGCCGGGTTAGAGCGGTGGAAGACGATGGAGGCAGCGGCCATAGCCGCAGCAGTTTCTCCAGCAAGATCCGAACCAGGGTTATTTTGGTCAATTCTATAAGCATATCGTGATGTTGTCATGTCCTCTGGCCTTTGCCAGCAATAGTGGTCCGTGTTCCCGTCTCCCACCTATGGTAAAACATTAATTAAAAATTTAAATGAGCCATATCACCATCAACACCTTTAGAATAATCATTACTTCCAGACAATTAAACTCGGTTTTAATGTGTGGGTCCTGTTACATTACAGAGGACCCACATAAAACCTCAATTTAACATCACGTCATTATCAAATATCATTTTTTACGTCTTATACTTTTATTTAGTATCTGATACTCGTTTTTTATATGCACCTCTAGCGCGGGTTAAAACCATACCTCTCCATAGAGCACATGAGGTTGCGGGTGCGCTTTCATGAGATAATCCGTACCCCATTTAACCGCATCCATGGCATGACCAAGCTCGCCACTCGCACCCATTTGGTTTCCGTATTCGATAATACTCCACGACATCATCGTCACCGTGAACGCCATCGGTAGCCCAAACTTCACATTGTCCCCTGCATCATAGTACCCTCCCACCAAATCCACCTTCAAAATTTCAAAATTATCAATTAAACCAATACCCAATTAATATTTTTTTTCCTGTCTAGAAAGGAGTAACGACGCAGCTTGTTGCCCGCCTACCTACCTTTATGTAATTTAACATTTTATTCTTAATAAAATTACGTGTTCTTTGAAAAATAATAATAATAATAATTTCAACCAAAATGTAGCCCAATTATATAATATAACAAATATTAATAACTAATTACCCCATTGGTTTTGCCATCATGGAGCCCCGAATTGCCTCTCCATTTGACCCGTTGATTACCCGGAAGATAACCGGATCTTTGAGCTTCAAAGAACAGAATGCTTTTGCTTAAAGCTGCACCATAATCATGTCCACCTGCTAAAGCTAATGGTACAACTCCCACAGCTAGAAACAGAGCAAATGTAATTGAACAGAGTCCCATTGATTTCACCATAAAGTAAAACCAGTTTCAGTTCGGGTTGGTTTTCGGCTATTCGACACCAAACCGGTTAGTTTAAAGGGCAATGCCGGTGTGGTTTAGTAGTTTTAGAGAGAGAAAGAGGAGAGAGAGAGAGGGAGAGTTGGAGAAGAAGGTGGAGGGAAATGGTAGTATATATGGAGGAGAAGAAAGGGGTAGATGTCTTTAAGTGGAAATTAATAAATGCATTTTCTTGAATTTAATTATTTTTTAATGATATTTATTGACCTAATTATTGAAAATTTGTTTAAAGAAGTTTTTTTTTTTTTTTTTTTTGTGTGTGTCTTTGTGTGTGTATGAACAAGTGAGCAAAAGAGACCAAGGCATGTGAGGTTGTAGGATTTTATTTACTCAGAAAATCGGTGGTTTTTTTAATATTTTTTTAAGGTTTTGACACATGGATACATGTATTGCTAAGATTATACTTCAACAAAGTTAATATTAGACATATGTTACCAATCACCTTATAGTGGAGTGGTATGAAGACTTAATGATAGAAGATCCACGGCTGAAAGGTTTTGGGTTTGATGCTTGAGAGAGCTGGGTTTTACCGATTATTCCACTGTGGTGCCTTCGGACGGGTGGATGATCGGGTTTTCTCCGAAACTGGTGGTTGTGGGCTAGGGCTCCACTTGGCAATTGGAATCCGCATACGAAGTACCCAGCTTCTACTTAGTTGTACGTTAAAAAAAAGAGAGACATATGTTACATAATAAAAGAATATTAAACAATACAATTGACCAACATGGTAATCTAATGTATTTTTACCCAACAACTTGTGTACAACTATGACGAATACTTGGTGTATAACTAGCATTGATGTAAAAACCAACCACCCAAAGATAGATAAATAATCCCTCACATCTATCTCATTTGTTACCAACTCTAACTCTACGAACACATTTTCAAGTGAAGAGTCTCTAGATAAATTTGCATTGCAAAATTAGATCTTTCACTGATTTGACATAAAACTATTTTATAGTTTATAGTTAAAATTTTGTTTAGTTTTTAAGTTTGTCAAACTAACCATACAACTTTACATTATAAAAGTACATGATTTAAATTAATATGTAAAGTCGTTATAGGTGGATGTGACGTACACATTCATTTTAACATAACTAAATAAAGTACAATAAACACATTCATTCTCTCAAATTCCATTGCTCTTTCTCTCTTCTTCACCTTAACTCTCTCATTAATTCTTTTGTCAATCATGCTCGTATTTTTTTTATATCACTGTCAAGAAACATGGATCAATACTAAAAATACTCTTTATTATGAACCCAACCCAGAGAATAATACCCAATGTATCAATACTTACAAAAGAAACCTCACTACAATAACTCTCACACTCTCAGATTATCAACAAGATAATCTGATATAAACCCTAACAGATCTACAGACGATCTTGAGTTATTCGAGATGAACAACACAAGTACACAATCTAAACCCTAGGACCTCTGAGAGAAATCAGAGAGACTTAAGCACGAAAATATGAAAATCCTAATACAACTGAGCTAAACTCGTTACAATAATCGATGAAGAGTTTATATAGACAGATAGAGAGGTTCGGGTAGAAACACACCCGAACCTATAAGAGCCACACGATCAAGTTTAAAGAAGCACACTTGTAGATGATCTGGAACGTTGAATCGTATCTCAGGATTGCCACGCTGGCAATCCTGACCTTTTACGTACACAAGTGGCCAGACATGGGCTTTGGGCTTTTAGACTGTCCTTGGGCCTCTAAGCAAGCTAAGGCTGAACCAATCCAACTCCTGATCCAAGCTGCTCCTGATCCACAAGCCTGCTCCTGATCCACAATGATCCACAAGCCTCTTTGGTCCACGAACATCTTGATCTCTCATCACATATGAAATTTTACAAAGAAAAATAATAAAAATAAAAATAGACTAATACTAGATAAAATTGAAATAATGTTTAGAAAGCATAAGCTCTCAACATTTTAACACCCCCCTCAATTTTATCTTTCAAATGGGTCAAACATATTTAACTTTGAACACATTACCTCATGTTGTCCAACAAGCAAACCTTTAGTCAATATATCTGCAATTTGATTTTCTGATTTGATAAACTCAGGTTTAACCACTACTTTAGAGAGTTGTTCTCTTACAAAAAACAAATCTAAGTCAAAATGTTTTGTTCTATCATAGAACACAGGATTTGCAGCTATAGACAAGGCTGCAGTATTATCACAATACATCTTTATAGGTAATTTAACTTCAATGTTTAGTTCAAACAACATGTTCTTTAACCACATAACTTCACAACAAGCAGAGCATAATGCTCTATACTCAGCCTCTGCAGATGACCTTGAAACAGTTGCCTGTTTCTTGCTTTTCCATGACACTAAGGAACCCCCTAGAAAGACACAAAATCCTGTGACAGATTTCCTAGACTCAAGACATTTAGCCCAGTCTGAATCTGAATAGGATACTAGATCAAAATGTTTTTTGATCAATATACCTTTCCCAGGAGCCTTTTTAAGATACCTTAGTAACTTGAAAGCAATTTTCAAGTGACCATCTAATGGTTTATGCATAAATTGACTTAAATAATGTACAACATAAGATATGTCTAGTCTAGTATGGGCCAGATATATCAATTTACCCACCATTTTTTGGTAAGCTGTAACATTTTCCAAAGGTTTATCATGTTTTTTACAAACTGATGTAAGAACATAATTCTGAACAATAGGACTGTTAAGTGGTTTGCATCCTGTCATGCCATACTCACTTAACAACTCTATGCAATATTTTCTTTGAGACAAACAAATGCCTTCACTTTGTTTAATCACTTCTATTCCTAAAAAATATTTCAATTCCCCAAGATCTTTGATTAAAAATTGTTTCTTAAGACATTCTTTAACAATTTTAATCTCATCTAAGTTATTTCCTGTTACAACTATATCATCCACATACACTAACAGGTAAATAACAACAGAATTGGATAATTTATAAAACAAAGAATAGTCACACTTGCTTTGTATGAATCCTAAGTTCACTAGAACCTCTACAAGTTTTTCATTCCACATCCTAGGGGCTTGTTTAAGCCCATATAAGGATTTCTTTAACTTGCACACTTTGTTTTCATGTTCAGAATAATAACCATCAGGCAATGTCATATATACATCCTCATACAAATTTCCATATAAGAAAGCATTATTAACATCAAGTTGAAATAATTCCCAATCATTTTGAACAGCAATGGATAATATACATCTAACAGTTACAACTTTTACAACAGGTGAAAATGTTTCTTCAAAGTCTATTCCATGTTTTTGACTATATCCCTTAGCCACTAACCTAGCTTTGAATCTCTCAATCTCACCATTTGCTTTATATTTTATTTTATATATCCACTTGCAACCTACTAGACTTCTACCCTTAGGTAATTCAACTAATTCCCAAGTATTATTCCTATGTAAAGCTTCTATCTCCTCATTCATGGCATTTATCCAATTAGGATCTTTAATAGCCTCATTAAAGTGTTTAGGTTCTACACTTTTATTCAAAGCAACAGCATAACATCTATTATTAACAGACAGGTTTGAATAATTCACTGACCTTTCTAACCCATACTTAACTTTTCCCTCAACAATAAACTCATTCAAACTTGCAGGTAGCCTAGAACTCCTAGATGACCTTCTGGTTATGGTTTGTTCCAGTGGATTCTGGTCATCTCCCTCAGAACTGAAAGTGATGTCATTGCTGGTCATCACTGAATCAGTTTTGCCTCCTTCTTCACTAGAACTGGGCTGCTTGTTGGAAGCCAAGCCATCAGTATTAGTGGAAGACTTAGGTGTCTGACCAGACTCAAGTGTTCCCCAACTCATCCTTACCTACGCCCTTTCCTTCATCATCGGGATCTTCCACTTGATTCAGGTTTGTGCTTTCATATAAGTCAAAAAAATTTAAGTTTGTTATATTTAAATGGTCATAACTATCATAGTTTTGTAACACAGTTTTTTCCTTAAATGGAAATATATGCACAAAGAATTTTACATCTCTAGAGAAAAAAACAGTTTTTGTGTCTAAACTATATACTTTATAACCCTTTTTTTCTGTTGAATATCCTATAAAAACACATTTTTCAGCTCTAAAACTTAGTTTATCAGGATTATTTAAGACTGTACAAAAGCACAAACAACCAAATCTTTTTAATTGATTTAGAAAGGGCTCAAAACCATAAACAAGCTCATATGGAGTTCTACCACCTAACACACTTGAATGAGTCCTATTAATTAAGTAGGAGGCAGTTAGAACACATTCAGACCAAAAACTTATAGGAACACAACTTTGAAATAACAATGCTCTAGCCACACTTAAAAGATGTCTATGTTTCTTTCAACAATCCTATTTTGTTGAGGAGTATATGCACAAGAAGTTTGATGCTTAATTCCTTTTTCTTTACAGAAGTCATTCATTTTATGATTAATAAATTCAGTACCATTATCACTTCTAAAACATTTAACATCCCTTTTAAACTGAGTTTTAATGAGGTTAACAAACTCTTGGATGTTGTCAAACACCTCAGTTTTGTGTTTCATAAGACATATCCAAACTGCCCTTGAGTAATCATCAACTATGGTAAGAAAGTATCTTTCACCTTCCCTACATGGGACCTTATAAGGTCCCCATACATCTAGATGAACAAGTTCCCCCAGATGAGTTGACTTGTGATTACTCAAGGGAAATGGTTCCCTATGTTGCTTAGCCCTATGACATACCTCACAGGGATCAGCATCCTCATTATCTACTATGTCTAACTTATTTTTAAGAATGTTAATGACAGTTTCAGAAGGGTGTCCTAATCTATCATGCCACAGACTTCTTAAATTGCTATCATTACTCACCTTATTACACACAAAAGAATTGCCACAGAAATACAGACCATCCACTTGACTACCAGTCACCAGGACTTTCTTGGATATTAAGTCCTGAACATAGCATTTGTATTCATCAAAAATTACATGAGCCTTATTATCTTTAGCCAATTTATGAATGGAAATAAGATTGATATTATAATCAGGAACCACAAAAACATCTAACAACATGACCTTATCTCCCAATTTAACATTACCAATTTTAGTTACAAGTGCATCAGTTCCATTAGGATGTTTAACTCTAATGTTTAACTCAGACACATCTATGTAATCAGTTAAATCTCTTTCATCTCTAATCATATGTTGATTTGCCCCAGAGTCAAATATCCAACCCTTGATTTTAATTTTCCCATCCTTACTTGAAAAACAAAACACTGGTTTACAATAAACACTAGCACAGAATGGACTAATAAAACTACCTGACACATTGCAGCTTTGAGGACCATCTTTAGACTTATCACTCAATAAACTCAGTAACCTGTTCATCTGATCACTAGTTAAACTGTTTAGATTATTCTCAGGTTTATCATCTATGGAAGCATTATTCACATTAACCTTTTTACCCTGTTTACCCCTTGACCTCATCCATGATGGATAACCAATAATCTCAAAACAACTTTCAACAGTGTGACCTATCTTATTGCAGTGAGAACACTTAAGATTTTGTTTAGACACTTAGTTTGTTTTATTGAATTCTAAGTTCAGATCAGTTTTAGAAAATAAGGCAATTCCTTGTGGTTTTCTATTAGCATTACTAGCATTTCTATGGGATTCTTCCCTAGAAATGACACTAAATGCTTACTTAACAGAAGGCAAAGTATCTTTAATTAACAAACTAGTTCTAACACTTTGGTAAACACTGTCAAGACCCATCAAAAATTGCATCAGCTTAATCATGTTACTAAAGTTATTAAACTCTATAGCAGCTTCACATGTACATGCAGGTAATTGCAAAATTTGATCAAGTTGTCTCCACATAATATTCAACTTGTGATAATATTTAGAAACAGAACTACCATTTTGAGTAAATGAGTTAATCTTTTGATACAAATCAAACACTATTGATCCATCAACCTTGTCATAAGTTTCTTTTAATTCAGACCATACACTACTAGCTAGTTTAGAAAATACATGTCCCATATATAAGTCTTCACTAATTGAGTTTAAAATCCAGGTTAGTACTATTGAATTACATCTGTCCCATTGTCTTCCCAACACATCATTGTCTACAGACCTAATACATGACCTGTCAATAAACCCCCACTTGTTTTTAACTTGTAATGCTAGTTGCATAGCATTAGCCCATACATTGTAATTTTCAGACCCTTTTAATTTTATTGACACAATGGTCAGATTACTAGAATCTGACGGATGCAGGTATAATGAATCACTAGCATCTAATTTGCTTATTAGAGTCTCACTAGTACAGGGGTCAGAGTTACCTCCTCCCCCTTGTGTAACTACTTGATCATCAACCATTTAGATCAAAGAAATCAAATATATCACACAACACACAGACAAGCAAATCACACAAAACAAGCAGAGATCACACAAAAAACAAGTCAAATATGACAGACAGACACAAGCGAAGCCACAACAGTGATCAAGATCGTTGGTTCATCACTCAAGGGGGCCAACGCAAGTCTTATTGTGGGAGCCTCTAAAGACCTAGACAGACAGACACACTCAGCCAAATACTTGAGCCAATACCGGTCCACCTAACCCGGTCAATGCTCCTAGACACAAGACTTTAAACAAAAAAGATAAGAAAGGATCAATCTCACCGAGTGCAAGCTCCAAAGCAGTTCAAGATCCGTAACCTTCACTTAGGGTTACGAGATCAAGAAGAAAATAAGCTCCAGAAACTCCTACACAGTTCAAGATCCGTAACCTTCACTTAGGGTTATGAGATCAAGAAGGAAATAAGCTTCAGCACTCCTAACTCACCAGATCCCTTATTTTCAGTGCACCAGTATCAACAAGATACACACAGGAAAATACTCCAGGAATATGATTCAAGATCCAATCAAAATCAAAGATATTGAATATGCAGCGGAATAGCAGATCCCAAATATCAGAGAACCTTATAGCTCTGATACCATGTCAAGAAACATGGATCAATACTAAAAATACTCTTTATTATGAACCCAACCCAGAGAATAATACCCAATGTATCAATACTTACAAAAGAAACCTCACTACAATAACTCTCACACTCTCAGATTATCAACAAGATAATTTGATATAAACCCTAACAGATCTACAGACGATCTTGAGTTATTCGAGATGAACAACACAAGTACACAATCTAAACCCTGGGATCTCTGAGAGAAATCAGAGAGACTTAAGCACGAAAATATGAAAACCCTAATACAACTGAGCTAAACTCGTTACAATAATCGATGAAGAGTTTATATAGACAGATAGAGAGGTTCGGGTAGAAACACACCCGAACCTATAAGAGCCACACGATCAAGTTTAAAGAAGCACACTTGTAGATGATCTGGAACGTTGAATCATATCTCAGGATTGCCACGCTGGCAATCCTGACCTTTTACGTACACAAGTGGCCAGACATGAGCTTTGGGCTTTTAGACTGTCCTTGGGCCTCTAAGCAAGCTAAGGCTGAACCAATCCAACTCCTGATCCAAGCTGCTCCTGATCCACAAGCCTGCTCCTGATCCACAATGATCCACAAGCCTCTTTGGTCCACGAACATCTTGATCTCTCATCACATATGAAATTTTACAAAGAAAAATAATAAAAATAAAAATAGACTAATACTAGATAAAATTGAAATAATGTTTAGAAAGCATAAGCTCTCAACATTTTAACAATCACCCTAGCTCTCAACAATCAACATAGGGTGGTACTCGTAGAACCTTCACGCCACACCACTAGTCATTTAAAGTTGCTTCCACAAGTGAATTATGTTGTCAAAGATAGGAAGAATTACAACCCTAGGCAACATCAACTTTACGACATGCCACCTTCGTATCCCTCATCACACTTTGTTCCAGAGTTTCATTTAACGGGGGAAGAGAAAGGAATCCCTCCTTATCTTCCTCCCCTTCCCTTCTCCCGTGCTCCTTCCAAATTGGAAAGACATGATTTATGCCTAAAAATCCCACTATTTTCCCTCATCTTCCCTTCCTTTTTCTCTATATAAAAACTCTGGAACACATTTTTCCTTTATTCCTTCCAATTCATTTCTCTTCCCCTGCTAAATCAAACTCTGGAACACCGTGTAAGAGGCTAAGAGCCTTCGTAACCTAACGTTGTTTGTTTCTTCCCTCACAGTTGTTATTGGGGTTTTTGCAGTGTGTGTGTGGCGTTTTTGGTCAAGGACGTCCCCAAGGATTTACGTGCTCTATCCAAGCTGTTAAAAAAATATGCCCCTTAGATTTTAATAAATTAAAAATTAAAAAATTTAAACTAATTGTTATGTACAATCAGTAGTATAGCAATAAACATAACAATTAACAAAATAATAATATTATAATGAGTGAAATTACATACCGTAATAGGTTGGTATTTAACCGACGATCCATGAATCTCACCTAGCATTTTTGCTAGCAAATTGATGGATCAATTCTTTGAAGTTTATACCATCTAAAATTTCTTTGTTTATAGGTATCATCGCTAACTAGCTAAGTATTTATTAGGACATTGTGGATCGTAAATATGATTTCAACAACTTTAATTTAGAAAAACTCATTTATGGAATGGTCAATAATGTTTTATATGCAATGAATGAATTTGGGAAATAACGTTCTTCTTTCATATGCTCAAAAATATCTATAGGATCGCTAAATTTTTGTGATGTGTCAAATAACTTCAACTATGAATAGAAAGAGTAGCGTTGTTTTTATTTATTTATTTAGAAGGTTAAATATGTATTGGGCTTACAAATGTTATGGGTTTCGAGTTAATAACATTTAAGTTTTAAATTGATTATTATTAGGCCCGACTTTTAAGTGTTAAATGAGTTTTCTATATAAAAACAAACACAGTAAATATGAGCCCAAGCCGGATGGCTTCCCCGGCTTAGGCCATAACCACTCATGTTTTTGGTTATTCGTTACGTTAATGCCCACTAATGCACTTTCAGGTGATACTAATTTACGAACCACGCCGAAACATGATTGCACATGATAATAGTAGCAATTATACATTCGAATTCAATCAACTAAAAGGGTTTAGCTTTTGGTTAACTAACAACTCAAATAATCATAATCATCTAGTTTGAATGTGCTTGAGAGAGAAGGCATACCTGATACGAAGCCACAATGTCTCTTTTGAAAATAGGGCAACCAGTAGCAAATTGGGTGAGCATTGGCGACTATTAACAGATGGTTTTGAAACCGATCTGATATTCAATTGTCGATTTCAATGGTCAGTAAGTCGGTAACTACTCCTAATTATTGATACCATTGAAAGGTCCAATATGTATAAGAGTACTTAGGAGTATAAAATCTTGAAAGAGACAAAAGGTATTAACCAAATATATTTGAAGAAGGAATGAGTTGGACTTGGCTAAACCATCAACCGAAGTGGAGATTAGTGAACTTTTACACTCCATAACTTGTTGAATGTTGTTTAGCAAATGTGGTATGGAAGAAAGTTTCACTGTTATATCGCTTGTCTTGGAAGATCCGGTCAAATACAAACTGCGATTCAAGGAGTAGGTGAAAGCAAGATATCTAAAAAAATTAGGCCTTAATTATTCTCTTGTTACCTTATAGTTCATATGGGAAGGAAAGTAATGAAATACTTTTTAACAACGTTAAAAGGGGTCGAACAAGCCATGTGGATCACGTGTTTCGTAACACCCTTAGGCGACAGTGGCCGCGAGCGAGCCCCAAGCGAGCTAGCAAGGATAATTTTAAAAAACTAGCCGTTGGCTAGCAACTAACGGTCAAGTATTTAAAAATTCTCTCTCTTTCTCTTTCTCTCTCTCTCTCTATATATATATAATATATATATATAGTAAATATCAAATACAAAGTGTTTTTCGGTAAGAACTGTGAGAATCAAAGGGGGTAAAAAAAATTTATTTTTTTTTTAGAATTTTTTTCCCATGTGCTTAAACATACTTTCTAGATGAATAATACAAAAAAAAATTAAAATTTTTTTAGTGTAATTATGTAATTACTCTACACCAATTTTTTTTTATTTTATTTTTTTTTTTAGTTTTCAATACTATAATACATGTTTAGGGTTAGGTTCACGTACAAACAGCTTTTTTCGTACGAACTGTACGAATCAAAGGAAAAAACACGCGGGCCGTATATAACTAGAGTAATTATATAATTACTCCAGTTATAAACGGCCCGCGTGTTTTTCCGTGTTTTTCCTTCGATTCGTACAGTTCGTACGAAAAAGTTGTTTGTATTTGATCTTTTGTCTACATGTTTAACAATATGGGAAAAAAATTTCGAAAAAAAAATTAAAAAAAAATACCCTCCTTTGATTCTCACAGTTCTTATCAAAAAACACTTTGTACAGGATTCTCCTATATATATATATATATATATATATATATATATATATATATATATATATATAGTGTTATGTTATTTTCAGAAGAGAGTTTTAGTGCAAGAAAAAACCTAAATCTTAATTTTTATTAGTAATGGTTCATATATTTTTTTTTAAGTTTTTACTTTTTATATATCATTGTTTATGTTATATATACAAAAACCCATAAAATAATGCAATCAAGTGATTTTTTAAGGTTTAAACTCTTTCCTACACATATGTTATATTATGCGTAGATAATATTACTACACAAAATTTGTACATGTGTAGGTTATATAAATTAATGAAATTACTTTATATACTTGTTTTATATTCGAGATAGATGAATAAACAATACATTTCAACAAATTTCTTATATTTTTTATTTTTTTTAAATGATAAAAATGAATTATTTATCTTCTTCTCGCACTAAAACCTCTTCTGAAATTATCAACCAAAGCATTTTATCATCTTTACCAAACCGATCCCAAATGGGAAACGAAAACCAAAATCCAAACCCAATCCTGCCCCCACAAAACCCGATCCCACCACGAAGTTGGAACGTGAAGGAAGAACTCACGTTGGTCAACAATTATATTACCACATTTCAAGAAGGAGGACGGTTGTGACTAGATTCCGTCGACAAATGGGTGACAACTTTCGTTCAATGGACGCGATATATGGAAAATTTGTAGCTTTTTGGACGAAGTGCACAATATTTGAGGGGTTCTTTGTAAGTGCGTTGAACAACAATGTGGGTTTAAACGAAGACAAGGCGATTGAGGAGGCCCGTAACCAGTACAGTGTCATACACAAATGATAACTACTCGGGCGTTGCGGTTTGAAGAGCTATGAGACCACGCTTTCAACAATACTCACGAATATATGAATATTTATTTATGGTTTTTAATATTTATGTCATACTTTGGTGTGAAGTTATTCTAATATTTATGCAATGTTTATTTTAATATTTATGCAATGTCTTATAAAAACATAAAAAACATAAAAAAAAAAAAAAAACAAGATAAAGTTGTCGCTCAATATGAGCCACAACAGGATCAAGTGAGTAGGATTGACACTTTAGCCAGTACCACGTCAGCACCTAGTTGTCTATTTTTTATAGGATAAAGTCTTAGCTAGAGGTGAGCGACAACGCATACTCTTAGTTATATTTGATTTGCCTTGTCGTTAAAAAGAACTATAATGATTTGAACGGTCGTTCTAAACAAATGTAATCATGAGAAGTAATTAACACACATATACGTGAGATTAAAGTTATCAAAAAAGAATAATAAAATGTTGTAATTAATGTCTCACACACTCTCATGAACGTCTTTCATTCCCTACAAATTGACTACTTTAATCATTTAGACCCTTGGGTGTGGTACCGGTATAGGGAAGTCATGTCGTTGCGAGCCCGAGCAACACCGCGTCCTTTAGGTCCGGCACGGCATGACCGGCAAGGAGAAGACTTTGATGTTGGGCTATTTGTTATTATTTTTAATAGATTTTTTATTATTTTTAATAATTCTGGCTAATGAGGAGACTCGTCATCATAGTGCACACCACCCCCTTGGAGGCCTATCATGAAGATGCCTCCTCCCCCCCCCCCCCCCCCCCCCCCCAACTTCTATGTGGAGGCCCATCATGAACATGTCACACCCTCCACACCCAAAGGTCTTATATATGTTTGCTATTATTGGGTCAAGTTATTCTACACAGTGTAATAAACATGAAAAAGGTGAAAAGGATACAAAAAACCACAATAAATTACGAAATATGACATAATGAGCCACAAAATATAATACAATGCCGAAAAATATAACATAATGATAAAAATAAGAAAAAGACACAATATTATATAAAAGACACAGTGATATAACGTAAATTCTAAAAACCACAAGCTAAATTCAAAAGAAGTGAAAACCTAAAAACTAAGATAGTAGGGTTCGATGAGACGATTCTAATGCCACATGTGTAATTTAATCGGAGTCCGTTTGATATCATTCCTACGACTTTTTGTTTTTCTTTCGCTGTGTTTATAATCCTAACCCTGATATTATAATCATAACGTGGTCTCATATAAATACCCCACTTTCAAACGTAATTAACGCTATTAAAATCCTTAAAACAAATTATTAAAATTTGAATTATTTTTGTCTTTTAGCACCATATTGGCATATTCTTATCTTGGAGTTTTATACTTATATCTATTATATATTTTCTTAACGACCAATAGAAGTCCGATCATCCAGGTAAACCCAATGACAAAAGATCACCAATACTCGTAAACGCAGATGACGCTTGTGTCTTGACCCGCCACCATTCCAAAGAAAACCTATGACTCATCACCCAAATACCCACTGTGACAAAACCTCTAACTCAACTAAAATAATTTTGTTTCGGGTGAGACTTCAACCAATTACCTCCACATTGGAGGATCATGGCACTGTCAACGTATCTGAAGGTCATTGACCTTATATCTATTATCTAATAACTTATAATAAAAGAATTGAATTTCTATGAGGTGGAATTTAATGGAGGCCTCAACCCCACATTGAATATGTCATGTGGCACTTTGAGGTGATAGTATTGAATTTATTATTTTAAATAGAAAATAAATTTTTAAAATTTTTATTTTTTAAATAAAATCTATATCTATATTATCTTAAAATTTTAAATATGTTAATTAATATCTTGTCCTTATTTTCCTCTCACATTTTTAAATGTTAATTATTATTTTAAAATTTCAAATATTTTAATTAATATTTTTATCTTTATTTTCCACTCACAATTTTTAAACGTTAGTAACTTTTATGTATGACATATTTTTTGAAAAAAAAAATTTACACCAAATTAACGATCGGTTTATTATCTTTCCAACGAACACCATAGTGCTATACAAAAAACGAAAAAAATGTTTTTTAGTGAGTTTTTGTTCATGCAGAAAAAAAACACATGTGTTTAGGTGATTTATTAATCATATATAGGCAAGTACTAATCGTGTTATGATAGTATATATGTTTTAAACCTACTATTACATATATGAATTGCCCATGTTCATGTGCTATAACGATATGCTTAGCATTAAAAGAGGTTGAAATTTTTTTTAATCTGCTCGGAACGCAGCATGAGAGCCCCTTTTCGTAGTATAAACATTAGAACAACTTTCTTTAGCATTAAAAGTGGTTGAGACTCTTTACTTCTTTTATCATTTTTTATTAAGTCATATTAGATTTTTTAACCCGGGACACTCCCGGAGTAATCAGCTAGTTATAAATATGCTAAAAATATCTAATGATTAATACCAAAATCTAGTACTTTTAAATTAAAATTTAATAGTAAATGGAACTAACATTAAAAAAAAGACAAAATTACATAAATCTATGTTCAAAATATAGCTTTCGCCTTTGTCTTTAAAAAGTCACAAAACTAACGTATAACTTCAAGTTTTTTAACGAAGTTAGTGATAAAGATCTGTAGTTGTAACAAAAATTGAAGTTATAGATTAGTTTTAGAATCTTTTAAAGACAAAGGTGAAAGTTGTATTTTTGGATATACATAAAGGTTGATTTATGTAATTTTGTTTTAAAAATATAAAAGTTTTGGTAGACATGGTAATATACCTCCAATATTGCAATACCATTGTTATGAATGTTTATTCTAATTTATTTTTATAATATTTGGAATCAATTTATAAGAGTACACGGATGTGGACTCTTGTTTAATAGATAATCAAAAGTTATGATATTTTTAAAACTTGCTATGAATTAGTTACAGCTTTGCCATAAGCTTATTCCTCCCCTTTGATATAAGTATCAATATGTCGCTTAAATATAGTTTGATTAAACGATTTTTACATTTAAGAAAAGTATGGTTAACTTAATTTTATTGAACTTTAAATTTAGTAAAGTTTAATAATCATTAAAAAGAACCTTAAACCTTTTTAGTATTTTATGAGGGACAGTATGAGCAAAGTAGATTGTCATTTTTTGCTTATAGTGTAAAAGTGACATTCGAAATGAGAACAGTAAAAATACTTATACAATTTGTTTAATGTGATTATAAGATGATTATTTATCCGTTTATCATACTATCCATCTAACTCCTATTAAAGGTGTTAACCATAATACAACATGTATTAAAATGTGTAATAAGGGGGTACATGCACCAATCGGGTTTGTCCCGATTGCTAAGTGTTATGTGCCTTATGTCCAAGGCTTGATACACAACCACTATCGAGCCGGGGGTCTCATTGGAAGTAGCCTCTCTATTCTCGCGGGGTAGAGGTAAGGCTGTCTACATCTTACTCTCCTTAGACCCTACCTTAGCTTTTGCTATTGGTGGGATTAACTGAGTATGATGATGATGATGATGAATAAGCGTATTCGCTGATTCACATTATTAGACCGAATAGACTTTCTATAAAGCTCAATATGTTTTATCTATTTTTGTATAATTAAAACTTTTAGTTTTAGAAATGGAGCAAAGTTGCTTATGTGGAGGTAGCATACTTAGTGAAGGCTTATGCCTCTTAGACCGGATGTTATATGTTCAAATCTAGGCTTATAAATATAGTGGAGATAACACTATTCGTTTAAAAAAGAATTGCAACATAATTTTTTTTTTTTAGAACAGCCGTCAAGACAATAAGCCTCGAACTCGAGGCCAATGGCCTGTGAGGTGTTACTAACATCACGTCCTGCCTCAAGCCCGAGGCATCTCACTTAACACCTATTGCACCAATTTCCTGGGAAAACCTCACAAGGCATGCCGCTTTAAAGAGACTGACTCATAACCTTGTGAATAAAACCAGATTTAAAAGTGCGAGTCACTAATTTGTACGAATATAATAAAGAAATAAATAAATTAGCATAAACTTTTGTGTACGGTGTGAGAACTAGAATATGACTTTGGGAAGGAAAGAAGATGGTCAAAAAAGTAGAGGTTATTCAAATATTTTTATAACCGCAATCAACGGCTTCCCCAAGAAAAAAAAAGTGCTAGAATGCGCATCACCTTATTCTTTTTGCACTTTTAATTAATATTTAAATATAAATAAATTATTTAAAAGTTTCCACCATCGTATTTTTTTGAAAAGTCAGAAACGCCCACACCTCCTCCGCAATTGCCGGTTTAGTGCCTACCGGTTCTGCTACGGCGACCGTTTGTCTGGTGGCCTTCCACATGCCCCTCACCTCACCTCACCAACCCAATCGTTTTTATTTTTATTTTTCAGGGGTGTGATTTGTACCATTTGGAAAATATAACTTGATGTGTATACGATAAAAACATAATAGGACAAACAATATATATTAGAGGCATATGTTACATTGTTATTTATCTAACAATTATTGGTGGGTAAAATTAGCTAGGTATCTTTACACCAACTTACCAAGTCACTTTTAGAGCATTGCCTACTTCAAAACTGTCATGTCATAGATGTTTGGATTACGTGTGAAAACGCCCTTGGACATCCTCCCTCTCTTTATGTCCATAGATACTATGATGCTAACATGCTCTTATGTACTTTTTTATCTGTTATACATAAAGACGGCCAAACGTGTTGTTATTGAAAAAGAATACTCTATACGTGGCATTTTAAAAGAACGGCAAACCCTAAAGCTTGCTCTAGTTTCATGATTCCTCTTGACTTCGATTCAACTAAGAGTTTAGTATTACAAAAGCTTAGAGGGGGACATGCACGCTTTAACAAAAAGAAAATAGGTTTGATTTAAATGTGTTCAAAATGTGGAAAACATAATTTGTTTCAAGTTGATGGTAATTAAATTGTTACACACGATTCACGAACATTTTTTTTTTAAATTGTTAAATTGTTATATATTTAGATCAATCTTAATGTCTAGAGTAACATTTTTTTTTATCGAGTTCATCTCTGCGAATAACTTGAGTTTATTCTTCTTTCACCATCAAAACTTACTCAATTTACAAATGTACACTCCTTGGTCTATAGTAATGACTAATGGTTAGTTTTGATTTCACACAACTGTATCAATACTTCTAATATGTTGGTCGTTTCTAATTGTTTTTCAAGCCCTTACCGAATCAAGGAATCATAAAATATATAAAGAATTAGTTTTTTAAATATATTTACAGTCGTTATTTTTATAACAACTTTATAAAGAAGACACAGGATGTCTTTCTTCTGTAAATTGTTTTAAAAAAATCGGAGTTATTTTTAATTTACTAGTCTACAAATTGAAAGTTGAATTCATGTTTTTACAATTAAAAATGATACCTAGAGCTATTTGAACAAGTGTTATGGAACTTTGAATTAAAAATAGCCTACATTTACATTTTTAAAGAAAGCAATTGTTTCCAAAACAACAACCATTTCCCCATGTTTCAATGTGTTTAAAATCGTTTGAATATGAATATTCGAGCACTCACACAAATATGGGGAAGTGTATTAGAGCAATGCTATTTAGAAAAAAAAAAAAAATATTTAAAACATATTTTACGAAGTTAGAGTATATTTAAGTTTGTATTATTGAATTATATTCTTGTTAACGTGAACACACAATATTTATACCGTAAGACTTGAACACACGCCGCTTTCTTGAGATAAACCATACACTTAGTATTATCAAAGGCTAAGAGCAATCACACTAAATTTTTTTTTTTTGAACGTTGACTTTCATTAACAAAAGGGGAGGACCTCAAAATAAGGACCAACACCCAAAAAAACTAGAGCATGTACAAAGGGTTATTACACCAGTCTTCCCATTGAAGATCCTTAAAGTGGGACCTATGCTTCAACCAAACGAAAGAAATAGATTTTATACTACCTATCACCTTTTGAACCTTAGGATCTATCTTATTAAAGGTCTTATCGTTACGGGCTTTCCAAATCAACCACATACCGATCATCATTATCCCATGGACTATCTTCTTCCCCCATTTACCTCCAGACGCTTGTTTATACAAAATAAGAAGATCCCTCATATGCGTAACCCATGGAACGTTTAAGCCGCACCACTTTAGGAGATTAGACCACACCCCAAAGGAGAAACCACAACCCAAGAAAATGTGCTCCGAAGTTTCCAAATCGACCTCACAAAGCTTACACCGATCGTTTGGAATCATCACGTTTCTTTTGCTAAGAGCTTCCACAGTCGGAATTCTATCCATTTCTGCTCGCCAAGCGAAAATGTGACATTTCAAGGGAACCCACGCTACCCATTTTAATTTAAAAACAGCCCCCACATCGACGTGGTTCTTTATTTTTTTTTTGACTTCTGCGACAGAAAAATGAGGGGAACCATTCCACTCCCAAATATCCTTTGAGCTAGAAAGTTGTACCTGCTCCAATAGAGAAGAAAGCTCTATCCATTCTTGAACATGCAGAATTCCCATGGGACAAGTAAAGTCAACAGGGGACCACATTCCATTGGACATATAATTTTTGACCACATCTTTCTTGGAGTTTGCCATTTGAAACAGCAGAGGGAATTTGGATTTGAGAGGGCTATCAACAAGCCAAGCATCAGCCCAAAATCGGATAGTACCACCATCCCCTATCTTTCCCTGCAAAAAATCAAGAAAAAACTTTTCGCCACATTTAAACTTTTCACAATTTTTAACAATAGTCGGCCAGCATCCATTCTTGACAGAAGCACGCGGCAAGCCAAACCAACTATTTCTGCCTTTATGACAAGACAAAATGATATTTTTCCATAAAGTCCCTTCCTCCACTTTAAAACGCCAAACCCATTTAGAAAGTAAGGCGTCATTCACATCTTTTAAACGACTAATACCCAATCCCCCTTTATCTTTATCACAGGAAACCCTCTCCCAAGAAACCCAATGAATCTTGTTTTTATCACAATTTGTCGACCAAAGAAATCGCTTCATAAGACTTTCAAGATTTTTTATCACTCCGACCGGGGCTTTGTATAGAGAAAAGTAATAAATGGGAAGACTTTGAAGTACCGATTTAAGTAAGGTGAGGCGCCCTCCAATAGAAAGAAGGCGAGATTTCCAAGAAGCTAATCTCGATTCAACCACCTCAATAATTTTCCGCCAATTATTAATTCTATTCATGTTGGCCCCAACCATAACTCCCAAGTAATCGAATGGAAAAGAACCCACTCTACATCCCACCGTCTTCGCAAGGCAACCCACCTCTTCATCTAACACCCCAACGCCATAAAGAAATGATTTATTGATGTTTATTTTGAGGCCCGAACAAAGATGGAAGATCCTAAGAATTCTCGCCACCGTTAAAATATTATTAGAAGACCACTTCCCCATAATAAGAGCATCGTCCGCATAAAATAAATGAGATAAAACCGGCCCAATATTAGACAAAGAAATCCCTTCAAAGGCACCAATCTTGACCGCTTTGTTAAATAAACAAGTCAAGGCTTCCATCACAATTAAGAAAAGAAACGGGGATATAGGGTCGCCTTGGCGAAGCCCTTTAAAGCATTGAAACTCAAAAGTAGGCGACCCATTTACAAGAACCGCCGATCTAGCTGAAACAAGAATACCTTTAATCCACATTCGCCATTTTTCCGGAAAACCCATTTGCTCCATAATAGACAAAAGAAAAGACCAATTTACATTATCGTAAGCCTTTTCGAAATCAATCTTCATAAAGAAAACACTTTTCGACCTCCTTTTACACCAAGATAAAATTTCATTGACCATAAGGGGTCCGTCAAGAATATTTCGGTCACTAAGGAAACCGGATTGATTATCCGAAATGATGTGACCGATGATCTTCTTAAGTCTAAAGGATAACACTTTAGATATGGTTTTACTAATGATTCCCATCAAGGTAATAGGTCTAAAATCCTTTAACCCGAGAGGATTCTTTACCTTAGGAACTAGAGTAATGAAAGAAGATCCACACCCTTTATTAATTTTACCTGTCTCAAAAAATACAACCATGATGTTCATAAAATCCTCTTCAAGATAGTTCCAAAAATGGCGAACGAAGTTGAAATTGAAACCATCTGGACCGGGGGCTTTGTCCTTGCCACATTCAAAAACCGCAAACTTGACTTCCTCTCTAGAAAACGGTGCGATAAGAGCATCCACCATGTCCAACGGAATTTTCTTTATCTCGTCACATATCAAGAGAGGTCTATTAGGAACAAACTCTTTGAAATGGTTGTGTGAGGGAGGCCTCTATATTATATAGAGTGTATAAATGGTTGTGAGTAGAGGAAAGAGAAAATATATAGAGAAGACACTGTTCATCAGTAAATTTGGAGGAGACACTGTTCACTCTCCATAATTTTTTAATATTTTTAAAAGTGATTGTGAGTAGAGGAGGGAAAAAAGGTAAGGCTATGGGGTATGGGCTCGGGGAAGGGGCTCGGGGGCTGACATGGCTGCTTTTGCCGAAGGGGAACACTGCCCCCCCCCCCCCCCCCGCGACCACACTTCGGTGAACACGGCATAAATCCCCCGATGGTACCGACCCACTTTTCAAGAAATATGAACGTTGCAATATGAACGTTGGGCTTTTTGAACGTTAGAAAAAAAAAAAAAAACCTTTTTATCTATATATATATATATATATATATATATATATATATTTAACCTTTCATTTTATACAAACTCAAATAAAACTACCCCCTCTTCATACATACTCCCAAATTTTATAAACTACACAACAAATTTTTTTTACAATCATGAGTACGTCTTCAGACGAGGCAAACGTTGCTAATTTTTTCGCGGGCGCGATGGTTGAAACGGCAAAAATATTGTTGGAGTTTGTAGATAGTGACGACGAAACAACTTCGGAACCAAGAACAAGACGGGCCGCTTTAAACAGAGATCGTGAAGGTATATTTTATTTTTTATAACTTTTAATTTACTTAATGTTTTATATTTCATGTGTTATATTTTTTGATATTTATTTATGTTATGGTATTATATTTTCTTATACTTTTTTTTAATTTAAGGTGCACACGATCATTTGGTTGCTGACTACTTCGCTGACGACTGCGTATACACAGACGAACTATTTAGGCGTCGCTTTCGAATGAGTCGGCGATTATTCCAACGAATTGCCAACGACATGGCTACTTATGATGAGTTTTTCACACTACGCTATGATGCTAGAGGAAGACGAGGTTTTACGACGCTACAAAAGTGCACTTCCGCACTTCGTCAGTTGGCGTACGGGACTGCTAGTGACTCATGGGATGAGTACTTAAGGATGTCTGCTAGAATGAGTCGGGAATGCTTGTATCGGTTTACCGAAAATGTCGTCAAGTTATATAGCAAAGTTTACTTGCGTAGGCCAACGAAGAACGAAATCCAAAAGCTTTACGCACACCATGCAGAGAGACATGGCTTTCCTGGCATGCTTGGAAGCATCGATTGCACGCATTGGCCATGGCGTAATTGCCCCACTGCATGGAAAGGGCAGTTTACGCGGGGTGACATTGGAGAGCCGTCAATTATTCTAGAATCTGTTTGCTCACAAGACCTTTGGATTTGGCATGCATTCTTCGGAGTTGCTGGTTCATGTAACGATTTAAATGTTCTAGCAAGATCCATGGTTTTCGACCCCATCATTAATGGTACCGGTCCGGATGATTCGTTCGTTCTCAACGGGGTAGAATATAAGCACGGGTATTATCTGGCTGACGGTATATACCCAAGTTATGCATCTCTTGTGAAAACCATACAAATTCCCACGGACGACAAAAGGAAAAAGTTTGCAAAGTGCCAAGAGTCGGCGAGAAAAGACGTCGAACGGTTATACGGTGTCTTAAAGTCGAAATGGCATGTAATTGGGCGACCCGCACGTGCATGGCATCCACAAAGCTTGAGATATATTATGTACGCTTGTACGATACTACATAATATGATAATCGAAGATGAAGGCCGTGCGATATGTGAGTATGACCCAAATGACGTTGAAGAGAATCTCGAGCCGGTTGACGTGACACAACAACAATCGAACAGGTGGGCATTAGAGGATAGTAATATGCACGCCAACCTTTGCTCGGATTTAATCGACCATATCTGGAACAATTTCCGTGTCGATGACGTTGATGAGTAGTGTGTATTTTTTTTTCTTTAGTATCGTTTTTTTTTTTAATTTTTTTTTATTTCGGTTTTTTTTTAGTGTTTTTTATTTTATATGTAATTTGGTTTTTAATTTTAATGAAAAAAAATTAATGAAATATAAAATGTACAAATAAATAAAAAAGAAAAACAATAAAAAAGGGAAGGGGGAAGGGGGAACCATTTCCCCTAGAAGGGGGAGGGGAAGGGGGAAATGACATGATGCTGACGTGGACAAGGGGGAAGGAAGGGGGAAGGGTGACCACACCCCATAGCCTAATGATAAAAGTATAGAATATATATTATTAAATAGAAAAGGAGAGAGGAGTGTAGTAATTTTTAGTGTAATTATAGTGATGAAGATGAATAGTTTATTATGAATGCTCTAAAAGGCTTAATGGTAAAACATAGTTTTCTATTTTTTATTATAAATATTAAATACGTGTATATTTATTTTAATATTAGAATGGTACGTTGAATTTGAGTTTATGTAATATTATAAACACTTTTATTTGATAAGATGTACTATTGTGACAGTGGTAATTTTTTTATTTTTATTTGTCAACTAACCATTTTATTTTAGAAAAACTTCATACACTCAGAAGTCAGAAATAGAATTTGGAAGCCCGCTGCCCGCGTACCATCGTCTTGTTAAACTGTTAGCATGTTACATTGGAAAATAAAATAAGAAATTATTGTATGTATTTAACCCTGTTTTTTAGTGGTATTGTAAAGTATGTGTAACCTGTGTTAAGAGGCTTTTTTTAACGGCTAATTTTCTTTTTTGTCGTTAATAGGATTTCAACCATACAAATACTTGGAAAGGTAAAGACTTATTTAACATGGTCATTTATATATTTTTCCTGCTAAGATCATTTATTACATATTTACCTAACATAAAAAGTCAATTACATATTCCTCTCATAAAACATACACATGTAGCAAGTCAATTATACATATTTTCCCTTCCTAGAAGAAAATATGTAACTGATTTTAAGGATTGGGTAAATATGCAATTAATAGCTTTTTTAACACCTTGATATCATATCATTAGGCCAAACACCCTTTAGTAACTAAGAGTTAAGTGTGTGTAACCTCTAAAATTTGTATTGAATAAGAAACCATTTTCGCTTGGGAAAAGCAAAGATATATATTTAGACAAGGTTTTGAGTGACCAAAGGGTTCACATCTTCAAGAACTCTTTAAGTGTGTGTAGAATATATTTCGGGATTGATATGGACTTTTTCTTGAATATGTGTACCAATACTTAAGTTATTTATATAGATAACATATTTAGTCATCGCTATTGGTGAAGTGAAGTGAAGTGTTGCTAAAATAGTATATGGCTTGTTAAACATTTGAGCTGATTTAACTTGCGTTTGTTGGCTTGGATAATGTTTGGTACAAGTTCGAGCTAAAATAGACCGCTCATATAAAATTTTTAGTTGACTTGGCTTGAAAAACTCACTCCTTTTTTTTTTTATAATAATAATAATACAGGTTTCAGTAGGCATAACAGATCTACGTCGAACGACAGTTGCTGTAATTCCGATCAATATTAATCGGTAGGGTTATAATCGGTATGTTTTCTTTAAGTTCTTACTGTATTTCACATTTTTTTTTAACTTAATCATTTTAATTCGATATTAATAACAAGGAAAATTACATCAAGATAACGGGCAGGCGAGCAACAAGCTGCGCCGCCACCCCTTTCTGAATAGCAAATCCTAATCTACTAAAAACGTAACCATGCCCACCCGAAGCCGAGGCACTACTATGAATAACCCGCTGGACCCTGGTCAGGAAGCGGGTAGCCTCCGGTGCCAATGAGCCAAAGGTATCAAAGGCCAGGGGCACAAAAACGTGTTGGTTCTCCTCGCAGGCTTTAGCATGTTTTTCTACCTTTTTTTCCTCTGCTTTTCGCACCGCTTGCCCTGCTACAAAGCCACTATCCCTCAACCCAACTAGGGGAGATACACCCGTCAGGTCAACACAAACATGTTTCCCCCCGGCCCACCCAAAGACAAGGAGATCTGCTGGTCGCAGAGTGGATCTCCCTTCTGTTGGATCTGAGAGGAAGTTCACAGGGGCCTCCTTCTTGGCTGAGATCCCAGCCCGTCTTAAAATGTCCCACAGAATGTCTCGAACCCAATCATGCCGATATTTGAAACAGGGTAACTCCTTACAATGAACTGCATGTTCCCCGTATTCATCCATGCAAACCTTACGGCAAATCGGGCATATTCCATCCTCCTGGTACATGGGGATCATCAGACGATATTTAAGAATGGTCCTGTATTCAATGGCAGACATGCTTTGGCCTAGACCTTCGATCGGGATAACAGTCAGGAAATCTTGGGCGTGGGGGCTTTGCAAGCATTCAATAACTGCCCTCTGACGAGGGGACAAACTAAAAACTTCACCAGGCTCTGAGCGATTTTGCCAAAAAGGGCATTTGCCAAAGTTTTCTGAGGCTTTGGGGGGGAGGGGGGGCGGTGTCCTTGTTAGAAAAACCGCCAATATCAAAACCTGGGAGATAGTCATTTAGCTTTTCGAGGGCCTGCACGTAGTCCAAGTCTGAGCCGAAAACCCCGCTATTCCGTAGGATGTGGTCTTGAAGGTTCCAGGACTGAGCTCGCGACGCCACAAACGCATACATGCCAACATCCTTCGCGGAGAGGAGCCCTAATCTGTAACACCCCAACCGATGGCGGAAACATCGGGATGTCACGTATTGATGATTGTTCAGTAGCTCATGGTAAATAATAAATTTCAATAATTAATTTAAATACATTACATACAATTGTTCTACAAGAATTTATACATTAAATGAGAAATACTAAATATGCATCTTCAAGCATTAACTCTAAACTCCAAGCAAGCTATAACCTGAAACATGTTAAGTTTGAAAATATTTTGGGTCAACAAAAGTTGGTGAGAATTACATAGGTTTTTGATAATTGAATAAGAATGATGTGCAATTCATGTGTCATGTTAATCTAGCCCACATGTGAGAACATATTAGAAATAAATCGAGTGCATAATCAACCCTGCTGACTGTTATAAAATGATACATACCATACACTTATGGTCCCAATGAATATGTTATGCGATAACAAACACCCACGTAACCTTTGTAGGAGGCACGTATCCGGGTGGGATTGTCAGTCCAATAGATCTATCAATGTATACCGTCGGCTGATCAATGTTAATGATTATGCTAGAATGGTGCTTACTCTAATCATGCTCAAGACAATATGCAACATAAAAAACACATAGACACATTGATGATTGAATTGCAATGAAAATGTTATAACATGTTTCACCCCAAAAATGGTGATAAAAGGGGCTATGTAAACTCACCTGAAATTCACTGTGCAAGTACTAACAAGTAGCAACAAGTCTGAACTTGGATTAATTGAATTCTTGTATCCTATTACAAATAAACGATACCTTAAATTCTAATGCAAATATGCCTGTTTTTGTTATGGTTGTAAAGATAGTTTATCCAACTACCTAGACTCGTATTGTAAACAATACGTGTCTTAAAGTGTGTATGACTTAACGAACCGATAGGACTAGGTTTTTGTTTCTCGAAGTGTGAGCGCATGTGTGTTCATTTAAAATTCATACTTTAACTAGTATTCCGAATAGCAACTTTTAATCATTTTGAAATGGCACGTTGGATAATAATATATGTATCATTAGCACGGCAAAAATAGAATTTAAATATTGTATTTATTGTTAAAATAATCAATTTGTGAAAGCGTGTTGGTTCGGAGGTAATTCTATTTGTGAAAACGTAGTTTATTGTACAAATTCATAGATTTGAACGCTCGACATGTTTCTTATGTTTTATAAAAATTTGGGCAGAGTTTCCTCTGTTTTTGTAAGAAACCAGACAACTCAAATTGTCTATATTTTCTCAAAACATCAATTGTCGAATTTCACAACACGAATCAAGATCTAACTAAGCTTTTATACGTGACAAGTGATTAACTTTCTAAAACTAAATAAAAGTAAAACATAAGCTTTGACAATTAATACATATATTTATATAGTTCGTCATTTAGATAATTCTTGTAAAAATATATATTTATTTATGTGAGTTAGTCGTTACTCGATTAGCCCAAACTTATCAATAATAATTATTTCCGTTACAAGTTGACTCGGTTCGTTCTACACACAATAAATTACATCACCAAATCGAAAAAAAAACATAGCGTGTGTTATACCTTCCACGAATAACCTTGTATATCGAGAGTTGATATATCTGACCGGTTGCCTAAACTTTGACCCGGTCGGTCCGGTTGACCAGCCTTGACCGAGCCAAACCTTAGACCAAAGCTGACCATATCATAACCAGTGCCAAACTCGGTTCAATGACCGGACCTGTCATTTAACGTTAACCAGATCTGGTCTGATTTGACCAGCGCTGACCCGAAAAGAAAATGAACAGGAATCGAGGTTGACTGGAGTTAACCAGCTTGACTCGGTGACTCGAAAGGAAAACGGACCGCAATCGAGACTAATCACATCAATATCCTGTAATTGACAACATAACCCTGGTCATAACCGGTTACATTTACCCACACAGATAAAAAGACGAAGAGTCAGCGAGTAAAAGAAAGCCAATGGAACACTAACCTGGCCGAGTCGGCCGTCGTCCTCCTCGCACCAAGTCGGGTCAGAATGGCAACGTGATAAGACCAATAGTTGGGTTAGCGTCATTGTTCTTGCTGCTTTTGTGGGCGGCGCCGTTGATTTTATGACAGAACGAGGGGCGGCCGCTGCTTAAAAGAGGGTGAGGGAGAGAGACGAGGGACCTGTGAGAGGGAGGGAGGAGAGGAAGCGGGCTGTGTACAGAGCTCGGGTGTTGCTCGTTGCTGCTGCTGCTTGTTTTCAGGGTGGAGGGCCTGCGCCGCCACCACCAAGCCTGGTGGTGGCCGGCTGTTGTTGGAAGGGAAAGAGCGGGGACGCGAGTGAAGGGAGAGGGATTTTGGAAGAGAGAGCCACGGGTTGTAGCTGTATTAGAGAGAGATCAGGGAATGGAAATGTGTTGTTATCTAGAGAGGGAGGTTAAGGGTGCGAAACTTGTTCAGAGGAAGAAGGAAAAAAGATTTAAAGGAGGTAGGAAGCTTGAAGGTTATGGGGGCTAGGGTTTTTGTTGGTGAAGATGAGATGAGGAGAAGAAGAAGATGGGTTAGGATATTATATAGATAGGGTTTTGGTGTAGGTTAGGTGAAAGATTATTTCATATACGAACCAGTTACCGACTTGGGTCTCATCTATGAACTGGACCCGTTTAGTCAATAGCATAATTATTTCGTAAATTATATAAATGTAGACCGAATTAAACGAGATAATATTGTTAACGAATTAACGAATTGTTTTATGAATAAAATATTATTATATTATTTGAGAAAACGCTGGGCATTACAGTCTCCCCTACTTTTGGGAACTTCGTCCCGAAGTTATTAAAAACACAAGGTTGAGTGATTGGGTAGAAATTAAGACAACTGTGGTTTGGAAAAATTTGGGTTAAAGCACAACATGAATTTTATAAGTAATAGAATAATATGTTTCGAATAATTTGGGTAAGAGTTTTGATATGTGTGAGTTTTAAGGGTTGGATTAGGTTCGTCTGAAATAGCAAGGAGAATAAGAATCTAACAAAACACTAAACTTAAGTTTTAGGAATTCTAAAAGAAATATGTGAGTTGATTGACTATGGAAAGACGAAATGAATTACTAGGTAACTAGCGTTTATAATTGGTTATCTACCGAAAACCTTGATAGAATTTCACACTACCTTAACGTACCTGTAAATTCGTGATTACGTTCCGGACCGCAATCACCAATTTACCTTACATTAGGGTTTTGTGTCCTTCTATAACTCTAAACACACATGTAAAAAAAAAAAAAAAAATTCAATTAACCTTGTTATTGAGTCATATACATTGTAATTGTATCCAAAAATGAGTCTAACTGTTGAGCAGGAAAAAGACTTCTACCAGTCAGTGAGTAAGAACCTCTACCGATTGTTGAGCAGGTGCGATAGCCTCTACCAGTCGTTGAGCAGGTTATTAGAACCTCTACCGACTGTTGAGCAGGCATGATGACCTCTACCAATCGTTGAGCAGGTTGTTAGATACGCTACTAACTGTTGAGCAAGCACTTCATCCTCTACCAGTTGTTTGATTAAGTGTAACAATTGTTTTTGATTTAACACGTAAGTTGCAAATTGATAATACATACATGTAAGCAAGTTTGTAATGCATCAAGTATCGAGTATAGCATGCGAGTTGTAACAGAGTTGCTCTAGACAAGGTTAATGACTCTAGGTGTGTTTATAGCAAATAGTTTATTTTCCATACTTTCAAGTATCATGACTAATCAATTGATCAGGTAGATAATCAACTCCTCATGTATAACTAATATTCAAGTTTGATGCAACGAACAATTAAGTTTTCAATAGTTTGGTTATCATAGGGGTCAAGTTCATGTTCAAGAGGGTAAGGAGTATGAATTTAGTTCTTGAGAGGATGATGAAGAACTCAAAGTATCATCAAAGTTATGAAAGATAATGCGCGTAAAAATAAAGGGTTTGTTTATGGGTTTTCCAAAAAGGCACAAATAGTAAGGAGATTATTTAATAGTATGAATCGTGGGGTTTGAATCAAATATTAAAATCAAGGGTATGAGGAAACATGATTGCGGAAAGTATCCAAAAGTTCAAACAAGTTTAAAATAAGTGGGTGTCAATGGAAAAATTGTAGAGTAACTTTTGTTCTTGTGGATGGAAAAATTTTTATTTTCAAAATTGGTTTTGTACATAAAGCAAAAGTCATTAAATAGTACAAACTAAATGGATCTAGATCGAAATATTTCAATGCGTCGGGGGTTTCAAACACGATGACAGATTTCAAAAATCACGATTTTGTTCAGACGTTTTGTATAATAGGCTTCGAGTAATCCATAAAAGAAGTGATTATTAATAGGTTAAAACATTTTTTATCGAAAATCATTTGTTACGCCAATAAATTGTTCAATAAAAATTTGAAATTTAGAAAATGAGTTTGTGGAATAAAAGGGCTTTTTGACAAAAATATTTATTTGCTTTAGTTTGAGAAATTCCTAGATAATGAATATTTGACAAAATTTAGCACTCTTTAATGTTGGTGCTAGAGTATATCCTATAAATAGGTTACGAGATGATAGTTTGAACAAGGATTTTTTTTTTTTTTTTTTTTTTTATTCAAATCTTAGAATTTAAATGAGAGTGAAGGGGTATAAATGAAAATGAAATACAAAGATTGTATTCATTTGTCCACGTATATACGAAAATGTTGACTTATCAAGACAGATCGGATCTAAGCCCAGTGAATTTGCCCTATTAAACTAGGAGTACATTAGGATTGCCACAAGTGAAAGAGAGTGTAGGCAAGACCAAGCTAGGGTAGGAATAAGGAGGAGGATAGGGATAGAGATAAGAATAAGGTAGAGCTACAAGCAACTAAAGCAAGTACTGATTAATGTCCTAAGGCTATAGACTAGATTATTTTTCTAATAACCTAATTCCCTATAACCAAGGCTCTGATACCAATCTGTAACACCCCAACCGATGGCGGAAACATCGGGATGTCACGTATTGATGATTGTTCAGTAGCTCATGGTAAATAATAAATTTCAATAATTAATTTAAATACATTACATACAATTGTTCTACAAGAATTTATACATTAAATGAGAAATACTAAATATGCATCTTCAAGCATTAACTCTAAACTCCAAGCAAGCTATAACCTGAAACATGTTAAGTTTGAAAATATTTTGGGTCAACAAAAGTTGGTGAGAATTACATAGGTTTTTGATAATTGAATAAGAATGATGTGCAATTCATGTGTCATGTTAATCTAGCCCACATGTGAGAACATATTAGAAATAAATCGAGTGCATAATCAACCCTGCTGACTGTTATAAAATGATACATACCATACACTTATGGTCCCAATGAATATGTTATGCGATAACAAACACCCACGTAACCTTTGTAGGAGGCACGTATCCGGGTGGGATTGTCAGTCCAATAGATCTATCAATGTATACCGTCGGCTGATCAATGTTAATGATTATGCTAGAATGGTGCTTACTCTAATCATGCTCAAGACAATATGCAACATAGAAAACACATAGACACATTGATGATTGAATTGCAATGAAAATGTTATAACATGTTTCACCCCAAAAATGGTGATAAAAGGGGCTATGTAAACTCACCTGAAATTCACTGTGCAAGTACTAACAAGTAGCAACAAGTCTGAACTTGGATTAATTGAATTCTTGTATCCTATTACAAATAAACGATACCTTAAATTCTAATGCAAATATGCCTGTTTTTGTTATGGTTGTAAAGATAGTTTATCCAACTACCTAGACTCGTATTGTAAACAATACGTGTCTTAAAGTGTGTATGACTTAACGAACCGATAGGACTAGGTTTTTGTTTCTCGAAGTGTGAGCGCATGTGTGTTCATTTAAAATTCATACTTTAACTAGTATTCCGAATAGCAACTTTTAATCATTTTGAAATGGCACGTTGGATAATAATATATGTATCATTAGCACGGCAAAAATAGAATTTAAATATTGTATTTATTGTTAAAATAATCAATTTGTGAAAGCGTGTTGGTTCGGAGGTAATTCTATTTGTGAAAACGTAGTTTATTGTACAAATTCATAGATTTGAACGCTCGACATGTTTCTTATGTTTTATAAAAATTTGGGCAGAGTTTCCTCTGTTTTTGTAAGAAACCAGACAACTCAAATTGTCTATATTTTCTCAAAACATCAATTGTCGAATTTCACAACACGAATCAAGATCTAACTAAGCTTTTATACGTGACAAGTGATTAACTTTCTAAAACTAAATAAAAGTAAAACATAAGCTTTGACAATTAATACATATATTTATATAGTTCGTCATTTAGATAATTCTTGTAAAAATATATATTTATTTATGTGAGTTAGTCGTTACTCGATTAGCCCAAACTTATCAATAATAATTATTTCCGTTACAAGTTGACTCGGTTCGTTCTACACACAATAAATTACATCACCAAATCGAAAAAAAAACATAGCGTGTGTTATACCTTCCACGAATAACCTTGTATATCGAGAGTTGATATATCTGACCGGTTGCCTAAACTTTGACCCGGTCGGTCCGGTTGACCAGCCTTGACCGAGCCAAACCTTAGACCAAAGCTGACCATATCATAACCAGTGCCAAACTCGGTTCAATGACCGGACCTGTCATTTAACGTTAACCAGATCTGGTCTGATTTGACCAGCGCTGACCCGAAAAGAAAATGAACAGGAATCGAGGTTGACTGGAGTTAACCAGCTTGACTCGGTGACTCGAAAGGAAAACGGACCGCAATCGAGACTAATCACATCAATATCCTGTAATTGACAACATAACCCTGGTCATAACCGGTTACATTTACCCACACAGATAAAAAGACGAAGAGTCAGCGAGTAAAAGAAAGCCAATGGAACACTAACCTGGCCGAGTCGGCCGTCGTCCTCCTCGCACCAAGTCGGGTCAGAATGGCAACGTGATAAGACCAATAGTTGGGTTAGCGTCATTGTTCTTGCTGCTTTTGTGGGCGGCGCCGTTGATTTTATGACAGAAAGAGGGGCGGCCGCTGCTTAAAAGAGGGTGAGGGAGAGAGACGAGGGACCTGTGAGAGGGAGGGAGGAGAGGAAGCGGGCTGTGTACAGAGCTCGGGTGTTGCTCGTTGCTGCTGCTGCTTGTTTTCAGGGTGGAGGGCCTGCGCCGCCACCACCAAGCCTGGTGGTGGCCGGCTGTTGTTGGAAGGGAAAGAGCGGGGACGCGAGTGAAGGGAGAGGGATTTTGGAAGAGAGAGCCACGGGTTGTAGCTGTATTAGAGAGAGATCAGGGAATGGAAATGTGTTGTTATCTAGAGAGGGAGGTTAAGGGTGCGAAACTTGTTCAGAGGAAGAAGGAAAAAAGATTTAAAGGAGGTAGGAAGCTTGAAGGTTATGGGGGCTAGGGTTTTTGTTGGTGAAGATGAGATGAGGAGAAGAAGAAGATGGGTTAGGATATTATATAGATAGGGTTTTGGTGTAGGTTAGGTGAAAGATTATTTCATATACGAACCAGTTACCGACTTGGGTCTCATCTATGAACTGGACCCGTTTAGTCAATAGCATAATTATTTCGTAAATTATATAAATGTAGACCGAATTAAACGAGATAATATTGTTAACGAATTAACGAATTGTTTTATGAATAAAATATTATTATATTATTTGAGAAAACGCTGGGCATTACATAATCCTCCCATACGCATCGGCAAAGACGCCATCCGCCATTGCAGGTCACCAAAGAAAGCCCCCCCACACACCACTATGTCTTCAATGGCTTCCCTTAAACCCTTGTCAAAACAAGACACTGCTTCATCCATCATGGGGGGTTGGCAGGTCCGTAACCCAAAAAGCAACTTAGCAACCCCCATACAGGACCTGAGTAAGAGGAGTTCACTCTGGGGATCCCTAAGGCAGGGCAAGAGTTTCATAAGTTCAACCGCGCGCGATGCCCTCCGCTTTGCCAATTCACGTATAAATTGAGAGTCCCGACTAACGGCCAATCCGAGGAGCTTCACCCCTTTTTCTGGCCTACCAATCTCACTGGGAAAAAGCCCGTCCCGAAGTTTCACCCCATTACAAGACGGCCAAAAAGCCTCTGTTTTCTTAATATTAAGCTGAAGCCCCAAGGATGGCCCCTCCAGCCAGATAATGTCTAAGGCTTTAGCAACTTCAGTGGCCTCACCAATAATCGTCCCATCGTCCAGGTACCACGCATGAAATAGGAGTTTACAATTTTCTTGTACCCGGAGAACCATAGGGTGTAAAGCAAGGGCGAAAAGGAGGGGACCTAAGGGGTCCCCCTGCTGAACCCCCGTAGTAGCCCCTATACACTCATTACCAACATACAACCTAGCTGGCTGGGCATATAAGAACTGGACCCATGGATAGATAGACGGGCAATGTTGATGGACCTCTCGAAGAAGAGCAGTGCGGTCGATCATATTAAACGCGTTCGAAAAATCCACCGTGAGCATAGCCAATGACCCGTCCGCATGGAAGGAGCTTAAGAACCTGTTCGCGCTGTGGAGCACCGCCTCTGCCCCATTGGGAGTTCCCACCCCAAATTGAAAGTCCCCAAGGTACTTAGCCATTTCCTTCCCGACCTTCCTCATAGACACTTTAGAAACTAATCTGCGCCAAATGGCCCCTACTGCAATGGGCCGAATCCCGTTATCAGGTTTCAATAAAGGGGTAAGAGGGGGCCAAAGAAATGAATTCAGCTAGAACCCTTGGGCACAAACCCCCTAGCCAAAGGTTTACGGCTTCAGTAATAGCTGAGAGCAGCCCTGTGGAAGTCACTGACCCTTCTCCAGTAAGAGCATCTAGCAAATGTTGGGCCCTCAAACCGTCCCTCCCACAGGAAGTCCCTTTAGGGAAAGATCGGAGACATCCAATCACACAATCCATATCCACAATAAGGGCGGGCCTGGCGTCAGAGTTGGCAGGCAAGGACGGAGGAGGCATCACCGGATGTTTGTCAATAAGGGCTTTCATGGTAGATTCCCCAAAAGGAGCAACCCCACTAGAGCACAACACCTTGACAGCAACTGTGAAGTGACCGTCCCTAACTTTCCTTAGGCATTGTTTGACATTGGGGCTCTCCTCAGAAGGCTCAATCCCCCTTACATCCCGGGAAAAGAAAACACCTTCCCCTGCGCTATCAAAAAGGGAAGAAACCAAATCTGCAAACCCAGAACTATCTTTCCACAAGGAAAGCGCTTGTAGGATGCTACTACACTGCAATGATTTTCTATTCCCAGACCTCCGCTCCTGCCTAGTGGACGGTTTGACCACCCACAGGGTACACCTCGGCAATGAAAGCAATTTGACCCAACTTTCTACAGACCCTGGAGAGGCCACCACCTTTCGTAAGGCACCTGTCAAAGCTTGGGCGAACGCCAATCGACAGCTTGGGGGAATGCTCTTGACAGTTTGAATGGGCAGAGAAAAAATCTTTTCAAGGAGGGATAAGTCCCCGACAACCCCTCCTGAAGGACCCGGTTCCATATCAGGAGTCACATAACGAGGTTTCTGAATCCCAACAATGAAATCTTCCACATCCCCTGTATTGACAGAGAAGGATAAGACATCATCAGCGCCGTGATTACACCTTTTTGCTAAGAGCATGCATCACCATGCACCTCCCACAAAGCCATTTGGCCCCATCTTGAAGGGCGCCCCCAACATCCATAAAAAGGTCCAAGTCTTGAGATATGGCATTTCTCAATGACGTCTTCCGATTTTCTGTCTTGAAATGCAGACTCTGCATGTGCTCGAGTAGGCGGAAAAAACCTGAAGACCCCGGTTTACCATCTTAACACTCATGGAAATGCTTGAAGGGGCATGCTCTAAGCCCACTGCTTGAGCCAGGGCCTGAGCCTCCTAGCTTACCAATCCGATCCCTTTTTTTTGAAGCCATAAACACTTCCAAACCAACACAAATAGAAAGCAAGAAAAAACCAAAGGACCCCTACTCGAGGCGAGGTGGGGGCAATATAATTAGTGAAAACAAGGGCGCAAAACTCCGGGCAGACAACAGGAAAGTAGGGGGAGCAACCAACAATTGCTCACCCCCTGCCCGTAAACCGCAACACACCTATTTTACGTCATCGTTTTATTATTATTATTATTATTATTATTATTATTATTATTATTATAATTATTATTATTATAATGGGACAAAAACTAAAACCATAGAAATTCTAATTAATATTCAGATCATTATGTAACTGCACTTTTTCTAACACTATCCCCAATGAAGCAAAGGACAATTGAAAAAGAAGAAGGGGCGAATGAGAGTAAAAAAAAGGTCGAATGTGTTTCCCTAAAAACTGGAGGACGAACGTAGAGGAGCAGGGGTCGAAGGAAAGGAGCAGATTTGAAAAACGACCGTTGGAAGGAAAAAGGAAGAACAAACAGAGGTTTTGTTAAATTTTGTGTATATTATTATTATTATTATGGAGGACAGGACAAGAGTGGATTTTGGGGAAGAAGGTGTTAACGTGCAGGTTTGGAAAATTTCGTGTATAGAGTTGAGATCGATTAAGTCGAAGATAATCGGAGGTTTTGTAGTCGCCGGCGAGTAAGAACGGAATAATATTGTGGAAGGAGGACAGGACAGGGGTGGATTTTGGGGAAGAAGGTGTTAACGTGCAGGCGAGTTTTTTTTTTTTTTTTTTTTAGCCTCTCCCACTATAATTGGTTATCTTCTATGCACTAAATGTAAGTGCTTATACAATCTTAACAACTCCCTATTTAAATATGTTTGTAGATGAGACAGTCGAAATTACGGTAGTTAGAAACCATGATTTAGGTGCGTGGGAAGTGGGGACGATTTCATTGTTGTGGGAGACACAAAATCCTACAAGATACTTGATATGCTTCTTTCAATCTACAAGTTTGGAGGGTATATTGTTGACCCCTACCCTAGTAACCCCACCCTTATTATCGTTGCTTTTAAAACAAAATGAATTATAATCATAACATCGACATGTTTTTAAGATCGTGATATCGATACGCTAGCTAGATATGTTTACACATTATTAAAAATCTATCTTTGCCGTTACACTTTTACAGAATAATTTTTTTTAAAGAAAATCGCATTCAATTAATACTATTATTAATAATTAATAAATATTAATATTTATTTAAAACATATCATGCATCCATTGACCCATACTAAGGGAAGCCATGGAAAAGCTACTAAACATTGTAAAGATTTTTGGCATGGGGATAGATACTCCACCTATTTCATCGAGATAAACAAGACGTATTCTATCATAACTCGTTCCATCTTTATTGGTTTTATTTCCTATTTTTTATGAAGAGAATGAATCTTTTTATCGAAGGATCAGAAAAAAAGGGTCCGGATCTCCTGCGGGAATGATTTGGAAGAGCCAAAATAAAAAATAGTGGTATTTGTTATATACCTGTGACTCGATTGCTGAAATAGTATCTCTCCCCCAAAAAGCATGTTTTTTTTACCGACACACAAAGAAAATATTTTGTTGTGAATGAACAAGATATTGAGAAATTGTCCATACGTAAAATCATAATTATTGATACGGACCTTTTCCACATAAAAGGGGAATCATTTGTTACAATAGAAGCATAAGTGATGTGGATTATTCAAGACTCGAAGTTCAATTATATATTAATACAAATTGCAACTTAACGTTGTAATTAACGTTGACGGTTGAACACGTTGTTTTTCCATCTTCAACTGCAATATATAATATTATTATATAAAAAATAAAACGAGTCTCCGATGGTCACCACCGTTTCCATGTCATATGGCACCGTTTCGCCAATATATGTAATCACGTTTCCACTTTACGGCTTTACAATATCTAACCTTTTATCTTGCGATGTTTGAATGATTTCGTTTTTCGTCAATGCATATTCACATTAGCGAAAACAGATTTGATTATGTTTTAGTTCTTGATTTTTCCTTCGTCTTATGATCGGGATGTTTAGTGAATTTAATGCTTTCAATTTAATTGGTTATCGATAATGATGTTCTTGATCCGATTTGAAGATGCCAATTGAACAAATTGATTGATTAATACTTGACTTCAGTCATGAATTTTTGGATTTATTTATGTTGAAAAACTGTGAACTTAAATAGGGTCTTGGTTTTCAGTTTTATTTTTGAATATCGAATCTGATTTTGAAAATTTTTGGGTTTATGTTTATGAAGATTTCGAACAGGATTGTATGGATTTATCATAACTCATAAGTTTGATGTTTTCCTTTTAAATGATCGAAATGATTTCTAGGTTCTTGATCTTGGTAAAGCAGAGGTTCACAACTTTTCAAAACATTATTGATAAGCGAGGTGATTCGTAACCATCGCCTCTACGTCCCCGGCGAGTCATAACCGTCGCGTGGTCTTCTCAAGTGATTCGTTTCCACCCTTTCTTCCTGTCCGGATCAATGTTTTTGTGGTGGGGCCGGAGACCGTTGGAGGGAGTGATCTGACTGAGGGTATCAGACCGTCTTGAGGTTCGCCAGCCGGTGACCCTCTGGCGAACCAAAGCTTTCTGGCTAATCTGAGTATGAGTATTTATTTAAACGTTGTTCGGTTCTAAAATCCAGTTAGAACGGTACAGTCAATGAACCATTATATCGTTTGGTTCTTAGTTCGGTTCGGTTATAAAAACATTTGTCTAGATTGTATGGGTACTATTTCCTCAAAGGTCAAGTTTAAGATCTTTTACAACAGTTACAAACGATATAATGGTGTTGATTATTAGAGATGATGGATGTTTTCCAATTTTTCATAAAAACGAAATTATTTTTACTTCGAAAGACGAAATGGACCGAAATTTTGTTCATAAAAACCATGAATATGCAAAAAAACATAACACATGAAGTGTCATGCATAATTTTATTCATAGAAATTGATTAACGTGAATAAAGAAAGTGGAATCAATAAAGAATAATGTATTTTATTCTCGACGATATATATTAAGAAATCGAAATGAACAATCAAGGGTGTTTGATTGTGTATAATAAGCGACCCGCTGCAACGCGCGGGTTTGCGTCAACTCGTTCCTTTACAAAAAGAAGATCTCAATGAACTTTTATGAAATGATTTCACGGGATTCAGCCAATTGTATTATTTCTTTTTAAGTGTAGGAAGGATTAAGAATTGACATGTAGATATCATGTTTTTTATTTTTGGAATGATGTATTGGGTTGTTTTGGCTTGAAAACACTTAACACAACAATATACAAAAATTTAAAATACAATCCAATGTATTATAGTCATTAAATTTAAATTACAGATAAAACACCCTAATAATTATTTAAAACACTCTGCTTAAAACACCCTAGTAATTACTTAAAATACTCTGCTTAAAATACATTGTTCTCGGTTATTAATTTGTTATGTTTGGTGTTTTTCTAAGCAAAACAATCAAAACATCATGAATACGTCAAAAAAATATGCATGCATATCAATTTTTAATCATTCCTACACTTCTCACACAAACCAATAATCCTACAAGAACCCTACCTTATATATATAGATTCATACAAAAAAAATATTATTTGTAATCTTGTCACTTCCGTAGGATTGATCATACACGCATACCTACCTTTTGGAATGAATGAAATTGGAAGTAACAAGATTACAAATAATATATATAATAGAAGAAAACACTTTTAAATACATAACGTTTATTTAAGCTATCTCTCATTTTGGGTGTGTAATATGACATTAGGTAAGACTTAATAAAAAACAAAAATAAAAATACTTTTGAGTGAAACATGACACTAGGAGAGGCTTCCTCCCCCTTAGTGATGGAAACAAAATTGGGCGTGGAAGGGGGAAAAACGCCCCCACACCACCCTCTGGGCTTTTTTTTTTTTTTTTTTGTCTAAAATGAGTTTGGATGTTTTTTTTTTCACGACGTGAATGGGCGCATTTTTTGATGACCAATGAAATGCATTTAAAGTGGAGCAGGGGCGTGAATTCCCCGCCCACTACGCTTGCTCTTATTTCTTTACAAAAGTTTTTTTTATCTCTCATGTTTTCCCCCATAGTTTATAAATGTTATTAACTTTTATTTACGAAATTTAAAAAAACTCACCAAATTAACGAGCATTTTATTATCTTTCCAACGATTACCATAGTGCTACACAAAAAACAAAAAAAAAATGTTTTTTAATGGGTTTTTGTTCATACAAGAAAAAAAAAACACAATGTGTTTTGGTAATACATTAATCATGTATAGGTAAGTCATTAATCACGTTAAAACAAGTAAATAGAAATTGTATTTTTATCTAAAGCATAATAGGTTAAAACTACCCATTTCCAACAAATGCCATACCTTCAAGACCACCGCATCATTCACGCCATGCAATGGTTGCTTCTACCTCTACTTCTCATCCAAGCGTACATTTTTTAATATACATTTTTATTCTTATTCACATGATTAAAATTGTTGTTTTATTATATTGTAGTACATTAATTAATTTTTATGTTACATCATAATACATATTTTATCACTTCATTCATATTAGATTTGTTTATCCTATAAAGTTTTTGGGATATAATCTTAATCTAGTAATATGAATAACATACCGCAGGCACTAATGAGGCCACATATGATCTAAAGGAACTTATATTTTTATTGAAAATAACAGGATACCTTTATTATTAACCGTCGTTTCCTTCGTGCCTCTAGCAACTTGTCAAGAATGTTTTTTTTTTTTCAATAAATTGTCCTTCAAAAAAGAAACAAACAAGGTGCATCTATATTTTTAATCATGTCACATCACATATTTCGTCGTAACTATGGCATGTGCAGTGCAAAAGCTTTCAAAACCGACGATATGTGGAAAGTGACACCTTAAAATTTACGATCCATTGTATGTTGTATTGACATATGCATACCTTATTATTTTATTTAGAATACTAACGAGAACTCTTAAGTATTACACTAACCCACAAAAATAATCAAAAACTTTTTTAAAAGACATTAAAAAAATACACAAAAATTTAGAGTTCTCACTTAATCACTCATCATAGGCTAGGTGGTGCAGATTGAAAACCCTAGGGGCTCAATTGCATCATCTCAGCTTCACATTATCAATGGGCTTCATTTTTTGCTTTCAATGGTGCCCCATCCACTACTTTCGGGTTTTTATTAGTTTAATTAGAGTGTTGTCCACCAAACGTGTTCGTTGGTGCTCGTTGTTGTGCTACTTAGCCTTCAATAGCGCCCAGAAAATTGAGGAGGGGCACAATTTTGTGAAGAAAAAACTGAGGTGGCAGGTGTAACGCCCTCCCACCACCCAACTTTACTATATATACTTATACACATAATAACATATGGTGTTATTGGATGATACATACATACATACACATATTTATATTTGACCGACACTAATACAAAATACACAAATCCAAATATATGATATTCGTGATTCTTTATAACACAATAAGACGATCATCATAAGAAGACAAGTGTTTATAAGTATTATAATCTTAAACAAAAAATAATTGAAGAATAGAAAATAAGCAATTTTGTTTTATTGCATGTGCAACTATATAATAATGGGTTTAATGTTATGGATGCCGCAAATCAAGGGCTCTCAATCTCCACCGCTCTCCGGTTCCGGCCAATCACGGTGGCCCACGCCATGTGCACTTTCTCTTCCGCCGGCTTCCAAACAAACCCACATCCTTTTGTCTTCTATTTTACAATTGTCATTTTTTTACATTTTCATGTGTATAATATATGTAAGTCATACACCCCACCCCACCCCACCCCACCCCACCCTACCCCACCCCACCCCACCCCTTGTGGTGTGGTGATAAAAGTGTTGGGTTTTAAAAAGAAACAAAAAATATTGTATTTAAACGGAGAGAAATTAGCCGTTAAAAAAAATTAACAGTCATACATTCATGTAATAATGATGATTACTTGTTGGGTTATTTGGAATGAAAGAAATAAAAACAAGTTACACCAAGCGTGATGAACATCGTTGCTCGTGTGAAGGCTCTCTCGTTTATCTGGTTTAAACATCGGTATAGGATTAAAAATATTGTATGGTCTGATTGGCGAAATACCCTATGTATATATTGTAAGGCTTGTTCCTAGGCACACTTCGGTTTGAAGACTTGTCTGTGTTTTTATGAAATTTTCGTTTCAAAAAAACAAAAAAAATACATTCATGTAATAAATCCTATTAAATATTCATTATAATAACCTTTGTAAAATTAAAAGAAGTGAATAGATGATTAAAAATAGAAAAAAGATGTTAAAGTATCTATATAATGTTTTCAGTTTGTCTTATATTTTGATCTATTATAGAACTAGCTGATTACCCCGGGAAGGTCCCGGGGTTGAAAAATTTAATATGATTTAATAAAAAATGGTAAAAGAAGAAAACTCAAATCACGAAAAGAGTAAATAACTTAAACATAATCAATCTTAGTTAAAAACATTTATTTAAAAAATTAAAAAAATAAAAAGCATAAACCATATTAAACATAATACAATATTAAAAGAATAACCTTCAACATATAATCATCTTCACGTAATTTAAAATATGTTACAATTTGACTTTGACTTATATAGATGTAGAATTCATGATGGGGGTTGAAAAATATAATCATTCTAATAATACTAATAGTAATAGTAATAATTATTACTCTTGTAATTAAATAAATAAAAAAATAACCTTGCTATAAGGTGACACCATGTCTTGCAGTGTTGCGTGATTCTTTCTCCTAGCTTCTTTTGATGAAGTATACCTATCCATCTTTAGAAGAGTAAAATTCCAATGATAGCATGACGATTGGGCTGAATTTCAACATCGTAGATAAGAACCTGGTTTAAAAGAAAAAACATGATTAATGAATAACCCGAACACTTTGTGTTTTTTTTTTCTGTATGAACATAACCCCACAAAAAATAGCCGTTTTTTTCTGCGTTTTTTATATAGCACTATGGTACTCGATGAAAAGATAATAAAACGTTCGTTAATTTGGTGTAATTATTTTATTTAAAAAATCTCGAATGTAAAAGATATTAACGTTTAAAAATTATGGGAGGAACATAAGAGAGAAAAATTTAAATTATTTTTTCCTAAAATAACTCAATTTAATTTTAGTAATTGAGAGATAGAGATATAAATTTAGGATTTTATGTTTATCTTTTTTTTAATTAAAAAAAGAAATAATTCAAAAACACTAAAATCTTTCAATTATGATGCCACGTGGCAGTTTCATGGAGAGGTTGAAGGCACCATTGCACGCCACGTCAACAATGTTCAATTCTTTTATATATATTAATAGATTAATAGATTAATAGATAATAGATTAATAGATAGTATTGCTTTTAAAATATGAACATGTTAGATTTTAGTTTTCTAAAAAAGAAGAAAAAAATTGTACAAACTTAGGATTTTTGTCAACGATTTCTAGATTTTTTAGGATATATATAACAATACATGCATTCTGCAAAATTTAAACTCCGAAACTTTTTGTTGTAAAACGTTCCACTTAATCATCAGTATTGCTTTTAAAATATGAACAGGTTGATTTTAGTTTTCTAAAAAAAGGAAAAAATTGTACAAACTTAGGATTTTTATCAACGATTTCTAGATTTTTTAGGATGCATATAACAATACACTCACAAATATTTATTAGCCAGATTGTGAATGCTCTTATATATAGATATATGGTTTTGTTTGTGAAGGGGTTAGGGGGAACGAGCACTCCTCGGGTAGCTTCACTCGGCTACCATTGCTGATTGGCACCACCATCGTCACCCCTCGACAACGGTCAAAAACATCATCCGTCGGTAAGAAGTAACTGACCGGCTAGGTGTATTTCCCTAAAATCAAGGTGAGGTTAGGTTTAATTTTGATGTGGCAAGGTGGGGTTGGGTGAGACTTTTTTTTTTTGATCGGCAGTTGGGTGAGACTTAACTTCTTTGTCAGGAAGTGACCCGACCCCCTTATTATTAAAGTTTTTAAGGTAGAAAAAAACAAGAAGGGGATCCAACCATTGATTGTGCCCGAAGAAGAACCAATATTGATTTGATGTCATGATTATAGGGATTTTAAAGTTAATTTAAAATGTTGTAATGCATTCATTGTCATGTTATAAAATCATTATAACATCCCTATCAGGGGCAAAGTATTGTTCTCTGGACTGTAAGACTGAACGGAGTGGAGGGCGGGAGAGGGGCGGGAAGGGGGGGAACACCGCCGCACACCGGCGTGGAAAGGGGCGGAAGTGGGGGGGGGGGGGGGGGGCGGGAGAAACTTCACCGGCGTGGGGGGAGTTGTTTGGCCACGTGGCAAGATGTTATTGGGTCAGCTTTTTTTTTTTTTTTTTAACTTTAACACAATATAATATTATTTCCTTCCCCCCTTCCACTCCCCACAATTATTTTCCCCCCCACAAGGGCCCCACAAGTGCCACATGGCGCTTAATCCCCCTCTTTCCCGCCCCCCACTTCTTATAATCTAAATGTTTCTTACTTTCCTTCATTGAGAACTAAACAATGCTATATTAAAAAAAAAAAAAAAACAGCACTCAACGATAAACTTTAAACACGTTACTTTATGTAATGCAAATATTTTCTTCATAATTTAAAGCTTTTTTTTTTTTTTTTTTCCTACGTCATGACTATTGGCCCATGAAAGTGACCGGACCGCTTTCACTTTTCTTCTTTCATATTTCTATTCTTCGATTGACACTTCCCAAGTTCCAAAATATATTATGGCCCATGAAACCACCGATCTATGAAGACCTAACAGTAGGAAATTTGGAGCCTAATGGTCACAAGTTCGAGCTTTAAAAGATACCAGGTTTTACCAATTATTTACTGTCTTGTTTTAGAACGGGTGGATGGTCGGGCTTTCCCTGGATTGGTGGACCCGGAGGACCAGGTGCCCTGTGAGTATCCTGAATTCATCATAAAAGGATTCTCACGGGAGCCCGTAACGACTTTGTTGGCCTTTAAAAAATATTATGGTCCCAAAATCTACAACAAATGTTCGAAGTCATAAATATAAACGTAATTATAGTTTCGCATTTTAAATATTGACTATTAATTTTTTTACGACAATTTATACTCCTAATCAACTTTAAACTTTTTTTTTTTAACGGGCAACGAATCAATTCCGAGCACTCTCGGGCACCCTTTTGGCGAATCAGGTACTCGAGAGTACCCGGGCCACCAATTGCCACCAATTCCCAAGAAAAACCGACCACCCACCCCCCGAAGGCACGACAGTGAAATAGTCGGTAAAATCGGTCGGGATCAGGACTCGAACCCAAGCCAATAGCCGTGTCATCCCTCATTTCCCATCCACCAATGTCCTCCAAATGTAGCTAGTGGGAATTGAACCCAAGCCTCACATAGGAAACTTTAGGCCCTCAACCAACTAGACTACAAGTGTTTGGAAAACTTTAAACTAATTATTCTAAATTACTCAATTTGTCCAGATTTGAATATTGAGAGTTGAGACATACTCTTTAAGAGGTATATCATATATATGTGGTATGCCTCTACTAACTGTGTTAGCTTTAAAACTTTAATAGTTATATTAAATTTTTATTAGTTTTAGTAAAGTTGAAAATGATTAAAATCAGTTATAACAGTTACTGTGAAAAGGAAACTTTGGCCTATGCAGTGAAGGGCATTTTATCGAGTTTTAGGCACTTACACTATGTTTGAAGTTTTATATATATAAAGTATTGAAAAACATTACTATAACGAAATTATAAAAATAGATTAAAAGTAATTTCACTATACATGGGTTAAGTTATCCTACATAGTGTAATAAAATAAAAAAGGTGAAAATGATACAAAAAAAATACAATAGATCACAAATTATGATACAATTAGCCACAAAATATAACACAATGCCGAAAAATATGACACAATCCTGAAGAAAAAAGACACAATGAATTCTAAAACTAACACAATGATGAAAATAAGAAAAGACACGATGATATAACGAAAATTCTAAAACTACAAGCTAAATTTCCACAAAAGCAAAAACTTAAAAACTAAGATCGTAGGATTCGATGAGACGCTTCCAATGCCGCTTGAATGAGTTCAATCGGAATCCGTTTGACACCCTTACTACCAGAGGCGGAGCTAGGATTTCAAGATAAGGGGAGCTTAGATTATTGGAGTGAGCCTTAAGGGGGGCTTGATACAATTTTATTGAATTTTAGCCTTAAAAACTTAATAAATTTGGGCAATTTATTGAATTTTAACCTTAAAACCTTGATCAATTTTGGCCATTGGGGGAGGCTTGATTGTTGGCTCGTTTAATTATTTGACCCGGACTAACCGGCGTATTAATGAATGAACCGGGTCACGACATAATGGATAGAGCTGGATATGTTAATTTAGTTTGTGGATTAAGTTGCAAACAGGAAGTCGGTTAGCAAATAAAGCCTTATCTAGAGTCAAACTTAATTTTTAAGCTTTATCTGTTTAAGTATTTTAGTAGAAGTAGGTTTACGTTTCCTTATCTTTCTAGTATTATGGCTATTATATAAAGCCATGAATGGGTCTTGTGTTTAGGGTCATAGACTTTGTTTTGGTTAAGAGTCTTTGGTTTTGAGTTTTGGATTAGTTTGTTTTTGCTTTGATAAATAATAAAAGAGTCGTGATATTGTTTATCACAAATCGTTGTGTTACAGTGTGTTTGTTATCTTTCTGTTGCATCCCAATTGAAACCTTCATTGATACCCCTTGGTCCCCCTCCCTCTGCCACTGCTTACTACGACTTCCTATTTTTCTTTCATTGTGTATTTGATCCTGACCCAATACGTAAAACGTTGTGGTAAAAATTAATGCCAGAAAATCAAGTATTTTGTGTGGTGGAATTGACAAACCAATATATATGGCTGTAGTCTGTAGACTAGAATTTTTGGATATTTAAATGGATGTTTCCAAGTTTTTGTTTGGGTTTAAACTTTAAACCAATCAAAATTTATGACTTCCAATTGGTTTCATGGTTTTGTTCTTTACTTTATATGATAAAACTAGCTGATTATCCCGGGAAGGTCCTGGGGTTGAAAAAATTAATATGATTTAATAAAAAATGATAAAAGAAGAAAACTCAAATCACGAAAAGAGTAAATAACTTAAACATAATCAATCTTAGTTAAAAAAAAACATTTATTTAAAAAGTTAAAAAAATAAAAAGCATAAACCATATTAAACATAATACATTATTAAAAGGATAACCTTCAACATATAATCATCTTCACGTAATTTAAAATATGTTACAATTTGACTTTGACTTATATAGATGTAGAATTCATGAAGGGGGTTGAAAAATATAACCATTCTAATAATACTAATACTAATAGTAATAATTATTACTCTTCTAATTAAATAAATAAAAAAAATAACCTTGTTATAAGGTGACACCATGTGTTGCAGTGTTGCGCAATTCTTTCTCCTAGCTTCTCTAGATGAAGTATACATATCCATCTTTAGAAGAGTAAAATTCCAATGATAGCATGACGATTGGGCTGAATTTCAACATCGTAGATAAGAACCTGGTTTAAAAGAAAAATCATGATTAATGAATAATCTGAACACCTTGTGTTTTTTTTTCTGTACGAACATAACCCCACAAAAAATAGTCGTTTTTTTCTCCGTTTTTTTATATAGCACTATGATACTCGTTGGAAAGATAATAAAACGCTCGTTAATTTGGTGTAATTTTTTTATTTAAAAAATCTCGAATATAAAAGATATTAACGTTTAAAAATTATGGGAAGAACATAAGAGAGAAAAATCTAAATTTATTTTTAAATTCTTTTTTCCTAAAATAACTCAATTTAATTTTAATAATTGAGAATTGAGAGATAGAGAGATAAATTTAGGGTTTTATGTTTATCTTTTTTTTTTAATTAAAAAAGGAAAGAATTTAAAAACACTAAAATCTTTCAATTATGATGCCACGTGACGGTTTCATGAAAAGGTTGAAGGCACCATTGCACGTCACGTCAGCAATATTCAATTCTTTTATATATATTAATTAATAGATAGATAATAGATTAATAGATCATATATTATAGCACAAATCCCGATTTTTTTTCTATTTTGTGAAAAATAAATGGTTTAAAATTTTTAATCCATTGTATATTGTTTGCAGTGATTTATCATTTATCACCTTACTAAAGCTATCATTTCTCACCTTACTAAAGCCTTATTAGAGAAAGATCTTGGGCTACTTGGCCCAATTTACTTTTAAACTTTTGGTCGTTAACCATCAAGACGTATCACTTGGCCCATTAGTTTAACTTAATTGAGGAAGTTTTCTAAGATACCGTGTGTGTAGGTTTTTTTTTAATCTTTAATAATAATAATAATAATAATAATAATAAAAAAAAAAAACCAACCACATATATGACTGAGACTCCTTCCATGCCCTCTTGCGATAGTATCCCACTCGGACTTTCAACGACAGTCAAGTTGTAGACTTCCCATAAAAAATATAGTTTTCTTCACATTTTCCCGGCTTCATTAACCAGCGGTTGTAGATTAATGCTTCTACAACCATCAGTTGCAATGTTCCGACCCACCACCGCATCTTTGAAGGACTTCCAACAGGCATTAGGCATATGATTCACTTAGTTGGGGGTTTGTAGATGCGGTTTTATCTCAAATGAATTTTCCAGCAAAATGGCATATGTGGATCTTGTCTATTATCTCATCGAATCGAGCCTCGGTCTTGGTTAACGGCTTCCCAACTCAAGAATTACAGTGTTTTCGCGGTTTGAGACAAGGTGACCCTCTATCGCCGTTTATTTTTGTCTTAGCAATGGAGGCTTTGTCTACGGTAATGAAGAAAGCGTGCGACATTGGTATCTATAAAGGCCTGTCTTTATCTACATCCGGGCCGATATTGTCACATTTCCTATATGGTAATGACATGGCGTTTTTGGGTGAGTGGTCATTCGAGAATATTATTAATCTGGAAAGGATCTTAAGATGCTTTTACCTTGTTTCGGGCCTACACGTAAATCTGTCCAAAAGCAGCATTCTCGTTCAACTTATGGCGAATATGATGGGCTGTTCGATAAGGTCTCTTTCTTTCAAATATTTAGGCTTACAAGTTGGAGCCAACATGAACTTGATAAAAAATTGGGATCCTATCGTGGAATTTTTAAGAAAAGCCTATCTATTTGGAGGGCTAATACCTTGTCTTTCGGGGGACGTATTACGTTGGTTAATGCTGTTATGAATGCTCTACTAACACACTGTTTCTCCTTGTATAAGGCTCCAATGGAGGTGATTAAGAAGCTTGAAAAACTTTGTAAGGACTTTCTTTGGTGTTCGACTTCGGATAGGGATAAAATGGCTTGGGTTTCTTAGCATAACTCGATGGCTCCAACGGAAAGTGGCGGACTAGGTTTCGGGTCTTTGAAGTTGGCCAATTTGGCGATGTTGGCCAAATGGTTGTGGCAGTTTAAAACGGAAAGTAGAATCCTTTGGCGGGAAGTGATTTGGGAGATTCACAGTGGTTCCAGGTCTTGGAAATTTATTACGGCCAGACTTAGTATTACGGGTCCGTGGAAAGCCATTTGCACCATTGAATCTGAATATGAGTCGATTGGGATTAATTTGGCAGGTTTGTTTCAGGGTCGATCGGGAGTGAATAATCGCATTCGATTTTGGAAAGAAAAATGGTTGTTTGATGATACGATTCAAAATAAGTGTCTGCATCTGTATCAGCTGGAAGGGAGGAGAATAGCTACTATTTCGGACCACGTGACATGTTTAAATGATGCGTTGCAGCTGCATTTTTTATGGCAGAGGTCTCCGGCCTTTGTCTATGAACTTGCAGAACTTCAGCTGCTTTCGGATGCCTGGCGGGGGTTCGGGTTGGGCGAGGACAGTTGGTGCTGGTAATTGGATACAGCTGGCGGTTTTTATGTTCGCAATGTTTAGGTTCTAGCTGAAAAGAAGTTCTTTGTTGATCGGGTCTCGACTTCGAGTGGAATACATGGGTGCCAGTTAAAGTGAATTTCTTTGTTTGGAAAATTATACAAGACAGAGTTCAAATTGCAGGTGCGTTGTCACATAGAAGAATCATCATTCTGGACACAACTTGTAGGTTATGTGGAGAGATAGAAGAATGTGTTCTCCATCTGTTCATATCCTGGCGGCTCGCTGCTCATATTTGGGACTTCAACGGGACCTGGTGTAACTTGAGATCAGTGTTTTTTATGGAGCTGAAAGATCTGACCAACTTTCAAAATAGTCTAAGAGGTTCAAAGAAATGGAAGAAAGTCATGTACGTGATAGTTCAAACTTCATAATGGGTCTTGTGGAAATGACGAAATGATGCACTCTTCAATGGAAAACAGGTTAACTTCCGAAGAATTAAGGATGAAATTAAAGAGTTTAGTTTTCTTTGGTGTAAAAATAGGGCGAATGTCGGGGGATTAACTTGGGGGGATTGGTGTACCTTTAATACGGGTATGTTTGTATAGTTGATATGACTTTTGGCGGATGTACTTTGGTGGTCTATCTAACTTTTGGTTAGCAAATGTTTTTTTGGTGAATAAAATTTTGTTGGCCTTAAAAAAAGGACTTCCCACAATGGAAGTTTGTACTTTCGACTTGCCTTTCCTCCATTTCATTCGTGACAATATTAAACTCCTTAACTGCCTTCACTTTCTAGACCCCAAACATGACATTCTTTGGAGGCTTTCCGTTCATATTGTATTTAGCGATATTAACACCAACTTTAGCTCCGTCTATAAACGTATCACATGGCTCAACCAATAAAATGTCCACCTCCACAACATCTTTTATTCTAAGAAAGGCAATTCTATTGCCACCCAACTTCTCACCTGGTCAGAGGATAGAAGCATCCCTAAGATTATCGAAGTTCTCGAACACCTTTCACAACTTGGTACTCGAGAAAGAATAAAAAATATTGGATATGAAAACTCGGTTGCCCATGGTTTCCCTCCTTGCTAGTCTCTACGATTCCATTTTGCCTCCTTACTTTCCCATTCACGACTGACCGCCCTTCCCAAACATCATCTTGAGAATATATCGATCTAGCAATCTTTCGTCGTTCCTGCATCTTCCACCGCCTTAGTCTATACCATTCCTTTAGGCTTGGTCTTGCTAACATTCTCTCTCCTCACCTCATCTTTTTTCAACACATGAGCTTTTATCATTGTATCAAGTAAACATCTTAAAGCTATTCATTCAACTAAATTTGTTAATAATATTATGAAATTCTGATACGGTTCATACTTTGGTCCCACCCCACTTCACTATGATAACCATGCACCTCTATGATGGCTACACATGGGTAGTAGCAGTAGAGTTAATTTTATTCCACTATAATTCAATCATTTGTATTTTGTCTAATTAGGTAGTTATATTTTCATTTTTGTAGGGATCCGGTAACTCCATGATCTCCGTCATCCTAGAATGAGACATTGAATCACTATAACATTTACAAACACTAGTCATATCAATTTCAATATAAGCCCGCATTACAATACAGAGCTTTCTACTATACTTGTTAATACAAAATTCTCGCTAACTATTCGGTTTTTGGCAAGCCTTAGGCTGCCTTAACCATCATTTACCAATCCTTTTTCGGGCAAATTGTGATTACACAATTGCCCTATGTGTTGTTTACTACAACCATTTTTCCTACCTTTTTAGTTACTATGAAAGTAACTTACCGGATTTATGCGATCGAGTTTTGAACCGAACACCTTTCGACTCTTTGAGCTCACGGTTTGAGTTCAAGTATCCTTTCCGACACTCGGATCCATCAAAACACGGCTCTGATATCACTTGTAAGACCTAACCCATCTTTAAGCAATAAGTTAACAACTAACAGTTTTATCGTCTCAAGTTAGCTTAATTTTTTTTTTCTTTTTTTATATAACTTATCCCATGTCTACACGTCTGGATCCTTGGAAGGTCCGCACGTGTTATTTATAATTCATCATTTCTAAGCCTGACCATTAACACATTCAATTCCACATGCTTGGATTCTTGGATGATCCGCACGTGTTATTTATAAGTCGATTTATCCAGGCATGACTAACATGTACATCATATTACGCAACGTCCTTGCTATTTTACTAAAATGTCTCACACGGCATGTGAAGACGCTATCACATCTTTATTCGCAATAGTGATCTTGGTCTCGAGTGTGTTCGGTTTCATGCTTGGTCCATTCACGTCCGGTTCTGCTCCTTAGACGTGCCTACCACAAATATACACGATAAATGATTAGTATTTGGGATTAACAGGTCAAACCATTGCAAAACAAACAAACAAATATTTTGGGTTTAAAACCTGCCGAAGGCTACAGTCATTGAACCGTAACTTACGGTTCATGCATTCTGCCCTGAACACAAATGGGAACCGTAGCTTACAGCTCCAAGCCGTAAGTTATGGTCTAGGGCTGTTGTATGCTCCGATTCGTCTGCATAAATGATCTCAGTTTCCTTGGTTATTACCCAACCTTTGGCTGCAGTTTTCTTAGGTTCTCGACCACCCCAAAGACCTTTGGGAACACGTTTAACTTATAGCATTTTTACACATTTTGAACCATTAAAGATTATAGATTAATCTATATACAATTAATGCAACACTAGTATTATAACAACCATTTTTCTCAACTCCAGGCACTTAACATTGCCCGGACTTGTTTATACCATGAATGTGCCCATTCACGACAACACTAAGCTAATTTACCCAAATTGAACCGTGAAGGGCGATAGGTTATAGGAAACATATTTTTACCAATCTAGAGTTAAGTCAACTAGATTCTCAAATCATTTAACATATATTAAACTAAACTACCTTGTCTGATTCTGACTTAAAATCATGTCAAAGTAAAAGTGTTAAGACCTCAAAAGATTTTCTGCAAGTGACAGACCTGTTTGTTGTCAACAACTATTTATTGACAAAACAACCACAAAAACCACAAACTTCTTTTAGTTGATAAGAGACCTAAGATAAGTCACTTACCTTGGCCACAATTTGATCATTTTTTGACCCGTTAGCTCGTTTAATCCGATTATTCCAAGCCTCCACCTAGCTTGATGAGATCAACTTCGCTATACTCAAGATAATTCAAGTTAGTCATTATGTCAACTAACTAACCCATATCATGAGTTTCACATACCAATTTATCCATAACTTATATTTGGGTCAATTTGACTTTTAAAAGTCAAATTGTCTTTAACATGATTATGTACACTAGGATAAGGCAATAGTCATAATCATGAATTCCCCCTTTATTTATCATATCAAAATCATTAAGTTTCGTGCACATTTCCTTCCTAACCATCATTAAGCTTCTATTTCATCTTATGGCGTGTTTTCATCTCCTAAGCCTAGAATTTGAGTTTCTAAGGCATAGTTAGTAATATATAATGAAATCATGTTATTGCCACCTATAAAATCATCTAATATGCATCCTTCATGTCACCTTTATTGGATAGTTTCATTCCCGCATAACAATTTTGCTTATGGGGTTCTAACATATTATTCCATCCATTATTATTTTTAGCTAGGCGTTTTCACAAACACCTAGTGTGCATATTATATCATCCATGATTTTTCACTGACTATACACCTAGCAAGTAACCCTTTATGTTAACATCATTCAAATCATCATACAAGCCATCATTTTAATTCAACCTTGCAAATCATCTTAGCATATATGTGTCATGCATTACACATTAGATGTAATTCTTACACAACCCATGCTAGAAACATAGATTTATAACAATTTTAGCAACATCAAAGCTACTAGTGAAAACCAAAATCATCTTTGCATACAAGCACATTTCTAGTAATTTAAATCATTCCTAAACCGTTAGGAATGATCAATATCACTTATAATCATCAATAACACGAATTTAACATAGTTTGCTCAAAACCCACTCATGGATTTCGAAATCTACATATATTGGTGTTAGGGCTCTTACCATAAGCTCCAAACTTTGTAGATAACCCCTAATTTGCAACCCCCATCATGTCAATACTTAAACCCTTGCATCAATTCTTCCATTTTGGTGTGATTAGGGCTTGAATTTTGCTTAAGAAAGCCCATTTGGGGCTGATCACGTTTTTCACCCAAAATGGGTGTTTCTTGCCATTTTATTTGGCCAATTTACGCTAATAGTCCCCCAATTACGTCCCAATGTTATTTCTTTATAAAACTTAACTAACCAAGTTAGTTTTCTAGTGTATTTTGTTCACTTAAATAGATAATAACACTAACAAGGTTATTTTCATAATATAACATAACCCACATTCGTGTTATCTATGTCTCGTTTTATTTTCCATAAAACGTTCATATTAATATTTAATTCGTTATATTATTTCTTAATCACGCCTAATGGTGTAATTAAACGAAACGGGTTTTTGAGGTGTTATAGGGAGACAATTGACGGCGGACAACTAACGGGAATAGGAAGTCAATCATGTCTTTTCACGACTTAAGGTTTTACAACTAAATTTAGTGTTAAATTATCATTTGGTTGACTGTACCGGTAACTATAAATATAATTTTAAATATGCATACATTGAACCAAACCCAATAAAGTGGTATGTATAAAACTATAGATATAATTGTAATTAATGTGTATATATAATTATATATATAATAAATTAATAAAAATTATATCGACCCGAACCGAGCCGAGCGGACCTTTGCTCGTGCTTGGCTCGTCTACAACCGAGAGAAAAATTGGACAAGCATTTTCCGAGCAAATTTCAAGCGAGCGTCGAGCGATTTGAACAACCTTAGTCAAATGTATCAATAAAAATATTTACCGTATCGTGTAAGTCGATTAGCTTAATAGTATTGCATGCAACTAAAATGGAAATGGAACTAAAATTTGAATGATCAAGATTTCTTTATTGTCCTTTTTATTGGTGGGTTTGAGCAACACATGTCAGCCGTAGTCGTTGAATACTGGGCTATCCTTCAATACAGACTCATGATTCCCATGTTTTCAGTTGATGAGTCATGTCCGGTTTGCCAAAAAAAACATGTTTAGATAAATTTGGGGAACATGCACTTCACTGTAAGGAGCTGCCGGACTTTAAATACAAACATGATCTCGTCACGGATGTTTTATGAGATGTCTTGTCTTGCGCTTGGATTTCGGTTAAGAAAGAAGCCCTGGTTACTTTTTTTTTTATTTCAAAATTTAAAAATAAATTTGTTTTCTTAAGTACTCCACTGTTTGAAGAAGTGAAAACGAGGGAAATGATTTTAAAATGAGAAGAGGAAGAGAGGGGCCAACAACCGAAAGCTTATTTTTATCTTTTATTGTACTATTTTTTTAAATAGAATCAATAATAGCATCAAGCATGTTAAGTTGATGAACAGGAAAAAAAGACAAACACAAACGGTGATTACGGGAAACCGAAAACAATCATGAGGATACGCTGCATGGATCTAAAATTATTATGTTTTTACTTTAATTTAATTTATATACTAAGCATCTCTCAAGTATTTTAGTTGAGATAAAAATAATATAAAAAATTGTTGTTCAATTGCCCACCACCAAGATGGTACACGTTAGCTTCACTCATTCTAAACGATAATTTTGTCAGCTTTTTCCTCGCAATAATGGTTATATTTATAAGTCAATTAATGTATATCAATCAATGACTTTTCTGTAGCTACAACAAGGAAAATGACCGGTATTAGGTTAGGAGATGCTTAGGATTATAGGTTAAGGGTATATTATGTTAAGGTTTAGGTCTTAAGGTTGGATTCAGTTAAGGTTTTGGATTTGGTTCTGAGAATGGGGGTCTTCAAGCTCCTGGAAGGGACCTGCACAAAGGTAGCAGACACCGTTAGCCTTAACGCAGGAGGGAGCCTCCTGCGTTTGGACTCCGGCGTGAGAATAAGTATGTATTCATTTGGAGTTGGGAAATAATGAAGTAGAGAGTATAAGAGTAGAGAGAAGAAGTGAGAAGTGTGTGTGGAATGTCTACCCAAGGGTCTCCTTATATAGGCAGTCGAATTCTGCCCAGGAGCTCCCTCAGGGTAGCTTCCCTATCATACCTGGATGTGTTTTGACCCTCTTTTAGTTCCCAGCAGTGAGACTTTTCCCTTTTGGGATGCTTTCAGCTTTTATCATTTCCAATACAAGGTATGGAGCTGTGTGATGTTTTGTCCCTTGCAAAGATAATAAGCCAAAATCCCTTTTTGCATTTCCAAGACATTTTACTGTTTGCTTTCTGCCCTGAGGCTCCTATACGGCAGGTCAGCTGCCTTATATCAGCTCCACTAAGTCAGGCAACCTCTTAATCAAACTTATTTTGCTTATCTTTTTGACGAGAGGTCTAGACGTTGTCGTTTTAGGACACACGTCATCAGCCCCCCAGTCATAAGCATTTGTAAAGAAGTTAGAAGTGCTTGTGACTTGTTCATTGTCATATTCCCTGGTGGTAACGCTGCTCGAGCTGGGGTTAGCACCGGGTAATTTTTTTTGAACCCCTGGCTCCCTTATGGGAGCGTTGGTTTGTTATTTTTTCTTTCATCAAATTTCGTGCAAGCTTTTGGCCTTGCATTTGTCATGATGGTCTAATTTTTTATTTAATATGGCTATCCATCATTACTCCCTAGGGAGCAGACGAGTGTCCCATCAGCCGTCCCAGACGACTGTTGACATGACAAGGGGCTAGGCTGACGTCATCCTCTAGGACAGCTGAATGATGGTTTCCCTTGGTAACCGTTTAATGCCATTAAATTCAAATTTTAAATCCCTTATAAAGAGATAACCCCTCTTTCTTCTCCATTTTATTCCCAAACTAGAAAACCGTCATTTTCTCTCCCACGATTGTTTTTCAACCGGCGATCTTCTTTTCTTCCCTATAAATCTGGTAAGTAACTTCTCCCTTCTTTCATACCTTGCCTTTCATTATGTCGAAAACTGATCTCGCGTCTCAATTTACTCGGTTATCTAAGTCCGATGTTGAGCGATTCTGTACTGAGATCGGTATTCCTTTGTCTTTTAATCCTACTGTTCCAAAGGGGAAAACTCCTGTAACCTCCGTTCCTTCTGGCAAGGTGGCGGTGTATACCCGTCAGTTTGATCAGGGTAACCTTAGGTATCCCTTTTCCACCTTTTCCTTAATGTGCTAGAATATCACCGACTTTCCCTTGATCAGTTGTGCCCATCTGGAGTTGCAAGGATTTTGCACTTCGAGATAGTGTGTCGCTGCCTTGGTCATAAGCCTTCCTTGGCCATGCACCGGCGGTTTTTCAGATTGGCTAAAAATGGGAACTGGTTTACCATTGAGAAGACTCAATGTGAACCGGCTCTCATTTCTAGTGTCATCGGAATTGTTTCCTCCTGGAAAGACAAATTCTTTTTCTTAAACTCTGACTTTCTACCTTTTAAAACTCCTCGGAGATCTTCGGATGCTCCCCTGAACGAGAAGGAGCCTGAACCTGATACTCTTGACCAAGTGTTGTTGGAGAAGCTGCGTAGCTTTCCTACTCGTCTTCGTACCTTTCCTGAGGATTTTCTGGTGATGGTGGGCTTGAGTGCCAACTGGGATGATCCTGGGACTGACCCGGTGATATATCATGGTGGGAAGGGTAGGTGTCTCCCTGTCTCCTCTTTGGTACCCTTATCCTTGTTATGTTGACTGACCCTTTTGTCTTTTTTGCAGAAATGAGTACTTTGGATTTTCTGGCTTTGGATGATATTGCTGACGTGAAATTCAAGGTTCGGAGCGTTGCTGAGGGTCAGAATGTTGTGGTGAAGACTGAGCATGTTCGTTTCAAGGGAGTGTATACAAGTGTGATCACATCGTCTGTTGCTGCTACAGAGCCTTCTGTGGAGAAGTCTGTTACTGCCCGTCGCTCCAGCAAGCGACTTCATACTGCTTCTTCGGGTCAGGGGGCTTCTTCTGTTGTGCCCTTGGTCTTAGGAGATGAAGATGAAGATTCTTCTCTGATTTCTTCAGCGTTGGGGTATACCCCTGCCCCTGGAAAGGGCAAGCTGACATTGTCCTCCCCGAAGAAAGACGATGTTGTTTTCAAGAAGCCAAAGGACATTGCTGCCACAGGTCCTAGTTCGAAGTTATTGCCAGTCGAAGGAGGTGAAAGTTCTAAAGCTGCCGTTGAAGATGTTTCTGATGCTCCTGCCCAGCAGGAGCCTGGTGAAGGAGTGTTTGTGCCGGATTGGGAGATTAAGCCTACTGATTTGTTGAAGAAGGCTTCCGTTTGCCGTGATCTGATAGACCATTGTGTTCCAGATGCTGAGAGAGAGCTTCACAAGGAATGGACAGACAGGGACGTTATGAAGAAGATGTATTATCACTTCGGGCAATTCTTATCTTTATTCCCGGATGGTATGGCCAGGTGGGGGGAGTTGATGGCAAGGAGGGAACAAGTGGAGGAGTTTTTTGAAGAGCATGAGGCCGAGTTGGTTAAGGCGAGGGAGGAATTGACCAAGCTTGCTGCTCGGGAGAAAGACTTGGTTCAGGAATTGGCTATGTCGAAGACTCAGCTTGGCTTAGAGAAGGAAAAATTTGAGAAGATGTTCAAGGGTCTTCATGATGAGAAGGCTAAAGTTGCAGAGGAGAGGGAGGGGTTGGCTCGGGCACGGCAGGCAGTTAAGCAGGAGCTGGCCTCGGTGGAGAAGGTGGGAACAGAGCTTCGGGTCCAGGTGGACCGTTTGACTGAAGAGAAAGAGTGGCTGGTCTCCAAGGGGGTAGCTCGCTTTGTCACCAACCTCCTGCACTCTCAAGAGTTTAATGCTCCTCTGGCTGACATTTATGCAAAGGCCATAGCTTTTGGTTGCCATGGAGGAATTCAAGCCGGTTTTAAAGCGGCTCGTGAGGGTCAGGATCTTGAAGAGCTGCCATCCTTTAAGCCTTCTTCCGGTGATGAGTTTGTGAATGCTGTGAAGGCAATGGAGCTTGCAACTTATCCCTATATCTCTGCTATTGCCAAGGCTTCTGAGCAGCCTCTCTCCTTCCTTCAAGACTTGGAGCCGGAGGGCCTTAAAAAGGATGTGGCCGACCAAGTGTTTGGCTCCTATGTGTCAAAAAGGCCTCTTATGATCATGCTGGAGGGAGCTGACGGTGGGGAGGGTAGTTCTAAACGTGCAAAACCTGCTAGTTCTTCCAAGGTTCCAAATTTGGAGCAGGTATTTGAGAGTCCTTCTCCCCTACAAGCTCTGGAGGTTGAGTCTTTCCCTCCTTCCAGCGAAGATGATCCATTTGCCGGTCTTGACACCGAGGGCCTTTATGATGATGTTGGTAACCGAGCCTTGGCTCCCCCTGGTGAAGATGCTGCCACCCATGAAGCCGAAGACCCAGCTACCCCATGACTCGTCTTAGTTATCTTTTCAAGTTTTTAGCATGTCTTTTGTAATCAAACTATGCTGTACTTAGCCCTTGGGGCTTTTAATATTTATCTTTTAATGGGATGCTCCCCCCTTAGGGGTGATGCTTTATCTATGTTTACTGTTTCGTTGTTTTGACTCTGTTACTTGTCGTTCATGGTGTTTGCAATGTCTTTAACTTTTCTCCCAAAGGTGGATGCTGCAGTCATCCAACTTAGGATACTTAGCTAAGGAACCGATGCAATGCTCATCCTATCAGCTTTTTCGTTTATGTTTAAACTTTTTCAAACGGTTTCTTAGTGGTATGTTCGTTTTATATTAAGTGTGAACATGTGGGAGCTGTCTTGGTGTGAGGAGCTCACCCTCTTTCATGGGTTTAGGTATTCCTTCTAAGGACTTGTCCCATGGAGTCGTGGATTGTATTAGGGACTCACCCTGTATACAGGAAGGTTACTTAGCCTTGTTACCTGTTGAGCAGTTGTGGCCTGGGAGCTCATCCCCGTTTCATGGGTAGGTATAGCGCCGGATCCCATGGAGCCTGGTTTGGAGGGGCTCACCCTTTGATAAGATAAGCGACAAGTTAATAATTTGAAACATAATTCATTCATTCATCATAACTTTGATGGTACAAAAGAGACGTTTACAACTTTCAAACATAGAAACGTTTCAAGTGTTTGTCACTCCAATGCCTTGGAATCATGTTGCCATTAGGGTCAGCTAGCTTATAGGATCCTCCTTTGTGGGCTTCTTTTACGACATAGGGACCCTCCCATCGGGGACCCAATTTCCCTACATTCTGCTGCCTGCTGGCTTCATTGCATCTTAACACGAGGTCTCCTGGCCTGAAGGCCTCTTTCTTCACCCTTGTGTTGTAGTATGCTTCGAGTTTCTTTTTGTACCTTGCCTCCCTGATGGCGGCTTGGTCTCTTGATTCTTCGAGTAGGTCCAGATTGAGCAGGACCTCCCTTTGATTGTGGTGAGCATCTTGGCGAGCACTTCTTCCTGAGCTTACCCCTATCTCGGCTGGTATGACAGCTTCGCTCCCGAAGACGAGGCTATATGGGGTCCTTTGATGGCTTGTCTTTTCCATGGTCCTTATGGCCCATAGGACGCTGGGGAGCTCATCAATCCATTTCTTGCCATATCTCCCTAGTCTCGTTTTAATTCCTTCAACAATGCTTCTGTTCATCCGCTAAACTTGTCCATTGGACTGGGGGTAAGCTACTGAGCTGAAGACCTGCTTGATGCCTAGCTTGGAGCACCAGCTGCTGAAAGGTTTGTTGGCAAATTGCTTCCCATTGTCTGTCACCATCTCCCCTGGTAGACCGTACCTGCAGACTATTTGCTCCCATACAAAGGTTATCACATGTTTTCCTGAGATGGTAGCCAATGGTTTGACCTCTGGCCACTTGGTAAAGTAGTCTACTGCCACGAGAAGGAACTTCAATTTTCCTGGGGCCTGCGGGAAGGGACCCACAATGTCCATCCCCCATTTGTAGAAGGGCCATGCCGAGATAATGGGGACAAGGTCATGCTTGGGGTTGGTCTTGATCGGTGTTTGTAGCTGACAGGCTTCACATCTTCGGATTGTTTCGGAGGCGTCCTTGTGCATGGTGGGCCAGTAGTAGCCCAAGTTCATGAGCTTTGATACTACGGACCGAGGCCCAGAATGCATGCCACATATGCCCTCGTGCACCTCCCTGATGAGGTAGTTACTCTGGTTGGGGCCCACGCATCTTAGTAGGGGTGCCAAGTACCCCTTCTTGTAGAGCTTGTCATCTTCGATTACATATTGCCTCGCCTTTATGACCAACTGTCACACCCTCAAAATCCACTTGCGGAGTTTTACCGCGAGGCGCATGACAAACCAGGATCCAAACCAACGATCACAATAAACAAGTCTAAATGAATATAAATGCAACTTCAAAACATAATTTTAAAATCCCGTTTACAGCGGAAGCTTATTCAAAACAGTATCTCAACAATGAAATAATAGTTCAACGTTCAAAAGACCATGCAACCCTAGTTAGACGCCGTGCAGACGCGTGCGCCCTAGTCCAGTCGTGCTACCTTAGCGACCTGAGAAAACATGTAAAAGTTTACGTCAGCACAAAAATGCCGGTGAGTTTACAGGTTTTGTATCCAAGAACCAAGTCCACCTGTCCATACTATAATAAATCGAAAACCAGTATACGCTAGCTAGGCGTACGCTTTGTTACTACCACGATTGGAAAACCATTACTAACTCGAATACCAGATGTTGTGCCCGAATAGTTCCAAATGTTCCTGTTGTTCCTGTTTGAGACAATATGCACTCGCCCGGCCCTCCAAGCCGACGAGCGGGGTTGGTCACTCCCAATAGCGCTATTCACATTTCCCCGTTGTGCAAACCCGCACATTCATGGTTCCCCCCGGGACTTCCAAAGATCGTGTAGTACACAATAGAAACCCATAGTATGACAGTAGTTACCAAATAATCGTTTTAACACATGTTTTCTCCCCCGAAATATGAAACCAGTTTAAAAGAGGGGCCGTAAACTCACCTTAAGTTGCGTTACTCCTTAACCCGAGTAAACTCAGCTGCTATGCTAGTCCCGTAAAGCGGCGACCTAACATACGACAGTTACAAGTACTTAGACTAATAACCCGCAGGTTAATTAGTCCCTAGATGTCCAGACCATAACCAAGTTCGTTTGAAAACACCGCGACTGTTTAACTGACCCAAAGTACAAGACTCGACATCCCATTGGTGACCCGAGACTCCCCGTGTTATGTTTACGCTCCAAAACATACAATAACGCAATTACACTTAACATACGTTAACGCACAACAAGTTATAGCACATCGTTCACGTATCACCGAATTACATCCAAATATATGTTACCAAGTTATTAGGCATGTTACGGGGTTCCTAGCATGTTACTACATGTTAAATCGGGTCTCGGAATGCTAATTTACACTTACAGCAGCAGTACACGCGATTAGGAAAAGTCAACTAGCAATTAGGTTGGTCAACTAGCAATTAGGAATCCTACTCGCCTCTATTATAGGCAATTAGGGCTATTCACCTGAACTTACTAGCAATTAGGACTATTCACATGAACTTATAGGCAATTAGGGCTATTCACATGAACTTATAGGCAATTAGGGCTAATCACCTGATCTTTCACACGAGTAGGCCTCTACTCGCCTGTGTTATAGGCGATTAGCACCCTACTCGCCTATAACATAGGCGATTAGGAATGCTACTCGCCTGTAACCTTGCTGTTCTGGTTTTTCGCGCGTTTAACGCTCCAAATCAGATCCAGAACGTGTGTAACCACCCAATATCATCCCAAACACTATCCTAAACATGTTTAACCCAAAATCCTTCGTTTAACCTCGTATAATCAGTCCTGCATGCAACCAAGTAATCCAAACACCATTCACATAGCATGCAACATCATACAAACACGCGTAATCATAACCCTAATATCCAATTACTGAGATTCCTATCATCATAATATCAATATCAATACTGATCTATCATAATAACATATCAAATCATCATCATGAATCATAAAAACCCTAGCTTTCTAATCATACACACTCATAATGCATGCATATTAGTTATAATCCGACTAACAACCCTTATTGACGATTTTCAGAAAGCTTTTTCGTTTAAGAACAGGTCTGGACCATTAGGGATTGATTAAAAACGTTTATAAAGAGTTATGGATGAAAATCAAACCTTAGGATTATGAAAATATGATGATTCAAGCTTGAAACCTTGAGTTTTGATCAAAAATCGCCTTCCAGAGGTTGTTTATGTGTTGGGGCGGGTTATGGGACGACTAGGGTTGGTATAATGAAGTTTAGGAGGTTAAGTATGGTATTTATAGTCGTTTTTAGTCGTCCAGGCCGTTACTAGCGAGTATGCAGCAGTTTCAGGCGATTAGGAATCCTAATCGCCTGATTGTTCAGGCAATTGGGCCTATTCGCCCCTTCCTATACACGAGTAGGGCCCTACTCGCCCTTAGGGTTCCCTACTCGCCTCCCCTATAGGTGATTAGGCCTCCTACTCGCCTATAGGGGTTGGTTTTGTGCGTTTTGCGCGTTAAACCCCGTTTTAACATATGTTAATGCATATTCACGTACCGACAAGTCACATAATGATTGTAAACACATAACACAAGTAACTACACATATTTACACTCGTTCACCAATTCCCGGGACTCGAGACTCGTACGTTCCGTATGCCCTGACGATCCTACAAATCGTCACCGTTTGTACACTTGGTTAAGGACTGACATCTAACGAACCTCTAGACCAACATCCAATGATCTTCTAGACTAACCAATAGTTCCCGAACCATAACCCGACTTAACTAACCCAGTTAAGTACAATATACGCGTGACTCGCTAAGGTAGACTTTCATCTAGACAACGTTGTTAACCAGAATTTGCCGGGTGTCACACCAACCGCTTAGCTTCCAGCTCGTCTTCTGGCAGCTTCCCTTCCTTCAAGTAGGACATTATGGGTGTCATCCATGTGGAGTCTGTTTCGGTGACCACATCTTGTACCTCTCTGTCATCAATGGATGGTTCTTTCAGCACCTCAACTAGGACCTTCTTGGTAAGGTGAGCGAAAGTCAAGGAAGCCAGCTTGCTGAGGGCATCTGCCTGCTTGTTCTTAGTCCTTGACACTTGCTCCAATGAGAACACTTTGAATTCTTTGATGAGTTCTTTGACCTTGTCCTTGTACCTAATCATTGAGGGTTCTTTGGCTGTGTATCCTCCATTTACCTGCTTGACTACAAGATTTGAATCAATGAAGACTTTTAGCTCTTGTACCTTCATTGTTTTTGCCAATCGCAACCCGGCCAGGAGGGCTTCGTATTCAGCAGCGTTGTTGGTGCAGGGGAAGTCCAGACGGAGGGCATAAGTGTATTCGGTTCCGTGGGGGTCCCTGATGACAAGACCAGCCCCGGAACCTTCTACACTTGAGGCTCCGTCAGTGAAAAGGCACCATTTCCCCTGGAGATCAGGCTGCTCCTCGATCTCGTTCATTTCTTCATCTGCCTGCAGGTGGGGTATTTCAGCAAGGAAGTCAGCAAACACTTGTCCCTTGTAAGCCCTTCTCGGCAGGTACTCTATCTTGTGTTCACCTAGGCCAATGGCCCATTTGGCTAACCTCCCCGAGTCTTCTGGTTTTTCTAAGATGGCTCGTATGGGCTGGTCTGTGATGACCTTCATGGGATGAGCCTGGAAGTACCGTCTTAGCCTTTTGGCGGTGTGTACAAGTGCCAATACAAGCTTCTCTATGGGAGTGTAGTTAATTTCAAAATCTTTGAGGGCTCTGCTGACAAAGTAGACTGGAACTTGTTCCTTTCCCCGGTCAACCAAGAGGACTGAGCTCACAGCCTCCACTCCTGCAGACAAATAAACTGTTATTACTTCCCCTACCTCAGGGGCTGCCACTTCAGGCAGGGAAGCTATGTGTTTTTTGAGTTCCAGGAAGGCAGCCTCTGCCTCAGCTGTCCAACGGAAATCCTTTTTATCAACACAGTTTTTGAGTGTTTTAAAGAAAGGTAAGGATCTTTCCGCGGACTTGGGCAAGAAACGTTTTAAGGCAGCAATTTTACCGTTGAGGCTCTGCACTTCTTTCTTTGTGGTAGGAGACTTCATATCAAGGACCGCTTGGACCTTGCTTGGGTTTGCTTTGATGCTTTGTTTTCCAACGATGTGGCCTAGAAATTTCCCCTCCTCGAACCCAAAGGAGCACTTGATAGGGTTGAGCTTCATGTTTATTCTTCGAAGGTTGTCAAACGTTTCTCGGATGTCTTGGATCATGGCCTCCCCAGATTTGCTCTTGATGACAAGGTCATCCACATAAGCTTCCATATTCCTTCCAATTTGTTTCGAGAAAGCTTGGTCCACCAACCGTTGGTAGGTGGCTCCCGCATTTTTCAGACCGAAGGGCATCTTCTTATAGCAAAAGATCCCCTTATCGGTATGGAAGGCTGTCTTTACTTCATCTTCTTGCTTCATTTGAATTTGGTGGTATCCCTTGTAGGCATCCAAGAAGCATTTGTATTGGAAGCCGGCGAGAGAATCCACCTTCCAATCAATTTCGGGCAAGGGATAACAATCTTTAGGGCAGGCTTTGTTGAGATCCTTGAAATCGACACACATCCTCCAAGATCCGTCTTGCTTGGCAACCATGACCGGATTTGCTACCCACGAATGATATTGAACCTCCCTTAGGATGCCTGCTTCTACCAGTTTTTCCACCTCCTGACAGGCAGCTTGGCTCCTTGCTGGGGCCAAGCTCCTTTTCTTTTGGACAACTGGTTTGTATGAGGGAGCTATGTTGAGAGAGTGTTCAGCCATATCTCTGGGGACACCTGTCATGTCTCCGGGGCACCAAGCGAACACGTCTTGATTATCCTGCAAAAGGTTAATTAGTTCACTCATAACCTTATCGGGAAGCAGGTTGTTTACTTTGATGGTCTGCTCCTGCCAGGCAGCATTAATGCTAACCTCCCGGATGGGACCATTGCTTGGTGCTTCCGGACCCTTGGATCCTTTGTTCTCTTCCACGGAGGCTATCAAAAGGGCCTCTGCCGTTGGCTTCAGGGTTGCAATTCCATTAGGAGTGGGGAGCTTCATTAGGCCATGGGTTGTTGATACGACCGCACCGAAAGTGGCGATTCCCATTCTTCCAATGAGGACGTTATAGCTTGAAGGGTACCTGATAACAAAGCAAGTCATCTCTTCTGTCTTTGACAGTGAAAAGATGACAATGTTATTTGAAGGGTACCTGATAACGGAGAAAGTTAGCTCCTCAGTCCTTGATAAGTCCCCGTCTCGGAAACAGACGCTAAGTGTGAGCTTTCCTAGGGGATGTACTCGTTCCCCTGAGAAACCCACCAGCGAGGCGTCGGATGGTTTGAGCTTGGACTTGATCTCCGGGCTCAAGGATTCAAAGCACCGTTCATACATCACCTCTGATGAGGCTCCACAGTCCATGTATACCCTGTCCACAGGGAAGCCATCAAGTTCGGCTTCCACTATCACAGGTGTGACTATCAGTTCGTCGGGAGCCGGAGGGAGGCAGATGTATTGTTTGTTCCAGGGCTCGGTTCAAGCCTTCTTGACCTGCTGGTTTCCTTCAAGACTGACCATGTTGACCTCCTTATCTCTCTTCCCTTCATCTTTCCTCCCCTTGATGTCTTTGATCAGGTGAGCGAGTTCCCCGGACTTAACGGCTTCTTCTATCCGTTTCTTCAGCTGGTAGCAATCGTTTGTGTGATGTCCCGTATCATTGTGGAAGGCACAATGTTTACTGGCATCCCTCTTGCTAGCTGGCTTAGACAGAGGTCTGGGGGGTCGGAAGGTGTACTTGACTTCCTCTGTGGAGAGTATCTCCTGAGGGGTCTTAGTGAGGACAGTGAAAACCTGTTTTTCTTTGTCATGGTACCTTCCTGATCTTGGGGATCGTCGTCTTTCTTCTCCCCTTTGATTGTCATAGGATCTCCCCGATCGTCTTTCATTGTAGGGTTGAAAGTGAGGTTTCCGGGAGCTCGTTGAGCTGTCTCTCCAGCTTCCTCGATCCCTCTTCCTGGTGTCTTGTCGAGTTAGTGCTTCCTCTCCCCTGAGGAAGGCTTCTGCTCTTTCGAAAGCCTCCTCCATGGTTTGGGGACATCTTCATGAAATCTTCTTAGCAACTTCTTGGGACGAATGGCTCCCATGAATCCCGACACCCGGATCTTCTCGGTGGCACCACTATACTGCAGACCTTCCCTCTTGTACCTTTCGATGAAACTACGGAGGTTTTCATGCTCCCCTTGTTGGATTTGATGCAATATGGCGGCGTCTTTGGTACACTTCCTGAGGGGGTTAAAGTTTGAGGTGAAACCTCCTTAAATTATCAAACGAGGAAATGCTCCGAGACGGTAGGCCACTGAACCATAGGCGAGCTGGTCCTACCAAGGTCTGCATGAACATGTGGCAGCACTCGGCATCGTTCCATTTTTCTACAGTGGCTGCCCCAGAGAAGACGTTCAAGTGGTCATCTGGGTCTTCTGTGCCATCGTACGTCTTCACATTAGCTGGCATTTTGATCTTGTTGGGGAAATCAAAATGAGCGATGTATTCAGCAAAGCATTCTAACGACTTAGGTCGGTACGGCGTCGAAGGTGTAGCTTCTGCTCTAACTTCAGCTACAGGAGTTTGAACCAAGGGTTGGGAGGTCATGGGACCCTGCCCTCCCACAGGGGGAGTTACTGGTACTTGGTTCAAAGGCGAGGGATACTGCCAGGGGTATCCTCCCGGCCATATGGGGAAGTATTGAGGTTGTGAGTAGTTAGGATACACAGCTCCTGGGGGAACGACGAATCCTCCGGCAAGACTCCCTGTTCCCGCAAGGGAGGTGGCTACGGCACTGCTGGCCAATGGTAACGATCTTAAAGCTTCTTCATAGGAGAGTGGTATTGAGGTCTCCGGAGAGAGCGTAGAGCTGCTAGGACCTCCTCCTCCTGAGTAAATGTCCCCTCGACTGTTCAAGTAGGGGTGAGGGTTAGTGTAGTCACGCTGGGTTGCTGGTGAGGTGGTGGTCCCCAGCAACGGAGGGCTAGGTGAGAGGGTGACAACAGGCTCTTCGTCATAGGACAACCTGACCCTGACTCCTCTGGACCTCTCCTCTCGCACATAACCATTCAGGAGGTCTCGGAGTTGCAAGAAATTTCTTCGTACTCCCTCCGGGGTGATATCCATTCGTTCAACTGGAAACAACAAGTCATCCCTAGGAGACGAGTTAACAGCCCTTGAGGATGGCGGTGTTTGGAAGTTGAGCATGTCTCCTAGAGACGGTTCGACTTGTTGTCCGTCCGTTCCAGGCGTTTCATGGCCAGAAGCATCACCTGAGGTGTGGCTAGTGGCTGGAGTTTCTGAAAGACCCCCTCCTAGGCGGTTATCTCCACCAGTCATCACAAAAGGAGGTTACTTAGGAACAAATGGGACTGTAGAAACTCTCAACAGTTTTGTTCAAAGTAGCGACAGCCCCACGGTGGGCGCCACTTGTTGCTACAACAAGGAAAATGACCGGTATTAGGTTAGGAGATGCTTAGGATTATAGGTTAAGGGTATATTATGTTAAGGTTTAGGTCTTAAGGTTGGATTCAGTTAAGGTTTTGGATTTGGTTCTGAGAATGGGGGTCTTCAAGCTCCTGGAAGGGACCTGCACAAAGGTAGCAGACACCGTTAGCCTTAACGCAGGAGGGAGCCTCCTGCGTTTGGACTCCGGCGTGAGAATAAGTATGTATTCATTTGGAGTTGGGAAATAATGAAGTAGAGAGTATAAGAGTAGAGAGAAGAAGTGAGAAGTGTGTGTGGAATGTCTACCCAAGGGTCTCCTTATATAGGCAGTCGAATTCTGCCCAGGAGCTCCCTCAGGGTAGCTTCCCTATCATACCTGGATGTGTTTTGACCCTCTTTTAGTTCTCAGCAGTGAGACTTTTCCCTTTTGGGATGCTTTCAGCTTTTATCATTTCCAATACAAGGTATGGAGCTGTGTGATGTTTTGTCCCTTGCAAAGATAATAAGCCAAAATCCCTTTTTGCATTTCCAAGACATTTTACTGTTTGCTTTCTGCCCTGAGGCTCCTATACGGCAGGTCAGCTGCCTTATATCAGCTCCACTAAGTCAGACAACCTCTTAATCAAACTTATTTTGCTTATCTTTTTGACGAGAGGTCTAGACGTTGTCGTTTTAGGACACACGTCATCATTTTCATAATATAAGATTTTTTATTTTATTTTATGATTTTTCACAGTAAATCAAAGTTGTAATCAGAATTGGATTTTCACAGTAAATTAAACTATTAAAGCTCTAATCAGAAATTGAGAAAGTTATATGTAATAATTCTCTTAAGACTATATAAATAAGAATGGCCTTTCAAAGTAAATTAGTATTGTATTGGCTTTAAAAACAAAGAATTCTAGAGAGGTGAAATTTGACAAGTTTTAAACTAGTTTTTTAGAAATAGGAGTATAAAAAGTAAAAAATGAGTGGAGGTGTGTATTTAGACTGCTGTGTCGAAACATAATATAGCTTAAACACACTCACACATACAAATTGTGTGAGCATTCATCGTAGTGCCAATGAGATATACTAATAGAAGCAATGAGAAACGGTTATATATCTTGTGTGTTACATTTAAATCATCATATAGGAGATGTCATTTGAAGACGTGTCGTTCTATTGACTGGGAACCAAGCCCTCTCGGGAGATGCCTCAAACGGCTTAGGAAACGTGCACCGTCTTCAAAGAGATGTCTTCGAGCGCTATTCTCGTAATTCAAACGGTCAAAGGACTATTCTCGTAATTTTCCCTTGCTTTAATTTTGTATTAAAATGTTCAAACTAGAATAACATAAATTTTGTATGCATTTAAACAAATTTAACGTATAACCTTATTAAAATTCGCAAATGATAATTTTAAGAAAATCTAAACTGCAACTAAACAGCCGTAAAGCACAAAAGCTTAAAGCATAAAGTATGTAAAGGCGTGATTAGTCTTTTAAGGCGTGTTACTATACCCATTTAATAAATATATAAATAAATAAATAAATAAATAAATAAATAAATAAGCATGACTATATGGAAGGAAATGTAACTGGAAGACGTTTGTTTATATGACAAAATCAAGCAATTTCAAACAAGTTATATTAGAGGTTTATGATCACAAATTATAACTATACATTTTCATTTTTCATGATTATTATTATACGTTACTGATAGATCATAGATGTAGAGAAACTACATATACTGCAATATGTCAATTGATTATGAGAACAATTGGATTTTATGGCTATAAGGTGTGGCCGTGTGGGGAACGGCATAGGGGCATCACGTTTAAGGGAGGGGAGGCAACACCGCCCCTTTGGTCCATCATCAGTATCAACGATAACCTATTGCCGGTCAAGCTGGGCCTCTTGATTGGTGATTTGTTTTTTTTTTTAAAAGAGAGAGGTCAATCACTCCACACCCTTGAACCACCATGGGAATGATGAACCTACCCACGCTAATGTGGCATATGACATGAAGGACCATATCATGGACCTACCCACGCTGATGGACCTTTCCATCCGTTTCCTTCCAAATCGGATGGAAAAGTAAACTAAAGGATTTTGCCTGGTTTTCCTTCCATTTCCTTTCTTTTCATTCCTTTAATGAAACTCGGGAACACACCATATTTTGTGTTTCTTTCTTTTCCTTCCTTTAATAAAACTCGGGAACACAATCAAAATTTTCCTTTCCTTCCTTTCCTTTCTTTTCTCACTTTAGTTAACTCGGTAACACAGTGTGTAAGTGATAATCAATTAATCATCCGTACAATACATAAACATATGATTAACTCGATTAATCACCTAAATCTGCAACTAACAATGCATAAAAATTGAATACATTAGCAACAAGAATTACATACATGAATCGCAACTGCTCATAAAACAGTTTCATTATATGATACAATAAATCCATCAATCAGTCGATCGATTAATCGAAAGTATACTTCAGAAATTTGCGAATACTCTTCATGAAACTAACTTCATGTTCTTTCATTTCCTCCTTTTCCTTATGTTCATGCACCATACTCTTCACCTTCTCACGAACAAACTTATGTTTCGCCATCGAAACATCCTTCGTGTTCGCGTTATGGTGAATATGTTGGTGCTGGTGCTGGTGCTGGTGCTGGTGCTGGTAGTGCTTATGGTTGTAATGTTGATGATGTTGATGTCCATAGTCATGTTTAAACTTTATAAACCGCGATGAAGCACTCACACTGTGGCGGTGGAACTTTTGCCTATTAAATTTATGGGTCCCACCGCCACGGTGTGATACTTCATCTCGCGGTTTCATTAACAAATTCTTCAAATACGAACCATGTTCGTCGAAAAAACGGCGGTTGATCACATGGACTCTTACCATCATATCATTGTTGTCCGATTTCTTCACCTGATCGGGCAAACATGATACACTCGCGGTAGTGAAGGCGAAAACAATAACGGTAACGATAACGGTAACCACTATGAGGCTAGTATCCATTATTGAGGGGGTGTGGCAATGGTGGTGAAAAAGGGGGGCAGGTATATAGAAGGGAGGGGTAAGGGATAACGGGCAGCGGGCATATCGGAGTAGACTACACGTGATGGGGTTATGTAAAGGGATAGAGAATTTGAGTGCCGTTGGAAATCATTGGGGAAAGAAGAAAACAACAAAAAATATAAAATTTGAAAAGAAGGGTATGTTTAAAATTATATATTGGATGATATGAGTACATGTTTTGGAAGGATGTTTAGAATAAAAAAGTGAGTGATAAAATAATGGGTGGGTAAGAAACTAAGAATAATATTTGTATAGATTGAGTCCCTAGAGACGTTGAGTGGGCCACAACATATTTTATTTGAAATTAATTTCAAATTCAAATTATATGATAATGACAATGTATTATTATTATTTTATGAAAAAATGAATTTGTTTCAAGTGAAAATTGGTTATTTGGTATTTATACTTGAGAGATTTTGTTGGGTGATACATTGAAGTTGGACCGGTGATTGGAAGTATACAATAGTAGATTGGTAGTGTTCGTGGGTTGGAGGGACGTATCTGAAATAGATCAAAACTGATACAAGCCTGAAAAGTATAACAATCAAAGGAACCCGAATACAACATGATACAAACTCGAAAATTAGCTTAGATTCATGAACCTGAAAACAACTCGCCTATACATGAGTTAACACGAATATGATTGCTAACCTACTTAACCCCCCCCCCCCCCCCCCCCCTTTCTTTTTAATGTCAAATTTTATACCACCTTATTTTCACATAACCTTGCATTTACAAGGATTTGAACCCACAACCTCACATTTATAAGAGGGGACATCCAGGACCGGCCCAAGCCCAAGTATTTTGAAGCTAAAGCTTTGGGCCCCCAAAATTTTAAGGCCTCATTTTAAAAAATATATACATAATTCAAATATTATAAAACTTTTATAATTATAGTTCTGAATGACATTGTGGTTTGGTGGTAAGAGCCCAGCCTTTTTCCTTTGTAAACTTGGGTTTGAATCCTTTAGTTTACAAATTTTTTTTGGTAACCATTATTTTTAGCTTAACCAAATTCTTTTTCTGTATATTCAACTTTACATATCTTAGTATGTGGCATTATTTTTACATATATTAATAGTATTTTGTGTTGTGTTGCGTTTAATTTGACATAACATTTTACTTTATAAGTTATTGATATTAAAGAAGAACTAGTAAATTGCCCCGCGCGTTGCGGCGGGTTTTAAACGTGACTAAGTACGTAAAGGTAACCCAAGTTAAAAAATAATTTTTTTACCAAAATGGTAATTTTAAATTAAAAGTATTTGATACGTAAATCAGGATATTATTCTATTCGTAAATCAGGATATTATTATATTCAGGATATTAAGTTTTCTTTTAGTTAGTTGTAATATACAGAGAGAAGGAGATAGAATTATTGGCAACAAATAAATATATTATATGAGGTTAGACATCATGCTTTAAAAAGTTATACAATTCAACAAACAAAAAAAAGACAAAAATGTCCAATTACTACAATGTTTATAAGCTCCAACAAAGCCTAATAGAACCATCACAAACATTGCTTATTATTATTAAATAGATGTGTAGAAGGATTCAATGAAAAGCTTGGGTTTTATTGAAATTGAATTGGGGTTTAATTAGGTGTTATGAATAGTTACATGTTGAAATGAATATGAAGTATGCATTACACATATATACAATGAGCATTATAGGTTGTACACAAGGGCATAAAGGGAACAAAATGACCAAATATTGGAAATTTGTGAAGGGACTCTTCAACTCCCATCTTAAAAATTGTGTAAAATTACCTTCTTACCTATCCCTCCTCCTTAATAAGGTAGTAGAGATAAACAAACTGTATTAGGATGTATGGAATACAAGAGAATATTTATATATAGCCGGTTAAATAAAACAATAATCCCTGTGAACTATATTTAGGTCGGGTAATTTTAAAGAGGAAAATTAAATATCTAAAAAAAATTGGAAGGCCAGAATTTTTATTTCGCTTTAGGCCCCCAAAACGGTTAAGCCGGCCTTGGGGACATCATACCACTAGACCAAGAGGTCATGGGTAGAATTATTACCCCTATTAGGTTAACTCAAAAACTAATCCACTTAAATAAATGCATTGACGACTCCTATTTAAAATTGACATAAACTCGTTTAGAAAAAAAAAAAAAATCAAACCCCATAAACTTCATGTTAGTTTTTTTTGAAAGGCTTAGTTCAGTGAAAATCCTTGTACAACCCTAACCTAGCGATCTCAAGTTCGAATCCCTACTCACACACTGGTGTCCTCCTTGCCTAAGCTCAAACCATCACGGGGAATTTTTTTGTGGTGTGCATGAATCGAACTTGTGATCTACCCCCAGGATGGGAACCCCTAAGGGAAAACCCACCCTACCTCAAACCAGCTGGGCTGGAGATCATTGGCAAACTTCATGTTAGTTAATGTCGTGTTTTTGTAATTTGTAAGATTATTCACACCAAACTAAAAGATTGCCTTGTATTTTTTCTTGTGACTTAACATCTATTTTGCTTCATGTGATTTGACAGATTTAATGTTTTTGCCCCATATAAAATCCATAGAAAAAATCTTAGCCGATTACAAGGTCTTCAAATGACTTCAAATGACAGGGTGTTTGTTAGGTCTGACGGTAGAAGTGGTTAGGTCCAACAACAGTCGTGATGCTTAGGTCTAGCGATGGTGATGATGGTTTAATTGAAAGTTTAGTAGCGGCCTGGTCGTGATGACATGTGGTGGTGGTTAGTTTGTGTGTGTATATCTATATCTATATCTATATACTACCTTATTAAAAAGGAGACATGTCTAGAAAAGTAATTTTATACCCATTTTAAGATGGGATATCAAGAGACTCATGCTTTAACATAGATATGTCATGTAAAAGTTCTCCATAATACCCCTTATTGCCTTATGCACTTGTACTATAACTATACAATCAATTTAGAGACTTGTTAATGTATTTGAATTATCACATTTTGAAGCTCCTCACCCTTATATGATTTCAATTAAAAAGACAAAGTGACCGTCTAGATCAATTGCAAAATGACTATAATATAAATATAAATTCTAAAATCATTATATTATACTAAGAAAGTTAAGCTTGAATGATTGTATGAACAAAATAAACATAAAAACATATGTGGGTTGTAAAAAAAAACAAGAATTGTAATTTTGATTGTTAAATCTTAAATTTACTTTCAAAAGCCGTCTCTTATAAGAATGAGAGCGAGAAAGAGACATGCTTTACGAAATTTAGCCAAATTAGAATGCAATACGCTGCCATATTTTTTTAGAATTGTATTTGCGCAGCGAAGCGCGCGGGCATAATACTAGTGTGTGTGTATATATATATATATATATATATATATAGAGAGAGAGAGAGAGAGAGAGATAGAAAGAAAGGGTTGTAGGTGAACGGTGATAGTTGGTGATGTATATATGTATCGTAATAATATATATGTATATATATTTTTTAATATCAATAGAAAGATAAAAACAAATTTAAGGAAGTGATAACAAGTAATTAAATACTTGTACATAAATTGCCAAAATATCCTTACTTTTAGTTGAAATTTTAGATTGAGTTAGAGTTGGGGAACAAATTGACAGTAAAATAAAAACCTCATGGAGTATTTTGGGGCACACAGGTAGATGGGCTAGTAATATAGAACTATAAAACTATATTTAATGGAATGTTGTCTTAATAAGATTTGGTTAGTTTAACTTGATCGTTTTATCTCGTTTTCTATTCAACCTATCAAATACCAAAACCTGATAAAGTACGCATTTTATGTTACTATCGATGCCTTTGGATTAAAATGATATTATAATAAAGTGTACCTAAAATGCACCGATCAGCTAGAGCTGCGTCCTCCATCCTAGTCCACCGTAAGGGCGTTAGCACCTTATTTTAGAGAGAACTGGAACAATGTTGAAGTTTAAAGCGGTAATTATATGGGAAAATATGGCCTTTTAATTAACTTTAAAAAAATTAACCGCTTCCTTCAACGATTCTCTTATACAATTTTATACGGTAGACATTCCCCGAATTCACCAATCCTTCACCGCAATGCAAGAAGTTGGGGAGTGTGATAACACAGTTATCACCTCCAGGTTTGAAAGCGTTCCCACCTCCATTATGGAGTCTAGTCAAAAGATTATGAGTTGTTACCTTTTCTAGCAATAAACTCACACTTTCTACAACTAATTCTAGATTACACCATTTGTCCACAATGAGACTTGAAATGAATTTCTCATAATGTTTAATTTTAATACATGCAAGTATGCAACCTACCACATTTGTCTAGTTTCAACCCAACTCGATCAGCTAACTCAGCTCTTTCATTATTCACCTTGCACGGATGATTTGAAAAACAAAGGTCCCAATTTCTTTAACAAAACATTTCTTAGTGAGTTGACCCAAGATTCTTCTTGACGGATTTGACTGAGTGATAACTATTTCAACATGTAGTCTAGTCTAGTCAACTCTTTCATTTTCTACCTAACCAGTTCTAATGGCTCCGGTGAACAAAGCCCATCGTTGGTGTTGTACATTTACAAGAAAATAAGCAAACTTTATGATATGTAGTGTCGATTAAATAATAAGCAGCTACCAAACAACTCTGGCTACATATATTGAAAACCGCTTGTACATGTAATATTTGGTTTCTCATACCAACCAATATTGTCCGTTTAAGTTATCCGTCTCAAAACTTGTGATCCATCCATTTAACCTGTACTACCCAAGAACAGTTAAATGTGAAGTTCTCATATTAGTTATAGCCAATTTATAGTTGAGGTTAGACATTGCTTATAAACATAAATTTATAAAGTTTATGCATTTTTATTTTGACTTTTCTAATAGTAAATCTGGCTTATTTCCAATCGGGAAATTTAGGTAGTGTTCGTTTCACATAAGGACATGTGTAGTGGCCCGTTGTATGGCATTGTGTTACCCTATAGCGTCGGGGTTCATTGCCCCCAGGCGCTATAGGGCGTTTTTGTGTGCAAGCGTTTTGAAGATAATGGGCGCTTTGGATTTGAGTTAGTGGTTGTTTGTGCAATTTGACCGTTGTCAAACGGTTATATGGTTTAATTTTTTTTCAAACTATCATATATATATATATTTATATATATATATACACACACACATACAACAAACATAAACAACACCAACACATACACTTAAACACAATCTAAATACAAACCAAAAAACAAACCAATGGCAGCGTGGACGAATCAAGATCAACTCGAGTTGGTGAGGGCGTGGATCAACACTAAGGAGAACCCGCCAGCCAATAGGGAGCATTTTTTGACGCAATGTATTGGAGGAGTTCAACCAAATTACCGGAACGAACCACCGTACTGTCGATCAGATCGCCAGTAAGTGTTATGTCATACAAAATAACTGTAGCAGATGGCACACAGTCTATGAAGCGACGATGCAAGCCCACCCCTGGCGTTAGCGAACAGATGACAATTCAATTGACACACGACGCTTATCGTCAACGCTACGACAGCGACTTCCACATCACCAATCTTTTGTCGTGGTCTATGATGCGTTTTTACCATGTTTAATGTTTAGGCTTTATTTTCTTATCCTTTGGTTGTAATGTTTAATGTTATGCTTTAAAGTTATGTTTAATGTTTAGTGTTTTATTTTGTAAACTATGAAACATAAACACCTTAATATATAAATACATAATACATAAACATATTAATAGGTTACATAAAACACATGATTACACAAATCCTAAATTACTTATTACACATAATCCTAAATTACCTAGTCCTAAACTACTTATTAATACGTTATATAAAAACATATTACACAAACACATAATATTAAACCCTAAACCCCCCTCTACGGGGAGTAATTGTCCCAGTCCTCCATCGTATAATACGGAGGTGACACAGAACGGTCGCTATCGCGACCGTCTGACCTCGCATCCAAGGGGAACCGGCAAGGAGAAGAAGTTGCTCCCGAGTAGTAGGAGAAGCGTTCTTCTTCCATAATCTCCCTAGCATCTTCTAACTCCTCCTCATATGGGTCACGAGGAGGAGGGGAGGGTGTAACCTGGTAGTGGGGGGAGGGTGTAACCTGGTGGGGGGGGGGGGTGTAATCTCGCTACATCGGGGGGTGGGTGCCGACAACCTTAGACGGCTGAATTCCCGCTCAGCCATGGCATAATCAAGGACCCACACCAACTCCTCCTCGGTTAAATCCTGATCTGGAGGAGGAGTATGAGGAGGAGGAGATGAAATTGTTGGTTGTGCAGGAGGAGTAGATGAAAACCAACGTTGTGGAGGAGGAGAGAAGGACGGTTGTGCAGGAGGAGGATAAGAAAATGGTAATCGCCGGGGCCGGCCCCGGCGAGAGTACGTCCTCAGATCAGACAGTCCGGTATCTTGGTAAGCATAACCGCCACCCATATCTTTCATTGAGGAGGAGGAAGAGGAGGAGTTGTGACTGAGATTGAGTTTTGGCCTTGTATTTATAGGGGTAGAAATGAAAACGGTTGGAGGGAAAAGGTTTGAAATTCAAACGTTTGAAATTTAAACGTTTGGGGGGGGGGGGGGGGATTTGAAATTCAAACGTTTGGAGAGAAAATTTGAAATTCAAACGTTTGGGGGGACAATTTGAAATTCAAACGTTTTACCTATATTTTTTTTATTTATTATTATTTTTACTTTTATTAATATTATTATTTAAATAAGAAAAGAATAATTAACCAATGATTACCCAATCATTTATAAAGCCCCATAACCCCCCTTCCCACTACACCCTATTTTTTCATAACACCCCTTCTATTACTTTTTAATATTTTAATACCCATAACCCCCCACCACTACACATAAACTAAGTAAATGGAATTGGATTTAGATTCCTTTCCTTATGTTGCTCGTCTCAACAAAAGAAGAATTTAGAATCTCAAATTCGTTCTTGTTTGTCTTCACTTAGTAAAGGAATTGGAATTAGAAATTGTTTTCTTTGAATTCCTTTAACTAAAGAATTCAAAATCCTACCAAAATTTGAAGGAATTCAAGTAAAGTTATTGAAATCTTCTATTGGTCACTGATGTTGAAAACGTGTATCCGGTCCACCGCCAACATGAAAACGTCTTGACCCAACCTGGTACACCGTTGACCTGCAAAGTATTGACCCAATCGGGCGCGCCGCCGACACACAACGCTTTGATCCACACATCCGGCCCGTTGCGAACCCAACACGTGTTGACCTGACCCAGACTGTCACTGAAGCGCAACGTCTCAACCTGACTAGACGTGCCACTGACCCACAACGTCTCGACCCGACTAGCGGGCCGAGGTCGGGGCAACCAGGGGTGAGGTAGGTGGGGGCCGGGTTGATAGGTTCCAATTTCTTTATCAACCAAGCACACTAAGAGTGTAATTGAGATTTCAATTCCAACAAATTCTTATTTGTATTGAAATTTATAATTCCATATCCTTCACATTTCAATTTCATTAGACTGTAAGGAGTGGGGGCGGGAGAGAGGGCGGGAGGGGCTGAACACCGCCGCCACAGGGGCGGGAACCATGGCGTGGGGCTGGGGGCGGGGAGGGCTTCACCGGCGTGGGGGGAGTAGGGGGGACACGTGGCAGCAGCAGATTGGTCAGTTTTTTTTTTTTTTTTTTTTAACTTTAACACAATATAATATTATTTCCTTCCCCCCCCTCTTCCCCCCTTCCACTCCCCACAATTATTTTCCCCCCCACAAGGGTCCCCACAAGTGCCACATGGCGCTTCATCCCCCTCTTTCCCGCCCCCCACTCCTTATAGTCTTATGTAAAGGAAACACTACTTGTACTTTAGGTATGATTTGATTGGTTTATTTCATTATTTGGAATTTTCTAGTGAAGTGGAAACCGAGTGTACCTAAAGAATTTTAAACGCATTTTCGTGACAAAAATAACACGGGTTGTGCGCGGTTCTAATCGGATGAAACTTAATTGGGCTAAACATAAAGGCTAGCTTGAGCCCATTAAAATGTTGAGGACTTTAAAAGTATTGCTCTTGCCTCTTTTCAAGGACCTTCGAGTTACGGGTTACCATTTACCAACGTAAAAGTAAAAGAGAATACATAACCAAATGTTTCTTTTTCTCACACTAGACCACTTGAGATTATTCGTCACACGAAATACTGATAACAGTTAACTTCTAGTCTGCTTCACATAGGTTGACATTGTAACACTTTTACCCCAATAGTTTAAAAATGTCAAAAAAAATGTATGGATATCTATTACGAACATGTTGACACTTGTAATGTTTTAAACTTCAACAATTTTTCTAGCTCCCTCTCTCTACAATGGTATTTAGGAACCATACACCCTTTAATTAGAAGCCATACACACTGGCCCACATCACACACCAATAAGAGGCTACCACATACTCCATAATGTGATGTCACAAGGTGTATGAAACTCTAGCTTGTCTGCATGTGTGGATTAGTATTTCGGACATTATTATTATTATTATTATTATTATTATTATTATTATTATTATTATGTGTTGTTTAATCATTCTTTTTTATTGTAATGTAATATTTTATTTTCAAAATTATCAGGTGACTAGCAAATTTCTGGTGCTTTTTGAAGGTGTGTGTTCATTTTTTTTTTTTCACCGCAATGAATCACGAAGAATATCGTATGCACCATCAACTTAACTTAAAGTGGAGGGATTTCAGACAGGAGCAGGTGAGGTTTAATTTCATCTACAACAACCTTTACAATCAAATAAGGGTTGATACAAGTGAAGGTGAACTTCTGAATACGGCTAATGATCAATACCGTTTGATAAACATGTAATTAATTTGCCGAAATGCCTGCCCAGGGAATAATTGAAGTTCCATTTTTTAGTGAATATAGTTATTATTCATATTTTTAGCACAGTATTTCTTAATATTAATTAAATCTAGTTTTTTTATTTACTTTCTTGTGAATTTTATTTATTAACGCCCCCCCCCCCCCCCCCCCCCCCCCTTATTGAAAACGGGACAATCCCACCAAGGTCACTGAACGTTCTCTCTCCCTCCCTCCCTCTCTCTGGTATGGTGAGGGTGAACACAGTGGTGAGCTGTGGAGATGACATGGCGGTCAGGGGGAGGTCGGCAAATGATAACCATACCGTTTAGCCTAACAATAATATGAAGTCACTGTTTCATGATTGTTGGAAATGAAGTTGTGCTAATTATACCTCTCCATTCCATTGCTATTTAATCATTAGAGGTCAAGAAATCTAAACCGGAACTCACGCATATAAACTTTTTTTTTGTTATATGATTTTTCCGTGTATGTTGAAATTATTAAATAATGTACATGTATTGTTGTTTGGAGCAATCAAAATTAACAATATCATCATGACATTGAATATACTTTGATAATTTCGTAATTAGTGTTTATTAAATAACGTTTATTTTCAACAAATAACGCTTGAGCCATTGACTACTTCTGTGGTTTTTGATTGGCTTCTAGAAGAAACTGCACATTGAGTTCCTTTAAAGTTTCTTATATAATTTAACTAGGGCTTTCTACTAGACCCCCTGTACTCGAGCGTTATTTTTCAAAAAATTGCAAATATAGCGCCCCAAACACCGGTACACCCGGGCGCTATATCTGTTTTTTAGGTTGGGGCTTGATTTTTATAACGCTCGAGTTAAATTGTTTGGCCCAATTAAAACTTGACACGTGGCACTATGGCAGGCTTCATTTCGAACGGTCAAAAAAATTGGACCGTTTGTCCATTTAATTTTTTGAACGGTAATTTTTTTTAAAAAGTGTTATATATACCAACACTTTATACAAACACACATACAACATACAATACTTTCAAACTAAAAACCACACACAAACTAAAACGCAAAAGATGTATCCATATGGTTCACTGTTCGGGGTCCCGGGTCGACCGGGTGCTAGGCCAAACACTACGAGGCCAAACACTACTACTCCGCTGCCACCCAATTGGGGCGAGTTTTACGCGAGTACAATGCAATACGCGCAACTTCTTGGCATGCCCGGTCAATTTTATCCGGGCCCAAACATGCCCGCTCAATTTTTTCCTCCACCAAACTATATCCAACCTTCTCAAGAGGAGCCCGAATCCGTACCAGAAACTCAAGACGAACCCGAGGGTTCTGGGCGCGGGCGCGGGTGCGGGAGACGCTCGCATAAAAAGAAAGACCCGAACGCTCCTCGTCAAAAAAAGCAACAGGAACGTTGGGAAAGAGATGAGGAGTACAAGTTAACGCGAGCCTGGCTCGACATATCCGAGGACCCGGAAGTTGGTTAGTATTTTTTTTTTGTGTGTTTACATTTATATATATACTTTTTAAAATGTTGGTTAGTATTTTTTTTTTTTTTTTTGTGTGTTTACATTTATATATATACTTTTTAAAATGTTGGTTAGTATTTTTTTTTTGTGTTTACATTTATATATATACTTTTTAAAATGTTGGGTTAGTATTTTTTTTTTTTTTGTGTTTACATTTATATATATACTTTTTAAATCGTGTGTTATTTTTTTTGCAGCAAACTATCAAAATACCCCGGTGTTTTGGCAACAGATTCGAGACCTATTTTTTGCGGCGGTGGGTAGGGGGAGCATCGAGACGACGACTCGATATCTGGAAAGTGGTCGGACATTAATAACAAATGTCACTCGTTTGCGGAGGTCTACCAACGTTGCAAGGACAACAGGGCCAGCGGGGAAGGTGATGACGGTGTGTTGGCCAGGGCGTTGGACGAGATGAGAGAGACCCGCGGGCCGTTCCCGTATTTGAGGATATGGGAGATGTTGAGACATAGTCCTAAGGGGGCTGATGTCCCGCCTATGGGGTCGGGTAGTGGGCGCAAGATTAGGAGAGGAAGAGGATCAGGAGGAGGAGGACCGTCAAAAAGAAGCAAAACCACCTCCACGTCGCGAGATCCGGATACACCGACATCCGATGCTCGCTTTGTGAGTTTAGATGATCCTGTTGACTTGGAGGATGAGGAGGAGGAGGAGGAGGAGTTTGATATTCCAAGACCACCCGGTAGACGATCAAAAAAGGGTGGCAAGGCGGAGTCGTCTTCGACAGGAGGTGGTGCGAGGGAGGAGTTTGATGAAATGAATCGACGACTACAGGATCTTCGAGACCTCGGCCAAAGACGTCTACAAACTATGGACCAGAGAGTGGCCCAGAATAAGAGGTTCGTCGACATTCAAGAGGCGAGGCAAAGGGAAAAGGACATCGAGTTTTTGTCCAAACCGATCGACCACCTCGAGGGAGAAGCCCTACTCCTCGCGATTCATCATAGACAAGAAATCCTTGCAAAATATAACCTGCAGTAGTTTTTTAAGTTGTTTGTTTTTTTTTAATTTGGTATTGTAGTTTATTTAAGTTGTTTGTTTTTTTTTTAATTTGGTATTGTAGTTTATTTAAGTTGTTTGTTTTTAATTTAATTAATATTAGTTGTGTGTTTTTAATATTATTTGTAATTTTTTTATATTTATTTGCATTTTATTTTAATTATTTGGAATTTAAAGATTAAAAAAAAATAAAAAAAAATCAACCAATCACAATTAGGGGCTTTATAAATAAAGCGCCACCACTACACCCCTTTTTCAGTTTCTCTCTCCACGCTGACTCAACAGCCACGTGGACCAATCAGGAAGGGGGACTTTATAAATAAAACCTTTCACTACACATGGTCTTACGGTGTAATTGTTAAATCTTAATATAGCTTCTTTAAAAGTGTTAATAATTCGAATCAAACTTGAAAAAACGAATCAAATCCGGTTTTTAAATTTGCCAATCAGGTTAGCATCCATATCGAAGTTTAGATTCAGTTTTCAAATCGACTTTAAGTTTGTGATTTTCAAACTTATTCGACTAGAATATCCGAACTCAAATTATATTTTTACCCTTTTTTTTTCTTACGGCAATTTTGCTCTATAACATTTATGGCCATGGGATTTTGTTATCTGGCTATGGATGCAATTCACCAATTCCATGTACAACTCGGGTGGTCCACGAAGCAAAAAGTCCATGTGCCGTGCAGTGGAGTGCACTTGTACCTATTGTGCAATTTGTGTTTAGCCCATGGGGGTTGATGCGTCATGTGGCATATATGGGGACAATGTGTGCAGGGTGAATATTGCGTGGAGTGAAAGAGATGTGAAAGGTATAATATTACATTAATTAGTTTGGGTGTTAAACTTAAAAAAAAAAAAAAAAAGAAGCCAATAAAAATATGTCAACTCACCTTTAACCCTGCCCCACGCCTCTGATGATTCCCCTGCCCAATCCCCCCCCCCCCCCCCCCCCCACGCCCAACCGGGGTGGTGTAGAGGGGCTTGGTGCCTTTCCACGCCTAGTTCCCCCCACTCCGTATTGTCTTACTCGTAGATTATATGATATTTTTCACATATTTTGACAAGTAATCAAGACAGTAATTTCTTTTTAATTTTTTTAGACATTCGTTAATTTTAATAAACATGGCGCAAAGTCACAAATTATAGTTACTATTGCTCACAAATCTCATTCAATAAAAAGCCTGCAATGTCCTCAGGTAGTTTTAGTTTTCAAATGATCATCGATACAATAGATTAGGCTTTAGGGTGTGGTTTCGGGGGAGAGGTTAGGGAACTGACGTGTACCTCGTCCCCGTCAGGGAACACCGCCCTCCTAAGGTGTGATCGGTGCCACGCTGAAACAACCCCGTCCCTTTTCCCAAGAAAAATAAGAACGTTGTGGAGAGAGAGAGAGAGAGAGAGAGAGAGAGAGAGAGAGAAGCCAGATGGGTGTTGAAGAAGATGACTCGTGACGGAGACAGGAATCTGTTGAAGAAATGGTTTTAGAGAGAGAGGGAGAGAGAGAGAGATGAGGAGGAGGAAGATGTGTGTGTGTGTCTGAAGATATACAAGTTTTTTGTTTTTTTGTTTTTCACTTAAAATAATGGAACAGGAAGGGGAAAGAAGGGGGAACCAATTCCTCATTTGGGGAGGAGAATGGAGAAATGACGTGCCGCTGACGTAGACAAGGGGGAAGAAGGAACCACACCCCTCAGCCTTAGTAGAGTGTCTAAACTATATTCAACTTAAGACACCTAGAGTAGTAAATGAATCAAACGAACTTGAACGGGACATGTCAATATTCCTTAGTTTAACTTTAACCGAACAAACGATTGAACTTGATCAATTAAACGAACGAAGTTTTCTTTTTTCACATTTGTTCATTACGAAAACGAGTGCGTCGTGTTCGTGTTATTTTACTCTCGTTTGTGGATAGTATAAACGAATGGTTTATGAACGTAAACGAACAAACATAAACGAGCAAACACCAACTAAAAGTCAATGTGAACAACAATATGTTAGGGCCTAAAAATTAATAAAAATAGACTAAATTTTAACTGGATATTTTTATTGGATATATAATTTTTTTTTGAAAGGCGAATTTTTTTGCTTCTTGTGAGACTTGAACTCAAGACTTCACACTTTAGGTATATTAAAAGGCTTTGCCTTGCCATTGGACCACCAACCCCAATGGTTATTGGATATATAAATGAAGGAACTTAAACAATATAAACTAACGAACTAAAAATAAAATGAATATATAAATGAAGGAACATAAAGAATGTAAACTAACAAACCAAAATAATATACATGTAAGGGTAGTCGGGGCGCCCTCAGTAAAGTTGCCAAGCCCCACTGAATCCCACTTTCCTAGGTCAAAATCAATCCCAAAATTATCAAAATGTGTGGTTGCCGATCAGTTACTTGTTTCCAATTGGTGAAGTTTTTTAGGGTGGCCAAGTGGGTGGCGGCGGTGTTGCCGCACGTAAATCTAATCGTGCCCCCTTACTGTGGAGTGCCCTAACCCCCTAAACATATAAATAAACAAACGTTTACGAACATAAATGAACAAACAAGATATATGTTCACGTTTGTTAGCTACTGTACCACATGGAAAAAAAAAAAAAAACATGTTCATGTTCATTCATTTTTTAAATAAAGGAAATTCCAACCGAATGGTTTACGAAATGTTCATTGACGTTCAGCTTGTTTACAAACCTATTTCTTCGTTATAACTTATGAATAAAAAAATGTGTGCTACTAAATGTATTCCATCTCTCTCAAACACGAGGGGTGGGATTCAAACGGGATCTACCATACCTCTCTCACATACGGGTATGTTTAATATTGGGTCATGATATCTACACATCTTCCAAATTAATTACATACTCCCTATAAGCCGCGTATAAGGTTATACCCGGTGTATAGGAGGTTGCACAACTCTCACGCGTAATTAATGCCTATAAGTCAGGAGTCTTGTCAGACCTATATGTCGCGTACAACGTCACACACGGCGTATAGACCTACATGAGAACATGTGACTGATTAGCGGGGAGGGCATATAATTCAATAAAGTATGAACCCATACGTGACTTATGTGTCCATGTTTGCGTATCGTATATTCAATGCGAGAAGTCAACGTCGGAGAGAAACGTGATACTTAGGTGGATTTACATGTCGTTACTCGTTACACTATACAGTTATAGTCCAAATCAAGTGGGATCGTGACCAAGTCAGCTTATTATTAATTTATATTATTTTCATATTATATTAATTAAATATTTATTTTAATTATCCCACTTTATCACTTTAGATTGTTCACCGACCGTGGCAAAAAGAAACACACATTTTGAACTAAAGCATGACACATGAAATTAATCCTGCAAATCAATATGGGGGATGTACCAATGCCAAAACAAAACACAACATAAGGCATGTCGAAACGAAAGAACATAACAAGGACCTGAATCGAGGTGACACAAGTATCGTCTGACTCCAAGAAATTTTTCATTTTTAGCACCGGGGTTTTTGCTAGTTAAAACTTAAATTAGTGTTTTGCAGTAATTAAATCACACTGTTTTTGGCGAGTTATTGCAGGCATGTATGTCTTGGTTTTTATGTGCTGATTATGGACCATTGATACCCGGATGTGCAGCATTATTGCAACCGTAAAGGGTGGTTTTTGTTAGAAGCATTTTGGAAGATACTTTACTAATCGAGCGATGTTATTGAAATCGGATGGTGTCCTAGTTTGCCGAATTGCGACTGAAGTGAAGTCACTCTTGAAGACATAAAGTGCTTACTTCTTTGGTTTGGGTGATTAAAGTCCTCGTATTATTTGGCGAGTTTCAGTCATTGTATCTTTCGTTTTATTTGTTTTCGGTTTTCTAACCTCTGGTTAGGAAATTTTGTCTTTGTACTCGGTTTTTTTTTTCTTGTATTTTTCCGTGTGGAATAAAAGTATCTCCTTCTCCGGTAAAAAAAAAAAAAAACTTAAATTAGTGTGATTACTCTGCGATACACGGTGCGATAATTCAGTCGGTAATAGTTTAGTTAGTTATGGTATAGGCTCTCGCTATAATATAAATGCTAGTTTCGATAACACCATTGCCGGTACTTGAGTCAAAATTGTATCCAAACGTAGATAACAATATGTTGGAAAGTTTAGAAGGTGAATGGAGTTTTATGTAAATGAATTATAATTTAGTGAAATTATAATTATTGAGGAAAAACTCTTTAATAGAGTTAATTTATTTGTGACACTTTATTATAGTTTTAAAACTAAAATTAAGTGCATAACTCTTCATGTGGTGAATTGAAGAAACACTTATGATACTTGATTATAGTTTTAAGACTAACATTAAGTGTTAGACTCTTCATTCCCCTTTGCCTCTTGTATATATTATAGACTTTTGTGTCATATATATGATATATGGGAAAATGCACATAAGAATATACATGAGAAATATTCACTAAGAAACTCTTGCAACACTCATGACTCTAGAGTAGCAACCAAGTATCGATTATTTTTCAGGCAAGTGGGATAGTCCGGCAGTGCACCATCGTCACTGTTTCGAACCGGTGTACCCTGGGAACAGACGACGAATCTGTTTAAGGGAATTGTGTCAAACACAAGCCCGGTTCCTTTTCTTTGATTTCGTTTTCTGTTACAGTTCATTGCAGAAAGTACAAGGACTTGGAAACATGTGAGGTTCATGTATGAAAGGCATTGCGACGATTATTATGTAAGTTTTCCAACAAACTTAATCAGATTAGTAAAACAGACTTTCGTGTAGATTGGGAACCAATCTTTAAGCCTTCTTCTTAAGGACTTTTTGGTTCGCGAAAGTTTGTAAATATTTTTCTTTGAAATATGTTGTGGTACATCGAATCGGATTAAATTTGTGATTGGAGTAAAATCTTTAATCCGAATGTTCATGGTCTTTCGGGTTCATGGGTTTTGGGTCGTGTTTAGATAAACCCGATTATTAACATATATTTAGACGTTTTTGAAATACTAAAATTCTAATGAGAGTATTAGAAAAGTCATAATATTTGTAAATCCATGAAAAACATTTGATAATGTTTTCTTTCTAAGCATATTAGAAAGATAATTTCAATGTATTTGAAATGTTTACATTTTCTAATAAGAGTATTGGAAAATTAAAAGGTTTCGAAATAGAAGGTTTTGAAACATGTATTTCTAACAAGTGTGTTAGAATCGACGACGTCGAAAGAATAACGTGTCATGAAAAATTTCTAATAAGCGTATTAGAAATAATTATTTACAAAATCAAAAGTTTAATCTTTAAACTTATATATTGATTTTCTAACAAGCGTGTTAGAAATTGATGATTTTGTAAAGGCAAATAAGATGTTTATATTTCTAACGAATGTGTTAGAAAAGATTATTGTACAAAATACACAAACGGGTTAGAAATGATTATTTTGGAAAATAATCAACATTGAACCAGTTTGGTTAAAATTCGATGGTTTCGAACGAGCGAGTTTGAAACGGGTATATTTTGGAAAAACCGAAGTTAATACCATTTAGATGGTTTAATTTTCTAACGAGCGTGTTAGAAATGGTTTATTTTGTACAAACCAATAAGGTCAAAAATGATTGTCATAATCATGTATTTCTAACAAACATGTTAGAAACGGTTGAGAATATCAATGATATTTAAAATGATTTTGGATAATCATTTATTTTTAACGTGTAATCGTTTGTATTCTAACAAGTATGTTAGAAATGGTTAATTTTGTAACCGTATATGTTTATGTGGTACACGTATAGTTTCTAATGAGCGAATTAGAAATGGTTAATAATGAAAACCATATACTCTAACTAGTGAGTTATGAATGGTTTAAATAATAAAACTATATTAGAGTTTATGGTTTTGATTTGTAATCAAAACATAAATATGTATAGTTTATGGAAAATACTTGTAAAAGTAGAAATGTGTTGTATGAGTAAAACATGTCATTTACAAATTATATATGGTTTGATACTTGTATGAGAAGTATGATGACTTGAACCATATAATAGTCTAGAGAGACTATTTAGTGTAAAACAACTTGATGTTGTTTTGGATATATTTACTGGTTCGACTACTTGTGAGTAGCTAAGTATAAACAACTTTGTTGTTTTGAACAGTGTATTGAGGGAGTACCTCGAAACATGCCACGAGACGATATAATTGGTATTATTTCGTCGAACGATAAAGTGTTGAAGAGAATAACACTTTAAGATTTGATGTTTATATATCCTTATAATCCGTATAAATATATATGTAATATGCTATATATAGTTTGGATTATATTAAAATTATAATTTGATAAATTATAATTATTAATTGGAATCTTAATATGGTGAATGGATGATATTGAAATTATAATTTAATAAATTATAATTATTAATAAGTCCTTAATTTGGTGAATTAAAGACTAAAACTCTTGAGTAGAGTTTTATGTCTTTGATTAGAGGGTTTCATTTGTTTTAATTAGAGATTTGTCACTTAATTAGAGTCTTTATGTCTCAAATTAAGTCTCTAATTATGAAGACTCTTCATATATCCATGTTCTTATATAATGGAAGGCTTTGTGCCTCATTTGGATATATAGAAAGTAGAGTTTCATGTTTTCTGAAATAAGAGTAAACTCTTGAGTAGAGTTTCATGTTTTCTAATTAAAGTTTTATGTTACTTTATTAGAGCTCTTATGTCAATTTATTAGAGTCTTTATTTTAAATTAAGTCTCTAATTAAGTTATTAAGAGGAAAAACTCTTCATCCATTCCCATTAAGATAATCATGATCAACGTGGCAAGTGTATTGAAATTAAATGCACGGAAACGAGATATGTCATCTAATGTTAAGAGCATTTACGTAGCAATGCACAAATGTAGTTTTGATGACTATAACATATGATAGAAATATATGTTATTATTCATAAGTCTTTGATAAATATTGCGAAATTTATTATAAAAGACTTAGAATGGTGATGGATGTGTAGAATCTCTACAAACCATCATTGTTAGTTGAATTATATGGAGGATTCGTGATATATTTTGGGAGAGTTACCCAATAAATAGTTTCAACAAAATATATACATATCATTTAGGCATATGTGAATGTCATGTAGTTGAATGTCAATCTAATTGACTTGTTGATGATGAATATGTTCATCAAAGTGACTTATATTAAGACTTATGTTTAAGTCCTAAAGAGTCAATGGTGATGCCTTGGAGATTAAAGGCAAATGAGTCTTGATCCTAATGGATGGAATGAATTATGTTTTTGAAGCATTCTTTAAACCAAGGTTTTGGAATGGTAAACAAAATCTCATTTTGTGTCTAAACTAAGACGTGAATGTTAGGAAGAGATAATGAGTTATCTCTTAAGGCTGTGAAGAATCAGATTGATGCATCTTCTGTTCACATGCTAAGTATTCATAGTCTAAAGCATGCTAGACTAATACTTGTTAATTTAGATGCTCCACGGAGATTAAATTAACTTTGAACATTCAAACATATGTGACGACATAAGAATGAATTTTGTAAAAGCAAATATATAATTCATTAAAAATGATGACTCAAAAGGACCGAATAAATAGTTTATTAGTAATGATACTATTTAGCTGAATATGAGGAGAATTCATATAGCTCAGAAAATGGTTCGTGTGAGAAATATGGGTTGAGTAATATAATGGATGACCTAAATAACACAAAGATATAGATAGTCGTTATCTTATCACGGGTGTCTAATATCATCACGAGTGATATTACTCAAACTTAATCAAAGTGCAAGCAATGTGGGGGGAAAAAGCCATTTAAGAAACAATCCGTAGGGATGTAAAAATGGTACTTGAGAAGTTTTCAAGCTACATATGAAAGGAAGAAACTTTCATCACCCCATTTGGTAGTTATCCAATAAACACATAAGTGTGGAGGTGACTTGCATTTGAAAATATAAGGTTTGATATGAACGGATGTGATTTTGGGAAGTACAAATCAAACGAACCTAGAACAGACTTATTTTAAGTCAGTCCTATTATGCGGACAAAATTCTTGAGAAGTTCAATGAAAATGACTCTAATGTGGCTAGAATTTTCATTAATTCTTGAGAAGTTCAATGGAAATGATTCTAATGTGGCTAGAACTTTCATTGACACAAGTCAACGTATCCTAGCTAAGAATCGGGGTGAGCCTGTTAACCAATTAGAGTACTCAAGAATTATTGGCAGCCAGATGTATCTGATGAGTTGTATCAGACCAGACTTAGCAAGCAAGCTAAGTAGATACACGGGCAACCTAAGTTCAATTCATTGGAATTGCGTGACCCAGTTGCTTCGTACTTAAGATACATACGAGATTATGGGCTGCAATATAAAAGATATCCAGCAGTTATTGAAGGTTACTGTGATGCGAATTGGATATCTTACACGAATGATTCCAAGGCAACGAGTGGGTATTTGTTCACATTTGGAGGTGCTGCGATGACATGGAAATCATCTAAGCAAGCGTTTATTGCTAGATCCACGATGGAATCATAATTCATCGCTTTAGAGGATGAATAGGCAAAATGGCTACGTCAATTTGTTAAGGATATACCTAGGTGGCCGAAGCCGGTATTGGCCCAATGCATATGTTGTGATAGTCAATCGGAAATTGGCAGAGCTCATATCACAATGTGTATCAGTATGAACAGGTATATAAGACGTAGGCATAATACGGTACGACAACTAATCTCTATAAGAGTTATCACTATTGACTATGTGAAGTCAAAGGATAACATCGCGGATCCGCTAACAAAAGGCTTAAGCAGAGAGTTAGTTCAGAAGTCGTCAATGGGAATGGGGCTAAAGCCCGTTAAAGGCTAGGTTTATGCGAAGGAAACCTAACTCAGCTGACTGGAGATCCCAAGATCTGAGTTCAATAGGACAACCTAATTGTATGAACTGGCGAAAGTCACTGTGGGGGAGAGTTGGTGAAAACCCCACATATTAAAAAGGGAGTTTACTATAAGATTTAATAAGCTTCCTAGTCCATTCCTAAAAAGTGACAAGGTTGAGGTTAAGCTTATAGCTTTTAATGATCTGACTGAGGTAACCAGTCCCAGTAGATCACCTATGTGAGAGAGAAGTGGGGTCGCTTCGAAGGGTATTGTTGGGGCACAATACTTAATAGCTCTCGCAGAACCAGGCACGTGTCCATGACCATAACGGACACAACTATGAGGACTTGACGTTGTCAGGGAGAGTCTTGTGTGAAGCGTATTGTCGTCCACACAAACGGCAGACGAGTTCAAAGACATCGCGTTCTACTCAGAGCCAGTGGGCTAAGTGCGTTTCATAAGCGAAGGTTCAAAGGGTCACACCTACCTATCGTATGCAAAACTCAACTGTTGAAATTTAATCGGAATAAGGTTGCCTCTCAGAATTACTCCTATTCATGTGGGGTTTTGTTCGAAATATGCGTGTTTGATAAATCTCCATTCATGTGGGGGATTGTTGGAAAGTTTAGAAGGTGAATGGAGTTTTATGTAAATGAATTATAATTTAGTGAAATTATAATTATTGAGGAAAAACTCTTTAATAGAGTTAATTTATTTGTGACACTTTATTATAGTTTTAAAACTAAAATTAAGTGCATAACTCTTCATGTGGTGAATTGAAGAAACACTTATGATACTTGATTATAGTTTTAAGACTAACATTAAGTGTTAGACTCTTCATTCCCCTTTGCCTCTTGTATATATTATAGACTTTTGTGTCATATATATGATATATGGGAAAATGCACATAAGAATATACATGAGAAATATTCACTAAGAAACTCTTGCAACACTCATGACTCTAGAGTAGCAACCAAGTATCGATTATTTTTCAGGCAAGTGGGATAGTCCGGCAGTGCACCATCGTCACTGTTTCGAACCGGTGTACCCTGGGAACAGACGACGAATCTGTTTAAGGGAATTGTGTCAAACACAAGCCCGGTTCCTTTTCTTTGATTTCGTTTTCTGTTACAGTTCATTGCAGAAAGTACAAGGACTTGGAAACATGTGAGGTTCATGTATGAAAGGCATTGCGACGATTATTATGTAAGTTTTCCAACACAATATGCACGTTGAAATGGCATACACAAAATTTTACAAAAAATCATCTTTTGAAAGTTATAAAAGCAAAACTAAATATGTTTAAAAGTAATTACAATATAAATAATATGTTTGTTCTTCAATCACTTGTACATTATTATTCTCATTTTGGTTTTGATCAAAACTTATATCAAGACCTAAATAAGAATACATATATTGCAACATTGTACTTGGAATTTTGGAAAATATCGGGATAAGGCTAACATAAAAAATAGTTTATGGTGAGAAGTGTAAGAAGGAATAAAGGGTTGATACATATCCCTAGCAAAAAGGGTATTATTGTCTATCACCATAATTGTTGACTTTTTTCAACTTTCACCCCTATTTTTAAAACGGCCGTACCTTTTTTATACGGCATTATTTTTTTTTTAAAAAAAAAATACACCATAAAAACAAACTTTTCATCCTCTTTCATTTCCATATCATATTGCTATACTTTTAATTTTTTTTTGTTGGGTTGATAACTTGCGTTTTATTGAGGGTATACTTGTGTTTTAGAAACACAAGTTATACCTGATAAGACGACTTGGTAAAACGCAAGTTATAAATGATAAAACACAAGTTATACATGCTAAAACGCAAGTAAGTAATATCAAGTTTTTACATTTAGACGCAAGTTATTATTGTTTATTATTGTTTAAACGCAAGTAGGTAATATCAAGTTTTTACATACATATAATGATCCAAGATTAAATGTTTTTAGATGATTTTTTTGAACGGTAAATGCTTTTAGATGATAAAGAAAACAAACCTACAATAATAACTCTCAATTTACTCTTAAAGCCTTTACCTAATGGTGCATATTTAGCTACACAAACAGCAAAATATTTTATTATTTTGGAGTTGCAACGAAGGGCCTTCAAGAATGGTACTAGCTGACTAGAACATTTTAATTTTATACGCGTGAAGATTGTTAATCACAATCAAAACTTGATTATTTTCATGTCAGTGGGTATGATGGGTGCACTGAAAGTTGTCACACCACGCCAATGGCGGAAACACGTGGCGCAACGCTCGAAAGCATATCAAAGTCAAGATTAACACAAACTATATTTAATTAGAAAAGATCAATTTATTAGAATGTCGAAAATGAGTATCTCGTTACAATATTGCACAAAGCATTACATAAAACGATGGACATTAAGTTTCAATGTGGGGGTATTTCCGTTTAGGTTCCAACCCGATGGTAACAATGAATGAAACCCCGACCAGTATCCGACATCCCGAATTCCACCGCACTAGCCCCATATCTATTCGGCACTTAGTTACCTGAAAGATATGTTTAAAAGGACGTCAATATATAAAATATTGGTGAGTTCACAGGTTTTAGTTTCATAGCAACAACATTTTCACAACCATCGACTCGACTCGCTTTACCGTATAATTATTTTCCTATTAAATAATTATACTAGGATCTTGTCGATCGATATTTCGTATTTACAACATGTGCGAAACCCGCACAACTTGTGGCCTTTGTAAGGAGTAGCTAGCTCCTACAAACTATGATGATGAGCAATCCCTTGAGCCCCATAACCAAACCAAGACTAATAATAATGCCCCGCTCCCAGTCGTTCCTCGGAACCCAACGACAGAATACGTGCACCCCAGGCATACGCCGATGCATAATCGACGCTATCGATTAGGGGTGGGCCTTGTCAGGCACCAATAGTACTATCCAAATATTCCTTCGGTTTCATTTCCCTGAATTAATGATTACAGAAGAGAGGACTCAACCCCGAGTGGCGATCACTGCTCAAGTACTCATCATGCCACTTATCACATTTTATCCTTTGAAAACATTTCAACATGTGACAACATTTGACAAACATATCTTTCCCCCAGTTAAAACAGTAAAATGGGGCCGTGAAACTCACCTGATGTACAGCGTACAATCAAATAGTAGAGAATAGCAAGTCCGTGATCAAGCACCTACGAACGTCCTAGTGCGTGTAAGTCACTAAGTCTATAGTGTGTGCTTTTCCGGCAAGTTGTACACCCAACTCCCAACACCACCATTTACATATAATTCCCCGTTTAATTAGACATATGTCCTAGGTTCATTGGCGATGGATTACCCTTTTCTTACAAGTTATATATTAATCTTGTTAATACTATTTGTAACCTGTATGTTATTATTCTCGACACGACTCCACCCAACGTATAATTATTTTCCCATTTAAATAATTATACTTAGGAACGTTTTGCTCGATATAATGTATTCTTATTACCCGTCCCGACTCACTTTGCCACATATTTACTTTCCCATTCAAGTAAACATGCTAAGGTCTTGTCGTTCGGTTGTATATTCTTAACGTTCGACTCGACGTACCATGCCGTATATTTATTTTCCCATTTGAATAAATATACTAGGATCTCGCCGGTATTCACATGTATATAGGTACATTTTGCCTACTCGTCTCGGTTCTCCTTCTCGCATATCTACTTTCCCATTCAAATAGATATCCTATAATTTCGTCGAGACGAGCATGTGTACATGTACCAATGCGTGAATTTTCCTTGTTAAGTCCATACGTTGTTTTAGCGTTTTTAATTCTTTACGTTATGCTTTCTCCCACGAATATTCTTTCTAACACTTAGGAAAGTGTTACATAAGTTTCACCCTTGTTATATATATATTATTTCTTAAAATATATATATTTTCATCTTGCCGCAATGGCATTCTTTTCTCATTTGTCCGTTTATCCGTCATCGTTAGTTCATGTTACTAAGTCCGTTAGTTAGCTTTTTCCATATTTTCTTCCCATATGCGTTCTATGGAAATATTGTTCGTACTTCCAATTCCGAACACATATTACTTGGAAAAAAATATACTTTTGTATTTTTAGTTCAACTTGTTAACTTGTATTCCAAAAATGTTTTCCGATACTTTTATATTCCCATTTATATAAAAGTATCCATTTTTGTACAAGTTTTCCCAAGTCTTTACTTTTGTCCAACATTTTATAACAGCTTTATTTTTTTTATAAAATCCTTATGTTAACTTAATCTCTTGTTTTTATAAAACTTCTATTTTTATAAAAATATATCTTTCAAAATATACATGAGTAGGTTTCTCACGTTTACCAAAACTATACTTGGAAAAACTATTATTTACGTCTTTAACACCAAACTTTCCGATAATGCATTTTTGAACCAAAGTTTCTAAAATACTTATTTTAGTCCCTCAACATTCAAAGTTACAATATTAGTCCTTTATCTTATACTTGTTGCATTTTCCATCCTAACTTTCAAAGTTAGCATTTTTCTTCCAACTTAGTGGACTTTGAAGAACCATTTTCTTAATGTTTGGTTATTTTTACACCATTCCACTTCTAATGATCTTATAATCCATCCTAGATGCTATTAACATGTGCGTTTCATGTTTTTATCCAAAATATCAATTTTTCACTCATCCAAGTGAGTAGACTTTGAACATGGAACTTTTTCATCCATGATCATCTAACCCATTTCAACATATTTCGACATTAACTAGTCATCTTATGACGATTAAAATCATCTTTTATCCTATTCAAGTCCTTTTCAAAAATCATGTTCCCAACATCATCCAACTCAAGTGTATGTTCATATTTTTACATTTTCTTAAAATATCATATTATTAATATCCTATCCATGTCTTATCCATATTATTATTCTTTCATTTTTATTCTTGTAAGACACATTATCTTTATGTTTCAAAACCATATTTTTCCCATCAATGTACAACTTGCTCATAAAAGCACATAATATGAACATTAACAATCAAAACAAGGTAAAACTTACTACTAGCTCAAGGCTAGGGAAGACAAGAACCTTGAATTGGATGGGGTTTAGTGTGTTCTTCCAAAGGGTTAAGCTCCAAGCTCTTGAAACACACAATGGGGTTTTGAAGGATAATGATCTAGAGATGATCTGGTAGTGTAAAAATTGTAAGAAGAATGTATATGGAGGGGGGTATGCTACGGCCACAAGAAGGAGAAGAAGAAGAGTTTTTGCTTTTTGATTCAAGTATTCTATGTATGTATCCTTATATTATCTCTTCCATATCTCTCCAAGATCACTAGTATCTTTTATAGATTGTGTAATATCTTAGGAAGATTATAAGAGATAACAAAAATCTTGGAAGATCACATTAAGAGGGTGCTTGGCCGTGGGTTTTAGAGAGAGAAAGGAGGAGATTTGCCAATTCTTGCCCAATGCTCTCTCATGCACATAATCCTCATGATTACAAGTAATCTCATTGGGTTAATTAGATAAGAGAAAGATATTAATCATTTGGGAAGGGCCCAAGGCCGGCCCCTTGTGGGTGTTTCGGTGGGGTCCACTTTGTTAATTAATACCCAATATTATTATGTTTAAGTTAATCTTGTTCGGGCACCGTCCGGGTATTTTTGGGTTTTTAATCGCGTGCTATCCGAATATCAAAAATAACCTTAATAACCCTTAAACATAGTCCGGTTTAAGCGTTGATAAGTTATTTAGGCTCTCGCCGGGTGAAATTATGGGTTATGCGCGTATCGGGTGCAGTACACGCACTTTATTCGTTACCGGGAGATTTGTATAATAAGCTTTCACGTATGGCTTTGGGGTTCCAAAACTCATTATATTTTGTGAATTTATTCTTTATTTTGTATCCCGGGTGTCCGGGGTTCGTTTCGCTTATTTAATTTTTACCGGGTGATCGCCAGTGTCCATACCGGATAGATTTACTTGCACATGATCCTATCATGCTTCATCATTAAATGTGTGCATTCCTATGCATCTTATGGGGAATTTGCTATTCTCTACGGCACCGGTAAAATTAATCCAATTAATTTAAACCTGCACTTAAACCGTTAATTACATATACTAATTACGTACGGAAACATATCGATTTTTGCCGGATGTTACAAAAGTAGAATAGAAGCAGATCAAACTCCCAAGCTAGGAGTCACACTTCCTAAAAAACCTAAAACAAAACCCATAAAATGTAATTTTATCATTCTGAAGAGCCAAATGAACAACTCCAACGTGTGGGGAAACAAACTAAAAAAACATAAAGCTATCGTTACATTCAAAATGTTTAAACGCAAGTAATAATATCAAGTTCTTACATTTAGACGCAAGTAATATCAAACCAACAATTTTGTTTTTTAAAGTATAGCAATATGGTACGCAAATGAAAGAGAGGATAAAATGCTTGTTTTTATGGTGTGTTTTTTTTTTTAAAAAAAATAATAATAATGTCGTATGAAAAAGTTACGGACGTTAAAAAATGGGGGTGGAACTCAACTATTATGGGTTATATCTATTTTGCCTTTCTCCTCATCTTTTAGAAACTCAACGTATACTTTTCCCATTTTAATCTCATCCATTGATTTATTTTGATCAAAAGCCCAAAATACTTCTTATACTTTTTACGTTAAACTACTTTTTACACTAAACTTTCTCTTAAGAGTTTAAGAGAGAAAAAAATATAAAGTCTTAAATGTTTGCGTATCAATTACTCGTACATAACTTGATTACTATTCACAGCTTGGTTTTAAGTAAAATTTATATCGAGAAGTAGATAAAACTAAACATATTGTGACGACAAATTCAGAATTTCATAAAGTAGTATTACAAAAATCATACAAAAAAGGATATCCTCAAAACTACTTACGTTAAATAAATGCAAATTACCATGTAAATTATGTTCTCAAAATTATTATTAACGAATTTTATAAAGATAGGTAGGGGTGTTCATGGTCTGGTTTGGACGATTTTTTATTATCGAAAACCAAAACCGAACTATTGAAAAAAAAAAACCCAAACCAAACTGAACCGTTGAAAACGGTTTGATTTCGGTTTAATTTCACGGTTTAGACTTTACTGAGGTATTATATAAAATATACACATAATACAACTTTTCATATATGTTAACACATCTTATTTGGTTCAAGAACTTCAATTTATTTATTACCCCGTATGATTCAAGTAACAAATATAAATAACTTCAATTTATTATACTACATTTGTTCATGTGATTCAACAACCGGTTAATATAGCTGAGATGAAACAATGGCTACATCTGTTCGATTTGGAGGGTTATGGATTGTGAGATGCATTTGCATTACAATTTTAGCCTTAGTTGTATTTTTATTAAACATAGTATAAACTACAAAATACATATAGTTTAATATTTGTAACATGAAATATTTAAAAACAAAGAAAATATACATAGACCTTAAGGTCCGGTCTGGTTTTATAAGATCGGTTTTAGGTATAAACTGCAAATTAGACCACTCACTACGGCTTGCAATTTATGAAACCGACCGTCTATAAATTTATATAAAAACCTATCATGAAATCAGTTTGAAACCAAACTGATGACCGGTTTAGATGGTATCGAACCAAACAATAAACACCCCTATAAGACCTAGTGTAGTGGGGCTCCATTGGGGCGTGATTTTTAAAAATAAAGCCCCCCACACCGTTACGGGGGGGGGGGGGGGGGGTTATATTGCAAAAATGTGTTTGGGCGTTACATGTATAGCGCCGGATGTTTTCAAGAGAGACCAATCAACAGCTGCCACCTAATACTCTCTCTCTCTCTCTTTATTATTTTTTATTATTTTTTTTAATTTAAAAGATATAATAAAATATTAATAGGGGCTTTATAAATAAAGCCCCACCACTACACCCCTTTTTCTTTTTATCTCTCCATGCTGACTCAGCTGCCACGTGGACCAATCAGAAAGGGGGCTTTATATATAAAGCCCCCCCACTACGCATGGTCTAATGTAGAGACAGGAACAATAAATTAAGGGTCGTTCTAATTAAACCCCCCAAACTTCTAATTAAATCCCTTAAGCCAGCCGCCTCGCTTAGGCCTAAGCGAGGCGGCTGAGAGTTTGATTAACCCTAATTAACCGTTAAGCCTGATACTCTCTCGAATTAATTACCCAGGCGCCTCGCTTTGGCCTAAGCGAGGCGCTTGGTCCCATCAGATTTTGGCTATAAATTCATTCGATTTCATTAGGTTTCATTATAAACTCGTTCGATTTCAATTCTTTGTCCACAACATATATAACATGTCGCATTACGACTTTATTTTTGGTGATTCTTACGACTCTAATAATAATAATAATGTCGAGGAGGGGTTGTCATATAATGTCGAGCAGGGTCCGTCATATAATGTCGGGCAGGGTCGGTCTAGTAGTGTCGAGGAGGGTCAGTCTGGCATTCGTTACCGTGACAATGCGGTAGAACTGGACTTGAATACACAGTGGAAGGACCCGTATGAATTTGAAGATGAGGCTAGTCAACCTGCCTACGGTTATACTTACGGCGCTAACGGTGGTGATGACACATTTGAAGAACAAGACTGTACGCACTATGAAGACAACGCTGTCGATGAGAAGCGGGTAGAAGATCAGGAGGAAGGACCTAACCCGATCAACCTTTGATTCGAGATTGACCGGACATTTTCGACACGCGTTGAGTTGGTCGATTGGGTACATGATACGGGAATGGCAAATGGTGACGTCATAGTTATAAAAAGATCGAAGAAAAGAGGAGAACAGTTCGTGAAGGTATATATTTCAGTCACTATTGTTTTTAAGATATTAACAAATGCGTATTTTATAAATTGTTATTCAAAAAGCAACAATAAACTTAGCTTATAAATTAATTACTAAAAACACGTGTTTTTTCGTTGGTCAAGGTTAATTCCCTACGGGTGCACCAGTGGTTTTCGGGTCACACACCTTTAGGATTACGTTTCTCCTTTGCTACGAGTATTGTTAATTTTTAATTAATAAACTTTATTATTATTGTATTTATTATTATTATTATTACTAATATTATTATTATTATTATTGTATTTATTATTATTATTGTTACTAATATTATTATTATTATTGTATTTATTATTATTATTACGATTATTATTATTATTATTATTAGTTTTATTATTAATATTATTATTATTATTTTTATTATTATTATTATTTTAATATTATTATTATTATTATTACGATTATTATTATTATTATTATTATTATTAGTTTTATTATTATTATTATTATTATTTTTATTATTATTATTATTATTAATATTATTATTATTACGATTATTATTATTACGATTATTATTATTATTATTATTACGATTATTATTATTATTATTATTATTACGATTATTATTATTATTTTTTTAAAAAATTATAAAAAAAACTTTCTTATAATTATTTATTTAAAAAAATTAAAAAAAAACTTATTTTCTAATAAACTTATTTTTGTTAAGGTTGTATTTCAATGCACTCTTGGGGGGAGCATAAGAGTGTGGCTTTGGTGAGGAAGACGGATAGCAAAAAAATTGGCTGTCCGTTTAAGTTGACAGGGGTGTTTGAATCTCGGACACGGGTTTGGAGGTTAAAGGTGAAAAACCCGACGCACAACCACACTCCCTTTGAACACTTAGAGGGTCACCCGTATGCCAGAAGGCTTTCTGTGGATGACAGACAACTGGTCGGGGAGATGACAGAGAATGATGTTCCCAAGTGTAGCCAAGGTTTTCAGAACCGGACCGGACGTCAAACCGGACCCCCGGCCGGTTCACTGGTTCGACCGGTTCGACGAACCGGCCCAAAAAAACAAAAAAAAATTAAAAAATCCGGTCCGACCGGTCCGGTTTCCTATCCGACCGGCCGGTTCATCGGTTCAACCCCGGTTCGCTGCAAAAACGGTCCGACTACCCGAACCGGACCGGTCCAGGCCCCGGAGCCCGGTCCGACCGGCCGGTCCGGTCCGGTTTTCAAAACAATGAGTGCAGCATCTGGAGAATGATCGTTTCAAAGAACCCGGAGAAAAAGACTACCCTGAAAGATATACACAATGCGGCTCAGATGATGAATGCTGGAAAGGGAGTCATTCCCAAAGGTGCAATGGAGCACCTTGAATACTTTCTGACGGAGAGAGGATTCACCTACTACACGCGTGCGGATGAAACCACGAAGGCTCTCACGGATATTTTCTTCGTTCACAAACATTCACATACTATGTGGTGCGCATTCCCGCATGTGCTGATGATTGACGCCACCTACAATACAAACATGTACAATATGGCGTTTGTTCAGGTAGTGGGTATGGCGTCGACAAACCAGTCGTTTTCGATTGCCCATGCGTTTATTTCTTCTGAGAAGAGTGATAACTACATTTGGCTGTTGGAGAGGATAAAGTCTATGTTGGACAAATGTATGGAGCCGCGAGTGATTGTGACAGACAGGGACCTTGCGCTGATGAACGCGTGTGATGTGGTTTTCCCAAAGGCGTACAAGTATCTATGCCGGTTTCATATCTCGCAGAATATCAACAGGAACAACAAGAAGGAGTTCACGGATAAGGAGTGGAAGGAATTTGTTCGAATGTTTTGGTGGCTGTGTGACTCTGCGACGGAAACCCTATACGAATACAATTTGGGGCAATTTCAGTCATATCTGGAAAAGATGGATCGGCTAGGTAAGTAGTTTTACATAATTACATACGTACTTGTTTACATACACACGCCTGACAAGTTTTGGTTATATTTTTCAGACGTTTTTTCCTACACGAAGAATAACTGGTTGGACCAGTTCCGTCAAAAGTTTGTGTCAGCGTGGACTAACCAAACGCTGAACTTCCGCCAGACCACTACAAAACAGAGTTGAGGGCATGCATGCCAAAATTAAAAGTTACCTTCCAAGCAATCGCAACTCGTTGTCGACAATTGTGAAGTCCGTTGATCAAATGGTGGATAAGCAATATAGAGACATTAAAAAAAGGTTTTGAAGAAAGCCTAAGAAAAACAATGAACCACGACAAGAAGCAGCCATTGCTTGAAAAGTTACTTCGGAAGGTTAGCAAACATGCTCTTCAGTTGATATACGAAGAGATCGACTGTCTTCAAACGTCCATGCGCCGTTACAATAACACTTGTGGATGCCAACTTTATAGTAGTTGTGCTTTGCCATGTGCCTGTCGTCTCGAGCAGTTACAAATTAACGGTAATTAGCACTAGTGTCCATATGATTTTACTACATAATTTATTACATGACTTAATGTAACAACCGGCAAAATTAAGGTAATTCCGTACTAATTAATTAAACGCGATTAACGTAATTGAACGTAATTATGTGTTGATTATTTAACTGAGGCCTTAGAAAGATAGCAGTTCCCAAATAATGCATAGGAATGCATAAGTTTAATGACAAAACATGATAGGATCATGCGCAAGCAAATCTATCCGGTATGGACACTGGCGATTACCCGGTAAAAATTAAATAAGCGAAACGAACCCCGGAAACCCGGAATATATAATAAATGATAATTTCACAAAATATAATGAGTTTTGGAAACCCAAAGCCATACGTGAAAGCTTATTGTACAAATCTCCCGGTAACGAGTAAAGTGCGCGTACCGCACCCGATACGCGCGTAACACGTAATTTCACCCGACGAAAGCTGAAATATATTATCAGTAATTAAACTGGACTATATTTAAGGAATATTAAGGGTATTTTAATATTCGGGTGACACGCGATTAAAAACCCAAGAATACCCGGACGGTACCCGCACAAGATTAACTTAAATAAAAAAGGATATTATTTAGCAAAAGTGGATCCCACCAACACCCTTGGGGCCGGCCTATGGCCCACCCAAATGGGTAGAAATCTTTTAATTATCTCCTTTAACTCTTCATCTCCTTAATATCCAAAAATTAACATAATAATCATAAGATTGCATGAATTAGCATTGGGCAACAAAATCACCAAATCCTCTCTTTCTCTCTCTAACTCACAGCCCAAACCACCCTCTAATATCCCCCAAGTATCTTCCATAATCTTCCATAATCTTACAAAAAGATATCATCCAATCTAATCAAGATACAAGTGATCTTTGGAAGATTTGAAAGAGAAGATTATAAGCCACTTGAAACAAATCACAAAAATTCCTTCTCCCTTCTTCTTGTGGCCGTGGCATTACACCCCCACATCAACATTGTTCTTTCAATTTTTACACTACCAAATCACCTCTAGATCATTATCCTTAAAAACCCCCTTTGTGTGTTCAAGAGCTTGGGGCTTAACCCATTGGAAGAACACACTAAACCCCATCCAATCCAAGGTTCTTGTCTTCCCTAGCCTTGAGCTAGTAGTAAGTTTTACCTTGTTTGATTATTAATGTTCATATTGTGTGCTTTTGTAAGCAAGTTGTACATTGATGGGTAAATATATGGTTTTGAAACATAAAGATAATGTGTCTTGCTTGAATGAAAATGAAAGAATAATAATATGAATAAAACATGGATGGATATTAATAAATGTAATATTTTGAGAAAATATAAGAAAATGAACATACACTTGAGTTGGAAGATGATTAGAGCATGATTGGTGAAAAGAACTTGAATATGATGAAAGATGATTTTAATCATCATAAGATGACAAGTTAATGTCAAAAATATATTAAAATGGGTTAGATGATCATAGGTGAAAAAGTTCCATGTTCAAAGTCTACTCACTTGGACATGTGAAAAGTTGATATTTTGGATAAAAATATGAAACACACATGTTAATAGCATCTAGGATGGATTATAAGATTATTAAAAGTGGAATGAAGTAAAAATAATCAAGCATTAAGAAAATGACTGTTCAAAGTCCACCAAGTTGGAAGAAAAATGCTAACTTTGAATGAATAAGATGAAAAGTGCAACAAGTATAAGTTAAGGGACTAATAATGTAACTTTGAAAGTCGAGGGACTAAAATAGGTATTTTAGAAACTTTGGTCAAAAAATGCATTAACGGAAGGTCCGGTGTCAAAAACGTAAATAATAGTTTTTCCAAAGTGTAGTTTTGATAAACATGAGAAACTTACTTATGTATAAATTAAAAGAGGTATTTTTATAAAAATGGAAGTTTTATAAAAATAAGAGGATAAGTTAACATGAGGATTTTATAAAAATAAGGTTTGATAAAATATTAGTAAAGACTTGGGAAAACTTGTACAAAGATGGATACTTTTATATAAATGGGAATATAAAAGTATCGGAAACATTTTTGGAGTACAAGTTGAACAAGTTGAGCTAAAAGTACAAAAATATATTTTTCCAAGAAATATACGTTCGGAGTTGGAAGTATGAATAATATTTCCATAGAACGCATATTGGAAGAAAATGAGGAAAAAGCTAACTAACGGACTTAGTTACATGAACTAACGAAAAACGGATAAACGGACATATGAGAAAAATGCCATTACGGCAAGATGAAAAAATATATATATATTTTAAGAAATAAAATATATATAGCAAGGGTGAAACGTGCGTAACACCTTCCTAAGTGTAGAAAGAATATCCGTGGGAGAAAACACAACGTAATGAATTAAAAACACTAAACGACACATGGACTTAACAAGTAAAATTCACGCTTGGGTATATATATACACATGCTCGTTTCGACGAAATTCTAGTATATCTATTTGAATGGGAAAGTAGATATGCGAGAAGGAAAACCGAGACGAGTAGGTGGAGTATATCTACGAACATGTGAATACCAACAAGATCCTAGTACATTTATTTAAATGGGAAGATAAATGTACGGCATGGTGAGTCAAGTCGGGCGTTAAGAATATATTAACAAACGACAAGAACTTAGCATATTTATTTGAATGGGAAAATAAATATGTGGCAAAGTGAGTCGGGTCGGGTAATAAGAAATCATATTATATCGAGCGAAACGATCCTAAGTATAATTATTTGAATGGGAAAATAGTTATACGTTGGGTAGAGTCGTGTCGAGAATAATAGTATACAAGTTACAAAGAATATTAACAAGAATAATATATGACTTGTAAGAAAAGGGTAATCCATCGCCAATGAACCTAGGATACGAAACTATTAAACGGAAATTGGGATAAAATGTGGTCGGGAAGTTGGGTGTACAACTTGCCAAGGCACATGCACCATAGGTGTAGTGACTTATACGCCTAGAACATTTGTAGGTGCGAGATCACAAACTTTGCTATTTTCTTCTTTGAGCCGAGCACAATTACAGGTGAGTCTCACGGCCCCATTTCTAAACTATTTAACGTTTTTACGGGGGAAAGATATGTTGGGATTTGTTTGAAGGGTTGGATACTTGAGTTGTGATCGCCACTCGGGGTTGAGACCTCTCTACTATAATCATTAATTCAGGAAAGTGAAACCGAAGGAATATTTGGATAGTACTATTGGTGCCTGACAAGGCCCACCCCTAATCGATAGCGTCGATTATGCATCGGTGTATGCCTGGGGTGCACGTATTCTGAAATCAAGTCGTAGGAATACCGAGTAACGACTTGGGGCGAGGCATTATTATATTGTCTTGGTTTGGTTATAGGCTCAAGTAGAATTGTAGGAACTTGCAACTCCTATAAATTGTCATAACAAGGATATCCCCATGAGATAAAGTTTTATTAAACCAAAACCTGTGAACTCACCAATATTTATATATTGAAGATTTTTAAACATATCTTTCAGGTAATTGACAGATGAAGGATGGCATGGCAAGCAGGGTCGGGGGAATCTCCAATTTGGGCGTTGGATGTCGTGAAGGGGTCTCGTCTCTCTATCCCAAGGAATTCGGGATATATGGAGGAGCCTCCCTATTTATATTAAAAACAATTTTAAGTTATGTATGAATAATTTGTTTTCAACGTTTGAATAAATGCCCGTTTCTTTAATTAATATTGTGATTTGCATTAATCTTGGCTTAATCCTCTTGAACCGTCGCGCCACGTGTTTCCGCCATAGGCGTGGTGTGACAGAAATTGGTATCAGAGCCAAGGTTATAGCGAATTAGCATTTTTAAAAATCTAAACTATAACCGGAATTGGTTCAAAAGATAAAGCTTTCAAAATAAATGCAAAACGCAATAAATTAATTTTCCAACGAACATTGGGTATGAGGAGATTCCGACCAAGCTAGCCATGGGTAATGATACGTGTTATTTTAGTATTAGAAGTTAGGAAGAATACCGTAGATGTGTGCCTTAACTACCTAATTAATAATACTTAAATATTAGTACGGTTCTTTTGCCAGGATGTCAGACGCAGGGAGTGTAGCATCGAGCTACGACAGTAGCATCCAGATCATTCCAGCTGAGCCGATCGAGGTTATGGTACTCGATCCCGAGGATGACGATATGGAGGTTGACGCCGCCGCAGAGGGCGCAGACGGAGATAGCTCCGATGAGACTGACCCGAGCGAGGACCCAGCGTGGGCCCCCGCTGGAGGGGACGTGGCCGCCGTGGCCGATTTACCGATGGCCGAGGCACCGCAGGCTGACTTGCCTCTAGTGCCATTCCAGGCAGCACCACTGCCAGCCCTTCCCATTCGAGCCGTCAGGGACTTCCCTGTAGGCTGTGCAGGTCCGTCGAGACCCGTCCCCACCCAGTCGGAGACCGTGGAGTCTCCATACGACCGACATGCACACGTCGATCGTGAGCCACTACCCACCCCACATATTCCCGTTCCCCCGGGCATGAGGCTCGTGCCCGTTTCCCGAGGACACAACGGGTGGATCTCGGACGACTCCGACGACGAGTCGACCGCATCGGTGGAGCACATTGCTGTGCCGATTCCACCAGCAGACCTGGAGGAGCACGTTGCTCCGATGATAGGGCACGCCACCACTGCACCGGCCGCCCTACTAGCCTTACCAGAGCCCGTACCACAGGATGGGCCAGCCTCTACTGGGCACATCCTTGAGGGCAGCTCAGCCCGTAGCTCTGAGCTGCACCGAGCAGGCTTGGCAGCTCACACCACTACTAGCCCTCCCACCCTTACCACGGTGGTATCCGCTCCTAAGTGGGTCGCTGTCACACAACCACTCATGGTCCCACTCGCCGAGCTCATAGTCCCCTCACTAGCATCCATGACGCTATCCATCACCACCTTTCCCATACTACCACCCCTACCCGAGATGCTCACCATACCACCCCCTGCACCGTTAACTGTGGGTGCAGGAGCCCCCTTTCTGATGCAACCACTTGCACCGTATACTCTAGGTGCAGGAGACCCATACCAGGTACCACCCCACTTCTTCACTGGGTTACAGGGCTTTTCCCCACCCTTCACACCCTTACCGATACCCGATATAGTCGGCCCATCCCAGCCGACGTATACTGACATCCCCGGGCCGTCGCAGCCCCATGGGATGGCTCCACTGTCTGGACCGGCATGGTCCATAGTGATCTCCTTGGAGAGAGACTTCCAGACTCTCACCGACACGGTGCAGCGCACCGTGAACCAGATGGAGCAGCAGGCCCAGCTCATGTGGGCCAGGATCATCGACGCCAGAGATGCACTGGCGCATTATGCTGAGGAGTTACTGAGCATGGACGCGCATTGCGGGATTACGGGCGACGCACATTTTGCGCATCGCCAATTCTTGTATGATCGTATTATGGCGATCAGTATGACCATTAGCATGTACGCCCCCCAGTATCAGTACCCGCCGCCACCACCACAGTAGAGATACTTCAGAGACACTTGGAGGATCCCCTGCAGACATAGGTAGTAGTAGTAGTAGTAGTAGTAGTAGTAGTAGTAGTAGTAGTAGTAGTAGTAGTAGTAGTAGTAGTAGTAGTAGTAGTAGTAGTAGTAGTAGTAGTAGTATGATAGCACAGCATGGGTTATAGCACCCATCTGCATTTTTGCCTAGCCGAGCGGGATTGTGCCGGTATATGACATTATATTTCTAGTGTATTTCAAAAGAACGATGTATGAGGAATGTATCCTCGGTTTTTTGTTATTGCAAACAAATCATTGTACTCGTGGTATTGAAATTAATGAAAATTTTGTTATGGTAAAATATGTGTTATGATTGTCTACGATTATTATTACCTGTTCTGTATATATAGTGATTTGTGTGATGATGTTGTGGTGATTATTGTGTTCATGTGTTGTGTTGTTACTTATACTTTATGTATGACGATATTGTATGAACGATCGCCAAATTAACCTTTGATAATGATTATTGAAGAAAAATGGCACCAGCCACCTGAAGCAACAGTGGAAACGGAGGACTACCCACAACACCCGAGGAGCTTGAAGCCCTAGTCTCGGAGCGCATAGCCCGAGCCCTCGCGGAACACAATGCCACCCGCACTGAAAGATCGCGAGATCGAACGGGGAGCGACCGACGCGAAAACTCCCCTGCCGGTAAGAGGGTTACGAATTTATGCAATAGGAGTTTTCATGAAATTCCTACCCCATAATAATACGCTACTTTATTATTGCAGAAACGGCCTCACGAGAGCGTGGCTGCACGTTCAAAGCTTTTCTGGACTGCAAGCCACTCAACTTCAGTGGCACTGAATGCTCTGTCGGACTAGTCAAGTGGTTCGAGAAAACCGAAGCGGTGATCCGTATCAGCAGCTGTACCCCGCGACAAGCTGTCATGTACTCCACTAACCTGTTTCTGGACCAAGCACTAACATGGTGGAACAACCAAGTGCAATCACTGGGAGACGATGCTGCTTACTCCTTATCATGGAAGGAGTTGAAAGGACTGATGATCGCCGAATACTGCCCGGCGAGCGAAGTGCAAAAGCTAGAAACCGAGTTCTGGAACCTCACCATGGTTGGATCGGACGTAGCTGGGTACACGTCCAGATTTCATGATCTCTCCCGGTTAGTGCCTCGCTTGGTTACCCCGGAATGGAAAAAGGTGGAAAGGTTCCTATTCGGATTGGCGCCACAGATACGCGGCATGGTCACTGCTTCCAAACCTACGACCATGCGCGAAGCTATTGACCTCGCTTTGAGCCTCACTGAAGACGCCATTCGAATGGGCACTCTGATCCGGAAAGTATCAGGATTGAAGCTCACCGAGTCCAGCAGCGTTGAGGGTAAGAATCTGGGTACAAATTCAGCAGTTGGGTCAAGCGAACAAGGGAATAAGCCGAGGTTTGGGAAGCGTAAGCGCGATGAAAGGAAAAAGGATGGATCATCGGGAGGTTCAGGCAAGAAAGGAAAGGGGTATGTAGCCACTGGTCGTGGAAACAATGGAAAGCCAGGTTACCAGGGAAAGAATGAGGTGATCTGCGATAAGTGCCGCCGTTCTGGGCACAAGACAGAAGACTGCAGGTCAGGAGCGCCAAACAACGGAGGAGCGAGACCCTGCTTCGCATGTGGATCGCTCGATCATTGGAAGAGGGATTGTCCTAAGCTCAACAACCAAGCCCGTGGGCGGGCATTCGTGATTGGTGCCGGTGATGCACGACAAGACCCTAACGTGGTCACTGGTACGTTCCCTCTTAATGGTCATTATGCTTCTGTATTGTTTGATACTGGCGCCGATTTTAGCTTCGTATCTGTCGAATTTAAAAGATTACTTGGTCTAAAAACTAGTAAGCTAGATACACCTTACTCTATAGAACTGGCTAACGGTAGACTATAGAAACTCGAGAAGTAGCGAAGGATTGTAAGTTGGATCTCTGTGGTCACGAGTTTGGCATTGATCTATTGCCAGTCGTACTGGGTAGTTTCGACATAGTCGTTGGCATGGATTGGCTATCCGCACACCGCGCCGTCGTTGTTTGCAATGTCAAAGTAATTCAAGTTCCCCTCGCGAGCCGTGAAACCCTATCGATCCAAGGGGAAAGGCGCGGGACGCCGTTAAGAATTATTACCAGCATGAAGGCCCGAAAGTGTTTAAGTAAAGGTCTTGTTGCATTCTTGGCGCACGTGGTAGATAAGAAGGCCGACGAGCGAAGGTTAGAAGACATTCTGATAGCCAGAGATTTTCCAGATGTGTTCCTAGAAGATTTGCCGGGATTGCCACCACCTCGACAAGTCGAGTTCTGCATCGACCTTGTTCCGGGAGCTGCACCCGTAGCGCGATCGCCATATCGCTTAGCTCCATCCGAGATGCAGGAACTATCTGGTCAATTTCAAGAGTTGTTGGACAAAGGTTTCATAAGACCAAGATTCTCACCCTGGGGAGCCCCCGTCTTATTTGTAAAGAAGAAGGATGGCACTTTTCGAATGTGCATTGACTATCGGGAACTGAACAAGTTAACCATTAAGAATCGCTATCCTCTTCCCCGGATCGACGATTTATTTGATCAACTTCAAGGATCTAGTTTCTACTCCAAGATTGATCTAAGGTCCGGCTATCACCAGTTGCGTATCTAAGAGGAGGACGTACCGATAACCGCGTTCAGGACTCGTTATGGGCACTATGAATTTTTGGTAATGCCCTTCGGTTTAACCAATGCACCAGCTGTTTTCATGGATTTGATGAATCGTGTGTGTAAGCCATACTTGGACAAATTTGTCATTGTCTTCATTGATGACATCTTGATCTATTCACGCACTAAGGAAGAACATGAGGATATGTTGGACCGTTTTGAAATCCTGTCCAGAGTAGGCCCCGTGGCATACAAGCTTAAGTTACCACAAGAGCTTAACGGTGTATATGACACGTTCCACGTGTCAAATTTAAAGAAGTGCCTATCCGACGAGACTCTCGTCATCCCTGCAGATGAAATCCACATCGACGATAAGTTACATTTTGTTGAAGAACCAATCGAAGTAACCGATTGGAAAGTCCAGAAACTAAGGCGCAGTAAGATCAGATTGGTCAAAGTGCGCTGGAATGCCAAGCGTGGACCAGAGTTCACGTGGGAAAGGCTGGACCGAATGAAGCAAAAATATCCCGCCCTATTCAAGAAGACCCCTATACCGGAGGATTCAAAGTGAATTCTGGGACGGAATTCTCTTAACGGGGGGAGAATGTAACAACCGGCAAAATTAAGGTAATTCCGTACTAATTAATTAAACGCGATTAATGTAATTGAACGTAATTATGTGTTGATTATTTAACTGAGGCCTTAGAAAGATAGCAGTTCCCAAATAATGCATAGGAATGCATAAGTTTAATGACAAAACATGATAGGATCATGCGCAAGCAAAGCTATCCGGTATGGACACTAACGATTACCCGGTAAAAATTAAATAAGCGAAACGAACCCCGGACACCCGGAATATATAATAAATGATAATTTTACAAAATATAATGAGTTTTGGAAACCCAAAGCCATACGTGAAAGCTTATTGTACAAATCTCCCGGTAACGAGTAAAGTGCGCGTACCGCACCCGATACGCGCGTAACACGTAATTTCACCCGACGAAAGCCGAAATAAATTATCAGTAATTAAACTGGACTATATTTAAGGAATATTAAGGGTATTTTAATATTCGGGTGACACGCGATTAAAAACCCAAGAATACCCGGACGGTACCCGCACAAGATTAACTTAAATAATAAAGGATATTATTTAGCAAAAGTGGACCCCACCAACACCCTTGGGGCCGGCCTATGGCCCACCCAAATGGGTAGAAATCTTTTAATTATCTCCTTTAACTCTTCATCTCCTTAATATCCAATAATTAACATAATAATCATAAGATTGCATGAATTAGCATTGGGCAACAAAATCACCAAATCCACTCTTTCTCTCTCTAACTCACGGCCCAAACCACCCTCTAATATCCCCCAAGTATCTTCCATAATCTTCCATAATCTTACAAAAAGATATCATCCAATCTAATCAAGATACAAGTGATCTTTGGAAGATTTGAAAGAGAAGATTATAAGCCACTTGAGAAGACACTTGAAACAAATCACAAAAATTCCTTCTTCCTTCTTCTTGTGGCCGTGGCATTACACCCCCACATCAACATTATTCTTTCAATTTTTACACTACCAAATCACCTCTAGATCATTATCCTTCAAAACCCCCTTTGTGTGTTCAAGAGCTTGGAGCTTAACCCATTGGAAGAACACACTAAACCCCATCCAATCCAAGGTTCTTGTCTTCCCTAGCCTTGAGCTAGTAGTAAGTTTTACCTTGTTTGATTATTAATGTTCATATTGTGTGCTTTTGTAAGCAAGTTGTACATTGATGGGTAAAGATATGGTTTTGAAACATAAAGATAATGTGTCTTGCTAGAATGAAAATGAAAGAATAATAATATGAATAAAACATGGATGGATATTAATAAATGTAATATTTTGAGAAAATATAAGAAAATGAACATACACTTGAGTTGGAAGATGATTAGAGCATGATTGGTGAAAAGAACTTGAATATGATGAAAGATGATTTTAATCATCATAAGATGACAAGTTAATGTCAAAAATATATTAAAATGGGTTAGATGATCATAGGTGAAAAAGTTCCATGTTCAAAGTCTACTCACTTGGATATGTGAAAAGTTGATATTTTGGATAAAAATATGAAACACACATGTTAATAGCATCTAGGATGGATTATAAGATTATTAGAAGTGGAATGAAGTAAAAATAATCAAGCATTAAGAAAATGACTCTTCAAAGTCCACCGAGTTGGAAGAAAAATGCTAACTTTGAATGAATAAGATGAAAAGTGCAACAAGTATAAGTTAAGGGACTAATAATGTAACTTTGAAAGTCGAGGGACTAAAATAGGTATTTTAGAAACTTTGGTCCAAAAATGCATTAACGGAAGGTCCGGTGTCAAAAACGTAAATAATAGTTTTTCCAAAGTGTAGTTTTGATAAACATGAGAAACTTACTTATGTATAAATTAAAAGAGGTATTTTTATAAAAATGGAAATTTTATAAAAATAAGAGGATAAGTTAACATGAGGATTTTATAAAAATAAGGTTTTATAAAATATTAGTAAAAACTTGGGAAAACTTGTACAAAGATGGATACTTTTATATAAATGGGAATATAAAAGTATCGGAAACATTTTTGGAGTACAAGTTGAACAAGTTGAGCTAAAAGTATTTAAATATATTTTTCCAAGAAATATACGTTCGGAGTTGGAAGTATGAATAATATTTCCATAGAACGCATATTGGAAGAAAATGAGGAAAAAGCTAACTAACGGACTTAGTTACATGAACTAACGAAAAACGGATAAACGGACATATGAGAAAAATGCCATTACGGCAAGATGAAAAAATATATATATATTTTAAGAAATAAAATATATATAGCAAGGGTGAAACGTGCGTAACACCTTCCTAAGTGTTGAAAGAATATCTGTGGGAGAAAACACAACGTAATGAATTAAAAACACTAAACGACACATGGACTTAACAAGTAAAATTCACGCTTGGGTATATATATACACATGCTCGTTTCGACGAAATTCTAGTATATCTATTTGAATGGGAAAGTAGATATGCGAGAAGGAAAACCGAGACGAGTAGGTGGAGTATATCTACGAACATGTGAATACCGACAAGATCCTAGTACATTTATTTAAATGGGAAGATAAATGTACGGCATGGTGAGTCAAGTCGGGCGTTAAGAATATATTACCAAACGACAAGAACTTAGCATATTTATTTGAATGGGAAAATAAATATGTGGCAAAGTGAGTCGGTCGGGTAATAAGAAATCATATTATATCGAGCGAAACGATCCTAAGTATAATTATTTGAATGGGAAAATAGTTATACGTTGGGTAGAGTCGTGTCGAGAATAATAGTATACAAGTTACAAAGAATATTAACAAGAATAATATATGACTTGTAAGAAAAGGGTAATCCATCGCCAATGAACTTAGGATACGAAACTATTAAATGGAAATTGGGATAAAACGTGGTCGGGAAGTTGGGTGTACAACTTGCCAAGGCACATGCACCATAGGTGTAGTGACTTATACACCTAGAACATTTGTAGGTGCGAGATCACAAACTTTGCTATTTTCTTCTTTGAGCCGAGCACAATTACAGGTGAGTCTCACGGCCCCATTTCTAAACTATTTAACGTGTTTACGGGGAAAAGATATGTTGGGATTTGTTTGACGGGTTGGATACTTGAGTTGTGATCGCAACTCGGGGTTGAGACCTCTCTACTATAATCATTAATTCAGGAAAGTGAAACCGAAGGAATATTTGGATAGTACTATTGGTGCCTGACAAGGCCCACCCCTAATCGATAGCGTCGATTATGCATCGGTGTATGCCTGGGGTGCACGTATTCTGAAATCAAGTCGTAGGAATACCGAGTAACGACTTGGGGCGGGGCATTATTATATTGTCTTGGTTTGGTTATAGGCTCAAGTAGAATTGTAGGAACTTGCAACTCCTATAAATTGTCATAACAAGGATATCCCCATGAGATAAAGTTTTATTAAACCAAACCTGTGAACTCACCAATATTTATATATTGACGATTTTTAAACATATCTTTCAGGTAATTGACAGATGAAGGATGGCATGGCAAGCAGGGTCGGGGGAATCTCCAATTTGGGCGTTGGATGTCGTGAAGGGGTCTCGTCTCTCTATCCCAAGGAATTCGGGATATAGGGAGGAGCCTCCCTATTTATATTAAAAACAATTTTAAGTTATGTATGAATAATTTGTTTTCAACGTTTGAATAAATGCCCGTTTCTTTAATTAATATTGTGATTTGCATTAATCTTGGCTTAATCCTCTTGAACCGTCGCGCCACGTGTTTCCGCCATAGACGTGGTGTGACACTTAACTTTATAAGATATGTTATTTTTTCAGGTCAGGAAATCCATTTGTTCTCGATAGACGTGTTCTGGAGGAAGCTTGACTTCAAACCTGCGAAGACTGGTTGCGAAGATATAAATGTAGATAAGGTGTGGGCAGAATTAAAGGAAACGATTGATACAAAACCAGTTTTTGCCCAATTAAACTACCTGGACAAATTTGCACAAATCGTCACAGGCAACTACTTCCCTAATAAACCGCCTGTTGTGCAAAAGAAAACCCGTGGTCGTCCAACCAAGAAGCAGCAAGAACACAAGAGAGAACAATCTGCAAGAAAGAGCTTGCATATGCCGGTTGAAGAAAGTGGGTCCGACGAGGAGTTTGAATTTCCCCGGCACAGCTCATTCGTACCATCGCAGGAGGACCTCGTACGACCTTCCCAGTCCCAGCCATGCCCTCCTTACGAGCTTCACCGTCACAGCTCTTACATACCGTCATCGTCCCAGGGGGGCAGCATTTGGGATAAATTCAATTTCCCAAAACTTCCGCGGACAAAAAAGTCAGAGAACTTAGTAAGGACATATGGGGATAGAATTCCATCTGTGTTTCACCCATATATATCTAAAATAACGGATGTGAGACCTGATGCTCATTGCGGTTTTCGAGCGGTAGCTGTGGGGTTAGGGATAGGTAAAAATGAACATCTGGTTGTCCGATCCCAAATGCTACTCGAGTTGCACAATAACAAAGGCTTGTGGAGGTCAATATTTGATCCGAATAACGAAGGGCATTATCAGAGTCTCTGCGATAGCATTTCTTTTAGAGGGGTGGGAGATGCCCTAGAAGAGCATTGGATGACGACGCCGGAAGCGGGGTTTCTCATTGCACAGAGATATGGAGTTGTTTTTCATACACTCGACATTAGAGGTTCTGATACAGTTTTCCCTCTATTTTTAGGCCCAAGTTGTTCTATGCCGCCTATTCAGACGGTAGCAGTTTGCTACGTGGATCGACATTACATCAACATAAAGCTTGAAGGATCATATCCAATGTCTCCCCTGAATACAGTTTGGACTGCTTTTAGAACGGAGCGTGGTGCGGAATGGGAAACAATGTTTGAAGATCAAATCAATATGTACAAAGAATTAATTTTCCAGAAACAGAACACCAATCAAAGTCCTGAAGTACAAGATTTAAGTTAGATATGTGAAATTTGTAAAAATATTTAAACACTCTTTACGTTCTTAAAAATCGTATTGGTTATGTTTATGTCTTTTAACAGGCTTGTCGGGTCGGATTGTTTAGGTTCGTTTAAATAATATTAGTAATAATAATAATAGTAATAATAATAATAATAATAATAATAATAATAATAAATACAATAATAATAATAATAATACAATAATAATAATAATAAATACAATAATAATAATAATAATATATAATAATAATAAATACAATAAAAATATTGTGCCGGTCGGGTCGGAACAGTCCGGTGCGTTCACGTGCCGGTCGGGTCGGAACAGTCTGGTGCGTTCACGTGTCGGTCGGGTCGGAACAGTCCGGTTCGTTCACGTGCCGGTCGGGTCGGAAGAGTCCGGTTCGTTCACGTGCCGGTCGGGTCGGAACAGTCCGGTGCGTTCACGTGCCGGTCGGGTCGGAACAGTCCGGTTCGTTCACGTGCCGGTCGGGTTGGAACAGTCCAGTGCGTTCACGTGCCGGTCGGGTCGGAACAGTCCGGTTTGTTCACGTGCCGGTCGGGTCGAAACAGTCCGGTGCGTTCACGTGCCGGTAGGGTCGGAACAGTCTGGTCGTTCACGTGACTGTTTTCATTCGTAAACGTGTCGTTCATAATAATAATAATAATAATAATAATAATAATAATAAATACAATAATAATAATAATAAATACAATAATAATACTGTGCCGGTCGGGTCGGAACAGTCCGGTGCGTTCACGTGCCGGTCGGGTCGGAACAGTCCGGTTTGTTCACGTGACTGTTTTCATTCGTAAACGTGTCGTTCATAATAATAATAATAATAATAATAATAATAATAATAATAATAATAATAATAATAATAATAATAATAATAATAATAATAAATACAATAATAATAATAATAATAAATACAATAATAATAATAATTAATAATAATAATAGTAATAATGATAGAAATAATAATAATAATAATAATAATAAATACAATAATAATAATAATAATATTAATAATAATAATAATAGTAGTAGTAATAATAATAATAATAATAATAAATACAATAATAATAAATAATAATATTAGTAATAATAATAAATAATAATATTAGTAGTAATAGTAATAATAATAATAATAATAATAATAATAATAATAATAAATGTTCTTAAAAGTCGGATGTTTGTACCGAAAACCACAAACGAACAATTAAACCTACCAAAACACGTTAAACAGAGACTGGAACTCCAGGATATCGATTAGACACGCGAAATTTTAATTAATATAAAACAACATGAATCGACTGTTTAGTCCGTGTATGACATATAACAATTTATGAATGTTCTTCAAACTCGGATGTTTTTACCGAAATCCACAAATACGCAACAAACGAACCGAAACGCTTCGAACGAATTTTTATTGGTTTGGATACAACATAAAACTACTAGAAATTAATTAAGAAAAAATTTAACCGCCCAAAACTATTTTAAATGAATTTAAACAATAATTAAAAAAAAAAACTAACCAGGCGTCTCGCTTAGGTCAAAGCGTGGCGGCTGGTTAGAGTAACCGTCCTAACCAGGCGTCTCGCTTAGGCCTAAGCGAGGCGGCTGTTTTTGGGTTTAAATCCCAAGGCCACCGGTCCCTTTCCCTTTTGCTCTCTCTCTCCACACACACACACACACACCGCCGGACCCCGTTACCGCTCCTCCGCCGTGTTCCGAAGCAAGAACCACCGCCTCCTTCCTCCACCGCTCCTCCGAAGCCAAAAAGGTTAGTTTTTCTTCCTCCGTCGCTCCTCCGTCGTTGGGTAGTTCCGGTTGGGTAGTTCGGGTTGGGTGGTTCCAGTTGGGTGGTTCCTGTTGGGGATCCGCCGGGGAAGACAACCAAAGCGTCTCGCTTTGGCCTCGGCGAGACGCTTTGGTTTGTTATTATTATTATTGTTATTATTATTATTATTTAGATTATTATTATTATTATTTTGATTATTATTATTGTTTTTAGTATTATTATTAGGATTATTATTATTATTAGTTTTTTATTATTATTATTGTTGTTATTATTATTATTATTATTAATAATAATATTATTATTACGATTATTATTATTATTATTACGATTATTATTATTATTATTATTAGTTTTATTATTATTATTATTAATATTATTATTATTATTACGATTATTATTATATTATTATTACGATTATTATTATTATTATTACGATTATTATTATATTATTATTATTATTACGATTATTATTATTATTGTTATTATTATTACGATTATTATTATTATTATTATTATTATTATTATAGTTACTAATATTATTATTATTATTACTTATATTATTATTACTTATATTATTATTATTATTATTATTACTAATATTATTATTATTTTTATTATTATTATTACTAATATTATTATTATTATTAGCATTACTATTACTATTATTATTATTACGATTATTATTATTATTATTATTATTATTATTATAATTACTATTATTATTATTATTATTATTACTTATATTATTATTATTATTATTACTAATATTATTATTATTATTATTATTATTATTATTATTACTAGTATTACTAATATTATTATTATTACGATTATTATTATTATTATAATTACTAATATTATTATTATTATTACTTATATTATTATTATTATTACTAATATTATTAATATTTTTATTATTATTATTACTATTATTATTATTATTACTAATATTATTATTATTATTACGAAGTTTGGGGGTTTAATTAGAACGACCCTATTTATTATTATTATTATTATTATTATTATTATTATTATTATTATTATTATTATTGTTATTATCATTAGTAATTGAAAATTATTGTTTACATAGATATGGATATGGAGCCAGATTTTGCTGACGCTGCTTTTGGTGGTGGAGATGACGCTGGGTCGTCTGCACCGGGGCCTTCGTCGAAGAGGAAGCGACGGGCTCCACCACCGGACCCCTTACCGGACCACCCGTACCTGCACTTTGAGGAGGGGTTTGAGGATGCGCGGCGCTGCTGCACGAAGATGCGTCATATGCCTGTCGACCCTCAGATGTACATGAGTTGGTCGCTTCTGGAGAGGGTCGGCGAGACCGGCAGGGCTCACGACTTTGTGGGGTCTGACACTCCATGGCGTCGTCTCTTTGACATAGCCAATGAGCCTTCTTACCGGGCTTTGACGATAGAGTTTCTGTCGTCGTTCGTGGTTCTGGATCCGTCCGAGAACCCGAACCCGGCTCAGACTTTTCGCCCCATCCGATTTCGGTTGGCGAGGAGTTGGCATGAGTTGACCTATGAGGTATGTTATTTCAATTATCTGTCATTTTATTATTATGTTACCAAAGTTGTTATTATTTACAATTTTTTTTGCAGGAGTTTGCTGTTGCTTTGGGGTTGTACACAGCCTCGGAGACTGAGTCTGCGTTGTACCGGGACGCTCTCCTTACAGTGGATAGGCCGACCCTGGTCAGGTTTTGGAGATTCATCGCCAAGTCGCACTTTGGTAAGAATACTGCGAAGGCGACGTCGATTAGGGACCCCCTGTACTATTACTTTCAGCATGCGATCGCCACCTCTATCGCAGCACGGGGGAACAGTCGGGAGAAGGTCAACCAGAGTGACCTTTTTCTTTTTGTACTGTTTGATTATGCGGCAGCCGTGCAACCTAGCCGCGTCCCTGGTCGACTACTTTAAGTGCTGCCACATGCGCCAGGCTCGCGCACATCTCTATGGCGGGGCGTTCATCACTTACATCGCACGTCATCTGGGGATCTCGCCAGATACCGACCATCAGTTGCTGCCCTCGATCCCATCGGTAGAGCTCGGTGACGCCAATGCCCGGAGCATGGGGATCCTCTTTGAGGTCTCGAAGGGTGTGCATCGGTTTCGAGCTATCGGAACCAGGAGGGCTTTTGCTGTAACACCCCAACCGATGGCGGAAACATCGGGATGTCACTTATTGATGATTGTTCAGTAGCTCATGGTAAATAATAAATTTCATTAATTGATTTAAATACATTACATACAATTGTTCTCCAAAATTTGTACATCAAAATGAATAAATACTAGCTACGCATCTTCAAGTATTAACTCTAATCTTCAAGCAAGTAGAACCTGAAACATGTTAAGTTGAAAATATTTTGGGTCAACAAAAGTTGGTGAGAATTACATAGGTTTTGATAATCGAATAAAATTGTTGTGCAATTCATGTGTCATGGCAATCTAGTCCATATGTGAAAACATACTAGAAGTAAATCGAGTGCATAATCAACCATTGTGACTGTTGTATTGTGGTACATCCCATACGCTCATGGTTCACTCGTTTATATTGCAGTAACAAACACCCACGCTACCTTTGTAGGAGGCACGTATCCGGGTGGGATTGTTAGTCCAATAGATCTATCAATGTATACCGTCGGTTGATCAATGTTTATGCTAGAATTGTGCTTACCCTAGTCATGTTCAAAACATAATGCAACATAGAAAAACACATAGACACATTGATGATTGAATTGCATAAATGATGTTGTAACATGTTTCACCCCAAAAATGGTGATAAATAGAAAAGGGGCTATGTAAAACTCACCTTAGCAAAATATTATGTCTCGTAAAAAAATAGAATAATGTGTTGTGAATGTATGCGAGGCGAATCCCAAAGACTCAACAACGTAGCTAGTCCAAATTGAAGAAAACGAAAAAGAAAGAATATCAAGCTTCCAATTCGCCAATTACAAGAGCTTATAATCAAAGCTTCAATTGTAGAAGTAATAGACTATAGAAGACCGGTATGAGGGAAAGTTTAATCGGATTGAAACAATCGATTTAGAGGTGCAAAGTATAATGGGTCATAGGTGGGTTTTTATACTAGTTTTGGAGTCAATTAGCCATTAAAATTGGTCAACACCATAAAGTAAGGTTTTATGATGAATTGACTATTTGACTAAGACTTTGACTGTTTGACTAAGACTTTGACTATTTGACTCAAGGCTTTATTTAAAAAAAAATCTTGTATGTGAAAAAAAAGAATTTAGAATCATATTATTATTATTATTATTTATATACATTTATGTATGTATATAAGTTGTGAGTTAAGATAAATAAAGACTTAGGCACATTTGTATAATATTAATGATAAAGGTGTAATAAAATATATATATATATATATATATATATATATATATATATATATATAAGGGCTCTTTATGTATTAAAATTTTGGGGAAAATTTTGCGATGTTACATTTGCGCCGGCCCCCTTCCTACTTTCTATGATATACCGCCCTACGTTGAGGTGCGTCCGGGAGAGCCTCTCCTGGTAGAGATGGCGGGTCAGGACGACGAGGCTGACGACGATGACCCCCCCCCCCCCCCACCTCCTCCGCCGCCACCACAGCAGCAGTATCCCCGTCATATTTATGATGACCTCACTCCTGCTGCGCGTTTCGTGGCAGAGGACATCGATCGCCGTATCGGTGAGCTCCGGGAGGTTCAGGAGTGGACGGTCGACGCGATGCAGGTGATGGCGAGGCATTGGCAGGTAGAGTTACGCCCACCACGACACCGTGGACCAGCACAGGGGGCCCCACCACCACCGCCGCAGTAGACTCTTTTTACTTGTATTTTTTTTATGATGTGTATGGACAAACTTATTACCCTTATTATTATTATGCATTTTGATCGTTTGTTTATATATATATGTTGTGTGTTTTGAATGTTTAATTGTCTAATAAATACTAAACCCATAAATAATAAACGAACTAAAACCAAATTATAAATTGCAAGCCAGTAAAACCAATGAGATCCAAACAGTAAACATTCGATTATAAACGTTAAAAGATCACTCAACCCTTTCAATCCCAAACCAAATAAAAATTACATGTTATGAACCAAAACGACGCTACGTTGACCATCAACCACCATATTCGTATCAAAATTCGCGAATTCGTTCAATCTTTCTTCGACGAGGTCTTCTCCGTGAATAATTTATCCAGTCACAGTGACAATCGAACACTTTATTAATAGGTTAAAGTTGGGATTACTTGATTAATTATAGTTTGATTAGGGTTATTACGTTGTTTTTTAAATTTTAAAAAATTACAATAGATAAAGACTCTAAATCAATAAAAAAGATTTAAAAAAAAAAACACAGGTTATTTCGGTGTTTTTAAAATTTTTAAATTTAAAAAAATTACAATAGATAAAGACCCTAAATAGATAAAAAAGTTAAAAACAAAAAAAAAACACTTAAAAAAAACACTTCAAAACAAACAAAAAAAACAAAAAAAATCCAAACCAAAACCTTCCCAACATCAAAATGTCCAGATTCATCCCCCCTGTTGCCAAGCACCTCGCTTTGACCAAAGCGAGGCGCTTGGCCCCTTTTCGTTCAAACTCCAATGCAACCTCGTACTGATTTGTAATTAATGTGACCGAAGCGCCTCGCTTTGGCCTAAGCGAGACGTTTCGGAGGGAAGTTAAAATAGAAACTAATGGGGTGCCAATAGACAGACCCTAAATTAAAGTTTGACATGAAGTGGAGTTTCAAACTATAATTAGTCGTTCCACGTGTCAGGTAATTTTGTCAACACGAGAAATATAATAATTTGTTTTGGGATTTTGAATTGGTCAGCAGCCACTTTTGCATTATTACCAAATATTATTTGCTCAATACTTTTTTTTAACGGCTAATGAATCAATTTCGAGCATTATTTTGGCGAATCAGGTACTCAAGAGTACCCGGGCCACTAATTCCTAGGAAAACCTGACCACTCACCCGTTCGAAGGCACGACGGTGAAATAGTCGGTAAAACCGGTCGGGATCAAGACTCGAACCCAAGCCAATGGCCGGGTCATCCCTCATTTCCCCTCTACCAATGTCCTCCAAATGTAGCTAGTGGGAATTGAACCCAAGCCTCCCATAAGAAACTTTAGGCCCTCAACCAACTGAGCTGCAAGTGTTGGACATTTGCTCAATACTCAATAGCACAATTTCACTACTTCGAGGGCTGAAAATGGAAGTGCTTCTAAGTGTTAATAATTGCAACTAGAGTATGTTTGGTTGGTAGATGTAGATTTAATGGATTTTAGTGGAATTACAATTAGTTATTCTATAAATTCCATTCCTTTCACATGTATGGTTTGGTAGAAGAGTTTGGAATTTATTTGATGGTTCAACGGAAAGAAAGAGGCCTTCTCGGTTTGTCTAACGGCCATTTGGTCTATTTGAAAATGTCGGAATGAAGTGGTGTTTGATCAGAGACAAGCCTTTATTCAAAACGTCCTTGCCGATATCAAAGCCTTTAGCTTGTTTTAGGTGAAGGCTAGGGCGAAGAACTCGAATTTGGATTGGGATGTGTGGCGCTCATTTAATTTGTCTAGAGTAGGTTGGTGATGCCCTTGTATGTTTTGTTTTGATATTTGGTGATGCCATGGTGTATTGCTAGTACCCCCGCTAGCTAGCTTGGTGAAATAAAATTTTGTTGATCGTTAAAAAAAAAAAAATCAAATCCTTCATTTAATGGCATTTGGAATTCCTCGATGTCTCTAAGGAAGGTTTTTATTTAAAAATCATAAAGAGTATTTATAACTTATGTAAATAACCCTAGATGCTATGTTCGCTCTCTTTCATCTCTTTCGTTGTTATGAGATAAAAATATATTTGGTCATGATGCAAAAGTGGACTTTTTTTTTTTTGGAAAATCAATATCATAAAAAAACAGCCACGAGCGACCTCAAAGAAAGGACCCTCGGGCAACAAGCGGGATTACACCATGTCTAACGGGTATTTACACCAATCAATCCAATCTAAACATTTTAACTTAGATCTATTTTTAAACCAAAAATACGAAGACATCTTAATACTCTCCACCACTTCAATCGCCCGACGCCGCTTGCTATTGAAAATAGGATCATTATGCTCAATCCAAATGGCCCACATAGTGGAGAAGACAATGCCTCGGAGGACGTATTTGGCATGTTTAGTAAAAGTCTGGTAACTAGTAGTCTCCATTAAATCGGCAACATCAAATATAAGTAACGGGTTCAAACGACACCAAACTTCCACTTGCTACCAAACTTCAGCGGAGAAAACGCAGCCTGAGAATAGATGTGTATTCGTTTCTGCATCCGTGTGACACAGCTCGCAAACATTGCTATGCAGGATAACACCCCTTTTAATCGGTTCAGTTTTAGTCGGCAGCCTATTAATAAGGGATCTCCACACCATAAGCTTAACTTTCAAGGGGACCCATATGTAACATCGCGAAATTTTCCCCCGAATTTTTATAAACACCCTTATTTTTGTTACATTTTAAAAATGTGGTAAAGTCTTTATTTTTCCTCATTCACAACTTATATATATATATATACATATATATATATAATAATAATAATAATAATAATAATAATAATAATAATAATAATAATAGATTATAACAATAGTGTTAAAAAAAAATCTCTGATTATAATTTTAATTCAACCAAACCCTCCTTTTAATTCAACCCAATAAACCCATACCCTCCTTTGATAAATTGCAGCCCAGGTCTGAAGCCCAATCCTCGGCCCACTGGAACCCGGCCCAACCTTACCCTTCCTTCACTAAAAAAAAAAGGGGAGTTTGTCTCTGCCGGGTATCGAACCCGTGCCACCCTCAACACAAGCACACACCATCACCACTGGGCCACAGACGTGTTGTTGTTTTTAATCCAGTTCTAATTATATTTAACCCGCCTCTGTCTCTTCTTTCTTTCCTTCCTGCAAGCGATCAGTGACCAGCAGCGATGCTTTTATTTTTTTTTCTTTTGACCCTTTAATTGGTTTAATTAACTCATGATTAATCATGGTTGACTTAGGAAACGTGATTATCGGCCATCAATGACTGTAATTCACGATTAACAACTATCAATTTTACCCAATTTAAACCATACGCGTATTACATTAAAACCTAGGTCAACCTTACCAATTGATCAACCTGAACATCCACACTATAAAATGATGATCTGCGAGCCTTCACAACACGCCATCAACTCTCTCTCAACCTCCAATTATTCTCTAACACTGATAATTAAGCTTCTTTGATCAAACGTTTGACTTTGGCTTTGACCGGGCAAACGAGCACAATTCATCACTGTGAGTCCTATTTCTTTTGTGGGTTTTGTTAGTCGGCAATCAAACAACAAAGCCCTAACTTCAATCGGGTTTATATTGTCTGATTCGTTTGATTGTTAAATCTAGGGTTCGTATTAATAATTTGGGGATAAACTAGTTTTGGCACAGCGTATTTATTTAATGTTAATCAGGGAATATCACAACCACTGGCCTAGGCCAAGTGGTTGTGACCATGGCCTGCAACAGAAAGTACCCGGGTTCGAGTCCCGGCTACTGCCCCCCTTTTTGCTTCTTTGTATTCTTTTAAACAACCATTTCTATATATATATATATTATACTTAAAACTTATAAATTCATTTTTAAATATCAAAACTATTTTATAAATTCTAAAAAAATTTATATTTATTAAATCTGAGTCAAGAGTTTTATTTACAATTTTTGTTTTTCAAAAATTCATTTATTTAATATTTATAATAATTAAATCAGTTTTATACTATTATATTTATAAAAATCCATTTATATATCAAAACAATTTTATTACATTCTCCAAAAATTATCCTGACTTTTTATAAAGTTAAACTTTACTGAAATAATTTTTAATTCAGTAAAATCATTTATTTCATATTTTTAATCAATTTTTGTTAGATTTAATCATAATTAAATCATAATAAATCCAATTTTCATCATTTTTGCACCAAAATTTTATACAAATTATTTTTAATCATTTAGAACAGAAATATAATTTTTAAAATAGAAATTCTTTAATTTTAGTATTTTTGAATATTAAAGTTAAATATTGGCTATTTATAATAAATAGATTTAAAAATCTATTTTTAAATTAAATAATTTTATAAAAATTATTTTTATACTCCAAACACTTTAATGTGTACATTCAATATTCAAATTTTATAAAAAGACTTTCTTTTATTAATTATCAAATTTTCCTTATTAATTAACATTTTAATTTAAATTCAACAATTGATTATCCCCAAATCGAAACCCTAGGATACACTTATAAGTTAATTAGACTTAGACTTATTATATATTACCTTATTATAGGGTGATATTTGGAATCATTTTGGGCAACACTATTATTTCATCTTTACAACAAGTTTAACATTTGCTAAGGTGAGTTTTACATAGCCCCTTTTCTATTTATCACCATTTTTGGGGTGAAACATGTTACAACATTATTTATGCAATTCAATCATCAATGTGTCTATGTGTATTTCTATGTTGCATTATGTCTTGAACATGATTAGAGTAAGCACCATTCTAGCATAATCATTAACTCCGTACAAGCCGACGGTATACATTGATAGATCTATTGGACTGACAATCCCACCCGGATACGTGCCTCCTACAAAGGTTACGTGGGTGTTTGTTATCGCATAACATATTCATTTGGACCATGAGCGTATGGTATGTATCACATTATAACAGTCATCAGGGTTGATTATGCACTCGATTTATTTCTAGTATGTTCTCACATATGGGCTAGATTGACATGACACATGAATTGCACAACATTTTATTCATTTTATTATCAAAAACCTATGTAATTCTCACCAACTTTTGTTGACCCAAAACCTTTTCAACTTAACATGTTTCAGGTTCTATTTGCTTGAAGATTTGAATTGATGCTTGAAGATATGTGTATAGTTTTATTCAATTTGATGTACAAATTCTAGAACAATTGTATGTAATTCAATTAAATCATCTATTGGAATTTATTATTTACCATGAGCTACTGAACAATCATCAATACGTGACATCCCGATGTTTCCGCCATCGGTTGGGGTGTTACAGATTGGTATCAGAGCCATGGTTATAGGGAATTAGGTTATTAGAAAAAATAATCTAGTCTATAACCATAGGATTTAACAAGTACTTGCTTCTTTTACTTGCTATTCTCTATCTCCCTCCTACTTCTTATCCCTACATTAATCCCTACGAGAAGGTTGCTCTCCATCACTGGATCCACTCTTAGACTAATAAGGCAAAATCCTCAGGTTTAACCTGAAACACCTTGAGATCTCGTCGAAGTTCTAGATCTTAATAACGAACACGTGCAATCTGGAAGGGTGAACGCCTGTATTCTGAGTCTTTTGTCTAGGCTGGCATTGCGCATATATCCCAATCAGACGAGGGACCCGGATGCCTACCTGGGAATTCTCGGGATGAGTGTTCACTTATAGGCTAAAGCATGTCTTCATATGTTATTAGATTTTAGAATCTTTGATAAGTCAACGTTTTCGTTTATTCGTTTTAATGAATAAATGATTACATTCCTTATATAATCTTATTCACTTCACTGTGTCTCTTACAGATCATGCCTCCACGTCGCAGTGCTCGTCTTAACAGTGGTGAGAATCATGATGAAGGAAGTAGCAATCACAACCATAACCATGACACTAACCACAACAACAACAACAACAACAACAACAACAACAACAATAATGGTGTTGATGCCCAACTGGCTGCAATCATTTCTCAACAAATGGCACAGCAAATTGCAACTCTGGTTCCCAACTTACTAGCTCAAGTCATCCAATTGAACGGCAACGGGAACGGCAACGGCAACGGGAATGGACACCACAACGAGAATGGACTTCCAGCCTGTACCCTTAAGCACTTTAATTCTTGCAATCCCCCAAAGTTCAGTGGAGAAGAAGGAGCTACAGGACTCCTACAATGGTTTGAGGGTATTGAGAATACCTTCATCAACAGTGAGTGCCCCAACAATTTTAAAGTCCGTTATGCCATGAGTGTTCTTCACAAACGAGCACTCACTTGGTGGAATGAAGAAAAACGCACTCGCGGAGCTGAAGCCGCACTAGCCTTAACCTGGGATCAAGCTAAAGACATTATGAAGGCAGAGTTCTGTCCTCGTAATGAAATCAAGAAACTGGAAGACGAATTTCATGATCTTGCTCAAGACAGTGGGGAAAACCTTGCTTACAACACTCGCTTTCACGAACTTAGCTTACTGCTACCCCACAAAGTCACCCCTTTGCCCTTTGCGATCGAAAAATACATTGGTGGATTACCGACGCAGATTCAAGACACGGTGTGGGGAAGGAACCCTGCTACTTTGGAAGAAGCAAAGCGTTTGGCTGCCACCCTAACAGATAACCATGTGAAAGCAGGAACCCTAACTCGTAAAGGGGAAAAGAAGAAGGATACTCCCCAAACTGCCGTTGAAATCAAAACTGAGGCCTCAACCAACGGGAAAAACAAGGTCAGGAATTTTGCAATAGACACCACTGCCCCACCCACCAAGAAACAATACAATGGGAACCTACCTAAGTGTGACACCTGCCAATATCACCATCCAACTCAAGTACCCTGCCGACAGTGCACCAATTGTCAAAGGTATGGGCATCTTGCAGATGCTTGTCGAATCCCTGCTACCGACGCTCTTGATGCTCCAAATAATCCCGCTTGAGACCCTCCAATTACTTAACAACAAACCCTACCATTTGAATAATGTCGATTTTCTCTTTAATTCCATGTATTACACTTTTGAGTCAAATAATAAATTCAAGTATTATTATAACATCTGTGTGCATGCTTGTTTGAATGTGAACTGATTGCTATAACTATAATCATACTTGCTTACTTGTACAACAATTAGTTGACTACCAAACAACCTACTTAACGATTGGTAGAGGTCATCATGTCTTTCCACAGTCGGGAGAGGCCCTACCACCTGCTCAACGACTGGCGGAGACTATCAGACCTGCTTAACAATCAGTAAAGTCATAAAAGGACGCAAAACCCTAATGTAAGGTAAATTGGTAATTACGGTCCGGAACGTAATCATGAATTTACAGGTACGTTAGGATAGTGTGAAATTTTATCAAGGTTTCCGGTGGTCGACCAATTTTAAACCTGTGTCTTTCTTTAACTTCGGGACGAAGTTCCTAAAAGTAGGGGAGACTGTAACATCGCGAAATTTTCCCCCGAATTTTTATAAACACCCTTATTTTTGTTACATTTTAAAAATGTGGTAAAGTCTTTATTTTTCCTCATTCACAACTTATATATATACATATATATATAATAATAATAATAATAATAATAATAATAATAATAATAATAATAATAATAATAATAGATTATAACAATAGTGTTAAAAAAAAATCTCTGATTATAATTTTAATTCAACCAAACCCTCCTTTTAATTCAACCCAATAAACCCATACCCTCCTTTGATAAATTGCAGCCCAGGTCTGAAGCCCAATCCTCGGCCCACTGGAACCCGGCCCAACCTTACCCTTCCTTCACTAAAAAAAAAAGGGGAGTTTGTCTCTGCCGGGTATCGAACCCGTGCCACCCTCAACACAAGCACACACCATCACCACTGGGCCACAGACGTGTTGTTGTTTTTAATCCAGTTCTAATTATATTTAACCCGCCTCTGTCTCTTCTTTCTTTCCTTCCTGCAAGCGATCAGTGACCAGCAGCGATGCTTTTATTTTTTTTTCTTTTGACCCTTTAATTGGTTTAATTAACTCATGATTAATCATGGTTGACTTAGGAAACGTGATTATCGGCCATCAATGACTGTAATTCACGATTAACAACTATCAATTTTACCCAATTTAAACCATACGCGTATTACATTAAAACCTAGGTCAACCTTACCAATTGATCAACCTGAACATCCACACTATAAAATGATGATCTGCGAGCCTTCACAACACGCCATCAACTCTCTCCCAACCTCCAATTATTCTCTAACACTGATAATTAAGCTTCTTTGATCAAACGTTTGACTTTGGCTTTGACCGGGCAAACGAGCACAATTCATCACTGTGAGTCCTATTTCTTTTGTGGGTTTTGTTAGTCGGCAATCAAACAACAAAAGCCCTAACTTCAATCGGGTTTATATTGTCTGATTCGTTTGATTGTTAAATCTAGGGTTCGTATTAATAATTTGGGGATAAACTAATTTTGGCACAGCGTATTTATTTAATGTTAATCAGGGAATATCACAACCACTGGCCTAGGCCAAGTGGTTGTGACCATGGCCTGCAACAGAAAGTACCCGGGTTCGAGTCCCGGCTACTGCCCCCCTTTTTGCTTCTTTGTATTCTTTTAAACAACCATTTCTATATATATATATATATATATATATATATATATTATACTTAAAACTTATAAATTCATTTTTAAATATCAAAACTATTTTATAAATTCTAAAAAAATTTATATTTATTAAATCTGAGTCAAGAGTTTTATTTACAATTTTTGTTTTTCAAAAATTCATTTATTTAATATTTATAATAATTAAATCAGTTTTATACTATTATATTTATAAAAATCCATTTATATATCAAAACAATTTTATTACATTCTCCAAAAATTATCCTGACTTTTTATAAAGTTAAACTTTACTGAAATAATTTTTAATTCAGTAAAATCATTTATTTCATATTTTTAATCAATTTTTGTTAGATTTAATCATAATTAAATCATAATAAATCCAATTTTCATCATTTTTGCACCAAAATTTTATACAAATTATTTTTAATCATTTAGAATAGAAATATGATTTTTAAAATAGAAATTCTTTAATTTTAGTATTTTTGAATATTAAAGTTAAATATTGGCTATTTATAATAAATAGATTTAAAAATCTATTTTTAAATTAAATAATTTTATAAAAATTATTTTTATACTCCAAACACTTTAATGTGTACATTCAAAATTCAAATTTTATAAAAAGACTTTCTTTTATTAATTATCAAATTTTCCTTATTAATTAACATTTTAATTTAAATTCAACAATTGATTATCCCCAAATCGAAACCCTAGGATACACTTATAAGTTAATTAGACTTAGACTTATTATATATTACCTTATTATAGGGTGATATTTGGAATCATTTTGGGCAACACTATTATTTCATCTTTACAACAAGTTTAACATTTGCTAAGGTGAGTTTTACATAGCCCCTTTTCTATTTATCACCATTTTTGGGGTGAAACATGTTACAACATTATTTATGCAATTCAATCATCAATGTGTCTATGTGTATTTCTATGTTGCATTATGTCTTGAACATGATTAGAGTAAGCACCATTCTAGCATAATCATTAACTCCGTACAAGCCGACGGTATACATTGATAGATCTATTGGACTGACAATCCCACCCGGATACGTGCCTCCTACAAAGGTTACGTGGGTGTTTGTTATCGCATAACATATTCATTTGGACCATGAGCGTATGGTATGTATCACATTATAACAGTCATCAGGGTTGATTATGCACTCGATTTATTTCTAGTATGTTCTCACATATGGGCTAGATTGACATGACACATGAATTGCACAACATTTTATTCATTTTATTATCAAAAACCTATGTAATTCTCACCAACTTTTTTTGACCCAAAACCTTTTCAACTTAACATGTTTCAGGTTCTATTTGCTTGAAGATTTGAATTGATGCTTGAAGATATGTGTATAGTTTTATTCAATTTGATGTACAAATTCTAGAACAATTGTATGTAATTCAATTAAATCATCTATTGGAATTTATTATTTACCATGAGCTACTGAACAATCATCAATACGTGACATCCCGATGTTTCCGCCATCGGTTGGGGTGTTACACCATACCTTCCAGTGCATTTTATTCTGGCTGCGGTTGTTCAGATCAGCGGTTAACAACTTCTTCGCACTCGAGACAGATTAAACCCCAGACGAGCAGTGTTTCCATCTCCATTTATCCTTACCACCTCTCCAATCGAAATTATAAATATCGTCCATCAAGCTAAACAGCTCCGTCACTTCTGCATCTGAAGACGGACTCGAACGCCACTGCCACTGCAGATTCTCAACTCCATCCAGCACTTTCAGTCTCTCCGATATCATCACCGATTTCTGAGTCTCAAGTCTGTATAAATGCGGATAGTATAATCGAAGCGGACCTTCAAAAAGCCAAGAATCAGCCCAAAATCTTATAGAAGAACCATCTCCCACAATACCTTCAAAAAGGCTGTCAATATTACTACCATTCCGAATCGTTGTACCGCAGATTTTAGTTATTTGTTTCCAGCATCCACTCGCGGCAGTGGTACAAGGCAGGGAAGACCAAGACCATGACAACCAATAATCACTTTCTTCCAAAGACAATCCCCACCCGATTTAAAGCGCCACACCCATTTAAGAAGAAGCGCATTGTTTACATCCTCCAATTTGGATAAACCTAGGCCACCCATCTTTTTAGGAGTTGTTATGACATCCCAGGCCACCCAATTTATTTTTTTATCCGCACTACAACCCGCCCAAAGCAAACGCCTCATCATCGCTTCGATACTCTCTACAACCGCCTTAGGGGCCTTATATAGGGAAAGGTAATAGATAGGTAAGTTCTCCAAAACGGACTTAATGAGAATCAAACGACCACCCATGGAGAGGTGATTTGCTTGCCAACTAGCTAAACGATTCTTAACTACATCCACCACCAAACTCCAATTATTGATTCTAGTCATTTTAGCTCCAACTTTAATACCCAAATACACAAAAGGAAAAACCCCTCTTCTACAACCCAAGACATCAAGCATACTATCCACTTCTCCATCTTCCGTACCAATCCCGAATAAGTTAGACTTATGAATATTGATACGGAGGCCCAAGCATAGATAGAAGATTCTAAGGATACGAGCCGTATTTTGAAGATTCTCTTTAGACCATTCACCAATAATTAATGCATCGTCCGCAAAGAAAAGATGATTAAAACCCACATTGTTATCCGAGAGAACAATCCCCTTAAGAATACCCATATTATTAGCCTTTTTCAACATCCATGAGAGGCACTCCATAACAATAAGAAATAATAAGGGAGAAATCGGGTCACCTTGACGAAGGCCTTTTTTACTTTTGAATTGGAAAGTCGGAGAGCCGTTAACCAAAACCGAAGCAAAAGCAGACTCGAGGATACCTTTTATCCATTTACACCACAAATCAGGAAACCCCATCTGAGAAAGTAAAGACAACAAAAAACGCCAATTAACATTATCGTATGCCTTCTCAAAATCAATCTTTAGGATAAACGCCTTTTTCTTCTTTCTTTTTAACAACTCTAAAACTTCATTGATCACCAACGGACCATCCAAGATAAATCGCTCAGAAAGGAAAGCTGATTGATTCTCCGAGATTAGCTTACCCGTCACCTTCTTGAGACGATTAGCAAGGATTTTAGAGACAACCTTACTGATCGCCCCAATTAAAGTAATGGGCCTGTAGTCTTTGAGACCTATAGGCGATTTAACCTTAGGGATAAGAGTAATGAAAGCCGACCCACATCCCCTGTTTATAGAACCTGTGGCATGAAAGTTAGATAAAATACTGTGAAAGTCTTCTGCAAAAACATCCCAAAAGTGTTTAAAGAAGCTGAAATTGAAACCATCGGGTCCTGGGGCCTTATTAGACCCGCAACTAAAAACTGCATCTTTAATTTCCTGCAATGAAAAAATGGCAGTCAAAGCATCCCCGTCTTGCTCATTTAGGCGTTGTATACCGTCGCAAATAAAAGTTGGCCGAACCGGAACATTCTCTTTAAAATGGAGCCGAAAGAAATTTAACACCTCCCTCTTCACTAAAGCAGGCTTGGAAATCCATTCTCCTCTAATCTCTAACCCAGGAATAGAATTTCTAGCTTTGCGGCCATTTACAACACTATGGAAAAAACTTGTATTCTCGTCTCCAAGGGCTGCCCACTTCACTCGCGACTTTTGCCTCATGTCACGAGTCTATAATACTCAATCTCTTGAATACTTTTATTACATTCAGACCATATCCATAGATCATCCTCATTCAAGTCCCTGTCTTCCATAAGTCTTTCCATTTCTTCCTTTTCTTTCATCAGTCGCCTTTCGTCATCTTTATCTTTGACTTTGAAATTCGTAACCCACCCTTTTAACTTGTCCCGCAGCTTCTCTAACTTTTTAATAAGATTAAGATCTGGCGGCTCCACATCAGACCATTCAAGCAGTGCCGATTTTATCAAATCTTCACAACCTGGTCTACCCAACCATGAGTCAAACCACCTAAAAGGCTTTGGCCCAAAATTGGTATCAACCAGGGCTAAAAACAAAGGCGCATGATCAGAGTGTTCTCTTCGGAGTGTTCTAACATAAGCGCTCGGCCATTTATTGAAAATACCATCACAAACAAAAATTCTATCAATTCTGCTCAGCTTGCAAACTCCCTGTCTATTAACCAAATAAGTAAACTTCATGCCTTTTATACTATATTCACGCAGACCTGTGTTGTCCAGAAAATCATTAAAATCTCTCGCACATACGGGATCAAAACATGAATTTTTTTCTTTCGTTCACATCCCTAACCGCATTAAAATCCCCAAGAACTATCCACCAACCTTGACCCGCTAGAATCACTTGCGCAATTCTATCCCAAAGATCCCGTTTACCCCCATTTGTTTGAGGAGCGTAAACGTTCACTATATTAAGGCGAGTCATCCCATCTTTAATTAAGCCAGAAACAAATAAGAAATTATCATCTTTAATCACGCTATCTTTCATGAAACATTTAGGATCCCATAAACTTAATAAACCCCCTGAATTCCCATTAGAATCAACCTTCTCAAACTCACAACCTTTACCACCCCAAATTCTAGCCACCACCTCGGAGTCTATGTTGTTAGACATAGTCTCCTGAATCCCAATAAAAGAAACACCCATATCCGATATTAAATTTTTAAGCCAACCTGCTTTACTATCACCTCCCAAACGCCTAACATTAATGAACAAACAATTCATTTTATACGTTATAATTTTATACGTGCGAATTAATATATTAGAATGTCACTTAGTACGAGAAGGTTTATGGTAATCAATCCCATGCCTAAACTTAAAACGTTTTGCTTGACTAAAAATCTCAAACATATGGATTACAAATCATCCATGGTATAATTAACCATTATAATCTTCTTCTTTTTTTATCGGCGAACAACTGTGCGGCAACCACCCTTGCAGAGCGCCGTGTCCAAGAATCGACTACTCGACCTCCAGCAGCCCCCGCCTTCTCCCGATGCGCGGAAACCCGAGCCCCACCCGCCCGAAGGCACGACAGTGTTATAGAACTCGGTAAAACCTCGCCGCCCGTCAGATTCAAACCGGCGCCACCCGTATTCGATCTTCACCCGGATACCAAGCCATAAATGATGGAAGTGGGAATTGAACCTTTGATCACATAGGTGAAACAAAAGCCACTCCACCACTCCACCCCTTTGGATGGATAACCATTATAATCTTATTGGGTCTTGGTTGAGATAACCGTGTTGATACATAAATGATATCGGCAAAAAGGTAGAAACAACCATTATAATCTTGTTGTTTCTACCTTTTTGCCGATATCATTTATGTATCAACACGATTATCTCAACCAAGACCCAATATCCAACATATGGATTACAAATCATCCATGTTATTAACCACCATAATCTTGTTCCTACCTTTTTGTAGTTTGTTATGATAGTCATAAGCAAAACCTAATTACACAAGCATTAAGATAATCACTTTCATATCACCCCTTAAAAGCCACCTCAAGTTTACAAGCAGTGACGTATCTAGAAAAAAGTTCAGGGGTAGCACAACCTAAAAACAACTTGTTCAGAGTTAGCCAATACGTAAAATGAATGAAGAAAAACAAATTGCGCTAAAAATATATTTCGCCAAGAACCCTCAAACCCTAGATCCGCCCAATTTACAAGTCTAAGTGAGATTGCACATAGGGTCAAAAATATTAAAATAAGTTGTGGTTGTTATCGGGGTTGGTGGCCCAATGGTAGAAGCAAAGCTTCTAGGAACACCTAAGGGGAGGTCATGGGTTCAAGTCCTACAAGGAGTAGAAATTTACTATTAAAAAAAAAAAAAAAAAAAAAAAAAAAAAAAAAAAAAAAAAAGAGCTGTGGCTGTTATTCTAAAGTTTTAAAAATAAAAAGGGGTCAACACATTAATTAGTTAGATTTGAATTGGTCAGTAGCAGCAAAAGTGAGTCTATTTGTGGAAGAAAAAAACATATGACACGGTTTCTCCAGTCAAACTTCCCAAATTTACATCCTTAAATTCATCTCTCAATCCTAATAAGTTCACAAACACCAACCCTCTTAACTAATAACTACCTTTCACTACTCAAATTCTAGCCCATTTCAACTTGTACACTCTGCATCTCAACTTGTACAAAACAAAGATATGGACTCTAGTGCTTGTATTATTAATGAGTTGATACAAGGGAAGGAGTTAGCCATGCATCTAAAATCCATTTTGTGTTCAGAATCTTCCTCGGATACAATACATGTTTTGATACAACAAATCATTTCATCATATGACAGAGCTATTTTGATGGTCAACCGAGGCGATTCTAGCGGTCAAACACCGCCAATGCCCATCCAACCCGAGTCATCGGTTTCCATTGAGGAGAGCCCACGAAGCCAGGATTTCAATCAACCATTTGATAATCAACAAGAGGATAAAGTTGTGTCTAAGAAAAGGTATAAGTCTTTATTAATCAGCAATGTTTGTAGTACAAATATCTAATCTTTTTTTTTATTGGTGTTTGTTTGTTATAGGAAGGCTATGGCAACATGGCAAAACCAAGTTAGAATATCTACTGACAATGGGTTGGAGGGAAATACAGATGACGGTTATAGTTGGAGAAAGTACGGACAAAAGGACATTTTAGGTTGTAAATTTCCCAGGTAATTAATCAGACAATCTATCGGCCTGAAATCTTTCAACCTGCCAACTTGTCAACATGGCGCCCCATAACGCTTCGTACACTGCCCCTTGGGCGTTATCCAACTTTAAATCATTTTTATGTTATTTTTTTAATTAATTTTTGCACCCTCTTCTTCTACACCCAATCAAATAATAAAAACACTTAATCAAATAATAATATTTTAATCCTCATAACGCCCCATAACGCCCCTCTTTTCTTATAAAGCCCCATAACGTCCTTCTAATATTTTATTAATATTTTAATCTCATACCCCCCCCCCCCCCCCCCTACACATACACTAAGGGCCAAGGTCTGACATTTGTAAATCATAGGTAGCAAATATTTATGGGTGACACCAGTGGCGGATATAGAAATGTTTTTCAGTAGTAACGTTTTTCATTTTTTTCATTTTAGTAGCAACGTTTTTCAAAGTTCGTAAAAAAAACAAATTTCTACTACACGCGCGAAGTTGAGCCGCAACGGACGCGGCACCTGCTTCTTCATTAGGTCCGCCCCTAGGTGACACTAAAAGGGAGTACGTTTAGCACAACCATATGTATACGTTACTGATATTTTTTTGTTAATCTTGCAGAAGCTATTATAGATGCACATACCGTTACATCCATCAGTGCATGGCACGAAAACAAGTGCAACGAACAAATGAGGACCCTACGGTGTTCGAGATCACATACAAAGGGCAACACTCATGCAACCCCACCGGTTCACCATCGGCTGCACCACCACATTCGCCTGAAAAACATGATCCGATAGAACAAAGCAACCACCAACTATCGTTACCACCTAAATCCGGAGTCAGTACCTCAGGTTTTGATGCAACGGTTCCATATCCATTTTCGTTCCCTTCAGCATCATTCGGGTCCATTGAAAACTACCAACAACCTCATATTTTGCAAGGATATTCACCTTCTTTTATCTCGCCAACCACATCCGGGTCGAATAACTTGACAGAATGTAGTAGCTATTTTCAGCATCATGATGACTCAAATTCTTCATTGACATTCACTACTGATCCACAGGATCTTAGCCAGAATTTTCCATTTAACAATTCGGGTTACTTTATGTGATTCATATGAATATTGTTTTAAGTAACTCTAAAGGGAGTGAACATGAAACAAGCTATTTAAATATAAATAACTCAATAAGTTTGCTAGTTGCAAATAAATAGGGATTCTTTCCGGTATCAATAAAACCATGTTTTGTAGTTTGTTCCAATAGAAAGCATCGAGATTCATGCTTGTACAAATTTTCATGTATGATTCAAGAGCCAAGTAACATTCGAAACGGGGTACCGAGGTGATGTCCTTGGCCGATAAAAAAAAGTAACATTTAGAAATTATTATTACTATTTATATAAAATGTCAATAAAAAAAATCATGTTGAGTAGGTATTTAAATTGCTCTAGGGTTTTCATAATAAACTTGTAGAGAGAAATTTTTTTTAACAGCTAACTAAATATCACTAGAACTGCTAATGGGTTAACACTGGACAAATGGCTGCCCACTATGCAGCCCAAGTCCACCAAGCTAACAATTCGGAGAAAAACCCGTCGTCTAAAGGCTCACTGCTGTAAAACCCTTCTGGATCAGATTCGAAGTTTAATATTTAGCTAAAAGGAGGTGAAAGGCTTGAATTTGGACCGATCAAACATAGTCAAATAAGTTGGAAATTAGCCCAATTAGAACGGGCACATGCAATTTCTGTTTTGTTTGAAGTTACAAGCCTCATTTGTGAATTGTCTAACTCGTGGGTCCCAATTTTTTTTAACTATAGGAGCTCCAATTCCAATTCAACGATTTTCCCGGATTTTGAACATTTTGATTTATTTTGTTTTGTTTGTAAAATCGCATGAATTTTGGAATTTGGTAATTTATGCTTTAGTTATGTAGTTAATTTCATTTCTAGACTGTCAATTATAATTTTTCTAAAAAACGAAGCTTGATACATTGGTGAGGTAAATACTCGGTTTCAAAATGTCTTTGTGATGAAGTAGAACTTGTCACTTGACAAGAGATTCGTAGTTGCTACAGCCACCAACGCTACCATTGTATTGGCCGACGTTAAGGGACATTGAAGTGATCGTTCTCTTGATTTTCTTGATTATGAACACTATCTACGATCGAGTGCGTAGTTTAAGTATTGTGGTTTGTCTTTGAACCCAACAATAAAATCATTCACCACAAGCCAAGCCACAATTCTTCAACCTTACATCTCTCACCAATAGGACAAATTGTTAAACTTTTTCGCCATTTGCCCATTTGCCATCTTACTAATGCGCTCTAATGCCAACTAACACATAGCGCAATCAAGAAAAACATATATAATACTGAAAGATTAAACATAGCATCAAACATTTTTTTTTCTCGGGTAAATCAAAATGTGACATTTCAAGCTAAATATTAAAAACTGAAGTTGACCGTGTAATTATGAAATTGACTTCCTAAATAACACAAGTGAATTGCTAATTTTTTTTTTTTTAACAAAATCCCAATTTGAAGCATCCATCAAAACAAAATACGAAATTTACATCACAATAGAAGGTAGACGGGCAACAAGCTGCGCCGCCACCCCTTTTATGCTAAATTAAAAGATTCATGTGTTTTTAGAAGGAAATGAAATAACTCTCTTTCGCTCTTATGTGTCAGATTGTAAAATAATTATGTTAGGATTCAACTATTCAAGCCATGCTTTTTAGTTCCTTAAAATCCTTAGATAACTCAATAGCTCAATTGACTCATCAACCCATGGTGCATCGTTAAATGTCGTGGACTAAATTGATTAAGGACATAAAGCACTCACCTTGAATTTGATTGTTATTTCATACACGGTATAAATTAAAACCCTAAGACCAATTCCTCTTATAAATGTTGTGTTGCTTACTTGCTAAATAAAAGAAGACAAAGGGTAGGGAATGCACAAAAAGTCAAAAGTTTGAATATTATACACTCAAACAAACAAACAATACATCACTATCATTCATATTCTTAATTTCTAAACCTGTATGCTAAACAACGACCTAAAATCTTTCATTCTCTCGGATTCTCTATCAAGAGAATTTTAATTTCTCGATCTATACTGAATCTTTTACACTCTTGATTTTTGTTTGAAATAGATATTACTTTTCTACCAACAATATTTGACCACTGTGACATTTGAATTCTAGAAAGATATCGATATTGTTTGCATGGACTTATTCTTTGGTGAGTCTTTAATAGTTCCACAATTACATGCTTATTGAATTTGATGACACTTATATAGTTGAATTTTGGTTTACTGGATTTTAATAATCCTAAATTTGACACATTGGAAGACAATAGTATTAACTAAGGAAATTTTTATGACAGTCGTAACTTTTAACATATTTTTTACTTAGAGATCTCATACTAAGTTACTAATTAAAAGTTAACCTAGTTAGTTTTTGTTGACAAGAACTGTTTATGTGGCAAAATAGTGGGCTGCTTATGTGGCAGTCCATATCAGCAAAAACCAACTATATTAACCTTTAGTTCGTATGTGATCGCTGAGGGAAGATAAGTTAAAATTTAGGATTGTCACAAAATACTTACTTGTTTAGGACTGTTGTCGGTTAATATATCAAGCTTAGGATTATTAAAATCAAATAAACCTTGAATTTTATGGTGGTCAATACCTGTTCATAGTTATAGCCCATGATGAAAGCCAATTGAAACATTTGTTTTAAATGACACAATAAATTTTTTTATACAACAAACTATTCTACCTCTAAATACTTCTATACTTTTATAATAACTAGAAAACCAAACTATCATGTTGGTTTTTATAAAATATAAACGGGTAAGTCCTCAAACAAACTTTGAGTTGTGTGTTAAGTACTTCAAAACATTCTTGTTTATATATGTTTTGATCCCAAAAACAAACAAATGACTTAATTAATTGTAACAACAGTTTAGGGACCTAGCAGTCCTTTTTTTAAGTATACAGGGTTTTTTTTTTTTTTAAATATAGCACAATATATTTGTCTAGAAAGCTTATGTCATGATGCATGATGAGATCATTTTTTTATCAAGGACCTGTGTATAAGTCATCCAAATAAATAACTCATATATTTAATATCAAATCCGACTGATGGAATATTATATAAGGACTAAAACACAAAAAAAATTTGATGTTATATGAAATATATTTGTAGCCTCACGTACATGATCCAATGAAAGATGTGAAACCTAAAATTTGCGTTGAAAGTTGAAATATAATAAAACTAAAGTTTGAGCTTAAAACCTATTTAATTAATCCTTTGTGCATATACCACGTAGACTTGAAATGGTCAGCACCAAAAGTATTATCGGCTAGCTTAAAATCTCAATTTCATTACTTCAAGGTTTAAACAGTAATTTATACTAATAGCGTTCAAGAAACGAAAATAAGTAACTTAATTTGTTCTTAATTTATTTATTTTTTATGGGCTAGCTCACACGCCCTTGTAATGCTACAAATTTGTTTAGTATAAGACTCGAGGTCACACGCCTATTTATGTTTGTTTACTATGACTGTAAACGAACGACACATGAATTATTTGGTGGAAAATTTGTTTATGTTTGTTTTATTTAGCGAACGAACACGAACAAACATGAACACATGTTTTGTTTGTTCCTTTATTTTGTGAACGTCCATTTATGTTTGTTTATTTCCGTTTGTTTGTTTATGTTTGTTCATTTAAATACAGTGAAATTGCGCTATTTTTAATGTTATTTTACTAATTTCGTGAAAATAGCGTTAAAAGCGATGAACGGTTAATCGTGCATCATGTGGTGTCATTGATAGCCGAAGGACAAAGGGGTACATGCACCAATCGGTCTATGCGTCGATTGTTGTGTGTTATGACTTATGTCCAAAGCTTTATGCAAAACTACCATCTCGTTGTGGGTCTCACCGGAAACGGCTTCTCTATTTCTACTAGGTAGAGGTAAGACTGTCTTAATCTAACTCTCATTAGACCATGTCTTAGTTTTGCTATTGGTAGGATTTACTGAGTATGATGATAATTTACAACTTAGGTATGCATTATTGGTTGCACCATGTGCTTCAACGGGTTGTAGTATTGTACCCTCATTTTGTATTTTTTTGTTTAATTTTTATACTTTTCACTCAATACTTTTACATCTTTTACCATTTAATCCCAAAGCTTTTTCACTTTCAACGTTAGTTCTGAATATTTTTCATTTTTTTACATTTTTTTTGTTTCACATTTCGTCCTAAATTTTTATGAGTTAACACGCCACAACACGAATGTTTGTTTGGTACAATGTTTTTACGCGTATTTTTTCTCGTTTAATGGGCCTGTCACAACACACTAGTCTTAGAACAACTTAGTTATTGCTTTCTGTCTTACATTTCGCTTGCATGGTTCAACGTTTTTACGTCTACTTTTCGTATGGTTTTAACTTTTTGTTTGGTTCAATGAACTTTTTTTGATATTGATGGCCGTTGGTGTGCCATTGGTGCTACCCATCACGGTTTTACACCCCGACCGCAACGTGAAGGCTTCATACTAGTTAATCACTAATTTTATATTTATAAAACTACTAAATATCCGTTATGTCGTTTGGTCAATTATGTTCATCTATGTTCATTTATATTAGTTCAATTATGTCCATTCTTGTTCATTTATGTTAGTTCAATAATGTTTTGTTTAAGTTTGTTATATTCGTTTACATTTGTAAACTGATCGTTTAGGTTTTAAACCAGCAAACATAAAATGAACATTCTCATTTTCTTAATGAATGAACATGAACAAAAAAAAGTGTTCAGTTATATGCTCATGTTCGGTTAAAATTAAATGAACAAACACAAGCATGTCCTCATTCGTGTTTGTTCGGTCCATTTACATATCCGCCTATGAAAATTGAAAAGGGGCATCTTATCTCTAGACCTTGGTACAGATAGGCTTGTAGCCTTTGATAAGTGTCTAATAATTATATATTAAAGAGTTGAGGGTGTTGTTTTACAAAGTTTTTAAAGTAAAAGAGGACAATAGGAAAAATAGAAAGATTTGAATTGGTCAGCACTTAGCAGCAGCAGCAATAGTGACCATAATGAGTCTATTTTTGGAAGAAAAAAACACACTCAAACGCGGTTTCTTTAGTCAAACTTTAACACATCATCTCAACTTTAAAACCATCTCTCAATCCTCAGCTTCATCATCCAACCTCTTTCTCATGAGCAACTAACTACCTTTCACTATTCAAAACCCAACACACTTACACTTGTACACTCTGCATCCCAACTTGTACACAATAAAGATATGGACACTAGTGTTTATATCATTAATGAGTTAACACAAGGGATGGAGTTAGCCATGCATCTTAAGTCCATTTTAAGTTCAGAATCCTCTCCTGAAACAAAACATATTTTGATACAGGAAATCATATCATCATATGACAGAGCTATCTTGTTGATCAACTTGGGCGACTCGGGTCCTCAAACAGCGCCACTAGCGCTGTCAATGCTCAGCCAACCCGAGTCATCGGTTTCCATTGACGAAACCCCACGAAGCCAGGATTTCAATCAGACATTTGATAATCAACAAGAGGAGAAAGTTTTATCTAAGAAGAGGTATATGCATATTTCTTTTATACTATCAGGTGTACATGCAGTATGACTATATGAGTAATAAACTAATAATAGTAATACAAAGCTCTAACCTTTTAAACTTGATTCATGTTTGTTATAGGAAGAAAATGCCAACATGGCAGGACCAGATAAGAATCTCGAAAGACGGCGGGTTGGAGGGAAATACTGACGACGGTCATAGTTGGCGAAAGTATGGACAGAAAACCATTTTGGGTGCTAAATTTCCAAGGTAAGATGACCACAAATATGATTGTTGGACAATACAGTCTTTTAACACTTATTGGTTATCGAATTTGAATTCATATATTAATAACATTTTTGCTTAATCTTGCAGAAGCTATTACAGATGTACTTACCAACATGCCCAAAACTGCATGGCAAGAAAACAAGTGCAAAGAACCGATGAGGACCCTACCGTGTTTGACATCACGTACCGAGGGCAGCACACATGCAACCCTTCGGCTAAACCTTTGGCACAGCGAGCAAAATCATCTGAAAAACATGAAATCAAACAAAACAACCAGCAAAGACTGATACCACCAAAACCGGAAGATATGCTATCAAACCTCAAAGAAAATCTGCGGGTCATTACCTCAGATTTGGACACTACAGTGGCGTGTTCGTTTTCCTTCCCTTCAGCATCATTTGGAACCTTTGAAAACTACCAACAATTTAATTATTTGCAAGGATCGCCTTCGGGGTCAAACTACTTCACAGAATGGGGTAACGACTTTCAGTATCACGACGACTCAAATCTGTCGGGAATGATCTCAACCACTGCTTCAGCTACAACTTCTCCATTGGCTTTTTCCGCTGATCCACAGGATCTTAGCCCGTTTAACAACTCGGGTTTTTTGTTATAGTCACAAGTAACACCAACAGAAAAAACAGACAAACAATGTAATATTAAATTTTTAAGTGCAGATAGGGATGCTTACTAGCATCAATAAATTGTCTCTGTACCAACAGAAGCATCCAAAACCATTCATTTCATGTTGAGAAATAACAAGACATGCATTACTTTATAATTGTAATAGGTCCAAACAAAGCTTAATAAAAATTAAAGAACAATATTCTGCTTATAGTGAGTCACCAAGGAAGTTAAATGGGTAACCAACCACGGGGATTATTTGGTAGAGTTGGCAAACTGGGGTGACTGATTCAGGTACTCAAGTCGAGTAATGGGTCAACTACAGATCCAAATGAGGTTGCGTTAAAGGTTCGCCTGAATCACCTATTATTTTTCGTTTTAAATTTTATCAATAATACTTTATTAAATTCAAACACAGAAGCTTTTCATTTCATTGGATTAAAAATTCAATTAAGTTTAACAAACATCCAATTACAAGTGACATGCAGGTAAACGGGTCACAAGCTGCGCCGCTACCCCTTTTTGGATTACTATTAGAGTTTGATATTTATATAAACCAATGCATAAAACACATACACTCACCGTAAAAAAAACTACCATAATTTTTATCCCCCAAAACATAAACTTTCACAAAATCGAACAGGACAAAAACTTATACAGATTAGTGAGTAGATACGACAGCAACTCGTCTCAACGGTTATAAAAACATAACAAACTCCATTGGAACCTGAGGCGCAAATCCATGCGCCTTATGCCACTCAAGGCGCGTAGTGTACCAAAAGCGCAGGAAAAGCGCAAAAAGGGCAAGAAAAGCGCGCTTTTTTTTGACAAAAAAAAAAGCGCAGAAAATCGCGTATGGAGTGGTTTTGTGCTTCAAAGTGTTATACATATAGCTAAAAAGGTTATACATTTAAGTTAAATCATATATAAACCTTATTTATATCTATATATTGGGGTAAGGATGCTAAAAACCTATAGGATATATAGAAAAAATTATATAATCGTCTTGCGCTTTGCGCCTCGGTTTTAGACCTCGTCGCTTTTGTGCGCTTCGCGCTTTTTAAAACCAAGATTGGAACATATGGCATAACCATACTGTGGAGGCACCCATACAACACTTCCATCATTAACCTTAGCCAGTAAACTTCAAGTCATTAATATTTAATATTTATAACCACAAAGATGCTACTAACATTTAAACAAATATAACCAGCCCTAAAATCGGTGAAATGCATCATCATCTACCTTAACAAACAATATAAATATAATAATTAATATGAAAAAAAAAAAAAAAAGAATAACAATAGAATGCAGCTAATAAATGAAGATATAAAAGAAAAACATTTAAAACAAAAACCTTGAATTTGAAGCTGGAGGTGAGGAATGAAGAAGCATTGTCAAAGTGTCGAATATTGCTATTGTTCCAGTAGCTGGTGTAACGTTGTCACTAATTTCTCCATTAATTTCTAGGGTTTTATATTTCTAGCATTGGGTCAAAATTGGGGCTTTTCTTAAACCTCGTGTCAATTGTGATGCTCGTATTCCCGCGCAAAAAATCATATTATTAAGAGGGTGTTTGGGATTATGTTGAAAAAGTGACAAACCGTTTCTCTAACTTATTGGTTTTTTTCACTACAAAACCTAATCCAAACACTTTTTAAAAACTCATTTTCAAAAAGCCATAAGTCAATAAGTGTTTTTGAAGTTAAATAAGCAATCCCAAAGTCCCAAACACCCTCTAATACGTTTTAAAAAAACTACAAGATCGTATATATACGATGCAACTATACGAGGCAGTGGTTGGTTTTAGTCGAACCGATACCAACTGCGTCTAGACCCAACTATAAGCAGGGTTTGTATGAGTCTTGCCTCATAATGAGCTCAAAATGACTTTTTTTTCTTTCAATTTTTATGATTTTGCATGTTTTATAATAAAAGTGTCGTAAACTTAGGCTATATGTTATGGAATTGAGTCCTAACGGGCTTAAATGCATCGCGTAAACAGATGTTCCATTCAATAACACTCATGTAGTTGAATAACGCCCTTTAATTAAAAAAAGATAAAAAGAATTGATTGGTCGTGACATATGGGCCCCACCAAATTTCCATGTTAACACTCGTTATTGCACTAACATTCGTTTAATCCCCCCCCCCCCCCCCCCCTATTAGTGCCTAGGAAATGGTTGGGGGCGCTATTGATGTTTTTTAGGTGGAGGGAGCGTGAATCAATACCGTCCAGCCTCACAATGATTTGAAATAGTATTATATTTGTATAAAAACAAATAAATGACCTAAATATACAAGTAAACGAGTGAGTTACTTAAGCCAGCTAGTTAGGTAGAGTTTTTATAAACGCTAGTTTATAGGAGGAACTAGGGAGTCCAAAGACTATTTGAACAACCTAGTGTCCTTGTTTAATGTATTTGAGGCTATTAAAACTCGCATAACATTTGTCCACACATCTCAATTTAAAACACTAAGCTAAGTGTTAACTTTGATGTAATTTAGTTGACTAGAAACTATATATGACTTGAAATATTTAATGTTTTATGTTAGAATGATTTAGTACATCTTCTTATCAAGTAGTTATGAGTATACGAATTAGAGTTTAAGTTTGATGCATTCATTATACTTATCATAATCTTGGTTTTAAAATGCGTGCTTTCAAGCACGAGGCACAAGAAAGCAAAGGCCTAGGGCTTTTTGCTCAATGCCTAGAGGAAATACACGAGGCATCAAAAAGGCGTAGATTTTAAGGGTTTATTTTTCTTACATGATCATGTAACTGAGGTGTTTACTATAGTAAAATGTTGTATCTTAGGTTTTTGGCGTGTACATGTAGGTAAAGTCATATAAAGCATGATCTAGAGCTATATTTTTTTTGGTAAATGAAGCTAAAAACCTATGAGATATATATAAAAAAAATTACTTAATCACCTTGCGCTTCGGGTACAAAATGCCGCCGCTTTTATGCTTTACGGTTGTAGACCTTATGGCTTTTGTGCGGCTCGCGCTTTTTAAAATCAAGTTCATAACTAATATAACTTTATTTTAAAGGATTTTCGCAACTGACTTGATCAATAACACTAGTATAAAATTATCATAATCCTATCCTTAAATGTTAGGAATAAATGTGAATTTCAACATGATAGCTCATTAGCTCCCTTGCAAGATCCTATATTACATACGTAAGCCAACTTTGTTTTTGTAATTTCAAATCGAATAGATGGTGAAAAAAACAAATAAGTTTTCATATATGAGTGTTGCAATATCTTAGGCAAATCTCACGTATTATGTTCATAGGAGAGCTATGTAATGGAATAAGAGAATTGTCTAACCTCATATATTACTAACATGTTTTAGACGCGATGATTATGAACGAAATCGTAAATTCACAATTACATGTGTCTTAGACCAATTGAGAATGGATAATAATTGATAAGAGTTTCAACTCAATTAACCCAAAACAATTCGCAAACTTCTCATATGCTATACATTAGTTCCAGGGCCGGCTCGGGGCAAGGGCCAAGTGGGCGATAGCTGAGGGCCTAGAGCTATGGAGGGCCCAGAGTTTTTTTCAGGTATAATACTCACGTTATGGAAAGATGGGGAAGAGATAGTGAAGGTTGCCGGAGTTTTTTTTCGGTCATAAACACAGCGGTTGTTAGAGCCTGATGAAAAAGACAATGGAAAGATAAAAAAAAAGAGAGAGAAAGGGGGAGTCAAATGGATGAAGATTGGTTTTATGTAACTCAAATGGTTTTCAAAAGTGGGGTTATTTTGGGGTTGAAGATGAGAGATGAAGATGAACGTGAAAAGAGAGAGAAAGGGAGGAGTCAAATGGTTTTCAAGAGTGGTTTTACTTTGTTTTCTGTTTCTTAAAGAACCTACACGTAGTTTTTAAATATGGTTTTTATTCTTTCTTTTTTTTTTTTCAAGATAATTGGTATTTGATGTCTTGGTGGGTAAAATCATATTCAATACTTTTTTATACGGAATTAATACAATTTTTATTTATGTTCTTTTCTTCTTTAGTTGGATAATTAAAACTAAATAACTAAATATTTTGAAGTTTCGAAGGTGCATATATATTCCACTCGCTATAAAAAGTGTTGATGTTGATACTCTACGAAACCGCTGCGATTAAAAACAAATTAATTTATTGAAAAGCCACAATAGTCAAATTATAACATATCTCTTTATTTCCTTTAAACTATAATTTATTATTTCTTTTTTAAGCTTTGCCTAAGTGAATGTTATCTTGCTTGAAAAGTTTATAACAAGTAATATTATTTGTCTATAATGTAGATATACTTTTATAAAAAATTTAGGTAAGAAAAAAACTTAAACCAAATATAATGGGAGATAAATGAAAGTACTTGGAGAAAAATAAACTTGATGTAGTTCCCATATAAGGGGAGAACCACGGCTGACGCTCTTAGTCTTTGTGTAAAGCAAGTATTCGTACACTCTCGTTCAATAGAAAATGGTATAGCCTACGTTATTCGCTTAAATAAGCAAGTTCGGTCATTTTTCTACATTACTTGTGTTTTATTTATTTTATAACAACTGTCTTCATATTATAATTTTTTCTATATGTGGTTGATGAGTTTATAGTATATGGAGGCTAGGGCCTAAATTTTATTTCGCCGATGGCCCAAATTTTTTTTAACATTCTTGGAGACGGGCCTGATTAGTTCGTATGATAAATCTATATGCCAGTAAATAATGTCCCATTCAAGATTACGGGCCATACCCCATCAACGATAAGTTTACAATGGGGTTGGGACACCTCAGGTAAATCTCATATTGTTCGTTCACTAGAGAAATGCCAGAAAATACAAAAATTGCGAGCTTAATTACCCTTGACGCTTCTTGGGAATAATGAGTTTGAACGTTAGAAGAAATTAACGGTTAAGCGTGATCATGTCATGTGAACAATTCATGACAGTGATTTATTTAACTAACAAAAAACAAGTATGCAGGCTTATCGTTAGCAAAACAAACAGACTAGAAGGATGAAGTTACAAGTGGTTCGTGACATATTGTAATGAAAGTTTGTTTAATTAAAGGTATGTTACCGACCACCTCATCACCAACCGCCACTAATAGCTTATTTGATTACTTATCGACGGATTGTTATGGTTAAGCTTTGGGTTATTTGGAAGACTAGAAATGAAAAGATGTTTAGAGATACATAGCTGAAAGTGGTTGGGGCTGTCGCAAAGATTAAGTCATTGGCTTTTTTGTGGATTAGATCTCGTACAAGGTTTAAAAATGTAATTTGGAAAGATTGGGCTTTGTATTCGTTGTATATGATGTAGTTTGTTGGCGTGGAGGTCCTTGTTTTGAGGCCCTTCTGTCGTTTTTTAATTAAGTTCACCTTTCAAAAAAAAAAAACTTATCGACGGATTGTCCATCAAAAATCCGCACAACATATCTGATTTTTTATAAAAAAAAAAAAAATAATACTAGAAATATTTTCAAGTTCTAAATATAATAATATAAAAAACATCCAATTATGGAAAATTAATCAAGCTTAGACTTATGAAAATCATTCATGAAGATATTTTAATCCTAAAAGGAAAATTAATTTTCCATATATTATATTATAGAATTAATACTAGAAATATATACTATAAGATATTCTAATCCTAAGACTAGTGAGAGTATATACTATAAGATATTCTAATCCTAAGACTAGTGAGAGTGGGCGGGAAGGAGGGCTTTAAGCCCTATCCAAGCCCTCAACACCATCCTTAGTGGGCGTGAAGAAAAAAAAAATTCAGCCAACCAAAACCCTCCACGTGACACCCAGCCCCCCCCCCCCCCCCTCATGCCAAGCCAATCTTTCCGCCCCCTCCACGCCACCCTGGCGGTGCCCCCCCCCCCCCCCCTCCTGCCCCTTCCCCGCCCCCACTCCGAGCAGTCTTATACTCTAAAAGGAAATGGGGATAATATATTATAGAATTGAGAAAACAAATTAATGTGAAACATGTCCTTATATTATACATGTCTTTTAATACATTATAACATTGGATGTTTTTTGAGGCCCTTATGTCCTTATATTATCCAGTGTAATTAATATTAATTTCTAGAAATTAATACTAGAAGATATTCTAATCCTAAAAGGAATATCTAAGGAAAAATGGCGAGAGGACCTCCCCGGAAACCTATTCCGGCGGAGATTCAGGCGAGATTAACAAAATTCTTTGTAACAAATCTTCCGGATCGTTGCAGTGGGGATGATGTAGCCAGTGTTGTTAGAGGTATGGGAACTATATACGATATTTATATTGCCCGGAAAAGGGATAAGGAAGGAAAGAGGTTTGGTTTTGTCTCCATGATAGATGTTAAGGATCGAGTGGAATTGGAAAAGAAACTGTCTGTCGTACGGTTGGGAGATTACAAGTTGAAGTTTAATATTGCAAGGTTTGTTCTTGAGGAGGGAGAGATCAAGCAAAGCAGGACATCTAGTGTGCCGACTTCTTCGAAGTTTCCTGAGAAGATCGGTAAAGGGGGAGAACCTGCCGCCAGAAAGGAAGCGTTTGTGAACAATATGTCGTACAAAGAAGCCTTCTCGGGGGTTTCTAGGGGTCGAATGGTGGAAGTGGATGATAATGTTGTAGCCTTTCAGGGTTTGCATGGGAGGGCTTTGGTGGTGCGTTTGAATTCGTTTCATGTTCTTCAGAATATTAAACGTGCTTTGAAGGATATGAAGCTACATGAAGGGAAGATACATTGTCTGGGTGGCTTTGTTATTTTGATTGTTTTTAAGTCAAAAGAGCACGCTCTTATGGCTAGGGATGAACTAGTGGGTAGACCGGAGATGTTTGTATCTGCGGAAGTTTGGGAAGGACAATCAACGTATTTTGAACGTATCGCCTGGTTAAAGGTGTTTGGGATTCCGATGTGCATCACTGATAGTAAGGTGGTTAACGATATTGGTAATTTATTCGGAGAAGTTGTGAAACCGGCTTCTTGCGATAGGATTGGTTTGGATGCCTCATTCCAGTTTCTTGGAGTGTTAGTGAGGCATGGTAATCGGATCAACGAGGAAGCATTTCTGAAATGGAAGGGTAATACTATCAAAGTTTGGGTGGTTGAAGATACACAAGAATGGTTGGAGGATCTTATTTTTGATGTGAGTGAAGAGGTGGATAAGCATGGATCAAACGATGATAGTCGGGTGCAGTCACCGGTTTGCCCTTCACCGGAGATACAGTCGGAAAGTTCTCCGATACACAACGATTTTGGAAAGAAAGTAAATATGGAAACTAATTATGAAGGCAATGATGAGGAGTTAAGAGGCGATATTGGTGGAAAGTTGTTTTCAAATTCAGCAGTTGACTATTATGATACATTTAATGCTCAGACAAACTTGGAAGGTCAAGGGGTGGGGCCCAGGAATTTATTTAAACGCAAAAAAGAAAGGAGGTTGGGTTCTGATTTGGGCCAGCCCAATTCAGGGGGGTATATTAGTAGCAATGATAGGCCTGTCAAGGGGCCCAAGGTGGTAAATGATGATCCTTTTGATCTCGATCCTATTATCCTGGGCTGCGATGTTAATGTAGTCAAAACGAGGGGCCCACCTTCTGTGTCTGTGAATAATATGTTCCAGGCTTTGGAAGAAAATATTGAAGAAACTTTCTCGGTTCCCCAGGTCGATGATTTCAATGTGCTGGTCACTCCTGGGAATGGTTTAGACACAATGGTAGAGAATCACGAAATGGTTAATAACAAGGAGTTTATGGTTGACGTTGAAAAGGAGATTGATTGTACTAAAGTGTTGGGCCAAAAGGTAGGTGCAAATCTGGCCGGTTTCGATAACTTGATCAGGAAGTCAGTTGAAGGTGCAGGATTACAAACAGGTTTGCCATGAATTGTCTGTCAATAAATTGTAGGGGTTTGGGGAAGGCTGGGAAGGTGACATGGGTAAATGGTTTGGTCCGAAAGTTTGGGGTTGATTTCTTGGCGATTCAAGAGTCTTTGATTAATAAGTCGAATAATTTTGATTTTGATAAACTTTGGTGCGGTAAGAAATTTGGCATTGACGTGGTGGAGTCTTGTGGTAAATCTGGGGGGTTGGTCAATTTATGGAATTCTAGTAAGTTCCTGAAGGTTGACTCAGTGGAAGATAGGAATTTCTTGCTTACGTCGGGGTCGCTAGTTGAAGACGGTTCTGTTATAAATTTTGTCAATATATATGCTCCTCAAAAGGCTAGAGAAAAAAGGGAGTTGTGGGATAAACTGCTAGCGGTGATGAAAAAATTTTCTGGGATGTGGGTTTTCATGGGTGATTTTAATGTTGTTAGGTGGAAGGAGGAGCGAAAAAATTCCAAATTTAATTCTGGTATGGCTTTTGATTTTAATTGGTTCATTGATGAAGCTAGTCTGCAGGAGTATACGATGCGTGGAGGTAGATATACTTGCTTGTCAGGTTCTGGGAATGATATTAAACTGAGTAAGATTGATAGGGTGTTGGTCAGCCCTGATTTTCTTAGTAGATGGCCTGGGGCTTGTTTGAGGGCCTTGCCTCGTGAGTTTTCTGATCATTGTCCATTGCTTCTTTCTGTGTCTGATGTTAATTATGGGGCTAAACCTTTTAAATGGTTTAATTCTTGGCTGGAAAGGGAGGGGTGTGAGCGGGTTATTGTGGAGGCTCTTGGGGATTTTAGGGGTGGGGGTTCTCCGGATGTGAGGTTACACAGAAAGCTAGAAGCTGTCAGAAATGCGTTAAAGAACTGGTGGAAAGTTGTTGGGAAAAAAGAAGAAGATATGATTACTGTAACACCTCAACCGATGGCGGAAACATCGAGGTGTCACGTAGTGACGATTGTTCAATAGCTCATGGACTAAAGTGCAAATTTGAATACATTGATTAAATAATTTATTACATTGAAATGAAATACAATGATACTAACTGTCTACTAAATTGAAATGCAATAAATCAAAATCTAAATATAAATCCGAATGCTTAAAGGATGCATCTCAAAAACAACCTGAAACATGTACAAAATCATTTGGTCAATACACAAAGTATTGGTGAGCATACCCTGTTTAAATAAATATAGTAGAAAAATGTTTAGCAATTCATGTGCGGTACCATTTGCAATTATGTAATAAGTAATATCCGTTCAAAACCAAACCTGAAGAATAATGACTAACACATGACTAACCAACTGAATAATGAATTAACAAGACAATGACCAAGATTCTCTCAACAGAGTCTCAAGGGGGTATACCATAGTACTATTCATTGAAAAGCTAGGCCGCCCAGCGGTTAATGATTTTGACAAGTCATAGACACACCAATTAACATAAAGCAAACACACATGAAAATTGCATTAAGTATAAGAAATAGAAACTTGATTAATATATAAGTACATAAGTCACCCCAAAGTAGTAAAACGGTAAAAAGGGGAAAAATATACTCACAGTTTGCGAAAGCGATCAAAATCCACTTAAGCGGTCGCGAGCTAAATAATAGGAATTCCGAGGAATTCAACCTATAACGTGTAAGAATACTAATAAGGAAAAGTCTAAAAAGTCTAAGGTATCTAGGGTCTAAGGCATTAGGGTTTGCTAAGTCAATTTGGGGAATTAGAGTTTTAATGATAAGTCGCGTTAATGTAAAAGTTGTATATCACAAATAATATATGAAAGGTTGTAAATGTGGTTAAAACAAAATATAATTATTACCAATTGAATATTTAGTTAAAAATATGTTTAAATAATTAAGACAAAATAATTTAGTTAATTACTTTAACTAATTATTGTAAATAAATACAATAATCATAAATATTGAAATAAATAGTTACGAGTTACTTAAAGATCCATAAATGATAATAAAGACTTTCAATCATAAGAAAAATATTTATAAAATAGATGTTTAAATAGTGTAAATAAATAAATGTTTAATTATATCTAATTAAACATAAATAATGTTAATAATATAAGACACGACTCAAAAATACAATTTTTATAGAAATTGGATGCTTTCTTATGTAAATTAATGAAAATAATTTTCTCATAATTTTTACAAACTTATTTATATTTAGAACTGATTTAACGAGATTAAATCATGTTTAAACAATTAGAAATAATAAAATTAATAAAAATAAATGTTTTTCTGAACCAATAATTTTTATTTCAGTTCATAATCATTAGAAATAATTTATCACAAATTTTGAGATTAAAATCATAAAAAATGATTTTTTAATCAATTAAATATGATTAAAACAATTTAATTCAATAAAAATATAAAAATAAAACATTTTTCAGAAACTAAAAGTGTGGAACTTTTCTTTATGGTGTCAAGAAGCTACACCTAAATTTTTATAATTTTTGGATAAAAATTGGATTTATTATGAATATATATGCTAACTTTATTTAATAAATTAAAACAAATAAACAATAATGTTTATTTGTCAACAAGAAATAGAAAACAAGTCAAAAAGAAAAGAAATGGTGTTGGTCAAGGGTTTCGAACCCCTGACCCTTTCTGTACAACACAAATACCCCAACCACTAGACTAGATTTGATTTTGTTTCTATAATTAAAAAGAAAATTCATTTAACAAATATACAAAACCTTATCTTCTTCCCCAATTCTCCTTATGAACCCTAACCCTAACCTTTAAATCAATTGACCCAAATAAGTCACAACTAGAGATCAGTAATAAAGGGCTATTATTCAGAATCGTATGCTAATTGAAATGGCACAAAAAAAAAAAAAATGGACTTACAACCACGTTATGCACGATTCAAGGAAATCCAAGCGCAAGCTTTGAAGACGAATTTTTTTGTGCTTTGAGGACGCGATTTAGATAAATTTCAAATGGATTTAAGGTTGGTGAAGGTTCCAGGAGGATTGTTGATGTCTAATTTATAGCCATCAGAGCGTTTTTATGTCTCTTGGTCACGATCGGACATAAAGTCCAACGGTTTCAACAAATCAGTTATAATCTCGTTTTACTCACGTTAATTGTACATTATAAGCCTCTTTATTAGTTATAAATGTTAGAGGAATAACAGTTAACACAATAAAATCAGGTTATAGGTCCCAATGGGTGGCTTTTTAAGATGGCCGGACAAAACTCCGGTGGCCGGAGTACCTCGCCGGAAAAGCGGGTATAGACAAAGAGGAGGGAGTGTTTGTTTTAAAACTTTAAAGTCTTGGCAAAACTAGTCCCTCTAATTTAACCAAGTTAGTTTAATTGTATTTTAGTTAATTTTTTTTTCCTTTTAAAACTAACCAAGTTAGCTACTTAACCTCAAATATTTTTAAAACTCTTATCAAAACTTAAAATTTATAATATCTCTTCCGAATAACACTTCAACATACGCTCTTGATAATAACGTATATCGGGTCCAACAAAAAAAAAATATATATAAATAAAAAAATTATTTATTTTGAAAACGACGAATCTTATAAAGAATGTTATGAACCTATTTGAAGGCTATTATTGTAATTTGGCGAAAGGTGAGGGTGACGGATGTCACAGTCTCCCCTACTTTAGAAAATTTCGTCTCGAAATTTATTTCAAGTGGAGGTTACTGTGTAACGAAAGGCGTTGTAAAAGTCGACTATGTTTTTAAAAGAAAATTTAATCTTTTATGATTCGACACAATTTAAAATAGTTGTCTAATATCCAAAGTAAAAGTTTCAAAATCCTTGACAGTTAACTAAAAACAAATTAGAAAGTTGATAGTTTAAATGAGAAAAGTTTTTGGAATGTGTAACTGATGAGGGCAGAGTAACAAATGAGGCAGTCTCCCCTACTTTAGAAAGGTTTCTGTTTAAACATTATTAAGGACATGCAACAGGATTTCGACTAACAAAGAGTGTAAGAGTATACAAAGTTTAAGGTTTTCTATAGAGGTGGTCAAGAGAAAGACTCTAGGAAGACGAATTAAGGTTCGGGTAAGAACATTCGTATCAAACATGCTAGCTATTTAGTCACTATCTAATGAAGGGGTAGTAACGGGTAGTGGGAAGGTTCTTGGTCAGACTCCTAGTCTTCTCCCGCAGTATCGTTTATGCTTATATATAGGGTGTACCGCAGCTGACCCACCACACTCCCGATACTTTGGACTCGTACTGATTGTTTACCAAAAATCTAAATAGAATTACACACCACCCTCATGTACCTGTAAGCCCATGATTGCGTTCCGGACCGTAATCATCGATTTACCTTACACTAGGGTGTTATGCTTTTCCATAACCCTAACATGAAATAAACGTGTGCAACCACTATGTAATAGCCACCGTAATGAAATAATGTTTAATCATGTCATGGTTAGAGGTCCTTCCCTTTCGGGTTTTCCCTTTAACCGTAATGAGAATAACATGTAAGTAATAGACATGGTTAGAGGTTCTTCCCTTTCGGGTTTACTCTTAACCGATAACTTTTGTCCACATCGTTGACTCTAAACACTCATATTGATAGACCCTGAGATTTACACCGTTCCCCTCGGATTGAAGAAATACTCTAATCCGAGTCGTACGTGGGCACCGGCTTAGATCTCATACGAGTTATCAACTAGTATGTTCGTGGCCCATGATGATGAACAAAATAATGTAAAGTATAACAGGGTTTTGCTCAAAACAGGAAATAAAATATGCATACCAAATATGCGTTCAAGTAAGTATATAAGTATAGCATAAAATTCCGACTGAAAAAAAAATAATATAACATAAATCGAGTAAATCGCACAATTGCACAAAATGAAAGTAAACAAGATGTATTAATGCAAATAGTCAATGTGAAAATAATCACAAATAACGTGTTAGAAGTAACTATGAATAAAAATGGTGCAAGAATAAAATAATGAAATTTACGGCAAATGAATGTGCACGGAACGGGTGTATAGCCTACTGGCAGGTGAGTTTAAAATCTAGAAATTTTACATATATGCGTTATACTATAAAAAAAAAAACATTTAGCAACCTTCTGATAAAAAAAAAAATATATCCATTGTTTTGTTAAACCAAAAGTTTTGCGTCTGAAAGAGTGTAAGTGTAAAAGGTAAATTTTCGTAGTTTACTCGACCTCGTGATATTGTTGAAATGATAGTAATGATGCATGGGAATAAATTTTTAGAAATCGAAGTGTGTTTTAGACTCAAAACTGGTTTATTTGCAAAATCTTCGTAAATACACATTTTCATGTGTTTACGAGAAGTCGAGTTTGAAAAAGGTTATAAGGCTTATTATTAGTTGCATATTTCTCCTAAAAATATATATTGGATATGCCATATGAAAACAAAAGATTTACATTTGATTTGTAGAATATGCACTACAAGTTTGAAAAATGCAAAATGAAACCATTTCATGAAGTATGTGTAAATCGAATGTGTTTTAAAAGACCAAGATTTTAAATGACGTAAATGATAAAATTAACGTATGTAATAGATTACCAATATTTAAGAAAATTCATAATTTATCATTTGAGTCTACGAATGATGATCAAAACATAACTATCAATATCATAAAACATTGAGATTGTTTCCATAGAAAACTTTGACTAACTAAAGTAATTGAAATGTTATTAGTGACTTGTGAGGGCGTACTTTAGCCTATAAGTGAATGCTCATCCCAAGAGTTCCCAGGTCGGCATACGGGTCTCTCGTCTGATTGGGATTTATGCGAAATGCCAGGCCTAGACAGAAAACTCAGGATACAGGCGCTCACCCTTCCAGATTGCACGTGCCCCATCAATACTGAATTCCAAAACTTTAGCGAGATTAAAAACGAGATGCGAAAATAGATCCTTGAGATGTGGATTTCACTCCTAACTCAAAGATGTATTTCAAAATTGAATATCATTGTGGAATGAAACCAATCACTAAGTTAAGGATATCACTCCCAGCTTAGTGGTTAAGTTTCTTTTTTTTTTTTTTTTGAAGGAAATACTCTTTGAGGTGTGGATGTCACTCCTATCTCAAAGATATATTCTTAAGATAAATAACCTATAGAGGAGTGAAACTAATCACCAAGGTATGGATACCACTCCTAACTTGATGATATCGTTTCGTTTGTGAAATACGAGTGTCTTCTTTGCCAAGAAAAATATCGAAAGAATAACGAGAAATAATCATAACGTAAATATCTTGAAAGAAAATAATAGGAAATAAGAGAAATATAAACGAGAGGACTCGTGAAATAAGCTTAGTTATAGACTAGGCTAAAAGGCATTCTAATAACCTAATTCCCTATAACCTGGCTCTGATACCAATCTGTAACACCTCAACCGATGGCGGAAACATCGAGGTGTCACGTAGTGACGATTGTTCAATAGCTCATGGACTAAAGTGCAAATTTGAATACATTGATTAAATAATTTATTACATTGAAATGAAATACAATGATACTAACTGTCTACTAAATTGAAATGCAATAAATCAAAATCTAAATATAAATCCGAATGCTTAAAGGATGCATCTCAAAAACAACCTGAAACATGTACAAAATCATTTGGTCAATACACAAAGTATTGGTGAGCATACCCTGTTTAAATAAATATAGTAGAAAAATGTTTAGCAATTCATGTGCGGTACCATTTGCAATTATGTAATAAGTAATATCCGTTCAAAACCAAACCTGAAGAATAATGACTAACACATGACTAACCAACTGAATAATGAATTAACAAGACAATGACCAAGATTCTCTCAACAGAGTCTCAAGGGGGTATACCATAGTACTATTCATTGAAAAGCTAGGCCGCCCAGCGGTTAATGATTTTGACAAGTCATAGACACACCAATTAACATAAAGCAAACACACATGAAAATTGCATTAAGTATAAGAAATAGAAACTTGATTAATATATAAGTACATGAGTCACCCCAAAGTAGTAAAACGGTAAAAAGGGGAAAAATATACTCACAGTTTGCGAAAGCGATCAAAATCCACTTAAGCGGTCGCGAGCTAAATAATAGGAATTCCGAGGAATTCAACCTATAACGTGTAAGAATACTAATAAGGAAAAGTCTAAAAAGTCTAAGGTATCTAGGGTCTAAGGCATTAGGGTTTGCTAAGTCAATTTGGGGAATTAGAGTTTTAATGATAAGTCGCGTTAATGTAAAAGTTGTATATCACAAATAATATATGAAAGGTTGTAAATGTGGTTAAAACAAAATATAATTATTACCAATTGAATATTTAGTTAAAAATATGTTTAAATAATTAAGACAAAATAATTTAGTTAATTACTTTAACTAATTATTGTAAATAAATACAATAATCATAAATATTGAAATAAATAGTTACGAGTTACTTAAAGATCCATAAATGATAATAAAGACTTTCAATCATAAGAAAAATATTTATAAAATAGATGTTTAAATAGTGTAAATAAATAAATGTTTAATTATATCTAATTAAACATAAATAATGTTAATAATATAAGACACGACTCAAAAATACAATTTTTATAGAAATTGGATGCTTTCTTATGTAAATTAATGAAAATAATTTTCTCATAATTTTTACAAACTTATTTATATTTAGAACTGATTTAACGAGATTAAATCATGTTTAAACAATTAGAAATAATAAAATTAATAAAAATAAATGTTTTTCTGAACCAATAATTTTTATTTCAGTTCATAATCATTAGAAATAATTTATCACAAATTTTGAGATTAAAATCATAAAAAATGATTTTTTAATCAATTAAATATGATTAAAACAATTTAATTCAATAAAAATATAAAAATAAAACATTTTTCAGAAACTAAAAGTGTGAAACTTTTCTTTATGGTGTCAAGAAGCTACACCTAAATTTTTATAATTTTTGGATAAAAATTGGATTTATTATGAATATATATGCTAACTTTATTTAATAAATTAAAACAAATAAACAATAATGTTTATTTGTCAACAAGAAATAGAAAACAAGTCAAAAAGAAAAGAAATGGTGTTGGTCAAGGGTTTCGAACCCCTGACCCTTTCTGTACAACACAAATACCCCAACCACTAGACTAGATTTGATTTTGTTTCTATAATTAAAAAGAAAATTCATTTAACAAATATACAAAACCTTATCTTCTTCCCCAATTCTCCTTATGAACCCTAACCCTAACCTTTAAATCAATTGACCCAAATAAGTCACAACTAGAGATCAGTAATAAAGGGCTATTATTCAGAATCGTATGCTAATTGAAATGGCACAAAAAAAAATGGACTTACAACCACGTTATGCACGATTCAAGGAAATCCAAGCGCAAGCTTTGAAGACGAATTTTTTTGTGCTTTGAGGACGCGATTTAGATAAATTTCAAATGGATTTAAGGTTGGTGAAGGTTCCAGGAGGATTGTTGATGTCTAATTTATAGCCATCAGAGCGTTTTTATGTCTCTTGGTCACGATCGGACATAAAGTCCAACGGTTTCAACAAATCAGTTATAATCTCGTTTTACTCACGTTAATTGTACATTATAAGCCTCTTTATTAGTTATAAATGTTAGAGGAATAACAGTTAACACAATAAAATCAGGTTATAGGTCCCAATGGGTGGCTTTTTAAGATGGCCGGACAAAACTCCGGTGGCCGGAGTACCTCGCCGGAAAAGCGGGTATAGACAAAGAGGAGGGAGTGTTTGTTTTAAAACTTTAAAGTCTTGGCAAAACTAGTCCCTCTAATTTAACCAAGTTAGTTTAATTGTATTTTAGTTAATTTTTTTTCCTTTTAAAACTAACCAAGTTAGCTACTTAACCTCAAATATTTTTAAAACTCTTATCAAAACTTAAAATTTATAATATCTCTTCCGAATAACACTTCAACATACGCTCTTGATAATAACGTATATCGGGTCCAACAAAAAAAAAATATATAAATAAAAAAATTATTTATTTTGAAAACGACGAATCTTATAAAGAATGTTATGAACCTATTTGAAGGCTATTATTGTAATTTGGCGAAAGGTGAGGGTGACGGATGTCACAATTACAGTGATTAGAGGTGAGATTGCGGCTTTAGAACTGAAGATGGAATCTCATGTTTTAGAGGAGGATGATCTATGGGTTTGGGAAGAAGGAAAAAAAGAGGTGGAAATCTTTGTGGCAAACAAAAACAGGGACCTAGCTCAAAAATCTAGGGTCTCGTGGGCGGCTAATGGTGATGAGAACACGGGGTTTTTTCATCGGTGTATGAAGGGGAGAATGGCGGCAAATGCCATTCCGGGGTTAATGGTGGATGGGAATTGGATCTCTAAACCTTCTTTTGTAAAAAGGGAGGTGTTACGATTTTATCGGAACTTATTTAAGGAAGATTGTAATAATAGGCCGGTTCTCATTTGTGATAATTTGAAGCAACTGACGGAGGAGTGTTCGGAGTTCTTAATTGCTCCGTTTTCGATCGACGAAGTGAAGAAGGCGGTTTTTGATTGTGGGGCCGATAAAGCTCCCGGGCCAGATGGGTTTAACTTTAGATTCATTATGCATTTTTGGGAGTTTCTAAAGACGGATTTTATGTTGATCTTTGAAGATTTTTTCTTACACGGGACGATCAGTAAGGAGTGCAGTTTATCGTTTATTACTCTTATTGCTAAGTCTAAAACTCCGGTGGGTCTTAAAGATTATAGACCTATTAATTTAATTGGGGTCATTAGTAAAGTGATTTCTAAGGTGTTGGCAGCGAGACTTAAAATGATTATTGGGGAGGTTATTTCAGATTCGCAATCGGCCTTTCTTAAAGATAGGTTTATTCTTGACGGCCCGTTGGTGTTAAACGAGATTATTGGGTGGTTAAAGCGAAACAAAAAACAGGTGTTCTTATTGAAGATTGATTTCGAAAAAGCATATGATAATGTTAGTTGGGAGTTTCTTCTTTCGATCATGTCGCAAATGGGTTTTCCGCATAGATGGTGTTTGTGGGTGAAAGGGGTTCTTAGCTCAGCTCGTTCTGCGGTTTTAGTGAACGGATCGCCTACTTTTGAGTTTCAGTGTCACAAAGGTTTAAGGCAGGGTGACCCGATCTCTCCTTTCCTTTTCTTGATTGTTATGGAGGCGTTGGGGTGTATGCTCTCAAAAGCTACTGATTTGGGCTTGCTTGAAGGTGTGAGAATAGATAGTCAGGGGCCAAATATTTCTCATATGTTATACGCGGATGATGCTCTTATCCTTGGGAAGTGGACCAAGGAAAATGTTAATATTACTAATCGGTTACTTCGAGTTTTTCATGTGTGTTCAGGTATGAAAATAAATATTAAAAAGTCGGTTCTTTTTGGCTTGGGAGTGGAGGATATGGAAGTATACAATATGGCGCGAGTTTTGGGTTGTAGTGTGGGATCTTTACCTTTCATTTATCTTGGTATTACAGTGGGTGCGAACATGAATCGTGTTTCCAATTGGGAGCCGGTCCTTGATACTATTCGGAGTAGGTTGAGCTCTTGGAAGTCTAAGGTTTTATCTATTGGGGGTCGTCTTACGTTGATAAAATCTGTTTTATCTTGTCTTCCGGTTTATTATTTGTCGTTGTTCAAAGCTCCTACTTCGGTGGTTGATAATATTGAAAAGATTATGAGAAAGTTCTTGTGGGCGGGGTGTAAGGAGGGTAGTTCCATTCATTGGGTGGCTTGGGAGGTGGTCACTAGACCTAAGAAGGAGGGTGGGTTGGGTATCAACAATATTGTGGATGTGAATATGGCTCTTCTTGCGAAATGGGCTTATCGTTTCCGAAGCAACGACAAAGGTATGTGGCGTAGTATTATTGAGGCGATCCATGGGGGTAAGGGGAGGTGGAGTTTTCTTCCGTTAAAAAACGTCTATTCTGGGTGTTGGAAGAATATTGTTCGAGGCTTGGACCGTCTAGTGATTAGCGGCACGAGTTTTAATCAGTGTATTAGAAGTAAGCTCGGAAACGGGGACAACATATCTTTCTGGAAAGACATTTGGTTTGGTTCGACTCCTCTTATGATTCGTTGGCCGAAGTTATTTGCTCAGGAACGGCAGAAGAATGCCTTTGTTTCAGATCGTTTTTCTCAGTCAGGTAATCAGACGGTGTTGTCTGCAGATTGGTCTTTCCACGCAGACACGGTGGAGAGTATTTCTGAACTGCAGGATGCGTTGTTTGTAGCCTCTCAGGTCAGATTTGCAGATAAAAAGGATAAGTGGGTGTGGGAGCCGAGTTCGGATGGCGTATTCTCTGTCGCGGCGGTCAAAAAGTGGTTAAGAAAGAACAGGAGTTCTTCTGTGTCTCAGGTTTGGAAGTGGGAATCGTGGCTGCCCATAAAAGTGAATATCTTTGGCTGGAGAATGATGCTTAATCGTCTTCCGACGAGACTCGCGCTGGTCTGCAGGAAAATTAGTATATTGGATACGAGCTGTCCGTTGTGTGAGGCTGTAGACGAATCAGTGGAGCATATTATGATCTCTTGTGTTTTTTCCAAAGGGGTGTGGGAGAGGGTTGGGGCTTGGTGTTTGCTGAATGGTTGGGACCCGGAATCAGTGCCTGTGTTGACGAATCCGTCCTTTATTTCGTCTAAGTCTGATTGGGATATGAAGGTTCTGAGAGGTATAATTACGATTACTTGCTGGTTGATTTGGAGTGAGCGAAACAACAAGGTGTTTCAGAATTCGACACCGAGGATGGTAGAGATTGTTGCGAAAGTAAAAGCGTTGTCTTTTCTTTGGTTGAAACAGCGTAGCAAGTATAAGAATATCATTTGGAATGAGTGGGTCAAGTACCCTTTGTATATGATGTAAGCTAGCGGCGGCCTTTGTATTTGAAGTCCGTTTCGCTGTTTTGTTAATGAAATTTACGTTCAAAAAAAATGATAATATATTATAGAATTGAGAAAACAAATTAATGTGAAACATGTCCTTATATTATACATGTCTTTTCATATATTATAACAATGGACATATAAAAGAGAAATATTAATTACGCTACTTTAATTAACATATCATAATACTAGCAATGTAAAAATAGAAATAAAACCTTTATCAAGCTATGTAAAAGTGTCAAACACATGAAATACCAACAGAAGTGGTTGACATAAACCGATCGGACCTTGTCCTCGTAACCAAAGACTTCATCTCGGGCGAAAGCCCCTCAAACTCCGGCGACGGCTCTACTACTTCGGGGATGGTGGACAGTGCACCGGACGTATCATAAATATAAAAAGTTTCTTCTTTGTGAGTGTGTTTAGGCCCAAAAACTGATCGAAGAAGCTTGTGGAGCGAGCGTGAGATCCTTGAGGTTGTGTGTTTCTTGGCCACGGGTTGTGGTGGCTGACGATGGTGGGAAAGATGGGGCATTGACATGGTTCTCGCGGAGATGGCCGAGTCGAGTTGGTGTTGTAAAGATTTTAGCTCAAATGAGTCGTAAAGAGAACTGCCACAATCCCATACTTCATGTTTCATCTTGTCTTCTTTTCTCTTTTCCATTGCTAACTTAACTGTCAACTTCAATTTAGACTACAAAGATATATGTAGATGTGTGTGTGTGTGTATATATGTATATATATATATATATATATATATATATATATATATATATATATATATATATATATATATATATATATATATATATAGAGAGAGAGAGAGAGAGAGAGAGAGAGAGAGAAGTTAAGAAGTTATGTGTTTGGAGATGTTAAAAGTCAATTATGTATATGTAACAATCTTAATGGTGGAAGAAACATGTTGATATTATATATATAAAAAGATACAAATCACTTGCTACCTACGTAACATCGGAGGTGTGAATTTATATAAAATCGCATTATACTACTCCTATTCTGTAATTCTTAAATATTATTTTAATAATATGATTTGATAATCACATTTACACGTTTACTCTAAATGTTTAGATTTTTTAGGACATGAATTAAATGATAAGTTAACTGAAGAAACACCAATCTAATAATCGAGATATAACAATGATAATGAACTAATAATATGAAAGAACGGACTTCTTATTTATCAAGACAAGTTACAAGACACTGTTATAAGATTATTACAGCGTTTCAACTATAATCTATCTCTCACAGCTCTCTCTCTATAAATTCGATCCCCCCTCATCGTCTGACCTCATAGGGTATTTATAGGCCACCTGAGGTCTTCTGTGATTGGTCGAGGGGGGAATGACAGCTGGCTGTACGATTAGGCCGTTGTCATTCGTTGCGCTGTTCCTTCGCTATTGGTCCACGTGTCTTTGTCTGTCCTTTCTTGTACTATTCTGTACCTCGTACCTGCAGGCGATCGTGGAGCAGGGAATGGACGTCTCTTATTGGCTGGATGTCCCTTTCCTGTCGGTTATTAGCTGTCACATTACGAGGTACCCCGCGCCGCTTTCTAGAAGCCCACGTAGGCTTGTTGTGTCGGCATATGTGGAGATGTGGGCCCGTGCGCTTGCGCGGTTCCCTATCTCTTCAAGTCCCCCCAGTGTAGTGTGCTGTATGCGTTGCATGCAGGGCGCTGCACTAAAAGGAAAGAAAAGAAAAAGGAAATTGTCGTGTTTTTGTTAAGTTGTTTATTTTGTTTAAATGCGGCTGCGCGTTGTGCAGCGTCATTCCAAGTGGGTTTCCTGCGCACGTCAGTAATTAATGCACACATCAAATGTGTCAGGGTGCGGGGCGGATGGGACAGGTTGGTAGCCGAAAAGTTTCTGACAGTTGTACTGTTTGCAGGGACAGGTGGGCCCGACCTGTCGCTTCGCATGCTCCCTGTCTTTCTCTCTCCTGACGTGTCACGCTCTTATCGGTCAGTCGTGCCACACGACTGTAACCGTCTGTGTGGCACGTGACTTGTATATAAAAGGGGGTCGTTCCTCCTTCTCTTCTATTCTCACATTTACATATTTCGAACCTTATCAAAAGAAAATTCTCTCTGCATTCTTCAAGAGTTGGGTTCCCTTTTTCGAAAAAATTTTATCTTTTTGTAATGGAGAACGTTGTTCAGATTCCCAAGAAGAAACGTGGTGGCTCGAGAAGGAGAGACGACGGTTCTAAAAAGGGGCCACCACACGCCGGCGAAGTTACGGCGGTGTGGGCGAAAGGGGAGTTCCGTAAGTTTAGGAGGGAACATGCGTTTCCTTCTAGCTATGGTGTTGAGGCTCCTGCCCCCCGATAAAACCATCTTGGAGCCTCCAGTTGGCAAGATTGGGTTGTACGCTACGTACTTCAAGGATTGTAACTTTAGGGTTCCGGTGACCTGTTTTTTGAAGACGTTCATTCAGACTGTAGGCGTACATGTGAACCAGATTCATCCCGGTTTGATGTCGCGGCTGATGTTCTTTGAGTTTTGCTGTCACTCTCAGAAGATTGAGCCGTTAGTTGACATGTTTTATGTCTTCTATTCTCTCTGCTTTGTAGAGAGTTGGTTGTCTTGCAGGCCACGCGCAGGAGTGGCTCCCTGTGCTAAGGCAGGGGTGAAGAGCTTTCGTGATTGGAAACCTAAGTTTTTCTGGATCAACAAGGGTGTTATCCCTATTGTGATGGGTCGGTTGGACCCGGATGATGGTGCGCCAAAGGCGGTGTTGATTGATTACAAAGACCAAGATTGGTTCCAAACTCTTACTGCGCATCCAGTGGATTTGTGTGAAATCCCTGAGACGGCGCTGGTGATGGCAGGGATGAGCCTGAAGTATGACATTCGGGGGCGTAATCCTCATCTGACTGAGGATGGCAAAGGTTTGTCTCTCGGGGTACGTTCCTCGGTGTGTTTGCTTTACGTTTGTATTTACTTGTTTTGTTCCTTTGCAGATGTGGAGAGTTTACATAGCGTGCTGTTGGGTGGTGATAATATGGGTTTCGCCTTCAGAGAGCTCGCGGATGGGGAGCTGTATATATTGGAGAAGGCGTGGGACACGCTTGTTCGTCCCCAACTGGAGGTTGTGGCGCAGGAGGGTGTCAATGCGCCTTTGCAGATAACTGAGACAGGTGAGCCTTTTTCTCAATTTGATAACCCCTCTCCCGTGAACATGTTCATGCGGACGGGTTGTCCTTTTATTGTTATTTCAAGTGATGAGTCGTCTGACTCTGGCGCATCCTCTTCTCCGCGTTTGTCGTCCGCAGGCGGAAGCGAGAGAGAAGTACTGCCAACCTTTGTTGCGGACGACAGCGGAGAGGAGACGGAGTCTGAAGAGTTTGTGCTCCGTCGAGTGAGGCAGCCAAGGGCTGGGGTAGCGCATGATGGTAGTCGAAGTGAAGGTGTTGCCTTTATTTTAGACCATGAGGTCGTTAGCAGGTATCTTCAAAACTACAACCCTATTGAACGAAGCTACGTTGAACTTTCAGATGCGTTCACGGACGAGGGGACAGCTGCGTTGAAGGATATGGTGGAGGGGGTTATTCTTCAGGCTCCATTGACTGTAGAGACCGAAGTGGGTCAGTCTGTGGCCCAACAGACTCCGCAGAAAAAGAAGCGTTCGAGGCGGTCAAGTAGGGAGAGGAGAATCAGCGGGGAGTTGACATCGCCCGCTGAGAAGAGAGTGAAGCTGGACACACTCGTCCGGTCTGTGGAGGAAGACTTGTTAGGTGAGTTTGTTACCTGTTTCTCCCTTCTTTTCTTTTTTTATTGGCTAATGACCTTGTGTTTTTTGTAGCTTCGTTGTTGGGCACGGCCGCGCCAGAGGATGTGACTGTTGCTCCCATTAACAGGGAGTTTGAGACTGGGCCCATCAGGCCGGCGTCCCCTGAAAAGCGGATTGAGGAGTCTGCGCGTACTGACGTGCAGGATAATGTGCTGGTTACTTCTGTGTTGGCAGATCCGCCATCTCCCCATCGCCAGCCTTCTCCTGTGAAAGGATCGACTCCCCCGCGTCTTCCAACTCCGCCGCAATCGCCGTCGCCTGTGCGACTCCCTACTCCTCCGCGGAATGACCCGGAAGGTGATGAGGGAAGGGTGTCACCCACAGACATTAGTGAGGGGTATGGTCATGGAGTTGATATGACCGTGGATGATGAGGAGAACGAAAAACAGGTGACCACGGAGCCGAATCCTGGTCCTTCAGGTGCGCGCCCGGCTGAGGGCGGGGAGTCGTCCAGTGGCATTTTTGTGCCTAACTGGACGTTGACTCCGGCCGCTCGTTTTTTGAATGTGGAGGAATGTCGTCAATTTTTGGCGAATGTTATCCCTCCTGGTGAGCGCGAGCACCAGGCCACACGTCCTCGCGGGGACCTTATGGATGACCACATTTTGAGTGTGGCCAACATGTTGTCCACTTCCGCTGAGATAGTGCGGGAGTGGGGGTCCATGGCGCATGACCGTCATAGGTTTCATCAAGACTTGCAGCGCGTGACAGAGGATCGTGACCGCGTGCAAGCGGAGCTTAAGCGTGCTAAATGGGACGCTGTTACTTTTCGCGAGGAGCGTGACAAGCTCCGCGAGCACATCTCTGAGAGGGAAGAGCAATGGAGGGTTGCTTGCGCGAAGGATAACGCGAAGATGGAGGCAACCAAGCAGCGCCTCAGTGAGATTGAAGCTCAGAGGGATGAGACCTCCAAAGAGTTGGAAGTGCAGCGGCGGCTGGTGCAGCAGCATAAAGACAAATTGATTGAGGCCCGCGAGCTGTTCAAGGAGAAGGATCAGTTGATCGCTGACCTGCGCGAAGAGCATGATGGGTTGGACAAGGAAAACTTGTCCCTTCACCAGAAAGTACTTGAGCTTGAGGGGCAATTGTTGGAGGCCCAAAGTGAGAAAGAGGTGGCGGAGGAGGACCGCGCTTGGGTCCTTGGATGTTGTGTCCCTGAGGTATGTTCCTCACTATTTTGTATTTGTCTTCCCACTATTTTTGTGTTTGTTTGCGCTAACTGTATTTCTTGAGTATCGTGCAGGTCGCCCATCATGTAAAAAATTGCGCGCAGACGCGTCAAGCGGTGGCCGCAGTAAACGCAGCTGCGAAGCTTGTGGGTCGCAAGGCTGGCTTCATTGAAGGGTACCAGCATGCGCAGGATGGGAAATCCTTGGAGCAATTTCCCTTGTACAAACAAGACCTAGATGCTGTGTTTGCAAAGAAGGCCGCAGAGTTTGATGATTTGAAGTACGAGCTGGTGGACTTCGTTGTAAGCCACCGTGATCGTCCCAGCTGCTTTGAACTCAAGGAATCATTCGACAAGGCTGGCTTGGTTCACACGCGTCATGAATACGCGAAGCTCAAGGCGAGTGACTTAGCGGCTGAGATTCAGGCGGAGGGTGGTGAACGGTTGAGCTTGTCTGGTTCAGACGATGATGATCTTAGTGACACATCCTCCTCGTCCAAGAAATGAAGCTGAATATTCTGCCTCTGTATTTAGCTTTGGCTGTGTGTGTAGTTTCACTGTTAGCCTGTTTAAACAATATGTAATGACTTTATGTTTATAAATATTGTTGAACATATTTATTTTGTCAATAGCAGTTTAGTTTATTTCTGCCTTGTGTTAATGTTCATATGCCTTGCTATTATTTCATAGCTTGTTATTTTGCGCATCACATTTTTATCTGAGCGTCCGCGCGGGAATCCAGTAGACATAGGATTCTAAGTAATTTTAAGGGAATTGCAGGTATACTTTATGCGGTTTCGAGGTTTAGGTCACGCGTTGTGTTTCAACTATGCGACGCATTATTTTAAAGAAATTGACTCAATTTCTAAGTTTAGGGTGTGCGTTGCATCTTAACCATGCAACGCGCAGTTTCAAGGAAATTGCAGATTTTCTCGATGCAATTTCTAAGTTTAGTGTGCGCGTTGTATCTTAACCATGCAACGCGCAGTTTTAAGGAAATTGCAGATTTTCTCGATGCAATTTCTAAGTTTAGGGTGTGCGTTGCATCTTAACCATGCAACGCGCAGTTTCAAGGAAATTGCAGATTTTCTCGATGCAATTTCTAAGTTTAGTGTGCGCGTTGCATCTTAACCATGCAACGCGCAGTTTTAAGGAAATTGCAGATTTTCTCGATGCAATTTCTAAGTTTAGGGTGCGCGTTGCATCTTAACCATGCAACGCGCAGTTTTAAGGAAATTGCAGATTTTCTCGATGCAATTCCTAAGTTTAGGGTGCGCGTTGCATCTTAACCATGCAACGCGCAGTTTTAAGGAAATTGCAGATTTTCTCGATGCAATTTCTAAGTTTAGGGGCGCGTTGCATCTTAACCATGCAACGCGCAGTTTTAAGGAAATTGCAGATTTTCTCGATGCAATTTCTAAGTTTAGGGTGCGCGTATAAAATAAAGGAAACTGCTATACTTCATTTCATTTAAGTGGCGCAACGGCCTTCGTTACATCATGTTTTGTAGTTACATATAGCACTTTCTTAATTGCGCCGCGTTCCATGTTCGGGGAACCGGTTTGTCTTCCAACGTTGATAGTTTGTAGGCCCCTTTGCCGAGGGCTTCTTGGATGCGGTATGGTCCTTCCCAAGTTGGGGTTAACTTTCCCTTGGGGAGGGCTCCGCTGGCCTCGTTGTTTCTCAGGACGAACTCTCCGACCCTGAACGCTTGGGCTTTGACTTTGGCATTGTAGTAGCGCTCTAGCTGCTGCTTGTAATTTGCCTCTCGTATTGCTGCTTCATCGCGGCGTAATTCTACCAAGTTAAGATTTGTGCGCAGTTCCTGGTCATTATCTGTCGTAGTTGCGGAAAGCACTCTCAGGGATGGGCATCCAATCTCTGCGGGTATCATGGCTTCAGAGCCGTATGTGAGGCTGAACGGAGTTTCGCCGGTGCTTGTTTTTGTTAGTGTGCGATTAGCCCATAGCACGCTCGGTAATTCCTCCGCCCAAGCCTTACCTTTCATTCCCAATCTGGCTTTGATGCCTTCCACGATGCTGCGATTTGCGCGCTCAACTTGGCCGTTGCCTTGTGGGTGCGCGACCGAAGTGAAGGTTGGTTGGATGTGCAAATCCGCGTACCATTTCAGCAACCCCTTATCTGCGAACTGAGTCCCGTTATCTGTAACGATTGACATTGGCAGCCCGAAGCGGCAAATGATGAATTCCCAAATGAACTTCTTCACATGGTTAGCAGTGATTTCAGCCAGCGGCTTGGCTTCGACCCATTTAGTGAAGTAGTCAATTGCGACTATCAGGAATTTCCTTTTACCTGTCGTCATTGGGAAAGGTCCCACCAGATCAATTGCCCATTTTTGGAATGGCCATGCCGAGGTTACTGGTATGAGTTCATTCTTTGGACGCAGGGTGTTGGGGGCGTGTCGCTGGCATGAGTCGCATTTGCGGATGATCTGTAAGGCATCCAGGTGCATGCCCGGCCAATAGTATCCCGCGTTCATGATCTTCGCGACCACCATGCGTGGCCCCGCGTGTATCCCGCATATCCCTTCGTGTATTTCTCGCACCAAATAGTCCGCATCAACTGCATCCACGCACCGCAGCAGTGGCCCCAGGTATGACTTCCGATAGAGCACTCCGTCTTGTATTTTGTATTGTAGGGCTTTGTGCTGTATCTTTCTGGCCTCGGCGCGTTGCTCTGGCAGGGCGCCGTTGGTCAGATAGGATATTATCGGAGTCATCCAGCTGTCAGCACCCGTTTGGATGACGTTGACCTCCTTGGGTGGTACAGACGGTTCGCTCAGCGTTTCGATTCGGACCTCTTTTGCTAAATGGCTGAAAGTTGTAGAGGCCATTTTGCTTAGAGCGTCCGCCGGCTTGTTCTGACTGCGTCTGATGTGGTCGATGGTGCAGCTGGGGAAGGTAGCCATGAGCTCTTTGGCGCGTTGAAGGTATAAAATCATTGAGGGTTCTTTAGCCTCGTATTTCCCACTGATCTGACCGGCGACCAACAGTGAATCGACGTGCGCGAAGATGTGCTTGGCGCCTAGCTTGTGCGCGATGCGTAGTCCGGCGAGGAATGCTTCATACTCCGCCTCATTGTTGGTGGCTTTGAATTCGAGTCTTATTGCGTAAGTGAATTCCGCTCCCTCTGGACTGACCAAGCGTATCCCCGCGCCAACGCCATCCTCGTTTGAGGCCCCATCTGTGTAGAGGTTCCAGATGGCCTTCTCGTCATTCGATGGTTGCGGTTCTTGTTCAGCTTTGCATTCTTCTACTTTGTCTTTTGGTACCTCTGCTATGAAATCGGCTAGTACTTGTCCTTTAACTGCTGGGCGCGTCTTGTAATTGATGGTGTGCTCACCCAGCTCGATTGCCCATTTTGCCAATCTCCCAGAGACTTCTGGCTTTGATAGGACATTGTTCAGCTTGTAATCGCTCAGCACATTGATGGGATGGCCTTGGAAATAGCGGCGCAGCCGTCTTGATGCGTGAACGAGTGCTAGAACTAGCTTCTCCATGATGGTGTATCTTGACTCCGCATCTGTTAGTACTCTGCTGACGTAATAGATAGGCGTTTGAACCAGCTTTCTGTCTACCATCAGTACTGCGCTCACCGCCTGCTCTGTGGCGCAAAGATACATCGTTAGGGGCTCCCTAGGGAGTGGAGCGGTGAGCGTTGGTAGGTCCATCAAGCATTCCTTCATCTCTTGAAAAGCCTTTTCTGCCTCCGGTGTCCATTTAAAATGGTTCTTTTTCAAGCAGCTCTTTAGTGTTTCGATGAAAGGAATGGATTTGCTCGCGTGATGCGACAGAAAGCGGTTGATCGCTACAAGGCGTCCATTCAGCGTTTGAACCTCTTTTAGGGTGGATGGGGAGGGCATTTGCGCAATGGCTTGTATTTTTTCGGGGTTTGGTCTGAACCCATCTTTGGTGACTACGACCCCCAGAAACTTGCCTTCTTCCATCCCAAAAGCGCATTTGCTTGGGTTTAGCTTCATGCAGATCGCTTTTAAATGCTTGAATGTCTCTTCAATGTCTTTTAGCATCTGATCCTCTTCCTTGCTTTTGATGACTAAGTCATCAACATAGACTTCTAGGTTTCTCCCGATCTGCTTGGCGAATGCGCGGTCCATCAGTCGTTGATACGTGGCTCCGGCGTTTTTTAGGCCAAATGGCATCTTTGTGTAACAGAAAACTCCTTTGTCTGTGCGAAAGGCAGTCTTGTCTTCATCTTCACGTGCCATCTGTATTTGGTGGTAGCCTTTGTAGGCGTCTAAAAAACACTTGAAGCGGAACGGGGCTAGAGAGTCTATTTTCAGATCGATTTCTGGTAGGGGGTAGCAGTCCTTGGGGCATGCTTTGTTGAGGTCAGTGTAGTCTACACACATCCTCCATCCGCCGTTGTTTTTCTTGACCATGACTGGGTTCGCGACCCAGGTTTGATATCGTGTTTCTCTCAAAATGCCTGCCTTTAACAATTCTCCGACTTGCTCGTTCATTGCTTGAGTTTTTTCAGCACCCATACTTCTGCGCTTTTGCGCGATGGGTTCTACAGAGCGGTATGTGTTAAGCTTGTGTTGAGCGAGTTCGCGCGGGACACCGATCATGTCCGATGGTTGCCATGCGAAAACGTCGATATTTTTGCGGAGGAGTTGTTTTAAATGGTCCCTGATATTTTCGGAGATTTCTGGCCCTATTGTTATGGGCTGCTCAGGGAACTGTGGGTTTAAGATCCACTTTTCTGGTTCGGTGCGTGGGCAGGGCTTCAATATTTTTGCTGGGTGGGGTTCCGTGGTCATGGCACACTCTCTGTTGGCCCATACAATGGCTACCCCGTTTGGAGTGGGGAAACCGATTGCGCTGTGCACGGTGGAGGTGACCATGTTATAGGAAGCCATGGAGTCTCTGCCCAGGATGATATCATATTTAGACTTGGATGGGATGACGAGGAAGGTGACCTCTTCCGTTCGCGATCGGCCCTGCGCGCCGAGGGTGAGAGGGAAGGATATTTCTCCGAGGGGTGTCACAACCTCGTTGGAGAATCCCATGATTGGCGAATTGATGGGGCGCAAGCGCTGCTTGTCTTCCTCGTCCAGGAGGTCAAAGCACTGACCATACATGATGTCTGAATTGCTACCCGTGTCCATGAATGCTCTAGTGGTTCTGTAATGGTCAAAAATTGCTGTGACAATGATTGCTTTTGTGGCCGATGGGCCGCCTTTAACTATGGGGAAACACACTTGTTGTTCCCTCCATTCTGCTGTTGATTCAGTTTTTCGTTTTTGGCTCCGGTGCCCGCTGCTGTGTATCATCATGCTTATATTTTTTATCTTTTTGGGCGGAGGACCCCCCGCTTGTTTGCGCTCGACGTTTTGCAGCAGGTGGCCAAGCTTGCCGGACTTTAATGCATCTTCAATAGCTTGCCTTAGTTGGTAGCACTTATCGGTGTCGTGGCCGATGTCTTGATGGTACGCGCAGAACTTGTTGTGGTCCAACCCTTCGCGCCGTTTGATGACCTTAGGTTCTGGGAAGTCAACGTTTTCCGTTGCTAGAACCTGTGCCGGTGTTTTGGTTAGGGGAGTCCAGTTGTTGTGACTCCTTCGGTTGGGCTTGTGCACAAGCGAGGTGTTGCGCTGGTAATCTTGTGACGCGGGAGGCTTTGGGGTTGTCTGGTCGGCTCCTTGAAGCCTCGTCCAGACATTGCCCTTTGCCCTCCTGTCATGTTTGTTGTTTCGGTTGCGCATTGCTTGCGCTTGTGTATCTGTGTACTGTGGTGCTTGAATCCTGCTCCAGACAGATAGTTCTTGTTGGGTTATTTTGAGACCACAGTTACCAGAATAGAGACTTTTGAGTGTTTATTGTATAGTTTGATAGTTGAAGGACTTAGTATGTAATTAATACAATGTTTAGTGCTCAAAACCCTAGTCTGCGCACTTATTTGGACGGGCCCTGCGCACTTGTGTTAAGTGCGCAGGCCCAGGTGCTGTCCTATATAAAGAATGTGTGTGCACAGCTCTAGGGTTGGGGTTTTGGAGTTTTATCTTTGTAAGCACACTTTGCATACGTGCGTACTTAATCATATTCCAAGGTTATTCATCTTCAAATCTGCTATGGAATTATTATGTTATTCATTGTGTGTGTCGGGTCTTTCAATGTTCATCTAGTTTTATTTGTTTCTTAGATTAATCACTTGAAACACCTAACTAATAGGTGTTTCTAAGTGATAACAATCTATTGCATTCAACAAGATCTAGTATTTCGGGACTACAATTTGGTATCAGAGCCATTGTGCTCTAGATTGTATCTACTTTAAGATACCAAAACCCTCATCTTGTTAAGCTTTTATTATCAAGATTATTTTTTTGTAAGCTTTAAATTTTGGTGTTTTTCTCATATTTTGGTTTCAAATCTTGTGAAAATCGTGTTTCTAAATGTTTAGAGTATATTATTTTGATCAGAAAATGGTTTGGAGAGGATTCAGCTGAATTTCATGTTTGCTACAGCTCGTATCTGCGCACTTATTTCATATATACTGCGCACATATCTCATAAGCTGAGCACTTATCTCTTAGTTTGAGTACTTGTCATTTTGTACGCATCTAGGGTTTCTGCGCACTTGTTGCTTTTAAATTTGGTTTCTGCGCACTTATTCCTTTGAATTGATCCCTGCGCACTTGCTGTTTTTTTTTTTTTTGAAATTGGTCTCTGCGCACTTAAGTTTCTGCGCACTTGTTTGCATAAGTTAAATCTCTGCGCACTTGTTTACATAAGTTAATCTCTGCGCACTTATAGCATTTCATTGTCTTGAGTACTTATCTAGGGTTTCTGCATACTTAAACAGAAATCTTGGATTTGTGCGCACTTACTGAAGGTGTAGTGTTGAGTACTTGGCTAGGGTTTCTGCGAACTTAAAATCTTAAACGAGAGTTTAAGTGAGTCTGCGCACTTAATTTAGTGCGCAGGCTGATCAGTAAACACTGAGCACTTATAATGCCCAAATGTTGACTGATCTGCGAACTTATAGCCACACGTATACTTCCAAGCTGCATACTTAACTAAGACTACAACTTGACAAGGCTGTTTATATTCTTACAGGTTGCTGCATACTGATCCAGACTGCTGTGAACTTAAGTGTGAACTTAATTGCGCACTTAACTGCGAACTTGCTGTGTACTTAAGGACTTGGACAATCTTTTGGACTGATAATTAAAATCTGTTGAACCACGTTTCTAAAATTCATCTAAAACATGGCTGGTAACAATAATCAATCAACTGTTAACCCTATCACACAACAAGATCTTGAAACCGGAACTACTACAAGAGTACCTAAGTTAAAAGGTGCTGAAGATTACGGGACATGGAAAAACCGAATGAGGTCATTCTTTTACGTGACTGACTTTACCCAATGGAACTCCATCCAGTTGGGCCCACACATTCCCATGAGAACCACCGCCACTGGAGAAGAATTCAACCCTGATCCAACAACCTATACCGATGTTGACAAACAATTACTTCAAAGAGATCATAAGGCTTATGGTGCTCTAACCATGGCCCTATCTAATGATGTTTACAACATGTTTGAAGAGTATGGAACGGCACATGATCTGTGGTTTGCACTGAATGAATACTACGAAGGCAATGAAGAGATGCGCCAATACAAGCAAGACATGGTGCAAAAAGAATATGATATGTTCGGTAGCATTCGTGGGGAGAGTCTGAGCTCGCACATTGATAGGTTTATGAGTATGTTAACAAAAATGAAAAAGGCTGGAATTCCTGTGAACAACAGAAATTCTATCAAGAAGCTGCTGGATTCATTACCAAAAGAATGGAGCATCCAATGCATGCTAATCAGAAAAGAATATCTTGATGCCCAGTCTACATTGGCTGATCTCATCAACACATTGAAGTCCTTTGAGATGGACATTACAAAAAGGGAGATGAATCAGACCAATCCAAAGGCAGTTCCTATCACTGCAATGAAGAACTTAGCGCTAATGACTCCAGTGGGGAACATGGGTTCAAGCTCATCTCACGTGTATGCTGATGGAACAATTGGTGGTAGTTCAAGTTCAGGAAAAGCTGTCCCATACTCTCAATCCAGTGTCACTAACTCTCAGCCGTCAACTCTCAATCCTCAACAGACGAAGCTGGCAACTGAACACGTTGAACTTTTCAACGCTTTCATGACGAGCTTTGAAGCTTTAAAGACTGGTGATCTAAAAAGTGATATGATGAGTCCTGAGGACATGTATCAAGTTGATCCAGACGATATGGAGGAAATGGATCTGAAATGGCAGATGGCCATGATCACTTTGAGGGTGAAGAGGTTTCAAGATAGAACCGGTAGAAGAGTCGGCATGGGGAAAGCTGGGTTTGACAAATCCAAGATCAGGTGTTATAATTGCAAAATTCTCGGACATTTCAAGTATGAATGTCCAACTCTGAATCAAGTTGAAGCCAAACCAGCAAAGAGAGTGGTGGCAATTACAGAAGGAGGAGAAGGTAACCAGCAGAAGGCGCTTGTGGTTCAGGATTTCGATTGGGGAGAGGAAGTCACTGTGGCAGAAGCTGAAGTTAATAAAGCACTGATGGCAAAGATCTGCACAAAGTCACCTCTTGGTGTGAGCTCTCTGGAGGGGTCCTCAGCTGAAATGCCAAAAAGAGAAGAGATAGAGAAGGCGGGTTTAAAAGGCGTGTTGAGTGTGGAGAAAGGGAAGGAGACTGCTGCTGAGGAAGCCTTTGTTGCTGAAAAGACCTCCACAAGCAAGGACAATCAGAAATCACAGAGCATGAAGAAGGAAGCTGAAGAGAGAGACCTGAATAAACTACAAAAGTGGTTGATTGCCCTGATGAGATATCTATGGCACGTTGATAGCGGGGCATCAAGGCACATGACGGGACTAAAAGAACTCCTTAAAAACTATCGATTCATTGATGGAGAGTTTGTTGCTTTTGCCGGCAATGAGAAGGGTGGAAAGATAGTCGGGATAGGGGACGTGATTTCTGATGCATTGACTTTGGAAGATGTGAACTACGTTCCAGAATTGTGTTACAATCTGCTGAGTGTATCACAAGTCTGCGACAAAGGAATCTCAGTGTTATTTAATGACATGGAGTGCATCTTTCTAAAGCCAGGATTCATTCCTCCTACCAACATGATTATGCTTAAAGCTCCTAGACAAAATAATACTTACGTGATAAATATGAGGGATGCAAAGTCTGAATGTCAAATGACATGCTTACTTTCTAAAGCATCCGAGTCAGAGTCACTGCTTTGGCACAGGCGATTAGGACATGTTAACTTCAAAAACATTAATAAGCTTTCAAAACTAAATCTTGTAAGAGGTCTTCCTTCTAAGGAATTCCCCTTTTCTGAAAAATGTTTAGCATGTGCCAAAGGAAAACAACACAAAAAATCGCATAAGTCCAAAGCTGTGAATTCTATAGACTCACCTCTTCATTTATTACACATGGATCTGTTTGGTCCTATTAGTGTTAAAAGTTTAGCTAAAAAGTCTTATTGCTTGGTGATAACAGATGATTTTTCCCGATTCACATGGGTGTACTTTCTGGAATACAAAAGTGAAGTTGCTGAGATTCTGATGCTGTTTGTTCCTCTTATTGAAAACATTATAAAGACAAAAGTTAGATCAATTCGAAGCGATCACGGAACCGAATTCAAGAATCAAAGTTTCGTGACTTTCTGCAACAATAGAGGAATTCATCTTCAGTACAGTGCTACGAGAACTCCTCAACAGAATGGTGTTGCTGAAAGGAAAAATCGTACACTTATTGAGGCGGCCAGAACCATGCTTATCGACTCCAAACTGCCGATCATATTCTGGGCTGAAGCTGTAAATACCGCCTGTTATGTTCTTAACAGAGTCTTAATCGTAAAGACGCGCGGGAAAACAGGTTATGAGTTGCTTTTTAAGAGAAAACCTTTGATTGACTACTTCAGGCCTTTTGGATGCTCATGCACGCTGCTCAACAATTTCGAGAACATCATGAAGTTCGATGCAGTTGGTGATGAGTGTTTCTTTGTTGGATACTCCTCTAGTCAAAAAGCTTATAGAGTATACAACAAACGAACCAAAATGGTTCTCGAGTCTTTTTATGTTGATTGGCAGGAATCCAACTCTACCAATACAGGAGCCGGACCTGACTGGTTCTTTGATGTAGATGTTGTTTTCAACAATTTCAGCATCATAGATGAACAACCATCTGAAAATCAAGCAGCCGATCCTTCTCCTCTTGAAGATACTCTTTACTCTTCAGAAGACGATGCAGCACCTTTCACCACCCGCTTCTCTCCACTCGTAGCTGATCCAATTGTTCCCCTTCAAACCACAAATGGTGATGCAACTGTTGATACCACTACATCTCCTGAAGTTACTCCAGCTTCAGAAGAAACATCTTCAGCACAACAGTCTGCAAATGATCCATCCAGTTCGTCAACTCCTACAGATCATCTTTCCAATCTGCCTTCCCATATTCAAGAAGAACCGAACATGGGATTTAAATCTTTTAAGGATCACCCTGTGGAGAACATCATTGGACCAATCTCTGAGGGTGTTCTTACTAGAAATCAGGCAGACAAACTGAATATTGCACTTTCAGCCTTCTTATCTCAGACGGTACCCTTCAGTATTGAAGATGCTGTCAGAGATGCAAGTTGGGTTGAAGCCATGCAGGATGAGCTGTATCAGTTTCGGAAGCTAAAGGTTTGGGAGCTTGTGGATTTACCTGAAGGAAAGTATCCTATTGGAACAAGGTGGGTTTTTCGCAACAAAATGGATGAACGAGGCGTGGTAATTAAGAACAAGGCTCGTTTAGTCGTTCAGGGATTTCGTCAACAGGAGGGCATTGATTATGAGGAAGTGTTCGCTCCAGTTGCTAGACTTGAAGCTATTCGTATCTTCCTGGCTTACGCCTCATACAAGAACTTCAAAGTTTTTCAGATGGATGTGAAAAGTGCATTTCTGTACGGGAAGATCAAAGAAGAAGTCTATGTGTGTCAACCCCCAGGTTTTGAAGATCCCCATCATCCCAATAAGTATTACAAACTGGATAAGGCTCTCTATGGACTTCATCAAGCTCCACGAGCTTGGTATGAGACCTTATCGTCATACTTGCTGCAGAATGGGTATACTAGGGGGAAGATCGACATGACCTTATTCACCAAAGAAGTCAATAAACACTCTATCCTTGTTCAGATTTATGTTGATGATATTATCTTTGGTTCCACTGATGAAAATTTGTGCAGGGAATTTGAAAGCATCATGAAGTCTCAGTTTGAAATGAGCATGATGGGAGAATTATCGTTTTTCTTAGGCTTGGAAGTACAGCAAAAAGAAGACGGAATTCTAATTCATCAAGCGAAGTATACAAGAGACATCTTGGCAAAATTCAACATGACCGATTGCAAGCCGTCCAATACTCCTTTTGCGGCCCAAACAACACTTGTACCAGATCTTCAGGGGCCTTCAGTGAATCCTCATACATATCGATCAATGATTGGCTCTCTGATGTATCTTACAGCTAGCAGACCAGATATAATGTGGGCAGTTGGATGCTGTGCGCGTTTTCAGTCTAATCCTAAGCAATCGCATGAGACTGCAGTAAAAAGAGTCTTCCGCTACCTCAAAGGAACACCTAAACTTGGTTTATGGTATCCTAAGAGCGATAACTTTGATCTAATCGCTTACTCTGATAGTGATCATGCGGGTTGTAGGATAGACAGAAAATCTGTCTCTGGTGGCTGTCAATTTCTGGGTAACCGGCTAGTGTCTTGGCAAAGCAAGAAGCAGACCACCGTGTCAATCTCTACTGCTCAGGCCGAATACACAGCTGCTTCCAGTTGTTGCTGTCAGGTGTTATGGATCCAAAATCAGCTTTTGGACTACGGTTTGAATGTCATGCATACACCTATTTTCATTGATAATGATGCATGTCGTGACATCGTGAAGAATCCAATTGACCACTCTAAAACCAAACACATTGAAATTCGGATTCACTCAATTCGCGATGCTCACGACAAAGGCTACATACAGGTGTTGCCTATCGATACTGCTGATCAAAAAGCAGATATCTTTACAAAAGCTTTTGATAAAACCCGGTTTCATCAGTTGGTTTCATGGCTTGAGATGATCAACTTTGAATAAAAAAAAAAAAAAAAAAAAAAAAAAAAAATTGTATATTTTATAAAAAGAAAAATCTTATTTTCCTTTAAAACAAGATTTTTGGGGGAGAAAGTGAACCGGTCTATTCTTATTGCAAAATTAATTCAGGAAATGATAGGAACTAATCATATCTTGTCAGCATGTGGATAGGACCCAGAGGATGTTGTGGCCTCAAGCAACGATGTGTCGGTAGATTCAGCCTGAAATCAAGTAAACTGCCACTAGGTGATTAACAATGAAGATCTACACGGAAAGCTGGATTCCCACTGTGCTTTAGGTCTGCACAAGCTGAGTCCGGTCATACATAGGTTGAGAAATTAAAAGACACAGAAAATTTTGTGCATAAGCAAATCAAAAGACACCTAAGAGTGCAAGCTACCAATGCGGGGCTAAGAAAAACAAAGTTTTTGAAACTGAGCAGAAAAGACACGCAATGTTAGTGACGTGCAAACATACATAGATAGCTCACCAAACGATCAGATGATCATCTTCTCTGCTTATGGTAACATAGACCTGAAGCTCTCATCATCTGATCAAGATAATGATCATCTTCTCTGCTTATGGCAACATAGACCTGAAGCTCTCATCATTATATTTCAATAAACCTTGAGGATCGGTAGGCCAATACCTAGCACACTGTGGGGTCCATAAAATTTTCGTCAATATTACTGAAAAACATGATAAACAGTATCACCAAACACATGTTGAAAGAGAAAGGGCATGGATTTAAGTGGACAAGCATACCGACAATTGTTATTAGGCTGCAGCTATCCAACGGGAAGTTGAAACGGGTTTCGGCAGGTATGGTTAGTATGATCTTGAATGCAGAAGGTAAGATTTGGTAAAACCCCCTTAATCTAAAGGATTTGGGCTTTAATCTCAATCTTTGGGCCAAAATTATGGGTATCTGCGTACTTGTTGGGGCCCTGCGCACTTAACTCAAGTGCGCAGGCCCAATTGCCCATGTATATATATAATGGTCAACAACGGTCAAAAATTTTTTATCATCCTAAATTTCTTTTTACAAACCCTAATCATCATCACCGTTCATAATCATCATCATCATCACCGTTTCATCATCATAATCATCCTATATCACACCACAATCACACCCTAATCACATCATCTCATACCTATTTGCACTGATTATTGCATCTCATCTACTGTTTAAGGTAGATATTATGTTTCTAATGATTTATTAGTTGTAATTACAGGTTAAAAACGGATCTTATGTTTCCTGATGAATCAGTTGGTTGTTCTTGTATTATTGGTTTTTTTTTTGAAGATTTGAAGATCTGCGTACTTGACATATGAACATGTGCGCACTTGTCTCATAGAGACTGCGTACTTGTTTCATAGTCATATAAGTACACAGAAACCCTAATCATCTGCGTACATAATTGTGAACTTAAAATCTTGAACGAAGGTTCAAGTGTCTGCGTACTTGCTTAGTACGCAGACTTGACTATGTGATCTAAGGGGTTACCATGCCCGGGTGGACTCTCCTGCGTACTTGGTTTTGGTCTAAGTGCTAACTAAGTGCTCAGTCAATGTATGTGCGCACTTGACTGAGCACTTGACTTTAAAAGGGCCTGCGTATTTAAATGGGCCTGCGTACCTAAATGGGCTTGCGTACCTAAATGGGCCAGCGAACTAAATGGGCCTGCGAACTAAAATGGGCCTGAGTACTTGAACTGGACTGTGGACTTGACACTCTTGAACACTTGGACTCTAAACCACACACATCTTTCATTTTGACTATTAAGACACTTTAACGGACTACGAACTCAAAACCGGACCTTAATAATCAAATAACTAAAATTCAAACGTACCATTGACACCGATAACATCAATTCATCAATCCTTAATCCAATGACCGTTAAAATTCAAAATCTAAAATATTAATAAGATCTAGGTGTAAGTTCGTTGTCCGTGTAAGTTTAAGTCTAAAATCAATTATCCGAGATCTAATTGGCGTTTCGTGCTCTTGGATTAAACAGATGGAACTTGAGTGGGATCGTAGAGGAATGCACAACCAGCCAATGAATCTGGATACCGATGATGTGCAGTTCAAAGACGTTGTGACCTGGATTAGACGCAGCCGAATCGGTTTTGCTGTAGAGAACGTCGAACCAGTGTACGTTTCACACATTGAAGATTTCTGGCGTTCTGCTCGAGTTGAAACAGTTGCAAGTGGCAAGCGTATCAAAGCAACAGTCCGAAACAAGCCTCTGTTCATTTCTGAAGATACAGTTCGAACAGTGCTGAAACTACGGGATGAACCAGGAACCGTCAGATTTATGGCAAAAGCAGACATTCATGAACAGTTCAGGAGGTTCGGTTGCAAAGGCGAATTTGACAAGAGGGGCGATGTTAAGAAGACACAACTGACAAGAGACTGGAGACTCATTAGTCATGTATTCATTATGTCTCTAGGTCACAGAAAGGGAGGCTACAATGCACTCAGTTCTGAATGGTCGACGGCTATGATAAAGATCTGCAAAGATGAAAAGTTCAACCTATCCGGGATGATTTTTGACTACTTGATAAAGAATGCAGAAGCTGGGTCGGGGAAATGGGCAATGTACCCCAGGTTTATTCAGATGATGATCAACACTCAGCACGAGAATCTGCCTCTCGGTGATGAATACATTTTCACCAGAGGGGCTAGATTCTTCACAGAATGCAACACACCGGATTGGGAACCAATGCTTGAGCACATGTATGCGGCTCAGCGATATCCGATTGTCATAGAGATCTACAACAAGATCAATAAGAGAAAGGCAGACACTGCTCAGGCTCGACAACAATCCACAGCTGCTCCCACACCCGAACCATCTGAACCCACTACATCAGCTCAGCCAACCGCCGAAGAGATCGCCCAAGAAAAGGCCAGGGGCAAAAGAGTGGCATCTGAGCCAGCTCGAGCGAAGCCCAGCATGATGAAAAGGCCAGCTGGCTTACTGCAAGAATCAAGAGAATCTTTGACACCCGAACAGATTGAAGCTGCAGAAAATGTACGAGTAGTAGCTGAATATGAAAGGGAAGCTAGAAAGAAAAGAAGACAACAGCTTCCTGAATCTGAGATCCCTCGAGTGATAACACCGGATGATGTTGAGGAGCAAGTGTACATGGAACGGATTTTTGGGGAAGAACAACCAAACCAACCAGGGCCTTCTACTGCTGCAACTTCTGCTCCAGGGCCTTCCACTGCCACTGCATCAGCCCCCAAAGCTCCTACCCACCGATCAGCTGAACCTTCTTCATCGGCTCCTGCTGCACCTCGTCGAAAACCGGTGCATCAGGAACTATACGAGAAGCTTGTGAAGGAAATAGGTAAGGTTGCAGCCAGGGAATTCTGCACAATGAAAGCTGATGTGCACAATAACCAAGAGCTAAGAAAGAAGGTGAAAAAGCTCAAGGTCAAGAACAAGAAAATGGAGAAAGTGATCAAGGATCAAAGATACCTGATTAAGTTTCAACATCAGGTTCATGTGCAGATGTTTGACATGTTTCAGGATCTGAGGCAGCAGTTAACAGGTGCTCCCAGAGCTACTTTTGACGAAACCTTTGATTTTGGAAAGTTTCTGGAGGCGGAAAAGGAGAAAGAAAAGGAGGCTGAAGCTAGTGAAGTGGACGAGGTCAGTGAAGATGAGATGCCTGACAGTTTTGTAGAGATGGGAACCGATCAAGAAGTCATCTATGAGACATCTGATGGGCACAAACTAGACCCTGAAAGAGCAGCATGGTTCCCAAGAAAGCCAATTACCATTCCTGCTTTACATCAGAACATTCATCATACCAGGTCAGCTCATCGAGAAAAGATTATCTCGTGGAAGTATGATGCTGAAAAGGGACTGTTTGCTGTGAAAAGGAGAGGGGGGGTAATCCAATACTTCAGGGGTCAGAAGGAACTGAAATCTCTTCCCCGATGGGATATCAGGGAACTTAGCAGGGCCCCATTCATTAATCCCTCTCTTGACTCACAAGCTGGCATGGTTGAGAACTTTATCAGGAAAGAATGTGAAAGCGCCTTCCAGATATTCAAGCCGCAAAAGCCTAGAAGAAGAATATCAAAGACCAGAATCGATCCAGCAACGGGAAGAGGAATGATAACTTATGTGATAGACCCTCCTCAGGTCGTCACACGAGTTCCAATCAGACCCGAGCTTCCAGTGATGCTAAGAAACTTCAAGAAATGGTTTTATGACAGCAACACTGGTGAAGCGGTGATCAAGCTGGAAAATGATTCAGAGGTGTTGAGAATCTTGGATCCGGTTGATGTGTTCGCACTAAACTTGTCAGATCTGAATATGCTTTTTGCGAATCAGATCAATGTTGGTGCTGGAAACACACTGTTTGAAGAAGCCATACTGTTTAGAAGAGCAGTAGATAGGGCTTTGAAGTTGAAGAGTGAGCTGCTGGATTTAGTTGACAGGATAAACGCAGCGGATAAAGAAAAAGAAGATAGGGAGAAGACTGCGCATGCTGCTGCTGCTGCTACTGTTACAGAAACTGCTGATGCTGCTGCTACAGAAACTGCAGCATCAGAGGTGCTTCCAGAAGAACCTGTATCAGTAGCAAATCCTGAAGGGACCACAACAGAATCTACACCAGCAGCTGAGGTAGATCCGGTCACACTGTACTTACAAGACCCCCCTGCTCAGGTTGAGGGGGAGGAAAGCGATGTGGAAGTTGACTGAAGATTGAAGACTGGTAGCTGTGGTCTAGGGGGAGTATTGTTGGGTTATTTTGAGACCACAGTTACCAGAATAGAGACTTTTGAGTGTTTATTGTATAGTTTGATAGTTGAAGGACTTAGTATGTAATTAATACAATGTTTAGTGCTCAAAACCCTAGTCTGCGCACTTATTTGGACGGGCCCTGCGCACTTGTGTTAAGTGCGCAGGCCCAGGTGCTGTCCTATATAAAGAATGTGTGTGCACAGCTCTAGGGTTGGGGTTTTGGAGTTTTATCTTTGTAAGCACACTTTGCATACGTGCGTACTTAATCATATTCCAAGGTTATTCATCTTCAAATCTGCTATGGAATTATTATGTTATTCATTGTGTGTGTCGGGTCTTTCAATGTTCATCTAGTTTTATTTGTTTCTTAGATTAATCACTTGAAACACCTAACTAATAGGTGTTTCTAAGTGATAACAATCTATTGCATTCAACAAGATCTAGTATTTCGGGACTACAGTTCTCTTTCTGTCTTTGCATAATTTTTAGCGCCGCGCATGATCTCTTCCCATGTATTTGGCATGCCTGTGCATCCGGCCAGCGTGCGGATCAGCGAATCACATCTGACTCCTTGCGTAAACGCTGCTTTCATAAGCTCGAATCCGATTGGACCAATTTGTAAAGCTTCGCGGTTGAACCTGGTGATGTAGTCCTCGATGGACTCATTGTCGCGTCTTTTGACTTGCAAAATGTCAGTGGAATCCCGCTCGATTCTTTTGTTTTGACTGAAGTGGTCCAAGAATTTATCAGTCAGCTCTTTCAGATTATCAATCTTTCCGTTTGGTAGGCTGTCGAACCATACCCGCGCTGCGCCCGTGAGCGTTTGCGCGAACATGTGACACCATGCTGGCAAGGTCCACCGCGCGCATTTTCCTGCGACCTCGAAACTTCGTATGTGGTCATCCGGGTCGCCGGTGCCGTCAAACTTTCCCAATGTACTTGGCATTTTTGTCCCAGCGGGCAATATGGCGAGTGCGATGCGCGGTGTAAACTTTGATTTTTCACTGAACGAGGGGGGGTAATATGGCTTTGTCAGGTCGTCTTCTCCGGACGACAAGTGTGCTCGATCAACGGTGTTGGTCAAGTACTGGCTTGTGTCACGTTGAAAACGACTCTGTGACTCGTCGGAGTCTTCCCTCCACGTTGGGTCAGTGTTATGGGTGCTTCCGCCGACGTGTCCTGCAGCTCTGGACGGCCCTTCCGAGATAGTGACAGGCCTTCCTTCGCTGAAGGACAGGGCGCGGGATGCCTCTCTCAGATGCTGTTCTTTAAGCCTGTGCATGAATGCTTGTTTCAGAGCTTCTTTCTGCTGCGCATACCATACCTCCGGGCTAACCATCGGCGTAGTATGAGCGGCAGGTGAAGTCTGAAGGTTATCAGTTGCAAAATGGAATGACGGGGTTTGCCTTGTCCCGGAGGACGGGGTGTGGCCCGCGTCGGTGATGTGAACTTGCTCTTCTACGTGGCTGTCGGGCTGGCTGGTGATTGCCGGAGCTACACCAGTGCCGGACGGGCCTTGTGGAGAGTTTGTGTTGACTGGTAAAGAACTCATCGCTGGTGTGTTGAGAGATAGAAGTTTTTTAAATTGCTGTTCTTGATAACTCAATAGACGGATGGCGCCAATGAAGAAACACCAATCTAATAATCGAGATATAACAATGATAATGAACTAATAATATGAAAGAACGGACTTCTTATTTATCAAGACAAGTTACAAGACACTGTTATAAGATTATTACAGCGTTTCAACTATAATCTATCTCTCACAGCTCTCTCTCTATAAATTCGATCCCCCCTCATCGTCTGACCTCATAGGGTATTTATAGGCCACCTGAGGTCTTCTGTGATTGGTCGAGGGGGGAATGACAGCTGGCTGTACGATTAGGCCGTTGTCATTCGTTGCGCTGTTCCTTCGCTATTGGTCCACGTGTCTTTGTCTGTCCTTTCTTGTACTATTCTGTACCTCGTACCTGCAGGCGATCGTGGAGCAGGGAATGGACGTCTCTTATTGGCTGGATGTCCCTTTCCTGTCGGTTATTAGCTGTCACATTACGAGGTACCCCGCGCCGCTTTCTAGAAGCCCACGTAGGCTTGTTGTGTCGGCATATGTGGAGATGTGGGCCCGTGCGCTTGCGCGGTTCCCTATCTCTTCATTAACCAAACACAATTACTCACCGCATTCCTTTTACTATTTTGTTACTTTTGTATAACAATAGTCGTAGAATTATACCTATTTGCAAGATACATACAATAGAAAAAACTTGTAGACATAGATATATTAACGTAAAGGTTTGTCATCTTGATTACAAACAAATATCATATCTTATATTAAAAAAAATCTTTAAAAATTTAGGGTCATGTTAAATGGAGGGCCTAAAGCAATTGCTTCCGAATACTCCCTATTGAGCCTGCCAGTGGTGAAGCTCGAACTTTTAGTTGTGGGTCAAAAGTCACGAGACCCAATTTTTTTTCAAATTGGTGGGGGTCGGAATAAAAATAACAATTTTTGGATAAAACAGAGGAAATTGACACTAATGATCCAAAAATCGGTGGGGGCTGAAATAAAAAATATAAGAAATTTGAATAAAAATAAAGAAATTTACACTATTGAGTTAAAAATCGGTGGGGGCCGAGGCACCCCGGACCCTCATTAAGCTTCGCCTATGGAGCCGGCCATGTTGTATACGATATGTTTTATGTAAAGAGATTTTATTTATATTTTAAAAAAAAAAAAAAAAAGCGAAACACAAAAGGTATCGAGTTCGAGTAAAAGGGGGATACGTCACAAGGCTTGAAATACGGACCATGGAAATGGATGAGTTGTAAACTAGGAAGGTATGTGGTGCGTCTTGATATGTTGATGCGAACTTAAATATAAACAAGTTGGCATGGTGATGTATACACCTTTTATTTCACGACATATAGCCGGTTTTTCTTAATTTTTTTAACTACTTAATTAATTGGGGGCCTTTTTAACTTAACAAGTTTTTTTATTAAAGCATCTTACATTACCATTATTTTTTACACAACTTCATCTTTTTTAGTTGTTAGCTTATGACTTTATATGGATTATATTAGAAGACTTTTGTGTTTTGTGTATAGAAATTGTTGTAAACATTTTTCTTGTATTGCGGAACGAGTTGATTTCATATAATGGACTTATTTGTGTCGTAAACTATACTGATTGTGTGTACCATACAAGTAATAAAATGAATCAGCCTGATCCCCACCGAACAACATCAGTTACGATATCGATGTTCATTTTTATTTTTATTTTTTTATCAATGTAAAAAACAGGTCGGTATCCTTTAGCACATCACGACTTTAGTTTTTTTTTTTTTTGCTATAATTCCGCCATGTAGCGCGGTGAATATACACTAGCAACGATAAAAATATAACAGTTATGTATTTTTGTTGTTCAGCATATATCATTTGTCTCTTCAAGGTTTAAACCTATTGGTTTTCTATAAAAAACTAAAAATATATAAAGAAAAAAAAATATTCAACCCCCTTTAGTTATTCATTCCCACGTCTTCAATCTTTAGAATGTCCTAGCGAGATTTCCCACAAAACTTACATACTTGTGAATAATGTGATATCCACACACGATCATATTTGCTTATCTCTCACACGTGTATATTGATTTGGCCATCGAGGTGCTAGTCATAAAAGTGCAAAAATTACAATTTGTTAATTTATGAATGTTAACATCTCTTTGAACTAAAGAAATGGACCTATATGAAACACATTTTGACCAACGTATTTTAGTAATTTGCATTTATCCTGATTTAACTTGGTTTTTACAGCTTTGATTAAATAAGATTTGATTTAAATAATTGCTAAATCTGTGTACATATTGCACGTATTATAAGGTTCCAACAAATCATCTTCTTTTATTAAAAATTCATTTAAATAATAGAAAATAGAACCTGATAAAAACGATTCCACTTATATATAAGACAAAAGTATATGGTGGATAATGGTATAGATAAACAATCCCTTTCAAATGTTTGCTTCATACACAACACTGAAATATAAAAATTGTCTTATTGAATGAGTGACAACTGAAAACACCATAATTTATAAGAGATTATAATTTAGATACACTCAATGTCATTGTTATTAACTCAATATTATTACTGGCTTATTATAATCCACCAGCCACAATTAAAATTCATACGTTGTCACCTGTTACACATCAATAACAAAGCTTGATCAATATTATATCAACGCTTACAAATACAACAATGAATACTAAATTACATATAAATGAAAGTAAAACCTAACAATAAAAGAAAAGTGGATCAATACATGACACGTTTGTGGCAAAAATCTTATATAAAAAGGACCCTAACGCTTACTAATTTACTATTATTATTTTAATTAATTTATTCCCTTTGAATAAACAACATAATATATTCGATATAATCGCCAAAATAATATATATTCATCAATCATTGTCACATCTAAAAAGGACCCTAACGCTTGGGTGGTGGACGAGTGACGGATGACAACAAATAGCAGATCGTGAATGACTTACAGAGTTGATAACCAAAGGCTCAAGATGGTTAAGACCATTGATCAGTAATCTATACTACATTAAGAAGGAGAAGGTATGGGCAAATATATTCAAATTGTTTAAAGTTAAAATGGTATATCAAGAGTTTCTTTATGATATTCTAAATTTTATCACTTTTATTCTCTAAATGCCTCTATAAGATGATCAACTTTTATATGAAAATGAAACTCACCCAAACTAAATAAACATACAGGATAACAATATTTTTGAACAAATTTCATATAATGGCGATGAAAGATAATAATTTATGTTACCACAATGAATAATCTTATCTCAGCTAAACTTGTATGAGTTTTAAGACTTTAAAATATAGTGACTGAAGTCTTCCTAGAGTTAAGTCAAGCTAACCAGAACACCATTTTTATATCATTCAACACAATCATTATGACAATTACATGAAATTAGGCTCTATAGTTTTTATTAGTTGATTAATTTTTAGGCATTTTATGATAGATTGATGATATGATATACGTGTCGTTCATTAGGTATTGATCAAAGGATTGTTTATTTGTTTAGAAAATTTAAGGTTGGTGTAGTTTTATATTGATCTGCTTTAGTAGGAGAAATTCCATGGTCTGAAAATTATTATTTCAAATATATCCAGATTCAATCTTTGTTCTTGATGATTCAGTCTATGCGAACAACTTATCTTCACCAGTGAAACGTACTACAATTACCAAAAAATTGCCTAATCGATCATTGTCTTGAATTACAAACTTGTAGATGATAATTAGTTTGGAAATAGTAAAAAAAAAAAAAACTCAAAAGTGTATTTTTAATGAACAAAAGTACAAACCATATATGTTACACCAATTATTAACAAAAATATTTCTAATCTACTTGACCGACCAATTTCAACCTGTACGCTAACATCTTTTGGCCTGTTAACATCTCTTAAAGATGTTATTAGGATGCCAACTCCCTCCCCCTCTCTTTCTATATATATTAGTTCTTTTTTGCTTCAGTTTTATTTCAAATTAGAGATGAAATAAGCGTTGGAGGCAAGAACCAAGGTAAAATTTCTATGACCTTTATCAGTTAATTTTTTTTTTATCTATTTTCAGTTTGAAGTTCATATTTTGTGTTAAAAATGAAGAAAAGGAAGCAAACCTGAAGCAACTCAAAAAGAGTTTGTTATTTAAGGCAAACTCAATGCCAAGTTTCTACCATGAGGATCTACCGCCAAAGGTTGCGCAAATAAGGTAATTAATAAATTATTTAGATTCTAATGGTTTGTTAACACATATATTGTTGTCACTACAAAGTATTGATTATATCCATACAAGATCGATGTGTTCTATTTAACTAAACAATTCTAACGAGCATAAAGTCTCCCAAAGTCTTATCTCCAGTTCATACAATCTCGCTAAGAAAAAAAATCCACTATTAGCTTTATGAGGGTGTTTGGATGTTCTTTTTCCAAGTTATTATCTGATTATTTGATTTCGGGTATTTAATATAATAATATCACTTTTGCAAATACATATCCGAACGGTCCTTAAATGTTCAAATTTTTAGGTGGAATTGTGGAAACATCCTAACTAGAGCCTTAGCTGGAGGAGTGGCGGCTGGGGATACGTAGCTAGAGGTTGACCCTATAACTGAAGGATTATCTACCAGCATGTAACTTTCAAGCTGTAAGTAATTACCATTCATTTGAAAGGTATTGGGATATGTAGCTAGAGGTTGATCTATAACTTCTTTTATTGTAATTGACACATTAATTAATAGTACTTAATGTGCACCCTATGCGCAATGGGTTCACTTGTTGCCAAGATGCAAGGAGCAAAGGCGTCGTTTGACCCATAATAAAGCATAACTACGACTTGGTTATTTGCTCATTTATGTATATTTATTTCTATTCAAATTGAGGTTATCCTTTTCTTTTCTTTATAATCTTTGTCTTGCTGTTCAAGATTGCCATGGTCTCAACATTGATGCACAAAAATTCTGTTGAGTTGTGTAGAAGGAAATACATGTGTCTTTGCTTATGAATTTGCAACCACGAGACCTCTATATGACATATTGCATTACATGAACACTTGTTTGCACTTCTGTTTTTGTGTTTAAATTAATGGATATATAAGTTGAAATATAATTGGTGTTGGGTTTAAAATCTATGCAATATGCAAAAATACATGCAGGTATGAAGGGTCTGCAAGGAGCACAACCAGGGCCCGTGCTTGATTGGGTGCAGTGGGTAAAGATTTTTGTTGATGCAGCAAAGGGACTGGATTATTTGCATGACAAGGTCCATCCTTAAATAATTCCGAGATATTAAGCCTAACATTGTGTTGATATTTGAGGATTTAAGAGCCAAGATTGCCGATTTTCAACCATTCAAAACAATCACCCCGATATGGCTGCACACTTGCATTCTACTCGTGTTTTGGGAATTTTTGGCTATCATGTGCCATAATAATACTTATCTTATAAACCCTTTTCATATATATGCGTCTACCCAGTGGCAAAGTGGGCGAGATGGTTCGGCTCACCGGCTATATTAGGCAATTTTTTAGCTGCTGGGTCAGGATGGACAAGTCTATTACAAACTTACAGATCACTACTTTCAATTTCTAAATAGACAGTGACCTTCATATGATAGTGTATACATTATCATATTATTACTACCTGTTTTTGTCATGTAAATGAACTTTATCATTTAGCAAGGTGTCTTCAATGGCATGGTTATGTAGATATGCAATGACCGGACAACTTACACAAGAATGATGTTTATGTTTATATTGGTAATTTGTTGGCATTTGTAGACTGGTAGATCTTCTAATGGACTTGGTTCGAGGTCGCATTACAATCCAGGTATTCCTGAAAATCTCACTGTTCACCCAAATTACAATATTTTTATCTATTAGTAAATTGTTGGCATTTGCAGACTAATAAATCTTCTACTCAATATAGAGGAATGGCACATGCTCTTACTACAGTACCCCGTGAAGAAGGTCCACGTGCGTTATACAAAGGATGGCTTCCTTCTGTAATTGGAGTTGTTAGTTAATAACAAACCATTCAAATATTTGTAAATAATGACAGTGAACAAAGCTTTTACTTACTCATTTATGTTTCTAGATACCATACGTGGGGCTTAATTTTGTGGTATACGAATCCTAAAAAGACTATTTGGTCAAATCAAGACCATTTGGCCTTGTTAAAGACAAGGAGTTGGGTGTGACAACTAAGCTCGCTTGTGGGGCCGTTGCTGGAACCTTTGGTCAAACGGTTGCATACCCGCTTGATGTCATACGGAGAAGAATGCAAATGGTTGGTCGGAAACATGTTGCCTCGGTTGTTATTGGTGAAGGAAAGTCAAAGTCAACACTTGAATACACCGGTATGATTGATGCATTCAGGAAAACTATTCGTCATGAGGGTTTTGGCGCTTTGTACAAAGGTTTGGTCCCGAACTCGGTCAAGGTCAGTATGTTATTGTTGAAATGTGCCTGTCTCCAATTTAATGTCAAACATATAATTTGTATAAAATGGTTTCTAACTTCTTTTGCTTTGTTTTTTTTTTTATTTTGGATTAGTTGATTGTTGGGCCGGTGGCTATTAGGCTCGTGGATGTTGTTGGGCTTATGCTAATCAGTCAAGTGGGCCGTTATTATTGGACTTATGGTTGTGGCGGTGCTGTACTGCTGTGTTTAAGGCCTTGCTATATAAATGAGGGATTCTTCCATAAACCACCTAGTCATAATATATTTTTCATATCATCAGTCTTCTTCTAGGGTTTTCATATTATTTTCTCTGTATTGTTCTTATTGTTTCTTTCTGGAGATTGTTTTCCAGAAGTCTTGAGGTTATCAGTTTGTGATAACCATTGTCTGATCGTCTGTTCGATCGTCTGAGTATTCATTGTCTTTGGTTGTAAGTATTTGTATTAACATTTTATATCGTCAACTGATCTAAACAATCAGTTGACATTATTCTTTAGAGTCTCTCTCGTTTGAGAGAGATTCAGGGTATTTGGGGGGTACTTTTTGGTTTGGATATAATAAGATCTTGTCACCTGTTTTGTTGCCTACTTCTTGTTGTTATTGGTTGATTCTGAGTTTGTGTAGGCTCCGATCTTATGTATTTTGGTTTGGATCATAAAATTTTATAGTTATTAATCAAATACCTAAAATACGCTTTTGTAAACAAAAGATTCTCATATGACATCAATTTTTTTAGGTGGTTCTATCAATAGCGATTGCATTTGTGACATATGAGGTGGTTAAGGACGTACACATGGTAGAGATGAGGATATCCGATTAATTAAACAAAGCTTCACATTCTTATTCAACGTTCAGGGTAGTTAATTTGCATGTTAAAGGGTAAGGAAGTAAAACCACCACTAATATCTTTGAGTTATCGGATTTTGATAACAAAGAGATTGAAACTAGCTAGCTAGCCCATGTTAATATAGTCTAGCCGACCTGGCCTGTATGCATATGTCGGTTGTAGTTCGGGTTCTAACTTTTAAGCTTTTTACCATTGGTATGTATGTTCAATGATAATAAGGAAATGCCCATAGAGTTTAAGTCCAGTTTTAAAACCTTGAAATAGTACTAGTGTTTAATTAGTATTATTAACATAGAGTAGACGTTATGTAGGTTTATGTTTGTGTTGGATATCGATTTGTTTTGTTGGTTTGAGATTATACCATTTTCGCTATTGATATCTTGTTATCTTCATGTAATCGCTATAAAAGTTCTCATGAGATGGTGCAAGTGTAACGGTTTGTAAGGTGGTTGTGGTTTGTTAGTAACTTGGCAAAACAAGCGTGTAACTAACTTTTGCTTTGTTTGTAAAGCTTAAAACTCGGTCTCAGACAAACAAAATCAAAGAATTGAGCTTGGAATAGACCAAAATGTAACTGTGCCAACTATGTTTGATGCAGTTTTTGGTGTAGATTGCATCAAGTCATCAACATCTAGTTCTAGGTCAAAAAATCATTTAGATATTGTCATCATAACCATACCAAATCGGATTTTTTTTATAGTAAACTTAAAAGTGCATCTTATATATTTTTTTCATATCAAACATACTCTTATACTTGTTTGATTCTCTTATTATTATTTTTTTTCTTTATGGTACTATTTGAATACCTTTAATTGTATATAATTGAATTTAGCAATTTGCAATATTCAAGTAATAAAAAATATTAATGTATTATTTATCTATGTTACCTTATTAAGGAGGAGAGATGGTTAAGATAGTCATTTTACCACCATTTTAAGATGGCATATCAAGAGCCATAAGTCTAATCTCATAACTTTTACCCTATTTCTTCCTTTTATACCCTTGTGTACAAGATGTAAAGCCTATTGTATTTATAAGTAATACACACACTTTATCATTCTCTATATGTAACCCCCTTCTTAAATTTCATTATTAAAACATCATAATAGAGAAATAAAACCCATCATCAATTTCATTATAAAACTTAATGTGAATGATTCAATTAATAATTATAAAGAAGACGGGTAGCCATTAATCATTTCTTTTGTTCTCCTACTATGTATTATAAAGCAAGACCTGTTTATCATCATCGCTTTTCATTCTCTCGACACCCTCTATGTAACAAAGCAAGTAAGCATCTCTTTTGTCTAATTGCTTCTACTCGATCTTTTGTATATAAAAAGTAAAGCGTGTAGCCGTCAAGGTATACCATCTTATCTGCATTTTTTTTCTTTTGCTTCGTTTAGATCATAATATCTAAATTTTTTTTTGTGATTGTTGATGGTTGTTAACTGGATTGTTGTTAAATCCTGCTTAATCGAGTTTCGATTTGTTCGTCTCTATTTTTAAGTTTTCGATTTTACTTAGCGTAGTAAACCCACTTTTAGTCTAGAATGGTAGATTCTTATTTTGTACATTGCATAAACTATTGTATACATTTTTTTTGTATTCAATGTGAGTACCGCAGCAACGCACAATTAAAATGTGTTTGTTGTGCAGGGCCGGAGGGACAAGGTATGAACCAAGACTTTGGAAATTATCAAAAGCTTCACAAGGATCAAGCTCAGGAAATTAAGCTTTCTCAAAACAATTTAAAAAAGCTTCAACTCTTGAAAGATGTTGCATATATACATGGTTTTTACCTTTTCTTCCCAATTTTAGGATAATAGCATTAGATGAATCATGTGAATTTATGTACTATCATTTATGTATCATTTATGTTTGGCTAAGAACGCTATTGTGTTGTTAGTTTGTTACTTTCAATTTTAAAGCATATTCCAAATAGAGTAGGTAATAAAGTATTATATTTATAATGACATTGGATATAAGTTTATCTATTATTTAAAAATTAAGGTATTTTTATTGACCTAGCAATAATTTTATAGTTGCTTGTCAAAAACTAGACAGCAACGCGTAATTGAAATGTGTTTGTTGTGCAGGGCCAGAGGGACAAGGGATGAAGGGGATGTTGATGATATTCGGAACGCGTTGAGGGAGGCCGAAGAAATATGGGTTTGATATTTACACAGTTTAGAACAATCATGATTCATATTAACACACAAAGAAAGAGATAGTTATGCATCAATTGTTGTTTGTGGTTGATTTATTATGTATGGATTGACTACTGTATTGAAGCATTCTTATAACATATTTTTTTTATGTTGTTTCAACTTGACTAGCCTTTATTTTTATTTATGTGCTCTAATATATGTCACCCCGCTGCAACGCGCAAGATGAATAAAATAGTCAATTCATGTCAATTTTAAGATGGCATACAAAAGGTCACAAGGTAAACAACTATCTTTTTGTCAAATCCTTCCATTTATGCCTCTATGTACAACATTTGATTACAATTGTACAAATGACTAATGCAAGTCATTAACTTATGCTTAATGAACTAAATAAGAAATTGATGGTTATGTCTAACATATTAATGGCCAATAAACCATCAAAGGTATATTCATAACCTTATCACTTTATCAAAATGTGTATATACAATACATCTTGATGATTATTTTGTGTGACATGTATAACTATGTGGAAGTTTCATCATGGTATTAATTCCTTTTGCGCTATATTTGGAGCACTCGCCTCCATTTTATCATGCTTATTTTGCAATGACGGTATCACGCCACGGGTAATCTCTTCCGTGATGCTCGCTCGTTTGACGTTTCAGCCTATTTTTAACTAGCAAATTTTATAACAGTGATCAAGTTGCAAATTTTTGCCCCGCAGCAACGCGCGGGTTTCTCACTAGTTATGACTAAAAATTACAATTTGTAGTTTTTTATTTGACTTGTGGTTGCAAATTGCAATGTTGTTGAAAAAAAAGTGGATGCCTTTTATGCTCCGTGTGATACAAATCCAAACGAAACTCAAAAGTTCTTTTCAGAGTTTGTCTTATATTTAACAAAGAGAATTGTAAACAACAAATCAGAGTGGCGCAGCGGAAGCGTGGTGGGCCCATAACCCACAGGTCCCAGGATCGAAACCTGGCTCTGATATTATAATAGAGTGGCTTCCGTACCTTTTTTTTTGTGTTTAGTTATATATTATATAGTAAACGGTCCTTAGATAATAGAGCAAAGCTGTTTCGTTCTATAAATAGTGTGGCTTCCTATAGTTTTTTGTGAGCCCATGAAAAGATAATCTGCTTAGTGATACTCGCAAATGATCTTCTTTACATAAATTTCATTTAGACGACTCGCAAAATGATCAACTTTAAGTTATATATCAGAAAGTGCTTGTAACTCAATTAAGTTTATTTCGTTTCATGATGTTTTCGTAATGAACGAAATATTCGAAATGAACAAAATATAAGTTAAAATTTGAAGGAAAAAATACTGAATTTTTGAAAAGTAAAACTATATCATACGTTCGGTTGATAAAACATGGATATTTTGTTGGTACAATTTGTCAAAGAAGATTTAAATGTAGACATTGAAAAATAACATAATTGCCCTTCCAATTTTTTGAATATTCTCATTCTATCTTGTAAACAAGTGGAGAACTGGAGATCATTCAGTCTCATATGTCTTCTACTTGTATGATTTTTTATTTTTTATTTAATTTCGTAAAGTTTTTATAAACTTGGTGATTTTATTTCTTTTTTTTTTAATTTATTTTTTTATATATTTTTTTACAAATGCTATGATGTTCTCACCACGAATAACCACTTCCACCACCATCACTACTGATCAGCCATTGTCACTACTATCAAACTGAACCGACAAACGGCCAGTGTGACTGTACGACGAAGAGACCTCACACCCTAGGTCGGCCCCAACTCACTCCGCATCCCACCGCACAGAATACAATTCTAGGTTTGTTCTAGCGGCACAAGGATGTTGGCGGTTCGAGGGTTCATTCGGTTAAAAGCTTATGTACATAGTTTCCATGCAGACAACACTTTCCATGTAGCAGCAACAAGCAATGGGTTTCTAGTGCTTCAATTTCCATATTTAGTTAGTAGTTTAAACAAGTTAAGTCTCCTGTCCAAATTTGGACCATATCACCGCACTCGCTCCTCTTCCGATCATCATTCAACTGCACTCATCTCCTCTCTGATCGCGTACAACAATCAATAACAATGATATCTTGGTGCAACATACAAAGGCACAAAATGCATATTCGAAATATGTAGAAGTAACACTACATAACATACAATTGAACAAAACAAAGTCCGAATGCGACAATTCTCCTTCCTATACAAACTCATCTACTCCAATTTCTTATATGCCAAAACAAACCAGTACTCCAAACAATCCGAAACCATCTACTCAAAATGCCCATTTCATTTTATGAAAATGGTGACCCGTGTTTAAGAACCTCGCCACACAGCGTCACTAAAGATTGCAATTACGGATACTTTATTTCAATAGGATAATATGCACTTACCTCACTATCTGCCTCCGTGTGCCTGTGCTTGTCTTCAGTAGTTGTTGAAGATGATCGAAACGGTCCTTGTGATAATCCGCCCATATGCACAGCTGCTTTATCGCCTCTCGTTTATCCTCGTAAAAACTCAATATGCATTCGTCTTTCACATGAATCGTGTTTTCGAGTTCATTAATCTTCTCATCTTTTTTCGCACTTCCCATCCTCATATCCTCCAACGATTTCATCAACCTGTCATTCTCAGTTTCGGAAAACTTCAATTTCGTCACCATTTCCTCTAACTTTTGTTTCGCATCTTCTTTCATTTGCTTTAGCTGAATCTGCGTGGCTTGGATTTCGTTCATGATTTCTGTTACTCGTGTTCTTACATGGCCGTAATCTTCTTCAAACTTTACAGTGAGCGAGTCAACGCCGGTCAGTATCTCGTTGACTTGATCTTGAACCTCCCTTTTGATATCAACAATTGTTTGGGATAAAGTTGAGATTTTTTCAACTAAAGATTTGTTTTCTTGATGCAATTTCTCTTCTTTGGTTGCATGCTCGTGTTCCGTTTCGCTCAACGTTTGTTCCGTCACACGAAGCTTCTGAGTTGATAACCGGATTTTGACTTCAAGGTTTCTGATCGTTTCAGTCAACGTGTTGATTTCATCTCCTTTGATTTCAAGATCACTTTTAAGGTCTTCAATAGTTTCTTCCAGTTGCTCGACGACCTGTTCTTTCGACTGGCGACCATTTTCCATTTCATGCGACATTTCGCCAATTTTCTTCTGAAGTTGTTTGATCTCTGCCACATGGATATCCTTCTCTTCTAGTAAACTGTCAATCTTCTCCTCGTACTTCTTCTCAAGAGCCAATAACGCCTCATCTATCTGCTGCTCAAATTCCGTTTTCTGGTCAACGAAATTTCGGATTAAAGATTCCTTCTCTAATTCAGCAGTTTCTAACTTCCGAATCAGATTCGATACTTCATCTTCTGCTGATGTCAACTTCTCCTTCATTTCAGAGAATTCCGCCTTTACGTTTTGTAGTTCTCCCTTCAGTTGATCCGTAACAGCGGTTAGTTCTTCGATAGTTGTCATGGACGCCTCTCTTTCCAACATTAAACCGGTTTTCTCTTTCTTGACGTCTTCAATTTCCTGATTCAATTCTATTTCAACCACTTTCGCTTTCTCAAGTTTCGAATTGAGTTCTCTATTTTCCGCCACAAGTTTGGAATTTTCTTCAAGCAATCGATCAGACTGGAGTTTCGCCTCGTTTAACATGTTAACCGTTTCTCGTAGTTGTGAATTTAATGCATCTTTTTCTTCTGTTTCAGCAGCCAACCTTCTCAGTAACTCATCAGTATTTGCAGCCATATCAATCTTATCTTTCAACTTCCCATTTTTACTTTCCTTATTTGAAGAATCGTCCGAATCTGAATCAGAACTTGACGACGAAGAATTCTCCTTTCCCTTCTTCGAACCAACTTTCTCCTTCAGCTTTCCAGTTATCTGATCATAGCGGTCATAGACTGATTTATAACGATTGTGAAATTCCTCAATCAACTCCACGAGTTTGCCCTTATCGTCTTGATCTTCATCTTTGACCATCTCTAAAATCTTTCTATAGTTCTCTTCGGTTTCTGCATATAACAGTTAAACATTTAATACATGAAGAACAAGTTAAAAACATATGGCAATTCACCAAAGTATATTAATATTATACCTATATCGCCGCCTTTAAGTTGCTCATCTTTGTCCGGATCAATAATACTTCCAACCATTGACTTGATTCGGTTTCTGAAACGACGTTTCCCCATTTCTTTATTTAGCATTTCATAAACTGATCCTTAAATATCGATGAAGGGAACGAAGGCGATTGTCATCTGTAACATAATCCCATTGCACTCTAAGGATCAAAACAAATAACAGTTTTAGAAACTCCCAAAGGCGTTAAGCAACATAATATTAATTAACTGAATGCAAAGCTATACTGGCCCCTCAAAAACGTTATAAAAAGGGACAATAAAGGTGCATTATAAACATATAGATGGATGGCTGTGGTGTTAGTTGTCATACCATATAATGGTATCAGATGCACAGGTCTATATCACATTTGTGCCCATAAAATAAAGTGGCATGTTCTCTCTAGCCCCTAAAAGTTTCCATTCTTGACATAATCAGTTAAAACAATTCAAAAAAGTATTGAATATACAATAGAAGTCATGCTTGCGGTGTATGCATATAATGTATATATGTGTGGACCATTGGAGGGCAAACTATAAGTGCACTAATTTTAACGTTGTTTCGCTAATTTCGTAAAAATAACGCTAAAGACGACGGGATGTTAATTATGCATCATGTGGTGTGTTACTACGTTGATAGCCGAAAGACAAGGAGTACATGCACCAATCGGGCTATGTGCCCTATGTCCAAGGCTTGATTCAAAACTACTATCGAGCTGGGGGTCTCACTTGAAGCAGTCTCTCTATTCCTATGGAGTAGAGGTAAGATTGACTACATCTTACCCTCATCAGACACTACCATAGTTTTGTTATTGGTGGGATTTACTGGATATGATGATGATGATTGAATATACAGTAGTAGTAGTAGTAGTAGTAGTAGTAGTAGTAGTAGTAGTAATTTCATCTATTGGCTGATTTTAATCCCAACTTAAGACAGTCGCAACTTGCAAACTATTTTCCCCCATCGATCATTTTCCATCTGAGGTCTAACCTAATTAGTTTTGGTGACATGACAAATGACGTGACATGATATTTCTTTAGTAGTAATAAAATTGTTAAACATATTTTAATGTCAAACAAATGCTCTAAAATTAAAATCTTTAATTCAATTTCCTTGCTAGCATCATTACAACCAAAGCAGTTGGCCTATAAAAAGCAAAATAACCTTTTTGCTTTTTAAAAATATCAATAAATAAACAACATATTTATCTAGTCCTTGTCTACCAATGAAGTCCACATAGTGACACAGATGGCCATTATTTGAATTTTAAAAAAGGACAGCGCAGAACATCAATAACATGATCTGTTATTCTGAAAATAATAAACTTTATAAAATGACGTTATCATAATATATATTTATGAGAACGAAGTAAAATAATAAAATAATAAGGAAAAAATCAACTTGAAAGGTCTATTTATCATTTATTATTATTATTATTATTATTTTTAAATAAGAAAACTAAAATTTCAAAATATAATCATGATCTTCAGTTCTTCACTGATCTGATTGGATATTTTGTTTATAAACTGTACAAAATCTTTAATCTCATGATTCAAGATTTAATATTCTGGATATGTAATAACTTTTAAATCAAAAGTTATTATTACTTTTTTTTTTTAACGTTCAACAAAGTCCGGCACACGGGCCACGTCCACGATAACAGACATCGTTGGTTACGTGGCCCAGGCATTATTTCATGAGGAAAATCACCGCGTCCACTATGGTAAAGCCTTTGGCTCGGGCATAACATTTTGTCATGAGCAAAACTCGAACCCGATAACGCATATGAAAGTGAATTAACAACAAAAACTGCTAAGAATACGAAACCCATGATTGATACATATACTAAACTTGAATCGAATCAGAGGTTTAAGTTTTTAAATCATAGATTTTTACACGGAACATGCAGAAACTCAAACTATCATACAAATTAGATGATTATAGATCAACTAATTCAACTTAAATGTGTTAAATAAATAAATAAAATGATGGACATACCTTTGGGATTAAACAGTGGTTGAACAGTTTCAGAATCTTGGATTCTTGGAATCAAAGTCCTAGATTGAATTGAATTTCTAGAGAGAGAAAGATTATATAGAGAGAGAGGGGAGAAACGATAATATTTGTTTGTTTATATTTATGGTCTGGTGATTTTATAAAAAGATTAATAATAACCCTTCAAGTTTTGGAATGGGTGTTTTATATCCCTGTGGTTTTTTTTATATAAAATTATAAATGGGTAAATGCACCAAACACATGGATGTCATTGGGAAACACACTTTTCATGTGTCACACTCACACTTGGTAACGAGAATAATATGTACACGTAAATTTGATCCTTGTGATATCACGTGACAACAAATGAAAACCTCGTCTTTAACCAAGATTTTAGTAAGAAAATATATATTTTTTATGATATTGCTCAAAGTATATAACTATATGAAAATTACCAAAAAATAAAATAAAATAAAAATCAATCCACAAAAATAGCTAGCGATTTTATATTTTTCATAATCTTCTCCACCAAGATTGTCTAGCTGGAGAAGACGTTTTCATTCCTTTTCCTCTAAATATTCCAACATGGCATATGATAATTCCATAAATTATGTTCTTTTGGCTCGTGGAAAAGGTAAACTTTTATGAATTTTGATAAGATCTTGCATCGTAAATATCTTGGATCTACACTATTATTTATATCAGGTATTTTTTATATAAATAACTTTAGTAGTACAAATATAAAATCATCATCTACTGTGGATCACAAAAAGTAAAACTTTCTTCTTTTCCGTATTACAACTATTGTTTATTTTTAAATTATTTTGAGTAAAATGCCATTTTCGTCCCTGAGGTTTGACCCTTTTTGCTAATTTCATTCAAAAGTTTAATTTTTGTCATCAGAATCCAAAAGTTTTCAAATTTTTGCTGGTTTCATCCAAATGCCTAACTCCATTAGTCAGTCTCAGTTAACTAAGGGGCAAAGTTGTCAATTCAAATCTCCTTTATATAATAATAATAAACCCCACCCACATCATAAACACAACCCCAAATTCCATTCTTGTTCTCTCCCAGATCCATCATGCTATGACCACCATATACCACCACCAACACCACCACCACCATCCTCTTCCTCCTAACCCTAAACCTCACCCTACCCCTCACCAGGTTGTTGAGGACAAGCTCCAATACGTCAAAACAAATTGGAGGAAATTTAACGGGAGGTAATCAGGAAACCTAAACCCCAAAATTGAAAAATAGAAAAAAGCTAAAAATAAAATACCTTCCCCCCCTGTTATTTTCATTTTCATCTTCCCTAAAAAAAAATCATCTTTCAAAACCCTCGCTCCTTCCTTCCTACCTCTCTCTCTGTCAGCCGTTCCCTGTTTTCAATTCATATGTTGTTTTGATAACCTAAACACATTTGCTTCTTCTTTCTTTCATCATCATCATAATATTATTATGTTTGGAAATGGTCTCTGGTTCGTGAATGGAGGGACCCGCAATTTATCAGCCGGTGTTCGTAAAACCATCCAATCCGTCAAAGAAATCGTTGGTAATCATTCTCTTTCCTAAGTTTAGGGTCAGAAGGAGGAGGGTGGTGGTGGTGTGTTGTGGTCACATGATGGATCTGAAGAGAACAAGAATGGAATTTGGGGTTGAGTTTATGATGTGGGTGGAGTTGTTATTATTATTATTATTATTATTATTATTATTATTATTATTATTATTATTATTATATATAGACGAGATTTGAATTGACAACTTTGCCCCTCAGTTAACTGAGACTGACTAACGGAGTTAGGCACTTGGATGGAACCAGCAAGAATTTGAAAACTTTTGGATTCAGATGAGAAAAAATAAACTTTTGGATGAAACTAGCAAAAATGGTCAAACCTCAGGGACGAAAATAGCATTTAACTCAATTATTTTATATAACATTATATAATAACATAAAAAGCATGGTCGGTGGTGCTTTTTAAACTTTTAACCCTTCAGCTTTCACAAAATGGCAAATTCACCCCTTAAGCTTTTAACTTTACAATAACTAACTTTCTATCCTGACAGAAATGACCTCCTACCTTTTAACTTGACAAAGATGCCCTTTTTTACTTTCTAACTTCTTTTTTACCCTGAAACTTTTAACATGTAACCCATTATATCCCCAAACTTTTCAATAAATGATAGGGAATTTTTTCTGAAACCAGCTTGGTTAAATATAGAACGTTTTCATTCTTATTTTTACGTATGATATCGGTTGGTCTACGATTCTGACATAAATTTTGTTCGGAAAAGAGTCGGATCAAATATAAAACGTTGTAATTCGACAGTAAAAATTTGGGTTACCTATGTGTTGTTATAAATTCATCTTTCTATGTAAACAATATAAATTCATGTTTCGAGCTAAGGTTTTTCGGAAACGAGTCTGGTCAAATATAATACATTTTCATGCTTATTTTTACGTGCGATTTCGGTTGGTCTACGTCTCTGACATAAATTGTGTTCAGAAATGAGTTAGCTCAAATATAAAATGTTTTCATTCGTCGGTGTAAATTCGTTTTACCTACGTTCTTGACATAAACTGTGTTTGGAAACGAGCCGGCTAAAATATAAAACGGTTTTTTTGACGGTGTAATTCGAGTTACATACGTCTTTGACTTAAACTGTGTTTCGAAAAGAGACGGCTAACGTGTTTTCGTATGGTTAACGCATCACATAACGTGAAACTGTTTAAAGCGCCGCCGCTGCAACGCGCGGCCTACGGCCATAATCTAGTTTAACTGAAAAGAAGAATACCAGTTTAATATGGTTAAGCGATGAAGTTGAGGGGACTTAAGTATAAAGAAAAAACCTAAAGAGAGTTTAATTGTAAAATTTGTGAAAAATGGGTGTGAAGACAAAATAAAATGACTGTCGTTTCTATACAAACAAATTAAAACTTCGGAAATTTCAAGGCTAAATTATGTCCTACACACCTGATACTTAGCACTCGTTATGCATTTTGCTGCAGTAAGGGTGAAGCTGCTTTTAGATTATTGCGTTTTGGTAACCTAAAAATCCATTTCAAAACTCAACCCCAAACATTAAAACTGATTATTTTCGTTTTCAAAACGCAATAATCTAAAAATCCATTTCAAAACTCAACCTCAGACACCCCCTAAGTGGGTGTTTTGGATTGATTATTCAAAACAGATTATGCGTTTTGAAAAAGTAGGGGTGGGGCTGCTTATAGATTATTGCGTTTTGGTAGCCTACAAAACTGATTATTTGCATTTTCAAAACGCAAACCCAAACACTAAAAACTGATTATGTGCGTTTTCAAAACGCAATAATCTAAAAATCAGATTCAAAACGCAATCCCAAACACCCTCTAAATCACACATCAATGTTGCACAATGTTAACTTGTAAAATTTAAACGAAACGTAAAATAAAAGATAAAAAATATAAGGGATCCAAATTATAAGTAAAAAAGTTATAGGGTCAAATTGCAAAAGATGAATAGTTTTGAGTTAAAAGTAAAAAAATAAAATAAAACACTCTATGCACAAAAGGTTGCAAATTAATACTATGAAAATAAATTTTAATACATTAATTAGAGTTTAAACTTCACAAATCCATAAAACATTTTATTAAAATAGTTGGTTTTAACACTCTTTTTTATGTAAAGATAAATTTCCAGATCATCTTCATTTGTTAGGTTAACACAACGTTTCATATTTCACAAGCACTGATCTTCTAAATTTGAAATGTTACATACCGTTAAACTATACCAAATAAATTATAATCTACTCTTTGCTTGAGATTGAACTCAAGGTATCCCACTAAGGTTATGGGGTGTGGTTATCTCTTCTTCCCCCTTGTCCATCTCAACTAGGGGTGTAAACGAGCCGAGCCCGAGTCTGACTGGGCTCGAGCTTGGCTCCTTATGGTTTTATGAAGCTCGAGCTCGAGCTCGGCTCGGTTCGAGCCTACAATCTTGAGCTCGAGCTCGGCTCGCTAGCAAAATCAAAAGCTCGAGCTCGGCTCGGCTCGGCTCGAGGTGATTTGAGAACAATCTCAAACGAGCTCAAAGCTCGGCTCGAGATTGCAAAAGCTCGGCTCGCGAGTGTTATTATATGGGCCTATGAAATAAGGACTTGGGCTTTGGAGATGTGGGCTATAAATTATAAGAGATATATAAATAACTTATAATTATGTTTGGGCTTGTTTAGGCTCGCGAGCCCAATCGAGCTTTGTATCTAGAGCTCGAGCTCGGGCTCGATAACTAAACGAGCCATATTTCAGGCTCGGGCTCGAGCTCGGGCTCGTTAAGGCTCGGCTCGTTCGGGCTTTTTACCGAGCCGATCCCGGGTAGCTCTCAAGCCGCTACGTGTCATTTACACCCCTAATCTCAACGCCACGTAACTCTCCCATTCCCTTCCCCTAAATCAAAAAAATTGTTCCCCCTTCCATTTTTTTTTTTTTTTGTTATTTTATTTAAGAGGAAAAAGGAGCTCGGGGGAGGAGGGGAAATTTTCCCCGTGGCCACCGAACAAGGGGTGGTTCCCCTTCGGGGTATGGGTGCCACCTCACTCTCCCGACTTGCTTACCGAGACCACACTCATTGGTCGAAGAGGCACAAGCCTCTAACAAGTGAGATAGCCTCACATTGGCAATTTGTTAGTCATTTGAGCGCAAATCTACATGAATGCTCAAAATTTTATCGACCTGGACATTACTTTAATTAGAAGTCAACTTCTTAGTTCTCTCCTAATTGAAGTTGAACGATACATCTTGAGTTTTCATCTTTTCTATTAAATTTTAAGAAAAAAATTAAATAAAACTGTATATAATGAATGGTTAATGTCTTCAAAAGCTGACGACTAAGCTAAACATGGACAACTAAAGTTAGTTTCGGGAAGGTTTACACTTATCGTGCATTTTCAACTTTTACAAAGTTATGCTTTTTCACTAAGTGTCGTACACTTATTAGCATACAATCAATGTATCAAGACTAACTCTAAGCGCGATTTAAATGATCTCATCATCATATCTGTAAAATATAAAATTGTGACTAACAATCCTACACGAAAACATGAATACTCTTTCAATTTATGGTCCTCATACAATCGCAAAAATATGTGGTCTCGACACAAAGAAATGAAGAGACAAAAATAGCAACACGTATCGATAGGGAGGAAAATATGCGAGTGACGATATAAAGATGTATTTCTTTATTAGGGTTGAACTTTTGGGGCAAATTGCGTACCCTCTTATTGTGTTGCTAAGTAAGTTGTTGAACTTTTGGGGGACCATTAGGTACCACAATTTAATAACATTAATGCAAGAGTTAATTACACATATAGTCCGTGTAGGTTGACTAAAAGAACACCTTTGGTTGTAACTTTGAAAAGTAATAGATTTAGGACATATAGATGCCAATCGGTAACATATGCGGCAGTGATGTTCGTAAAAGTTTAGGTGTCATATCTGAGCCATTAAAAATATATGCCCCTCAGGCCTCAAGTTTAGAGTTTTAAATTAGTATTGGACTTATAAATTGGCTAATATGTTTTTGAGTTTTAAATGAGTTTCAAAAGGCCCAAGTTCTTGAGTTTAATATGGGTTTTCTATTTATTTATTTATTATTATTTTTTTTTTGAGTTTAATATGGGTTTTCTATTAAAACACACATACACACATATATGTAAATAGGAATTTTATAAAAAAATGTGCTTCGATTAATACAAGCCCTAGTCGTGGGTAAGCCTAGCATAAGCAACAAGGTGTACACTATATACAAGGGATGAGCATATTATACCAAATACCGAACTGATACTGATCCCATACCAAACGGAGGGTGTTCGGTATCGATACTCACATTTAGAGGTTTTCGATTTCAGTATTTTTGGTAGCGTTACGGGATCGGTATGATATCGGTATTTTAAGGTAAAATACCGATACCGAACTGATACCGTACCGTATGTTTTCGGTATCGGTATTAGGTTTTGGGAGTTTTTGGCATCGGTATTTTGTATGTTTTCGGTATCGGTATTAAGTTTTGGGAGTTTTCGGGATCGGTATCAGTTGGTATCGATACCGTCCCGATCTCATCCCTACTATATGCATCATGCAATCCAAGCAAAACAACCCATAACAAAATGGGTTGTATTGATCTCTTGTGTGGTTTAGTCCAGAGGGGACATACAATATAACGAGGGGTGGCACCCGCTATCCCTCAACTTTTCCTGCGTAGTGTAAATTTTACGTTTTTATATTACGTTACCTCTGAAAGTTATGCAACGTTACCTCTCAATTTTTTTTTAAAGCCCAACACAACCTCAAAGTTTTTAATATAAGCCTAACATAAAAAAAATGATAGAAACATATAGGTCATAACTCATTCCATTTTTAATTTCTTGATTAAAATACACAATTGTTAAAGTATTGAATAAGAGTGCAAACGAGTCGAGCAGCTCGCAAGCTAGCCGTTGTCGGCTTAATAGAAAGCTCGAAACGAGCCGAGCCTTAGCGAGCCCGAGCCGAGCTTGAGTCTAAAACAAAGCTCGTTTATTTTTCGAGCCCGAGCTCGAGCTTGAGAAACTACCAACAAGCCGAGCCTTTCACTTATCGAGTTTGTGAGCCTAAACGAGTCTATTATTATATTATTTTTATTTAATATATTAAATAATAAACAAGGCGAGCTCGATCTTGAGAAACTTCCAACGAGACGAGCTCGAGCTTTAAAAGCAAAGCTGAAACTGAGCCGAGCTTGAGCCTGGTAGAGCTCAGGCTCGGTTCGTTTGCACCCTAGTTTTGAACGGGTAAAAATAATCAAGAGTGAGGAAAAAAGAAGTAACGGAGAACTAGGTCACCCATTAATAGTTATCACCCTAATCAAATAGGCGACAAAAGAAAATTGTATATTGTTAAAAAATGTTTTTCAACCACGATGTCATCAATTTAAATGGAAAAACTATACTAATTGGTGGTGATGTGTTGATGTAAAATGGTTTGATAAATCTTTAGTTAGAATGTAGCACTAAGCAAAAAAAAAAAAAAAAAAAAAAAACACACTGGTTATGAAAGTATGGTAAAAAAATTGAACATTATTTATTATCATGTTTTTATTTTTGTTTCATTTACATTGCATGAAAGTACAGGAAAAAAATTTTAAACGTTACCCTTAAAGCTTTGGTCTAAATCCGCCACTGGTTTAGTCTGTTTATGTCTACTTTGAATAAAACCGAGTTCGTTTCTCTTGATATATTTGTTTGTGATTAATGTTTTCTAGAATAAATAATAAAATAAATTGTGACTAATGAATACATTGCTTTATGCATTTTCAGATTTGACTGAATTACAAGTTTTGTCTTTTATGTTTATGCTTGATTTCAAAGCATGTCCTTTACGTTTAAAATTGATGAGTTTTGTACTTTATGTTTTAAAATGTTGCATGGTTTGTCCTTTAACGCTAACCCAGTTAGATTTTAATGCTGATGTGAGGATACATTTGTTTTTTTTTTTCCTTTTTAGGGACTATTTGTGTGACTAACTTCAAATTTTGGACCAAGATGAAAGTATATATGTTTGATAGCACTTCGTTGTGTTCCCGAGTTAACTTAACGAAAGAAAAGAAAGGAAATGAAAAGAAAGGAAAATTTGATTGTGTTCCCGAGTTTCATTTAAGGAAGGAAAAGAAAGAAAAACAAAACAAGGTGTGTTCCCGAGTTTCATTTAAGGAAGGAAAAGAAAAGAAATGGAAGGAAACAGAATGAAAGGATATTTATCCTTTCTTTTCCTTTCCCTTCCTTTCCTTCGGTTATTTTCCTTTCTTTTCCCTCTTTAAATTAACTCAGGAACACAACGTTCATCTTCTTATTCACTCTCTTCATCCTCCTGCATCAAATTTCCACCATTCTCAATCCATATAATATCCTTACCACCCCCATTCCATCAAACCAGTCCAAATCCCCCTAAATTCTCTATAAAAACCAGTCAAAACCCTAACCCCCAAAATCTCACATTCAAACACATCAACAGTTCCTCGCTCTGTTCTGCATATTCCAATAAGAACTTAAAATATTCTTAAATAGGATATATAACCTCAATAATATTGTTTCTCACATACCATACCATACTGTAACACATATCTTGTGTATATATATATATATATATATATATATATATATATATTATAATAATCAAACATTAAGCTCAATCTCATCATTTTGACCATCGTAAGTCAAAACTAATCACCAATTTCACCACTTTGACCCTCAAAAGTCAAAATTAAAATACAAATTCAGAGAAGAAACGAAACTCACGATAAACAAACGTTAAGAAAATAGTAACAATTATAACAAATTAATAAAAAAGAAGCAACATATACTAAAAAAAAGAAACACAAATTCAGAGACGAATCGCTTCAATATTAAGCAACAATCAGACGCTTTTGACGGATGTGGAACTGGAATCAACAGGTTCATTATTATTTGAAGGAGTAGGGTTTGGATTAAGAGGAAGGCTAGGATCGCCGTCATCTGGGTCGTAATCGGGGTTCAGGTTACGATCAGGAGGGGGTTGTGCGGTGATGGTGGAATTGGTGGTGGTGTCAGATGGGAGGTTAACCGTGGTTCTTTTGTGACAGTGGTAGTGTTGTTTAGAGTGTTGGAGGCGGTAGAGGTTTGGTGGTGACGATGGTGAGTGGTTACTAACTTTAGAGATAGAAAGGGAGAGTTGAGAGGGTTGAAGGTTTGGTGGTGGTAGGTGGTGGAGTGGTGGTTACTAACTTTAGAGAGAGAGAGAGAGAAAAGGGGAGTTGAGAAAACATATGTATTTTTTGTTTTGATCCAAAACTTTAAACTAGTTATACAATTAGTCCCTAAAAGTGTAAAAAGACAAATTTACCCTCATATTAACGTAAAAAACAAACAGAGTTAGGGTCAAAGGACGTAACATATTGGATTTAAAAATATAAAGTACAAAACCTATCAATTTTAAACATAAAGGACATGTTTTAAAATCGGGTATACAAATATGGTTGAAAAAGAGGAATGCTTGAGGGACCACATTTTATAGAACTAGTGGTTGAAAAACAATTCTAAAAACCCACACGGAAGACGCGAAAAATAGGCGATGGTGTTGTTGCTCTTCAAATTTTGTTGTCTCTAACAACCAATCGAACAGCTTATTAATCTTCTATCTAGGGTTTACAAATATGCTCACTTGTAGGTATTATAATACCTCTTTAATTCACCCAATTCCTGCTCCATTTCTTCCTTGAGGTATTAATTAAACTTGCATCAACTTCGATTAATTTCTAGTTTATTGCATTGCTTACGTTTTACTTGTAATTAGTATAAGTGTATAACCGTTTGATTTGGATGAGTTAATTAGTGAATTGAATAGTGTTGACTAAATTTAGATGTCAGTTATGTATTAATATTTTTATTATTTGGGAGTCTGGACTCATTTTTTTACTCCTAGTTGGGGAAGAAAGTGTTTTAGTTTGTGTAGTTGTTTTATTTGTTTATGATTTGGATTTTGTAGCTTATTATTATTATTATTATTATTATTATTATTATTATTATTATTATTATTATTATTATTATTATTATTATTATTATTATTATTAAACCAGGGTACTTAAATCATGAAAAAGTGTCTACTGCACATGGACTAGATTTGCATCTGGTTTATTTAAATCGAAGTTGTCAAATGTGCTATTGACAGATTAATTCTTGTATGGTTACTAGAAACTATACGGAAGCGATGCAAAAATGATGGATTCTGTGTTATGATATGTGTTAAGATACATTAGAAAATGTATCCGTGATGTAGCGATTAGTGAAGTGTTTAGGTTTGCTTGTGTTGATGCTGACTGCCTGACTGTGTGAATGTTAACATGGTAGAATGGACTCAAGGTAGAAAATCAGTGGTAAATCCTAAATTTAATGCGACATGCATTTATTTATTATAAATTTTATTCGTGTTGCTTATCCTGCAAAATCTTAGTAGCTTATCCTGCAAAATCTTACTAGAGGGCGTTTGCTTGTGTTGATGCTGACTGTACAAACTACAAAGCTTACATTTGGTAGATTGGATTCAAGGTATAAAATCAATGGTAAATTCTAAACTTGGGTCATTTAGGGTTATTATAAACTTTATTCATGTTGCTTATCCTACAAAATCTTATTAGAGGGTGTTTGGATGTCTAGTTATTGTATTTTTTTTGCGCTGATTATTGCAACTCGAAGTAGCAGTTATTAGTTTTGAGTGTTTGGATGAAGTGATTATGATTTTTTACTTATTTAGGTTGAATATATTTGTACTCATAATAGTAGATAGGGGGTTGCTAGAAGAAAACTGATTATCGATAATGATGATGTGAATAGGAAAATTAACTTTTAAAATTCTCTACCACTTAATTAGAGATCATTTTTGCCTCCATGTTAATAACATCTCAAACGCAAAAACTTTCAATTTTTTTAACTATTTGATCATGCATCCTTAGAATCTTATTACCTTTTCTTTCTATGAATGGCAACTTATTTTATTCTTATAATTTAACTGAATGAAGTTTCTTTTCACTTTTCAGAATCTGAGTGAAGTGATGGATAGTGAAGTGAATGCCACAAACGATATTAATGTTCAAGATAAGAAATCTGGCCAGTTTACCAATGTTTCAGATAACAAAAACAGTGATCGGGTTGGTACATCAAGTCATGCATCAACCAGCCCTCGTTGTGCTGATAATCCGGGGGTCTCAGTTGAAGAATTAACCGTAACAAATTTCAGTGGTGGGAAATCAGAAATAATCAACGCACCAAACGTAATAGATGGAATTAAAGACACCAGTACACCAAACCCTAATGTTTGGCAGGATTCAGATTCTAATTTCTTCTCAGAATTTCTAGAGAAAAAACAAGAAATCGTAAGTCAAATTCAAAAAGAGACAACTGACAATTCACCACAGGATGAAAAGCAATCATCTCATGGAGGTATCCGAACAAAGATTGTTTCAAAATCTGGTTTCTCAGAGTTCTTTGTTAAGAACACATTAAAGGGCAAAGGAATCATTTTCAAAGATCCAGCTCGAGATAGAGTCAGCGTTCATAGTCGTGGTCAAAGTGATACCATTTCTTCTCCTAAGATCACTCCTAACCCAACGCCCAATGTTCTTTCCAACAATAATAATGTGAGTTTAAGAGAATGGTTGATAACTCGCGGTAATAAAATCGATAAATCTAAAAGCCTATTTATATTTAAACAAATATTAGATTTTGTAGATTCGTCACATTCTCGAGGTGTGATCTTAGAAGCCTTAAGACCATCATGCTTTATGTTGTCACCTTCAAACGATGTTTTGTACCTTGGTTCACCGGCTAACAAGGAACTCACAGAAACCAACAAAAGGAGAAGACTTGGGGACAACCATAACTCATTTGCCAGGTGGCTACAGTTACCAACTCGAGTATCTGGTTATGGATTAAATGAAGAGATTGTCCTCGGTGACAGTGATTCATTAGAAGCACAGTGGTATGCGGGTCTCGAGGATGGTAGAGAGAGGTGCTCTACATCGTCTTCAAATATATACTCTTTGGGAGTTCTTCTATTTGAGGTGTGAATAAACCATCATTTATGTTCACCCGTTTTCATTTTTGATTCTGTATATATACAAGAAAAAATGTTGTTTGTACTTTGCAGGTTACATAAATATATTTTATGTTATTTTACAGCTTCTTGCATCATTTGAATCTGGTAGAGAACATGTGGTTGCGATGATAAATTTACGTCAAAGGATTCTTCCACCTAGTTTCCTTTCTGCAAATCCTAAGGAAGCTGGATATTGTCTTTGGTTTCTTCATCCTGAGGCTTCTGCACGACCAACAACTAGGTAATGTTAGATTTTAGAGATGGCAAAATGGGCTGGGTGGCCCGGTTGGGTAAGGGGTCAAAGCAGATATTTTTTTGGTACGGGTTGGGCTGACGAGAAACACTTTTTTAAATTAAAGTTAATGGTGTCAACTATGATTACCAAAGTTATTTTATTTTAGTAATAATGTAATATTTTAAACAAAATGATTTAGGAGGTTTAAACTTTAAAGCAAGTTACCAAGTTTACCTGTTTGATTCGTTAGAGATGAAAAATAACTTGCAGCGACCCATTAATAAGTAAATGGGTCGATCTTGCCACATGCAATAGGATGGTTTCAGCTGTGATTTTTTTTTAATTTGCTCACAATCCTTCCATATGTGTGATTGTGTGAATTGTTAACAAAAGGCATAGCTATTATAATCTTACTTAAACATTTGAAAGTCCCCTTATATCTCGTGACTTGTATACATTATTTGGTATTTTGGTTCATAGTAGTCAAAGTCGCAAGGCGCAGTCTAGGTGCAATGGGCTCGTCTGTTGCCTTGGCACAAGGCACAAAAAATTGCATTCCTGGTCTTCTGGGACACACACATATGTGTATATATAGAGAGAGATATAGATAAATAGATAGAGAGAATTAAAAGAAAAACAATACCATTTCACAATTTAGTAAAAAAGCCTAATAGAATTAGCAATTAGAATGATTCAGTTAATGCCAAAGCTAACAATAATTCACGAAGTCAGCAACATTTATGCCCTTATATTCATGACAAAAGATCAAATACAAACAGTTTTTTCGTACGAACTGTACGAATTGAAGGAAAAAACACGCGGGCCGTTTATAACTAGAGTACTTATATAATTACTCTAGTTATAAACGGCCCGCGTGTTTTTTCCTTCAATTCGTACAGTTCGTACGAAAAAGCTGTTTGTACGTGAACCTACCCCTTATATTCATAATTGCTCCAGCCCCACTTGTGCTGCACCTGGACAGAGGTGCGCGATTCTGCAGCGCCTAGAGAAAGTTTGTTGCCTTGCGGTTATCCAAAGCATAGAGGGGTGTTCATGGTCGGGTTTTGACCGTTTGTAGACTGGACCATGAGCCAAACTTCTAGTAAAATCTCCAAACCAAAACCAAACGTCGTGATACTGAAACCGAACAATACAAACGGTTGGGCTTATTGGGCCTTCGAACAAAAGATTTAAAAATGTTAGAAGAATGTGAACTGAGAAAGTATAACGATTAATTCATAACTCCATACCTTGTAGCAGTCTACTCAGGAAAATCTTGCAAGTGACATATTTTTCCGTTGATTTTTCTCTTATCATATAATATAAAAGAAGAAAAAATATTGGAAAACAATCCACCCATCTCAATTGCTGTAGAACAACCGACGAAGAAACCAAACCAATGACTGGCTTGAACCGGGCCATGAACACTCTTATGCGTAGTTGCCTGGCCGGTTTACATGCTTGTGTTTGACTATATGATTTGTTTTATTTTAAGTTTTTAACTATCTCTGCATTGATGTACAACTAGTAGTTGTACATGGCATGTCACTAGATAATTATGGTTCTAATATTTTATTTTTTACATACAATCTAACAGAGATATCTTAAAATCCAAGCTTGTAAGTGGAATAGAAGAAGTATCAACAGCCAAATTATTCTCCTCCATTGTTCAAGAGGACACTGAATCAGAATTACTATTACATTTTCTTGCATCATTAGAAGAGCAAAAGCAGAAATGTGCCACCAAATTGGTTGAAGATATTAAATGCATAGAATATGATATCTCAGAGATCGAATCAAGACGTGCAAATAATTTAACATCTGAGACAAATGTAACATCATCAAGTGCGATAAAAACCAATTTAATTCATCTTGAAAAGGCTTACTTCTCAGTGAGATCTGGCATCAATGTTTCTGAGAATTATACAACAGGAATTTCTGATCAAATTATGTTAACGAATCGAGAATATAATATTTGGGAACAAAGTTTAAAGGAAGAAAAGAAGCCCTTAGATCGCCTTGGGGAATTTTTTAATGGTTTTTGCAAATATGCTCGGTTTAGCAAGTTTGAAGTTTCTGGTACTTTGAGGAATGGTGATTTTAGTAGTTCTGCAAATGTTGTATGTTCTCTTGGCTTTGACAGGGACGAGGATTATTTTGCAACTGCTGGGGTATCTAAAAAGATTAAAGTATATGATTTTCGTATGTTATTGGATGATTCGGTTGATATTCATTATCCTGCTGTTGAGATGTCAAATAAATCGAAGCTTAGTTGCATCTGTTGGAATAGTTATATCAAGAATTATCTTGCTTCTACAGACTATGATGGCATGGTGAAGGTGTGTTCACTTAAGGTTTTACATTTTTTTTGATACATGATGTTTAAATTTGTCATAAAATTGATATTAAACTAACTTGGTATATAGTAAATAAACTGCGGTTATCAGGTCTAGTTACTGTATTGGGGTCATTTACATGATTTAGCTTTCGTTATGTGTGTTAAATAAAATAGACAAACATGTTCCAACAACAAAAATCATAACAGTATCCGAAGACCAAACTCATCCAAATTTACATGAGGGTTAGAGTGACGACCCTAGTTTTGACCAATCAGCCGATTTTTAAACTATGTTTCTAAGCAAAAAGAGTAGTTTACCCTTTAGGCTTTAAGGTTTGCTAAAATTTAATTGCGTTATCCAACTGTTGTGATTCCCACTTCATCATATGGTATTGCTTGTTTAGTATCTCTTGTCGTTATTGCTATAGAAAAGAACCACACATAAAATCTTAGTAGGCATTTTCAATAGTTGTAAAGATAGCATTTACTAATATATGTGTATATTGTGCAGTAGGGCCTCCGACCCCACCCCCACCCCTGCTGCCCGCCCGCCCGCCTGCCTTCTCTTCTTTTCTTGGTGTAGTATTCCTCTTTCTTCAATACTTACGCATAAATATTACCTCAAAAGTAAAAATTGGCAACACCAACCTCAACCTGTATTAGTATAGATGTTGTTTGTTTCCTGCTTAGCATCATCATTTTTCTATTTTTACCTTTTTAGTCGTAAAATGTAATGTTTCATTATTAATTTAGTGTAATAATGAGAATCCTTACATGATCAGTCTGGTTTTTAAAAAGCACGCCTGCGCCTAGGCGCGAGGCGCAGTAAGGCGCTGCCTAGGGCGCCTCACGGATCTGCGCTTACGCAATTTCCCGAAAGTGCAAGAAAAGTGCATTTTTTCACCCTTTTTTTTGGTTTTTTGACCCTGAGACGTGCGCCTCTCGTACACCATGCGTTTTTGTGCATAAAAATGTTGTACCTTGGTGTTTTTGGCATACGGGTAAAATCGTATAAAAACCGTATTTATAGCTATATTTTGGGTAAATGAAGCTAAAAAAACTATGGGATTTATATGAGATATATCAAAAAAATTATATAACTAGTGCGCGCTTCTGGTACGAAAGCCCACCGCTTTTGCGCTTCGCGCGTTGCGCTTAGATCTCGTCGCCCTTGTGCACATAGCGCTTTTTAAACCAAGTGATCAGTATATATCACAGTTATTTATGAAGTTCTTGGGAATAACGTGTCATGGTTTGCTATAAAGCTTTTTTATACCTACAGCAAGCTTGAGTTTACTTTTTTCTTAAGAATATATCCTTATGATTTACTTATTTATGCTTCTGGACTAATTTTATGTATGATTTCAGTTATGGGATGTAGGAAGCGGTCAAGCAATTTCTCATCATACTGAGCATGAAAGGAGGGCATGGTCGGTTGACTTTTCTCACGTGGATCCCACAAAATTAGCCAGTGGAAGTGATGACTGTTATGTCAAACTTTGGAGCATTAACGAGGCAAGCTTGCTCTTTCTGTTATATAATTATCGATTTTAAATAAATAAATCGTTACTAATCGATATACAGGGTTGTTTAGATGCATTTTAAAAAGTGATCATGTGACATCAAATACTCTAAATCAGCTGATAGGCTGTAACAAAATGAAATGTAGGATAGGTGGTATTTTTTTACCCTTAGATAATTAGTTTTGTTGCAGCTGGTATAAACTAACAATTTGGAAACAATTATATCTCCTAAAAAAAGTCAGATAACCAGTCTAAGTGCAAATCCACACACCCTCTGTATTTCTTATGTTCTGTTGAGTGATTATCGATTTTGTGAAGGCTAATAATTTTAGTGAAATATATTTGGATTGCAGAAGAAGAGCTTATCAACAATAAAAAACATTGCAAATGTTTGCTGCGTTCAGTTTTCTCCTTACTCTGCTCATTTACTGTCTTTCGGGTCAGCTGATTATAAGATCTATTGTTATGATCTTAGAAACACGTCCAGTCCGTTGTGTATATTGCCAGGCCATGACAGAGCTGTTAGTTATGTGAAGTTTTTGGATTCTGAAACCCTAGTTTCTGCATCCACTGATAACACATTAAAGCTTTGGGATCTCAAGAAAACTAGTTTGGGTTGCTTATCGCCCAATGGGTGTGTCTTAACATTTAGAGGACACACAAATGAGAAGGTTCGTCTTTTGCCCTTAGTATTCCGTAGTTACATCCTATTTGGTTGGCTGGAATGGAATGGTAAAGGAATAGAATGAATGAGGTAACCGTAACAGAATCGATCACTGCATACTATTATCATGTTTGGTTGACCTATAGATATGAAATATCTATGTATTGTATATAGACAACATATATTTTTGTTTAATAGAGCTAATCGAAACCTGTACTTAGGTTATAGTTAAAAGTTAATTTTTTATAGTTACTGAAAAAAAAATTCATTTTTGAAAGACTGAAATGAAGAAAAAAAGAAGATTAAATGTTAATGAAATTACCATATGCATAAAACTAGATTATATTGTAATCACATACATATGAATTGAAAGAAAAATCCTGCTCATGAAAAAAAAAGATTAATTATTAATGATAAAAGATTAAATGTTAATGAAATTAGCATATACAAATGAATTGAAATAGGTGGTGAGGGGAGTTGGGACGTCATGGGTATTGTATGCAGGGGCCGAAACGAGTTGGGTCTGGTTGACTAGTAGGTCAAGTACACATTTTTGTCCAACTTTTTTTTTTTTTTAAAATTTAAACGATTTTTTATGTTAAATAGGATCAGTTATACTATATTGCTACCATAATAACCTTATTACATACACTTTGGTCAAAGTTTGACCTCTTTCCTTGTTTGCTTAACATCTTTTGTGTTGGCCATTTGAGATGTTTTAGATTGCACACAACCCAAATTGACCCATACAGTAGTAACTGGGCTTCCTGAAATTTGTGCTTTGCTCCTGTCTCATGAAAATTTGGGTTATGTTTTGTTTGACTCAGTCAATACCCTTTGATAAGTATATGGAATTAGACTCCAATATAGCATAAAGTAAAAAATAATTATCAAGGAAAATGACAAAATTGGAAGATTTTTGGCAAGGTTAAGCATGGCTCACAACTGTTAGATAACAGTAAATTTTAGGGAGGTTCAAAATGCGCTTAGGTTGGGCCTTCTACGCCTTCGTTTCAGTTTTTTTTCTTTTCATTCTTTTTTTTAGATTGTTGAGTATGGTTACTTATGAATCTCACAAAAATTCTCCAATGTCTTCTTCAATTAAGTGATTGTTTAACAGTTTGACCGATTTACTTTTAAGTAGTTTATTAATTTAACTATTGGAGTAATTGGACCCGTTACATAGAATATAAACCAAAATGACCCCTTTCTAAATATTTAAATTGAAATTGCCACCTCTACTAGTAACAATAACTAGGACTTGAACAGCTATTATAAAAGAGCATGCACGCATTGGCGGATTCACTTACAAAGGAAGGTGGGCCTGTGCCCACCGTCCAACTCCAGCCCAAATGAATATGTTTTTATATTGAGTTTTCGTTGAAGTCCATCTTGCATGTGCACATGCTCTTTTAAATTTTACATTATTTACTAGTAACTCATAGCAATATTTTGATTTTTAAGTATATTCTTCATAATAGCTTTTCAAATATTAAACTAAAAGAAAATTTCAATTAATGTCACAGTTATTATTAAACGAAACTAGAGTTGTTAACAAAACTGAACACAATTTTAATATACTTTAGTTATTAATCAGCTAGCATGCTGATTATTAATTAGGTGCAATTTTTAATAGAAGTTTATCAAAACTATTTAAATTATTAATCTAAGTATGAATTGTTTTTATCCAACTCATTTTGACCTGACATGTTTGACCCGCCTTCTTTTAAACTAACCAATTTGTGCCCCCCGTCAAAAAATATTCTGGATCCGCCACTGCATGCACGGTTGCATTTATAATGAATTCATGATATTTGATCTACTGTTTATTCTTATATGGAAACTGCACATTTACAGAATTTCGTCGGTTTATCTGTTGCTGATGGGTACATTGCGTGCGGTTCAGAAACAAATGAGGTATGCTTTATTCTTTAGCGTTTATATGAAAGATTAAACTGCATACGCCTCGGATTTGAAACATATTAGTCAGCTTTTGACTTTAAAATGTTTAACTGAAACTTTTAGAAACATATTCGGCTCACAGCCCAGTTTGGGAGCAAACCTGAAGTCCAGAACCGAACCAGTTCATAAGTTATTTTATTTTCAAGTTCATTTTGCAGTAATTTTTCTTCTGTTCAGGTGTTTGCTTATTATAGATCATTGCCCATGCCAATCACATCCCATAAATTTGGCTCAGTGGATCCCATTTCGGGTAAAGAAACCGACCATGGAAACAACCAGTTTGTTTCAAGTGTGTGCTGGCGGCAGAAGTCAGACATGGTGATTGCCGCCAATTCCAGTGGCTGCCTGAAGTTGTTGCAGATGGTGTAAGCCATTTAAAATCCCAAGTGTATATAATGGCTAAAACAAATTCCCTGATCCGAGAAGGTGCAGCCTTTTGGCTAATCCAGTCATGTGTACATTGAGATAAGATCAAGAATTTTGCAGTTTTTTGTTGGAAACTATAGGGGGGTGGCTGCGCAGTTGTTTTTTTCTTATGAAAGTTTCAAAGTAAAGCTTACAAATGTAGGGTGCGGTAGACGTTACAGGTATATCCAGATAATTTTCAACGGAGAAAAGGTTATGTTTTTAGTATTTGACCTACGGTTGGTGTTCATCTATAACATGTTGTATCTAAATGGTAGGTTGGTGTTAGTTTGGGCAATTTTGTTTTACTACATATCGAATGAACTACAGTAAGGATTAAAAAAATATTAAAGACTATGATTCTTAATGAAGTTATAACGAGTACCATATTGGGGTATTTCAGTTACAGGAATACTCTTGATAATGTATACTTATTTGAATGTGAATGTGATATTGTTTCTTACTAGCAAAATGGTATGGTTTCTAGTTGCCTTAATAAATCTAATTCAGTGGTTTCGAAATTGCCACTGCTAACCAAATTGTGTGATGATGGTTAGCTAGAAAATTTCAGAAGCATCACTGCATGCTATTGTGTGTTTTCTGAAGGTTGCAGTGAATGATAATTAGAGTTTCATACATGTGTGATAGGTCTGTGACAGCGAGTTGATTATGTTTGTTAACAAGCATGAGTTCTAGTTACTAAGCTCAAAATACTTAACACTCATGTAGGATCATTTCACTTACGCTTTTACGCTCCCAGAGTTTCATTTAGCAAGGGAAGAGAAAGGAATGAAGGAAAAAGTGTGTTCGAGAGTTTTTGTATAGAGAGAAAGGAAGAGAAGACGAGGAAAAATAGTGGCGTTTTTAAGCATAAATCTTGTCTTTCCAATTTGGAAGGAACATGAGAGAAAAGAAGATAAGGAGGGATTCTTTTCTCTTCAATTTGGGGAGTTTTGTGGAGTTATGAAAAAAGAAAAGGCTAATCGGGTATTAAGACTATGGTGAGTTGGGGGGGGGGGGGGGGGGGGGGCTTGGGTTGGGGACGTGAGTTGCCATGTGGCACACGTCAGGTCTACAAATCAAGTGTTTAAAAGGTAGGGGAAGTGGAGAGGCGTGAGTTTGGGGCTTGGGTTTTAAATATCTAAATGTTATTTATTAAATAAAAACAATCAAATCGTGCCACCTCACCCACCCACTCGCCCCACGTTCGTGAAGATCTCCCCGCCCCAAAGGCCACACCGCCAACTACGCTGGCCAAGAGTGGTGTTTGGGCTTGAGTGGGTGTCCCACGCCATCATTTCCACGCCCACTCCCCACGTTCTAATGTGACGTTTAGGAATACCATGAAAAAATTTATGGATACCCTCCAATCTTATCTCCATTATTAATTAACCATATTACTCGATGTTTTATTGTAATTTAGAAGTCATTCAACACATATTCAAAAACATCATTCTAATAATTACAGACAAAAACCACTTTGAATCAATAAACTATAGTTTGAATGTTGTTGTTCATAATGGTTTGCTTTTTTTGTTTTTTAAGTTTCAGTTTTAAACTATGAAAGTACATGGTTTAAACCCGTTTATTTAGTAATTTATTTTTCTCTATTAACTTGCATTTGTTAATTTGAATGTTTTTAACTCAACGTTACGATATATATGTTAGTGTGTAGTATATTCAAAATAAAATATTTTTTAGTAAAGCGATTGCCGGTACCGTGTCTATACGGTGGCATACTAAACCAGTAATACTAATACTCGCATCGCTTTCGGTTTGACATTATTGAAACCGGTAAATTTCTATAGTTTTTAAATTTTGTTTTTGTCTTTCGATTGTTGTACCGAATGCTGGTACCATAACGAATCAGCCCAATACCGACCATAGCTGAACTCCCACGTCATCACACGAGGAATCCCACTAGTTTTTCTAAAAGCAACAACCTCTTCATTTATTATCACATTGGTCAAAACTAAATCATGAATATTATCCAAAATCCATGTCACCACACCAATAACTCTCTGCCACACATCACTCTTCCTTACATTTATTCCAAACACCTCCAATCCATATACCATAATTCCCAGGATTTCAATCACATTGCTTTTATTCCTATTACTCATTCACCTCACTTAATTTCTTTATCATAAAAATATGGAAACAATCATCACATCTCACTCAGTTTCATCTCTCAGTTTCAAAAACACTTCACTTAAATCCAGATTGAACCAATCATTGTTCCATCATCAACCCTCTTTCCAACCTTTTGTTAGATCACAACATAATATTAATCATAAACTGAGACTGTTTTCACACAAGGGGTTTGGAGTTTTGGTAAAGGCTTCAGTAGCTGGTCAAAACAATGCAACTGATGATGAATATAGTTGGCTTCTTGAGCCTGTGGGTGAGTAGTTCTGCATGCTGTTCTTGCTCAATTCCTCACATATTAATATTTCTTTAAATGGATACTATTTTTTTTATGTTGTTCAACTGTGTTGTTTAATGATATGAGATTGATGAAGGTTGTTTCTAGTTACATAATAACTAAAACAATACAAACATACAGTAGGATAGAGTCCTATGTATGACAGTCGGGCCGGTACCATAGGCTTAGCAGACCAGGTAAAGTCTTTAGGGGCTAGGGTCACTGAAAAATAGCGGCCCCAATATTTATTTTTTTTGTCGAAATCATCCTAGGTATTTTGTTTCATAAAAGGCAATTTACATTAGAATGATAGGCAGATGGACAACAAGCCGCCACCCCTTTCTGAATAGCGAAACTTAACTTACTAAAAACAAACCCTTGGCCTTTAAAAAAAAAATATATATTACATATGGATTTATCCCAAATCAACAAATGAATTACTCTAGACATAAAGATCCAAACAAGTAAAACGTCTAGGCCTAAAACGTGAAGAAATAAAGGCCCTTATCTATTTTTTCTTGAACGCAATTGTAACCTTAAAAGCATCCTCCACTCCTATCCTCCTTCGTTCCTCACAACCTCAATAAACAATTTGTATAAATTAAAGCTAAAAAGATAAATTTAATCTGAACATATATTATATTTATACACACAACATAAAGTTAAATAAATTCAAGCAACTATAAACCTTTTAGTTTATAGTTGCTGGTCTCAAGCCTAGGCAAAAGAGGAGGGTTTATATTGATTTTTTTGAAAGGGCCTCGACTTTGTAGTTCTCTTAAGAGTTAGGGCATCCAAAAATGTTGGCCCGGCCCTGATGTCATTTAAAATAATAGGTACATGTGTTTGCGCACAGGTGATGGGGATTCGCGGCACATCGGTTTTAAGGTTGCTATGCCAACTGCATTTGAGATAGCATCTGTAAGTTGTCTATATTTTATGTTTGTTTTCTTACATTTGGTATTTGAAAATTCGACTTTTGACCGCAACGTTTGTGGGCATGGACTAGAACGAGGTGACCGTTGGACGTGTTGCTGAGAAAGCGGATATAGTTATCCCGGTTGCAACAGGTATTTAACTATAAACCGAAAGAGTGATAAGTATATCATATGTCAGTATGTCACAATTAGGACATCTAATATATTAATCCATTTCACTTGATATGATGTGTAGTATCGGGCACACATGCTCGGTTTCAAAAGAAGGATGGTGTTCTTTTGGTCACGGATTTGGACAGCACCAATGGTACTTTCATTGATGAAAAACGGCTTACACCTGGCGTCCCCGCCATTGTGCCCCCTGGAAGATACGTTACATTCGGTGCGATTTTCATCCCTACTATTATTACTTGCAACTTTTCTATGCTTTAGAACGAAAGCATTGTTTCCAGAACCGGACAGGACGGTCGGACTGGGAACTGGCTACATAACTAGGGTTGGCAATTCAGACACGAACACGATAACCTGACACGAACATACACGATTTTAACAGGTTTCGTGTCTATAACAGGTCGACACGTTAAGACCTGTTTATTTTCGTATCGTGTTCGTGTCTTATCGTGTTCGTGTCTTAACAGGTCTTATCGTATTTCTTATCATGTCTTGTCGTGTCTTATCGTGTCTTGTCGTGTTAAACTGTTTTACTAAGTGTTCCTTATCGTGTTAACCTGTTATACATAGGTTCGTGTTCATGTTTGAAAAAAATGACACGATTAGATTTCGTGTCGTGTCGTGTTCGTGTTTACAGGTTTCGTGTTCTTGTCTTAACAGGTCCGTGTAACCTGTTATGTCAGCCCTAACATAACCATTCTGGTTGAGTCTATCTGAACCACCTACTTACGTTTGAATTGGTCTAACCAGCAAACCAACATGGTGGTTAGACTGGATTTTAAAAAAACCAATTTCTCCAAAATTTCATTTAGTTATTCATTTACTACTGCGTGTTACATATTTATATGTATTTTTATTAATCTTAAATACATTATGACGCGATTTGGTTTTTGAAACTAATTCAACCAGTAAGACGACCGGTTCAATGACCATCCAGTTATGAACACATTGAACGAATAACCAAATTTGCCCTTTTGTGCATCCCATGAATCTTTGATCAATGAAAAACATAGAAGCATGCACTTTGCTTTCGGTAAAAAAAGATTGTGTCACACAAGTTATTTTAATTTGCTTTATAAACGTATTTATCATATTGGAAATGTTGTTGCAGGTGACACCAATCTAGCCATCTTTCGCGTTTCAAAGATTAAAAATGAGAAACCTATAGCAAAATCGAGCGAATCTGAGCCCCCGGTTGAGTTACAAACTGGAGATGCTAGCAATGTTGTGGAGAGCACGAGTCAAAATGTTTAAAAACATAATACGTTTTTCCTTTTCTTGCCGGTAATGTCAACGCTTTAGAAGTTGGATAATCAGTCAAAACGGGTAATTTTTTAGTATGGGTTGAGTCCATCATTAATGTTTTTTGTTGTAAAATATCACATTATTATCATGTTAATACAATTTGCTTAGATAAAAATATTATGAGGTTCATGAGATAAGTTAGAAAGCTAATTTGACTAGTTCCTGTCAATTATTATAAGAATCCAATAAACATCAACGAGATTACACAAGTCAAGAAATGGACCATTGAAAGAGGCCTAATGACATTGGTTAATTCGCCTCAACTAAGCGGTGAGGATTCAAACTCCCCGTGTGGTGGATTTGTTTGGGATATGCAGTAATAACGAACAAAAAACAACTGGATAACTAAAATCTATGAAGACACGTAATCGCTTTTAGATTGAATCAATTCGACGGTTCAATCGAATACAATCAGAGATTCAGAATTTTTGTATGGGCCAATTAACTGCTTTAGGTAGTTATTTTCAAGGTTTGCCTCCGGACCCTCGTTCCTTAGGGGCCTCGCCCCTAAGTTCATAATAAATTCAAATAGCCGTACACTCCGCACCTTCAGACCTATATGATACGTTATTATGAAGATATTGATTAATCAGTTAATATCAATTACACTGAAATATCCAACGGAATTTTAGATGATGTACTATTAGGACATGTGTATAGTAGTTCTAAAAAAATGGACCATTTCGCCTGTAGGAATTTACCTATTTATCCTTGGTATGTGAATGGTATGGCAAAGTAATATGTAAAAAAAAAAAAGTAACTACAAAACGAAACATGTCAAATGGGTCGGTCAACAGGATCGGGATTCACTAGAATTTTAAATAACTTCCATTTTTTTTAATTTTTTATATTGTTTTGATCCATAACAACTAACAACTTGGTTAACCAAGCATGCTCACTACTTTTTTTACATGCTATTTTAACCCCAACCTATTTTACCCTTACCAATGTGTGACGCATAATTAATTCTTTTGCCACATATGTACATCATTCAAATAAATGTGCATAATGGTAGTTCCAAAAAAGATTACACTATAACGGAAACTAAATAATGAGAACAGAATGCTTATAAGTAGGTTGCCTGCATATAAGTTTAGATCACAATCTAACAGAAAACAAAGAGAGAGATATGGATCACAAGATTCACAACGTCAACGAGTCTCATCAAGAAACGTCGAAAAAAGAATCTCACACGAAAACCATAAGCGGCTTTCAAATGCCACTTCATTATCCAAGGTACACAAAAGATGATTATGAGAAGATGCCTGAATGGAAGCTTGATTGTCTTCTTCAAGAATATGGACTTCCAACTAATATTGGTGATGTTAATCAAAAGAGAAAGTTTGCCATGGGAGCCTTTCTTTGGACTTGATCAAACATGGTGAAATGATCTTCTTTTGGTATTGTCTTTAATTTACACATCATATATTACAAAAGATCTTTCAATGATTTTCTTGAACAATGGTTTGTAAGAGGTTGTTTTGTAGTTTGTTTATCATTGGAGGCTGGTATTATTATCCTACTATGAAAATGTGTAATGTTATGTGTTCAAACTTCAAAGTGACCGATGTTATGTAACGATTAGTAGTAAATTAACAATGGTGTTAAATATGTTGAAATGTTGGGCTATAAATATTTTATCTCTAATTCAATTACTATAAATTCTGGATATTGGCCTTTGGTGTTGGTTGTGGGCTTATGTCTATAGCTCATCATATGGTCTGTTGGTTAAGTATTGTGCCCGTTGGCCTTTGGCCCAGGTCATTTGGGTGATTAAACTGGTTCTTTGTATCACGTGGTTGTTGAGATATTTTGTCAGCGTTTAATCTCATTCGTTGGATTGGAATGATCGTGGTCGTTGATTTGGCATCTTCGAAGCTTCCATGAGGGCTATATAGAGCACAGTGCTCTCTCGTCTCATTCAGTCTTCGTCATTGTCTTTCTTTTTCATCTAAAAGTTTCTCTGTAATCTTTAGGGTTTCAATCTGAGTTTTGTAAGTATTGTTTCGTATTTCTTTTGTATTCCTCTTAGTCTTGATCTGCTGATCTTATCAATCAGCAGATCTCTGACTGATTGTATTTGTTCATAGTCTCAGTGATTTGCTGAGATTATTTTGGGTATTTGGTGGGCAACGCTTTGGGTTGGGTTAATAAGATTTTGTCACCGTTTTGTCGCCTACATCTTCTGTGTATTGTGTTGAGTTTGTGTTGGCTCATTTGATTGTTGTGCGTTGAAACCCTAAAATTCTACAAAATGGTATCTTCATACTCATTTTCATGTTTTATTTATGTATTTAACAGTCAAGACATTGAGGTACAATAATCTTGGTTTTCAACACGAAGAATCAAATTTGTTAGGATGGGCGTACACTTGGTACACGTTTTCTTGTCTGCGCAATGTTTCTTGTCGTTGAAGTCAAGTTATCTTACCCTATATTGACACACATATGTATAAACACCAAAACATGATGCCTTGATTCATTTAATTCCCTAACTACCTCATATAGGACCGGTCCAATACTTTTACTATTTATGGGATTAGTTGTTCTTGTTCTGAATTTTTCTAAATCTAGCATATAGTACTTGAACGGTTACATGTAGCATCATGATCTCAAGATGTTTACAATCTCAAGCATCCAAATTAAAAGGGAACAATTGATGTATTTACGGGTCTCTAGTGTTCCTTTTTCTATCAAACGCAATAAATGGATCGTTAGGTGCGCTACCATGTCGACTTATGTCTGTATCCGTTGATAAATATGTTTGATGGTCCACTAGACACTACTAATATCATGATCGTGGTTAGAAAGAAATTCGAAGTATACCTATAAAGATTTTACAGCTAAATAATATGACAAGGTGACGTTTAGTTTGTAAATCAGATTGAAAATGAATATAGGTTTGAAGAAGAAAAGAATTTTTAGATGTTAGGTCAAACTAATACTAATAAAGTTGGTGTAAATAGAATGATGGTAACAAAAAGTAGTAAACACAATAATTATCTATTGTTAGATCATGTATGAAAGTATCTTAATGTTTTCTGTAATTTAGTGTTTAATAATAATATCTTGGGTTTTGAATGTTTAGTGATATCTAAGTTAATAAATTTCTGTTTGTATTTTCCTCATCAAAGTAGCTTATTCCTAGAGTTGTGTAGATATCCTTATGTAGATTTACCATGTAAATTTCTATGTATGTTATTAACGTTCACATGTGAATTTAAATCAAGTTGCAGTTCATAATATTACATGTGATGATGTGAATAAGATGATTTTAACCCTATATATAGATTATTCATATAGGGTAGATTGACATACAAATCCTTTTTTATCCTACGTAGCGTAGGAATGACTAAATCAAAAAATCAAATTACGCACCCTTGGTTTTGAGGGTGGGATGTTTTCTACAATCCACACCTTCAACCTACCTCTTTCACCTTCCTCGTCACCATCTCACTTGCAACATCATCACCAACATTTCAATCGGCAACCACCGAACATCAATCACCATCTACAACACCTCGCTCCATAATCGGTAACCACCTTCATGCGACATCGTTCACCACACACTTGAAAACCCTCCACCACCACTGTATCGACGGTTTCATAATTACCTACATCTTTTGATGTCGGAAAACTTATCGTAATACCATAACCTACGCAATCAAAGTTACGCACAACCAAATTCAAAATCTCACACGACCAATTCATAATTACGCACCCTAAACAGCCATTCGTACGTTAACGCTCCTTTGTATCTAAAACTTTCTCTATATCATAAGATATGTAGACATATTCAAGAGATGGTTTTGTGTGGATTTCCATCTATTTGAAGTTTGGATGATATATTACCAATTTGCGTCCATACACATTAATTTATTTTCTACTTGTATATAAATGTAATAATCAGCAATTAATATATAAAAAAAAGACGAGCTTGAAAACTTATTACGAGCTAAGCTTAAGCTTTAGAAATAAAGCCATAAACATGCCAAACTCAAGCTCTTTAGGTTAAAGCTTAAACGAACACAGGCGTGATTGCGTCACACCCCTAGTTTCAACCCAATTTATATGCTGTAAATCTATAATCAGTCAAAACAAGAATGTTGAGGGTTCTTATAGAGGATGAAATCACAAGAGGACAGTACATTTTTCCTTTTCCAAGTCTATCTTACAATTAAACAACATAATTCACAGTTTTCATCAACCCACAAATATTTTTAGGAATAATAATATAGAAAGGCAGAAACCAAAAGAAAAGGAAAAGAAGCCCTTCCTCATAATACCTCATACCATGGGCTGAATACTAGCCCATGGCATACTTTTGAGTCCAGCTTCGTGCAGTCGTTTCATACTTGTTCCGGTCAGTTTTGTACATGTGAGCAATCTCGGGCACCAAAGGGTCGTCTGGGTTTGGGTCCGTCAACAGGGAGCATATTGACAACAGTACCTAATATAGTAATATTTGTGTCCCCAAAAATATATCATTACTACACTTGTAATAAGTTTGATTGCAAAAATATATTTAAAAAAAAAAAAAAAAACGAACCTTGGATATAGTAAGAGCTGGGCTCCACTGTTCTTTCAGAATATCAAGACAAATACTGCCATTGCTATTGATGTTCGGGTGGAAAACTTTCGTCCTGAAAGCTACCTAGACAAATTTAGTCAAATGCATAATTGTTAACCAACCGAACGGAACAAGACATGGAGCATGACTGGAGAACACATGATACATTTTCCATAGCATATAAAAATGGGCTACATAGTCAATAACTCATCATAGACACTTATTGGTTGAAGAAACTTTCCACATTAAGTGAAGTTAGATATTAAGCAGCATTGAATATGAGTATGCAGAAAATATAACCGTTACCTTAGGTGGCTTAAAAGGATAATCTGGTGGGAAATGGATGGTAACTAGAAACACCCCACCAGAATAAGGACTATCAGGAGGACCCATGATTGTTGCTTGCCAGTGAAACATGTCTTCTGCCACTGGGCCTAAATATAGGCAATAAAATATGGGTAATTCGTATATCAAATGAAGAATTGATGTTTATTTGCATTAAAATAAATGAACATCCTCATACATTGCACAAAATTGTTCCATCGGATGCATGGCAAATGGTCAATTTGGTTTATTTTGTAATCTCAAACAGGTGACAGGTCAAAAGTGCCGTATAAAGAAATTAGCTAACAGGTGAATAAGTCAAATGGGATGGAACAGGTAGAAACTTCAAAGCTGTCTATAGGGTTGATTAAATTTTTTAATGCATACAACGTCTTAAATCGTTTTATTCAAAGATTTAGACTTAGACTACTATAACAATAAAATATTCTTATGTAATCATATTCAACGCATCAATCATTTCTTCAAAGTGGAAAAGAAAAAATTGATTTTGGGTAACAGGGCATACAAAAATAACTTCTTTCAACCCGAACCCATTTCGACCCATTAACCACCCTGCCAGCCCCAATCATCTTGCATTCTTGCCAACTCTAGTTTAGCTGTTTACAAAATGTTGATCGGTATATAAATCCAATTTTGAGAGTATATTCATCTCAACAATTTGACTAATGATAAAGCCTTGCCCTTTCGAATATTGAGTTGATGTATAGCCGCATAATAAAATTTACTCTGAGTGCCCCACATACAGTAGAATGGGGGATTTAGGGGGAATTGTTACACTTCTTCGATTGATGAAAAATTACTGTAAGCTCTGGTGCTGGCAGTGACGCTTGGATGTTACATTTCTTAGATTGATGGAAAGTTAAATCAAGTTAGTATGAAAACTCAACGAGATGCTCTACCACATTAAAAAGATAGGTTATGCATATGGTGTCATGTTATATTTTTATTATTTTTACACACACGACAGTACACCTTTGCAGTTTTGACACACATCTACAGACAGTTTATCTAATTTAACCTATCAATTGAATGCCCGAGCCCCTAACAAGAATTAACAGAAGAAAAGGCAAGTGGGAATTCTCGTGTAATAAAATTGCTATAAGATCCAACCATTTTTGGTACACAATAAAGATATCCCAGAAATTTTGATGAAAATAGAAAGGCCTAAACCATAAAACTATATTTGTTGCAATTACAAACAAAGACAACAAGAAGTAGTGAAGCACAAATGAGTGCTTATCCAGTTTAATTGAGAGTTTCTAACAATTGCAGAGTCTGAATATATTCTTTTACAAAAATAAAATAAATAAATAAATAAACAAAAAACAAACAAACATTTGTGCTTCAAACAGATTTCAAGTATCCAAATGTGACATTTGTAGCATATGTACTTCTTTAGTTCTTTTGCAATTTCTTTTGAACAGTTGCAGTGTCTTGTTTTACATGCGGCGATGTTCATTTTTATCACATTTCGAAGTTTCTAGTTTTGTTGTTCATGGTGTTTAGGTTGGCTTATTTGGACATTTATCGAATAAGCTTATCCAAATAGGTATGGAAAAGAGCTTATTTGCTTATTTACATAATAAAATCTGTGCAATCTTAAGCACTTTGGACATGTATTTTCTTAAATCAGATCACAGAAGCTGTTTCAAATAAGCTAACCCAAACACCCACAATCTGTTAAGAGCATGTTGAAGGAATTAATCTCCAAAAGAAATATGACAGAGAAAGACAGAATATGAAGCAACTTTCTGTTCTATTTTCTCAAATGCCAACTTAAAATAGAAATGCAGGAACTTAAACATAAACATGAAGATGTCGCACGAGTGGGTGAACGTGGAGATAATGCAAGGAAATGGAAACTAAATTTATGGCTACATGCATGCATAAACAGTTATTAGTGCGGATATCAAAAAAAAAGGAAATTTTGTTAAGTCTTCAACAGAATGTCAGAATAAGTCACTAAATTCACAGGCAGGTATCTTTGGTCTTGGGTGAGGTTCGGTAATTGGTTGGACGCTTGATTCGTATCACAATCACTATGTTAGACCTAAAGGTTTATGGATGACTAAACTTAAACCTATAAAAAAACACGCTATACACATTATAATAACGTATGTTGTCGGTCAATCATATACGAACACATTAACCAAGCACAAAGCGGTCATGATCAATTGATCATTGATCCACAACATACATCAACAAACAAACAAACAAACAAACAAACCTATAGTCCTAACTCCTATATCCTACAAATCACTTCATCTACATCATATTCTTCACAATTTCCACATAATCACCAACAAAATCAAACCTTTCCTCACAGAAAACAACAAATTAAAGCCACAAAAACACAATTCAACACACAAAGCATAATTAAACCTAAAACATAACAGATCTTATCAAAAATTCACAAAAATACATAAAAAACGGGATCTAAGAGATCGAAACGGATGCAATACCTGCACTGCAAGAGGTAGGAGGATCTTTCTGAAGATCCTTGAGCTCTTTCAAGATCCGCTTCGAAGCCATCGATTAATAATAACACAAGGAAATCCTGTAATTACAAACCCTAACTCAAATTAAATTAAATTGTGTGAGAATTAGGTATGGTATGGGATTAGATAACAAAATTAGAGAAGAATTGAAAAGAAAAGAGGATGACCTCTGGTTGGATAATTAGGATTAGGATTAGGATTCTGTCGTCAATAATATGATGGCCTTTGTGGAGATGGTATCTTTAATTTTTTATATCAATGTTTTTAAATTTTCATGTGGTCTTTAAAAGAATAGATAGATTAAAAGAAAGGGAAATGGAATTTAATAATTTCAATTTTGGGGGTTGGAACGGAGTAGTTTCAACTAGAAAGTTGTAATGTAACGGTCTCAACTTGTTAATGTTTTTATTCTAATGGTCTCAAACTAACCCAGTTAAGTTTTTCTATTAAGTGCCACGTGACATCACATGTGGCAGTCCTACGTGGCACAGTATGTCCAGCTGGTAAAAAACGTGTGTCTCATTTGTTTTTCCAATTAATTTTTTTTTATTAATTATTAAAAAAAATCTTTAAAAACGTGGCCCCACACCACCTACACCACCACCACCACCTGCCACCACCACCAACCACCTGCCACCACCACCAACCACCTGTTACGAAGAACCCTAATTCTATACTCGATCAATTGACCAACGATTCGAACCTGTTAATCAAATTAATGTTAGTGCTATGATAGAAAAATGAATTCCGAACAAAACCATACTAAATAATCACACTAACCTGTTTGTTTTTGAGGTGTAATCGATTAAAAAGGGTGTTCGGCCACCGAGCATAAAACCAACGAATTGGAGCTTGATTGGGATGTTTTTGATGGGGTTTTTTGCACAGAATGGATCGACTAAGATGCAGGAATGATTATATGGCTTCAATTCGTGGTATTTATAAACGATTCAATAAGTGGGTTTGTTAAAATGACGGTGGTGGTGGTGGTGGTGGCTGGTGGCTTGTGGTGGTGGTGGTGATTGTGGTGGTGGTGGTGGTGAAGATGACGGTGGTGGCAAGTGGTTGTGGTGGTGGTGGTGGCGAAGATGATGAAGATGATGGAGATGGTGGATAATGGGCCCACCCTTTTTTTGACAGATCCACACTTTATGCCACGTAGGACTGTCAAGTGTGATGCCAACGTGACACTTAACAGAGAAAACTAACTGAGGTTAGTCTGGGACCAACAAAATAAAAAGGTTGACAAGTTGGGACTGCTGTCTTACAACTTTCAAGTTGGAACTGTTGCCTTCCAACCCCCAAAGTTAGGATTATTAAATTCCATTTCCCCTTAAAAGAAATATATTAGAGACTCATGCATCATGTGGTGGTGTTGATAGCCAAAAGACAAGAGGGTACATACATCAAATCGGGTTTGTCCCAATTGCTAAGTGTTATGTGCCTTATGTCTAAGGCTTGATACAAAACTACTATCGAGTCGTGGGTCACACTGGAAGCAACCTCACTATTCTCACGGGGTAAAGGTAAGACTGTCTACATCTTACCCTTCTCAGACCCTTACCTTAGCTTTTGCTATTGGTGGGATTAACTAAGTACGATGATGATTAATAAAAGATGACATTGAGATTTAGAAAATTTATAACCTAATAAAGATAAATAAATTAAGTAGTTGGTTACGTCATTTGATAGAGTTCTGTGAGTTTAATATTGTTTTTTTTTTCCACTTCTCTTATTTTACCACTTCGTATGATGTGCGACTCGTACAGAGATGTTAACATATCAAGTGGGGTGACTATGCCCCTTTTTAAATTATTTATACGTAATTTCACTCATATCTTTTTTTTTTAAATATCGTTTTATAATTCTAGAATATTCATTGCTAACTACTTGATATTGCATGCGTTTAGCACGTGTAATACATGAGTTGCTAACCTAGTCTTTTTATATATGTTTTTCTGATTTTAACCTTGGATTAGCAATTGGGGATACAATTTTTTAATGTCTAATAAACGAGAATATGGACATGTAGTCACAAAAATCTTGCTATAACCTTATGTGTCAAAAGAGAAGCCTGAGGCGGTGTCGGGCAGCACAAACACTGTTGTTGAGAAGCTGGGAGGAGAGGCTGCAAACATTCGCTAATGCTCTTATTGAGAAGCTAGGAGGCGGCGGATTGCAAAAAGTCAGCGACGCGAGAGGTTGTCTTGGAGGTAGATTGAGTGAGCGGTTTTGTTATAAAAGAAACATACAGGCTGGAATACCAACAACCCTATCTAAATCCACTTGCATATTTGCAGGATCTAAGAAAGTATGCAAATGGTCATAAGGTCCTTGGATACTTTTTTTTTGGGTCAAATAGCCAATGGGAAACTAAGAAACTTTCATGAGTCAAGATGGCTATTTAAATGAATTTCCTCTCAACAAAATAGGGGACCAGTTCTAACCCTGAGACCGAGTCTTGAAAGGACCGTTAACAATTTCTTTCATTCATCGCCACGACACATGTGACATGACAAACAAGAAAACTGTAAGGAGCATAACATGTTTGAAAGCAAATATTCCCCATAATGAAGAAAACATAGGAGCGAATTTCGTCTATCTTACAAGTTACAATAGCCACTTATCTTGATTATCACAATTTTCATTCATAACAATTTTATATAAAAAAAAAGCCAGAAACCATAAGACTGTTTCATTGCTTCCTCGGTACTAGCCCATGGCATACTTCTGGGTCCAGCTTCTAGCCGTTGTCTCGTACTTGCTCCTATCTGTCTTGTACATGTGAGCAATCTCAGGCACAAGAGGGTCATCTGGGTTAGGGTCTGTCAACAGGGAGCATATGGACAGCAAAACCTACAAATCATCCCAAAAAGCGTTCATTGTTTTATGAAAAATAGAACACTGAAACCTTTATTTGACTATTGCGCGGGTAACTTGCAAGTTGCAATGCCTTGAGTTGACTGGCACTTCACATTAAAGATGGCGTTTTTGACCCGTTTACTTATGACGAGATCAATTCATGTTATGTTTAACACTTTAACCTATAAAGGTCAAATGGTTAATACTTGCAAGGAGCATCTAATAAGGTTACAGACTAATATCGATTTATATATACTAATACCATCTTAAAACCAATCAAGAATCTTAGCCATGAATTTATGGCGTATTCGGGAAAACATTAACTCTAATATACTAACCTTCGAAATTGTAAGAGCCGGGCTCCACTGTTCCTTCAAAATATCAAGACAAATGCTGCCATTGCTGTTGATGTTCGGGTGGAAAACTTTTGTCCTGAAAGCCACCTATGGAAACATAGAAGCGTACGATAAGCCGCAAACAAAATCAAGTTAACCTCCAAACTAAAAATAATCTGGACGTGTAAAACGAAAGAAAAACACATCTCAGACACCGCAGTTAATAATTACCTTAGGCGGTTTAAACGGATAATCTGGAGGGAAATGAATGGTAACTAGAAACACTCCACCTGAGTACGGACTGTCCGGAGGACCCATAATGGTTGCTTGCCAATGAAACATGTCTTCTGCCACCGGGCCTAAACTCACATTACAGAATCAAAGTAAACACGACGAATATCCACAAATCGCAGAGGACTTATCATTCTTGTTGTCAAGATTACCTCCTATTCAAGTTTATTATTTGATTACATAATCATATGCACCTTCCAAAATTTACTAATATATAATACATCCCAAAAAAATAAAAAATAAAATAAAATAAAATAATAATAATAATAATAATAATAATAATAATAAAGAATCAACCTTTTTAACCATCATTACACATGAGATATATTATGTGATCACATCAAGATTGCACCAAACTGTTCCATGATTTGCAATAATAATCAGCAAACATACAAATCAAAATCATTTTGTAACCTAAAAATCAAACTAATAATTCCTAATTTGTAACTAAAAATAATAATAATTTGGCAAATACATTAAAAAGCCAAGAAGATGAGAGATCGATAACATAACCTTACAACACAAAAGCGTCTAAGAAACAGACAGAAATGGATGGAATACCTGCACTGCAAGAGGTAGGAGGATCTTTCTGAAGATCTTTGAGTTCTTTTAAGATCCGCTTAGAAGCCATCAGAGAGCACCTACCAGAGTTCCTGAACAAGAACACATAAAACAGCAATGAAATTGGGTACATGATATAATAAGTTAATAAGTATACACATCTAAAGCCAAAGAATAAGAGATCGATCGAACCTTGAAGATCCTGAATAAACCTGCTGCTGTTACGATTAGAGTTGTGAATAATGGAAGGAATATTAATATCTGTTGTGTTGTGGTGTGTTATTATTAGAAGAAGAGATATTGTTTTGAGTCTTTCGGTGGGCTCCTGTAGTTTGTTACCCACCCGGTGTTACTATTTTTGGCTTACAATGTTTCATATTTTGTTGATTATTTGCTTCTAAGAAAATTGCTCGAATGGTCCCTGTGGTTTACACTTTTTTCACCTATAGTCCTCAAGTTTTTAAAATTACAGACATAGTCCCGAAACAATGCGAAACAGTGAATTTTTTAACTCGGATAGTCCCTGGAGGATAACTGAGGTTAAATAATCCAGTTAAGTGGGTGTGAAATCATAAAACTACCCTTACTATAAAACAAATAAATAATAACACTAGTGGGCCCCACATTTTATAATTAAATATATAAAAAAAAACCTTAATCCCTACACCACCACCACTACCAACTTCATCTTCCCCACCCTATCACCATAGCCGGACCAGACCAGAAGTCCAGAACCAGACCAGGTCTGGTCTGCTCGACCCGAACCGAACCACAACCACCACAGCCACCATCATCATCGGCCAAACACCACCAACAACCACCCGAACCAAAGCCAACCACCGCCAATCGGACCAAAACACCACTACGCTCCACCTTCACCCAACAACTGTAAACCACCAAAGCCGTACACATCATCTTCCCACCGAACCCAGACCAAACCCCCAACAGAACATCATCGGCCATCATCATCATCACAACTACCATAACCCACAGATTGTTAATCGAAGAGGAGAAAAGATTGGGCTTTACCTCCTTGACCAGATCTGACCCGGTTGGTACAGCTACCACCGTGAGCCGTCGTCGTCCTTCTCTTCCTCCTCCCAAGCTCTCTCTCTCTACTTTCCTTCTGCATCTCTCTTTTTTCTCTTCGTCGTTCCTCTCCCTCTCTCTCTCTCTCTCTCTCTCTCTCTCTCTCTCACTTAATAATTATAATAATTGGTGAAAGGGTGAAGGTGAGGGGGTTGGTTGTGGTGTTCGGCTGCCGGAGCTCCACCGGAGGCGGTGGCAGGAGCACCTCCGGCTCCTCCTCATCTCTCGAGCTCTCTCTAAGAAGCAGCAGTAGAAGTGTGTGTAACGATGCTTTTATAGGTAGGGTTTGGGTGTTGGAATCGGGTGGGATGGGTGGAGATGGGGGTCGGTGGTGGTGGAGGGTGGAGATGGGTGGTGGTGGTTTGTGGAGGTGATGAGGTGAAGAAGATGAAGTGGGGAAGATGAAGTGTGGGACCCACTAGTGTTATATTATTTTTTATTAAAGTAAGGGTAGTTTTGTAATTTCACACACACTTAACTGGATTATTTAACCTCAGTTATCTCCAGGGACTATCCGAGTTAAAAAAAATTCACTGTTTCGCACTGTTTCGGGACTATGTCTGTAATTTTGAAAACTTGAGGACTATAGGTGAAAAAAGTGTAAACCACAGGGACCATTCGAGCAATTTTCTCAATAAAAAATAATATAACACTAGTGGGTACCACACTTCATCTTCCCCACTTCATCTTCTTCACCTCATCACCTCCACAAACCACCACCACCCATCTCCACCCTCCACCACCACCAACCCCCATCTCCACCCATCCCACCCGATTCCAACACCCAAACCCTACCTATAAAAGCATCGCTACACACACTTCTACTGCTGCTTCTTAGAGAGAGCTCGAGAGATGAGGAGGAGCCGGAGGTGCTCCTGCCAACGCCTCCGACGGAGCTCCGGCAGCCGAACACCATAACTAACCCCCTCACCTTCACCTTTTCACCAATTATTATTATTATTAAGTGAGAGAGAGAGAGAGGAACGACGAAGAGAGAGAGAGAGAGATGCAGAAGGAAAGTGGAGAGAGCTTGGGAGGAGGAAGGAGAGGACGACGACGATTCACGGTGGTAGCTGTACCAACCGGGTCAGATCTGGTCAAGGAGGTAAAACCCAATCTTTTCTCCTCTTCGATTAAAAATCTGTGGGTTGTGGTAGTTGTGATGATGATGATGGCCGATGATGTTCTGTTGGGGGTTTGGTCTGGGTTCAGTGGGAAGATGATGTGTACGGCTTTGGTGGTTTACGGTTGTTGGGTGAAGGTGGAGCTTAGTGGTGTTTTGGTCCGATTGGCGGTGGTTGGCTTTGGTTTAGGTGGTTGTTGGTGGTGTTTGGCCGATGATGATGGTGGCTGTGGTGGTTGTGGTTCGGTTCGGGTCGGGAAGACCAGACCTGGTCTGGTTCTGGACTTCTGGTCTGGTCCGGCCATGGTGATAGGGTGGGGAAGATGAAGTTGGTGGTGGTGGTGGTGGTGGTGTAGGGATTAAGGGTTTTTTTATATATTTAATTATAAAATGTGGGGCCCACTAGTGTTATTATTTATTTGTTTTATAGTAAGGGTAGTTTTGTAATTTCACACCCACTTAACTGGATTATTTAACCTCAGTTATCCTCTAGGGACTATCCGAGTTAAAAAAATGCACTGTTTCGCACTGTTTTGGGACTATGTCTGTAATTTTGAAAACTAGAGGACTATAGGTGAAAAAAGTGCAAACCACAGGGACCATTCGAGCAATTTTCTCTTTGCTTTTAGATTCTCTTCCCTAAGTTTACTATGGTTATTATGCCACTCGTGATGAGGATTATAAGTACAAGATGCCTATTTATAATACAAGATTAGGGTTTAACCCTTGGGGAACAAGAAAACTAATTATGGGCTAAATAAAACAAATGGGCCGGACCCTTGTCTTTAATTAATCTGCCAACTAATTGTCTTCTAACCCAAGCCCAAATCAAGGCTCCACAAAACCAACAGTTTTACTATGTTAACCCTGGAAGTTATGTAACGTTACCACTTATTTTTTTTAAAAAAACAACACACCCTCAAAGTTTTTAATAAAAGCTCAATATATATAAAAAAAAAAAGACAAAAGTTTATATACCAGAACCTATTCTATTTGTAATTTCTTAATTAAAAGATACAAGCTCATGAAAATGGTTAAGGTTTCGAATGGGTAAAAAAAGAAAAGAAACAAGAGCAAAAAAAAGGAACTAACCGATACTAGTCAACCCCTCACCCTTGCACAACACAACCTCTATGCAACCATCGAGAGTGTCGGCCGGCGACCGCCCGAGCCGACCCTGCGTTCACGTCTCTACCCTCCGGCCACTATTTGCCTCCCTGAAGTTCTAAATCAGGGATCTATCATTCTTGTTCTAAAATTTATTTGGTTAGGTAAACCGGGTTATATGCAATTGATTTTAGATTTTGGTTTTGATTTATGTGCAATTGATTAGTGTTCTTGGAAGATGAAAGATGTTTTTCTAAAATGAAGAGGATGTAATCGAATTGGTGAGGAGTGTTTGAAAAATGCTCTAATTTCTAATGAAAGATAAACTTTTGATAGAGTAAAAGAATAGGATGCAATGTTTTGATTTTAAGCGTTCAAAAATTAAAGATGATAAATCTATTAGTTATGTGTTTAACTTTGACTATTATCATGTTTTTACTTTTGTTTCGTTTACATCGTATGAAAGTAGGGTAAAAAGAATTTGAACGTTACCCCTGAAATTTTGGTCTAGATTTCCCACTGGTTACTTCTAAAATTTAATTTGATCCCCCCCCCCCCCCCCCCCCTCCAACGGTTATTTGGTGAAAAAAAAAAAAAAACCCTCATTTATTTATCTCTATTTAAACCATTTTACCTTCTTTGTTGATCCACAACATCTTTTATTCAAACCGTTTTTTTTTACCATTTCACATTTTCTAATTTTCATTCAATTTATCTATTATCTCAATTGGGGTACTTATCCGTTTTCGGTTGAACCAACGGGACCTTCATACCATCAACAATCATCCCGTCGCTATGAAAACCGTCCACCTTCTAATCTACTGCCTTCAAACTCACCGCCCACAAACCCACCGAACCCTCCAACATTGAATTTTATCACCCAAAGCATCCAGAGATTCCATTGTGGAAGAGTTGAATTATGTTTATGATTATACCATGGCTTTACTACAATTAGGTGCAATACGAATTGAAGACGTTAGGGTGTAACACTCCTACGATGTCAAACACTCAAAGTTAGGCTGAAGAGTGCGGAACTATCCCGGGGTCCAATACGTAGCAGATTCAGATGAAGAAAAGAATTACTTTTAGAGTTTAATTTGTTGTGACATCGAACACTTATATTTTGGATAACGTGTAGACGTTAACAATTAGTTTTGGCCTGATTGAATAAAACTTTTAGAACAATATACATTGTATATTATACAAACTACGGTTTCAGAAAACGACAAACCAAACGGCAGAGTCGGGTTAGTTGGTCAAACTGGTCGGATTTACAGGCTTAGAGTTGGGTTAAACCCAACCTTTTGAATCTTATAGCACGAAGTAATGCACAAGGAGTAGAAATTTGCCGTTCAAAAAAAAAAAAAAAAAAAAAAAAAAGTAATGCACAATTTAGTACCATTCCTGTCAAAGAATTTATACAAAGTCGCTTTTTGCAAAAGAAAAAATCACTTCAACTTAATAACTAAACAAATGATATTAATTAACATGAATTAAAATTTAAAAACTCATCACAATATTTTTTTTAACTTGACTAAATAACAGATCCAATAAAAAAGTAGAAATTTAATTCAGATTAAGATTAAATCTTGCATACAAAATTAATAGTATAAAAACTTTGCAACGATACAAGTGATACAACACAACACAAAACAATGCCATGAAAGTATCATAAATTAATTCATCGAGTTAATGAAACAAGAACCAGCGACCATATACTCTTTAAACACATGATGACTCTGTCTCAAAAATCTCTGGCCTTGCCGGAGTCGAACTTTCCTGCGGTCGGTTCTCCGGTTCCTTACTCCGTCGAACATCTTCCAACATTCTAACAACCTCAGTCATTTTCGGTCTCTGGTCCGGTACCCTTGCGACACACGACATCGCAATTTGCAACATCTCCACCATCTCCTCCTCAATGTTGGGGTATTTTAGTAACTCAACATCAAACACCTCTCCGGTCCACTCTTCCCGCACCACGGAGTGGACCCACCGAACCAAATGGATGACCTCATCACCACTCGTGGTGTGGACCGGTGACTTACCAGTTAGCAACTCGAGTAAGAGCACACCAAAGCTATAGACATCCGAAGGCTGGGTAGCCTTTCGGGTGTCAGTGACTTCTGGGGCCCGGTAACCTGCGGCCCGGGCAATTGGGGTGGCAATTTGTGACATGACTGTTGACAAACCGATGTCAGAGATGCACCCGTAGTTTTGGGAATTTAGAAAAACGTTTGATGATTTAATGTTTCCGTGAACAAGCTTCACACCTGCTTCGGTGTGGACCCGAGCGATGCCTCGGGCTGCACCGACAGCTATTTGAAGACGGATTTCCCAAGTCAACGGGACCCGGTCTTCGCCTCTGTTACCTACAATGTAGGATAATAGTAACCAATAATTGTAACAATAATAATGTGAAGAACAAAAACTATTCAAGATTTGACTTTTGTGGGGCAAAAAAGTAAATATTACATCAGAAAATTGACAATGATGAATATTAACTAGACAAATGCAAACAACAAATGGACCAAAATATTTCTATTAAAGATTCCCTTATCCCACATGGTTTGATTCTTATCACTAACTTATTTCTCTTTCATGTATAATGCAATATTCCATCTCTATCAAACATAATATTATAAATGTTTTTATAATATATTCCTGAATATGACTTAAGGGGCATGATCTTGAACCTTTCTGTATCAAGACATTCTTTGCATGATCCAGGAGTAGTCACACATGTGCAACAGGTTCATTGATATTGTATGCTTGGTCCATTCATCTTCGGTTCGTGGGTCGGTTTATATCTACGAAAAGATGAAGACCAGACCTTGGTTTTAAAAAGCGCGAAGCGCACAAAAGCGACGAGGTCTAAAACCGAGGCGCAAAGCGCAAAAGCGGCGGGCTTTTCATACGTGAGGCGCAAGACAATTATATAATTTTTTTTATATATGCTATAGGTTTTTAGCATTATTTACTCAAAATACAGATACAAATAAGGTATATATATGATTTAACTAAAATGTACAATCTTTTTAGCTACATGTATAGCAATTTTAAGCACAAAACCATCATGTGTACAAAAAGCGCGCTTTTCTTGCGCTTTGCGTACACTGCTCGCCTAGGGTTACATAAGGCGCGCGGATTTGCGCCTAGGTGCGCTTTGCGCTTAAGCGCGCCTCAAGCGCCCTTTTTAAAACCAAGGACCAGACGCACCACACGAAGGAAATTAAGGTGAATGAACGGAAGCTTAAACCGTAAAGAAATCTAATTTGGATTTGTGCTAGTGCTAACTTTTTCCTAATCCTTGAACCTAAATTACCTAATCTAGTAAAAAACAAAGAGTATATGTCCATTTTGGGTTCATCCATATTGTATGGTGGCATGATAGACAAATGGTTCGGGTCCAATTCAGTCTATTTCGATTTGTGGGTCTAGTCTCCATCTATAATGATATAAAGATCGGGCGGGCCTACTAAACGATGGAAGTTAGCGTGAGAAAATGAACCATTAACATGAAGTATACCTAACTTGGATTCTTGTTACCGTTATCTGTCATCGAATTCGAACCTTAAAAGTTATGATAAGAACAAGATCTTTACTCTAATTACCATTTAAGGTCTTTTTAAGATAACTTTATTATAAGCTTACAACTCCTTAATCATTTGTCAAAATCTAATTGTTTTTATCCTAAAACACTAAAAAGTGATAATCTAATTACTCCTTACAAATTCATGAACCAAAATGCAATGATCATATCAATATATCATAACGACGTAACTAAATCAAGAACGTAACTAAACGAGTTAAAGAGATCAAGAACATACCATGTAACATAGCAGCAACACTTCCTTGACTGTAATACTCACAAACCGTCAGCTTCTCATCTTTCGAATAGTAATAAGCCCTCAACTCAATCACATTCTCGTGCTTAATACTCCCAACAATCCCCATCTGCTGCTCAAACTCGCGCTTGCCAACACTCAAATCCTTCAACCTCTTCACCACAACCGAAGTCCCGTCTTCAAGAATCGCCTTATACGACATCCCAAACGTACCCTTACCCAAAACCTCAGCCGAAGCCCTCAACAAATCTTCCAAATCAAATGCATAATTACACCCCTCAAAAAAAACCAATCTATTATTCGCATCTTGTGTTCTCGAAATCGCCTTTTCAGGCGACATTCCGCCTTTCTCGAGCTTCGACGAAATCCCATCTCCCTTATTCCTTCTCAAGCAACAAACTATCCAAAAGACTAACAACCCAACCAACCCAATAACAGAAACAGCCACAATTATACCCAAAAGTGCTTTCTCACTCAACTTTTTACCATCTTTAGAACTCGTATTCGGTTTATGAGGCGGCATAACAATCGGTACCTCATCGGATGAATACACAACAGACACATTGTTACCACTAAACACAGACTTAGGAAACTTATGCAATGACTTAGGAACCACCCCAGTGAGATTATTATTAGAAAGATCAAGAACTTGAAGCTCATGCATACCCAAGTCAGGAATCTGACCACTTAATGAGTTATTAGCAAGATTCAAAGCAGAAAGATGGGTCAGTTCAGAAACAGAACTTGGTATTGACCCATTAAACATATTATTACAAAGATTAACAATTGTTAAACTCTTCCAAACAGTGAAATCAACAGGTAATGGCCCAGAAAACTTATTAAACTGAAGGTACAACAAAGACAAGTTTTTTAAGTTTATAAAATCATCAGGAAAAGGACCAGATATACCATTGGATCTAAGGCTCAAGATCTGCAAAGCAGAGAGTTTGCTAATGGTGTTTGCTGGAATATGACCATGGAAGCCTACTCCAGGAAGACGGAGACCAATGACACGTGACCCATCTTCACTGCACGTGACACCAGTCCAGTTATTACACACTGTAGTGGAGTTGGAATCCCAATTTAGTGAACGAGAGTGTGCAAGATTGTTCATTAAATTTAACAATGCTTGTTTATCATCTTCAAGAACAGCAGCATTGGTTCCAACACAGACTAAACCAATCAAGAAAATCTTGAAAATATTGAAAAATTCCATTTTTTTTAATAAAGATTGGATTTTTTTGAACAGAAGTTGAAGATTATAGCTAAAGATTGATAAATAGAGCTGAAAATGAAATACCCATATGAGAAAACTAATAAAATTAAATAAAGATTGGATTTTTTTGAACAGAAGTTAAAGATTATAGCTAAAGATTGATAAATAGAGGTGAAAATGAAATACCCATATAAGAAAACTTATAAAATTAAATAAAGATTGGATTTTTTTTAAGCAGAAGTTAAAGATTATAGCTAAAGATTGATAAATAGAGGTGAAAATGAAAGACCCATATGAGAAAACTAATAAAATTAGTGAATTAAAGGCTAAAAATCAAAACTTTTATTTAAATGTGGTGAGGAAAGGTGGAGAAAAAGTGAGGGTAGTGTGAGAAAATGGGGTTTAAAATGAGGGTTTGAATTGGGAGTGATGAGATTTTAGTCAAAAGGGTTGCAGTGATTGTTTAATTTAAAGTAAATGGGTATAGAAGAAAGAAGCAGTAGCCCAGCACAAGAAAACAGAGCTTTTACTTTATGTTATTTGTTATTTGTTTGTCTGTTCATCAATGCTTGGGGGAGCTCAATACTCAAGAATTTTCTCTGGAACAAAAAAAAAAAAAAAAAGTGTAGTACTTTTATTTTAAATATGGAATGTGTGTATAAAACTTGAAAGTTATTTATTTTATAAACTGCAAAAGTCAGATTTTGTAGTTGGTTGTATTGGTATTTTTTCATATATATTTTAAGATTTTATTTCCCTTAAAAATGTTAGTTTTTTTCACAGTTTGACATGACACAGTAATACTGGTCTTCAAGGTTCGGTGAAGTTCATCGGTGATTACGACAACAATGATTCCCAGTTCCCAAACATGGTCACGCAAGCAGAGTGAGCTACATCTAGGGTTTGATTTTGGGTAGTCTAGTGTATGGTTGTAAAGTAGTGACGTACCAAACTGAACCAATACCGAATAAAACCTGATATGTCGTAGCCGCGGATGTTTTTACTAGTCATAGTATAAAATGTACATATTAAATTATTATAAGTAGTTAAAATATTAACGGTTATTGATGTTTTTTTCCTATTTTTTAAATTGTTATAGATTTTTTTTTTCAAAACAAACGTGATTAATAAAATAACCACAAGAATTACATCAAGATATCAGGCAGGCGTGCAATGTTGCGCCGTCACACATTTTTGGATATCAAATTCTAATCTACTAAACACAAACCCCTGCCCCCTTGGGACCAAGATTGTTATGGACAACCCGCTGAACACTGGTCAGGAAACGAATAGCATCCCATGTTAGGGAACCAAATGTATCAAAAGTCACGGGGACAAAAATATGTTGGTTCTCTTTGCAAACTTTAGCATGTTTTTCCACTTTCTTCGTTTCTGCCCTCCTCATTGCTTTCAAGACTGAGCTCTGAATGCCACAAAACCATAAACCCCAACGTCCTGGGCTGAAAGAAGGCCTAATCCCCAGGCACATCGGTACTGATGCCAATCGTCGTTGGAGTTCGCCAATAACAGCCTTTTATTATAGAAATTGATTAATAAAAGATGTTATTGGTTAAAAAAGGGGTAACTTTGTAGAAATGTAACTAAGTTTGCTAACTTTTTCAATTAAGTAACTCAAACTTTTTTTGTCTTTCTAAAATCACTCAAGTTTCATTTATTGTTCTAATACTATGTACTTAATTATCAGGTTTTCAGGTTAAAGTGATGATGTGTCATATTTGAATATTTTTTTTAATAAATTTTCTGAATGTGTAAAATTTAATTTTTTTTTTATAAATCCTATCTAATATAAATAATATCCACATAAGCATTAAAATGAAAGAAAAGAAGGTGACCTGATGACCTGGTAATTACATAGTATTGAAACAATAAATGAAACTTGAGTGACTTTAAAGAGACAAAAAAAGTTTGAGTGACTTAATTGAAACACTAAGCAAACTTAGTTACATTTGTGTGGCATTTCTCCTAAACATAAAAGATATGATGCAAAGTTTTAAAATGCAAGAGTGTTTTTCCTAAATATTTGTGAAACTTTTAAATCATTTTTGTATATTTAAGTAAGGCTGGCTGGTATGCAGACAACCCCCCCCCCTCCGGTCCCTTCCTTTTGCCCCCGTCCCGGACGTGTACACCACCCCCTCCCCCGTCCCCCATCCCCTTTGAAACGAATAGAACGCACCAATCAGCCTTTTTTCATTTTTTTTAATTCCAACAGATCTATTTGAATTCCAACGGCTACTCTTTTTTTTTATAAACCAAATCCAACATTACCCAAACCATCCAAATAAACCAACACAAATCAACCAAAACCAACAAAAAAAAAACTTTCTACTTTCTTTAAAAAATTATCAAACAATGTCATACCTACCATTGGTTGATTCCTCATCTTCGTCGAGCGAAGAAAACCGGATTTTTGTGAACGCGGTTTGGGAAGCGACACAATTAATCGTGGCGGAGGAAGACAAAGTGAGCTCGCAACCGCGACCTAGGCAAACGGCCTTAAACAGAGACCGGGAGGGTAAGGGTATAATTTTTCTTCAAATATATATAGCAACTATATTTTTTAGAATGTATAATTTTTCTTCAAATATATTTTTTATATTTATTTACAACATACGTGTAGGTGCACACGAGCGATTAGTTAGAGATTACTTTGCCGATCAACCGGTGTATACGGACGAAATGTTTAGACGGCGGTTCCGAATGAGCCGTCGATTGTTCGTACGTATTGCCGATGATTTGGCGAGTTGTGACCTGTATTTTACATTACGATACGATGCTAGAGGCAAACGGGGGTTCACAACTTATCAAAAATGCACGGCAGCATTGCGACAACTAGCTTACGGGACGACATCCGACTCGTGGGATGAGTATTACGGATGTCCGAAAGAACGTCACGTGATTGCTTGTATAAGTTTTGCAAGCGTGTTGTCAAGATCTACAGCAAAATTTTTTTGCGAAAACCAAACTCCAATGATATCCAGAAATTGTATCAGTTCCATCATGAAAAGCATGGTTTTCCAGGGATGATCGGAAGCATCGATTGCATGCATTGGCCGTGGAAAAATTGCCCTAATGCATGGCGTGGCATGTTTTATCGAGGCGATCACGGTCATCCAACAATAATCTTAGAGGTTGCCGCGTCACAAGACTTATGGATTTGGCATGCATTTTTCGGTGTTCCCGGTTCGAATAATGATCTTAATGTCCTTAATCAATCATTGGTGTTTGAGGATGTTAGAAAAGGAACCGGTCCGGATTCAAAATTTACAGTTTCGGGGGTTGAGTACAAGCACGGGTATTATCTTGCGGATTAAATATACCCAACATACTCTACACTCGTTAAAACCGTTAAGCACCCTCCCGATGAAAAAAGAAAAAAAAGTTTGCTAAGTATCAAGAGGCGGCGTGAAAGGATATTGAACGAACATTTGGGGTTCTACAAGCAAAATGGCACATCATCGCAAACCTGCACGTGCTTTCACGCCAAAAAAACTACGTTATTGTATGTATGTTTGTATCTTGCTGCATAACATGATCATCGAAAACGAAGGCCGAGCTATTTGTGAGTTCGATGAAAACGCGGTGGAGGAGAATACTATTCCGGATGGCCCAGAGCAAGTTAAACGAATTCTCGTTACGTAACGAACACATCCATCATCAAATTCAATCCGACTTGATCGAATATATTTGGAACAACGAACACGACGACTAGTATTTTACTAATTAAATTTAGGATGGTTTGTAATTTTTAATTTTTATTTTTTAGGATGGTTTGTAATTTTTTTAAGGATGGTTTGTATTTTTTTTTTTTATCAAATCTAGTATTTATTTGAATATTATTTTATTTATTTGTTACTTTTAAAAGTAATTAAAATTAATATTTACAAAAAATTAATAATAATAAATGCTTGAGACATGAGGTGTTGGTGCCTCCACACCTCACTCATGTCTCAAGTAAGAGAAAAATAGACAAAGCTTAGGTGACATCCTAGGTGGTAAGAAAACATGAACTTTTTCATGTCGATAACAAACATTATTATTTTTTTATTTTCTGCAAATAAAAGATATGTTTAACAACGTAAAGTTCAAAAAAGTTTAAGCAACTAAGTTTCTAATCTTTCATGATTGTTACCAGAGAATAGGTACAAAAAATGTCTTAGAATGATGTGAAGCAATGTGTAGCCGAAAGTTTAACTAGTTCAGATTCGGTTGTGTTTTTGTCTGTAATATTTTTTGATAGATGTTAATTATTTAATAATTAAGTTAATCTTTTAATTAACATATAGATAAGTAGTTGTTGCAATTTGACATTTTGTATCTTCTGTCTTAGACTTATGTATATGAATATATTATAAATAGAATTTTATGACGCATATGTAATCATGCATGTAGACGAATTTTGATTTAATAATACAGATTATCACCCGTTCATCAATAATAATCACACTGACAGTGGCATTTTTAACTTTAAGACTGAGGGGTATGGTTATCGGGGCAGGGATCGGTGGGTGAGGTGGATGCTTTTGCCGAAGGGGAACACCGCCCCCCCCCCCCCCCCGACCACACTTCGGCGAAAACGGTAAGATTGTACCGATGGTACCGACCCACATTCCAAGGAAATTTGAACGTTGCAAGTGAACGTTTGGGCTATTGGACCGTTAGAAAAAAAAAAAAAAAAAAAAACCTTTTTATCTATATATATATATATATATATATATATATATATATATATTTAACCTTTCATTTTTATACAAACTCAAACAACACTACTCCCTCTTTATACATATTCCCAAATTTTATAAACTACACAACAAAATTTTTTTACAATCATGAGTACGTCTTCAGACGAGGCAAATGTTGCTAATTTTTTCGCGGGCGCGATGGTTGAAACGGCAAAAATATTGTTGGAGTTTGTAGATAGTGACGACGAAACAACTTCGGAACCAAGAACAAGACGGGCCGCTTTAAACAGAGATCGTGAAGGTATATTTTATTTTTTATAACTTTTAATTTACTCAATGTTTTATATTTCATGTGTAATATTTTTTAGATATATTTATGTTATGGTATTATATTTTCTTATACTTTTTTTTAATTTAAGGTGCACATGATCGTTTGGTTGCTGACTACTTCGCTGACGACTGCGTATATACGGACGAACTATTTAGGCGTCGCTTTCGAATGAGTCGGCGATTATTCCAACGAATTGCCAACGACATGGCTACTTATGATGAGTTTTTCACACTACGCTATGATGCTAGAGGAAGACGAGGTTTTACGACGCTACAAAAGTGCACTTCCGCACTTCGCCAGTTGGCGTATGGGACTGCTAGTGACTCATGGGATGAGTACTTAAGGATGTCTGCTAGAATGAGTCGGGAATGCTTGTATCGGTTTACCGAAAATGTCGTCAAGTTATATAGCAAAGTTTACTTGCGTAGGCCAACGAAGAACGAAATCCAAAAGCTTTACGCACACCATGCAGAGAAACATGGCTTTCCTGGCATGCTTGGAAGCATCGATTGCATGCATTGGCCATGGCGTAATTGCCCCACTGCATGGAAAGGGCAGTTTACGCGGGGTGACATTGGAGAGCCGTCAATTATTCTAGAATCTGTTTGCTCACAAGACCTTTGAATTTGGCATGCATTCTTCGGAGTTGCTGGTTCATGTAACGATTTAAATGTTCTAGCAAGATCCATGGTTTTCGACCCCATCATTAATGGTACCGGTCCGGATGATTCGTTCGTTCTCAACGGGGTAGAATATAAGCACGGGTATTATCTGGCTGACGGTATATACCCAAGTTATACATCTCTTGTGAAAACCATACAAATTCCCACGGACGACAAAAGGAAAAAGTTTGCAAAGTGCCAAGAGTCGGCGAGAAAAGACGTCGAACGGTTATTCGGTGTCTTAAAGTCGAAATGGCATGTAATTGGGCGACCCGCACGTGCATGGCATCCACAAAGCTTGAGATATATTATGTACGCTTGTACGATACTACATAATATGATAATCGAAGATGAAGGCCGTGCGATATGTGAGTATGACCCAAATGACGTTGAAGAGAATCTCGAGCCGGTTGACGCGACACAACAACAATCGAACAGGTGGGCATTAGAGGATAGTAATATGCACGCCAACCTTTGCTCGGATTTAATCGACCATATTTGGAACAATTTCCGTGTCGATGACGTTGATAACGAGTAGTTTGTATTTTTTTTCTTTAGTTTCGTTTTTTTTTAATATTTTTAGTTTCGGTTTTTTTTTTTTTTTTTTTTTTGTGTTAGTGTTTTTTATTTTACATGTAATTTGGTTTTTAATTTTAATGAAAAAAAAATTAATGAAATATAAAATGTACAAAAAAATAAAAAAGAAAAACAATAAAAAAGGGAAGGGGGAAGGGGGAACCATTTCCCCTAGAAGGGGGAGGGGAAGGGGGAAATGACATGGCGATGACGTGAACAAGGGGGAAGGGTGACCACACCCCATAGCCTTAAGTTTTGTTACCAATGACAATCTTTTCACTATAACGAAAAGTAACTTTGTGTGCCTTTAATATATAACTAACTGTTTTTTTTTATCTCAATCAAATGTTGTAAATTGTTTTAAAACTCATAAGTCATACCAAATCATTCTCGGTATCGACTTTTTGACGTTTTCTGTACCAGTTTGATACGGTACCATTTTTTACCGATTTTACCTTAATACGATACCCAATTTTAACGATATTTTTGGTAGCGGCACTTTCAGTACCCTAGTCTTATCTCTTGTTTTACCGATTGAATATACTTTTGATACGTTTACTTTGTGAAACAAAAAGCAATCTATGACTTGATTGGAAAAAATCGTTGTCAATTGTCATAGTTGCAGAAGAGATTTTTTTTAATCATGAAAATGAAATAAAGATAATGAGTGCACATCACTACTGATGATGTAAATCAAGTTACAAGTCTTATTTAATAATTATTGAAAGATTAATAATTATTATGTTATTTTTCCTTTTGTCAGCTTGTTAATTTTATTCGTCTTGTATTTCTAAGACTTCAAAGAAAGTAAACATCATGTTAAGTTACGTATACGGATTTAAATGCTTTGCTCGAGTCAAAAAAATACCTTATGCCCTAACGAATTACACAAACTATTTTTTTATTGACGATTAACGTTAGAGTAATAAACATAACAAAAATATAGAATTAGAAATAGTGAATGACATACCATTATAGTTAACCGGTGATTCATGAAGCATACGGATACGTGTCTTTAGCCACGTCCACAACTGTACCTGAATTTATGCACACATTTGCCATCATGCAAGCCATGATCCCATGTTTTCATTTTGTATTTCCATATCTCCTTGTTTTACGTTAGTGCATTTCTACATAGTTTTTTATGTATTTAAGGAACTACTTCAAAGATGAATGGCATGAGAAAATTGAATCGTTTAGTCGTGTTTCTCCTCTTGTTTCTTGGAGCCTAACCCACTCTACGGGTCACTTGGGAGATTCGCCATCTCAAATCGGCTTATAACAATGGTGCTTTCATTCCCGAACCTTCCTTCCGCCATGCCGCTCACCGACGACAAACCACCTACCACCAACGATCTCCTCCGACAACTTATTGCCCAACAAGCCACCTACCTCCAAACCTTAATCGAACAAACCCGCACCCTTCACGCCATATTCGATCGACAAGCTACAACTCTCGCCTCTATTTCCGACAAATTTCACAATGAACCACCACCTGCTCCGTCACCCTCTTCACTCACACCGTCAACAGCCGCATCTACAACCAACACAATACCGGTATCGAACCCACCTCCAAAACCTAAGCTATCGCCTGAACCACACCCGAACCAGGCTGCTTCACGAACCACCCTTGACCCATCTCCCAAAACGTATTTTTCATTGGGTGTAACTGTGGCCAGCCATATTGCTTGTAAACTCTTTGCAAAACCATTTGAGCCACCTCCGTTTCTACAACCAATACAAACCTATCCCACCACACTGTTAGATCCAACAGTTGCTGCGACACCAGAACCAAAACGTCAACTATCCATTCATCAAAACATCCACAAGCACAAGTGGGAAAAGTTACCAAAAATAACAGTGATGCACGGCGTGCGACGCGAATGGAGACCGCCATGGCAACCACCATTTATGTCTGCCCCGAAACCATCTCCACCATCACCAGCCACCCCACCTCCCCATTCGACACCGTCACGAAACCCGTTTACACCATTAAGTATATTCGGCTCTAACTACTTTGTCCACGCAATTTACAAATCGTCATTGCTTGATGAATCAAATTTTGGTTTACTTGTTGGCAACCTACTAACTGATATGGCTTCTGTATCAAACAAATATCAACTTCCCTTGTCAATGGATGCTAGAGATAAACCAATGGGTAGCCCAAGGAAACGAGAGTGGCGCCCACCATGGCGTCCCGTTGAGAGCGCTCCAAATGCCGCCGGAAGACTCGAATGGCGGCCTCCGTGGCGATATTAATTGTCCGTCCTTGAGGACAATGCCGTTTTTTAGGGCGGGAGTATTGATACGTGTCTTTAGCCACGTCCACAACTGTACCTGAATTCATGCACACATTTGCCATCATGCAAGCCATGATCCCATGTTTTCATTTTGTATTTCCATATCTCCTTGTTTTACGTTAGTGCATTTCTACATAGTTTTTTATGTATTTAAGGAACTACTTCAAAGATGAATGGCATGAGAAAATTGAATCGTTTAGTCGTGTTTCTCCTCTTGTTTCTTGGAGCCTAACCCACTCTACGGGTCACTTGGGAGATTAGCCATCTCAAATCGGCTTATAACACATACATTGCATTCTTGATAGCAAATTGTTTGATCGCCTCTTCGCATATTATACTTTCTAAGATTTTGTTCTCGATAGTTATCATCGCTAATCTACTTAGTCTTTCTTTGCACATTGTGGATCCTAAATAAAATTTAAATAACTTCAACTACAAAAAGCCCATTTCTGCCGATGCCACCATCACTGGAATAGTCAAGAATATTTTGTATGCAATCCTTGCATTTGGGTAATAACAGGTCTTTCAAATACTTCAAAACATCTAGAGGATTGTTAAATTCACTGGTTTCTAATGTGTCAAATAACTTCAACTCATATTAAGTTCATTACCATCAATATCCGATCTTTTTTCAAACTTGAGTGCATTTTAAAAAAAATGACAAGACAACCTAAGATCTTCATTTTCAATTATTATGTGTAAACAAAGAAAAACAAATAAATTCTTATAGATTTTGAATGGATCAAATCTAGCAATAGCTTGAGCAACAATATATAAATAATTTATAAGGTTTATTATTTAGTTAATGGATTATGGACCAATTCATTTTTTACGCCTAATTAGTTATAAGGTTTAATTGTTTTAGATATAAGGCCCACTAGATTATACCCCGGGAGCGTCTCGGATTGAAAAATTTAATATGATACATTAATTTTACATATGAATTAGACTGATTTATAACTCTAATATTAATATCTAACTTAAAACAAATTAACAATGTACAACTCCAATGCTAACACCTAACCTAAAAGAAATGTAGAAGTTTAATGTAACTCTAATATTAACACCTATCCTAAAGACTAAACAAATGTATAACTCTAACATACTAATATATTGATACCTAACTTAAAACAACGTATAACTCTATTAACTTATTCGGTTCTGGTTGAAAAAAAAATTCATATTTACTGATTTAAACATAATTAGTGACTTGTCTATAAATGATTAATGATTTACCTGAACACTTTGTGTTTTTTTTCCTGTATGAACAAAATCCCACAAAAAAAATTCTTCGTTTTTTATGTAGCACTATGGTACTCGTTGGAAAGATAATAAAACGCTCGTTAATTTGGTGTAATTTTTTTCTTTAAAAAATCTCGTATATTAAAGATATTAACGTTTAAAAATTATGGGAGGAAACATAAGGGTGAAAAATCCAATTTTGTTTTTAAATTATTTTTTTCCTAAAATATCTCATTGCCACATAGGATGACACATGGCACACTCAAGGAAGAGAATGCCTATTTGAGTGTCATGTCATTAAAATGGCTTTTGGTTTATTATATGTATAGATTATAATTATAAATATATTTATGCACACTCTAAATTCAACAGTAAATGCCATCTTGGTTTCTGTGTTTTTTTCCACCTTTTTTCTAATATATATATAGACTAGTTTTTATCCCGGGAGCGTTCCGGGTTGAAATATTTAATATGACATAATAAAATATCTAATATGACAACATAATTAATGACTTGCCAATATATGATTAATGATTATTATTATTATTATTATTATTATTATTTATTTATTTATTTTAAACAAATCTCTTTCATAAGTTATCATATTATTATTTTAAAAAATTCATGGGTATCACTTAATCCCATGCCCGACCCAAACCCACAATTTTTTTTTAAACTAATCCTCAACCTGACACAATACCTGTCGGGTTACAAAAAATAGTCATTTTTTTTCTCCGTTTTTTATATAGCACTGTGGTACTCGTTGGAAAGATAATAAAACGCTCGTTAATTTGGTGTAATTTGTTTCTTTAAAAAATCTCGTATATAAAAGATATTAACGTTTAAAAGTTATGGGAGAAAACATGAGAGAGAAAATAATAAAGGTTTAATATTTACATTTAATAGATTAGGTTAACCATATTTAAACCATATTTATTCCTTTTTTTTAATTGGTCTAGAGTTGCCACATCACATCCTATGTGGCATCTCTCAAATGAGAGATTGTATAAGAGTATGACATGTAGGATTAATCCCTTTGCAATATATACACATATATATATATATTATTTATTTATTTATTTTAAACAAATCTCTTTCATAAGTTATCATATTATTATTTTAAAAAATTCATGGGTATCACTTAATCCCATGCCCGACCCAAACCCACAACTTTTTTTTAAACTAATCCTAAACCTGACACAATACCTGTCGGGTTATAAAAAATAGTCGTTTTTTTCTCCGTTTTTTATATAGCACTGTGGTACTCGTTGGAAAGATAATAAAACGCTCGTTAATTTAGTGTAATTTGTTTCTTTAAAAAATCTCGTATGTAAAAGGGAAAATAATAAAGGTTTAATATTTACATTTAATAGATTAGGTTAACCATATTTAAACCATATTTATTCTTTTTTTTTAATTGGTCTAGAGTTGCCACATCACATCCTATGTGGCATTTCTCAAATGAGAGATTGTATAAGAGTATGACATGTAGGATTAATCCCTTTGCAATATATATATATATATATATATAGATGATTTCATAACTATTAACAAAGTGTCTTGGTGATGGAGTGGTTTGTGGTTTGTTTGTGTAACACCCCAACCGATGGCGAAAACATCGGGATGTCACGTATTGATGATTGATCAGTAGCTCATGGTAAATAATAAATTTCATTATATGATTTAGATAAATTACATACAATTGTTCTACAAGAATTCGTACATCAAATTGAATAAACTATGCACACATCTTCAAGCATTAATTCAAATCTTCAAGCAAGTAGAACCTGAAACATGTTAAGTTGAAAATATTTTGGGTCAACAAAAGTTGGTGAGATTTACATAGGTTTTGATAATCGAATAAAATTGTTGTGCAATTCATGTGTCATGGCAAATCTAGTCCATATGTGAAAACATACTAGAAGTAAATCGAGTGCATAATCAACCCTTGTGACTGTTGTATTGTGGTACATCCCATACGCTCATGGTTCACTCGTTTATATTGCAGTAACAAACACCCACGCTACCTTTGTAGGAGGCACGTATCCGGGTGGGATTGTCAGTCCAATAGATCTATCAATGTATACCGTCGGTTGATCAATGTTTATGCTAGAATTGTGCTTACCCTAGTCATGTTCAAGACATAATGCAACATAGAAAAACACATAGACACATTGATGATTGAATTGCATAAATGATGTTGTAACATGTTTCACCCCAAAAATGGTGATAAATAGAAAAGGGGTTATGTAAAACTCACCTTAGCAAAATGTTATATCTGTTGAAAAATTGAATAGTGGTGTTGCCCAAATGTGTCAAGTATCACCCTATAATAAGGTAATAAATATGTCTAAGTCTATCTAGTCTACAAATGTATATGTTCTAGGGCTTTGAATTTGGGGATAAATGCTTGTTTGATTAATATTAAAAATGTTTGATAATTGAGAGAATTTTAGTAAATAAATAAACAAAATCTTTTTATAAGATTTGAATTTAAGATGGTCACAATAATGTGTTTAAAGTATAAAAATAATTTTTATAAAATTATTTTCTTTAAAATAGATTATTAAATCTATTTATTACAAATTGTCAAAATTTAACTTTAATATTTAAAAATACTAAAATTAAAGAATTATCAGTTTAAAAATTATATTTCTGTTCTAAATATTTAGAAATAATTTGTATAAAATTTTGGTGCAAAAATATTAAAAATTGAATTTATTATGATTTAATTATGATTAAAACTAACAAAAATTGATTAAAAATATTAAATAAATGATTTTTCAGAATTAAAAATCTTTTCAGAAAAGTTTATCATTATATAAACCCAGAATATTTTTTGTGGAAATTTATAAAATTGTTTTGATATTTTAATGGAATTTTATAAATATAATAGAATAAAATTGATTTAATTATTATATATATTAAATAAATAAATTTTTGAAAACTAAAAATTGTGAGTGAAACTTTTTCATCAGATTTACTTAAAATAATTTTTGTAGAATTATTAAAAGAGTTTTAATAATTTAAAACGAATTTATAAAATATAAGTATTATATATATAATTAATTTTAATTGTTTGATTAAAAACCAAAAAAATGAAAAGGTTTGCCACTGCCGGGTATCGAACCCGCGTGGCTCGGTTAATGGGCACCAGACACAACCACTTGGTCCAGACCAGTGGTTGTGTTAGTTCCTGTTTTATTTAAAATAAATATAATTTGCAAAATCGTGATTATCCCCAAATAAACCTACGAGCCCTAATTTTTCCAATTGATCAATTCACACATCAATAACCCAATTAACCTTAGGGCTATTGATGTGTGGATGCCGAAGGTTAAAACCCATCAAACAAATTATACTTACAATGCAGTATCGTGAACGATTGCTCAGTCAACCATAAAAGTCAAAAACGCGATTGAACACCAAGAACAGAGGATTATAATGAAGAATTGGGGGTTGAGAAAGAGAGAATGGCGAGTTGTGAAGGTCCAGCAAGGTTTAATTTATAGTGTAATGGCTTGTATGTTTGAAATGGCAATCTTTGACCTCGTATTGATTGTTGACGCGTCGTGACTCAATTATAGAAACAATTGATTGATAATTGACGAGGTTGTGACTCAGAACAAGTCGATAATCATGGTGCAAAGCCAATCATAGATCAATTACGGGTTATGTGATGATTTTGGTAAGTCGCGTGGATCTCAGTTGACTTTCCAAGTCAACTGGGATGATTATGAATTGTTATATAATTATAAAGGGTCCGGGTTATAACAGTATTCATGGCTAGATCAGCTGGTTTATGTGTGGGTGTGTATGATTGAACCGGCTGAGGACTCGGGTTCGAACCCCGGCCTCAGCACATGATTTTTAATAATTATTTTTAACATATATTTGATATGTATATATATATATATATTATGAATAATTATCATAGTATTAGGGTTTCAAAAAGCCACAAAAATAATTAAGTGCAAACAATAATAATAAAACTTGTCGTTTTTATCGTAACTTACAATTATTAACGCGAAATGTTACAGTCTCCCCTACTTTTAGGAACTTCGTCCCGAAGTTAAAAGAAAAACACCAAGTTTACAATTGGTCAACTACCGGAAACCTTGATAAAATTTCACACTACCTTAATGTACCTGTAAATTCATGATTACGTTCCGGACCGTAATTACCAATTTACCTTACATTAGGGTTTTGCGTCCTTTTATGACTTTACCGATTGTTGAGCAGGTTCGATAGTCTCCACCAGTCGTTGAGCAGGTGGTAGGGTCTCTCCCGACTGTTGGAAAGACATGATGACCTCTACCAATCGTTAAGTAGGTTGTTTGGTAGTCAACTAATTGTTGTACAAGTAAGCAAGTATGATTTTAGATATGGCAATTAGTTCACATTCAAACAAGCATGCACTCAGATGTTATGAAAATACTCGAATTTATTATTTGAATCAAAAAGTGTCAATACATAGAATTAAAAGTAGACATCATTCAAATGGTGGGGTTTGCTGTTAGGTAGCTGGAGGGTCTCTAGCGGGGTTATTTGGAGCATCAAGAGCGTTTGTAGCAGGGATTCGACAAGCATCCGCAAGATGCCCATACCTTTGACAATTGGTGCACTGTCGGCAGGGAACTTGGGTTGGGTGGCGATACTGGCAGGTATCACACTTAGGTTTGTTCCCGTTGTATCGTTTCTTGTTGGGTGGGACAGTGGTGTCTATTGCAAAATTCCTGACCTTGCACTTTCCATTGGTTGAGGCCTCAGTTTTGTTATCAACGGCAGGTTGGGGAGTATCCTTTTTCTTTTCCCCTTTATGAGTCAGGGTTCCTGCCTTCACATGGTTATCTGTTAGGGTGGCAGCCAAACGCTTTGCTTCCTCCAAAGTAGCAGGGTTCCTTCCCCACACCGTGTCTTGAATCTGCATCGGTAAGCCACCAATGTATTTTTCGATTGCAATAGGCAAAGGGGTGACCTTGTGGGGTAGCAGTAGGCTAAGTTCGTGAAAACGAGTGTTGTAGGCAAGGTTTTCTCTACTATCTTGAGCAAGGTCATGAAACTCATCTACCAACTTCTTGATTTCATTACGAGGGCAGAACTCTGCCTTCATAATGTCTTTAGCTTGATCCCAAGTTAAGGCTAGTGCAACTTCAGCTCCGCGAGTGCGCTTTTCCTCATTCCACCAAGTGAGTGCTCGTTTGTGAAGAACACTCATAGCATAACGGACTTTTAAGTTATCGGGACACTCACTGTTGATGAAAGTATTCTCAATACCCTCAAACCATTGTAGGAGTCCTGTAGCTCCTTCTTCTCCACTGAACTTTGGGGGATTACAAGAATTAAAGTGCTTAAGGGTACAGGCTGGAAGACCATTCCCATTCCCGTTGTGGTTTCCATTTCCATTACCATTGCCGTTACCGTTCCCATTGCCGTTCAACTGGATGACTTGAGCTAGTAAGTTGGGAACCAGAGTTGCGATTTGCTGCGCCATTTGTTGAGAAATGATTGCAGCCAGTTGGGCATCGACACCATTGTTGTTGTTGTTGTTGTTGTGGTGGTGGTTAGTGTCATGGTTATGGTTGTGATTGCTACTCCCTTCATCATGATTGTCACCACTGTTAAGACGAGCGCTGCGACGTGGAGGCATGATCTGTAAGAGACACAATGAAGGTTTAATGAGACATGAATGAGGTAATATAAGGAATGTAATCATTTATTCATTAATTAAACAAATAAACGAAAACGTTGACTTATCAAAGATTCTGAATTCTAATAACATATGAAGACATGCTTTAGCCTATAAGTGAACACTCATCCCGAGAATTCCCAGGTAGGCATCCGGGTCCCTCGTCTGATTGGGATATATGCGCAATGCCAGCATAGACAGAAGACTCAGAATACAAGCGTTCACCCTTCCAGATTGCACGTGTTCGTTATTAAAATCTAGAACTTCGACGAGATTTCAAGGTGATTCAGGTTAAACCTGAGGAATTTGTCCTATTAGTCTAAGAATAGATCCAGCGATGGAGAGCAACCTTCTTGTAAGGATGAAAGTAGGGATAAGAAGTAGGAGGGAGATAGAGAATAGCAAGTAAAAGAAGCAAGTACTGGTTAAATCCTATGGTTATAGACTAGATTATTTTTCTAATTACCTAATTCCTTATAACCAAGGCTCTGATACCAATCTGTAACACCCCAACCGATGGCGGAAACATCGGGATGTCACGTATTGATGATTGTTCAGTAGCTCATGGTTGTTGGATCAGTATAAGCTGCTCTTTTAGTTGAACTTGCTAGTTGACACTTAAGTGTTTAGCAAGTTCTTGGTGAGTGTTAGCACAACGGAATGTTTATAAGTTTATAGCTACACTTTGTCAACAGGAGTTATTACTCCCCCTGGAATCAAGAAATAAATGAGAAGTGTTTATTGAGAATCTAAGTATTGAATGAGAATGAAACACTTTGACAGATTCTCAGTAAACACGAAATGGAAATAACAATAATAAGAGTTGAAGGATTTCTTGTATTAAAATCAATGTCTAAAACAGAAGGATGAATCCTTCTATTTATAGACTTTACAAATACATGAACCTTGCCAAAAAGCAAGTTCAGAAACAAGTTGCAACAAGTTGCAGTCTTGGAACTTGTACATAAAGCAAAAAGAAATACTAAAGTATTAAACTACTGATATACAAAGGCGGTGGAAAAGATCTTCTTTAAGTACTGATGAATGACAAACTACTGATGAGTAGTTTGTCTTTAGTAGTTCTTCAGTTGAAGTGTCTAGTTTGAACTTCAGAACTTCCGATGACTTCTTCTTCAGTACTTCTGAATCTCTTCTTCAGCAGTTTGATTCCTTGTCTTCAGCGGTTCCATACTTAGAGTATTTTGACAGAAAGTGAATTAGACTAAGGTTTGCAAAAGTGGTTTCACCAATCCTTTTTGTCCTAACAATCTCCCCCTGGATTGATGAAGCCAAAACCTTACTAATTCCTTATTGTTCCTTTCTGTCCTTCACAATTTTCCATATTCCTTTGAACATGGAATTCTTGAGCTGGTTGAGTTGATCATCAGTAAGAGACCCTTTTCTTGGTTCCAAGTGTTGGATTGTAAGCAGGTCTTTGGTTGATCGTTTCTTCAGTTCTTTCATCGACCAATATTCCCTGCTTGTTTGATCTCTTCTTGTTACAAGTACTGAGTTGTTATCAGTAAAGGACCATCTGATGACTGGTACTTTAGACTTGTCAAAGTCTGCAGTGTAGGGAACCATGGTGGTACCCTGGGTTTCTCCTGAGTGTTGAATGTTTTCAACTTCAGTGACTCTCAGGTGGGATTCACCTCCTTGCTGTTGTTCCATCACATTAGGTATCTGAAATGTTGGCAAATGATGTTCAGTTGTTACCTTAGTATGCAGTTTGTCTGTGATGGTCCTCTGGATTTGGTATGCAAAGGTGGAAGGATCCCTGAATTGTGTTAGCAGAGGCTTCTCTTCTATGTCAAAATCAGAATGTACTACTGTACTACCTTCTAGTAGTACCATTCTGAAATCAGTCTTTACTTTTTCCTCTGTCTTCTTTCTTTGGGTAGCTGGTCTTCTTTGAACACCAGAAGTTCTAACTACTGAAGTTGAGGCTTCAGCAGTTTGAAACTTCTCTGGATTAGCAGCCCTTGCAGCCTTGTATTTTCTGTATGTGTCCACCAATCTTTCTTCTTTCCACTTGGACACTGAGGCTTTTGAACCATAACCATTGGCTACCAGTTCTTCTATCATCTGAGCTCTCTTGGCCTTTGTGTCTTTACTTGTTGCAAGTTTATCTGCAATAAGTTGAGCTCTTCTTATCAGCTCTTCCACAGAGAGTCTCTTTAATGTATGGGCTTTGACTTTGCTGTTCTTCATAATGTAAGACATCAGTTGATGTCTTTTGTCTTGTTCAGCAATCTCATCTAGGCTAGCCTGCCTTTGTAGTTCAGCTTCATAAGCCTGAAGTTTTTCTTCATGGCTTAGGTCTAAGTCATCCCTTTCTTCCAGATTTTTCCAAATCAGATCTTCTCTGGCCTTCTTCTGGGCTGCAACTAAACTCTTCTCTAGTAATTCAGCTGATTGAGAGATTGGAGAAGGGTTTAGCACAGTCATTGTTGTAACTGTTGTAGTAGGCCTGATAGGAGCAGTTGTTGGTTGAGTAGGAGCAGTTGTTCTGGAAGGATCAACAGTTTGAGTCTTGGAAGTGTTAACTTCTGATGGGTTGACAACTTCTGAAGGTTTGTCAACTACTGAAGGATTGTCTTCAGTACTTTCTGATTCTTCATCAGAACTTTGGCCATCAGAGGTTTCTTCATTATGCCCTTGGGATTCATCAGCCTTTTCAGCATCTTCTATTTCTTGAATAGAGACACCAAACTGTTGTGCCAGTTTCTCTTTTCTGGCTTGATCTTGTTGATCTCTAGCTAGGATAACCACTCTTGCCTTTCTTCTGGCTTCAAGTGTATCCATAGGTACCTTGATTTTCTCCCCCTTTTTGGCTTTATCACCTTTGGAAGTTGAAGCTTGGGAGAAATGACCTTGAAGATGACCAATCTGTTTGCTGTTGTGATCAATCTTGTTGGACAGATCATTCATCTTCGTCTGTATCACTCCAAATTGGTTCTTCATGGACAGCTCCAAGTCAGCTGTGTATGTTTGGATGTGATTTTTGATGAGGGTGTTCATCATGTGATACAAGGGACCATCTGGGCTGCATAGTTGGTTCAGGTCTATGCTTGATTGCCCAGGGAATTGGGTAGGCATTTGTAGTGAGGGGTGTGTTTTTGGTTGATCTCCTTGTTGTACAGGAGATGCCACTCTAGGGGAATCATGGATTGAGTGGGCTTTAACCTGAGATGGTGTGACTAGCTTCTTGAGCTTAGAGACACCAGGTGCAGGACCTTCACTTATAGCCGTCAATTCAGTAGTTTTGAGTGTTGAAACATCATCCAAATTAATGGAATCATCTGAATCCCTGATTACATCCTCAATGAGGACTGTATCAGTTACATCATGAGCTGAGCCCAACTCAGTTGTCTCATGTACCTCTTGTTCTTGGTTCAGAGGATTTCCTACCTCAGGCATTAAGCCTTCATCAGTAGTTGCCACAGCTGAGGTCTTAGTTGTTTTACTTCTGTCCTCAGGTCCACCACTGGGTGGTAAATGAGTAGTAGCAGCCTCAAAATTACCAAAGGTTTCTAAGTTTGGGCTTAGAGACCCTGGTTCATCCTCATCTCTTTGGTTAGGGCTATGAGTGTCCACATCCATGTCACTGTCTGAGTCTATGTCCCCTGTTTGATGTGGTTGATGGGGACTGACATGTGTTGATGGGACTTTCTCTTTTAGCCCGGAGAGAAGTTTGGCTATTTCGATGTCTGGTTCAGAAATTTGGGGTGCTGGTTCAGTAGTTTGGGCAGTGGGTTCAGCAGTTTCAAAAGAAGAATCTATTGGAATAGTTTTTCTAAGTCTTTTTCTTTTGAAAAGGATAGTTATTGGTGCTCTTGGTGGGGTTTGAGATGGATGAGACTGAGAGGATGTTTCAGTCACATCTTTAAGAAGTGCAGATTGCACAGTAGTTTGTTCAGGCATCTCAACCTCCTGAACAGCTTTTCTTTTGGGTTTGGTGGGTTTTTGTTTTGTTATCTTGGGTTTCTTGGCCTTTGGTGGTGTAGGTTTGGAAGATGAGGGTTCCATGGGGACTGGTTCTGTAACACCCCAACCGATGGCGGAAACATCGGGATGTCACGTAATGATGATTGTTCAGTAGCTCATGGTGAATAATAGATTTCATTAAATGATTTAAACGAATTACGTGACATCCCGATGTTTCCGCCATCGGTTGGGGTGTTACAGATTGGTATCAGAGCCATGGTTATAGGGAATTAGGTTATTAGAAAAATAATCTAGTCTATAACCTTAGGACTTTAACCAGTACTTGCTTCAATTATTTGTAGCTCTACCTTATCCTTATCTCTATCCCTATCCCTATCCTCATCCTTATTCTTAGCCTAACTTAGTCTTGCATACTCTCTTTCACTTGCTTGCTATAATCCTAACGTAACTCTAGATTATTAGGGCAAATTCGTTGGGCTTAGACCTGATCTGTTTTGATAAGCCAACATTTTTGTTTATTCAGGGTTAGATATTTACAATCTTTGTGTTTCATTTATACCCCCTCACTCCTGAATAAAAAAAAAAAAAAAAAAAATCGAAGTTTTGAATCTCAAAATTTTTACAATTCAAATATATTGTCTTCTTATATAATTCTCTCATTAGCTTAAACTTCATGAATCATTTCTGGGTTTCACAATCCTAATTCATTTTACAAACTTATAATATTACCCATAAGTCTAATTATTTTTAACATCTAACTCAAATCATATGTTTCCCTTTACATCATACATAAATCTATTATCTTTGATGTTTCTAGCCAATTTTATGTTAAACTCCCCCCTACATTTTTATTTGTGTGTATATATATATATGTATATTTTGAAGATACCATCACCCATGAAATTTCATCACATTCGAGATTTTAAAATCCTTGTTTAAACTGTAATCTTATAATCTGTGTATAGGAGATACTGTAGCACCAAAGCTGAAGAGTAGTGAATTTTGTCAAACTTTCATCACTTGGGAATTTTACAAACTATAACAAATAAATATATTTTTTAAGAGTCTTTTATTTCCACAAACTTATTTGCCAAATTTCAAGTTTTTATTGAACAATTTATTGGCGTAACAAATGATTTTCGATAAAAATGTTTTAATCTATTAATAATCACTTCTTTTATGGATTACTCGAAGCCTATTATACAAAACATCTGAACAAATTCTTGATTTTTGAAATCCGACATCGTGTTTAAAACCTATGACTCGTCGAAATATTTTGATCTAGATCAATTTAGTTGTACTATTTAATGATTTTTGCTTTACATACAAAACCAAATTTTGAAAATAAAATCTTTCCATCCACAGGAACAAAATTTACTCTACATTTTTCCATTGACACCTACTTACTTTAAACTTGTTCGAACCATTACAAATTTTTGGCAAATACCGCAATCATGTTCCCTCATACCCTTGATTCTAATATTTGATTCAAACCCCACGATTCATACTGCTAAATAATCTCCTTACTATTTGTGCCTCTTTGGAAAACCCATAAACAAACCCTTTATTAACTATTTTCACGCGCATTATCTTTCATAACTTTGATGATACCTCAAGTTCTTCATCATCCTCTCAAGAACTAAATTCATACTCTTTACCTTCTTGAACCTGAACTTGATCCCTATGATAACCAAACTATTGAAAACTTGATTATTCGTTGCATCAAACTTGGTTCTTAGGTATCCATGAGGATTTGATTATCTACCTGAACATTTGGTTATTCATGATATTTGGAAGCATGGAAAATAAACTATTTGCTATAAACACACCTAAAGTCATTGACCTTGTCTAGGGCAACTCTATTGCAGCTCGCATGCTATACTTGATACTTGATGCATTTACCAACTTGTTTACATGTATGTATTATCAGTTTGCAACTTATGTGTTAAGCCAAAAACAATTGTTACACTTAGTCAAACAACTGGTAGGGGATGAAGTACTTGCTCAACAGTTAGTAGAGTACCTAATAACCTGCTCAACGATTGGTAGAGGTCATCATGCCTGCTCAACAGTCGGTAGAGGTTCTAATAACCTGCTCAACGACTGGTAGAGGCTATCGCACCTGCTCAACAATCGGTAGAGGTTCCTACTCACTGACTGGTAGAAGTCTTTTTCCTGCTCAACAATTAGACTCATTGATACAAAGATTCAATCACAATGTTATATTGCATTACTCACATGTGTGTTTAGAGTCATAGAAGAACACAAAACCCTAATGTAAGGTAAATTGGTGATTGCGGTCCGGAACGTAATCATGAATTTACAGGTACGTTAAGGTAGTGTGGAATTCTATCAAGGTTTTCGGTAGATAATCAATTATAAACGCTAGTTACCTAGTAATTCATTTAGTCTTTCCATAGTCAATCAACTCACACATATCAAAACTCTTACCCAAATTATTCGAAACATATTATCCTATTACTTATAAATTCACGTTGTACCTTAACCCAAATTTTTCTAAACCATAGTTGTCTTAACTTCTACCAAATCACACTCAACCCTGTGTTTTTAATAACTTCGGGACGAAGTTTCCTAAAGTAGGGGAGACTGTAACGCCCGGCTATTTTTATAAAAGATCATTAAAACGTGGTATTTGTATAACAATGTGAACTCGTTAAAATATATATATATATATATATATATATATATATATATATATATATATACGTTTATATTCATGAATAAATTGTTAAATTTTGCTGTTGCAATATCTAAAAATAATAATTTGTTACAAGCAATAACGTACCAAATAACTGACGTGTGGCAAATTCTTATAAATCTTAAACGCGACGATGAATATGTATATATATAGTTAATATGGTCCAACCACTCATTTTAATTCGGTTTATATATAGAAATTTAACAAAATAACTATTTTAGCGGTTAAGTAAGTAATGAAATTTAAACGAGACCGAGTCGGTAACTGGCTCGTATACGCGGTACCTAATCACTTAACCTAGATAAAACCCCACCTATAAAACATCTCATCCTCCTTCATCCATCTCCTTCATTCTTACAATCTCAAACCCTAGCCCCTAATATATTTTTCTTGTTCTCCCTGCCCTCTCTCTTTCTCGCACACTCTCCTTCCCTCACACTTCTTCTTCCCCACAACAACTCCCTGCACAACAGCCACCAAACCTCACCCCATCTGGGTTTCCACGACGCGGCACTGCCACCAACAACCACCTACAACCAGGACCGCCTTCTTCCTCTTCTAGAGTAGCGGCAGCCAAGCAGACCACCACCACCCGAACCTTGCTGTACATCGCATCCTTCCTCCCCTTCCTCGCTCAAACACCAACGCCGCACCCTATGGTGATTCACGGCGGCTCCTTCCTTCTTTCAGTGCGACGACGGGGATGGGTTTTTCCCGTTGATTGTTTGTTCCGGTCAGCCCCTCTATAAACCGGTAACATGTTTCTTTTCTGTTTTGTTGGTTCCGGGTCAGCTATGTGGTCGTGACAGGTTTTGGGTTCCAGATCGATTGGAGTATCGTGACCGGTAAATGGCATGGTGGTGACGGCGCAACAAGTTGATCTCGATTGTATTATTTTCTTTTCGGGTCCTATTGTTTCGGGTGGATCGAGTTGTCGAGACACGGGTCAATGAAGCCAAATGAACCGAATCTGGTCAACAACAGTCAACGTTCAGATCTGGTATGGTCACGTCGATGGTAAGTCTTTATCTTGTTGCTTCGATTCAAGTCTGTTCGTTCGTGTTAGTGCCGATGTGTTGGTCCAAATTGAGTCTTGAGTTTTAGTATGTTTTCTGTCCAGATCAACATCGGTCAAACCTGGTCAACATTGGTCAAACAGGTCAAGGTCTGGTCAACTCCAGTCAACGGTCGAGCCGGGTCAGATCAGTCAACTCGGTTCGAGGCGTGTACGGTTCGCGAGTCTATCTTTGGGAAGGTATAACACGCGCTTTATCTTGTTTCGTTCTTTCGCGCTACATTGTAATTACTAATATAAATATAATTGTATTCTAAATATAAAACATTAACGACGCATACGCTTGTAACGAACCGAACAGACTTGTAATAAACGCTTGAAATAGTAATGAGACATTTGAAAAAGGGATAGTTAATCTATATCATGTTTATGAGCATACACATTCACATATTTTTTTTTACATATACAAACAAATTATATAGTCGGTTATTCAAGTCCAAAAATAGTCGATTTATTATTTCGTCGCTAAATGATGACTAAATATGTTAGTATGTATATATTGTTACTAGAACGATCAAAGGTTGAAGTATACATAAGCATTACTTGCCAAGCATATTATTTTTGTTACATTATAGTTTTAACAAGTTAATCAATTGTCGTGTATAAAAAGGCTTAGTGTAATAATAATATTCGGAACATTCGAATAGGCGAAGTTTTATAAATACTCATTAACACGATTATACAAGTCTAATACTAGTCGTTTTATTATGTTTGTTTTTTTTTCGAACTATTGAATAATGAATAACTTGTACGATTTATTTTGATGAAAATCGGGTATTGTTTTTGGTAAGCTAAACCAAGTATTGCGTATTTGTATATTGATGTTTTGGAAAATATAGACAACTTGAGTTGTCTGGTTTCTTATAAAAACAGAGGAGACTCTGCCCAAATTTTTATAAAATATAAGAAACATGTTGGATGGTCAAAATATATTAGTTTGTACAAAAGAAGCTATGTTTTTTTTTCAAATAAACGCTATTCAAACTTTATTTTTGGCATGATATAAAAGCGTACATAAATAAACATAATACATTTTTGTCCGGTGTTCAAACAAACTAAAACACGAATCAAGTTATACATATTATTTTTCAATATCTTAAATATTCCATTCTAACTAGTTTCAAGCGGTGAATCTGAACATTATACATATAACTATACATACGCGCATACTTTCAAAAAAATCAAAACCAAATCCTATCGGTTCGTTAAGTTATGCACATTGAGACACGTATTATTTACAATACGAGTCTAGGTAGTTGAATCAACTATCTTTACAACCAAGAAACGAAACAAGCGTATTTGCAATAGAAATTAAGGCATCGTTTATTTGTAATAGGATACAAGAGTTCAGTTTATCCAAGTTCAGATTTGTTGCTACTTGCTAGTACTTACACAGCGAATTTCAGGTGAGTTTTACATAGCCCCTTTTATCACCATTTTTGGGGTGAAACATGTTATAACATATTCATTGCAATTCAATCATCAATGTGTCTATGTGTTTTCTATGTTGCATTATGTCTTGAGCATGATTAGAGTAAGCACCATTCTAGCATAATCATTAACATTGATCAGCCGACGGTATACATTGATAGATCTATTGGACTGACAATCCCACCCGGATACGTGCCTCCTACAAAGGTTACGTGGGTGTTTGTTATCGCATAACATATTCAATTGGACCATGAGTGTATGGTATGTATCATTTTATAACAGTCATCAGGGTTGATTATGCACTCGATTTATTTCTAGTATGTTCTCACATATGGGCTAGATTGACATGACACATGAATTGCACAACATTTTATTCATTTTATTATCAAAAACCTATGTAATTCTCACCAACTTTTGTTGACCCAAAACATTTTCAACTTAACATGTTTCAGGTTCTATTTGCTTGAAGATTTGATTTGATGCTTGAAGATATGTGTGTAGTTTTATTCAATTTGATGTACAAATTCTAGAACTATTGTATGTAATTCGTTTAAATCATTTAATGAAATCTATTATTCACCATGAGCTACTGAACAATCATCATTACGTGACATCCCGATGTTTCCGCCATCGGTTGGGGTGTTACAGGTTCTGGTTCCCCTTGGTCATCTTCTGGCCAGGCAGCCTGTTTGTTGTGCCTTGAGTATGCTTGTGAGGTTAAGGGTTTCAAAATTTCAATTTTACCCACAAGCACCTCATTACCCAGTTCAGATATTATGCACTGCATAATGAACCTTGGATATAACAAAAACTTTTTCTTAGTGTTATTGTGATGTAACACCAACTCATTAAAGAAAAGTTTTGATGCCCTGAAATTTGTTTCATTCACAATGGAATGAAATATTGGTTGAAAGGTTGAGGGCATCTGGTCATAAGACCTAGTTTTAGGACTCAAGCACATAATAATATAATGAAACAAAAGTTTATATTTTGGTTCAAAATACTTTTTAAAGATTGTAGCTTGAGAGAGAGTACCTTGATAACCACACTCAGTCATGGTTAGGTGGATAGCAGAGTTGTCAAACTTCTCAGGGGCATTCTTATCATTCAACCCCAGTCTGACTGCAAGTATGGCCGGTGTAATGGCCATTTGTCTTCCTCTGATTGTTGAGTTGAGGGAGATAACTTCATCATCCACCATCACTGTCTCAGCATTAGCCCAGAACTCATTTAGAGTTTCAGGATGAATTGGTGGGTCTATGGTGAGAGCGGTGAAATATTGGGATTTGACGACGAGATCAATGATCTCATCGTATTGGGACCAGCCTTCTTGTTTTTCTAAGTAGGCTCTGAGATTGTGTCCCTGTTTGAGAACTAAAGCCATGTGGTTTGTGTGTGTTGATGAATCGAACAGTGATTTTGTGTTGCAGGTTCAGGGGTTTGAGAGCTTGCTTGAGAGAGAAGGAGGGAATTTTTGTGTTTGAAAGGATACGTGTTGAAAAAAGATATTTATCAGAAGTTTTTAACCGCTTGGATCTTCTTTATTAGAAGTTTTTAAACCGCCTAGGTTAAAAATCTCTTTATCGGAAGTTTTAAACAGACTAGGTCAAACTTCTGATGATGGGAAAAGTCAGATTTACCCTTTTTGACTAAACTGCTGATGAAGGATTATCTTCATCAGTAGTTCCCATTTTCTCTTCAGTAGTTTTAACAGCTGATGAGAAATACTTTATAAATACTTTTTATTCATAACTTCTGAAGGTTATTTTATCAGAAGTTAATCACTTTTCAGAAATTATCCCCATACTGATGTTTTGTTCATCAGTAGTTTCTCTCTTTTCAGAAGTTTTTCAAGTGTTTGAAAACAGATGTAACTGAAAAACAAAAAATGTGCAGAAAAATAAATAGAAACACTTACAAATTTAGCATCCCTAGCATGGATACTAACTTCTGAAATGTTGATGTGTCAAGGGGTTTAGTGAAAATGTCAGCTATTTGATTAGCTGTTGCTACATGTTTCACTTCAATCTTGCCTTTTTCATAGCAATCTCTTATGAAATGATACCTGATCTCAATGTGTTTAGTTTTTGAAAACTGAACAGGATTTTGAATGATGCTAATGGCAGATTTGCTGTCTACAAGCAATGGTGTCTTGGTCTCTTTGATTCCATAATCAAGAAGTTGATATTGGAGCCATTGTATCTGTGATGTACAACTTGCAGCTGCAATGTATTCAGCTTCAGCAGTTGAAGTTGCAACAGATGTTTGCTTCTTTGATTGCCAGGACACTAGACAGTTTCCCAAGAATTGACAACCACCAGATGTTGATTTTCTTGACATTTTACACCCTGCATAGTCACTATCTGAAAAAAGTTGATAACTTGGTATTGCTTGAAGCAGGATACCAAATTCCAAGTGTGGGAGTTCCTTTCAGATATCTGAAAATTCTTTTGACTGCAATAAGGTGTGATTCCCTAGGAGATGATTGATATCTAGCACAGACACATGTTGAAAACATAATATCTGGTCTAGAAGCAGTTAGATATAAAAGGGAACCTATCATACATCTATACATGGTTTGATCAACCTGTTTTCCTTGATCATCTGGTTCAACTTGTGTGGTTGGTGTCATGGGAGTGGAACATGATTTACAGTCTTGTAAAGAAAATTTGTTTAATAATTCTTTAACATATTTTGATTGATGTATAAAAGTTCCATTTGTTTGTTGTTTAATCTGCAGTCCCAAAAAGTATTGCAGTTCTCCCATTGTACTCATCTCAAATTTTGATTGCATGAGTTTCTTAAATTCATCACACAATTTTGTGTTTGTTGAACCAAAAATGATATCATCAACATATATTTGAACAAGTAAGACATGATTTCCAACATGTTTTATGAAAAGTGTTTTATCAATGGCACCTCTTGTGAAGTTATTTTTAAGTAAAAAGGTTGAAAGTGTATCATACCAGGCTCTAGGAGCCTGTTTGAGCCCATAAAGAGCTTTGTCTAGTTTGTACACCCACTCAGGATGAGAAGGATCCTCAAACCCAGGTGGCTGACAAACGTACACTTCCTCTTTTATCTTTCCATAAAAAAATGCACTTTTGACATCCATTTGATAAACTTTTATTTTGTTGGAAATGGCATAAGCCAGAAATAACCTGATGGCTTCAAGCCTTGCAACTGGAGCAAAGGTTTCATCATAGTCAATGCCTTCTTCTTGAGAGTAACCTTGTACTACCAGTCTTGCCTTGTTCTTTATTATAATACCAGCCTCATCTTGTTTGTTCCTGAAAACCCATCTTGTGCCAATTGGTTGCTTGTTCGGTGGTAAGGGACAGATTTCCCAAACCTGTTGCTTGTTGAATTGAAGCAATTCATCTTGCATTTCCTGCACCCAATTGTTGTCTTTGAGAGCTTCCTGGTACTTCTTTGGTTCCAACTGTGAAATAAATGCTGAGAATAGACAAAAGTTGGAAAGCTGGTTTCTTGTAAGAACACCTGATGCAACATCACCCATGATTTGATCAAGTGGATGATCTTTGTGTTCGATCAGTTGTTGTAAACCACCGACAGGTGTTGGTGGCTCATGTTCTTCAAACAAACTACTGAGGTCTATTATATCTGGTTCAGCAATTTCAGTGTCTTCAGTAGTTGCAGGTGCTGAAGCAGATGTTTGAGTTTGGCCTTCAGTATTTGTTGAATCAGAGGTTTGTGAAACTTCTGATGGTTTTGAAGTTGACTTAATGACTGTTTAAGGAGTCCATGGTGCTGGATCCTCATCATCAAACCTTTGATCACCATAATAAGTAGGTTTGGATGAAGTGACAGTCTTTTCAGGTTCAAAATGAAAGTTGTCAAGGTCAAAGAGTTCAGCAGGATGTGCTGGAATGAGAGTGTGTTTTGACTCATTGAACTTGACATTCAGTGTTTCTTCTACTATCCTGGTCTTTGAGTTAAAAACCTTGTAGGCTTTTCTAGTTGAGGAATAACCAAGAAAGTAACCTGAGTCAACTTTGGCAGCAAACTTTGAAATAGATTCCTTGATGTTCAAGATGAAACATTGACACCCAAAAGCCATGAAAAAGGAGATAAGGGGCTTTATGCCATGAAGAACTTCATAGGCAGTTTTTGAATGTCTCTTGACAACAAGAACTCTATTTTGAACATAACATGATGTGTTAACTGCTTCTGCCCAGAAGTATAAAGGTAGGCCAGAATCAGCTAACATTGTTCTTGCTCCTTCTATTAAAGTTCTGTTCTTCCTTTCTACCACACCATTTTGTTCAGGAGTTCTGGCAACACTGAATTGTCTAATAATCCCTTTAGACAAACAGAAGTCATTCAGAGTTTTGTTCCTGAACTCTGTCCCATTATCACTTCTAATGGTTTTGACAGGTAGAGAGTATTGCTTCTCTACTTGTAGAATGAAGAACTTGATGATTTCAGCAGCCTCATCCTTGGAAAATAAGAAGAATACCCATGTAAATCTTGAGTAGTCATCAATGATGATTAAGCAGTACTTCTTTTTACCAAGGCTCATGATCTTTACAGGCCCAAATAAGTCCATATGGAGTAGTTGAAGACATGCAGTTGTTTTTTATTCTTCAATAGACTTATAAGAGGACTTATGTTGTTTACCCTTTAAACAGGATACACAGTGTTCTTGACACTAGTATACTTTTAAGGGTAGACCTCTGACCAAGCCCATTTTTGTGACTTTATTTATGGTTTTAAAGTCCACATGGCCAAGTCTCCTGTGCCAGAGATCAGTTTCTGAAGTTGATGCCCTTGAGAAGAAACAGGCAGTGTTGTTCAGTACTTTGTCTTTTTCAATGTCCACTGCATAGACATTGCCACATCTTTTGGCAATTAACAAAGTATGATCTTCAATGATCTTCTCTATCAACTTCTGGCCCTCTGGTGATATGATCTTGCATGCTGTCTTTGTGAAAAAGGAAGAATATCCTTTATCACACATTTGTGACACACTAAGCAAGTTGTACTCAAGGTTTTCAACCAGATTGACCTTGTCAAACTGTATTTTGCCAGAGGAGACATTGCCATGTCCTAGCACATATCCCTTAGCATTGTTCCCAAAGGACACAGATCCATCTCTTTGACTGATAAAATTGTTTATCAGGTATCTGCATCTTGTCATGTGCATTGAGCCTCCACTGTCTACATACCAAATGCTATTCAAGCCTCTGGAAACTCTCTGCACAATATAGCAATTTAGTTAGATTTAGGAACCCAAGCCAGTTTGGCTTTGGGTTTGCTCTTGAGAACATTTATAGTTTGTTCTTGACCAAGTTTAGAAATCCATGTCTTTTTGGCAATGGATTTTGCATTAAGTACAATGGTGGTATCTTTTTGAGGACCACCATCAACTTTGGTCATCAGTAGTTGTACCATGTTCATAAGATCTTTAATCTCAGCACTTTGTGAAACTGCTGATGATTTAGGTCTAACTACTGAAAGAGAATTTTGAGAAAAAGACTTTTGTTGAGATTTTGTCTTTTTCTGAGAAAGGGTTTTTGCTGGTTGTTGTTTCTTGGGAGAAAAGGTTTTTACATAATCATTTTTGATTTGTTCCCCCACAACCAGTTGTTGATTTTTCTTATTAAACTGAATACCCTTTCTATATTTGCAAAATTCTGTTTTGTGGTTGAACAGACCACAAATTTCACATTCTTTTGTCTTTTCTTTCAAAGACAAATCTCTGACAGTTTTGATTGGTTTTAGGTCATCAGTAGTTTTCAGGTTCTCAGCTCCTGATGTAGTTGAAACTGCTGATGACTTAAAGTCAGATTTAATCAATACTTCTGAAGAACTTTCTTTGTGTGATTTTAGAAAGTTTTCATGGAAAGATGTGCATTCTTCCTCTTCAGAAGTTTCACCTGAAACAATTTTTCTCCCATCTTCAGTAGTTTTGGGAGAGAAATCTGTTGGTGTTTCAGTGTGATTGTACCCTATGCCAAACCTAACATTTGAAGCACTTTGTTTGTTTAGCAATAGTTGGTACCCCTTACAAGATTCCACCCATTTTTCACATGTGACCTTGGTGTCAGCAAGCTCTTGTCTGACATTTCCTAGGTTATTAATCATTATTTTGATTTGTGCTTGGGTTTCAATAGCAGAGTTAGTCAATTTAGAAACTTCTTTTGTTTTTGCAGAAAGTTTTCTTTCTAAATCACATTTTATCTGAGTGAGTTTTCTCTCAGAATCATTAGCTTTTCCTTGTAAGTGCACATTTGTCTCTCTTATGAGAGCAAAAGATTCTTTGCATGAATTTGAACATAATTTCGTCAAAGATTCTTTTGATACCTGTGACAAGGCAGATTTTGAGGAGCATCCCTCAAATGCCACTAAGGCAAAGTTCTTTCTGCCATTGTCAGGCTCTCCCCAGTTGATGTTAAACATTTTGTTGTCTGCATCAGGATTGCACTCTGTGGTGTCAAAAGGAAGACTGCTCCAGTCAACATACCCTGAGGTAAATAAACTTTGTTGAGAGGGTTGTTGTTGCTGTGGAGGTTGTTGAGCAGCTGGAAAGGGAGGGATTGATTGTTGGCTATGCATCTGTTGAGCAGGCATCTGTACATATTGTACTTGTGGCACATATTGGTGTTGTGGAGCTTGTGCCTGTACAAAATGTGCACTCCCTTGTGTTCCATTATTCCTGTTATAATTGGGGTTAAAATTGTTTCCAGACTGAGATTGGTTAAAGCCAGAGCTTCTACATTCTCTAGCAAAGTGTCACAACTTTTGACACTTATGACATCTAAGTTTAGATTTGTCAAAACCATTTTTTGTAGAACTGTTAAGTCCTGAAAACTTCCTTCCTGACCTTTTGTAAAATTTATTTGTTTTTAAACTTAACATGGCCAGTTGGTGCAAAATATCCATTTCTTCAAGGTCATCACTGCTGAAACTATTTAAGTCATCCATGATAAAACACATGTTATCAGCAGTTTGACCAAAGTCATTATTGTCATAACCTGGGAATGATCTTTCAGATGAGATCCCAGCAGTTATGTCAATGTGGTCAAAAGATCCAAAACTATTTGAACAAGTTGGTGAGTCTTGTCCCAATAGTGCTGTACTACCAGGTAGATAGTCATCAACAGTTTTACCAGAATTTTGTAACTTTTTCTTTTGATCAATTTCTCTCTCAAAAGTAAGTAATCTCCCATGAAGTTTTGTAAGAGTGAGGGAGCTAAAATCTGGTGAAAATCTTAAGACTATTGAGTATGTTTCCCATTTATCAGGTAAAGACCTTAAAAATCTATGAAGCATAGATACAGTTGTATAGGTCTGACCATTTAGTTTTAGCTCAGATATTAATGAGGAAAATCTTTCAAATTGCTGAGTTAAAGTTTCCCCATTAATGTGAGCAAAAGTTTCATATTGTTGAGCCAAGATTTCTCTGGTGTTGGCAATCACCTCTTCAGTTCCTCCAAACTGTTCTTTTAGGTAGTCCCAAAGCTCTTTGGCACTATCACAATGTAATAGGCCAGAATAGATTTCATTTGGGAGTGCCATTGCCAACATAGAGAAAGCTTTTGCATCAAGCTCAAGTTTTAGGAAATCATCATCAGTATAGTCTTTTGGTTCTTTTGGAATCTCTTCCTTAGTTTCAAGATTTATGTTTACTGGTTTATGAGGACCATATATCACAGATCTCCAACAACCTGTGTTGGTTTGTGACAAGGTATGTGCCATTCTCTTTTGCCATATGTTATATTCATTTCTTACAAGCATGGCAGGTTTAGTGGCAGAACCAGTATTATGAGGATCCATTTTAAAGAGTATTGATTTGTCAAATAACTCTTAAAGTGATGGATGTTGATAAAAGTGAGCTTATAATCCTTTATTGAATATCAATAAGAGCCTGTGTCTGATTCTCAATTTGTTAGATTGATATGTGATCAGATAAACCAGTGCTCTGATACCAATTGTTGGATCAGTATAAGCTGCTCTTTTAGTTGAACTTGCTAGTTGACACTTAAGTGTTTAGCAAGTTCTTGGTGAGTGTTAGCACAGCGGAATGTTTATAAGTTTATAGCTACACTTTGTCAACAGGAGTTATTACTCCCCCTGGAATCAAGAAATAAATGAGAAGTGTTTATTGAGAATCTAAGTATTGAATGAGAATGAAACACTTTGACAGATTCTCAGTAAACACGAAATGGAAATAACAATAATAAGAGTTGAAGGATTTCTTGTATTAAAATCAATATCTAAAACAGAAGGATGAATCCTTCTATTTATAGACTTTACAAATACATGAACCTTGCCAAAAAGCAAGTTCAGAAACAAGTTGCAACAAGTTGCAGTCTTGGAACTTGTACATAAAGCAAAAAGAAATACTAAAGTATTAAACTACTGATATACAAAGGCGGTGGAAAAGATCTTCTTTAAGTACTGATGAATGACAAACTACTGATGAGTAGTTTGTCTTCAGTAGTTCTTCAGTTGAAGTGTCTGGTTTGAACTTCAGAACTTCTGATGACTTCTTCTTCAGTACTTCTGAATCTCTTCTTCAGCAGTTTGATTCCTTGTCTTCAGCAGTTCCATACTTAGAGTATTTTGACAGAAAGTGAATTAGACTAAGGTTTGCAAAAGTGGTTTCACCAATCCTTTTTGTCCTAACAATGGTAAATAATAAATTTCATTATATGATTTAGATAAATTACATACAATTGTTCTACAAGAATTCGTACATCAAATTGAATAAACTATGCACACATCTTCAAGCATTAATTCAAATCTTCAAGTAAGTAGAACCTGAAACATGTTAAGTTGAAAATATTTTGGGTCAACAAAAGTTGGTGAGATTTACATAGGTTTTGATAATCGAATAAAATTGTTGTGCAATTCATGTGTCATGGCAAATCTAGTCCATATGTGAAAACATACTAGAAGTAAATCGAGTGCATAATCAACCCTTGTGACTGTTGTATTGTGGTACATCCCATACGCTCATGGTTCACTCGTTTATATTGCAGTAACAAACACCCACGTTACCTTTGTAGGAGGCACGTATCCGGGTGGGATTGTCAGTCCAATAGATCTATCAATGTAAACCGTCGGTTGATCAATGTTTATGCTAGAATTGTGCTTACCCTAGTCATGTTCAAGACATAATGCAACATAGAAAAACACATAGACACATTGATGATTGAATTGCATAAATGATGTTGTAACATGTTTCACCCCAAAAATGGTGATAAATAGAAAAGGGGCTATGTAAAACTCACCTTAGCAAAATGTTATATTTGTTGAAAAATTGAATAGTGGTGTTGCCCAAATGTGTCAAGTATCACCCTATAATAAGGTAATAAATATGTCCAAGTCTATCTAGTCTACAAATGTATATGTTCCAGGGCTTCGAATTTGGGGATAAATGCTTGTTTGATTAATATTAAAAATGTTTGATAATTGAGAGAATTTTAGTAAATAAATAAACAAAATTTTTTTATAAGATTTGAATTTAAGATGGTCACAATAATGTGTTTAAAGTATAAAAATAATTTTTATAAAATTATTTTCATTAAAATAGATTATTAAATCTATTTATTACAAATTGTCAAAATTTAACTTTAATATTTAAAAATACTAAAATTAAAGAATTATCAGTTTAAAAATTATATTTCTGTTCTAAATATTCAGAAATAATTTGTATAAAATTTTGGTGCAAAAATATTAAAAATTGAATTTATTATGATTTAATTATGATTAAAACTAACAAAAATTGATTAAAAATATTAAATAAATGATTTTTCAGAATTAAAAATCATTTCAGAAAAGTTTATCATTATATAAACCCAGAATAATTTTTGTGGAAATTTATAAAATTGTTTTGATATTTTAATGGAATTTTATAAATATAATAGAATAAAATTGATTTAATTATTATATATATTAAATAAATAAATTTTTGAAAACTAAAAATTGTGAGTGAAACTTTTTCATCAGATTTACTTAAAATAATTTTTGTAGAATTATTAAAAGAGTTTTAATAATTTAAAACGAATTTATAAAATATAAGTATTATATATATAATTAATTTTAATTGTTTTTGATTAAAAACCAAAAAAATGAAAAGGTTTGCCACTGCCGGGTATCGAACCCGCGTGGCTCGGTTAATGGGCACCAGACACAACCACTTGGTCCAGACCAGTGGTTGTGTTAGTTCCTGTTTTATTTAAAATAAATATAATTTGCAAAATCGTGATTATCCCCAATTAAACCTACGAGCCCTAATTTTTCCAATTGATCAATAACCCAATTAACCTTAGGGCTATTGATGTGTGGATGCCGAAGGTTAAAACCCATCAAACAAATTATACTTACAATGCAGTATCGTGCACGATTGCTCAGTCAACCATAAAAGTCAAAAACGCGATTGAACACCAAGAACAGAGGATTATAATGAAGAATTGGGGGTTGAGAAAGAGAGAATGGCGAGTTGTGAAGGTCCAGCAAGGTTTAATTTATAGTGTAATAGCTCGTATGTTTGAAATGGCAATCTTTGACCTCGTATTGATTGTTGACGCGTCGTGACTCAATTATAGAAACAATTGATTGATAATTGACGAGGTTGTGACTCAGAACAGGCCGATAATCATGGTGCAAAGCCAATCATAGATCAATTACGGGTTATGTGATGATTTTGGTAAGTCGCGTGGATCTCAGTTGACTTTCCAAGTCAACTGAGATAATTTTGAATTGTTATATAATTATAAAGGGTCCGGGTTATAACAAGATTCATGGCTAGATCAGCTGGTTTATGTGTGGGTGTGTATGATTGAACCGGCTGAGGACTCGGGTTCGAACCCCGGCCTCAGCACATGATTTTTAATAATTATTTTTAACATATATTTGATATGTATATATATATATATATATTATGAATAATTATCATAGTATTAGGGTTTCAAAAAGCTACAAAAATAATTAAGTGCAAACAATAATAATAAAACTTGTCGTTTTTATCGTAACTTACAATTATTAACGCGAAATGTTACAGTTTGTGTACCATGAAGTCTCAAGTTCGAGTCTGGTTTTACGCATTTGGTTTTTAATTGAGTTTAAAGGTTCTAATATTTTATATAAATGGCCCGATAAGTGTTTTGGTTTCATATTTTTTTGAATATAAAATAAATGTTGTGCTCTCAAGGAAAAACGTGTCTTAACTGGGAGTCTCGTGTCTTAACTGGGAGTCTGGCTAGCCATCTCACATGGATGAAAATGAGACAATATTAATAATTTTAGTCTCATGTCTTATTGTAAAACCGTGTCACATACCTGACATAATACGCTGACGCACGTGTATCTGTTGGATAAATACCCGTCAAGTAAACCTGTGGGTATCGGATATACATGTTAGTTTGTAAAAAAATTGTTCAGATTTCAAGATACATTTCTTACCGTTTTAATTATTACAGAATTTTATTACGTAAAGAAACAAGACATATAAAAACTAAGTTTGCGATTCTTCATTCCCGATGGTCAAACATGCAATATGATCAACCATACGAGCCGCTTGAATAAATAACTCTTTTATATATCTCAAACTCGTTGTTACATCACAATTAGCTTTAGATGTTAGTCTTTTTAACTTCTTCAAAAGTACCATCATTTCATCTAATACTATGTGAACATGCTCTCGAATTTGTTTCATTAGACAGTAGATATTTGCCCGCGTGGACACGCGATTCACCAACGTACAATTATTTGGAGTAGTATAACGAATAAGAAAAATAAAGTAGAAATATTTTGTTAAAATTTAAAACTAACGAATACAAATTTTATTCAAATATCACTAAATATTTCCTTATACACCACATTTTTTGTTTTAGTTTTGACATTCCCATCACCATAAAGTATAAGTAATTTCACATCTGCCCTGCTTTTAGTTCTCGACAATGCGACATAAAGTTGGTCATGTGAGAATACAAGGTCTCTTAAATACAATCCAACATTCGATAGAGACTGTCTTTGGCTTTTATTGATGGTCATTGCGAAACATACGGATATTTGGAATTAACGCCTTTGGAACTTCACTGGAATCTTGTTATCAGATGGTATTTGAGGAGTATTATCTAGTAAAAAATAAATAGAAGTGAAAAATATTTATGATAAAATTTTAAAAGTAATGCACCGTTTGAGTCAGATCATTTAAAATTCGAATTAAATGTTATAATTAAGTCTAATTGTTACCATTATAGATATTAAAATATGAAATACGTAAATAGAACATTTAATATTTGAATATTTATAAAGTTTAACTGAAATCTATCAATTCAAATTTTTGTATTCAAAATTTGAATTTTAACTTGTTTATAACTAAGAGAAAGTATAGGATACAAAGTATCCTTAACCTACAAAGTGTAAGAAGCCACCACATCTTGACACGTGTAAACCCTAGTTAACTCTAACTAACCCAATCATTGTTGATTTAAAAGGGGGTAAAAGCCAAAAAGGTAATGTTCCTTCAAATCGTTCATTAACCACCACCACCACCATAAATCATTCAAAAATTTGAATTAAATATTTTAAATGTGTTAATTAAATCTAAATATAAATGTTACCATAAATCTTAAATTCAATTTTTTGAGATTAAATATTTAAATAAAACATTTAGTATTCAAATATTTTTAATGTTTAACATAAATCTATAATTTCAAATTCTAGTATTTAAAATTTTAATTTTTACTTGTAATTAATTTGAGAAAGTTACAACCAAAATTATTAATTGTTATATTTTAAATATATTAGGAAATCATAATTTAAAGATAATAAATAGTTTTGTAATGGTTACCATTATTAACTTTAATTCAAAACTTTATTTTTTTTAAAAGATTAAGTCATTCAAAATGTGTAATTAAAAGCATAATTAGTATGTGTAATTTGTTACCATTATTAAACAAAATTCAAATTTTGAAATTTTGTCTAATTCGTATTTAAATATTTCGAATTTTAATTTGAAATTTGAAATTTGAAATTGATAATTCGTCATTTAATTGATTACCAATATAAGCTAAACTAATATTAGGATAATATAGGACAATTAATAGGATCAATTAATGTATTAATAAGAGTTGACACAACTTATGTAAGGACTTTGAATCATATGAACTATGTAAATAAAAGAATAATTAGTATGTGTAATTTCCTACAATTATTAACCAAAATTCAAAATTTTAATTTTTTTTCAAATTAGAATGTAAACATTTCGAACTTTAATTTGAAAATTTGAAATTCAAAATTCAATATTTAATTGATTACCAATATAAGTTAAACTAATATTAGAATAATATAGCACAATTAATAGGATCAATTAATGTATTAATTGGAGAGTTGACACTACTTATGTAGAGACTTTGAATCTTATTAAATGTGTAATTAAAAGGATAATTAGTATGTGTAATTTCTTACCATTAATAACCAAAACTCAAAATTTGAAATTTTGTATAATTCGAATTTAAATATTTTGAATTTTAATTTGAATTTTGAAATTCAAAATTCGAAATTTAACTTATTACCAATATAAATTACACTAAATTTAGGAAGTGAGTAATTTGAATGTAATAAAGAAATTTAATGAGTTCCTAATTTACATCAGTTTTCTTTCTCATTCTCATTTATTGCTTTTTGTTTAAAAAAAAAGTAAAAAGAGTAAAACTTGAAAAGGCGACATATCTTCAATTTACCAATATCTCCATCATACAAAGCATGAACATAAAAAACAACGTTGGAACACGACATATTTAGCAAATTGCCACTAACGGCGTTTTAAAAACACCTTTTAAAAACGACCCAAATTGAAGACTTTGTTTTCCTAAACCATTTTCTTCTTTATAAATTTACGTATAAATCCAAAAACAATACATTATTATTGATTAAAAAATTAAACTTAAAATCAAGCCTAGCAAAAATTGAATTGATAATATAAAAATCACTTTAGGGGACATAAATTGAAATTAGTTATCTATAACTAAACCTGATAATTGTTTTAGAGGTATATTGAATGTAATTCATAACATGAGCATGAGAAATATTGATTAGCAACTAAATAAAAAAGATTAGAAACTCTTACCTGCGGTGAACAGTCTCTGGGATTGAGGCTAATAATCGCCCGTCCTGTATATCGAGATGAAAAAACTCGTGTATTAAATGATTCATCCATCAATAAACGATTCATGATGAAAGCATGAATATAACATAACAATTAGAACACAAACTGTAAAATCAAACCAAAAACGTATGTGCAAAATCGATCCAACACTTACCTCTCAAACTTATAGTCGTCATCATGTTTAGTCAAAGAACAATTTAACCCATGCGATCCATTTCCATACGTGATTGCCTGAAAATCGAAATAAAATAACATTATTCAAAAAATTAAACAACTCAATATGATCATTTGTTCCTAAATAAAAAAAAAACTATGAATTATCTTTATACAAAAAGGAAAACCTTTCAACAAATTTCAATAAGAAATACCGTTCACCCCATTTTTCACAATTTTTTTTGTCTTCAAGTTTTCTATCCTCCTTAGTTGACACAAAAAACCCCAACCTGCAAAAACATAAATAGCAAAGATGAGTATTGGAAACTCGAATAAACAGAGAAGAAGATGAAGTTATAGTGTGTTCGATTTCGCCGTAGATGATTGTAAGGATTTAGGTTTTGGTTAGGGTTTAAAAAAAGAAAAAGAGATTGGGAGAAAGAAGAAATTTAAAAAAAAATTAATTGTGATTTAATAACAATGAGGCGTGTATAGCAAGATGTCAAATGAGCGGGAAATAAATATTAGAAACAATGTAGTGTATATTGTTCGAATATTGAGGGATTATAATGAATGATTTGTTTTTTTTTAAATGAAAATTGTTAAAAATTACATGGTTTTGCCATGTGGCAAAATATGGAGGTGAATAAAATGGAACTTTGCATGAGTGAATGACAAGTGTACATAGAAAGTTTTATTTATTAGATGTATAGATAGATTTGAGTGTTGAAGTAAACATTTCTGATACTACAAAACTTAGATTTGTGGCCAAATATAATAAAGGTGATTTACTCTCATCCATACATGTATATCTTTTAACTAACACGTAACTTTAAAATGTTTGTATATTCGGACAGATGAAGCATGTGACACATGTAACAACTTAGACTACTTAGTGCATTAGCTTTTGTTTTCTTCAAAAAACTTTGAATGAACTTATTTGCGAATGTTGCATATGCATTATCATTTTTTGGTTTCAAGTATCTTGGAAGAAGTACTTCAAAAGGTAAATTGAAATGGTAGAAAGAAATGCCGTTTAAAATTCTCTGTTAAACACGTGACTGATGTGATTTTTGTTTTTTTGCTTAGAAGCACTTCTGACCTTTTTTGTCTGCGCCGCGCAGATGCGCATAGATGTTTGAGGTCTTTAGATTGTTTGTTTTTTGAAAGACATTTCACTAAAAAAAGTCTTTCTAATCTCTTCTTGATGCAAACATGCACCTATGTCTTCTAAAATCTTCTCATCTCTTCTCCTTTATTTTTCCCTTCTTCTTCTTCTTCTCTTCTCAACATCATCATCATCGGATCTCTCTTTTTTCTTCTTCTCCTCCTTCGCTCCTCCTCCCCGTCGCCCTATTAGGCAATCCCACAAATATTGTCTTCACAAATAATCATCCTATGACAACTCGATCAAAAGATGGTATTTTCAAACCAAAACATTTCACCAACTTATCCCAATTTTCCTACTATCCTCTTCATTATTCTCTTCTCTCATCTCATGTACCCAAAGGCACTAAAACCGCCTTGAAAGATTCAAAATGGGTTCATGCCATAAAAGATGAACTTAAAGCCCTCCATACAAATCAAACTTGGCATCTCGTTCCTCGCCCAACCTCTACCAACATCATTGGCTCCAAATGGATATATCGAATAAAATACAAAGCCGATGGTTCCATTGATCGCTACAAAGCACGTCTTGTGGCACAAGGTTTTAATCAAGTACCGGGACTAGATTTGTCTCATACCTTTAGTCCCGTTGTCAAGCCTTCCACCATTCGTGTAGTTTTTAGTCTTGCTACTATTGATAAATGGAAACTTCGACAACTTGATGTAAACAATGCTTTTCTAAATGGTAATCTTACCGAAACTATTTTTATGGAACAACCACTGGGATTTGAGGACCCGAAACACCCAACTCATGTGTGCAAACTCAATCGCGCCATTTATGGTTTAAAACAAGCCCCACGAGCTTGGTTTCAGCGATTAAGTTCCTTTCTTCAAACCGTGTTTTTCACATGTAGTCGAGCCGACCCATCTTTGTTTATCTTAATCGTGATGGCATTTTAATCTATCTTCTAGTTTACGTCGATGACATAATCATTACGGGCAACAATGAAAAATTTATCTCCACATTCACATCACGTCTAAACAAAGAATTCAAAATCAAGGATCTTGGACTTCTGAGTTTCTTCCTTGGCTTAGAATTAACTCACACAAAGACATGTCTATTCTTAAACCAATCAAAGTATGCCCATGACATTCTATCACGAGCCGGTCTCCTTGATTCCAAGCGTGTAACCATTAACCACTCCCCTCACTCCCAAGGATATATTCAACTCCAACGGACAACCATTTCATGATCCCACTCTTTATCGCTCTCTCGTCGGTGCTCTCCAATACCTCGCCATTACCCGTCCTGATCTCTCATTTGTCGTGAACCAAGCCGGTAAATACCTACAACAACCCACTACTACTCTCTTTCAACTTGTCAAAAGAATCATTTGTTATGTCAAGGGAACTTTATCATATGGTCTAACGTTTGATAGACCACCTAACACTGTTTTATTATGTTTTTCTAATACAGATTGGGCACGTTGCATTGACACATGAAGATCCACCTATGGCTATTACATTTATCTGGGTGGAAATTTGGTATCTTGGAGTGCAAAGAAACAACCCACGGTCTCCCGTTCAAGTTGTGAATCGAAATATCGAGCAATGGCGAACACGGCTTCGAAAATCATTTGAGTTACTCATCTACTTCGAGAGCTTCATGCATTACCACCGGGATCCCCAACGCTATTTTGTGACAATAAAAGTGTTATATTTTTAAGCCAAAATCCAATCTCTCACAAAAGAGTTAAACACATAAATCTAGACTACCACTTCGTTCGAGAATTAGTTGTTACAGGTCGCCTTCACACTCGTTTTATCTCAACAGATCAACAAGTCGCCGACATATTCTCGAAGAGTCTTCCAAAGCCACACTTTGAGAAGTTTCGAGCAATGCTTCATCTACATCCTCCGCCTCGCATTGATGGGGGTATTAGGCAATCCCATAAATATTGTCTTCACATTAATCATAAGAAAAGTAAAGTCCAAAGTCAAGTCAATTGTAATTAATTGTATTTTCAAATCAATTGTAATTAATTGTCTCCTCTAGGTGTTGTAAGTGCGATGGAAAAGTATAAAGATTTTTTCCTAATCTCATTTGAATTCAAGACTTATTACATTCTCACGCCCTCTGCCGCTACCTCCTCTCCCCTCCGCCGCCCTCTTCCCTCCTCCCCCTCCCCTTGCCGTCCCCTCCCCCCTCTTCCCAAACAAAGGATGAGGAATATAATGGAAGGAAGTTTAATTGATTTGAATTAAACGGTTACGATTGTGATAATCGTTTTGTGAATTTTTGTATAGATTAGCTTGTGATTACGTGTGAGTCGATGTTAATATTCTGGAATTAATAATTGTTGAAGCTTTGACAGTTGAAGCTTTAATTGTTTAATGTGATTTATATTGTTTTTGATTAGTTTTTGAGAAAATGTAGTTCACCTAGAGTTTATTATTGCACCTTTTTTTTAGTAATTTGTTTGAAGATAAGAAATGGTGCAAATTTTAGGACTAAACTGACAGAGGATGATGAATAGAAATTAGTATGATTTGATTTGAACTATCACGAATGCGGCCATCGTTTTGTAATTATTATACACACGTGGGATGGTTATTGTGGGTTGTGGATGGTTATGATTATGGTGGATTGTGGTGGTTCACGATGGTTATGGTGGGTTGTGGTTGGTTATGGTTATGGTTACACTACAGACGTTAACAAACAAACAGTCTTCTTCTTGCATACTGCATACCTTTGGTCCACTTTTTTTCCTGAAAATGTTTACAGATGTAATCCGTACACTGCAGACTTTTTACCTCTTCAAAACAAATAGCACCTAAAAGTCACAATAACACGTAAAATATAAGACAAGAACGTAACTACCAAACTTATCACGATATAATAACATAAGCACCAAACATTGTACAAAATAGTTTATTAAATAAAAAGTATCAAGAGAGACAGCTTGTGAAAGAAAAGACAAGCACCAAATAGGTATTAATAAAATAAGAACACTACTACCGAACAAACCTACTTCATTAGGGGCGAGCAACCTGCGAAAGCCACGGATACGCCACTACCATCACAGCAACACTGTCGTCAGGGGCACGGGTAGTAGATTTCAGGCACTTTTCACGGGTTGCAGCAAATGGTACCTTTTACTGGAATGTGTGATTTTAGGTTTTTTTAATAGAAAATTGCTTGAATAGTCCTTGTGTTTTGTCCAAATTTCACCTTTAGTTCATATCTTTTCAAAATTACAGGTATAGCTCCCACCTTTTGACATCGTTTAACACGGATAGTCCCTAAAGTGGATGAAGGTTAGATTATCCAGTTAAGTGGGTCTGGAATTACTAAGCTACCCTTATTATAAATAAAATATAATTAAAAATAGTTAAAAATTATGTGGGCCCCACCCACTTCTTCTTTCACACTTCATCTTTCTCACCCGTCACCTTCCCAAACCACCATCACCACCACCCACCTCCACTTTCACCACCACCACCACACACCTCCACTTTCACCACCACCACCACCACCACCACCCATCTTCACTTTGTAATAAAGTATAAACATAAAGTACAAAACTTGTAATTTAGTCCTTTATATATTTCAAAAGATTTTTTTTTTTGTTACAAAGATGGTATGTATTCAATATCCAAACCACCATCACCACCACCCACCTCCACTTTCACCACCACCACCACACACCTCCACTTTCACCACCACCACCATCACCCATCTTCACTTTGTAATAAAGTATAAACATAAAGTACAAAACTTGTAATTTAGTCCTTTATATATTTCAAAAGATTTTTTTTTTTGTTACAAAGATGGTATGTATTCAATATCCAACTAAGTTCACAAAATCAAATAAGATTGTTATAGACACGCTCGAACGCAGTTATAACTCCAACATAATCAAAGATGGTATGAACCGAGATTATATAAGTCAACGCACTCTCATACAACATAAGCTTTTGATGCATACAAAAAGATGAATCCTATGTCCGGTCCAAGCACGACTCAAACATCACTTTACTAAATTCAAATGAAATACTAATACATGCACACTATCTATATAACAATCGAAGTGTATTTAATACAAAACCAGTTAATATAACATACGGTTTTATTGATACAATTAGATTTTTTTTAACGCAAGGAACGACGTGCCAACCACCGTGACATCGGGCGTTGTGGCCAAGGTAGACTACGGACTACTCAACCGCCACCAGCCCCTTGACTCTCCCAAATGCACGGAAACCCGACCTCCACCCGCCAGGAGGCACGACAGTGGAATAATCAGTAAACCTCGAATCTCATCTGAGTCGAACCGACGCACAAGAACCCCCAAATTTTTCCCTAACCACTCTACCACTACCTCATTGATACAATTAGATAAAAGAGTAACCAATGTAGATACTTATATTATCATCCTATTTATTACATTTTAAGTAAAAAAAAGCAAACATAATGTACGATTTTTACAATTCTTTATTAAAAATACGTTTTATCTTTTTTGTGATTTGGATAGTCAGTTATTTGATGTTTTTTTTGGTGGCTGTAATGCTAGTCTCTGACTAGCCGTTTGTTTAGTGGTTTATATAAATATGGTGTTTTTGTTGGCCGTTAAAAAAATACTTCTTAAATAGTCAACTATTTTAAAAATTATTTTAACCTTTTGTTAACACATAACCTTTTGGTTTTAGAATATCATATTAAAATTGTCATCTTTTTTCACGCGAGTGGTGGCCATTCGAGAGGATGACCCTAGTAGGACACCCCAAACCTCAAACCACCCAATTTGGTTCTCAACCACTCTTTTTTTTAGTAATGGAATTCTATCTTTTCAATTATTAAGGTGCACATGTTTGTAATCATGTAAAAATATAAATTACAGATCCTCCTATTATGGATGTACTTATTGTGAGTCTTTTAAAAGTCAAAATCAAATAATTAGCCATAATAGAGTAATTAATTAAAGTTGTATATGATTAAGCAAAATGACACTCATCTTGAAAGGTTATTAGCATAAGGTTTTATGTCATTTATAATTTGGTTAATTTAAACTTATAAGTTATCAAATAAAAAAGATTTAGAATGATCGAATACTACAAAATCATTATTGATTATAGCGGACTAGTCCAAAACATGCATTGGATATTTGGATCCCCCACACACATCCATTATTATTTTATTTATTTATTTTTTTTGTGTAAAAGTAGGCTATGAGGTGAAGGTTTGAAATAGTTTGTTCTTAAAGTGGGTTTAGATTGCTATAACATGCTGAATTGGCAAGTATGAAATTTTGGATTAGTTTATTTATGTTGATTTTTTTTTACCCAAGACGTGTCTATTTGATTTTACATTTTTATTTGAAACGAATTAAAACTTATTTGAGTGCTTCAGTCCTCACAATCACAGACAATAAGAAAAAACTATTACCAGCACTCCAGACAAATAGTTTTCTCTACTTAACTTATGAAAGACAAAGGATATATAACAAATCAGAGTGGCGCAGCGGAAGCGTGGTGGGCCCATAACCCACAGGTCACAGGATCGAAACCTGTCTCTGATATTAAAAAGGAGTGGCTTCCGTATATAATTTTTTAATTTTCAGCTCGACACATGAAAGTTACGTAAACAGTCCCTATATATTAGACCAAAGCTATTTCTCACCCATTTATATTTTATACTAGTTTTCTCTTAATATTTGTTACCTTTATCCTAAAAATATTACTTTATAAACGAAAGAGTTTTTAAATTTTAAGGATAAATATGTAAAAATGCTTGCAACTAAACATGTTGCAGTATGATTATTATCCTATCTATTAGACTGTGAGGTGTGGCTCGGGAAAGAAGCTCGGGGAGCTGACCTGGAGGGCTTCCCCGAAGGGGAACACCGCCCCCCCCGCTCCATGTTCGGTGTGCTCGGGAGATTTCTCCCGCTCTCCCCGTCCCCTCCTCTCTATCTCTCTCTTCATTCCTCTCTCTCTCCTCTCTCTTTCTATGCTGAGTCATGGAAGCTTGGTGGGGGGCCTTCGGGACCACACCCCACAGTCTTAATGTTTCAAGTTCATGAATAGTGCCTTTTTATCTCTGATTGAACGGTTGTGGCGGCGAGTGCTCTCTATTGGCTTCTCCTGGCGGTGTTTACCTCATGTGCTAAGGCAACACGCGTCAATACCAGCAGGTTCTGTGACAGTGTAAATAAAACCTAGCTTGCCAACCTCATGCTATCATCTCACTCCTTTTCTTCTTTCTCTGTCGCTTCAAACCAGGTCACATCTACGATCTGTTCTCTGCTTTCATCAACTAACCTACACACACCACCGCCTTCGACAACCAGTCAGCCACCGCCTCCCTCCCGACACCATCTTCCCCTTCCTCCGGCAAACCGAACCGCCATACGCCGCCCCACTCCGAGGCCCCGTAGTCTGCATGTTTGACACGGTGGTTGGTGGCGTCCCTGGTGGTTCACATAGGTCGCTACTACGCGTGATTGGTTTTAGCCCCTTAACCCTTTTCATAATAGTAAGGTATGTTTTTGGTGATCGTTCATGATATATCATTCATAGTAATCGGTATGAGTTGTACACACCATATTTTTCACTCAGTTATGGGTTTAAGTATTTTATGATCAAAATTTGCATTTGAATTTGTGTTTTGAGTGGAGTTTATGATTAATAATTTGATCTGAGTTAGGGTTTTGAATGAGATGATGGTGACTATGAAGGCAGCGAAGTTGTTTTTTTGGGCGCGCCAGTTGTTCGAGTAAATGCCTCAAAGGCTTTGTTGAGGTTGTCACGTTTCTTTAGAGCTAACACCCGCCTCTTTTTTCCCCCAGGTTTCTCTGCAACGGTATTGGATGCAGGTATGTGTTCTGTTTAATTTAGTTTTTTTTTGTAAGGTAGACCATGTTGCAAAAATAGATGCAGATGTGCTGTTTCTTCATTATTTGCCTTCGTTATCGGTTCGGTGGCTACAATGTGGTTGTTCATAGTTGTTCGTTGAACCTGGGCTGTTTAGGTTTTAGAGTGTTTGTGTTGGTGGTTCGCGCCCTCGGTTAGGTTATTGGTAGGGGAATGCGACCGGTGACGGGTTTGTTTGTTATAGTTATTGTTGAGAGGTTGTTGTGGATGTCCGCATTATGCTGTTCAATGAAATCTTTTTGCTGGTTTAAAAAACGGCCTTTTGTTTGCTTTGTATATACACGCCTTATTTGTTGAGTACGATGTTGTTACCATTAGAAATTATTTAGGGAACCATGGTTTTATAATTCTCTTTATTTTATCGTGTGTGTCTGCTTGCATTATTTGCCTTCGTAATCGTTTAGGTCGCTGCCATGTGGTTGTTTATAGTCATTCCTTGAACCTGGGTTTAGTATTTAGAGTGTTTGTGCTGGTGGTTCGTGCCATCAGTTAGGTAATTACTAGGAGAATGCGAGCCGTGGCTGCTTTGTTTGTTACAGTTATTGCCGAAAGCTTGCTGTGGATGTCTGCGTTATTCTGCTGAATGGAATTGTTTTGTTTGTTAAAACACCGGCCTTTTTTTGTTTTGATGATGTTGTTACCGTTACAAATTATTTAGTGCGCCATGGTTTTATAGTTATCTTTATTTTATTGTACGTGTCTGGTTGCACATGCTGCTGCAGCTTCCATATTCTTATTAGTAAGTGATATGAGTGTCCGTGAAATAGTAATACGCAGCTGCAGCTTTCATAGTTTTACATGGGTTCTGTTAGTATGCATCAACTATGTGTTCCTGCAGGTTACACACTTGTGTTAGTAATTTAATTACATGATTATGCACATGATAGTAAAACATGGTTACAGGTTCCATGCTTTGTTTAGTAACTTCTTGGTGGGATTGAAATTATTGTTGTGTTTATTTGTTAGCTACTTCGAATGGTATGTGTCGTATGCAACCGTTTTCACATGCTTTCCGTGCTTTCGTTGCTGAATCTAGCTGTGTGCACGTATGTGCCTGTTACATTGACGATCATCATTGTTATTTTTAAACGGGGCTTGCATTTGTCCTCGAAAAAACGAGCCTGCCATTATTTTAGCCTCTTTTCCTTGCTGTGATTATTCTTAAAAAAGGATGCCCGAATACAATTCATAATGTCCTGTGTTTCTGTTCTTCCTGGCGAAACATTTCAGGCAACTACTTTGTTGCTATATGTGTGCATTCATATATGCATTTGTCATTTTTTTTGCCTTCTTCTGGTACATATTTTTGTATTTGTTTTGCCACTAAAAAATGTTTGACCTCCAACTACTTGTCTTGCTAATCTTGATGGTAGTTACGGAGGTGAGGATGCTCCTGTTTCTGTAACGATTCCCGCTTGGATGAGAGCCGTGACACGTCATTTATTCGCTTGAAGCACTGTACAAGGAAAGGCTATGGGTTCTTAATCCAAATTATCATGACAATGGCCTCCTCTTATCTACCGTGGAGATCCTCTTTGCCTGGTTTTAAGTACCAGTAGCATATTTGCGGGGTTCTTGATGGTTTGGAGGAATTTAGGCTTCTTATTGAAGATAATAACGGAAGCTACAAGATGTACAGATCATAGTTTAAGTGTTGTGTTTTTATAATTGGTATAATGCTTGGTTAAGTTACTTTGCCTAGATTGTTTGGTTTAGGTTGGGTTATATTGATGGAATAGATTTATTTTCTATTACTGAGCTTAGATACGATATAAACATTACATGATTGTGTATGTATGTGTATTTGCAATAGATTTAGGTATTCATATTTGTTTAATGTTTGATCCAATTGTTTTTTTTTTACATTAGGGTTCGAAGATGGCAAATTCAGGCGCGAATGATGAGGTTGTTTCACTAGAGCTTCCTGCCCTCCTGGCTGAAAGTAAATGGTTTTTTTTCTTTATTCTGTTATTTGTGTTTTTTCTTATACCGTTATATTAATAGGATCAAATGCTAAAGGGGGTTCACTGTTTAAATTATTGCTTGTATTATGACAGAAACGATAATATGGTCACTTGGAATTAGAATCATATTTTAGTAAGTAGAGTAGTGATGAACTTAAAATAGCTAAATATTTTATATAAGATGGTAGAACTTAGAAGCACAGTCAAATGGGTCAAGAATTTTTAAAGTGTTAGCTGAACTTAATCTAATAAGAAATACGTTGTATCGCAACCTGTTACTAGGGTGATTAAGGTTTAGATTTTGATCAAAATTGTTTGTTACATGAAGCTGTGTATATATATCTATGTAGGTTTGGGGGGTACATCAGAACAAATTGTATACTGTTGACTTTACTTTTGAGGATGTATGAATATGGGATATTTTTATGGAGAATATATGCATACCTCAGCCTACCCATTTGTAGTTTTAAATTATTAAAAAGTAGTATTTGATTGTAGGTGGATTGCAAGATATGGTATATTCATCCGGCTCGACTAAAAGAAAAAAGTCTTCTATCGCTTAGGAAGCATATGAAGGTTTTATCTTTTGGTGTCGTTTTTTGGTTTGCTATGAATTTGTAGGACAATGGTCTTGGATGTATGGGTATATATTTGTTTTAATGAAAGTTATTTTGCGATTCTTAGGCTCAGCTTATGATGCGTGAAAATATGTTTGCGGTTTAGGATCGAGCAAATCACGAGGCGCGCATCGCGCGCCCGTGAAACCCACTAGTTTATGAAATGAATAAACTTGAAGAAACACGAGTTACTGGATTACCGAACAGGCGCTAACCCAGTGGGTGGTTCTACTGTATTTTTTATAAAAAGAGTGTGATTACAAAATACGTGAAGGTCTAGGAACAAGACCAAGGAATTAAGAGACTACCGATTAGAAGAGCCGAGCCTCTAAAGATTAGTAAAATAAACAAAGGGTTGAAGAAGACACGAAAGAGTTCGTCTGCTTCTTGAGTGAAAGTATGTGAGATATTAGATGCCAATAAAAGGAGAAGAGAGTCCTCCTTTTATAGTACCAGGATATCCTACTTTCTCAGCCCATCCTCTACCCTTAATGGGGCCCAGCCCAGGTAGAGGTGTCTCCATAGTCCGGCCCAAGTTCTTAGGCCCATTTGGTGCAAGTGGGTTTTGGTAAAAAGGAGAAAGTAAGATACTAAGGAGGGATGTTACCGTCCTGACGACTGTATACGTGGCGCCCAGTGAATGGACGCTGATGGGCGACGGACACGTGGTGCCCGCCCATTGGTAGATCAAGGACGGTGGACAGTTACCCCTTTCTTGGACGTCGAGGTGGGTTGAGAAAGTCTGCCTTGTCAGGAAGATGTCTTGGCTAGGAGGCTGCCACGTCGTCGTCCTTTCTGTTTGTCAGACTGGGAGCAGTCTCTGATTGGAGAGGAACTCTGACGCCGTGCCAGAGATATTTTGTTTGGGGCAGGGGTGAGTCCCGAGGCTGTTGGACTGAGGTTGGTGAAGCCCGGATCACTGGACCCGAACTAATCCAGGAAACCACAGACAAAATCCAACTCATTCAGGATAATCTTCTCAAGGCTATAAGTCGTCAGAAGAGTTATGCTGATAAACGTCGTAAGCCTTTGGAATTTCAAGTTGGGGACCTTGTACTTCTTAAGGTATCCCCTTGGAAGGGAGTGATTCGCTTCGGTAGAAAGGGAAAACTAGCTCCTCGATACGTAGGCCCATTCAAAATTCTTGACAGGATTGGAAAAGTGGCTTACAAACTTGATCTTCCACCTGAGCTAAGCAATGTTCACCCAACTTTTCATGTTTCGAATCTCAAGAAATGCTTAGCAGATGAAAACCTCCATGTTCCTCTTGAAGATGTGCAAATCGATGAAACTATGCACATTATCGAGAAACCCATCGAGATCGTTGATACTGGAGTCAAGAAACTCAAGCGCAGTCGCATTCCGATCGTTAAGGTTCGTTGGGAATCTAAACGAGGTCCAGAGTTCACTTGGGAACGTAAAGACCAGATGAAGTCTAAGTACCCACATCTTTTTCCACCAGACTCTCCAACTCCAACTTCGGGACGAAGTGCCTAAAAGTAGGGGAGACTGTAACATTACGCATTAATACTTGTACGTTACTATTATCTTGAATAAAAACGTCAAGTTTCATTATTATTATTCGCATTTAAATATTATTGTGACGTATTTGGAACCCTAATACTATATTATTTATATATAATATACATATATATATATATATATGATTTATATGTCAAAAAAATATAATGCTTAGGCCGGGAATCGAACCCGCGCCCAAGCCGGGTCACAAACACCAACAACATCACCATCTGGTCTACACACACTTGTTATAAATCCCAGCATATAATTATTAAATAGCGAGTTTAGTTCTTCACAGTTGACTAGGAAAGTCAACTGTGATATCAATCTACCAAAATTAACCTATTCAAACGCGTAATAACACTGATTTGGTATGATTGATGATTGAACTGATGAATCCGCGTCCCTTACACGCTGTATTGATGGCCAAATCATACCAATTATACCCAATTACGTGTTAATACATTCAATACGAGGTCAAACTTACCAATCGTTCATCCAAACCCTCTCCCTATAAATTGGACATCACAAATCCTTCACAACTCGCCGATATCACTCTCTCAACCTCCAATTTCTGTTATTGAATCATCATTCGAAACAATCGAGCTCGTGTTGTCTTTTTCTGTTGACTGGGCAATTCATACGAATTCGTGTTTGTAAGTGATGTTTTTCTTGTGGGTTTTAATCATCGGCATTCACACAACAATAACCCTCTGATTAATTGGGTTATTGTTGTGTGGATCGAACAATTGGAAAATCTAGGGCTCGATCGTCTAAATTGGGGAAGAACACAGTTTCAGCATATGTCTTATATTTTAAATAAACTGGAATCAAACACAACCACTGATCTAGATCAAGTGGTTGTGTCTGATGTTGATAAACGAAGTCACGCGGGTTCGAGTCCCATACAAACGGTTTTTGATCTTTTCTTTTTAAATGAATATAAATCAGTTTCTCTTATATCATATAATTAAAATAATCAGAAACTAAACGTTCTCAGGGTCCAGACCAGTTGGTCTGGGCTTGTGATTTAAAACCAACGAACAGGCCAAGGGCCCGGGTTCGATCCATGGCATCAACAAACATTTTTTTTAGTTAAGTATATATATATATATATATATATATATATATTTCCTTGTATTTTTAAAAATACATTTTAAAATACCAAAACTCTTTTATAAATTCTACAAAAATTATTTTATGTTAATCTAGTGGAAAAGTTTAACATACAATTTTTAGTTTTCAGAAATTTATTTATTTAATATATATAATAAATAATTCAAGTTTATTCCATTTTATTTATAAAATTCTATAAAAATATCAAAACAATTTTATAAATTTCCACAAAAATTATTCTGAGTTTTTATAACAATAAACTTTTCTGAAATGATTTTTATTCCTGAAAATCATTTATTTAATATTTTTAACCAATTTTTGTTAGTTTTAATCATATATAAATCATAATAAATTCATTTTTCAATATTTTTGCACCAAAATTTTATATAAATTATTTCTATTTATTTGGAACAGAAATACAATTTTTAATTTAATAATTCTTTAACTTTTGTATTTTTAAATATTAAAGTTATATTTTAACAATTTGAAATAAATAGATTTAATATTCTTTTTTTTAAGAAAATAATTTTATAAAAATTATTTTCATACTTAAAACTTATTATTGTGACCATCTTTAATTTAAAAATTTACAAAAAGACTTTTGTTTATTTATTTATCAAATTTCTCTTATTTATTTAAACATTTTATTTATTAATCAAACAAGCACTTATCCCCAAATTCGAAACCCTAGAATATATTTGTAGACTAGAAAGACTTAGACATATTTATTACCTTAATTATAGGGTAATACTTGGCATTGTTGGGCAACACATATTCTATTTTCACGAGACATAACATTTTGCTAAGGTGAGTTTTACATAGCCCTTTTTCTATTATTCACTATTTTCGGGGTGAAACATGTTACAACATTCTATATGCAATTTAATCATAAAGTGTCTATGTGTTTTTTTCTATGTTGCATTATGTCTTAAACATGACTAGGGTAAACACAATATTCTAGCATAATCATTAACATTGATCAGCCGACGGTATACAATGATAGATCTATTGGACTGACAATCCCACCCGGATACGTGCCTCCTACATAGGTAGCGTGGGTGATTGTTATCGCATAACATAATCGAGTGAACCATGAGCGTATGGGATGGACCACAATATAACAGTCACAAGGGTTGATTATGCACTCGATTTACTTCTAGTATGTTTTCACATATGGACTAGACTTGCCATGACACTTGAATTGTACAAGTTTTATTCGATTATCAAAACCTATGTAATTCTCACCAACTTTTGTTGACCTAAAAATATTTTCAAAATTAACATGTTTCAGGTAACAACGAAGTTGAGGCTTAGAGTATGCATGAGGAATATTATGAAGTTTATTTTGAAGTTATTTGAAGTTATTGCTTTATTTGATATCATGTATTTGGGATTTCTAGACATCATTTCATTTTGGATATTTATGTTATGAATAAATTATTTAAAATTTCAATTTATACCATGTGCTACTGAAACAATCATCAATACGTGACATCCCGATGTTTCCGCCATCGGTTGGGGTGTTACAAGACCTATCGCTGACGTAGAACGGGCGGGTGGACGCCAGATGTTCCGTCGACGTAGAACGAGTGTTTCACACTCGCGTCGGACGGCAGATGCATCGCTGACGTAGAACGGACTAGTGGACGCCAGACGTTCCGCTGACGTAGAACGTGCGGGTGGCGCTAAACGATCCGCTGACGTAGAACGGACGGATGGGCGTCTGGCGAAGCCTGTTCTAGGTGGGCGATGATATGGTGTTCGTAATGTTTTGATACCATATCCCTTGAAAACTCTTTGTTTTTATAAGACAAATGTGACCATTGTACGTGGTGAATGAAGCAAGGAGACTGTGCATATTATTGTCGCAGACCTTAACAAAATCACACTCAAAGTAGAACTAATAAAAACAAAACAAAAGAAAACACAACTGTTCATCCTTATTATTTTTACATGTTCTATTTTCAAATAAAAGAGTGTTTTTTATCCGTTCCATCTAAAATCTTATTCAATGAAAAATTAAAGTGAAAAAAATCACTATTGTTTTCAGAGTGAAGGAAGCGCGGATAGCTCCAAACGACCTGTCCATTCCTCTCCGGGTTTTAATGTGATCGGCTTCTCAACCGCTGCCCCATCCACACATATTGTTTGACGATATTCATCATCACCCATATCGACTATTGCTTTTGCTTTCTTTTCCCATGGGTTCCAAACAACTATATAAAATTATAATCATGTTTAAAAAGTATTTAAGAAAATTTGAAAAGTAGTTATATAGATGAAATGTGACCAGGTGTTTTACCAGCGTCAGGGAGACCTTCCTTTCGTATGAGGAACGTTCGCTTCTTTTCGTGGTCAAACACCCCAATCATATGAGGTGAACCAATGTAGATGCGGTCCACCTGTATGATAATTGTTAGTTAGAAACTTAGACATGTTTGTTTTCAATGTGGTCTACTCGCTCTTTTGTAAAATAATTGTCACAAAAATAATTGTGCACCGGACAAAAATGTACTATTTTAAGTTAGTCATATAGTGAAAATTTTGTTTTAACCTCTGTTTCAAAGGTGAGTGCGTCTCCTTGCTCAGTGAACCGCTTTTTGTGGTGTAAATTGTCGAGATAGTCAAGCGTTTCCAAGCCTTCGACTCTTACTTCACTGATATCAGACACTGAGAAATACGTGTGGTATGCAATTGAGAAACTAAATGCCTTACAACCAATGTTTCTGACACGCGATACTAGCTTTAGAGCTCCATTAGAAGTCAACAATACTCTTAGTCGAAATTCAAAACTGATATGAATAGTCATATAACGTTAATAATCAGTACTCATCCTAAATCGCCAAAATGTAAAAAATAACAAAATAATATCACCTATGAGGCCATATCCTCATATCTTCTTCGGACGGTTTAAGTAGCAAGTCGATAAGCGCTTTCCCATCACAATCGCTATGATGAAGAGGAGGAGGGTTGCGGTCGACTTCCCATATCCTGTTTCTGGCAAATCCATGTTGCTCTAGAGAACCGCGATTTCCAAACTTCATACATACATAGACAAACATGTACACTAATAATGTCACAAAATACAAAATATTTTCTTGTGTGTGTGTGTGATGGGCTATATATTATATGGGTTCATAACTCAAATATTTTCGTGACTAACATAAGAAAAAAAAACATAAAATACCTGTGGAAAGCAAATAGGAATTCCTGCTCTCACCGGTGCTGGTGGTTTGGAGTTTGCCTATAAAATATATGTTGAAGTGTCTCTTTATTAAATTTAATAAAATGAGTGATATTTTAGTATTTATTCAATTAAAGAAATATGTCACCTTACTGCTTCTAAACAACAATTCCTCACCACGTTCGTTTTTCCAAGAAAGAACTTGACCACCATGCAGACTGACCTATGTTACCAGACATGTTTTGTTTTGCTTAAGATTATTTCACTTTCCTCTTGTATTGGTTTAACCGTTTAACGTATGATTGTTTTGTGTGAGAGCAAAACAACATAGTGAAAGCGGATGGTAAATATAAAAAAGTGAATAATATTAACCTTAGCCGAAAAACCTCTAGGATTTTGAAGTGTAATAAGATCAACACCATTTTTATCTTTTGTAATTTTAACTGCAGCTTCAGCTTCCTGATATCGTAACGGAGAACTCATCTCTCTCCAATGGACGCGCGCACACTCTCTCTCAAGAACAAACGTAATTAAATAGGAAAAAAACATTGGAATGACTATAGAAGATGGAAATGTGAATTTGTACTTTTGCATTAATGGCTGATATCTTTCTTGTGACTTCAAAACTCATTTCTTGTGAAATTTCACCAACATCTCAACCACCAGTACTCAGTTCATGATTTGTAATTCCCTTTTGAAAACGTTACTATGTGAGGGTACGTATCCAGCGACAAAAAACCAATTAATTGACGCCTTTTCATTATTAGCGATAAAATTTCTATCCACTTGACTGATTATGAACCGATCCATGTTAAGTTGTTAAACCGTCTTCGAACACAAATTGAACATACCGGTACAGAGGTATGATTGTATATGGTTAACCTGTCAAAATTTCTAAATTACATACCCATACTAAATTACTCTTAATCAGTCAAAATTTCTACACACAAATAGAATTTGAAATTGTGATTAAGTGTGTATTTGTAATCCAACCTCTTATAGCGACCAATATTGTCTATTTTGACCACTAAGAGCTCATGGATTTGTTATTTGATTGTATGTGTAGAACTTTTTTGGACCTCTCATAGCGACCAATATTGTCAAAATTTCTTACTAAAACACGCTTTACTTGAGAGTTCCCATCTCACCCATAACTAATACATCCAAAATGCTCAGGTGGTATTTAAGGTCTAGCATTTCTTAGGCTACTATGCGGTATGGGGACCGTCCCCTGGGTTGTCTTGGACCGTCCTCGTCTCGCTACACCGCCCCCCTAGGGCTGTCCTCGTCCTAAACGTCTTGCAGAGAACATTGAGGACGGGCCTAATTCTTTTTTCTTTTCTTTTTTTCTTCTACCGATCAGAGTGAAGGACAGCCTGAGGTCCGTCACCACACCCAACCGCCTTATGAGGCTAATATCAGGTATGATTTTATTGCGGTGTTAATAGTATTTATTACTACTCAAAGTACACCTGATTCAAAGATATGAAATAACTCAGCCTATAAATGGGTTCTTTATCTACATAAAGACTATTTCTGAATTTTAAAACACCATAATGGAAGTCAAATATCGTAGCAAACTTACAAAACATATATATTTCCAATGAAGGGAAGCATAAATAACTTCCCAATGATATGTGGCTCGAAACTCAAACACAAAAAGAAGTGTATCCTAAACTCCTCAAGAAGCTGCACATATGGCCCCTGGATAATAATGGGTAATTGTAAGGATAAATAAACATACAAAGGCATATATTTACTCGATTGAACGATTTGAGTATGTCCAGATCATATACATTGTTCTTAATAATAGTATTTCTTAAAATTGGTGGTAAATAAGGATGATAGTTTTTGTTTCTATGTTTTACTGTTTGTTTTTTGTTTCTTTGTATGGTAATTATGAACACCAGTTCTTGTTTGATCATTTAGCCATCGAGTTTTTCTTCACTTATAAAAAGAGCATGTACACAAACTCACAAATACGCCCAAACACGTAAGCAAATTGTTGAATCACTTAAACTAAAAGGGCAAAATGGTCGAGGCAGGCATGTTGGACGACGGGTCAAAACATGTCAGGCTGAGCCAACACATACATACAAACAAACAAACGAACTAACGTACCCAGTTGACATTTTCTAAAACAACTTTCTATATGATATCCTTGTATTTGGAAAAAAAATGTTTTAGCTGGTTTTATGTTTTTAAAAAATTTATTTGGAAGAATTTCGACCCATTTGACATTTTCATTTTCTTATCTGTATTTTATTTTACCCAAATCGACCCATGTATCAGTAAATGGAGTGCTAGATGAACAACCTGAAGACCAAGATGAGCAACAAAACTTCCCTTCATCAATATGCTTCACATCAAGACCAATGAACCACGATCCAACACTCACATCATCATGAGCATACGTGCGAAGTATTGACCTAGCAAGCAGAGGATTAGACAACTAATGTCAGCTAGTTGTAATCACTGATCATGAAAAGATCACAACAAATGACACAAAAACAGGCGAATTAAAAGAAAAATCAAAAAGTAAATGCTAACTTGTTTATTGAGATAAACTGAGCCAAGGCTCGAGATACAGCAAATATTTCCCCGGAAGCGTGTCGAAAATATCTGTGGGTAGATACAAGTTCAGTTTAATCAGAAGCGCTCACACACACACGCATGAACATTGCAGTCTAATATGCAAAACATCACCGCCAGCCTACCATGCAGTCATAAAATGTTATTGGGAACTTACGATTTCTTATCCCCAAATTTCCACCACTCTGGTTCATACCATCTGTCACTCCTGCAGAATATCAGATGGCAACAACTAATGAAATTAAACTTTAGATAAAAGTACAAATGCAAACAATAATAGAAAAAAGCTCTTCAACTAACGCACGGTTTGGAGAAAACACCGCCAGATTTCATACACCCAATATAGGCCCGAGGTGTGTTCACATGGTTTGAAAGAATGGCACCAAGGGCATCTGCATAAGTAATGACAATTTATGCAAGTAGCATCAAGACCAAATTGAATTAAAAGAGACAAATAAACAAACATTTCAATTATAAAGACTTGTACCAATATTTAGATAAATGTCATCATTGACCTTCACATAGAACTCTGCATCCCAGTGTTGTAATGCATCAATAAAAAACAACTTGGTTTTCATTGGCTGTTCTGCCGCCTCCACGTGATCATTCTGTTAAAGCAATGACGCATGAGGGAATAAGATACATACTATGTCAAATGAATAAAGCAGAACGCCAAATATTTGAACATACAAGAATAAGGAAGTCATTTGTCTTTTTGTTCTCGTTGATGATGTCACTGTCTGAATTATTTCCAAGATTTGAGCTGCAAAACATGGTCAATGACAAATTAAATATGATTCTAAATCATCGCTTGCTTATGTTAATTACAAAGACAAACACCTTCTGCCTATAACAAATCGTATGATTACGCCTTTTTCGTCTTCCAGCTTTTTTAATGTTGTTCCTGCACGAAGTGTTTCCAGGTATATTATAAATGGTATATAACTGAAAAATTAGTAATAACATGAATCGCACTCCAAAGTATCATAGAAGCTTAATTCACAAGCAGCAATAATATATCTTATCTTCAAAACCTATACTGATCGCACCAAAGTTGTTTCATCTCGATCAAAATGAAGAAAAACAATACATATGCCTAAAGATCAGCTTATTGCTACTTTGGCATCCATCCATGGTCTTGTGAGGAAGTGGACCTTTTTCAAGACCTTGTGGATAGATCATAGTTGTCATGTAAATTAGGATATTTGCCATGTTTGTTGGAAATCAAAAGCGAACCAAAGAAAGGAGAACAACGTGTTTGTAAATTAGGATATTTGATTTGTCATGGACCGAGCAGTGTGTAAAATGTAAAGTAGCTTCAATAACCCATTAACTTGGAACGTATTACAATATATGATCATCAAGAAGAGTAACCCATGAGATCAAAGAAACTAAAAGGACTACAATGGTGTCAAACTAAATGTGATAAAATTAGGACAATATTGGAAGTAAAGGATGGTGAGAATGTGAGATGATGAGCCTCGGTAAGACAAAGTGATGGCTTTAAAATTACCCTTAACAGTTTTTAGGCATATACCAAGTTAATCAATTGAAAGATATTGTATATTATTGTAGTTGTAAAGGGAAATTACAAGAGATATAAATAGAGAACATAATTACACACTAATCCCATCTAATATATAAATATATACATAACACGCTAATACTTAAACTTAATACTCTGTCTAATATGTAACATTTCTCGAACAAGTAACAACAAAATTGTATGTCGAATATTCATCATGTTTTCAATGCTTTTCACTTTTCCCAACTGAAGTAACTAAAAGGTAAGAAAATTAACCCTACAACTTGGTGTGATTGTACATTGTAGTCAAACAAAAATGGGGCAACTAGTCAGGTGGCAAAGTGGCATCCAAACAAACCAACACAAAATTTGTTTACATATTATCCCTTCACAATTCATGCGTGAAATCCCTCTTTTTTGCAACCTTAGAAATACAAATTAAAGACCACTAATTTGAAATTTCCGATATTAGTGTGGTTTAGCGGCATACTATGTTAAAAGGTTCACTAAAAAGAAACTAGAGTTGAGATGAAACTCACAAAAGGAAAGGGAATTCTACCAGTCGGCATCCATGCCTTACGGATTGCATCTCTATTATGTCTACGGCCAAATCCCGTAAGAATTCCCACCACCGCAAGAACCTTCTTCTTCTTCTTCTTCTTCTCATCGTTGCCTTTAGTTTCTAACCGATTCTTCGGAACAAATCCTTCCTTCTTAGCTTCATCCAACTCCTTCTGAAGCATAGACATCCTCTTTAATCGTTCCCTGTGAACAAAAACCCATCAATAATCATAGTCACATGAATCGTGGTACGAAAACGGGTACGCGGTTCGTGCATCTCTAAAATTCGGTACGAGGGGGGGTAGGTTCATTCGTACGCGGTACGGTGTACCCTATAAGTTGGTACGTTGCATCCTATATAAACATTATACAATATATATTTGTTTTTCAAATAACTCCAATAAACATTTCATAATCTTAATCCAAAACAAAGCAGCCTTCAAGGCAAACAGCGGGAAGAGCAGAAGACTCTTCATCTGCTACGGTAAGCGAATAGTCACCATAATTGCAGCAGAAATAGCGTTTTAATTCCGATTCGCGAATCGCAGTGAATCTGGACAGTGAATTCGGCAATCTGGTACGCGAATCTGTGATATTTGGTTCGAAATTCTATACAAATCGGGTACGCTCAATTCTACGAATCAGATCGTGAACCCTAGACGAACGGGTCGCGAATGTACCCAATTCCGGTACTCGCGATTCGGTTCGCTGTGCACAGGCTAACTAGTGAATCCTGTGACTATGTCCATAGTTCAGTTCACAACCACTTTCCTCTCGATCTAGGCAAAGTTCAAAAAAATGGAATCGAATCTCGAGGCATAAACTAAACCCAAGGTGGAATTAAAATAACATCAAAAACACATATCAAAATAACAAGGCATGTTTGAAATTGACACAAAAATTCTAAAACATAAAAAAAAAATACACATCAAAACCCCCTAGGCGCAACTTTTCTTACCACCGTCTCAGCCCTACGAGGCGCACGTACAAATTAACCCCATGAGGCACCGCTTCGCTTTTTTTTTTTTTTTTTTAAACTATGGATCTAGGGTTTAAAAGGAAGCAAAGTAGATCTAAAAGTATGAAAAAAAAATGAATAAAAATAGAAATACTAGCCTGCATTCAATAACTTTTAATGTGTCATCAACAGATATTGAAGATTCGCCCTGCAAATGCAATCATATATCAAAGCATGTTCACTGAACATTTGCAGCAATAATCTATAAACAGAAATAACCACAAATTAAGCAAAATAAAACAAAAGAAGTATGTATCACCTGACCGGTTCTTCTATCGAGCTCTTTAACTAAATAAACCCTAGATTCAGCCTCTTGCCACAATCTATTAACGTAAAAGGCAATTAGTTAAACAAATATAAATATTATTATAATTTACATACATATAAAGAGATAGATAGATAGATAGAGAGAGAGAGAGAGAGAGAGAGAGAGATGAGATACCGAGAGGCAACGAAGAAGGTGGCCATAGTGGCAAACATAGAGAGAATAAGAGAAGAGATTTTCCATTGAAAAGGTGAACGGGAAGAGGAAAGCCGGTTGTTGGAACCCCGGCTACGCATTTCCTATCTTCTTGTCTAATTATTATTATTACTAATTAATAATAATAATAATAATAATAATAATAATAATAATAATAATAATAATAATAATAACTATAGGTTTGTTTGTGTTAGATGGTGAATGAGGAGGATAAAGGATTTATCTTGGTCTGTTGGGAGTGTTTGTTTTGTGTCAGTAGATTGGAGATGGGGCAGTTGGTGGGAGAAAGGGATGGAGAACAACAAAGTAACAAACTTGTGTCCACCTCCTTGTTAAAGTGGTCGGGGTTTTTTTATTAATGGCTTTATATCTTTTTTTTTTTTGCTTAATATACAAGAAAATGGCTAAAAATCCTGCAAAATGGGGTCTAAAATTGGAGTCCACTTACCAAGGTTTTCAGAACCGGACCGGACGTCGAACCGGACCCCCGGCCGGTTCACCGGTTCGACCGGTCCGACCGGTTCGACCGGTTCGACGAACCGGCAATTAAAAAAAATTAAAAAATCCGGTCCGACCGGTCCGGTTTCCGGTCCGACCGGCCGGTTTTCCGGTCCGACCGGCCGGTTCACCGGTTCAACCCCGGTTCGTTGCAATTCCGGTCCGACTACCCGAACCGGACCGGTCCAGGCCCCGGAGCCCGGTCCGACCGGCCGGGCCGGTCCGGTTTTCAAAACAATGCCACTTACGTCCGTCATCATTGCACTCACAATACCCATTTTACGCCACGGGATGGTGTTCAGGGAGCTAACATGCTTGGGTGGTTAGTGGTTGGCTCATGAGTTATATTCTGAGTGTGTGATCGGGAAGTTTAATCAAACTTTTAAGGGATGTGATCGGAAAATTTTGTTTATAAAATACACTAAATTTCTATTTTTACGAGGTGTGCCTGCCCCTTTAGGCTACACTTGGATCTGCCCATGTGTGTGGTATGCTATCAGGGGTGGATTTACTGTATTGAGACGGTGGGCTTGTGCCCACCGTACACTCACGACCTCATTCATACTTGGGTGCCAAAAAAAAAAAAACCGTTCACCTGCAAAATACTAATCAAAGAATAGGTGAAATGAAGAGCACTAAGATACAATCAGAATGTGAAAAAATCTCACTGTCATGTTTTCCAGCTTATTATGTTGGGCGAGAGTGGAGTTTAGAAGATGATAGAAAGAAGGTAGTATTTTGTAGGTTGACTAAAGGTTCTGAGTTACCAAAAGGCTGTAGTTATTTTTTACTTTTTAATCCTTTCAAACAACTTTTTTCTATCAAATAATAATAATATACATAAAATTTAAGCTAGCTTTGTATTAATTTTTGTGATTTAAATTAGCCGACTTCTACTTTTTTTTTATACGTTACTTATTTTTTAACACCACAAAAGAAAATTATACCAAATATCAAAACATTTATACTATAATCCATTTGGTTTTTTAATGAAATGGTTTTATCAATTTTGACCTTACTTTTTTTTAACCCGTTTTGTTTAACCCAATCAATTTGTGCCCCCCGTCAAAAAAAATTCTAGATCCGCCACTGCACGACCTCATTCATACTTGGGTGCCTTCAAAAAAAAAAAAAAAAAAAAAACGTTCACCTGCAAAATACTAATCAAAGAATAGGTGAAATGAAGAGCACTAAGATACAATCAGAATGTGAAAAAATCTCACTGTCATGTTTTCCGGCTTATTATGTTGTTGCAGCGGCGAGAGTGAAGTTTAGAAGATGATAGAAAGAAGGTAGTATTTTGTAGGTTGACTAAAGGTTCTGAGTTATCAAAAGGCTGTAGTTATCTTTTACTTTTTAGTCCTTTCAAACAACTTTTTTCTATCAAATAATAATAACATACATAAAATTTAAGCAAGCTTTGTATTAATTTTTGTGATTTAAATTAGCCGACTTCTACTTTTTTTTATACGTTACTTATTTTTTAACACCACAATATCCAAACATTTATACTATAATCCATTTGGTTTTTTAATGAAATGGTTTTATCAATTTTGACCTTACTTTTTTTAACCCGTTTTGTTTAACCCAATCAATTTGTGCCCCCCGTCAAAAAAATTTCTAGATCCACCACTGTATGCTATACTACACCTGCTAGCCAATGACATGTGGCTTGTGTGCTAGGAGGACTTGGTTTCTACGTAAAAGACTAAAGTTAAATTCCCAAGTAAAACAAAAGTACTAAAGTTAAATCCATGTTTGGTGAAAAAAGATGAGTGAGTCGAAAGGATTTTAAACAAGCCACTCAATGTGTGGTTTCATCCTGAGATTGGTTGTGTGTTTGACTTTAGCCTATTGTTATTCATGCTTAATTGCGGATTGAAGAGCCAAATGATACTGCCTAATTGGATGTACTCCAGTCTCGAACTTGGAAAAAGTGGTAAAATTATCATTCAACGTTACTTTGAAACTTAATGGGTAAAATGTTTATTGTATGGTTCAAATATGTTATGTCAATAAATCAAACATACTTAATGTTGACTGTTTAGAGATAGTTTTTTAATGGATTCATTATTAGGAGGCGTTACCTAACAACCCCTTAATATGAAATCATTGGACTACAATACATTCAAAGTGTATTATCTTTAAACATTTTCTAAACTAGGTTTAATGCTGATTCGAGAACCAAGCTTCGCCCTGACTCGATCCGGATAAGTGATGGTGGGTAGACTCTTCTTGATTAGACCATCCAGACGCTTCCATTTCCATATTACTATCGAAATAATGTAAAACCACGGGACCACTTCGCCTTTTACTCTTTATCCACATCGCTCACATTTTTCCAATCACCAAAAAAAAAAATCCAGGGACTGTTTATGTACTTTCAACATAACAAAAGGACTAGTTAGAAAAACACAAGAACACGTCTCATGTGACCGGCCCTGTCACACGAATTATTATTTTTATTATTATTATATGAACAATCTCATCTCATCACATCCCCACTCCTTCGATCTATACCATCTGCCCCAATCACATTATCATTAGCCTGTCTCATACAATCTCTCTGTTTTTTTCTTCCAAATTATTAAGATCTAAAGATGAACGATGCAGATGTTTCGAAGCAGATTCAGCAGATGGTCAGATTCATCCGTCAAGAAGCCGATGAAAAGGCCAACGAGATCTCCGTTTCCGCTGAAGAAGTAAATTTCTCAAATCAAATCATTATTATTACGTTAATTTAGTTTTATTATTAGCATATTATGTTACATCTAGGGTTACGTAACTGTTTGAACTAGCATCGTGATTAGTTAACCGTCATTATTTTAAAACAGAATATTTAACTGATTGTTATTTGTTTAATAGGTATGTTTAAGGAATTTAATGTTTTGTGATTTCATCTATGATTTGAATTTTATGGATTTTAGTATAAAGTGTAGGGGTGGTTATGTATGGTAGAGCTTTTGTTCAGTTATTTGGTTGATTGATGCAGGAGTTAATCACTTAATTGAGAACTTGTAAACAAATCCAGTCAGTTATACATTTATGGTTATGTGACCGTGTAAAGTGACATCGTGATCGAAATTAGTGGATCGTCATGAACTTTTGAGTTGGAATGTTTGACTAAATTGTTAATTTTCATGGTTTTTTTTTTGGTAAAAAGGTATCGGAGCATGTAGGTATGCACGATGATTGTTGCAGGAAGTTAATGTTGATAGTTTCCTGGCGATCTGATTTGTGATCTATTAATATAGTTGAGGTTATATGATTATGTCATGTGACAACTAACATTGTGAATCTGTGATCTAAAACGGCGGTAATTGAGCTTTTAGTTGGTTGTTGAAGGAATTTAATGTGTTGTGGTTTCAACTAGTGGATCTCCGTTTGAATTTCATGGATTTTAGTATAAAGTATAAACTGTAGGGGTGGTCATGTATGGTAGAACTTTTGTTCATTTATTTGGTTGATTGATACATGAATTAATTGATAATTTGTAAATAAACACAGTCGATTCAGTTTGTTTTATGATCTGCCTCGGATATCTAGGTTTACTTAACGGTTAAGGATGAACTTGAGTTAAAGTTCTAAATATGACAACATATTAGGTTTTTAGTTGATGTTGCAGGAATTTGTGTTTGATGGTTTCAATTCAACTAGTAACTTAAAATTGAACTTAAGTAGGATTATTTAACCAAGGGCAATTTTGTATTTTCTAGTAAGGGGTTGGTAGGCATGTATTATTGTCCTTATTTGTTTATCCCGTAAATGGATTACCTGTATTAATTTTTCATTTTTTCCATTTATGCAGCGTAATGTCTAATAGGTTGTAGAGCAATGTATGATTTGTTTAGCTTTATAAAGTTAAGTACTATCAAAAGATGGAGTTTATATGTTTTGTGATTGATTGTAGACACTATCATTGGGAAATTTTTAGTTAGTAAGTCTGTTAATGAAACTATGAAAGTCATTAATTCGATATTTGGTAACTTTATTTGAGTTTTTTTTGGCCGTAAATAAATCTGCAGTTACCAACTGAAATCAGTTCAACGCAATCTTAGACAATCAGTTTGCATAAAACTCACCCACATTCTGGGGAGTGGGGATTAAGTAGAGTCAACTCCGTAAGTTGATTTTTTAATTGTTCGACTATTGCAGGAATTTAACATTGAGAAATTGCAATTAGTGGAGGCCGAGAAAAAGAAGATCCGGCAGGAGTATGAACGCAAACAGAAGCAAGTTGAAGTTCGAAAGAAAATGTAAAATTCTCCTAACGTTTTTTACTCAATTTTTTATGTACATACATTATATATGTTTGTTTATTCTTCTGTTACATATTTTTGCTAATTAAATAGTTTGAGGATGACCATCATGTGGTTTAGATTTTGTTTATTTGTTACTTGTTAGAGCTAATTTAGTTTTAGCAAATGGGTATCTTAGAAGTTTGTATGTAATTACTTTTTACAATTCTTATTGCAGTGAATATTCTATGCAACTGAATGCTTCTCGCATCAAGGTTCTTCAAGCACAAGATGACTTGGTTAGTGCCATGAGAGAAGCAGCATCAACAGATCTATTGAATGTGAGCCATCAGAAGTTTCGACAACATCACAACTATGAAGGACTGTTGAAATCTCTAATTGTTCAGGTGCTAATCAAGCATATGTTAACCCTTAAATTTATTTATTAATATTAATATTATCATATAGTCTCACAACAAGCTATGTGTTTTCAGAGTTTACTCCGGCTGAAAGAACCATCAGTGTTGCTGCGTTGCCGGAAAGAAGACGAGCAGATGGTTCAATCTGTTCTTCATGCAGCAAAGGCAGAATATGCAGAGAAAGCAAATGTTCATGAACCTGAGATCATAGTTGACAATATCTACCTTCCACCTGCCCCTTCCCCTAATGATCCTCATGCTCTTTCCTGGTACATTTTCAATTTTAAGTTTTATTTATTTTTTTTATTTTCTTATTTTTAACTAAGAGATTGGGAAAAAAATATTGTCTTGTGATGTATTGTGGCCTTTTCAGCTCCGGAGGTGTGGTTCTGGCTTCTCGTGATGGAAAAATTGTGTTTGAAAACACACTTGATGCACGTTTGGATGTTGTATTTCGTGGGAAACTTCCCGAGGTACCTTTTCTTTCACATCTTTTTTGTTGTTAAACAAACATGGGCTATTTGGCAATTGGCACACCGCACACTATTAATAACTAAATATGATATCTGTTATGCCCCTAGTTATCAAATGCGGTAGGCACACTCAAGGCGTATAGGCCTGGCCTGGGGCTTAGGCGCAAGGCGCAAAAAAAGCGAGGGCCTAAGATAAAAAAAAAAGCGAACAAAGAGAAAAAGTAGAATTATATTATGTATTAGAAAAAAGAATACTATTCTTCAAATAAATTAAACGAAAGCTATTATATAACGTTTAACATCATTTAGTTAGTATCAAAAGTGGTAAGATATTAGTGTATAAAAATAATTTTCCTTAGATAAAAGTAGAAATTTAGCTGGAAACTCTCTAGAATTTGGGAATCTCGTCGGAATCCGCGCCTATACCATCACCTCAAGAATCAAAGCGCAATTTCCTCGACTTAAAGCGCAATTGTATCGCCTCGCCTGAAACATGGGCCTAGGCGCAAGAGACGACCACTTTTAACACCTATGGTTATGCCTACATAAGTTGTAACAATGTTGCATATCATCCAAACAAACACAAAGATTTTATATCCGGAATGGTTGTAAGGAAACACGAAAATAACGGGTCAACAATTTCTTAAATTGTGATTTTATAGCATACATCTTAAATCATTTTAATAATAAAAGGTAAGTTCGTTATTGAAATAGTTAAATTATATAAAAAAACAAGTTGCTTATCAATTCGAACTTATTATTTCTACCAAACCCCGTTCTTAATATTATATTTTTGACATTGATGGAAGAAATTTGTGAGTTTTTTTTCACCTTTTGATTATGTTTGCAGATCCGCAGGCTATTGTTTAGCCAGGTAGGTGCTTAAAAGTGGCTGGTGATATCTTGTATCTATCTTTCTATCTATTCGTTCCAAGCCTTAATTAAAGGAGCCAGAATCGTTCGTCATTGTCATCATGGTATTTTAAATATTTATGGTAATTGTGACCCTTTGCTTAGTGGACACAAGTCATTTGTTTGAATAAATAAATGCTCGCATCGCATGTTACATTCTTTTAAGAATTATTTTGTCACCCTTGTGAAATGTAATCTTGTTTGAACCCCCTATGTGCTCGTATGTCGCTTGAATGGGCTATTGTGTTTTTGTTAAATAGAATTTCTTTCACAAAGATTAGAGTTTACCATCAAAGTGTCAGGAAACTTGATTACGAAGGGAAAAACTGGTTTGGGACTGATACCTCAAATGGTCTGCTTATTTGGATAGGCGAAAACGTGAAACAAAAGAATTGGGTCTAGAAAATATAAAAGCTTTCTAATAATTAGGAAAATCTGCCATTTTCTAGTTTGGTGAAATGTTAGGAAAACTTGTTCAAGATCTGGTACCGCCATCGCCATTAGAAGAAGAGATTGTATGGCCGGTGTGGTCGACAGAAATGAAGTGTGGCTGGCAATCGTTTGGTTAGAATTAGAGAAAGGAATTCACCAAGTTTAAGCTTGAGCTGATGATCGACTATCAGCTCAACCGTTTATTAACAACCAGTTCCTTACACAGTATTGGTAATTACAATTCAATCCCCATACTAATACTAAGACTAATTACAAACTAGTCTCTTTGAGTTATTTAAGTTGTAACAGGTGTGGTGGTGGCCATAATACTTTCCGGTGGTGGTGGTGGGTTAAATATCTAAGTAATTAGGGACAAACAGGTTACTCGTCTGCATAAGCCGGGAACCAAAACTGTAGATCTTACTTCTTGAGGAAATCCGAAATTTGAACATACCACAAGGACTATATGTGTACTTTAATAATCTATAAATAAGGACTATATAGGGGTTACTATAGTTATTTTTCTGGATGCAAAAAGAAAAAAAAAAGAGGGTAACCAAATATGATTTTCAAATAAGTCGTTTACAAAAGTTGTGAACTTAATACCTCTTGGTATTTTATTGCAATGTTTATTGGAATGTAGAAATATAAGAGTTGTATAAATAACATACACCTCACTCATATAAAAACCTTGATATTTATCGAATTAGAAAAAAAAAAAAAAAAAAAACAATAGATATTGTGTTTTTATTAAGTTATGGGCCTATGACCCACATATTTGCAAACGTACAAAAGTTGTTCAAAAGTTATGGGCCTCGCGCCCGTGATGTTTTGTAGGGAAAGTTATGGGCCTATGTACAAAAGTTGTGAACTTAACATCTCCTCAAACTCATGGAATTGATTTGTCCATATGCGCTCTGGTCTAATAATGATTACTTTTATTGAAACTTTATATTCACATGGTTACTTTTATTTATTTATTTTTTTTTTAACCAACAATGCTTATCATAACGGGTTCATTAAACTAAAGACAGCCAATTACAAGTGATACGTAGGTAAACGGGCCACAAGTTGCGCCGCTACCCCTTTTTGTATTGCAAAACCTACTTTATTGAAAATAAAACATTGGCCCGTAGCAGCTGGGAATTACTTTGCATAACTTTCTTCAAGACTCAACTGCGCCGTTACTTTTATTGAAACTTTATATTCACATTGTGTCAAGGCTCAACTGCCCCCTCTTAGTCTTACTTTGTTATATTTTATTGAAACTTTGTATGTCAACCACCTTAGGTCCCTTCTTTGCTTCTTTTGTTTGAAATATGAAATAGGATCAGGCCGGGCAGGGCGGTCACAATGGTGTGTTTTATCACATCCAATTAAATTGTGCAATCTCAATTTTTATCATTTATCACACCCATCATTAAATATATGGGATGGTGTATCACACCTCATCCCCAACGGATGACTGAATGTATGTAACATCACATGCAATTCAAAGGCTTCCCTAAGACCCTAACTGATCATTGTAGGGAAAGTGGCACCTCAACTCTCAAGGCTAAATCTGAAGCGCAGACCTACCAGCAGGTAGTAAAAACATATTTTATATAGGGAAAATGACCAAAATAGCCCGTTGACCGGACGTTTTGCACAACTAGCCCTCTCCACCGTCTTTGGAGAGACGGGACACGGCTCCCAACCAGCCTGAACCGTCTCCGAGACCGTTTGGTTTTATAGCCAATTGCCAACCAACACATGGCGTCTCTGATCCGGAGGCTGTACCGTCTCTCTCCAGACGGGTCAGAACTCTCTCCCAGACGGTTCACGTTTCCCAATGCCGGCTGCCTTCGGTTCAACCGTCTCCCAGACGGGTCACATTTCCCAAGTCGTCTTAAGCCGTTTTGTGCTACCGTCTGAACCATCTGAACCGTCTCACGAGTGTATATAAATACCCCAATTCACTTAACGAAATTTGCACCCACCCCTCTCCTCTAAGCTTTCATCTTCCAAACCAATGACGTTTTTTTACTTTCCCAGCCGAAGCCTACCGGCTTACGAAAATATTGCCCGATTACTTGGATTGTTGTTTCATCTGCGTACGGCTACTTGGATTGTTGTTCCATCTGCGCGTGGTTTACAACCCGTGTAATGGATTCGATGATGTGGTGGTCTACATTTGAGGCAAGTTCGTTCGCTTTCCGAATTTATGTCTCGATGTTCGACGTGTGCTCACTGAGAACTATTGTTACATAAAACGAGGAAACGTCTCGGACTTGTCTGTGTAGAGCACATACACCATTCGAAACAACGTCTATGTAGACCACTGCTACTACCGCCGCTGTGGAGGACAAAACATCTAACACTAAGCTGTAGTCTTCAATAGTTGGTTAGACACTACGATTACTTCAAACAAAGTTCTTAGTTCTGGAAGTAAATTTAGGAAGTTTGTTGTAATAGTGTAGTTTTTTTATTGTTGTTGTAATAGTATAGTTTGTTTATTTGTGATTGTAATAGTATAGTATGTTTAATGAAATATTTACCTTAATATAAAAACAAAAAAACAAAATTGCATTAATAATAAAAATATAAACATTAATTGCATTAAATAAAAAGTTAATAAATTACAAATTAATTAAGACGATCCCTTATCATTTGCCAAACAGACACGTGTTTAAATTCTTTACGCTCCCTGTTTTTATACTGTCTTAGACTGTGTCTAATTGCCACGTTTTCGGGAAAGTTAGAGGGTACGTCGTGAAGAGTCCGGTTGTGGTGCCCATTGAAGATTTGACACTTCGTGGTCAAATCGCTCAACTTCCGGCTTAGGGACTCGGTTGTACGTTCTGACCCTCCAACGAGCCGATTGTATTCGTGCAATATTCGGAACCATTTGTTGGTTTGGTGGGTGCTTTCTTCAACATGACGCCATGCTGCAATCAAGACAATCTCCTGTTCTTCGGTCCATCTCTGAGGTGCCATTTTTGGATGAATTAGACGATGTTGGACGGTGGTGGTGGGGTGGTAGATAGTGTTTAGACGGTGTTGGAGGGTGGCGGATAGTGTTTAGACGGTGTTGGACGGTGGTGGTGGGGTGGTAGATAGTGTTTAGACGGTGTTGGACGGTGGTGGATAGTGTTTAGACGGTGTTGGATGACGGGAATGGGACGGGAGACCGGTATTTATAGGGCTGAGCTGGACAACCGAAGCGTCGCCCGGTCATCGGGACTCACCGGCGTTGGGAAATGTGAACCATCTTGAGAGACGGTTGAACCGAAAGGGTAGCCGTCTTGGGGAAGGTGACCCGTCTTTTTAGACGGTTGAACCGAAGGGGCAGCCGGCATGGGAAATGTGAACCGTCTGGGAGACGGTTGAACCGAAGGCAGCCGGCATTGGGAAACGTGAACCGTCTGGGAGAGAGTTCTGACCCGTCTGGAGAGAGACGGTACAGCCTCGGGATTAGAGACGCCACGTGTTGGTTGGCAATTGGCTATAAAACCAAACGGTCTCGGAGACGGTTCAGGCTGGTTGGGAGCCGTGTCCCGTCTCTCCAAAAACGGTGGAGAGGGCTAGTTGTGCAAAACGCCCGGTCAACGGGCTATTTTGGTCATTTTCCCTTTTATATACAAGAAGTAACTTCCATTTTGGTTAGTGGGGATATTTTGGTCAATTAGAAAATACTTAACAGAAAAAACAAACTCAGTTAGCCATTAGAATGAAAAGTGTTAGAAAATGCAAATCTCATGGTTGGATCTGTTAAAAAATAGATTTCTGGACTAAACTAGTTAAAATGGACAAATTTCAGAAACAAAAATGGAAATTATAAAATAGTTATAATTGTAAACTTAGAAATAATTATAAAATAGCATTCGGAAAGATAATACAATACAATTAAGATTGACCTTTTTGTATTAAGAAACATAATTCGATTGAAATGAGAGGAGAGAAAAAGATTCATGGGCTCAAAGAATTACGACACGTGATGCATCCAACTACTTGTTTATTACGTATAAAAATATTCTAGAAATGATATTGAGTCATTGAGATCTTATTATCCACACGATAAAGAAACGTTAAATCCAGTTTACAAAATTTTAGAGCATTCACAGTAGCTTTCTCATCCTCCATTCTCTCACAACCATGTATTACACTAAAAATCATTACAGTCTCTCTCTCATCTACTCACAACCACTTTCAACAAATATTAAAAAAGAAATACAGTTTCCTGTTTTTCACAAAAAAATCCCAAATAATCCCCATTAGTAGATTCTCTATTTTTCTTCACTCACAACTACTCATAGTCACCTCATATAATTTAGGACACATACACACGAAAAATGGGGGAGCGCTGAGAATGCTTATGCATAGTTTTCTAATTTGTACTCTTTCTTTAGTTAACTAACCCAATACAACTTTAAAGTTAGTTTTAACTATATTTCATTAAAGTCCTTCTTTAACCTTTTGGTATGAAACTATTAAAGAGGCCTTTTTTTAGTTGAGAAGGGTTTTTTTCATGACCCTTTCTATAATCAAAAGTTCCTAGAAAAATATTTAATAAAAACAATAAAAGTTTTTTAAACTTATACAATTGTGTTCTTTAACACAATCCAAAAGGGTCGTTTTGAAGGTTATCTTCATATCTTTGTTTTTTTATGAATACATCCACTTAAAAAAAACACATATTAGAATCTTTACCTACTCTAATATTATATTATATATTCATATCAAAAAGCTTTATACACGACAATAAAAAAGAATAAAATTTTAAATTAAAAACCTTTATTGGTAAACAAAACGATGATGAATTAAGTTCTAGAAAGCAGTGCATAGATTATAGAATCATTAGTCAGTACCGACTGAGAGTGAAATTATATGATTTGCATGTTTAAAGAATCCTCTATGAGAAAAAAATAAATAAAGAAGAAGACACATTTAACACAACTCAATTATATATTTATATGTGAGTGACAATGCAACTTGTTTGTTTGTTGAACTTGCTCGATCTCGACGTCCATGACTCATTGAGGCTACCTAAACATGTGCTTGAGAGAAACTTGTACATATACACGGATAGAGGATGTACCACATTGTTTAGAAGCCCTCTCATGTGAACCAAATCAATTTAGGTGGTTTTTTTTCCGAGATAATTGAAGGATGTAAAATCAATTTTTTTTTTTTTTTGAACGATCAACTAAAGTATTGCCGGGTACTCTGTACGCGGCCCCCAATGGCCGAAAGGGGCCCCAGACGGCCTCTAGTCCATACGGACAGAGCCCTTCGGCCCACATGTCTCCTGTTTCAGGGAAAACCCGGCCCACAAACCCGTCCGAAGGCACGACGGTAGTGAACCGGTAAAACTTGGAGGGATCAGGAGTCGAACCCATGACCACAAGGGTCAAGGGTCTCTCCATAGTCCATCACTTCCCAACCACCTACCCCATCAAAAGAATGTAAAATCAAATTGTACACACATTTTTCAAAGTTGTAAGACTAGTGGGAGTGGGGGGCGGGAGAGGGGCGGGAAGGGGGGGGTAACACCGCCGCCATAGGGGCGGGATTGTTGGCGTGGGGCTGGGGGCGGGGAGGGGATCACCGGCGTGGGGGGGAGTAGGGGGACACGTGGCAGTGTTTGGTTGGATGACAATTATTACTTTAATATTAATTATGATGAAGACATTTAATTAAAAAAAAAAACAAACTGGTATTTAAAAAAAAAAGAAATTAAATAAAAATAAAATAAATAACAATAACATAATTAAATAACTTAATAACCATTACATAAATAACCATTACATAATCCTAATAATTCCTAAATTACTTATTTAAACATTAATAAATCCTAGATTACTTATTTAATCCTAAATCTCTCCGCTATGGAGAGTAGTTGTCCCATTCCCAGGGGAGGGTGACGTACTCGGGTGAGAGGGAACGTGAGCTATCCCGTCCATCGGATCTCGCATCCGACGGGAAGTAGTAGCAGTCACTAGGAGGGCTAGGTCGGCTCCAGTAGAGTTCCTCCTCCTCAATCTCCCGGAGGGCTTCCAAATCCCCCTCAGTTGGGGAAGTCTCGTGGTGGGAGGTGGGGATGGGGGTAGTCTGGTGTTGGGGGATGGGGATGGGGATGGGGGTAGTCTGGTGTTGGGGGATGGGGGTGGAGGTAGCCTGAACTGAAGCAGCCCAAGTGGTAGGGGGAGACAACCTTAGTCGCTCCATACCTGTCTGGGCCATTACATACTCCATGGCCCAGACTAATTCCTCATCCGTCCAGTCATCATCGGCTGGAGGAGGATGAGATGTTGGTTGTGCAGCACCAGCAGGAGGAGGAGGCCCATATAACCAATGTTGAGGAGGAGGAGGAGGAGGACAAAGTGGAGGTTGTGCAGCAGCAGGAGGAGGAGCGGGAAATAACCAATGTTGAGGAGGAGGAGGAAGAGGAGAAAGTGGAGGTTGTGCAGCAGTAGGCAGAGGAGAGGAGGTGAATGGTAGTCTCTGAGGGCGGCCCCGTCCCCGTCTCCGGCGAGAGTACTGCAGGAGAGGAGGTTGAAAACCGTCACCCATGTTATTCATTGCTTTAGGGAAGAGGAAGAGGTGTGAATGAGAATTTGGTTAGGGGTTGTATTTATAGGGTTAGAAGTATGAAGCAGTGGGGGGGAAACTTTGAAATTCAAAGTTTCAATTTTAAAATTTCAAATTCAAACGTATGGTGGGAAAATTAATGTTTGTACTGTGTGGAGCAGTGGGGGAAAATTTGAAATTCAAACTTTCAAATTAAATATTAATTAAATATTAATTATTTTTTTATTAATTTAATATTAATTATTTATTATTAAATTAATTTAATATATTTTTCGGTTTATTTTATTTTTATTATTATTATTATTATTATTATTGTTATTATTATTATAAAAAGTTAAAAAAAAAAGAAAAATAAAATGCCACATGGCACTTCCCCCCACCTCTTCCCCCCCTTCCACTCCCCACAATTATTTTCCCCCCCACAAGGGCCCCACAAGTGCCACATGGCGCTTCCCCCCACCTCTTCCCCCCCCCCCACCACTCCTTATAGTCTAAAGTGACAATTATATATTTCTCTCTCATCATCAAGTCAAACATATTTTGCCTTCCTTCTCTATGACATATTACACGTTTTTTTAACCTTTCAATTTCCAAATAACTATTTTATGTCAATGAATTGTTAAATATTATAAAAAAATGAAAGAATGTGTGTATTATTTTAAAGTTATACATATTTAAAATGTATAACATATGTAACTATCAAAATACTATATATGTAGCTACCTGATATTACGTCAAGAATGTTACACCTAGAGTGAATGTTATATTGTAACAATGAATGTTACATCCGTAACTATTTTATAGAATATATTTTTTACATTACAACAACTATAAGGTAGGACGGGGCACCCCCGGCTAGTGGGTTTGGGCTTGTAAAGCCAAGGGGCTACACCGTTCCTTGCCACGGGGCTCAGAAAATTGGCTTGTGGAATCGATCTGGCGAAGCTAAAGAAAGAAGAGAAACAAGCCAAAGAAAGAGAAGAAAAAAGTGGGGTTTTGGGTGGGGACCATGTCAAGGGATGTATGTGTGATTGGTGGGTATGGTAAAATAATGGGGTCCTTGATTCCAGACTTCTTTGGGCTTGGTGTTTCCGGTATTTTGACTACTTTATGCTAGTTTGGAGTTGAAATGACGTGGCGCGAGTAGATTGATGCACCCCTGGCTACATGAGGTTTGTGCCCCATCCCCCTAACACAAAGTTATATTTAAAATGTGTAATTTTGTTATAGATTTTTATGCACAAAACTGTAACAAAAGGTTATATTTAAAATTTGTAATCTTGTTACATAGTACATGGGATAATGGAAAGATGAGGCTTTACATAGCACTCATCATGTTCTTTTAAAAAATAGGCTTTACACACAAATTAAAAAAAATGGAAGATAAGATAAATTAGCATATATATCTTGGGTTCACACAATATAAAGTTTTTTTTTAATCTTCACATCCCATTTGAAACATGTAAAAACAAATAACAATAACAATAATAATTTTAATAAAAACAAATAAAGAAACAATATAAAGAAATATCATTTTTGTTGTTTCATCCTCATTATCGTCAAAATCTTCACCAAGTCATCATTTCAATAAATCTTCACTAAGTCACCATTTCAAAACATCTTCACTAAAAACCGAAAGCCAGAACACAGATCCATAACACATATAAAACAAAAAAAATAATAATACCGATAATGGCTACCAAACACATACCGATGATGGCTACCACGTCGAGTAGAGCTATAGTTCCACTGAAGCTCCAATGAAGAACCGATGATGGGTTCTAAGCTCTCACTTTCGGGTATGGGTTCGAAACTCTCACTTTCGGGTATGGGTTCGAAACTCATTGATGCAATTCATCTTCGTCTAAAATTGATTCGTCTTCGTCTAAAGCTTAGGAAACACTGTCGGGTATGGGCTCCGATTAAGTGGATCTTCGATATCTCTCCCGTGGCCTGATTCAACTTTGTCTAAAACATAAGAACAACGATGTGATTGTGGTTCACTAGATCTGGGATATTGTGGTGGTTACCTAAATCTGGAAGTACAAGCCATTTCATACCACCTTTGCTCCGACGGCCGGGTCTTTTGACTTTGATTTCGAGAGAGAAAGTGAGAGAGAGGGAGTCGTGGAGAAAATGAAAGGGGAGATAGAGGGGGGGGGGGATGAGATGTCTAGAGGAAAAACAAATTTTGAATTTAACAATCTCTCTCTCTCCCTTCCAATTCAGATTATATCAGAAAAAAGTTATATTGTAATGTTCCAAATTTGCCCTTGATCTTTGCATGTAATAAAGTGACGTGGATGTATGTGAACCACTTGATGAGTTTCTAGAGTTTTTCAAACTCAAGTGGGTTTTTTCTAGATACTTAGCCGGTGTTAATCAAAGACGTGTGGGTTATCAGCTTGTAGCCCGATACCCTGTAACACCCCAACCGATGGCGGAATCATCGAGGTGCCACGTAGTGATAATTGTTCAATAGCTCATGGTACTAAAGTGTAAATATTGATATATTGAATAAATAGTTTATTACATTGAAATGAAATATGAAGATACAATGATTTTAAAGTGTCAAGTCAAACTGAAATACAATGAAGGCAAACCTAAATATAAATCCAAAAGCTTAAAAGAAACGTCTCAAAATAACCTGAAACATGTACAAAATAATTTTTTCAACACATATAATGGATTGGTGAGCATACCCTGATTTGAATAAATATATAGTAATAAAAGTGTTTAGCAATTCATGTGCGATACCATTTGCAATTATGTAATAAGTAATATCCGTTCAAAATCAATCCTAAGAATCAAGTATCAAGAATCAAGAATAAAGTAACCACTTTGAAAACCATTTTTGAGTATAATGAATCACATAACAATGACCAAGGACTTAACTCGAACACGTAAGTCAACAAGGGGGTATAACCATAGTACTAGTCATTGAAATGCAGGCCCTCAAAGGTTAATGATTTTGACAAGTCATAGACACACAAATTAATATAAAGCAAACACACATGAGAATTGCATTTAGTGAAAGAATAACATTTAGTCATAGTGTACATGAATAGCCCCAAAAGAGTAAAACATAAAAAAGGGAAATATATACTCACTTTCGTCAAATAACTAGATAACTAAGCAAGCGTGAAAATGCGAGCAATCCAAAGACTCAACCTAATGTTTCGAATATCCCAAAATAAGTATATAAGCTTAATAAAGTCTAGGGTTCTTATTCTAAGGCACTTAGGATGTTACGACTATATTTGAGATTTTTAAGTAGTAATAATAATGGCGAAAAAAAATACAAACTATTAAGGTTTCTACCACGTCTTATGAAAATAATATCATGAGTTTAGTTTCTCGATCACAAATATTTTCCAAGGTTGAAATAATATATTTTATTCAGAAAATATATAAAATAAATTTAAGAATCTTATTTGTATAAAATTAAATTAAAAAATAAAGTTTAGTTAAAATACAAAAATGTTTTAAAACAAAAGTAATTTGATATGATAATTATCCTAACATATTTATATACACTTCTACTAATTTTGATGTCAAAATTATTTATTTACAATTTTATATGAATTAATCATGATTAAAAATGACATAATTCATAAATAAATATAAATCACTTTTGAAAATAAAAGCTTTTGTGAAATCTCAATCCTACTGATTTAGAAACCTTAAAATAAATTTTATAGGATTTTTGAGGTTAAAATAGATTTAGTATAATTATTATTTGTATAAAATCTATTTTAATAAATAAAAATGAAACAACATAGGAATCTATGTCAAGATTGGTGGAAAATGTCATGATAATTATCTTAGCATAATGAAACATTTTTCTACAAATTTTCATATCTAAAAGTGCTACCAAAAATTTATTATGAATTAACTAAGATTAAATCATCATAAATTAATTAAAAAATATTAATCAGTGGCTAAAAATCCCAAAACTAATTCTGAAATTTCTAAATGATCATGTAGGCCATCATACCAAATTTCATGATTTTTGGATCAATAGCCGATGAGTTATAAATTTTTAAAGTTTACACGTTTTTTTAATTGAAAAATACCCAAATACATCATAACACGTTAGAATCCTATCTGTCACACCCTCAAATTTCCACGTGCGGGGTTTTACCGCGAGGCGCGTGACACACCAGGATCCAAGTCAACGGTCACAATAAACGACATCTATATGATAAGAAAACAACGTAAACTACCATTGAGTTTCAAAACCGTTCTAACACAGCGGAAGCAAAATGTATTATTACAACTTAAAAGTAAAACTTAAAGTCTGAAATGTTTAACAAAACATGCATATGATCCCTAGACGCCGTGAGACTCCGTGCGCCTATACTCAATGCTGCTACCTTAGCGACCTGAGAAAACATGCCAAAAAGACGTCAACATATAATGCTGGTGAGTTCACAGGTTTTAAGTTCATAAACGTTTTCATGTGTAAAGCGATTCCTCATAAAGTGCCAAGTGTGCAAAAGTTCCAAGTAAATAACAAACGTTCCCTTACTACTACGACTATGTTGCTAAAACCATTACTGACAAACGTTGCTCAAGTTGCTGCCCATGTGCCAAGTGTCAAGTGTCAAGTAGAGACAATATGCACCCGCCCGGCTCCCAGCCGTCAGGTGGGGTTCGTCACGCCCGATAGATCTATCCACATTTCCCCCGTAGTGCCCTGCACATTCATGGTTTCAATAGGGACTTAGGTTTCGTCGTATAGTAAATAAGTGCCAAGCGTCAAGTGTCAAATGCCAAACATCAATGTTTAAAAGTGTCAAGTGCCAATGTTTAAATATGCCAAATGCCAATGTTTAAAAGTGTCAAGTGCCAATGTTAAATATGCCAAGTCCCAAACGTGTCACGTTTCTTAAAAGAGTTACATTCCCAAAAGGCGTCATGTTTCTAAAAGTGTTATGTTTCCAAAAGTGGTAAGTTTCATAAGAGTTGCGTTTCCAAATCATAAACGTTGTATTTGTTAAAACGTGTGGCATGCTTCTCCCCCGAGAGAAAAGTGTATAAAAGAGGGGCCGTGAAACTCACCTTAGAGTGCGTCTTCTGATAATTAGAAATCAAACACGTGTATGATAATCCCAACTAGTGACAACCTATCAATGAGTTTACACAAGTGTGATGATTACTAACCCGAAGGCTAACTAGTCCCCGATTGTCCAGATCTTGACTACGTGTGTTAAAAAGTGTGTTTAAACATTAACCGGACATCCCAGACCGACCCGACATCCCGTTGGTGACCCATTACATCAATTAGTCATGCACATAAGTTTAACACATAAGTTTCAAGCATAAAACACTTAGTTTGCATCAAAAATCTCATTTTAGAAATCGTAGGGTCGAATGTAGCTCTAAGCGGTCGATTGAGGCTTTAAACGGTCGAATGTGGCTACCTTCGCCCCTTTTCTCCCTCCTTCGCCCATTTGCAATACGTTCGACCATTTAGTAACCAGGTTCGACCCTGGAGATCCTCCTTCGACCGTTCGACTGGTCGAAGGTACTCCAGGTTCGACCCTGTTATTCGGTTTCCTCAAAAACGCGTCAAAAACGTCCGAAAACATCACGAAACATCATGAGTTACAGCAGTCAACTATCATTAACATATCCCTACGAGACCCTACCGATTTTACACCAAAATCTAGTCGTTTTACAAGTTTCCCAAAATAGTAAATTATGGAGATGTCACATCATCTTGCATGCAATCTTTACCCAATTAGGAAACTTTATGAAATCAATCAATAATCAACTTGATATACTCAGATTATCATGAACAATAAATCCCCCAATCATACCCTTATCACTATCATCAAGAACAAGCCCTAGATCTAACCCAAAATCCCTAAAATGAGCATAACATCATCAATAATCAATTGTAACCTATCTCAATCATAAATCATCATCAATAACAGTCCTAGATCATTGTTATAACATCTACACAACAATCAATCATCAAACAATACATAACATCACATAAAACACCATTAACACATGTTAATTTGTATGAAAACTCATTGTTTATGAATAGGTTTTGTTTAGAAAGACATTAGGAAGGTTTTTATCCATGAAAACATGTTTGAATCAGATCTGGACTCTTGGGGTTTAATGAAATCGAATTGAAATGCTTTAAAAATGATTTAGAATGAAGAACACATCTTAGATCTTTGTGTAGAAGATGTTTGTAGGTTAGATTATAGAAAACAAGGGCAAAAACTCCTTCCCCAATGTTTAAAGTTGCTAGAGAGTGTTTAGAGACGTTTAGGGTTTGTGAAATGGTGAAAAATGACAAAGTGTGGTATTTATACTATGTCCACATTCGCCCCTTTTACCTGGGCGAATGTACTCTCCTTCGACCCTTTCACAGGGTCGAACGTACCCTGACTTGGTCGAATGAAATTCTTTCAATTCCATATCCCAGGTTCGCCCCTTTTACAAGGGTCGAACCAGAAGTATTGTCCAGGTTCGCCCATTCGATTGGTCAAACCAGGACTCACGTTTTTCTAGTTTTTTCCAATTTGTCGTGTTTAACGCATTTTAACGCACCCTACCATATGAGCATGCAACCTTAGTCTATGTTTAACATATTTAAGCACGAATGACTATCTACACATCATTTAAACACATCTAAGCATATAATCCACCATACGACAATTAGTCTACACATACACTTAACTAGTTTATGTAATTCACCAACAACGGGACTCGTATCGTGTGTGTGTGTGTGTGTGTGTGTGTGACTAACCCAATGATCTCTCGAATCATTGAACCCTGGACAATACGGACTGTGTTCCGACTCTACTGACCCCGTCAAGTATGTTTAATAAACGTTTTTCACTAAGGTAGACTTATGTGTTTATAAAATGTTGACCCAAACATGTCGGGTGTCACATCATCCCCCTGTTGAAAGAATTTTCGTCCCGAAAATTTCCCGAAGTCAAAGAGAACGAAGCGACTTAAAGAAAAATTTTCCCGGTCATCACATCATCCCCTTGTTGAAAGGAATCTCGCCCCGAGATTCACTCTTCGACAGTAATGAGTGTCGACCTATCCCAAGTAACGTCTCCCAGAACGCAAACGAAGTGATAACCACGAATGAAAGATGATATCAACAGATACCCTATGCCGGGGGAACCGCCCTCCCCCAAAGTGAATACAAAAGAATGAATCCTCCTGATCGAAGGCCTACTAGAGACTACTGTGATCGGTATAAATGATACACCGGTACCGTCCAAGTAACATTCCCAAAGGACCCACATCAGACCCATGAATGCAAAACGATGACCAAATACCAAACTGAATGCACACAATGAATACGAATCGCCAAACAATGTGAACGAGAATGAATACGAGCATAACGAGAATCAAGAAAAGAACACTCACCAGTAACAGTGTCAGGATCCTCCTGGTTCTCCCTAGCGCCAATGACGTAAACATGACCACGAGTAGTTCGACCGCCGCCTTCGTTCCCAGCACCACCTGCAGTCCCTTGGTTCAGCTTAGGACAATCTCGCTTGAAGTGCCTAGTCTCCCCACAGTTAAAACACCCATGGTTTCCCCGAGGAGCAGTAGCGGGGACAACCGCTTGAGTCTGTTTCGGCTGCAGATTGACCCTACAATCCTTAGCCATGTGACCGACTCGCTGACAACGATTACAGTGAAACGCATCGCAACCCCCAACATGGTGATACCCACACGTGTTACACTTCGGACTCCTACCAACATAACCCCCAGTCTTCTGCTCAGATGACGCTTCCACAACGTCCTGCCTCTTAACCTGCTGTTGAGACGACCCAACGTTCTTCCCAACACTCTCCCACTTCCTCTTGTTGTCCGCAGGAGCTTTCACAGCAGCACCCCACGGAGGTAGAACGCCCTCAGCAACCTTCATGTTGGTCAGCTTGTGAGCTGCCCGAACAGTGGCCAACATAGTAGTGTGATCAGCAGCGGCAACAAGCCCAGCAATCTCCGGCACTAACCCAGTAACGTAGTGTTCAATCCTCCCGTACTCCGGTGTAGCCAAACCGGGGCACATCACCGCCAACTCGTTGTGCCTAGCAGTAAACTCCTCGATCTCCGACCCAACCATCTTCAGATTCCAGAACTCATGCTCCAACTTCATAATCTCGTCCCTCGGGAAATACTCCGCTCGCAACATCTGAACGAACTCGGACCATGGCATAGCATTGGCCTCACCCAGGCCAAGGTTCGCAGTGGTGGAGTTCCACCAGGTCAAAGCGTGTCCCTCTAGAGTAGCAGAAGCATACTTAACACGATCAGCGTCAGGACAATTACACATAGCAAACACCGACTCGATCTTCTCTAACCACCGGAGCAGACCCACTGCCCCTTCAGTCCCATTGAAGAAATGGGGCTTACAGTCCATGAACTTCTTGTAGGTGCACCCAGACTGCACCTGATTAGTATTTCCCAGGGTCTGCTGAGCAGCCTGGAAAGCAGCCAACGCAACATTCAACTGCTGCTGCAACATGTTCTCCAACTCCGCCTGAGTCATGGTGATGTTCCCACCACCTCGTCCACCGCCATTGCGACCCTCGCCGCCACCACGGCGTCCACCAGCACGTCCACCAGCGCGACCAGACATGTTCTACCAAACATGAGACAAGACACTCAAAACCCCCAACAGATCGAGCTACAAGTGACCAAACGAATTCAGAACATGGTTCCAGCATGACCTTTAGTCCGAACACGAAGTACACCAAGATTTTCATGCATTTCGATTTATGATTTCGTGTGCACCCGAAATAACAAATCGCTCTACATGGTCCTCTAGGCGTGCTCCTAGCTAGAACTTCAAATCACCCGATACCCACATTCCTAAAAGGAATTGTTATCGCACGAGGATCCCAAAGTGAACAGTCACCCAGGAGTGTACTATGACAAGTACTAGTGCATGATAGTGTGTGTGTAGGCAAGTATGTACATTAGAGCATAGAGGGGAGATATCCAAAACCCGGAAAGATCTCAAGAATGTGCCGAAGCCACCCCAATGTACACTACTGCTAAGTATAAGCGAAAAGCCCCTTCATCTTCAAACCCGAAGAAGAAGATAGAACCCAGGTAGGAATAACAAAAGATGGATAATGTGATACAGTGTGATGAGGACACTGACACCCCGACAAGGTTAGTATGTTTACCAAATGACACGGCTCGTAACTATGTGTGACCGTCTAACGTGTGTGATACTCGGCTATAGACTAGACTCTACATGCAGTCCTAGTTCACTATAACCATTGGCTCTGATACCAATCTATCACACCCTCAAATTTCCACGTGCGGGGTTTTACCGCGAGGCGCGTGACACACCAGGATCCAAGTCAACGGTCACAATAAACGACATCTATATGATAAGAAAACAACGTAAACTACCATTGAGTTTCAAAACCGTTCTAACACAGCGGAAGCAAAATGTATTATTACAACTTAAAAGTAAAACTCAAAGTCTGAAATGTTTAACAAAACATGCATATGATCCCTAGACGCCGTGAGACTCCGTGCGCCTATACTCAATGCTGCTACCTTAGCGACCTGAGAAAACATGCCAAAAAGACGTCAACATATAATGCTGGTGAGTTCACAGGTTTTAAGTTCATAAACGTTTTCATGTGTAAAGCGATTCCTCATAAAGTGCCAAGTGTGCAAAAGTTCCAAGTAAATAACAAACGTTCCATTACTACTACGACTATGTTGCTAAAACCATTACTGACAAACGTTGCTCAAGTTGCTGCCCATGTGCCAAGTGTCAAGTGTCAAGTAGAGACAATATGCACCCGCCCGGCTCCCAGCCGTCAGGTGGGGTTCGTCACGCCCGATAGATCTATCCACATTTCCCCCCGTTGTGCCCCGCACATTCATGGTTTCATTAGGGACTTAGGTTTCGTCGTATAGTAAATAAGTGCCAAGCGTCAAGTGTCAAATGCCAAACATCAATGTTTAAAAGTGTCAAGTGCCAATGTTTAAATATGCCAAATGCCAATGTTTAAAAGTGTCAAGTGCCAATGTTAAATATGCCAAGTGCCAAACGTGTCACGTTTCTTAAAAGAGTTACATTCCCAAAAGGCGTCATGTTTCTAAAAGTGTTATGTTTCCAAAAGTGGTAAGTTTCATAAGAGTTGCGTTTCCAAATCATAAACGTTGTATTTGTTAAAACGTGTGGCATGCTTCTCCCCCGAGAGAAAAGTTTATAAAAGAGGGGCCGTGAAACTCACCTTAGAGTGCGTCTTCTGATAATTAGAAATCAAACACGTGTATGATAATCCCAACTAGTGACAACCTATCAATGAGTTTACACAAGTGTGATGATTACTAACCCGAAGGCTAACTAGTCCCCGATTGTCCAGATCTTGACTACGTGTGTTAAAAAGTGTGTTTAAACGTTAACCGGACATCCCAGACCGACCCGACATCCCGTTGGTGACCCATTACATCAATTAGTCAAGCACATAAGTTTAACACATAAGTTTCAAGCATAAAACACTTAGTTTGCATCAAAAATCTCATTTTAGAAATCGTAGGGTCGAATGTAGCTCTAAGCGGTCGAATGAGGCTTTAAGCGGTCGAATGTGGCTACCTTCGCCCCTTTTCTCCCTCCTTCGCCCATTTGCAATACGTTCGACCATTTAGTAACCAGGTTCGACCCTGGAGATCCTCCTTCGACCGTTCGACTGGTCGAAGGTACTCCAGGTTCGACCCTGTTATTCGGTTTCCTCAAAAACGCGTCAAAAACGTCCGAAAACATCACGAAACATCATGAGTTACAGCAGTCAACTATCATTAACATATCCCTACGAGACCCTACCGATTTTACACCAAAATCTAGTCGTTTTACAAGTTTCCCAAAATAGTAAATTATGGAGATGTCACATCATCTTGCATGCAATCTTTACCCAATTAGGAAACTTTATGAAATCAATCAATAATCAACTTAATATACTCAGATTATCATGAACAATAAATCCCCCAATCATACCCTTATCACTATCATCAAGAACAAGCCCTAGATCTAACCCAAAATCCCTAAAATGAGCATAACATCATCAATAATCAATTGTAACCTATCTCAATCATAAATCATCATCAATAACAGTCCTAGATCATTGTTATAACATCTACACAACAATCAATCATCAAACAATACATAACATCACATAAAACACCATTAACACATGTTAATTTGTATGAAAACTCATTGTTTATGAATAGGTTTTGTTTAGAAAGACATTAGGAAGGTTTTTATTCATGAAAACATGTTTGAATCAGATCTGGACTCTTGGGGTTTAATGAAATCGAATTGAAATGCTTTAAAAATGATTTAGAATGAAGAACACACCTTAGATCTTTGTGTAGAAGATGTTTGTAGGTTAGATTATAGAAAACAAGGGCAAAAACTCCTTCCCCAATGTTTAAAGTTGCTAGAGAGTGTTTAGAGACGTTTAGGGTTTGTGAAATGGTGAAAAATGACAAAGTGTGGTATTTATACTATGTCCACATTCGCCCCTTTTACCTGGGCGAATGTACTCTCCTTCGACCCTTTCACAGGGTCGAACGTACCCTGACTTGGTCGAATGAAATTCTTTCAATTCCATATCCCAGGTTCGCCCCTTTTACAAGGGTCGAACCAGAAGTATTGTCCAGGTTCGCCCATTCGATTGGTCGAACCAGGACTCACGTTTTTCTAGTTTTTTCCAATTTGTCGTGTTTAACGCATTTTAACGCACCCTACCATATGAGCATGCAACCTTAGTCTATGTTTAACATATTTAAGCACGAATGACTATCTACACATCATTTAAACACATCTAAGCATATAATCCACCATACGACAATTAGTCTACACATACACTTAACTAGTTTATGTAATTCACCAACAACGGGACTCGTATCATGTGTGTGTGTGTGTGACTAACCCAATGATCTCCCGAATCATTGAACCCTGGACAATACGGACTGTGTTCCGACTCTACTGACCCCGTCAAGTATGTTTAATAAACGTTTTTCGCTAAGGTAGACTTATGTGTTTATAAAATGTTGACCTAAACATGTCGGGTGTCACACTATCGAATCCCTTAGAGACTATAGTTGTAACAACCGGCAAAATTAAGGTAATTCCGTACTAATTAATTAAACGCGATTAACGTAATTAACCGTAATTATGTGCTGATTATTTAATTGAGGCCTTAGAAAGATAGAAGTTCCCAAGTAATGCATAGGAATGCATAAGTTTAATAGCAAAGCATGATAGGATCATGCGCAGGCAAAACTATCCGGTATGGACACTGGCGATTACCCGGTAAAACTTAAATAAGCGAAACGAACTCCGGACACCCGGAATATAAAATAAATAATATTTTCACAAAATATAATGAGTTTTGGAAACCCAAAGCCATACGTGAAAGCTTATTGTACAAATCTCCCGGTAACGAATAAAGTGCGCGTACCGCACCCGATACGCGCGTAACACGTAAATTCACCCGGCAAAAGCCGAAATAAATTATCAGTAATTTAACTGGGCAAAATTTAATGAATATTAACGGTATTTTAATATTAAGGTAAACCGCGGTTAAAATTCGAGAAATACCCGGGCGGTACCCGAAAGGAATTAACTTAAACATATTATGGAGAAGTAATTAGCAAAGTGGACCCCACCAACCACCCTATAGGGGCCGGCCAAGGGCCCACTTTAAGTGAGAGATTACTTAAAGTTGCTTCTTAAATCTTCCATAATATTATTATTATCAATGATTAGTATGCATGCAAAGGTATTGGGTGGAATATTAACCAACACATCTCTCCCTCTCTCTCTAAAAAAAAAAAAACTCGGCCCAAACACCCACTTAATCCCCAAGATTTTCAAAAATCTTTCACAAATCTTCCATAATATCACTAACCAATCCTTGCAAGATACCTATGATCTTTGGAAGATTGGGTAAGATAATAAAACCACTTGGATGAACACTTGAAGAAATCACAAAAATAATCTTCTTCTTCTCCCCTTTGGCCGTAAGTTTGCACCTCCCCCTTAACATCTCTCTTTCAATTTTCATACCTCTAAATCATCTCTAGTTCATCATTGTTCAAAACCCCTTTTGTGTGTTCAAGAGCTTGGAGCATAACCCACTTGGAAGAACACATTAAACCTCACCCAAATCCAAGATTTTTGTCTTCCCTAGCCTTGAGCTAGTAGTAAGTCTTGCATTGTTTTATTACTTGAATGTTCATATTTTTGTGCTATGAAAGCAAGTTGTACATTGTTGGGTAATAAAATGAGTTTTATAAAAGTAATGGGTTTTGTTAAAATAAAAATGGAAGAATAATAATAATATTGATGAATCTTGGATTTATGTTAATAAATGAAATGTTTGAAGAAATGATGATAAAATACACTTACACTTGAGAAGATGATGATTTGGGCATATTAAATGAGAAGGACTTGAATGAGATGAAGATGAGTTTAATCATCATAGGATGATATAATAATGTCAAAAAGATATTAAAATGAGTTAGAAAGTCATAGATGAAAAAGTTCCATCTTCAAAGTCCACTCACTTGGATGAGTGAAAAATGGATATTTTGGATAAAAATATGGAATAAACATGTTAATGACATCTAGGATGGATTAGAAGATCATTAAAAGTGAAAAGAAGTAAAAACAACTAAACATTAAGAAAATGGTTCTTCAAAGTCCACTAAAGTGGAAGAAAAATATTAACTTTGAAAGATTGAGTGAAAAATGCAACAAGTATAAGTTAAAGGACTAATATGGCAACTTTGGAAGTTGAGGGACTAAAATAAATATTTTAGAAACTATTAGTCCAAGAACACAATAATGGAAAGATTGGTGTCAAAAAGTGTAAGTAATAATTTTACAAGGTAGATTTGGTAAATACTAGTAGCATACGTGGGCATTTTATGTAAAAGGTATATTTTTATAAAATGGAAGTTAATAAAAATAAAAGGAGTAACGCAAGTATTTTGTAAGATAAGATTTCATAAAATAAAGACTTGGGAAGACTTGTACAAAAATAGGATACCTTTATATAAATGGGAATATAAAAGTATCGGGAACATTTTTGGTAACAAGTCGGACAAGTCGGGCTAAAACGTACAAAGTATATTTTTCCAAGAAATAAACGTTCGGAATCGGAAGTAGGAACAATACTTCCATGAGAACGCGCAACGGAAATAAATATGAAAAACGCTAACTAACGAACTTAGTTACACGAACCAACGTAAACGGTCATATAAGGAAAATGCCATTACGACAAGATAAAAATATACATATATATTTTAAGGAAATAAAATAAATATATAACAAGGGTGAAACGTGCGTAACACTTTCCTAAGTGTAGAAAGAATATTCGTGGGAAAGGAGAAACATAACGTAACAAATTAAAAACGCTAAACGACACATGAACTTAACAAGTAGTATCCACGCGATGGTATATGTACATATACTCGTTTTCGACGAAATTCTAGTATATCTATTTGAATGGGAAAATAGATATGCGAGAAGGAAAACCGAGACGAGTAGGTGAAATATATCTACCAACGCGTGAATACCGACAAGATCCTAGTACATTTATTTAAATGGGAAAATAAATGTATGGTGTGGTAAGTCTAGTCGGGCGTTAAGATTATGTTACCAAACGACAAGGACTTAGCATATTTACTTAAATGGGAAAATAAATATGTGGCAAAGTGAGTCGGGTCGGATAATAAGAAAACACATTATATCGAGCGAAACGATCCTAAGTATAATTATTTAAATGGGAAAATAATTATACGTTGGGTAGAGTCGTGTCGAGTATAATATTGTACAAGTCATGAAGAATATTAATGAGAATGATATATGACTTGTAAGAAAAGGGTAATCCATCGCCATTGAACCTAGGATACGAAACTATTGAACGGGAATTGGGATAAAGACGTGGTCGGGAAGTTGGGTGTACAACTTGCCAAGGCACATACACCATAGGTGTAAGTGACTTATACGCCTAGAACCTTTGTAGGCACGGGATCACAAACTTTACTATTTTCTTTGAGCCGAGCACAGTTACAGGTGAGTCTCACGGCCCCATTTCTAAACTATTTAACGTTTTTACGGGGGAAAGATATGTTGGGATTGTATGACGGGTTGGATACTTGAGTAAAGATCGCCACTCGGGGTTGAGACCTTCCCACTATAATCATTAATTCAGGAATGAGAAACCAAAGGAATATTTGGATAGTACTATTGGTGCCTGACAAGGCCCACCCCTAATCGATAGCGTCGATGATGCATCGGCGTATGCCTGGGGTGCACTTATTCTGAAATAAAGTCGTAGGAATACCGAGTAACGACTTGGGGCGGGGGCATTATTAATTGTCTTGGTTTGGTTATGGGCTCAAGTAAATTGTAGGACTTTGCAACTCCTATAAATGTCATAACAAGGATATTCCCACTTTATAAAGATTTATTAAATTAAAACCTGTGAACTCACCAATATTTATATATTGACGATTTTCAAACATATCTTTCAGGTAATTGAATGATGGAAGTTAGCATGGCAAGCAGGGTCGGGGATATCTCCAAGTTGGGCGTTGGGAATGTCGTAAAAGGGTCTCATCTCTTTATTCCATGGACTTAGGGATAAAGGGAGGAGCCTCCTTATTAATTTCAAAAACAACTTATAATTATGTATGGATAATTTGACATGATTATTAGCATTGAATAAATGCCCGTTTTTCTTTAATTACTATTGTGGTTTGCATTAATCTTGGCTTAATACTTTTGAACCGTCGCGTCACGTGTTTCCGCCATAGGCGTGGTGTGACAAAAAGTGGTATCAGAGCCAAGGTTATAGCGAATTAGCATTTTTAAAATCTAAACTATAACCGGATTTGGTTCAAAAACTTTCAAAATAAATGCGAAACGCAATAAAATAAATTTTTCCAACGACCATTTGGGTATATGGAGATTCCGACCAAGCTAGCCATGGTAAGTATACGTATTATTTTTGCGTTAGAAGGTTAGGAAGAGTACCGTAGATATGTGCCTTAACTACCTAACGAATAATACTTAAATATTAGTACGGTTCTTTTGCCAGGATGTCAGACGCAGGGAGCGTAGCACCGAGCTACGACAGTAGCCTTCAGATCATCCCAGCACCGCCAGCAGAGCCGATCGAGGTGGTGATACTCGATCCCGAGGATGACGAGATGGAGGTTGATGCCGCCATGGAGGGCGCCGACGGAGATAGCTCCGACGAGACAGACCCGAGCGAGGACCCAGCGTGGGCCCCCGCTGGAGGCGACATGGCCGCCGTGGCCGACCTACCGATGGCCGAGGCTGACTTGCCTCTAGTACCATTCCAGGCAGCACCACTGCCAGCACTTCCCATCCGAGCCGTCAGGGACTTCCCTGTAGGCTGTGCAGGTCCTTCGAGACCTATCCCTACACAGTCGGAGACTGTTGAGTCTCCATATGACCGACGCGCACCTGTCGATCTTGAGCCCTTACCTACCCCACCTATCCCCGTTCCCTCAGGCATGAGACTCGTGCCTGTCTGCCGAGGACACAACGGGTGGATATCTGATGACTCCGATGATGAGTCGACTGCATTGGTGGACCACCTTGCTGTGCCGATCCCACCAGTAGGCCAGGAGGAGCACGTCGCTCCGATGATAGGGCATGCTACCACTACCCCAGCCACCCTACCCGCCATGCCCGAGCCCGTACCGCAGGATGGGCCAGCTTCTACTGGGCACATCCTTGAGGGCAGCTCAGCCCGCAGTTCTGAGCTACACAGAGCAGGTTTGGTAGCTCACGCCACTGCTAGCCCTCCCACCCCTACCACTGTGATATCCGCTCCAGAGTGGGTCGCTGTCACCCAGCCCCTCATGGTCCCACTCGCCGAGCTTGTAGTCCCCTCACCCATATCCATGACACTACCCATCACCACTTTTCCCACCCTACCACCCCTACCCGAGATGCTCCCTACACCACCACCTGCACCATTCACTATGGATGCAGGAGCCCCGTTTTTGATACCCCCATTTGCACCATATGCACTAGGTGCGGGAGACCCGTACCAGGTACCACCCTACTGCTTCACCGGACTACCGGGTTTTGCCCCACCCTTCACACCCCTACCCATACCCGATATCGTCGGCCCGTCCCAGCCGACGTACACTGACATCCCCGGGCCGTCGCAGCCCCACGGGATGGCCCCACTGTCAGGACCCGCATGGTCCACGGTGATCTCACTGGAGAGAGATTTCCAGACCCTCACCGACACGGTGCAGCGCACCGTGAGTCAGATGGAGCAGCAGGCCCAGCTCATGTGGGCCAGGATCATTGATGCCAGGGACGCACTGGCACATTATGCTGAGGAGTTGCTAAGCATGGACGCTCATTGTGGCCTTACGGGCGACGCACACTTTGCGCATCGCCAATTCTTGTACGATCGCATTATGGCGATCAGTATGACCATTAGCATGTGCGCACCCCAGTACCAGTACCAGCACCCGCCGCCGCCGCCGCCACAGTAGCGATACATCAGGGACGCTTGGGAGATCACTTACGGACATAGTAGTAGTAGTAGTAGTAGTATGATAGCACAGCATGGGTTATAGCACCCATCTGCATTTTTGCCTAGCCGAGCGGGATTGTGCCGGTATATGACATTATGTTTCTAGTATATTTCAAAGGAGCAATGTATGAGGAAGGTATCCTCGGTTTTTGTTATTATGAACAAATCATTGTACTCATGGTATTGAAATTAATGAAAATTTTGTTATGGTAAAATATGTGTTGTGATTGTCTACGATTATTATTACTTGTTCTGTTTATATTGTGATTGTGTGATGTTGTTATGGTGATTATTGTGTTCGTATGTTGTGTTGTTGTTTATACTGTATATGTGACGACATTGTATGAATAATCGCCAAAATTAACCTTTGATATTGATTATTGAAGAAACATGGCACCAGCCACCAGAAGCAACAGTGGAAATGAAAGACTGCCCACGACACCCGAGGAGCTTGAAACCCTAGTTTCGGGACGTATCGCCCAAGCTCTCGCAGAACACAATGCTACGCGCACCGAAAGGTCGCGAGACCGAACCGGGAGCGACAGACGCGAAACCTCCCCTACTGGTAAGAAGACTTCGGGTATATACAACAGGAGTCTTCATAAAACTCCTACCTTATATAATATGTTGCCTTATTATTGCAGAAACGGCCTCACGAGAACGTGGCTGCACGTTTAAAGCTTTCCTGGACTGCAAACCACTCAACTTCAGCGGCACCGAAGGTTCTGTCGGACTAGTCAAGTGGTTCGAGAAGACCGAAGCCGTGATCCGTATTAGCAGCTGTACCCCGCGACAGGCTGTCATGTACGCCACCAACCTGTTTCTGGACCAAGTTCTAACCTGGTGGAACACCAAGTGCAGACACTGGGAGATGATGCTGCTTACTCCTTGTCATGGTTGGAGTTGAAAGAACTAATGATCGCCGAGTACTGCCCGGCAAGTGAAGTACAGAAGCTAGAGACTGAGTTCTGGAACCTCGCCATGGTTGGATCGGACGTAGCTGGTTACACGTCCAGATTCCATGACCTCTCCCGGTTAGTGCCTCGCCTGGTCACCCCGGAAAGCAAGAAGGTGGAAAGATACCTCTTCGGACTGGCACCACAGATACGCGGCATGGTCACTGCTTCCAAACCTACAACCATGCGCGAAGCTATCAACCTCGCCTTAAGCCTCACCGAAGACGCCATCCGAATGGGCACTCTAATCCGGAAAGTATCAGGGTTGAAGCTTACTGAGTCCAGCAGTGTTGAGGGTAAGAATCTGGGTACAAGTTCAGTCGTTGGGTCAAGTGAGCAGGGAAATAGGCCAAGGTTTGGGAAGCGTAAGCGCGATGAAAGGAAAAAGGATGGATCATTAGGTTCAGGGAAGAAGGGAAAAGGGTATGTGACCACTGGACGTGGAAATAATGGAAAACAAGGTTACCAGGGCAGGAACGAAGTGATCTGCGGTAAGTGCCGTCGTTCGGGGCACAAGACAGAAGACTGCAGATCGGGAGCGCCAAAGAACGGTGGAGCGAGGCCCTGTTTCTCATGTGGATCGCTCGATCATTGGAAGAGGGACTGCCCCAAACTTAACAACCAAGCCCGTGGGCGGGCGTTCGTGATTGGTGCCGGTGACGCACGACAAGACCCTAATGTGGTCACTGGTACGTTCCCTCTAAATGGTCATTATGCTTCAGTATTGTTTGATACTGGCGCTGATTTTAGCTTCGTATCTGTCGAATTTAAAAGATTACTTGGTTTAAAGACTAGTAAGCTAGACACACCATACTCTATCGAACTAGCTAACGGTAAGACTATAGAAACTCGAGAGGTAGCGAAGGATTGTAAGTTGGATCTCTGTGGTCATGAGTTTGACATTGATCTATTGCCAGTCGTACTGGGTAGCTTTGACATAGTCGTTGGCATGGATTGGCTATCCGCACACCGCGCCATCGTCGTGTGCAATGACAAAGTAATTCAAGTTCCCCTCGCAAGCGGTGAAACCCTATCGATCCAAGGGGAAAGGCGTGGAACACCATTGAGAATTATTACCAGCATGAAAGCCAGGAAGTGCCTAAGGAAAGGTCTCGTCGCATTCTTGGCACACGTAGTAGACAAGAAGGCCGACGAGCGAAAGCTAGAAGACATTCCGATAGCCAGAGACTTTCCAGATGTGTTCCCAGAAGATTTGCCGGGATTGCCACCACCCCGACAAGTCGAGTTTCGCATCGAACTTGTTCCAGGAGCAGCACCGGTAGCGCGATCGCCATATCGCCTAGCTCCTTCTGAGATGCAGGAACTGTCTGGACAACTGCAAGAGTTGTTGGACAAAGGTTTCATAAGACCAAGCTTCTCACCCTGGGGAGCTCCCGTCTTATTCGTGAAGAAGAAGGATGGCACTTTTCGAATGTGCATCGACTATCGAGAACTGAACAAGCTAACTATTAAAAATCGCTATCCTCTTCCCAGGATCGACGATTTGTTTGATCAACTTCAAGGATCCAGTTTCTACTCCAAGATCGATCTAAGGTCCGGTTATCATCAATTGCGTATTCAAGAAGAAGACGTGCCAAAAACAGCATTCAGGACTCGTTATGGGCACTATGAGTTTCTGGTTATGCCATTCGGTTTAACTAACGCACCAGCTGTTTTCATGGACTTGATGAACCGAGTGTGTAAGCCATACTTGGACAAATTTGCCATTGTCTTCATTGATGACATCTTGATCTACTCACGCACTAAGGAGGAACACGATGATCATCTTCGATTAATCCTCGAGGTACTACGCAAGGAGAAACTCTATGCAAAGTTTTCAAAATGTGATTTTTGGATTCGAGAGGTTCACTTTTTAGGCCACGTGGTGAATGAAAAGGGTATACATGTCGATCCCGCCAAGATCGAAGTAATCAAGAATTGGGACGCCCCTAGGACGCCTACTGAAGTACGACAATTTCTTGGCCTTGCGGGTTACTACAGAAGGTTCATCGAGAACTTTTCTAAAATAGCACAGTCTTTAACCATGCTAACCCAAAAGGATAAGAAGTTTGAATGGACGGAAAGGCAGGAAGCAGCGTTTCAGTTGCTGAAGGATAAGTTATGTGGCGCCCCGATACTATCACTCCCCGATGGTACGGAAGACTTCGTAGTTTACTGTGACGCCTCTCATCAGGGATTGGGTTGTGTATTGATGCAGCGAGAGAAGGTCATAGCCTATGCTTCCAGACAGCTAAAACTTCACGAGAAGAATTACACCACACATGATCTGGAACTAGGAGCCGTAGTATTCGCACTCAAGATATGGAGACATTATCTGTACGGAACCAAGTGTACAATCTTCACTGATCATAAAAGTTTGCAGCACATCTTTGACCAGAAGGAATTGAACATGCGACAACGGCGATGGGTCGAATTATTGAACGATTACGATTGTGAGATAAAGTACCATCCCGGGAAGGCAAACGTTGTAGCCGACGTCTTGAGTCGCAAGGAACGGGTTAAGCCATTGCGTGTCCGAGCTTTGGGTCTAACCATCCACACGAACCTGACCGACCGGATTCGTGAAGCTCAAATTAACGCTCTTAAACCCGAGAATGTCAAAGGTGAAAGATTGCGGAAGATGGTTGATTCACTGGAGTCAAAAGCGGATCAGGCTCTGTATTTCATGAATAGAATTTGGGTACCAGTGTACGGTGGATTGCGTGAACTGGTCTTAGCCGAAGCCCACAGTTCGCGATATTCGGTTCACCCTGGAGCAGACAAGATGTTCCATGATCTAAAGGAATTTTACTGGTGGCCAAATTTCAAGAGAGATATAGCGGCATATGTTGCGCGATGTTTGACTTGCGCGAAGGTCAAGGCCGAGCATCAGAGACCATCCGGTTTGCTCCAGCAACCGGAAATACCGGAATGGAAATGGGAAAGGATCACTATGGATTTCATTACCAAGTTGCCCAGGACAACAAGCGGCCATGACATGATCTGGGTAATCGTTGATCGATTGACAAAATCTGTACACTTCCTCCCCATTCGCGAAACGGATAAGTTGGAGAAACTGACCCGTTTGTATATTAAGGAAGTTGTGTCGAAGCACGGTGTACCTATTTCCATCATCTCCGATCGAGATAGTCGTTTCACCTCAAGATTTTGGGAAAGCCTAAATGAAGCCCTCGGTACCCGCCTTGACATGAGTACCGCATATCATCCACAAACCGATGGTCAGAGTGAACGGACCATCCAGACCTTGGAAGATATGCTACGGGCATGCGCAATCGATTTCAGCGGAAATTGGGATACACACTTGCCACTGGTAGAGTTTTCGTATAACAACAACTACCACACAAGCATTCAAGCTGCACCTTTTGAAGCTCTATATGGACGCAAGTGTAGATCGCCTCTATGTTGGGCCGTAGTTGGCGAAAAGCAACTTACCGGGCCCGAAATTGTTCAAGAAACGACGGATAAGGTCTTTCTGATAAGAGAACGTCTCAAAGCGGCACGTGACCGACAGAAAAGCTACGCAGACATGAGGAGGAAGCCTTTGGAATTTCAAGTCGGAGACAGGGTCATACTAAAGGTGTCACCTTGGAATGGTGTCGCGCGCTTTGGGAAGCGCGGAAAACTAAACCCACGATATGTTGGACCATTTGAAATCCTGTCCAGAGTAGGCCCCGTAGCATACAAGCTCAAGTTACCACAAGAGCTTAACGGTGTGCATGACACGTTCCACGTGTCGAACTTGAAAAAGTGTTTATCCGACGAAACCTTCATCATCCCCGCAGACGAAATCCACATTGACGACAAGTTACACTTCGTCGAAGAGCCAATCGAAGTAACCGATTGGAAGGTCCAAAAGCTAAGACGTAGTAAGATCAGGTTGGTCAAAGTGCGTTGGAATGCCAAGCGTGGACCGGAGTTCACGTGGGAAAGGCTGGACCGGATGAAGCAAAAGTATCCCGCCCTATTCGAGAGGACCCCTGTACCGGAGAGCTCGAAGTGAATTCCGGGACGAAATTCTCTTAACGGGGGGAGAATGTAACAACCGGCAAAATTAAGGTAATTCCGTACTAATTAATTAAACGCGATTAACGTAATTAACCGTAATTATGTGCTGATTATTTAATTGAGGCCTTAGAAAGATAGAAGTTCCCAAGTAATGCATAGGAATGCATAAGTTTAATAGCAAAGCATGATAGGATCATGCGCAGGCAAAACTATCCGGTATGGACACTGGCGATTACCCGGTAAAACTTAAATAAGCGAAACGAACTCCGGACACCCGGAATATAAAATAAATAATATTTTCACAAAATATAATGAGTTTTGGAAACCCAAAGCCATACGTGAAAGCTTATTGTACAAATCTCCCGGTAACGAATAAAGTGCGCGTACCGCACCCGATACGCGCGTAACACGTAAATTCACCCGGCAAAAGCCGAAATAAATTATCAGTAATTTAACTGGGCAAAATTTAATGAATATTAACGGTATTTTAATATTAAGGTAAACCGCGGTTAAAATTCGAGAAATACCCGGGCGGTACCCGAAAGGAATTAACTTAAACATATTATGGAGAAGTAATTAGCAAAGTGGACCCCACCAACCACCCTATAGGGGCCGGCCAAGGGCCCACTTTAAGTGAGAGATTACTTAAAGTTGCTTCTTAAATCTTCCATAATATTATTATTATCAATGATTAGTATGCATGCAAAGGTATTGGGTGGAATATTAACCAACACATCTCTCTCTCTCTCTCTCTAAAAAAAAAAACTCGGCCCAAACACCCACTTAATCCCCAAGATTTTCAAAAAAATTTCACAAATCTTCCATAATATCACTAACCAATCCTTGCAAGATACCTATGATCTTTGGAAGATTGGGTAAGATAATAAAACCACTTGGATGAACACTTGAAGAAATCACAAAAATAATCTTCTTCTTCTCCCCTTTGGCCGTAAGTTTGCACCTCCCCCTTAACATCTCTCTTTCAATTTTCATACCTCTAAATCATCTCTAGTTCATCATTGTTCAAAACCCCTTTTGTGTGTTCAAGAGCTTGGAGCATAACCCACTTGGAAGAACACATTAAACCTCACCCAAATCCAAGATTTTTGTCTTCCCTAGCCTTGAGCTAGTAGTAAGTCTTGCATTGTTTTATTACTTGAATGTTCATATTTTTGTGCTATGAAAGCAAGTTGTACATTGTTGGGTAATAAAATGAGTTTTATAAAAGTAATGGGTTTTGTTAAAATAAAAATGGAAGAATAATAATAATATTGATGAATCTTGGATTTATGTTAATAAATGAAATGTTTGAAGAAATGATGATAAAATACACTTACACTTGAGAAGATGATGATTTGGGCATATTAAATGAGAAGGACTTGAATGAGATGAAGATGAGTTTAATCATCATAGGATGATATAATAATGTCAAAAAGATATTAAAATGAGTTAGAAAGTCATAGATGAAAAAGTTCCATCTTCAAAGTCCACTCACTTGGATGAGTGAAAAATGGATATTTTGGATAAAAATATGGAATAAACATGTTAATGACATCTAGGATGGATTAGAAGATCATTAAAAGTGAAAAGAAGTAAAAACAACTAAACATTAAGAAAATGGTTCTTCAAAGTCCACTAAAGTGGAAGAAAAATATTAACTTTGAAAGATTGAGTGAAAAATGCAACAAGTATAAGTTAAAGGACTAATATGGCAACTTTGGAAGTTGAGGGACTAAAATAAATATTTTAGAAACTATTAGTCCAAGAACACAATAATGGAAAGATTGGTGTCAAAAAGTGTAAGTAATAATTTTACAAGGTAGATTTGGTAAATACTAGTAGCATACTTGGGCATTTTATGTAAAAGGTATATTTTTATAAAATGGAAGTTAATAAAAATAAAAGGAGTAACGCAAGTATTTTGTAAGATAAGATTTCATAAAATAAAGACTTGGGAAGACTTGTACAAAAATAGGATACCTTTATATAAATGGGAATATAAAAGTATCGGGAACATTTTTGGTAACAAGTCGGACAAGTCGGGCTAAAACGTACAAAGTATATTTTCCCAAGAAATAAACGTTCGGAATCGGAAGTAGGAACAATACTTCCATGAGAACGCGCAACGGAAATAAATATGAAAAACGCTAACTAACGAACTTAGTTACACGAACCAACGTAAACGGTCATATAAGGAAAATGCCATTACGACAAGATAAAAATATACATATATATTTTAAGGAAATAAAATATATATAACAAGGGTGAAACGTGCGTAACACTTTCCTAAGTGTAGAAAGAATATTCGTGGGAAAGGAGAAACATAACGTAACAAATTAAAAACGCTAAACGACACATGAACTTAACAAGTAGTATCCACGCGATGGTATATGTACATATACTCGTTTTCGACGAAATTCTAGTATATCTATTTGAATGGGAAAATAGATATGCGAGAAGGAAAACCGAGACGAGTAGGTGAAATATATCTACCAACGCGTGAATACCGACAAGATCCTAGTACATTTATTTAAATGGGAAAATAAATGTATGGTGTGGTAAGTCTAGTCGGGCGTTAAGATTATGTTACCAAACGACAAGGACTTAGCATATTTATTTAAATGGGAAAATAAATATGTGGCAAAGTGAGTCGGGTCGGATAATAAGAAAACACATTATATCGAGCGAAACGATCCTAAGTATAATTATTTAAATGGGAAAATAATTATACGTTGGGTAGAGTCGTGTCGAGTATAATATTGTACAAGTCATGAAGAATATTAATGAGAATGATATATGACTTGTAAGAAAAGGGTAATCCATCGCCATTGAACCTAGGATACGAAACTATTGAACGGGAATTGGGATAAAGACGTGGTCGGGAAGTTGGGTGTACAACTTGCCAAGGCACATACACCATAGGTGTAAGTGACTTATACGCCTAGAACCTTTGTAGGCACGGGATCACAAACTTTACTATTTTCTTTGAGCCGAGCACAGTTACAGGTGAGTCTCACGGCCCCATTTCTAAACTATTTAACGTTTTTACGGGGGAAAGATATGTTGGGATTGTATGACGGGTTGGATACTTGAGTAAAGATCGCCACTCGGGGTTGAGACCTTCCCACTATAATCATTAATTCAGGAATGAGAAACCAAAGGAATATTTGGATAGTACTATTGGTGCCTGACAAGGCCCACCCCTAATCGATAGCGTCGATGATGCATCGGCGTATGCCTGGGGTGCACTTATTCTGAAATAAAGTCGTAGGAATACCGAGTAACGACTTGGGGCGGGGGCATTATTAATTGTCTTGGTTTGGTTATGGGCTCAAGTAAATTGTAGGACTTTGCAACTCCTATAAATGTCATAACAAGGATATTCCCACTTTATAAAGATTTATTAAATTAAAACCTGTGAACTCACCAATATTTATATATTGACGATTTTCAAACATATCTTTCAGGTAATTGAATGATGGAAGTTAGCATGGCAAGCAGGGTCGGGGATATCTCCAAGTTGGGCGTTGGGAATGTCGTAAAAGGGTCTCATCTCTTTATTCCATGGACTTAGGGATAAAGGGAGGAGCCTCCTTATTAATTTCAAAAACAACTTATAATTATGTATGGATAATTTGACATGATTATTAGCATTGAATAAATGCCCGTTTTTCTTTAATTACTATTGTGGTTTGCATTAATCTTGGCTTAATACTTTTGAACCGTCGCGCCACGTGTTTCCGCCATAGGCGTGGTGTGACAATAATCGATATAACAAGTAGAGGGCTATTGTTCTACTAATAACAATGAATCTAAATGCAAAAGGAATTAGAAAAGCTCACGAATTTGATAACTCAAAATGAAGAAACAAAACCGAAATAAAACCAAGAAATAAACTTCTAATTCGTCATGATAGACTAATAGAGGAGAGGGTGTGGTAGTGTCTAATCGAAGTAGAATGATCGATTAAGAGGTGCAATGATAATGGGTCATATAAGTGGGTTTTTATAATAGTTTGTGATGAATTCTTGACATAAAAGCCATTAAATGGAGAATTGATCATTAGTGAAATTATGGTCTTTTAGTCTTCATCATAAAGATGAGTTTTGACTCGAATTAAAGGCCAGATTTGACCATGGACTAAAAGTAACATGTTTGACTGGGACTTTGACTGAGACTTTGAGTGTTTGACTGTCTCTGCGGACCGCGAGAGCTAAAAAAAATAATTTTTCTAATTTAATCAATTTTAAGTTCCGGACTTGTTTCCTTCGGTTTCTAAGTTGTTTTAGGACCGAAAATTAAGGGTTTCGAGTATCAAGGTTTGAAACATACGTGCTTGGATGTAGATGTGAGTATAAAACGTGCATACTTTTACTTATAAAAATTATAAGTTTTATTAAATTGTGACATTTGGTCCTATTAAAATACGAGGGTTAAAAATGAAAATTTTGAAATAGTTGAGGGACCAATTATACACATTTATGAAAAGTGAAGGGTGCAGGTTGTCACATACCCCGATCTTAACATGATTGGATTAAGTTTGTGAATTGTATGATCAGAATATATATTTTATTTTCTAGAATGAAACTTAGACTCAACATAAGAGGCATATCTTGTGCCACTCTACCTGGTCGTATGAAACTAGCATGCATTCCGGCTCCCCGAGACTCTTTCATAGAATTCCAACAATTTTCCTGCTTCTCAAAAGCCCATAGGAACGGAGTTGGTGCTTCCACATCCACAGCATGAGTAATTAAAGCAAGTGAATGATTTAAAATTCGAGTTATTTCACGGAATAACACTCGTATATATTGAGCTCGTAATGGTACCTTGCAATTCAAAAGTCTCTCTATGGCTGAAGAATGAGCGTGTTCATGGGCCATCGTAGAAACACAGATAGGGTCGACGATGGAATAAACAATGAGACTTTACGACAACTTTTTCGTAAATATTCACTTGCATCACATACACAGCAGCATATCCTGGTGTTGCTCTTCTTCCTCTTCCTCTTCCTCTTCTTCTTCTTCTAGTAACGAACCTTCTTCGCATGGTGCGGAGAAGGATTTTGCATAGAAAGTTTATTTCCGTTTTTTTAAATAGAAAAGTTTTGCATAAAGTTTGTAATATGTGATGCATAAGCCACAATCTCAATCATAAAAGGAACCAATATCTACCCTATAGATCCACTTAGCATTACACATGCCACAAATAGTTCGTATACCTTAGTGGAGGGTTCCCTAGGCCCCTAATTAGGGCCGCAAACGAACCGAACAAACACGAACAAGGCCTTGTTCGTGTTCGTTTGTTAAGAAAATTATGTGTTCAAGAACAGTTCATGAACACTTACAGAACGAGATTTTCTGTTCGTGTTCGTTTGTTAAGAAAACATTCATGTTCATGTTCGTTTGTGTTCGTTTGTTAATTTTGTTCATGAACGTATACGAACATAAACAGACATTAATGAACACAAACAAGTGTTCATGAACACAAAGAAGTGTTCATGAGCAGAATCAAACACAAACGAACATATATTAACTTTTGAATAACATCGAATTCACATACATTAAGATAAATAAAAATAAAAGAATATAAAAAAGTATAAAAAATAAAAACCTTACTAAACTATAGAACATAAACGAACACGTTACCGAACGTTCACGAACATAATTGAACGAACGGAATTTTTTATTCGTGTTCGTTCATTTATTAAACGAACGAACACGAACGAACGAACTTCCCACCGAACGGTTCCTGAACTGTTCGTTGAAAGTTCAGTTCGTTTGCAGCCCTACCCCTAATCATAGGTCCGCTGTGCGTGGGAGATTCTTAATAGTTTTAGAATTAAGATAATGTTAGTGCCAATAATATTATAAATAATAAATTTTAATAGTAATATTAACTATAAATGTTATAAACGTACTGTTTTAATGTCAGTTACATTTAATTAGGGGTGTAAAGTATGCTTAATGACTTGAGAGCTATTCGGGATCGGACTAGTAAAAAGCTCAAATAAGCCAAGCCTTAACTAGTCGAGCCCAAGCCTGAAACATGAATCGTTTAGTTATCGAGTCTGAGCACGAGCTTTTCATACAATATCGTTTAGGCTCGCATGCCTAAACGAGCCCAAACAAATTTATTATTATTATTATTATTATTATTATTATTATTATTATTATTATTATTATTATTATATAATATAGCTACTAATTAACATTAGCCATTTGAGCTTTAGCTCGTTTAAGCTATTGAAGCGAGCTCAAGTCAATCTTTTAGCTTCTTGAGCTTAGAGTTGGGATTGGGGGTGTGGTCTTTTAACCGTTGACATTGGCACTTGATTAAGTGTTGGGCTTTAAAATCATTGGAATTTTAAGTTTTAAATGGTAATGTGGAAGCGTGTAATATGAAAAACTTTGGACTTTTAAATTTTTTGAGGGGCAACATATTTTGAGAGGTAGCGAAAATAAAAATTCAAAGGAAACGTAACACGAAAAACGTTAAAAACAAGAAACAAAAATTTACGCTGAAGAAGTTGAGGGGTAGCGGACGCTACCCTCAATATATGATAAGTCCACCACTACCCGTGATATGAATCTCTGTAGCACCAATATTAAATTAGCAATTGACTGGAAAAAGATATCAAAGGAAAAAAGTATTTTGTAATGATTAATATTAGATACATGCATGTTAGGTATTTCTTTAACGTTGAGTGAGAACATCATAGCTTATGAGATTAATAATTAATACACTCACATGGACCATGGTGTTATAGTCTTATAGAATCTTTCCACCAGTATGTTAGCTAAACCCGACACTTCACATTTATCTACAAATGAAAAATAGTTAAACCTCAAGTTCGTCGCGGCAAATAAAATGATGGGAGAAATTAAAAATGTTTTTGTTTTGGTGTATTAAAATTAGATAAAAGTTTAATATTTTGGACTGGAAAAGATAGTGTTAGTTTAATGTTAGATATGTAACTTTGTAATTTGTCATCCACATTGTGGAGTGGTATGGAGGCTAATGATAGGTGACTTGGGGCCTAATGGTCACATGTTCGAGCCTTGAGGATTACCAGGTTTTATCGATTATTCACTGTCGTGCCTTTGGGCGGGTGGGTGGTCGGGTTTCCCTGGATTGGTAGACCTGGAGGACCGGGTGCCCCGTGGGTATCCTGAGTTTGTTATAAAATGATTCCCATGGAAGCTCGTGACGACTTTATTGGTCTTTAAAAAAAGAAAATCGTTGTATTTTGTGGGTTTTTTAACTTCTTATTTACACGCTGCTATATAATATGTATAGTCTTTCGTCTAAAAAAAGATACACAAATCATTAAGGATGAGTTTTATACCTAGTGAGAGCCAAGAGGTGGACACAAGTGTTGATATGGTCTCACACTTTGCATGGGACACCACATCACTTTAGCGTGAGAGGTCGTGTGAGGCCTAACTAGTGAGTGGCGGCGATGGTTAGCGGTGGATGGCAATGTTGGTAATGGATGATTCCATTACCTTGACCAACCAAGCACCTTTTTTTTTTTTCATTCCATTGCAATAGGCAATTCCATTCCCTCTCTAATTTTTGCATACCAAACAGTACCTTAGGGTGTTTTAAAGGGAATAGAATGGACGAGGTAATATGTGATTCTATTATATTAACCAACCAACCAATATTTTTTTTATTTCCTCATAAAGGTTTATTACATTCCTCATCTCACTACTCTATACCAAACATTACCTTAAAATTTTGATTTAGAACTAGCCATTATTACTGATGAAGTGTCAATACAATAAAATACAACAATGTACATACACGAATGCATAGACTTTGAATATGAAAAATAAATACGGAACATTGATAAATGAAAACATAAGGATTCATTAGTGATAAGAATGTTTGTAGAGACAGAATATTGATGCTCTTGATAGCATATTGTTAAAAGCCATCGCTTTTTGGCTCATTTTTTAGACGAGCCGGTGTATTTACGCTTTGAGTCGAGGAAATTGCGCTTTAATTCTCCAGATGATTGTTTAGGCGCAGATTTCAACTAGATTCTCAAATTCTGGAGAGTTTCACTTTGCTTTATTTTCTTTTGTTCGCTTTTTTTTTAATCTCAGGCCCTTGTTTTTTTATTTGCGGCTCGTGCCTAGGCCCCAGGCGAGGCCTTAGCGCCTTAAGTGCACCTAACGCCTTTGATAACTATGCTTGAAAGTATAGTGAACTCGTTTATGGATAGTTTTGGACATGACCAATAGTGATAGTCAGTTTTCATCAGAGAGCCCTTACTAACTCCATATTTCTAGCAAGTTTTACTTATTACTTCTATCTATATCTATAATACTATATAACTGATGTGGTAAGACAAATTTAATGTAACCATTTAAATACAAATAATCCATAACTTATGCCTCTTCAGTTACCTCACCGAGTAATTCTTCTTTAAATCACAACCCCTTCCCTTTAATTGCCCACCTTTTCACTGATCAATAGTTGTGTCACCATCAACGATACTTCTTCTTCACTTCCTAACCTGGTGGTAGAACTAGGTTTTTGTTTTCTTTTTTTTTTAAACATAAACAACTGTTGTAAGCGACGACGGTGGAATATGAGGATTTTTTATCCATTGTTGTCTTAGCCTTCTACCATTTTAGGACGTGAAAGAGACATTGCTCTAATCTTGAAGTAAGTTTTTTTGTTGTTGTATTATATTTTGTTTTTAGGTTAAATTGTTAATATTTATAATTAGTAGTTTGGTGGGCGTGTAATGTTGATCATTATATGCCATGAAAAAAATGTTTTTAATCATATAGTAATTTAAATATGTAATACTTACAGTGAAACTGATGTGTTTGACTATACTGTTATGAAAAGTTTGTGATTCTATTTTTTATGTAAATATAGGAAAATAAGATTAGTCTGGAATTTATGGATATATTTATCTTTTGTTTGAAGTACTATAGTACTAATTTTGATTTATTGATAACCATGATGTTTGTCTAGACATGTCTTGATGCATGGTATCTTAGACATTTTATTGAAGTATGTTTTCATAGATTTTAAAAAATCGGTGTGGTTTTTTTCTTTTGTTTTGTTTATTACTCCCTCCGTCCCATTTTAAATGTCCTCCTTTCCTTTTTTGTTTGTCCCAAATTAAATGTCCCTTTCCAAAAATGGAAATGTAATTTCCAGTTTTGCCCATAAAAGACAAAACACAATCACCACTTTTGAGGATATTATTGTCATTTTACCACATACAAACAAAAAATTTCTTAAAATGTGTGTTTTTGGAAGTGGGACATTTAAAATGGGACGGAGGGAGTAGTTTCTAAGCACCCAACAAAATAGATGCGCTGAAGTTTTCAACGAATAGATTAAAGATATGCCTTCTCAAATAAAATACTTATGTTGTAAATAAATTTCAGTTCATTATCAAAATTTTATCACCTTCACGCATTTATAGTTAATTTATCGTTTAAAATCCCTGTTGGTTTCATTTGTCAGTTTGTCTACTAATTATCGTTTATGTTAGTTTGTTGTTCTGAAGCAGCATATCAAGGCTATTATCACTGCTGAAGAGGTTAAAGTTTTTTTTTTCTTTTTCAGTCATTTTCTCTCTAAGAATGAAAGAAAAATGGAAAGATGGAAAGTTTTTTAGGTATGCTTGAAAAAAAGCACTTGAGCGTCATCATGATGACAAACAAGTCATCCAACTTGATCTTGATGTGTACTATGAGTTTGTTGAGTTAGAAGACATCAATGGTGTTCACAATTTAAGATTTAACTTAGTTCATTCAAATCATTTATGCTTTAGGAAGGTTTGTTGGTTACTATTAATGAAATTTTAAACATGATATATTGCCTGACAAAATGCCTTCAACTGTATAGGCATCTACTGTTGAGATTGGTGGACAACAAGTGTACATTGAAGGAAAGCAAGCAAATAGAAACAATGCGTATCAAGGTGGAAGTATATTTCTGTATCTATTTCTTTGTTTTATTTTTTTTACCAACCGACGACCAACATATAAGAAACTATCAGGGTGTTGCTAAATACACTCCATTTATATTATTTTTACTAATTACACCCCCCCTTAAAGTTTTTAAATAAACATAATTAAACCTTATATTTTTTTTTATAGAATTTCCTCTTCTATCCTGATCTAAGTTTGTCTCAAACTATAGTAATTAAATCATAAAGATTAAAACTAATAATATTTCAGATGGGGTTTTGTACCACCGAGATGATGACGAGATTCATGGGACGGTGATGCTTCAATTATGTGAATTATGTGATGAAGATGATGTTCATGGGGTGAGTAACTTAAAAAGGGTTGATTATACGAAGAAGTGAGTTACTAAAATAATTTTTTTAAAGTAGAAGGATAGAATTTGATAACTTTTAGACTGTTTTTTAGAAGGGAGTGCAATTAGTAAAAAAGGGGAGTGCATTTAGCCAACCCCTTATCGAATATACATGTACAAATCAATTTAATTTTCTCCCCTCTTCGTCACCATAGAAAATGAAGCAATTTTTTTTTTTGTACTCAGAATTCATGAATTCGTGAATTGTACTTAGAAGATGGTTCATGTATGGTTGCTTAAGCACAAAGGGAAGAATGAGCCAAACAACTCTAACACCACCTGCAGTTTATCCATTGGTGGTACTCAAGTCAACTTATGTACAAACAAGCAGGCTTAAAATACAACCGTGTTCACGCCTACTGCGGCGAAGTTGACAATACGAATTCAGAACATAATTCAAACCTTGAAGCGATAAAAAAAATCATATATAAGTTTACTTGTTTCACTTGTTTTCATGAGTTACTGAGCGCCTTCCATAATGAGGAATAGGTCATCCTTACTATTAGCAAGATTCTCTATCATTTTAATATTTTAGTTAAAAGTGTTTCTTTACATAAACAATATCCAAATACAAAATTGGTTTTCTATGAATTGTATATTCTTCCTCAATGTTGGAAGCATCATCAGCTAGAATCGGCTCCACTAAATGGCTATGAGCCCTAAAGTTTAGAATCACGTCAAACACATGAACTTTTGAAGTCAGCTGTGAAGAACTAAGAATTTCCCGTAAACCGGCAGAAGATTGGTTGGTAAGACTATCAAGGGATTGAGGTTAAAAAGGATAGTTATTATTAGTATGCAAAAGATCTTTGATTTGAACTTTGCTTTGCTTGTGGTATGGTTTAAGGCTAAAGTATGCATTCCACGCCCTATTCATGGTTATTATACACTGTATTCATGTGTGTGGCTGTGTTTACTACGGTTATGAATGAAGAACACTCTTTTATAGTTGGAATTTTCTTTCAATTGTGTACATCAGTACATGTAAGCAATTAATGACATTCAGTATCCATAACTAACTCACAACGTGACTAATGTTTGTGCTCTCAAATTGATGTTCGTTAGTGAGCATATTATGATTGTATCCAAAACTTTTTCATGAACAAAACATGCTCCAATGCGAAAAACAATTACCGCAGCAACGCGTAGATTCCCCACTAGTTACTCCTAATGGCTCATGTTCATTTTCTCTTTCTACTATTATTTTTATCATTTTTACGTCTGATTCTTCTAATCTCGAGCTAAATATATACATGTTTGCTAATTAAAAATGAGGTGTGAGAGAAAAAAATTTAGAGAGAAACCAACTACGAGTAAAGCTTTATTAAAGTAAGTAATTGGTTGTCTAGATTGTTACTAAGTCAACATGTATTGCTAATATTCGCAAATTTAGCATTAAACGAGTCGGACAGGAAAAAAACGAAATGCTTTTAAGCTTATTAGTTATATTTGATGTCATTTACATGAAGACATATATGTGATGTGTGTAGATTCACATATTCAACCTGTCAACCGCCTATCGTAAATTCTTGATACCGCTAACCAAATACCAGTGAAACCCTAAAAGAAGTATTATAACAATATAGACTGTGAAAAGTTAAACCATCATTTTTTGTGTTTCTGGTCAAATAAACACACGCTTTATGATGTGTTCCACCAGGGGCGTCCCTGAGGATCCTTAAAAAAATTCGGGCCTAGGACGAGTTCAAGGTAACGGGTCCCTATTTGACCAATTTTAAATGAGTTTAAACTTTTATAACATGTGTTAATAAGTAAAAAAAAAATAATAACATGCCTAATTTAAAATGAGTTTGAGTGTTTAATGAATTTAAATAATTTAATGTTAATGAGTTTAAGTGTTAATAAAGTATATATAAATTTCTTTAAATATGTATTAACTAGTTTTTATCCCGGGAACGTCCCGGGTTGAAATATCTAATATGACATAATAAAATATATTATTATTATTATTTATTTTAAACAAATCTCTGCCATAAGTTATGATATTCAAATATAAAAAAACGAATTTCTGCGCCGGGGTATAAATCTAGTGCCATTACAAATAAATTCGGAAGTTTGTAATCGATCAATTTAAAAGAACTAACATGAAATAAAAAAAAATTAATTATTGAAATATCGAACGCATTAGTCTAAGGGTTATGTGATGCTTTAAAAAATTCATGGGTATATGATCGGGTATATAGTTCGGGTATTTGGGTATGTTGTTTCGGGTAATCGGGTCGGGTATCACCTAATCCCAGACCCGACCCAAACCCACATTTTTTTAAACTAATCCTAAACCCGACACAATACTTGTCGGGTTACAAAAAATAGTCATTTTTTTCTCCGTTTTTTATATAGCACTATGGTACTCGTTGGAAAGATAATAAAACGCTCGTTAATTTGGTGTAATTTTTTTCTTTAGAAAATCTCATATATAAAAGATATTAACGTTTAAAAGTTATGGGAGGAAACATGAGAGAGAAAATAATAAAGGTTTAAATAATATTTATTTTTTTTAATTGGTTTACACTTGCCACATCACATCCTATGTGGCATCTCTCAAAGAAGAGATTACATAAGATTATGACATGTATGATTAATCCCTTTGCAATATATATATATATATATATATATATAGATATAGATATAGATATACCAAGCTACAACATTAGTATACTCATGGCTCAAATTATCAGCTTAGGTTGGTTTGTGATCTCGGCCATAAGGGTGTTAAACGGGTCATGTTAGCGGGTTGGCGGGTCAACCCGACCCGAATTCAAAAATTTTACATGAACCTGAACACCACCCGACCCCTACCCAAATATTTGCGGGCTGACCCGAACACGACTCGTTCAACCTAAAATTTTTATTTTTTTCGCAAACTAATATATTAAAATTAATTTTTTACCACAAAAAAACACAAACATATATAAAACATTTACGGTTTAATTACAAAATCTTATACTAATTTCTATTTTAAGTTATAAGTATAGAATAAAATACCTAACCAATTTAATTATAACATAAAACATATTGTATAAAAGTAAAATATAGTATAAATGGGTTTAACGGGTCAACCCGTCAACCCTTCCGGGTTGACCCGAATCCGACATGTTTAGCTAAATGGGTTCAACCTGAAATTGACCCGAACCCGTTTAGAAACCGTTAATTTCGTGTTATGTTCAGGCCGTGTTTTCGCCTGGAAGTCCGAGGAGCGCAGGTCCTCAACAAGAAGAATCAAATTTGGGGGTCGTGTCAAAAATTCACACCCCTAGGCCCTAAAGATGTAAATCTTTATAATCAAGCCATCAAGGCCCACATCAAAATAAACTGAACCAAGTAAATTGAACCAGACTTTTTGAATTTCTGAGACATAATTAATTTAACTATTAAATCTTACATGGACTTAAAAACATTTTATTAATCAAGTTGACTATTCAACATATGTTTTTTTAACGTACAACTTAAGTAGAAGCCGGGTACTCTGTATGCGACTCTTAATGGTCAAAGAAGCCCTAGCCGGCCTTTACCCAGACAGACGACGCCCCTGGCCCACCAGCCACCAGTTTCGGGAAAAACCCGACTATCCACCCGTCCGAAAACACGACAATAGAATAATCGGTAAAACCTGGCGTTCTCAAGAATCAATCCCATGACTTTTCAGCCATAGGTCTTATATCATTTGGATGAGTTATTCACACTCTCTCTTCTCAAGACAAACATAACCTTTCTCTTACGCATCATACATGCAAATGCAAACATCACCTTCCTTCTAATAAAGTTCATTCCTTTTTTTTTTGAACGGCATCTCGCTTAGGGCTATACATGAGCATAGTCCGGCTGACGTGGGATTCGAACCGGGCACTCCAGGGTAGGAAACAGGCAAAGCCTGAAAACCTCCCACCTCACCTGCAACAAATGGGAATTAAACCTGGCTCTCCAAGAAGAAACCAAGTCCTAATAAACTTCATTCCTAATTCCAAATATATCATAAGACCAAAACCAATAAAACCAAAACCTTCATTCCTATCCTTCATAATCATCCACATATATAATATTAAAAAAAATCCAGGCACTCGAGGATGTCGGGCTTGGGGCCGTCGCCCTCCTCGGCCACCCTCATCATCGACCCAACAGTTCCACTAAGTGACTTTTGAGCCTCCCATACTCTTTCTTTCGGCTTCTTTCTTTTGTCCTCTACCTAAGACACAGGGATGCTAGATAACATCTTTTTTTATGCTCAAGTCAAAAGTTTAAAGCCAAATTCTTCTTTTAAATACTTACCATGTTGTCGCAACAAGTTTATGCGTAAAAGTTACATATATAGATCATTTTATATACTTGTTTGCAACGCATTTGATCCATGGGATTAATGTTCATTAAATAATTATGTTAAGTAGGTGCGTAATTATCGGTAGTTCGTTTGGTATTAGTCCGGAGCTGTACGGCATGGCATTCGGTATAGTTTACAAGACAAAAAAATATGTTATTTTGATTACAACTACATTTTCAATAAAATTTATATGTGAGATTGTGAGTGTTGACAAATAAAATATAAAATGCGTGAAGTTTTTTATTTTATTTTATTTTTTTTAACGAAAACAATTTAGGAGTTAAATGATTGATTGTACTTCTAACGAATTTAACCTAAAAAACATCTTTCACAATCCAAATCTCACACCCATTTGTCTTCTAAACAACTCAACTAGCATCCTCCAACACCCTAACTTTTTTTTGAACGGTAAATTTTTAACACCTTATTTCCACCTTACCTTGCACTTGCAAGGATTTGAACCCACAACCTCGCATTTGTAAGGGGGACATCATACCACTAGACCAATAGGTCATGGGTTCCAACACCCTAACTTTTTTTTTTTTTTTTGAACGGCAAATTTTTATTACACCTTTATTTCATCTCACCTTGCATTTGCAAGGATTTGAACCCACAACCTTACATTTGTAAGGGGGGACACCATACCACTAGAGCTAAGTCATGGGTTCCAACACCCTAACTAAATTCGCTAATTGATGGACCTCAACCCCTCCCCTAGGCACGCGTCTGCACTCTTAGAAAAAACATAGCTAATGATTTTATCCGATTAACTGCAAAAGCATCCTTGTGAATTTCCAATTATAAAGTCTCGGAAAATTCAATCATTAAGGAGTATCACTCAACCACACCTCCTTCAAAGAAGTGTGAATATTATGATTTAATATTATTTTTTAATAGGAGGGAAAGACGTAAAAATAAATATGAGATGCATCAGAAAAAAAAAAAAAACATGTATGTTCAAATATTTTATATAGTATCTATAGATTCTTAGAGAGATCATTTGCTTGTTGGACAACTATTGAACATGCTTTTTAATAATGAAAATATAAGGATAGCCTACCCACCTATTTATGTTTTTTTTTATCGGTGAATAACTGTGTGGCAACCATCATTGCGGGGCGTCGTGCCCAAGAATCGATTACTCGACCTTCAGCAGCCCCCGTCTTCTCCCGATGCGCGGAAACCCGAGCCCCACCCGCCCGAAGGCACGACAGTGTTGTAGAACTCGGTAAAACCTCGCCGCACGTCAGATTCGAACTAGCGCCACCCGTATTCGATCTTCACCCAGATACCAAACCATAAATGATGGAAGTGGGGATCGAACCTTTGATCACATAGGTGAAACAAAAGTCACTCCACCACTATGGACGGATACCCACCTATTTTTGTATATTTTGTTTTTATGGCCCTACTTTGAATGAACTCATTATTGCAGTTTTTATAACAAACACGTGTACTAATTCTCTTCTTAAATACAAGTTGTCTACTAGACTAGCCTCTTAGACGTATTATAAAAGGTATTTTGGACAGCGGCGGAACCACAGGAGGGTCAAGAGGGTCCGTTGACCCTCCGGCCGACTGAGTTTATGTAACCAGTATATTTAACGAAAACCGTTTTTTTATAGTTTGACCCTTCAAAATGTATGATATATGTTCAAGAGGAGTTAAGGTGAAGGGAAAAAGTGTAGAAATAACATTCACGAATCACGAAGAGCTTTCCGGCAACTTGAAGCAAACTCTGCAAATCATGGTGGAGAGAACCAAGAAAGAAGAAAGAAGGGCTTTTGTATTTCTAGTGTTTTTTATTAATAAAATACTAATAAAATATGTCCTTCAAGACTTGTGATATGACTACTCCCTTTTTTTTTCTTTTCTAATATTATTTATTAATTATTATTACAAGTTTACAAAAATTATTAGTTTAAAATACAAAAATCGTACACCATTTCCATTTGTATTATTTTTTTTTAAAGGCGAATTTCTTGCTCCTTGTGAGACTTGAACTCAGGACCTCACACTTTTAGTGTATTAAAAGGCTTTGCCTTACCATCGTACACCATTTCCATTTGTATTATTTGATACGACTTTATTTTGTAGTTTTATTTATCTATCATTTATATAGTGCTTCAGTGCTATCACTTGTATAATTTTTATCATATTTTAAAATGTATGTATTATGTAATATTATTTTCCATAATGTAGAGATGCATTTTGAAAAAATAATTAGATAAAACACAATAACAAACTAAACATCAGGGGCATCAAATCCGCTAAATAAAAATAATCATAATTATAAAGAGTTTGAAAACGAGTTGAATGATTGATATACCAAACATAAAAGGTTTCTATTACGACCCTCCAGTTATAAAGTTCTGGTTCCGCCACTGATTTTGGACATTGGTGGAGGTATGTTTATAGGGACGTAGTCCTGGGACAGCAGTCTTTTTTTCAGTTGTATATATACATGTATACATATTTTTTTCGAGTGACATCAATATTTTTTCGATAGTGACTACATTAGACCCAACCCAATTCCAGTTAAATGAGCCAAACTCTAATTTCTAAGTAGATGCAAATATAACCTTTTACAAGCCCACTCCACTATTGAGCCATTTACTAATTAAAACCCCCCCAAAAAAAGTGATAATAACATACATGTGCGGCTGTGGCGTTGTGCCTCCAACCGAACCGACTGACGCTTCAATTCTTTCAAACCCTATCATCATGAACGATTCTTGCTTTTGTTACATTGAAAAAGAGTTATTCCAACAAGTTTCGGTCGAATATTTAATGCAACGTTTTCAAAAGATGAAAACTCGTAGGGAGTAAAACTCTAAGTATTGTTTTTTTCTTTTAAATTCATAAGACCATCGAATTTATATTATGCGTTTTTTTTAATTTTTAATGTCGATGTTTTTTTATTATTGTATCATATTTTATTATGTGATCAACCTTACCTGACCCGAACCATCAAACCGACTCACTCGAAAATTTTTATGTCCGGTTCTACAAAATTAGAATGTCTAAAATAGTGACATCATTAGAAAAAATTTCTGGATCCGCCACTGATTTTGGATTCATACACCCTTTATTTAGGATCTATACACCCAGGTCCATATCACACACATTATAAAAAGCACAATTTTATTACACATCAGTATCACTATACTAAAAGAATAAAATTGTTTCATATATAGAGAGGGATATATATAGACACGCACATTAGTGGAATACTTGTACAATGCTGCAAGGGTGACAATTTGCAACGCAATACTCTTAGTTTATCAATCGTCTACTGTTAGTTTTCTTATGCGTATAATATTTTACAAAAGTTTTTTACTTTCTTTTTCTTAAAATTTTGAGTTAATATCACTGGTTGGTGAGGGATGCCGGTGGCATACACCATAGGGGGCCATGTCATATACGAACTCTTCTCCCTCAATTTGAGTTCGTATAAACTATATTCATTGTCTTAGGGGCTGTTTGGTTGATTAAGTGCTGAATTATTAAGAGGTCTGAATGGTTAAGAGACTCTGAATGATTAAGTGCTGAGTGGTTCAGTTATGCACCAAGTCTGAATGGTTCAACTCTTAACCAATCTATTAAGAGCCTTTTTTAGGTTGAAACAAACAGTCTGAATGCTGAACCATTCAAATCTAAATTATTCAGAGCCTTATTAAGAGGCTACAAATCATACACTTAGATTATTAAGAAGTTTGCTCTTTTCAAGGAAGCAAAGCAACATTAATTTTCATTACTTGTAGAGTTACATAAGATCCTTAAAACACAAGAAAATGGAGCGAGGTAATAAATGTACAAAACAATAATGGCCTGCTGCATCTAAAATATTTTATTAACTATAACCCTCAATTGCGCGCTGAAATGGAGAAGAAAATTGATCAGTATGATAGTCTTGCTGAAGAACGTTTACTCTCGGATGACGAAAGGGCTGCTTGGGCTGAATTCAAAAAAGATAGAGATGCAATATTGAAGGAGGAGGCGAATGAGGCGATTCAAAGATCACGGGTCAAATGGGAATTGGACGGAGATGAAAACACCTCATTTTTCCATGGTATAGTTAATTCTAATAACATCAGCAAGCGGATCAATGGTTTTATGATAAATGATGATTGGTGTGCGGAGCCAAATAAGATGAAATTACAGGCAAGAAAGTTCTTTGCGGATAAGTTCAGGGAACCGGTTCTTCATAGACCGGATTTTGTTTGTCCGGGTATTAAGAAACTTTCTGAAGCGCAAGCAGAGAATATTGTGAGACCCTTCTCGGGAGAGGAAATAAAGGAAGCGGTGTGGGAGTGCGGGAATGACAAGGCACCGGGACCGGATGGATTCAATTTCGCCTTTATAAAACATTTCTGGAAGTTATTTAAGGAATATATTGAGCATGTTATGAATGAATTCTATAATAGTGGTGATATCAGCCGTGGGTGCTCTTCCTCATTCTTTGTACTTATCCCAAAATGTGTCGATCCTATTTCCTTAAACGAGTTCCGGCCGATAAGTCTATTGGGGTGTATCTCGAAGATTATTTCTAAGATACTCGCTAATAGGCTAAAGTCGGTCATTCTTTCGGTTGTATCGGAAAATCAGTTTGGTTTTCTCTCGGATCGAAACATCTTAGATGGACCCTTAATTTTAAATGAAATTGTGGCGTGGGCTAAAAAGCACAAACGGCAGATTTTTGTACTTAAGGCAGACCTGGAAAAGGCCTACGACACTATTAGTTGGAGCTTCATAGAGTCGGTACTCAATCAAATGGGCTTCCCGAGTTTATGGAGACGCTGGATTATGGGAATATTGCAATCGGCACGTGCGTCTGTGTTAATTAATGGTGCACCAACATGGGAGTTTCAGTGTTTTAGAGGTGTGAGACAAGGTGATCCCTTGTCTCCTTTTCTCTTTATTATGGCACTCGAAGCATTGACATGTATGATAAACAAAGCGGAAGACTTGGGGCTGGTAAGAGGTATTCAGCTTCCAAATGAGGGACCACGCATTTCACATCTCATGTTCGCTGATGACGTAGTTTTTCTTGGGGAGTGGAAGGTCCAATATATACGCAATCTGATGCGTATTCTCAGTGGATTTAACCTGATTTCTGGGCTTAAAGTCAGCCATGTTAAGTCCAATATTTTTGGGGTTGGGATCGGTTCACAAGAGCTTAGTCAAGTGGCGGATACAATAAGGATCTCCCAAGGGTCCTTTCCTTTCAAGTACTTGGGGGTTTTGATCGGGGCAAACATGAACCAAATAAGGCATTGGAAAGGGGTGATTGACGTGTGCAATACAAGATTATCTAAGTGGAAGGCGAAAACATTATCGATGGGGGGGGGGGTTGTACTTTTAAAGTCGGTTTTGGATAGCCTTCCTCTTTATTATTTCTCTATTTTAAGGCTCCAAAAGGGGTACTGCAGCAGCTAGAACAACTCAGGAAGCGGTTTTTTTGGGGCGGAAGCGAAGACAAAAAGAAGACATCTTGGGTATGTTGGGATAGGGTTATCGGGCCAATTGGGAAAGGGGGGTATCGGGTTGGGCTCATTGGAACATATGAACTTGAGTCTCCTTGCCAAGTGGTGGTGGAGATTCAAAAAGGAAGAAACACGTTTATGGAGAAGAGTCGTTGTGGCGATTCATCATACTACAAGGTCGTGGTCCTACCTTCCGGTCAAAGCTTCATATGCCGGGGTATGGAACTCGATCGCTAAAGTGGACAAAGACTTTGATGCTGCCAACAACAGCATTACAGCTTTTATTAAGGGGGGGTTGGGCAATGGGCATACAATACGTTTTTGGGTGGATCTTTGGGTTGGGTCGGAGCCGCTTATGCAACTGTATCCTGGATTATTTCTGCTCGAAACAAGCAAAGCTTGTTCCGTGGCAGAAAGAGTTCAACGGGTGGGAGGGTTTGGGGTTGGGAACTGGCAATGGAAGCGTCAACCGGTGACCGATTTGGAACGAAGACAGCTATGCGCTCTGGAAGCACTGATTTCAAATGTTGATTTCTTGCTATCAGCGGATACTTGGAAGTGGATATTGGAAGCGGATGGCGTTTTCTCAGTGAAGTCTTGCAGAAACGTATTGGATGCTTATGCAGTTCCTTTTCTTCTTTTTGAGTGGGTCAAATGGGTTCCAAGAAAAGTTAACTTAATGGTTTGGCGTGCGGAACAAGGACGACTAGCTACAAGGGACGGGCTCCGGCAAAGTTGTTAGCATTGCGGGTATGGTACCGTAGGAAAAGTTGTTAGCATTGCGGCACTAAAAGACTTCCAAGTGAGATGTTCATCTCCTCGATACCATGAATTGAACCAAGAAAATGGTTCATCATCAAAGTACTCCACAACATAAGCGAACCGGTCTTCCTCATAAATTTTATACAAGTAAAAGAACCGTTCAACCTCAAAAAGCCAACGAACCGGATTCGAACCGTTGAAGCGAGATAGAATAGTGGAGTCATTGAGTTCTTCCAAAGCCATGGAGGCTTAGGCTCAATGAAAGCACCAATTGATAGGTTTTACAAAGAAAAACCTACAAAACTTCCAAGAAATTACAAGAGAAGAAGAGAGACAAACTAAAGTTTTTCTTTCAATAAATTTTTCTGCTTGCATTACTCACGAAATGAAAAGTATTTAAAGTTAAGTGCAACACAAAATAAGGAAACTAACATGGACATGGGTAGTGTGGCATCCCACCACTCCCTTTATTTTAGCCACTCAACTTACTTAAAACAAAGAAACTAAACAAACACATAATGCATGAAAGACCCATGAATCATGATGGTGCGTGGGAAACATGTAACTATTGGGTAATTGATGGCACGTATCATGGGTTCTTTTGAAGCATAACCGATTCAGTGTTGGCATTCCTACGCAAATTGGTACTCACGAAGTCATGCATTTTGTGAAGGTTTCCACATCAGCAATTCAGCAGGGCACTATAATTCATTGACATAGTCCGTGTTTAAAGGTCCGGAATGTTGGATATATATCTATAACTTATAACTAGTAGGAACCCACGTGATGCTACGGGAGTGACACATTTTATTTTGGCACTTATTTCAAATTTGTATAGTATTTGTTGTAGCATCATTGTGGTAGATATACGTCATAAGCGTTACACATGTCTAGTAACAAAAAAGATTTAACATTTAAATTGTAAAGTACTTTTAAGAAACATTTGATAAAATAAAGTAACACACGAAAGGAAAAAATAAGTATTAATAAACATAAAAGTTGAGAAAAATAAAAGCTAGTGAACTACTTGAATCATGAGAACAATTTAGTCATACACGTTCCAAGTCTGCATAATCTCATCTATATTGTCTGCCCACCATTCGTCATCAAAAACGATCACTAAAATTTCTTGTATATCTCCATGTTTCATTATTACATCTTTTGGTGAGGATGAGTTTCCTCCATTTTCTCCTATCTAAAGTGTCATCAAATATGTCTTCTTTGTCATTTTCATCAGAACTGTCCAGATCAATAACTTAACTCCATTTCCATTAAGAGAGCCTCTTGGATCTCTTCCTATTAATTTCATGCACCTGATCCTTAAAATAAATTAAAAATATTTAATACACAAGTTAATAGAACATGAAATAAATGTTGATATTACCTATTCACTAAATTCATTTGTAAGGACTAAACATTGCACCATAGCAAATAATCTCAATACTATTATCACCATTATCCTGCAATAAAACACATACAATATACCACATAAAATAACAGCCATGTTAATATTAAAAATATTAAACATTAATAAATACAACCTTAGACGCTACTTTAGACGCTTGTATGGCTATTGGTTTGATCATCTCCGTATGTTTTTCATCTAAATGAATCTGCAAAAGTCTAGGGGTGTAAACGAGCCGAGCCGAGCCCGAGCCTGACTGGGCTCGAGCTCGGCTCGTAATGGTTTTATGAAGCTCGAGCTCGAGCTCGGCTCAGTTCGAGCCTACAATCTTGAGCTCGAGCTCGGCTCGCTAACAAAATCAAAAGCTCGAGCTCGGCTCGAGGTGGTTTGAGAACAATCTCAAACAAGCTCAAAGCTCGGCTTGAGATCGTAAAAGCTCGGCTCGCGAGTGTTATTAAATGGGCCTACGAAATAAGGACTTGGGCTTTGGAGATGTGGGCTATAAATTATAAGAGATATATAAATAACTTATAATTATGTTTGGGCTCGTTTAGGCTCGCGAGCCCAATCAAGCTTTGTATCTAGGGCTCGAGCTCGGGCTCGATAACTAAACGATTCATATTTCAGGCTCGAGCTCGGGCTCGGGCTCGTTCGGTCTTTTTACCGAGCCGATCCTGGGTAGCTCTCGAGCCGCTACATGTCATTTACACCCCTATGCAAAACCAAGAAGTTAACACTTAAATGATTAAGATATGTATAAAAAGGTATAATTAGTAAAATGGGACGAATAAAAACCATAGACTAACAGATAACCAACATTAGAAGCTTTAACTTTTGAATTCAGTATCCATGCCTACGTATTTTAGCAAGTGAAATAGGTATGCATTAATATGTATTTATAGAATAAACTTTAGTAGGTTAGCACATGGTTTAATTTTCAAATTCATGATTTTCCCACCCCTTTAAATTATGAAATTTTGTTAAACTTTAGTAGGTTAGCACATGGTTTAAATTTTAAAATTGATGATTTTCCCATTCCTTTAAATTAGGAAATTTTGTTTATCTTTGACTAAAGTGTAAAAAGTTATTGTGTTTTCTGTGAATACCGAATTCAGTGCATTTATCTTTTTTTTTAAAACTTTGTTAAAAAGAACCCCTTCAAATTAGGGAGTTTTGTTGTTATTAACATAGATGTTCATATCGCATGGATATATAATATGCATCATGTGTTTTCTACTAAATTGATGGAGCTGAGGTTTTTAAAAGAAATTTACCTACAATTAATATCTACAATGCATTTTTATATTTTTCTAAACTTAATTATTTTAAAGTTTTATATATTTATGTATATTTAAAAGTTTAATGAGATTTCTTTTAGTTAATTATATTTATGTGTATACCTATTAATATATGCATGCATACCCATATACATATGCACATATTGCTAATGTTGATTATTTAAATAAGGTACTACAATTGAAGCTATCAGTAACAAACGTGATAAAGCATTCTTAGAGTCCAGTCTTGTGTTGCAGTTTTGTTACCATGTGACAAATTATTTTTCTGTCAAAGCAAGGATGAACCATAATGTTTAACAACATTATCATATTTTAAGAATCACCAAAGATGATATGTAGATTTCGAGTGCCCTGTTTGGTTTTAAATCCTTGCATTTGATTTATGTGAATTTTTCATTATTGGGCGGAACAATATTTAACACCAAATTCAATTTTACCATTTTGAGTTTTACTTGATCATGAAATGGTGTTATGATTCAACATCCATATTAACAATAAATCCATATTATATTTCATCTATTTAGTATTTAAAACATAAAATGCAATAATTACTTGTACATAAGGCATTCTTTTTTGTACATTTCAATCCACACATCGGTATTGACTACGACAAACACCGACACGTCGACAAAAATGAGCCGGTCATCATGGTATATTCGAATGTTTTTAAAATATAATAGTTTTAAAGTTATGATATAATTAAATAAAAGAAATTATAATTTTGTAGGGAGGGGTGAAAAATGTAATTACTAACTAAAAGTTAGGGAATTAAAGTGTGAATAAGACAGGGTATTAAAGTGTAAATAATGTATGAATGACTATTTTATCCTCATTTTAAGGTTATTAATGAAAAATAAGTTCTTAACTTTTGGGTATCTTAAACTACCTCTCCCTCATGCATTATAATATAGTATAGATAAAAGAATTGAAGATTGATTAGTTGTCATTCAATGAAAGCCTAAGAAAGCCATTTTAATGACATAGCATTCAAGGAGGCATTCTCTTCCTTGAGTGTGCCATGTGTCATGCCATGTGTCAAATAAAAAAAAAATAATAATATAAAACCTAATCTACTAAATTTAAATTGAGTTATTTTAGGAAAAAGAATTTAAAAACAAATTTAAATTTTTCTCTCTTATGTTTCCTCCCATAATTTTTAAACGTTAATATCTTTTATATACGGGATTTTTTAAAGAAAAAAATTACACCAAATTAACGAGCGTTTTATTATCTTTCCAACGAGTACCATAGTGCTATATAAAAAACGGAGAAAAAAACGACTATTTTTTGTGGGGTTTCGTTCATACAGGGAAAAAAACACAAAGTGTTCAGGTTATTCATTAATAATGTTTTTTCTTTTAAACCAGGTTCTTATCTACGATGTTGAAATTCAGCCCAATCGCCATGCTTTCATTGGAATTTTACTCTTTTAAAGATGCATAAGTATACTTCATCAAGAGAAGCTAGGAGAAAGAATCGCGCAACACTACAACACATGGTGTCACCTTATAGCAAGGGTATTTTTTTATTTATTTAATTACAAGAGTAATAACTATTATTTTTAGTATTAGTATTATTAGAATTGTTATATTTTTCAACCCCATGACGCTCCCGGAATAAAAGCTAGTAATATATATATATATATATATATATATATATATATATATATATATATATATATATATATATAAGATCAAATAGGAACCAAGAGCCTAGTTAGGAACTTAGGAACCAATCTGAGCCATTCATCTTTGATCTTGATCTAGGGGGTAGTTATGTAATTAGACAATTAAATATTATATTTTAATTTAATTAAAAGTTTTATATATGGCAGTTAATTATCTTCCTGCAATTAATATGCAAGTTTTTTTGACTTTTCTTAAATCTCTCAACCTATTATCATCTCTAATCCCAAATTAAAAAAAAAAACACGTTCGATTGAATTCCATTGAATCGAAATAACTTCCAGTCGAATTCAGAAGATTTAAATTGATTGAATTGAAAAAACTTTCGATTTTAAAGAACCTAAAATCGGCCAACGATTCAGATTTCCAAGTTATGGATAATAATTATATACATTAAACATTGAATCACAATCTCATGTGATAGAAGATCATATAACCGTTGTTATATGTGTTTGATGATGATGATGAATGAACAAAAAAAAAACTGATATACACCAATGTACACTTCAAAAACGAATATACACCAATGTATATCTGTGTACATCAATGTATATCTGTGTTGATGATGAATAAAAAAACGAATATACACCAATGTATATCTGTGTTGATGATTTGAATGATGATGAATGAAAAAACAAATATACACCAATGTATATCTTGTGTTGGTGATGATGATGAATGAAAAAACGAATATACACCAATGTACACTGTTGTATATATACCGAGATATAATTTTAATAGTATATACAATAAATACGTTTGGGTATACCATAAACACTAATTTGCTGTTTCCAAATATACATGAGTTTCTTATTAATTACCTAATAAATGATATTGAACAAAAGACATTAATACCCCTTTATTAAAATAACAATTAATTAAATTTTTACTTATTTACAATCATGCCATTAAAGATAGATGGCTCAGACTGGTTTCTATAGTTCCTACTTAAGGGTTGGTTCCTATTTGAACCCTACCCTATATATATATATATATATATATATATATATATATATATATATATATATAGTATGTCCGATCGTAAATAAAGTCGAGATCAACGTAACCCAACTCGGTATAATCTGAAGAGTTATACGTTGGTACACGAATCAGATAAGTTCATGTATAAGTGGATTATTATTTATCTATACTACTATATAATAGGTACTCGATGGGTAAAGTTGTCATTTTATTTTCATGTAAGTAGGTAATATTGTAATTTTATTTACTTAGCTAGACAAATTTAATACTAATTGATGGTCCTTAACTTACTAATTGTTATCGGCAAGTCATGTTTGTGCTTCATGTTCGTAACCAATCGGACAACGATGAGCCACCATCAATTCACAGTCATGTTGGTCTTTAATTTACTAATTATTAAAAGTCCAAGCCACCATCATTTTATAGTTATTATCGCCCAACCTCACAAATAAAATACTACACATTATATCGTTTGTTTCTCTATGGTTACAAATCCTCCACCGTTGCTTGTTGAACCAGAGACAAGATCGCAACCATGGTCGTCACCGTTACGCCTCTGCTCTCCGGTGTCACCCACAATCTACGCCACTACGTACTGTGTTCTTTTTGTCGCCTCTTTGTGACTAGGTACAAATCATCAATGCTGATTATCATTTTCGGGTAAGGCCCTAACATAAAGAAATACAAGCCCATCAACATCTAGCACAAGATATAAAATAACATATCTAAATAATAAATTCAATGATTATTTATAAAGTAACATAAGGTTGATTATTGTAACCAAATATGGTTTAAGAAACAGAACATATACAGAAAAATATATTATAAAAAGAGGAGAGTTTTTTTTATATATAAACCAGACCTATTATCATCATGTTTTCCACCATTTTGATACTATGTTTTTCTTAATTCTCCAACAGATGACCCATTTAATTATATGTAAACACACATTATACTTTTGTTTCAAGATTTTTATGGGTCTAGGGCTTTGACTATAAACAAATTTGCGGATGAATGGTTTTCATTTACAATCTCGGTCAGAAGTATAATGGATTGTAAAAGTCTATGTCGACGGAAAATCTATAAGTTAACATAACTAATGACCAAATAGAGTGTAGCCCCGCCGCAACGTGCGGGACCCTGCTAGTGAAATAATAAAAGTAAAAGTTTTGAACTCGAGGGACATTAGATTATTATTAAGAGTTATAATTGTATAATGAAAGGGGGCTTATTGTAAGATTATGTTTTATAAAAGGAGGGTTAAAGTGCAAACCTTAGACACATTTTTATTCAATGCTTCAAGTTACAATTACAAATATCATCAAATACAAATACAATTAACACACGTTGACTGGATTAAGTATTTACTAAGTCCAAATGTCCTACATTAAATATCTCAACAATCAACCTAAAACATGTACGAAAATAATTTTGTCAACATGTGGATTTGAGTTTATTCAATCATTATACTATGTGTGTATTCAAACTTGTATACTCGCCAACATATTTTGTGTTGACAGATATTTTTATACATGTTGCAGGAAAAAGCTTGATGAGATGATACAAGAAATATCACTTAGGATTCAGCCTTAGAAACAAACCAAACAATCTTTATTTTACTTCATGTTTATGTTGATGTATTTTCTTGTGCACAAATTGTATACTTGTTGAATCTTAGATGCGAATGAAATCTATTTTAATATATTGTCACAATTTAGTGTTATGAATTCTTTGAACAATCTATCACATGTCGCGCCTTGATGTATTCCGCCATCGATTGGGGTGTGACATTTGTGTCATGAGATGTTTTGATATTGATATGTTCAATTTGTCCTTTTTCCTAAGGTACATGCTAAACTACATTGATCACGACTATCTTTGATGTTATCTAACATTGTCATGAAACATAGGTAGTAATCCGGGTAGCGTGGGGAGAAATTTAAGGTTATGTGGGAGTTGTACGACGCTGATAGAATTTTGTACTTCTATAGGTTTAGAAGTTTAGACCACTTTGAATTAAAGACGAGAATAGAGAATATTTGATCACTATATAAGAATGAATGATCCATGCCTTATGATCAACGAATGTTCTATTCAGAAGGGACTTATCGATAGAAATATCAGGGCTATACTATTTAGTTAAGTAAAGTGTTACTTGAACTCAAAGAACTAGTTGACGACTGTAAAGTGTCATGCCGTGTTAGGAGCAGTGTGATGCAGCTAGGCGTCCAACTCTGCGCACGTTGACTCATTTAATTAAAATCATCTAAGTAGGAGACTGTTGGATATGTATAATATTTTCGATCGTAATTAAAGTCGAGATCAACGTAACCCAACTCGGTACGATCCGAAGAGTTACACGTTGGTACACGAATCAGATAAGTTCACATATAGGTGGATTATTATTTATGAAATAATACAAGTTTTGAACTCGATGGACTTAATATTAATTAAGCCATTTCATGAACCTCAAGAGAACGATGGTAGAGGGCTAGATGTTGTTGTTTGGATGTTTTGTGTGGGTAAACGCCACAAGGCGTTAGCAACCATCACGTCGGAGAAGCCTGCCACCTCACCATAACACCATCTTCATGGCGCCACTTTAATGCCCAAAGAACGGCCAGGGATTTTTGTTTGGCGTCCCAATTTCTGAAATAGCCATCCACGTTGATGATGAGTTGGCTGTTGATACCAGTGGGGCGTGAGCCCACACCCAGTAGCCTTATGGTAACTTGGTGAACAACCTTATTTTCAAAGGTTTAAACAAACGCGGGAAATTGTTTTGGACTCTATAGTTAATAAGTCCTATGTGTTACTAATAGGAACCCTAGTCATACTAGTTGAGTGGATTAGTAAAAAAAATCCAATCCTGATTTTATAACTGTATTTTTCTTCACCTAGCTAGGTTTTAGCTAGGTCTAGTGAGCAAAACATGGCCAAACGAAGGTCTAGTGAGAATTAATACTATTTTAGAGACATGACTGTGATGCATTCATGTTTAACCTAACAATCCTTCACTTGTAGCTCGGTTGGTAGGTGACCGGGCTCTCGTTTGGAGAGACACGGGTTCGATCCTCACAGGAGACGTGTGACAACAGGAAAAAATCCAGGTATTATCCGTACAATATAATAACTATTAACACGATATTACATATTTTGTATTAGATTTGATTTGGTGATAATTAGAATCTTTAGAAAGGTATTATCAGAGTATAAGTATTTTTAAAGATTTATTGGGAATTTTAGGAGTTCCGTATCACTTAGTGATAAATTACCATATTGAACATTGGTGACGACCCTTAACGTTAGGAAGTCTAGTTTTGACTCGTGATGCTTGGTTTGGCATAAAACAATATTTTATGGATGGAAATATTATTGAAACTAGTGGAAATTATGATTGGTTGTTTTTAAATCGTCTAAGTCTATTAGTTGCGCGTTTTAAAGTTGTAACGCGAATCTGAGACCCGGTACGGTAGGGAAACCTCTAGTATAACTTAATTAGCTAAAATGGATACTTTTAATTGGGGAATATTATTAATGGCCAACGGGGTAAAAACCTTTATTGTTTGATATATAGGGGTTTTTATAAATTGTGAAAGGGGTATATTATGTGTAAGATTTTATAAAAAAAAATATATACACCCAACCCTCCATAAACCGATCACCCCCTTCGCCATATTACTACTATTATTATTATTATTATTATTATTATTATTATTATTATTATTATTATTATTATTATTATTATTATTTCTTTTTGAATGCTTATGATTGTGTATTAAACACACCAAAACACAACACCCAACACCTACTTCATCATTTCTTACACCATAACTTTCACACACTTAATAAACCATCCATAGTCTCTCTTCTTCCTTCCCCCATAACCGAAACCCATCACCATCACTAAATCATCTTCTTTTGATCATCTTATTTCATAAATGGACTCAAGAACTTGAAAACATTGATAATCTTGGTGATTTCAAGCTAAAACATTCAAGAATCTAGAGATTTTTAGAGAGAGAAACCCTCATTTTCAAGAGTTTTTCAAAGGTAATCTTTTTAATAAAAAACTCTACTAAAAATCTTCTTATTTTTCTGTTTTGATTAAGTATTCACCAAATAATCAAAGATTTAACTTATTAAACACATAACCGTGACAAATTACATCAAGATAGCGGGCATGCAGGCAACAAGCTGCGCCGCCACCCCTTTCTGAATGGCAAACCCTAACCTACTAAAAACAAACCCATGCCCTCGCGGCGCCGAGACATTGCTATGAATAACCCGTTGGACTCTGGTCAGGAAACAGATAGCTTCCGGTGCCAAGGAGCCAAAGGTATCAAATGCCAAGGGTACGAAAACGTGTTGGTTCTCCTCACAAGCTATAACATGTTTCTCAACTTTCTTCGCATCTGCTTTCCGCACCGCATGCCCTACTACAAAACCATTATCCCTCAAACCAACCAGGGGAGATACGCCTGTTAGGTCGACACAAGTGTGTTTCCCTCCGGCCCACCCAAAGACAAGTAGGTCTGCTGGACGTATGGTGGATCTCCCTTCTGCGGGGTCCGAGAGGAAATTCACAGGAGCCTCCTTTTTTGCTGTGATCCCAGCCCTTCTTAAAATGTCCCAAAGAACGTCTCGGACCCAGTCGTGCCTATATTTGAAACCAGGCAATTCCTTACAGTGAACCGCGTGTTCCCCGTATTTGTCCAAGCATGCCTTACGGCAAATTGGATAGACTTCATCTTCATGGTACATGGGGATCATCAAAGATTTTAGAAAGGGTTTTATATACTAAACAATGAGGATGAGATTAAATGGAAAATGGTGATGAATATGTGAGTGTGTGAGTGCCGTGAGTGTGTGTGTGTGTGTGAGAGAGAGAGAGAGAGAGGGAGAGAGAGAGAGAGAGCCGCGTGTGTGTGTAGAGTAATTATTTTGTTGTTTTGAAGATTGTTATGTTTAGATCTTTTGATTTTAGTCTCATGCAAGACGGTTTTCTAAATGATTTTGAATCTGAATAAGAATCATATTTTGATGTTATTAATGGTTTAGATAAATGGGATAGTGATGATATTAGTGAAATGTAGCTTGTTTGATGTGTATGAATATGTATGTGCATTGTTTAGTGATGAGTTGTAAGTGATTTCAGACATAATCATAGGTCTGATTATGATGATGTTTTAATAGTTTTCATAAACTTAAAATAGTGCAAAACAAGTTTGGATAGGATCTACACGCTTGGGAGACCTTGCATGTACGATCAAAACACGTTTTTCGGCTTAAAACGCCAAAATATGAGCTTTAGAAGTGGATATTCTAAAACTGATTTAAAACAGATTTTTACAACTTATTTTGATGAAAAAAAAAAGTGTGACTAAGTGAATATAAAAGACCTAAGTCAAAAACCTAGGTATGTTTGCAAAAGATGCGCGAAAACGCATGTTTTCGACAAGTTTTACGCATCTAGGACTCATATTTTTAGGTCTGATGCAAAACAACTTTATAAGTGTCAAATTATGTTTAAAAGTCATTATTTAAGATATATAATATGTTTACCTTAATAATGGACGCTACCCGAAATGTGATTTTAAGGCATATAATGGCTAGATGTTGTAACTAATATAGAACAACAAAATGGTATTGTTTCATGAATTATATGCATGATCTAAGGTCTAAATTGAGTTCATAGAATGAATATAGGTTAACATGAGGCATTAGACGCTTGCTTGATATGGAAATTGCTTGAATGTGTTCTATCGTGCTTCGTGTATCTATGATCGCTTAATATGTTATGATAGGTTTATTATGACATGATATGTGGCGTTTAACATGACATGACGTACGTACGAATGTGTAAGTAAGGACCTAAGGGTTAGGTTATTAAATGCTAAATGAACCACGCGAAGTCTAAACTTAACCAATCGTCAAAGTCACCAATGGGTCGATAGGGTAAGGGATAACGAAAATTCAAAGCTTTTGGTTTAACTAAGTCGAGGAAGTTGGTAAATAACTTGATTAGACTTAGAGTGGTTGCTAAAATGGCCCTACGGATTTTAGGGTGAAGTTAAGTAAAGGATTGTGATTTGGATTGGAAGATTTCACAAGTTGCTACATTGAGGTGAGTTTCATGAACCCCTTTTCTTTTAAGTGTTTTTGAACGTTTTTACAATCGGGGGATTAACATGCTTGTATGATGAATTAGACTAGAATTGTAGAACGCTTGATGGTCTTAGGACTTAGGTCGGTTCTTGGTGGGTGCATTAGACGCGACACCTGTCCCTTCAGGAGGACGCTTTCCTCGCACTTCTTAATCATTAGCTCTTGGTTAGAGCCGTAGTTATGTTAGTAGATCTATTGGGTTGACGCCCCTTTCCTTTTTATAGACAAGGTCTCATGGGAAGAACATAATCTTCAAAAAGTTCCTCTTGGAGAGATCACCCCGGGAAGAAAAGTTATGGTTTGATTAGGAGCCTTTGGATACATCATTGGGCATTTCCACCATTAAGAGAGGGCCTCGCTAATGCGCAAAGGGTCGCGAGTCTACTTGGTTCTCTTTTAGTAATACTTGATCATACGTTTTCTTTAAACGTGAAAGTTTGTTGATTACTTTTAAACCTGTGAACTCGCCAACATGATGTTGATGTTTTTAAACATGTTTTTCAGGTACTGATGCGTAAGGGTTTAGAGAGTGGGTTTAGCAGGGCACTACTATGGACATGATGTTGGGACCGTTTATTTTCTAAAAACTATGTTTTTCTTTATTTTGTAAAACAATGTTAACTCTTAACTTTCGTTTCATCTTGGTGGAACATGTTTTCTTGTTTTAAACAACTTTCACTGACCATGAAATAAAATATGTTTAACTAGAGGGTGGTAGCAAGATGTCCATACGTAAATATATGTGAATTGCTAAACTTTGTGGTAACAACTTCCGTTACCTCATGACTTGCTTTCCGCTATGAGCTGTTGGGGTGTGACACGACGTTTGAGGGATATTAGGAAATGAAGAGGAAAACCTGTAGGCCATTAGTTGTGTAGGTTCGAATCTGAGCTGACCCGGTTTTCATCCGGCTGTTACTCCAGCGAGGAAACTCCTGTGGAGGCAGTACGATTTCCGGGCGAACGACGTAGTCCCCACCATACCAGCGTGGACTCAGTTCAGACAACATAGTCTGGACGCGTGGGTAATTAGGGTCTGCTAAAAGACGGGTGTGATGATCTCTGTAACATAGTTAAGTAAGTTGCCGTTCAAAAAAACATGTTTAACCTAACCAAGGGTGAGTTGGCATGTTCACCTATTTATATCAACCATTACAGCTACAAATAGATGGCCAAAGAGAGCCAGCCAGATGGCATGATCAGTATCCACATACAACATCTAGTCTTAAAAACCTGTATGATTATGGATGTTTGGATTGACACTTTGAGAATTAAGCATACAAATTTAACGAATAGTTAATTAATAAGAGATATTTTCGTCATAATAAAAAAAATACTTAAAGCAAGGTTCTTCGCGAGCCAAGCCAAAGCGAACTTGAGAATGGCTTGAATTTTAAACAATGTTAAAAACTTGAACAATAGATTGGCTTGCTTGTAATTTTTTTTGCCTCAATTTTGCTTGACTTGGATTGGTTTGCGTTCGCATCGGTTTGGATCAATTGCATTCACTTCTTCACTTTGGTTCATTTTAATTTCCACCATCTTGTTAATCGTCTATGCTTTCAGTGATCAACACGCACCAAGTTTGTCAACCAAATTGTTAGTGCAAGACGAATCGGCGGGTTTCTTTATTTTGCTTTAGTGTTTTCTTGGTGGTGCGTTGTCTTCATTGAGGTCCAGGATATGACCAGTGAAGGCATCATCGGATGTAGATGAGTGGTAGTTGCAAGCTTTCGATGACTTTCTTATCTTGTTAGAATGGCTATCGGAATCCTCACCATCAACCGGATTTTGCCCCATTTGTCGTGCGTGCGTACAATCTCCCAAGCATCGACGTGAGTAAAACCATATGGCTGGCTTCCTTGGTATCCAGTCAATTTCGTTTCATCACCGATAAATCGTTAAAACCTCTTAACTTTAGACAATCCTATATAAAAATATTAATATAACTTAATACAACTAAATTTAAAATTTAAATCTATATATATAAATGTAAATAAAAAAGAAAATTAATACTACTTGAATCCAAAGTCTGATGAACTTAGTCATTTGCCTATTCATGCTGTCCCATTTTGAAGACAATTGATGGCCCAAACATTTGCTTCCACCTATGAGTGAGTTGTAATGTTTAAAAACCATTTTTCCAAAAATAAAAAACGTTGTTTGTTGATTTTTGACTTCCTAGTTTTTGGAGCAATAACAACATGCTTTAGCTAAAACTACTTCTTAGTCGGTTATCCATACTTTACATTTCGTACGTCCAAGTAATTTTGTTTGCTTTTCTTGTATAGCCACGTATTCATCTTTGTCATCATGGAATTACATATCTTTAATATCATCATACAAAGTATACTTATATTTATGGCTGCTGTTATTGAACAGTAATTGTCATCTTTGTGTAAAATTATTTAGTGGTTTTATAATTTTATTTCCATAAACTAATGTGTTCTTATCTTTGGTGTGGTGTTTGTTTTATACCTGACCTGCTCAGGTTCGAATCTGTGGGTGCCGGTTTTAAATAATGTTTTTTTTACAAAAAAAAATTCTTTGTTATTTTAAGTGCCACGTTTATTTCTTTAATGACGTGTTTTGGACAGGTGTTAACAGAGTTTTGCTGGTATTATAACGCAGACTTCATTAAGTGATCATCTCCTCCATTGTTTTCTTCTTCTTCTTCGTCTGCTCTCTTTTTTCTTCTTCTTCTTAAATTGAAGGTAATCGACATACATAAACTGATTCAAGGTTGTTTACAGGTTGTTTTAAGCATGCTGATGTTCTTTGGTTTTTTATCATGTTTTAGGCTACTTTTGCTACTGGTTGTTTTTTCTTCTTGGTTTGCTTCCTTCTGCTAAAATTGAAGGTGATTCGGTTGGTTTATGTATCATGATGTTATTTGGTTGTGTATGTTAGCATTGATGAGTTTGTTTAGCTGGTCTTAGATTTTTTAGCAGGTTAAACTAACTGCATTTTGTTTGATAATTTACATACAGTGTTACATTAAGTTTGACTATGTTTTGTAAGTAATTTGTAATCATTGTGGTTTTTGTGCTGATGTATGTTTGTTGCTATCTTCGGCATTGTTATCCGGCTTAGTAGTTATTTGTCTCTGTTGATGCACTTTGGTAGTTTAGAGGTGTATTTATGTAGGTGATTATTGTGGCGCTTATCGTCTTTGCATTATTTTATTCTAATGTTGTAGGTTAGTTCGTTATGTCTTCGGCGTTGCATGCGAAACGTAGGCGAAATGTGCCTGATGACATTGATGCTGGGTCGTCGTCTGTGCCGCCTGTTAGGCGTAGGTGAAACATGAGTGCTAATGTTGATGTTGGGCCGTCGTCTGCGCCGCCTTCTAGGCGTAGGCGAAATGTAGGTGGCGTTGTTGGTGTTGAGCCGTCGTCTGCACCACGTCCTAAACGAAAAAGAGCGGCTATTGTTGGTGTTGAGTCATCGTCTGCTGCTGTTATGCAGCCGACGTCTCCATCAAGTGGCCAAACGTCTTATAGAGCTTCCATGTTACGATCAAGATCCTGTCGCGCTCTTTCTGGAAATGAGTCCTTGCAGTCACCTCATTATGTTGATTTGGGAACATGTACAGAGGTGTGCGAGTATTGTGCTGCCCTCTTCTGGCTTGAGGAGCGGCTAACATCATTTCCAAAAAGTTGTTGCCCGAGGTATAACAAATGTTCTAAGGCAGGAAGAGTGCAGATTGAGTATCCATCAGAACCTCCAGCTCTGATGAAGCAACTGTTTGCGAATCCTGACTTCTTCCTGAACATACGAGCTTATAACTCAATGTTTTCTATGACTTCTTTTGGTGCCATGGTTGATGAATCCGTTAACCAAGGTAGTGGCCCCTATGTCTTTAAAGTTGTTGGCCAAATATCGCATTGGTTGGGTTCTTTGTGTCCTGCTTCGGGTGATAGGCCTAGATTTCTGAAAATGTATATTTTTGATCCACTCAATGAAGTTCAAAATAGACTTCATTTTTTCTCAGGTGGTAATCAAAATAATTTGTGTCCAGATGTGGTTTCTGCACTTGCTTGCATGCTTCAACAAGAAAATGAGTATGTAAGGCTTTTTAAATCTGCCGGTGAACTTTGTACATAGCCGGAAATACCAGATTTTGCAATAATGCTTTACAGTCGCGCTGTTGATCGCCGTTATGACACGCCTTCTAGAAATACAATTGCTGCAATCATTCATGATAGCAACCTAAGTTCTGAATGTTTTGATATTATCATTAGAAGCAAAGATAACACGCCACATCGTGTTAGTAATTTGCAGTTTCCTTTCATCCGGCTAAAGTAGGTCAAATAAAGAAAAAGAAAGGAGTAAATAAATACCTTATAAGCTTTGTGATGTTTATGTATGTATGTTATCAACTATACTTAGAAGACAACATTATATCTAATTACAACAAACAGAAGAAACAAGTCAATGTATGTTCCTTAAAAATAACAAGCTGCGTTTCATGGTCAACTGAAGCTTAAATAAGGCGTCTAAATGATGAACCAAAACTGACTGACAAACCACAAAATAAAATCATATGATCATGCTTAATTTGCTGGAAAATTGGAAGTTGCCAAAGTCATGATCATGTTGCGCACAATATGATATGTAACAGACATGCTTACTGTGGATCTAAATCATTGATTTTCTACACTTCTCTCATGCAGGCACATTACATTTAAAGTCGACCAATGGTACATACGTGTACTTAAATCTAAAGGCTGTTGAAACAGGACAACTCAAAAGATCTGTAAGTTAACACCCTCGAAAAGTTTTCACACAAAAACATATGTAATTCAAATTCACAGAGGCTGTTGTTTAATAGGTCTGCAACTGGAATCTCACCCAGCCCTTCATCAGCAACAATCAACACCAATACTACTGCAATTTCAGACATCTTACAACTAGAACACAAAGACGTTCAAGTAAATGTATCACTATATACAACATTATTGTTTACCACAACATCAATCTAACATAATTACAACAATAGGGAAAAAGCTTCATAGTCAATGGCTAGCTACATCAATGAGGTGAAAATATACAAAGAATGGCATTACAAAGCCTGCCCAACCTGCCATCAGTCAGTGTACGAAAAGCCAACTCATTGGTATTGCACCTGTGATGGAAATTTTGAAAAAGCTAACAACATGTAAGTGTAATACCATCATATTCAAATATGCATGAACACGGCTAAATAACGTCTCCTCAGGTATCGAGTGTCTGGTACAATTACGGATGGTACAGGAAGCCTTGATGTAACACTTTTTGATAAAGTAACCAACCAGCTGTTAAACAAAACATGTGACGAAGTATTAGAAATGAACAATCCATATGATGCATTCCAAGAGATTGAAAATCAAGATGCACAATTCCATATCCAGTTTCAAAAAGACAAGGAAATACGCTGCACTGTCAACAAAGCCTACGCCCTCGAAAAACAACATGCAGAAGGTACGTCTGCCACTCCACAACCGTCAACTCCAGCTGCAAAAGCCCGCAACATAGCTTCTGTCAAAAGATCCATGATGTCACCTTTAGATGATGATGTTGCCATCGACAAAGGTAAGAAGCATAAAAGGCAATGAAAACTATTCCAGAAGGCGTATTATGTTTTGTGAACATGGGCAAATAAAATGACCCATATTATGAATGCAGGCAAATGAATGTATGCGTATTAGGTAGCTAAACGAATGCTTTACATACTGGTATAAAAACCAGGCTTTTGGCAAATGCAGGCTGTAAGCTTTATGACATATGTTTTGGGTCACCATTCATGTTTACTTTGTTTTATTTTTTTTAATATTGGCAAATCATGTTATAACCACTCCTGTTTTCATCCATTATCATGATATATATATGCATTTTGTGTTTGAATTCTGCTATGAAGACTTCCTAATGTTTTGAATACGACAAGATTGAAAGGCGCGTAACGCGCGCCTCAAATCACACTAGTTATATTGATGATCTTACATTTCTCACACAACATCGTCTTCATCAAGACCTTCAAAAACCAGGAGTCGTCTTTCCACCTCGTCACACAAGGGTCGCACAGGGCTCCTCGTTGCATGCTGTTCAATGTCTTCTATTGAGTATTTTCAACTGTGTGCAGCCAAATTAGGACCGTGTGGTAGAGTATGTGGGTGGAGTTTTTGTGTAAAACTATTGTGCTAAATAACCAAATTGCGTGTATGTAAATTGCGTTTTATACTGTTGACGACTTACGCTTGAACTGGCACCACATGCGCTTGAGCGACACTTCTTACGCTTTAACTGGAACCTCTTGTGCTCGAACCCGCTCCTCTCGATTTGGCGGATTTCTTGGTTGCACCAAACTTTGATCTTTGAGAATCCATAGAATTTTTTTTTCCCGGGTGAAGGTGAAGAAGGAGGTGGTGGGTGAAGGTGGGTGGTGGGTTCCACTAAAGTTTTTAAATATTAGAGAGAACTACACATTTAATTATTGTGGTTTACCATTAATTTCACTTTTGAGGTTTGTGGTGGGCCCCACTTAAGTTTCACATTTGGTCCTTGTGGTTTATCATTTGTCACTTGAGGGTAAACTCAGTTAAATATTAACTCTTGTTAATGCTAATACCCTATTATGTTACAAAAACTAAACTCACCACCTTAACATGAAACTTTTAAAAATTAATACTCAAAGGTCCGTAAAGCTAATAGTAAACCAAAAATTAATTGTGTAGTTCTCTCCTAACCTACCCCATATTATCTCAACTGTGATTTATTTACAAATATTACTGTATCAAATATTAAAATGCAAGTGAAACCTTATAAGGACCCAGCTAATCTGGGTTTTTTTATTCTTAAATCAATTTTTGTTACGTTTGATATGAACCGGTCATCCAAAATTTTCTTAATTAAATCACATTATTAAAAAATTTCTCACACCCTGTATCAACCAAATAAGTTTGACTAAATGTATCCAACAAATCTAAATTTCACCGTACCCCTTGCTTCAGGTGTAAACGAGTCGAGTCTAAGCTTGAGTTAAAGTTCAAGCTTCGTTTAGGTTATGAAAGCTTGAGCTCGAGATCGATATCAGATTGCAGGTAAATTTATTTAGCTTGAACTCGGTTCAGGCACGGCTCGTTTATTATATATATGTTAATTTATATTATTTATAAATATTAATTTTTTATATAATTTAGGTATTTATATTATTTATAAATATTAAGTTTTTAATAATTCTATAAATAGTAATTATTATAACTTAAATATATATTTTACATATTAATTAAAATTATATATATTGGGCTTGTTTAGGCTCGCATGCCGGCTCAAGCTCAGTAACCGAAGCTTGTTAAACAAGCATGTTTTAAGGCTCGGCTCATTTATTGTTTTTTTAGTCGAGCTTGAGTACCTCGCTAGTAGTTCAGCTCGTTTGCAACCCTACTTTATACATCAAATCAATATTGTTTTTTTTTTCTTGTCTTTTAGTCATTAAAATGTGAAAATATTAATGATTTGATAAGAAAGTAATGAGAGCGAGAGAGTGTGTACAAACAAGAAAAAACATAGAGGGTCGTGTACTTTCAATAAAATAAATAAGGGTGAGGTACGTATGATATAACAAAGAGGATTGTTTATATGCTTGTTTGTATTGTACAGACGCCAAAGAATAGGTGACCAGTATAATGGTCACAAGTTTAAGCCTCGAAAGATACTAGGTTTTAGCGATTATTTAATGTCGTGTCTTTGGCCGGGTGGGTGGTCGGGTTTTCACTGGATTGGTGGACTTGGAGGACCGGAAGCCCCGTGGATATTCCGAATTCGTCATGTCATAAAGACATTCCCACAATCCCACGAGAGTCATGACGAGTTTGTTCACCTTTCAAAAAAAATTTACAGCAGATACTAATGCTATACATTCTTCAGTCCCTATCACCTCGTTTTAAGCTTTGAGTGGCAAATGTTTTTGGTGGGGTACGTACATTGATACAAACCCGACATAAAAGTTCATGTTATAATCCACCAGCTGCCTTGTTCCAATTTTCTTTTTTAAAGGTAAAAAACTTTTATCATTATGGTAAACAGTTTCATGAACGTTTTATGTGGGAATCAAGATTCTAGTTATAATATGTTGCTGGTTCTTGATCCACACTCGTGTACAAATCATGCTATTGTTATGTCTGTCAACATACTGTTACTGTTCATGTGTGTCTTAATCTTGTTCCGTAACTGTAACTCTAATGATCTCTCATCAGTTAAGTCGTCCGTGTCTGTTAATGCCAACAGACACTGTTTATCGCTGTTTTCGACGGTTTTCAATGGTTTGTTAGGTTTGGTATATGTAACTGTCGGGTTATGGACAGTTGTGGATAAGTTAAGGGACAATATCAAGAGTTTGTTACCTGTTGATGAATGGGTTGTTGTGATCCTTCAAGGTGTTGTCTGGTTGTTGACTTTGTGTCTTGTAAGTCGTCGGCTTTTGCCTAAGGTTTGTTGTGTCTTGATCTTGTTGTTTTCAGCATTTTTATGTTTTCCTGCTGTTTGGGATGTTATTGTGCTTGGAGAAGCAAGTTTGACTTGTGTGCTCAACACGTTGACTTTTCCCGGTGCTGTTTTGTTTGTGGTTTGTGTGTTTATGGAGAGGAAATCGACTGATGTCGAAAACAGTTCGGTTTATGAGCCTCTGCAAGCAAAGGAAACCGTTAGTGAGACTGTTGTTGATACCGATAATGTTACGCCGAAGGCTAGAGCTGGTTTTTTAAGTCAGCTCACCTTTTGGTGGCTTAATCCGCTGTTGTTAAAAGGGAAAAGTAAAGTTCTGGATGCGAATGATATCCCGAAGCTGCAACAGGAAGATAGATCGGAAATGTGTTATTCAAGGTTTATGAAAGTATTGGAGAAACGAAAGGCGGAGTGTGTGTCGGGTGATCCGCCTATTTTGTCGACGTTGTTTGTGTGGCAGTCGAAACAGCTTGTGATCACGGGGTTGTTTGCGCTGATCAAGGTGCTTTCGTTGGCTTCGGGGCCGATAGTTTTAAGGGCTTTTATAAAAGTTTGTCAAGGGAAACAGACATTTGAGAATGAAGGTTATTATCTCACTTTAGGATTGTTTCTTGCTAAATGTTTAGAATCGGTAGCGGAGAGACAGATGAATTTTCGAAACCGAGTGATTGGGGTACAGGTGAAATCTATGTTATGTGCAGCGATTTATCAGAAGCAGCTGCGGTTGTCGAATGATGCTAGAATGATTTACTCGCCTGGTCAGATAATGAATTACGCGACTGTTGATGCTAACAGAATCGGCGAGTTTCCGTTTTGGTTTCACCAGATTTGGACAATTGGTCTGCAAATATGTCTTGGGATATTTATAATATATTTTTCAGTCGGAGTAGCTTCGTTTGCGGCTTTGTTGGTTATAATCTTAACTGTTTTGGGGAACATTCCGTTGGGAAACTTGCAGCATACGATTCTCACGAAGCTTATGGCCGCGCAGGACCGGAGGTTGAAGGCTATAACGGAGGCGATAACAAACATGAAGGTTTTGAAGTTGTATGCTTGGGAGAGTCACTTCCAGAAGGCTGCTGAAAAGTTGCGAAGCGAAGAGATGAAGTGGATATCGGCAGTTATATCGCAAAGAGGACTCTACTTGATTCTGTTTTGGTCGTCTCCAGCGATTGTCGCATGTGCTACTTTTTATACATGTTATTTCATTGGAATTCCGCTTGATGCCAGTAATGTTTTCACATTTCTGGCAACGATACGGATCATTCAAGAGCCGATTCGTCTTATCGCTGATGTTGCAGCCGTGTTTATTGAAGCAAGGGTTGCGTTAACGCGTATTCTTAAGTTTTTGGAGGCACCCGAGTTGCAGAAAGAACGAAAGAATCATGTAACTGTAGGACCACAATCGCTAATAATCAAAGCTGATGCGATTTCATGGAACAACGACGATTCAAAACCGACTCTAACCAATATAAATCTTGAAATTTCGACTGGTGATAAGGTGGCTATATGTGGGGAGGTTGGGTCGGGTAAATCGACACTTATATCTGCTATACTCGGAGAGGTTCCAAACATCAAAGGCACAGTAAGTCTCTGCTACACATCATTTCTGTTAAGAAAACGAACATGTTACCGATTGTAACCTTGTTTCTTTGTTTTCAGATTGGAGTTAATGGCAAGGTGGCATATGTTTCACAAACAGCGTGGATCCAAACAGGGACTGTTCGAGAAAATATTCTGTTCGGGTCAGTAATGGATGAAGAAAAGTACGAAGAAGTAGTTAAGAAATGCTCACTTGTGAAGGATATTGAGATGTTTCCATTTGGAGATCAGACAATTATAGGCGAAAGAGGTGTAAATCTGAGTGGCGGACAGAAGCAAAGAGTTCAGCTTGCACGCGCGTTATATCAAGATGCAGATATATACCTTTTGGATGACCCGTTTAGCGCAGTTGATGCCCATACTGCAGCCAGTTTATTCAAAGTAATTATCATTCTCATGACTGATCTCTTCCCTAATAAAGGTACAATCTGTTGACATGTTTCTTTATTTGTAGGAATACATTATGGAAGCACTATCGAGCAAGACGGTGTTGCTTGTAACTCACCAAGTCGATTTCTTGCCTGCTTTTGATGACATCTTGGTGAGCTACCCAGCTATTAAAAGTTAAAACCAGTCGATTTGCATTTTCGTCATAATATGCTTACATCAATGCTCGTTATCTTCACAGTTAATGGCAGACGGAAAGGTTGTGAAAACAGGAACCTATGCTCAACTGCTTGATTCATGTAAAGAATTCCAAAGCCTAGTTATTGCACTCAGTAATACTTCTGGTTCGGATAGTCTATCGGCTGATGGTTCTCAACAACGAGCTAAATCCCCAAATCAAGAAATCGAAAATGCTTACCCGAAAGAACAGATTGTAGGAGAACAACTCATAAAGAAAGAAGAACGAGAAGCAGGGGATACGGGCCTAAAGCCATACAAACAGTATCTAAGTCAGAACAAAGGCTACGTCTACTTCTCTCTATCGGTTTTGTCACACTTTTCGTACATAATCGGAATGCTGTTGCAAAATCTGTGGCTGGCTACTAGAGTGCAAAGTTCTACGGTGAACCTGTCAAACATGTTACTAGTATACATGATCATGGCTTTTGTGATGATGTTCTTTTTATTTGGTAGATCTTATTTTGTGGTTAAACTAGGAACTAAGGCGTCTATTGCAGTTTTCTCCAAGTTAATCACGTCTCTATTCAGAGCGCCAATGTCCTTTTATGACTCGACGCCAGTAGGAAGAATACTTAGTCGGGTATGTGTCTTGTTACATAAACTAGTGCTCAAATGAAGTACTAGAAACTTATGAATTTAAATGTTGTAGGTCTCGTCTGATCTGAGCGTTGTAGACATTGAATTGGCAATGAAGTTCACCATTGGAATAGGCACAACGATGAACACATACCTTAGCTTTGGGATCTTGACGTTCCTAACTTGGCCCATCTTGTTTGTGATCATTCCAACGGTTTATGTAACCATACTTCTACAAGTAAGAAACCGCGCTCCTAAACATTTAACCATGTGTGGTTGTTTTTGTTAACCATGAGAACCTGTAAAGGAAAACTCACAGGACCCGTCAATACCCTGCTAATATAATATGTGATCCCCAACTCATTTTTTTCACTCAGAAATACTATTATGCTTCTTCAAAGGAGTTGATGAGATTAGATGGCACGAGTAAATCGTTAGTAGCAAGCCATCTAGCACAGTCGATTGCTGGAGTTGTTACCATTCGAGCTTTTGGAGAAGAAGACCGTTTCTTTTCAGAGCATTTAAACCTTATTGATGGCAATGCGAGTCCATTCTTTCATAGTTTTTCAGCAAATGAGTGGTTGATTCAACGTCTAGAAATGCTATGTGCGGTTGTTGTTTCTAGCTCTGCCTTAGCCATCACTTTGCTTCCCTTTAATGCTTCAGACTCGGGTTAGTGCTTTCAAACTACACAAGTTTTTTGTTTTTGTTTTTAGTCGTCGTTGTGTAACACATAGTGAAATGACAGGATTCATTGGAATGGCTCTTTCCTATGGTCTCTCGTTGAACATATTCCTTGTTGTTTCGGTTCAATTCCAATGTCAGCTATCAAATCTGATAGTTTCAGTCGAACGGCTGGATCAATACATGCATATTCATAGTGAAGCCCCGGAAATCATAGAAGACAACCGACCATCAAGAAGTTGGCCAAGCATTGGTAGAGTTGTCATTGAAAACTTGAAAGTATGTAAGGTTTTTGAAGACAGATGTTGGGCTTGGACTTAATATTTGGGCTTGGGCCTGGACAAGATCTGGCCCATTGGGCTTAACATAACCAGGCTTCATTGTTTGGGCCAGGCTCTAATGGGATCCGGCCCAAACAATGAAGCCTGATTATGTAGAGCCCAATGATGGGCACGATATCATCTGGGCCTAGGCCCAAATATTAAGTATGAGAGGGACACCCGTCATAAATTTTCAACTTTGTTTCTTGAATAAAAGTTTTAATAGTTCTAAACATTTGGTTGTGTGCGCATTGCAGATCAGATATCAACCGAATTCCCCCTTGGTTCTTCATGGAATCAACTGTGTATTTGAAGGAGGGCACAAGATTGGAATCGTAGGAAGAACGGGCAGTGGGAAAACGACTTTGATCAGCGCTTTATTTCGCTTAGTTGAACCGACAGACGGAAGGATAGTCATAGATGACTTAGATATCACTTCAATTGGACTTCATGACCTTAGATCAAGCTTTGGAATCATCCCACAAGAACCAACATTATTCAGTGGTTCCATTCGATACAATCTCGATCCCCTATCAGAGCATAGTGATCAAGAGATATGGAAGGTTCTTGAAAAATGCCAACTTAGAGAGGCCATTCAAGATAAAAAAGAGGGATTGGACTCGTTAGGTAAGAAATTCGGTTGATATTACAAGTTATCAGAGCGCAACTTGTCACTGACAATTTTATTATTATTATTCTGTTATAGACGGTTGAGTTAGTTCCTAGACTTTAGAAGCTTCCATGAGCTTCTATAGTAAAAGTATAAATAGCTCAACCGTCTATAACGAAAATAACAATATAACTGCCAATGACAAGTTACGCTCTAACACAAGTTTGTTAGACTAAGGGGGTGTTTGGGATTGATTATTTAAAATAGATTATGCGTTTTGGAAAAGCAGGGGTGGAGCTGCTTATAGATTATTGCGTTTTGGTAGCCTAAAAAACTGATTATCTGCGTTTTCAAAACACAATCCAAACACTAAAAACTGATTATCTGCGTTTTCAAAACGCAATAATCTAAAAATCATATTTAAAATGCAATCCGAAACACCCTCTAACTAAAATGTAACAATATAAATACAGTTGTGCAAGATGGCTCAAACTGGAGCCTGGGACAAAGACAACTATTTTGCTTAGGAAGAGCCCTTTTAAAGAGACGAAAGATACTGGTACTAGACGAAGCCACAGCGTCAATTGACAATGCGACAGACACCATTATACAAAAAACAATTCGCGAAGAATTCAAAGACTGCACTGTAATAACAGTTGCACACAGAATACCGACTGTTGTAGACTGCACTATGGTGCTTGTTATGAAGGACGGTAAGTCCAACCCGCAATCGTTAACCTACACAAATCAAAATGAAGCATTGGTATAATGAAATGTTATACTTTACAGGAAAGGTGATGGAATATGACAAGCCCATGACATTGATGAATGAGCCAGCGTCCTTGTTTGCGCAACTTGTTAACGAATATTGGTCGCAACATAAAACCTCGTAATCTTATAGCTAGGTAAGCATTGGATAATTTACTAAAGCTACATAATTGAAATATTATTATCATTGTAATTGTTTTTTTTACGACCCTTAGACTATGAAGATGCTGGAACAAGGAATAAAACATTGCACATGATATTTCAAGATCAAGCGAGTATAGAGAGTTGTTTGATCTGTTACAATATCATGTATCTTTCATTTAAAGACTTGATATGATTTATGATATGATATATGATTGTGGTAATAACCATTAGAAGATTGTGGTGGTAAGTCCATTTTGAGAGATGTGTGTATCTAGGCAGTATCTTGTATGATGAGTTGTATCAATGTATCGTGCAACTATAAATAATTTTGAGTTGGTTTCGGACATATTGAATTTTAATCTTAGTAAGTAGTATTTGGAATTTTGAATCTAGGTTTTTATTTCAAATTTTGCATGATCTAAAATCTCAAATGCACTATTTTTACATCTAAACTTCTGTTTTGTTAAATGTATTTTATTATAATATATAAATAACATTAAGATGGTAAGCGAGCAACAAGTTGCGTTGCTACCCCTCCTTTGAATCGCAAATCCGATTATGCTAAATACAAAATCTTGGTTCTTAAAGCTCTGTGAGGTACTGTGGACCACCTTCTGCACTCGATCAAGGAACCATACTGCTAGGGGCGGATGTATTTAAGAGTGAGGGGTGGCGTCCATTACCCCTCAACTTTTCCTGTGTAGGGTAAATTTTTCTGTATTCTTATGTTTTTTGTATTATGTTACCCCTGAAAAATATGTAACGTTACCACTCAATTTTTTTAAAACCCAACACACCCTCAAAGTTTTTAATATAAGCATAACATAAAAATAGATAGAAACCTATAGGTCATAACCCAGTCCATTTGTAATTTATTAATTAAAATATACAAGCCTATTGGCATTAGTTAAAGTATTGAATAGGAGTGCAAACGAGCTGAACAACTCGCAAGTTAGTCGAGTTCGTCTTAATAAAAAGTTTAAAACGAGTCGAGCCTTATTGAGCCCATGCCGAGCTTGAGCTTAAAACAGAGCTCGTTTATTTTTCGAGCCCAAGCACGAGCCTGGCATGTGAAGCTCGTCAGGCTCATAATATTAGTTTTGTTAATATTTTATGTTATTTACCCCTAATTTAAAGTTGTTAAGTAAACGAGTCGAGCCGAGCTTTTCACTTATCGATCTTGTGATCCTAAACGAGTTTATTATTTTTATTTAATATATTAACTAATAGATATTAAACGAGTCGAGCTATAGCTTGAGAAACTTCCAACGAGCCGAGCCAAGCTTTTCACCTATTGAGCCCACAAGCCTAAACGAGTCTATTATTTATATTTTTTATTTAATATATTTAAAAGAGCCGAGCTCGAACTTGAGATACTACCAATGAGCCAAGCTCGAGCTCAAGCCTAGTAGAGTTCGGGCTCAACTCGTTTGTATCCATAGTTTTAAACGGGTAAAAATAAAATAAGAGAATCAAGAGTGGGGAAAAAAGAAGAGACAGAGAACTTGACCACCCATTAATAGTTATCGCTCTAATCGGATAGACGACATAAAAAGATTTTATTTTGTTAAAAAGACTTTTCAACCACAAGGTCATCAATATAAATGGACACATTAACCTAATGGCCGGTGAAGTGTTGATGTAAAATGTTTTGATAAATTAGTGGTTACAATATAGCGCTAAACAAGAAAAAATATATTGCTTATGAAAGTATGGTAAAAAAATGAACATTATTTATTATCGTGTTTTTATTTTTGTTTCGTTCACATTGTATGAAAATGCTTAGTACGGTAAAAAAATTAAAACGTTACCCCTGAAGTTTTAGTCTAGATCCGCCACTGCATACTGCCTAAGGGGCAAGGGAGCCAAATGTATCGAAAGTGAAAGGCATGAACACGTGTTGGTTCTCCAAGCAAGCTGCTTCATGCATAGCGACATTCTTAGTCTCTGCCTTCAAAACTTTCTGCACGGGCACGAACCCCGTGTCTCGAAGCCCAACCAAGGGGAATACCCAGTAACGTTAACACACGCATACTTGCCCCCCCACCCAACCAAACACAAGAAAGTTCGTCGACACAGGTGGACCTCCGTTTGTGCGGATCAGTCAAAAATTCACAAGGCCTCTTTGTTTGCCGAGATCCCAGCGGGTTGACCTAGTTTCACCTAGCATGAAATCACAGACATAATTGCGTTGGTTTAATCGATTAACATGATAGTTAAAGAACGGGTTGTAAACAGATCTATTTACAAATTACCAATTTAACTTTGCTTAACAAAACCCAATCTCGAATTATTCCCCATGTAAAAAAACCAAGAACTGATTGTATCAAATTTTATAGCAAAACAAAGCCTACGAAACCAAATAACAATAGAATCCAAATACCTTAGCGTGCTAACAAAATTAAATTCCAAACAAGGTAAAATTGAAACCAATCCAAATACCTTCGTGATAAATCTTGATATTCTACCGATCAACTGCATTAATTCCCGTTCTTTTGCACCATTTTGGCCCAAAATATTTGGGCCTGACTTGGACTTGATGCTAGCAATTTCCTTGTGACTTTATGTTTCTTCATTAGCTAAACCAAAAGCCCATCATGCGTCCATTAAATCCTAAGCCCACAACAATTGATTAACCTTTTGGTACATTGAAAACTTAAAACTTAAAAATCGAATGCAAGTCTTTTTTTTCCTGTACGTTGAACAACAAATTGAACAAATAAATTACGCATTTCTGTCCAAAAAATTTTATATGTATGGAGCCCCCCCCCCCCCCCCCCTCTGTTTTAAGGGACCCGTAACCTTTAGGCCTCTGTGGATTTTTTTTTTTCAAGCTCTGCCACCGAAACCAAGGGACAAACAAAGGTGGGATTGTAACGTTGTTGACGAACATGCAAATACAAAACTAGGGTTCAAATAAATAAGGTCTGACGACAATTTGTAGTGGCCTGGGACATACTCATCGTTTGGAGGGTAGAGACGATGTGTAGTGAGGATCGCTACCACTTGATACACGAAGAAGATAACGGGTGACGGTCAGAGTTTATTTACTTTTTTTTTAATAAGCATATATAGTTTTTCATAAAAAATAACATTAATTTCAACATTAGTTAATGTCAAGGATCAAAAGTAAGAACTCGTGTGTATATTTTGTATGTTAAAAGAGTTTTCTAAAATTTAAATTTGTTCTCATTGGTTGATAAATGTTACCTATTTTTTTTTAAAGGGAATAGGATTTTAATAACCTGAACTATTTCAAATTGGCCACTGGCACCCCCAACTAAAAAATTGGTCATGTATAATCTGAACTATTGACTTATTGGAATCTAGCACCCACTAACGGTTAAATAACTAACGCCGTTAGTGGGTTCGGTGATGTGGCAAGATTTGCTGACGTGGCATGCTGATGTGGCATAATTTGCTGACGTGAAATGCACACAAGGATTACACATCAGCATGCCACATCAGCAAATCTTGCCACGTCAGCGAACTCACTAACGGCTTTAGTGATTTAACCGTTACTGGGTACTAGATTCCAATAAGTCAATAGTTCAGGTTATACATGGCCAATTTTTTTAGTTGGGGGTGCCAGTGACCAATTTCAAATAGTTTAGATTATTAAAATCCAATTCCCCTTCTTTGAACAACATTTTTTTAACACTTTAATTTCACATTTACCTTGCACTCACAACCTCACATTTGCAAAAGGAAAACACCATACCACTAAATCATTAGATTATGGGTACTACCTTTTATCTATACTATATTATAATGCATAAGAGCACTCACGTCCCATCCACCAAATGTATGTGAGTGTGTTCATCAAATTATATGGGGTGAGTGTAAGTGGTTGTGAGTGGAGGAGAGAGAAAATATTTGGTGGGAGCACTGTTCCACCCTAAATATGAAAAGCTACTGTTCACCCCTATATATATTTTAATATTTTTGTAAGTAGTTCTGACTGAGGAGAGAGAAAATGTAATGATAAAAGTATGATTATTTTAATTATGAGAGAGAAGATTTAGGGGTGAAGTAGTGGTTTTTAGTGTAATTTGATGGAGGAAATTTGGTGGATGGGTTGTGAATGCTTTAAGGGATGGGTAGTTTAAGATATCCAAAAGTTAATAACTTTATTTTCATTTACAACCCTAAAATGGGGGTAAAATAGTCATTCAAACACTTTTACACTTCAATACATCATTTTAGTTACACTTTATTTCCCTCATTTTTAGTTAGTAGTTACACTTTTCTCTCCTCCCTTACAAAGTAGGAATTCCTTTATTTAATCGTATCATAACTTTTAAACTATCATGTTTTATAACATTTAAAAATATCACGACGACCTGCTCATTTTTGTCTACGTTTTGATGTTTGTCTTATTTAATATTGACATGTGGATTGAAATGTATAAGAAATAAATGTCGAATATATAAATGATCATTGCATTGCTTAATCACAAAATGAAAGTATGATGTTTTACACAATATGCAAATCATGATATCCCTACTACCAAATCTGCTAGAACTATGACGATAATCACTAGAAGACAAATAATTTAATGTTATATAGTTGATTTTATTATTATAATTATGAGTGTACTGATACTAACAATATTATGATAGTTATTATTAAAAAAAATTATTATAAGCACGACACAAGAAAAAACTTGTGAATATTCTCAACAAAACTTCCTATTTTGTGTGGTATCTTTTTAAATTTTTAACAATGTAAAAGATAAAAACATGTCAAATATTTTTTAAATAACTGATTCAACATTTTTTTATCAATAAACCTTACTAATTTAAAGGGGTGAAAAAAATCTTACAGTGAATCAAGCGGGAAGCCAGGAAACAATATTTGAATTTAGACATGGGTCCAAATCTAACTTCAAATGATGAAGCTTCTAATGTTAGTTCTTTGTTAGTTTATGGTTTTCATATTTTATATAAAAGTTAATATTACATATAAATAAATCTAATATATTAACATATTTTTATATTAACATTAATGCATATATATATATATATATATGATGTTATTTTTAACAATTTTGGTGTTTCAGATTAATTTCAATGAGAAACATATTGATTTGAACAACCAATAGTCGTACGTGCGTCTAATGTTGTCTTTTATAAAGTTTGACTTCTTTGTATATCTTTTATATTAACATGTTTGTTATGTTAGGCGGCATAGTGTATAGGTAAGTAACTAATGTGTTTTCTTTATATAAATTTTGATTAACTTGTTAAATTCCGGGTCAAAATGGAACATTTTTTTTCAAAAAAAAAAAAAAAAAAAACCATAAGTGTGCAGAGGATCTTATTTGAAGAATTCTAGACATTAATTTAAGATAAGTTGGTGCAGAAAATAGAAAATTCTTATAAGTCAATTTGAGTTAGTTTATTTATCACTTTTTGTTAATAATGTGTTTGTTGTTTAGTTAAATGAAATTTTATTTTTTTTTATTTATTTTTTTTACTTTTATGGTAGAGAAGGTATACACGGAGATTGTAACAGTCTCCACTAAGACCGAGACTGCAATAGGGCATTAATGCAAGACAAATTATGGTAACGGTATTTTTGTGCTCTTGCTAATATTTCACTAATTGACATGCAATAATTTGTCTAAGTGTGAAGAAACAACGAGTAATACTTACATCTAACGAGGTGTGTGGGTGATAGACTCGTGGTTGCTGCAGGGCATAATCCTTTGCTCACTACTCTTGGCTAGATCCGAACCTGAAAAGAATAGAACCCGTGGGCCGTGTGAAAGGAGGCGACCGCCTAGAAGTCACAATGACTCGTAATAGCAGACACAAAAATGATTTTGGTCCGGTAGGTTGTGATGGTGAATGATCGATCCTAAACAAAGGAGGGGTGAGCTTCTTTATATAGGACATATACGGGCCGGGCATCATTAACCCATAACCACGATGATGGACTTGGGCCCGGGTTATGGGCCTGCCTCCTTTTGGCCCAATCTGTTAGTATTGGACCAGTTGATTATAATCAGACTAAACATAATTAATGCAGGATAGAGAGAAAAGGTGTACCGCCTTGCCATTGGTCCACGTGGTGCGACTGTATTGGCCGCAAACGTATCTTCTCTGACCGCATCAATCTGCTCCTTCTGGAAGGTCGTCTGATGTGACATTTGGCACAAAGGTGAACAGTGCAACAAGTGGGGATAAAGGGGCTGCACCTTCACTACGGGGGTCCAGACTTGGTGGGCCAGCGCTGACATGCGTCGGCTTGTGATTAGTTCGCGATAAACCATTGCAGTGTTGTGCGTTGGATTTTGCACAGACGGATTGGACTCCACGTTTATATCTGCAGACGCCTTGGACTCTGCGGAGGTCTGTTGCCCTTAAACTCTTGGCTTTGTGAATGGCAGTGGTGATTCTGTCTGCGAAGGTCTTGTGAGTCAGCAATGTTATAGGGGTAGGGTTTGTCTCAGCGCAAGGAATTGGGACCTTATCCCTTCAAAGTGGTACCCTCATATATGCAGGCTTTTAAGTATCTTCCTAAATGATTTCAGAAAAGTTTTAATAAAGTGATTACCTCACATAAAATGTTTAGCTCGAAGCTTTTAAACTAAATCCATGTATAACAAATATGGAATAGAATTTTTGCCAATTCATAGCCATAATATTCGATACTTTTAAATAAACTCATGGTCAATTGCCAATTGTTAGCCATAATGTTCATTACTAAACTTCTGGTTTTTACTTGCACATTTATGATCTGCAGAAAGTCCAGCAACACCCACTACATCTGTGATGCTGATGCGACGCAATGGAGCTCTTGTCTACGTGGCGCATATGTGACATCGATGTGGTGCAATGGAGCCCGTAGGGGCTTCAAACCACATAATCCAGCCTAATATTGAAGAACCACTGTATGAAAAAAGTAAGATATGTTTTTGTGCAATTATATAAACGCAATGGAGCTCTTGTCATTTTAACCAACTTCTATGTTAACAAAGTAAGATATGTTTTTGTGCAATTATATAAACTTTATTAGTGCATCTATACACACACTACGTGTGCGCACATATAGATAAATATACAGATATGATCTTCAGTTTTACAGTTCTTGTTTTTTTTTTTTTCACATAATCTTATTATGTGGTTTTGATACAAGTATGTTTTCTAGTAAAAACTCTGACAAACAATGTGCTACTTATTCATGCTATTATTATAATAGCACTGAGTTACTTGTTATTAGCATTTTAGTTCTCATGTATTTTTAGAGACACCAAGATTTGTATTTGATCCTACTTGATATGTCTATAGATTTATTTATATGCAATTTAATAGTTTAATAGTAGGTAGTTTAGTTAAAGGTTTTAACAAATCATATAGTTTGCCTTCACATATCACAAACGGCTTTAGTTGTGACTCTATACCAATATTAATTTAAGAAAAAAAAGACGAACATAGTAGTTATGTAACTGGTGGTATCACTAAAGATATGCATCGAAGTTAACCTAATAAACAAAAGTAAACAACATTTATACCATACTTTAGGAATAACAATAATATTTAAAAATTTGTATATTGAGTCACATCACTAAGCATATCAAGAATACGCTTCATAGACTTAACTCAGATTATCTTAAATTATCCTAAAAAAAAAAGAAAGAAAAAGCAAAAGCATATGTGTGTGTATATGTAGTGAAGAGAATTTGTGCATTCACCATCTACAAAAGAAATTGGAAGCATATAAACCTCACTTGGAAGTATCTCTACTACCTTGTTAAGGAGGAGAGATAGGTAAGAAGGTAATTTTACACAATTTTTAAGATGGGAGTTGAAGAGTCCCTTCACAAATTTCCAATATTTGGTCATTTTGTTCCCTTTATGCCCTTGTGTACAACCTATAATGCTCATTGTATATATGTGTAATGCATACTTCATATCCATTTCAACATGTAACCCCTTCATAACACCTAATTAAACCCCAATTCAATTTCAATAAAACCCAAGCTTTTCATTGAATCCTTCTACACATCTATCTATTTAATAATAACAAACAATGTTTATGATGATTCTATTAGGCTTTGTTGGAGCTTATAAACATTGTAGTAATTGGACATTTTTGTCTTTTTTTTTGTTTGTTGAATTGTATATAACTCTTTAAAGCATGATGTCTAACCTCATATAATATATGTATTTGTTGCCAATAATTCTATCTCCTTCTCTCTGTATATTACAACTAACTAAAAGAAAACTTAATATCCTGATTTATGTATCAAATACTTTTAATTTAAAATTACCATTTTGGTAAAAAAAAAATATTTTTTAACTTGGGTTACCTTTACGTACTTAGTCACGTTTAAAAACCGCCGCAACGCGCGGGGTAATTTACTAGTATTAATAATGTAATGAATTAAATAATAAACTAGTTGATTACACGGAGCGCGCGTTGCGCGCATTGCAATTCAGGTTTTACCAAAAACGCTAATAAGCTACTATCAACCAAAGTCCCAGTCCACGGTCCATTACAATTGGTTTAACAAAGACCAAACGTAGTGGTATGCAATTTTTTTCACGTCCCGCTTCACTTAGTAGCTCTTAAAGCGCCACTCTCTAGCATAGAAAACATCACGACATTTTCTACCCAATGCACGATTCACTACAGGTGTCGATACCAGCATCGATATACAAACCGAAACCGTGATAAGATTAAAAGAGTATCAACGCGTGATATACATAAATCGAAACACAGTTTCTAAAGGGGAATACAAATGCCTTATATAAGAGGATTTGTTATGTCTTTTAAATTTAGGTGTCTACAAGTAACCAAAATAACCTTTAGTTAACAAATAAACAAAAAACAAAGTAATTGCAATGAAGATGATAATTAATAGCTGACAATCACTCATTCACTTGTCTCATATGCATAACCTTCACCACATCATATATGATTATTTAGGGGGTGAGCTGCTTAAAGATTATTGCGTTTTATTAGCTTAAAAAACTGATTATCTACGTTTTCAAAACGCAATCCCAAACACTAAAAACCTATTATCTGCGTTTTCAAAACGCAATAATCTAAAAATCAGTTTCAAAACGCAATCCCAAACATCCTCTTAATGGAATTAAAGAGAAACTTTATATCAAAAAAAGGAAAGTAAACCAAAGGCATTTAAACCACCTCTCCCCGTGTATACAATTTTTTTCTCACAAAACCACTTCTCTACCTCTATTTACGTTTTCTACCACCAGCCTCACACCGCCACCATTGCCAATGACCCACCACTGCCACCACAAGACCAGCACAACCACCACGCCACACTTTCTCTTCTCATGTCTCTCTCTGTCTTTTCTTTTAAAACCTTGTCGTAGTTTTCTCTCTCCATATAAACCAAACTACCATGTACCCCCACCCTCATGATATTTGCCTCATCCTTAAGTGCTAGCAACCACATGAACTATGGCACCTATGATGCCCTCGTCCTCAACTTGGTGTGCAATAAATGTTAATTCCAGTATCCATCTGCTTTGATGAAGGCGGTGGAGAGAACACGTCTATGGAAGGGAAAAGGGATGTAAAAACAGATATATAATTACAGCTTACATGGTGAGTAACCAAAATGAACACGCATCGTCAAAAGATAAAACACACGTTAGCCTGGCTTAAGAACACACATAAAAAAAAAAAAATAGGAACATAGTCGAACCTGGGGAAACACAGAAACATGACAACCACCTAACCACTGGACACAAACCCATTTTGAAAATATGACGGTTTCAAAGATACAAATACAAACGTAGGGGGGGAATAATACTGTTCATCAACATTCAAAAAGTAATAGTATATATAAGGAAAAATTACAGAATTCATCCTTTAGGTTTGACCCATTTTTCAGTGGTTGTCCTTTCGTGTTTCAGTTGCTGAGATTCATCCTTAACGATCTAAAATCTTACACCCACTGTCCTAAAACACTAACTTGGTTAGTTTTTAACGTTAAATCTGATCATGTGGTTGGCACGTGAGGGTAAATTCGTCATTTCAGCTCCCCATTTCATCTTCCACCTATAAAAACTGATTTATCTCACCCCCAACTCAATCTCTAGTTCATCCTTCACCACCACCACCTGCCACCAATCCACAACCACCTGCCACCCCATGCTACTACCACAATTACCCTTCAGACTCACACATCCTCTGTACCTCCCCCTTTCTTTCTCTGTTCTACGCCCTTCTTTCTCTGTACCTCCCCCCTTCTTTCTCTGTTCTACGCCGCCACCACCATCACCCATCCCTTCCAACACCACCAATTGTTTGTTTTAGCCAAAGACGAGAACAACCGTGGAAACCCCCCAATTTATAAAACCCCGACCGTCACCACCAAGACCACCGTCCACAACCTCCACCATCTCCCATACCTTCCACACCTGGCACCACCTCTCATCAATAACCATCGCCTCTACCTCATTTATTGATCTATTTATTCCCAACATCAAGCATTAGTGGAAACCCCCAATTTATAAAACCCCGATTTGAGTTGGTTGGACGGTGGTGGTCGACGTTCAGTCGGATTGGGGGTTGATAGATCAGAAAAAAGGATCACATCAGGTGGGGGTTCAGATCAGAAAAGGGGATCAGATCAGAAAAGGGGACGACGGTGTCGGTGACGTTTCATTAGGGTTAGGAGTTTAGGTTAGACGATGGTGGTGGTGGTAGTGGTGATGGTAGCAAGTGGCGGAACACCATCTCATGATCTTCATTAGAATATCATCGGAGAGAGAAGGAAGGAGAGAGGGAAAGCTGAGAGATAGAGGATGAATCTCATGATCTTCATATGTGTTTTTTTATAAGTTTTTAAAATTCATAATCATATATTAAGTAAAATTACCATCCTACCCTCATATGAAAGGCACATGACTAAAGTTAACTGAAATTTTTAACTGGGTTAGGCCCTTAGGACGGTGGGTGTAAGATTTTAGATCGTTAAGGACGAATCTCATCAACTGAAACGCGAAAGGACATCCATTGAAAAATTGGTCAAACCTAAAGGACGAATTGTGTAATTTTTCCTATATATAATATATAATGCTCAATATCCAAATTTATCATTTTTTATACAAAGATACAGCAAATTTCATTTCACAAAAGCGAAAATTACATCAAAATAGCAGGCAGACGGCAACAAGCTACGCCACCACTCTTTTCTATATGGTGAACCCTAGTCTACTGAAGACAAACCCTTGCCCCCTCCCCCACCCAGAGTCAAGACATTACTATGGGTATGTTTGGCAAAACTAGCTAGAGGCTGGTAGCTGGAAGCTTTTTAAAATGTATAAAATGACCAAAATGGGCATAATTAAACGTTTGTAAAGAAGGTTTTTATTTTATTTTTAAAATAGAATGGGTATTTATGTCATTTAATAATTAAAAGCTTGTAGCTAGTAGAGCTTTTTCTTAAAAGCTACTACTAGTAGCTTTTCAATGTAGAGCTTTTTCTCTAATCTAAAAGCTTTCAGCCCTTCAACCAAACAAGGCTTATGTATAACCCGTTAGACACTGGTAAAAAACGAATAGCTTCCAGTGCTAGAGACCCAAAGTTATCAAAAGCTAGAGGAGTCCCTTAACCTTTTAGACAACCAAACTTTCTGTTAATGGTGATATTAAACTACAAGTTTCTACATAGTTTTCTTCTTCGATGTCAAAAGTTATCAAATTTTTTTTAACATCAATCATTTTAAATATAGATATAGATATGAAAAGCTAGCGAAGAAGCTAAGAACAAAACCATCACACACCACAAAGAAATGCACCCCTATAGCATACCACTTATATCAAAATCATCCCAACTAGGGGCAGTGGCGAAGCTTGACCCGGAGGTTCGGGGGGTCGGGAGTCACCGAGGGGTCGGAAGTCACTAGTTTCGGGGGGTCGAAACCCTATATTTTCAAAATTTTCTATACAAATACTATATAATCGGAACTTCTGCGCGAAAATCCGGGGGGGGGGGGGGGGTCGGCCACCCCTCCCCGCCTCTACTATGTTGCGCCACTGACTAGAGGTGTTCAGAAAAACTGTACGTATACTGAATCGTAACCGAAAAACCGATCCGAACAATGAATTTGGTGTTGGGTTTGGTTCTTGGTTCTACATTTTTTTTAATTCGGTTTATTCGGATAACCGAATAAAACGGTAAACTAATTAATTATTAAATAAAAATAATAATATTTAATAATCCATATATATTGATGAGAAAGTTATTCTTAAAGCTGAATTGAAAAAATCAGTTCATGGAGTTAGTTTGACAACTGATACGTACATGGACGTCTTTGCAAAGAATCAATTATATGTGTCTCACTGCACATTATATTGATCAAAATTGGAGTTTACAAAAAAAAAAAGTAATAAACTTCTAATAAGATAGTGAATGTGGAGGAATTCAAGTAGCCATACTTTTAATTTGTTTGGCAGTGTTGATGATACATTTCTAATTTCCATGATGTTTGTGTTCATGTGTAAGACTATTTTTCGGATTTGTTTGTTTTATTTTGCTTTTAAACTTTCTTTTACAATATATTGTGTCGTTTGATTTTTTGGTTTATATTTATTGCTAACTTTCTATTCGGATTTCTGAACACAAAGGTATATAAGTTAGAGAAAAAAAACTTCCGTTCAATTCAGTTGAATTTAGTTGAAATCGGTTTATTTGGTTTTAAACTGAAACCAAACCGAATTCAATTTTTTTGAATTTGGTTTGGTTTACATATTCCTAATTTGATTTGGGGTACAAAATTTTAAAAACCGAATAAACCAGATAAACCGTAAACCGAATCAATAAACACCCATAATCCCTACTTTCCCACGCAAGGGAGGAGGGGGTGTTAGCTCCCAAAGGAACGAGAGCCCTTGAGTACCCTTAAGGTGAGGTTGACATGCCCTTCCAAAGATATAGGCCTTAAAGTAAAACAAATTGGCTCGTCTTTTTATGAAAGAACTATATATTTTTTAAAGATTTTAAACAAAATACAGAGTTAATTTTCAATTTAGTCCCTGAGGTTTGTCAAAAATTACCACTTTCATCCAAATCTTTTTTTTTTGTTACATCTGTGTCCCTAAGGTTTCATTTCTTTGCCATTTTAGTCATTAGCACTAACTGAGTTAACAAAACTCAGTTAAATTAGTGGCATTTTTGTCTATACACACCAAACGTTTTTCTTTTGCCATTTTCATCCAATTCCTATCACCCCTTATTAATATCATCTTCTCCACCATGAACCCTACTTCTGCATTTTTCACCCTTCACTATTTTCACCCAATTTTTCACGTAAATCAACTTCTACAGCACTACACACCATGGTAGAGGTCCACAGATGACAAATCATATTATTATATATAACATTTTGTAACACCCCAACCGATGGCGGAAACATCGGGATGTCACGTAGTGATGATTGTTTAGTAGCTCATGGTGAATAATAAATTTCATTAAATGATTTAAATAAATTACATACTATTGTTCTACAAGAATTCATACATCAAAATGAATAATACTATGCACACATCTTCAAGCATTAACTCAAATCTTCAAGCAAGTAGAACCTGAAACATGTTAAGTTTGAAAATATTTTGGGTCAACAAAAGTTGGTGAGAATACATAGGTTTTTGGATATAATTGATAAAAATAGTTTGTACACAATCACAGTTGTATGATGATAGAGTATGATTCCGACATGTAACAATGCGTCTTTGTACAACCAAACCTTGTGTCGACTGATGACTAACTCGCAAGTTAGTTAAATGTTGTTACTGTTATCGATCATCCCTGAATTTATGCGGGGGGGGGGGGGGGGGGGTGGGTTTGTCAGACCTATAGCGCTATAATCTAAACAGGCGGCTTGATCAATGTTAATGATTGTACTGTGTCTTTTTGTTACAGTCAAATGATAGAATGATAATGTAGTTGAATCACAAGAAAATATGAGTAAATGATAGTATAAAATGTTTAAACATGTTTCACCCCAAAAATAGTGAAAATAGAGTAAAGGGGCTATGTAAACTCACCTTAGGAAAATGTTATGTCTCGTGAAAATAGAATATGTGTTGCCCAAATATGCCAAGTATCACCCTATAAATAAGGTAATAAATATGTCTAAGTCTATCTAGTCTACAATATATTCTAGAGCTTCGAATTGGGGATAAGTGCTCGTTTGATTAATAATTAAAATGTTTGATAATTGAGAGAAATTTAATAAATAAATAAACAAAAAATCTTTTTATAAAATTTGAATCAAAGATGGTCACAATAATGAGTTTAAAGTATAAAGATAATTTTTATAAAATTATTTTCTTTAAAATAGAATATTAAATCTATTTATTTCAAATTGTCAAAATTTAACTTTAATATTTAAAAATATTAAAATTAAAGAATTATTAGATTAAAAGTTATATTTCTGTTCCAATTAATCAGACATAATTTATATAAAATTTTGGTACAAAAATATTGAAAAAATGAATTTATTGTGATTTATTTATGATTAAAACTAACAAAAATTGATTAAAATATTAAATAAATGATTTTTTCAGAAATAAAAATCATTTCGGAAAAGTTTATTGTTATAAAAACTCAGAATAGTTTTTGTGGAAATTTATAAGATCATTTTGATATTTTTATAGAATTTTATGAATAAAATTGAATAAACTTGAATTATTTATTATATATATTAAATAAATAAATTTTTGAAAACTAAAAATTGTATGTTAAACTTTTTTACTAGATTAACATAAAATAATTTTTTGTAGAATTTTTAAAAGAGTTTTAGTATTTTAAAACTAATTTTGAAATACTAGTAATTATATATATATATATATATAAAGCTTGAATGTTTCAAAAAAAAAAAAAAAAAAAAAGAAAAGAAAACTTGGTGATGCCGGGGGTCGAACCCGCGTGGACTGTTTCAAAGGCACCAGACACAACCACTTGGTCTAGACCAGTGGTTGTGTTTGGTTTCAGTTTGATTAAAATATAACACTAATGAAAAATTAGTGTTCTTCCCCAATTAATAATAATCGAGCCCTAGTTTTTGCAATTGGTCAGATTACACAATGATAACCCAATTAACCTTAGGGTTATCGTTGTGTGTATCCCGGAGGTCAAAACCCACGAAGAAAAAGATACTTACAACAATGAATCGCGTGGTTTTTGCTCAGTCAACGAAAATAGTCAAACGCGAACAAGAACACCTCTAATGACGAATTATTACAGAAATTGAGGATTAAGAGAAGGATTTCGACGAGTTGTCAATGAATTGCAATGTCCAATTTATAGGGATAGGGCCTGGGTTGCACGATTGGAAGGTTTGACTCGGCTTTAAAACCAACGCGTGATTAAGCTTAATTTTAGAAATTTTTGGTTGAAATTTGCGTGTACGCATCGTCTATGATCTGTCAAATTAAAAATCACGAATCAATTTTGCAAGCCATTTACCATAATTGGTTTTCCATTGGTCAATCAAGCTCTAAGTTGGTTCGGCTCATGTGCAGCGATTCAGCAGCAGCAGATGGCCTTATCTAGGAGGTTTTATAATTAATTTGAGTCCAGCTTTGATCAACAAACCTCATGTAGACTAGTGGTGGTGTGTATTGTTGACATCGGGCCGGCTGGGGACTCAGGTTCGATCCCTGGCCCGTCCATTATTTATATATTTTTTTTAAAGTAGTGATGGGGGGAAGAGGGTGTGGGCTGGTTACTTGGGCCGTTTGTTGGGCTCAGATCCTTGGGCTTCAGGTCTAAAGAAGGGGAGTTGGGCTTATGTTGAGTTGTTGGGTAGTAGGTTTGGTTACTAGCCTAATTAATATTGTTATTATTATTATTATTATTATTATTATTATTATTATTATTATTATTATTTATTGTTGTTATTATTATTATGATTATATATATTTATATATATATATATATATATATATTAGAAGTATATAAAGTGGTAAAATAAATAAATAAATAACTAAATAAAAATTAAAAGAATACATATGCATATCTGATAATACAAGTATATAGTGGGTGAAGTGGTGATTTGATTAACCCAACTCTTGGGGAAAAATGCGCGATGTTACACATTTCTTGTCCTCCTTATCTATAGTGTACTTACGATTTTGCCCCTGATTCAAATTACTATATTGCCCTTTTGCTCATTGTAACAGTGTGATATGTATATCTGTGTTCTCTGTACAACACCATGTTTATTGAGAAAAACACATGCTCTTTCAACTCCTCTGTCTCCCACGATTGGAGGTCAACTCCGGCTAATCTGCTCAGTTTCACCTAGATGGAAGCCGCCCTCCAACTTCTGTCGCAACCTACGTTTCCAGATGCAGACGAAGGACTGGTCGGTGGCTTCAAATAGAAAGAGAAGAGAGAGAATGTGATGGTGGTGATGAGAAGAGAGAAACAGAGAGACATGCTATCATTATGGTTGCCGATCATGCTTCAGGTACCATCGATGATTGGGAGCTAGAGAGACTTTGCGACAGTAATTTCCGTTAAACTGGAGATGATTGGGAGATAAAAGGTGGTGATTCGTGGTGGTTGGTCATGGTGATGTTTTAGAGTCAGGACCAACGAACATTCGATCTTGCCGCTGGAGTGTTTGTGGTGATGTTGCAGTGGTGGAGACTTTAAAGTGGCGGGGCACGCTTGGGAGTCGATTTCCCGATTCTCATCATCCCTAAATCTGGAAGAAAATGGGGAATTAGGTCCTATTTCATCACCAATCGATTTCCCCATTTTTGTTTCATCACTAGTTTAATTGAATGGAGGCTGCGGCAAGGGGTGATTGTGGTGGATGTTGATGGTGGAGGTGGTGGGTGGTACGGTGGTAGGGGGTGATGGTGACTGATGATGATGGCTGAAGAGAGAGAGAGAGGGGGGGGGGGGGTTATCAGTTTTTAAAAAGGGTTTTGGATAAAAATGACAAAAGAAAAAAGTTTGGTGTGTATGGACAAAAATGCCCCTGACTTAACTAGGTTTTTGTTAACTGGGTTAGTGCTGATGACTAAAATGGCAAAGAAATGAAACCCCAGGGACACAGATGTAACAAAAAAAAGATTTGGATGAAAGTGACAATTTTTGACAAGCCTTAGGGACTAAATTGGCAATTAACTACAAAATACACTATTTTAAGCCTGGAAGGGACGCCTCATGGAAAAAAAATTCACTTCATTAATTTCTACCAATCCTGTAATGCACATTACTTCACTGAAACAGTTTTTTAGAGCCAACACTCCACTGATTCTTTACCCTACAATAATATAATAATATTAATAATATATATATAATCGGAGGGCAGTATCAATGAGATAGAGTGTGTGTGATTTGACATAGAGAGCGAAAAGTCAGGGCTTACTGTCCTGTTCCCGTTAGATAGAACTAGAGAAAGGTCCACGGGACTCCTACCAGCACTACTGGTGATGGTATTACCGTGCTGGTAGTGAGGTACCCGTAACCAAATCTGATGATGCCCCGTCCCTTTAGGCATGTGTAGAAGGTGCGACCACCAGGGCCGGCCCTGAAAATTCAGGTGACTGGGCCGAGCCGCGAAATATGTGCCCCTTAGTTTTAGGTCTTTTAAACAATGTTTTCATAACCGAAGCGGACGTCGAACCGGTGTCCTTACCGGTTCCCTAGTCGGACCGGTCGAAACGGATATAGAACTGAAAATGTCGTAATAATTATAAAAATTAATATGTTTTGCTAATTGGCTCATAAAAAAACCCATCATTTCTTAAAATTCCATAATAATTTCAAGAGCCGTTATTTTATGTCTAGATCGACTTCAAAAGTTTTTTAATAAAATGAATTTGACTTGCATCATCTGCAAAAGCGTGAGACAATTATTGTTTTATACTACTACTATATATTAAAATTTACTGCAAAGGTTGCACAATTACTGTACCACAACACAAATCTCAAGTAACACACTTCAACTTTTTTTTTTAATTCTGTTGTATCCTTTCAATCTAGTTTTTCATGTATGACTCATCTTCTTCCTTATCTACTCTTCACCTTCTTGCGTTTATAGCCAGTGGTGTTCAAGATGAGATCTTTTTTTGGGTCGAAAATAGGAAGAAAATACTTGTAGAAAAAAAAAAACACTCGTCGCCGCTCAAAATGCCCCTTTAGAAACTGGGCCCGGGCCGGGAGTCCTCCCCGCACCCCCTCGGGGCCGGCCTTGGCGACCACACACCAAAATTTTGAGGGTGCCCAACAAGTATGGGCATAATAGATGTTACCCACTAATTTTCACCACATAGATGAGGTCATGCCGTAGTTGTACAGACCACAGTGCGTCCAAAATCTTAAGGACGGACCTCAACTCTTCGCTCTTCACTTAACTCTATCCTTTTTGGATATATTATCTTAGCTCAATTTCAAGCCAAAGTTTATCATGAGGTTTAAATATTGTGAATTTTGATCCTAGTTTTTTCTATCTTTTACATACAAGTGAAATTCTAAACATAAACATAGAATTTCATATGAAACACTATAGCAAAACTTTGTTGCATTACTTATTAGAATTAATCCATCTTTTGAAAGTAAAGTATTGCTTTTTTGTTGCTTTATGTGTAGTATTATCCAATTAAAATTTTAAAGTAGAATCTAATTTACTATAAATAAGCTTTCTTATATATGACCATTTCTAGTGTGAGGGTATATAGTGACGGCATTTATATTCTTTAAAGGTAAATGCTACGGAAACAACTTATTAACATGATGGATATTTTAAAATTCGTTTTGTCTACTTAAAACTTCCATTGAAAAACTATATTTCTGATATTGAATATTTATTTCAAAATGGCGACAAACCGATTCCATTTGGCATATTTATACATCCATAGACAGTGATAGACGAATGATATTGATACCGTCTCTATCGCTTGATATTCTAAGGGCTATGATATAACAAAATTTTATGTCGCTAACTTACCGGATAAGTGTTCAGTTCAAGATATCAAGGATGTTCTTGGCGAGTTTGGGGTGATTGATGGGGTTTATGTGGCAAGAAAGTTGAACAAGTTTGGACAAAGATTTGCCTTTGTTAATTTTGTGGGTGTGAACAATAAACAAGATTTGGAACTTCGGTTGCAAAGGTTAAAGATTGGGGACTTTAGATTATTTATTACTATTGCGAAGTTTGTTGACGGGCAAGTAAAGCTCATCAGGTTCGTCAAGCCTTATCGAGCCTTAGTATAATATTAATTTTATTAATATTTTATAATATTTACCCCACATTTAAAGATGTTTAGTAAACAAGCCGAAAGATCTTTACACTTATTGAGCTATCGAGCCTAAACGATCCTATATTTATATTATTTTTATTTAATATATTAACAAATAAACACTAAACGAGCCGAGCTCGAGCTTGAGAAACTACCAACAAGCCAAGCTTGAGGTTTAAAAACAAAGCTCGAACCAAGCCGAGCTTGAGCTTGAGCTCTTATAAGTTAATCGAGCTCGAGCTCGGGCTCAGCTCGACTCATTTGCATGGGCCTCAACAGAAGCCTACCCAAGTCCACCCTTTTGACAGCCTCAACAGAAGCCGCCACCTGTTTCCATGGGCCGGCAATTGACATCATACTAGTTATCAAGATGTTTTATATACCATAAAAAAATATTGCATTTATGTATATACAAGTATGAACTTCTTAAAAGCTATTAGCCCATATGCATATCTATGTTACCTTATTAAGGAGGAGAGATGACTACATTAGTAATTTCCTATGTTTTTTAAGATGGCATATGAAAAGTTTAGTGCTTCACACCCAAAATGTCATGAAATTTTTCCCAATAATACCCTTCTATGCAAAATCCTCTTGTACATCCCCTCTCCTAATTATTTATTACATGGAGCAACTTTGGTGAATTCATGTGTGTATGTCACGTATGAAACAAAACGTAAAGTTATTTGGCAAAGTTGTTTGTATCATTTAATAGTATATATCGTTAAGTGGTAGGCGTGACCAAAGTGTTACGTGTGAGGTAGTGTAGTCTTGAGAATAAATGTATTATGGAACTAACCTTACGAGTTGTTGAATGGATTATTACTAGAATCCACCTAAAATCAATTTATTTCAATAATTCGTACGGATGTTATTATACTTTAGTTGAGATAAGAATAATTATCTTATGTTGTTACAAGTATTCGTTATTTAATATATCATTTAAATAAAAAGTTTCGATGAATTTTACGTCTTAATGAATTGATACAATTTGATGTAGTTTTTAGACCCGCCGCAACGCGCGGGTTACCAACTAGTGTTAATAGTATATACAAGTATGAACTTCTTAAAAGCTATTAGCCCATATGCATACGTTAATAGAGGTGTTTATGAGCCGAGCCAAGCCAAGTCGAGTCAGGTCCAGCTTGGGCTCGGCTCGGATTTGAAACCGAGCTGAAAATCAAAGCTTAAGCTCGGCTTGGTTTTAAACCGAGCCGGCTCGGCTCGGCTTGGTTTGGGTCGAATTTGAAAAGAAAAACTAAAAATAGCTTTCAAAATTCAATAGTCTAAAATATTATTCAATAATTCAAAATAGCACATTTTAAAATAAGTTCAACCTAATACATTACAAGTTAAAATCAAGTTTAAGAAAATAAAAAATAAGTCTCAAATTCTAACGAAATACAGTATATGTTCATCATCATACGAATTATCATGATGCTACGGTTTATTAAAATAATTTGATTAGTTTTAAATTTAATTCCAAGCACACAATCTCTATGTTACTATTAACAAATATTAAATATTAAATATGTAACATGTTCACTCATCTTTTTTAACATTTTTATAGTATATTATATGTATATATAAATAATATATATTAAAATTTAGAATTAACCGAGCCAGCTCGGCTCGTTACGAACCGAGCCAGCTCGGCTCACTTTCAAATCGAGCCATATCAAGCGAGCTTTTATTGAGCTAAATCCGAACGAGCTCCGAGCCACGAGCTTTTTGGACACCCTAAATATGTTTGCAACATATTTTTCATTGTAAATCATAATAATATAATATTATACGTTTTTCAACAAATTTAAAGGAAAGAAATTAATAATGGTAGTTGAAAAGAATGATTGTTGCTATGAATGTGCCCCTCGCTGTAAGTTGATTATAATGAACTTATGTTTTTCTAGCTTAAAAAGTTGAGACAAAGTTTACTTTGTCAATACAGTTGTAGACATTCATATATATTTTTATGGGATATGACACACATAAAGGCTACTTACTAGGGTTATACCCCCTGAAAAGAGAGCTCGTGAGCTTAATACATGGAAGTCTTAATTCACAATAATTCATCTGGAATCTTTAGGTTCATGTACAATTGTTATAATTATTAAAGATTTGTACCATGCTTTCACAAATTTAGGGATAACTTTGACCAACAACATTCTCATTCATATTTTCTTCACCAAATTTAATCCATCAAATTACACTACAAATCACTACAAACAATTCAATTTTCTCTCTCTTTTTTTAACAAATAATATTTTTTTTATACTTTTATCATTATCTTTTCTTTCTCTTCCACTCACAACAACTTTCACATATATTAAAATAAATATAGAAGTGAACAACGTCCATAAATAGTAACTTTTTCGCTCTTCTCTACTTATAACTCATCAAACTATTTTTTAAAATATGAAAAGCATACTCACATAAAATATTAAAAATATAGAAAATTGTTAGTTTTTTTTTTTTTAAATTAAGTTATTTAATTTAAAATATTAAAAAAAGAAAAAAATATATTTATATTCATCAAATATACTTAATTAAATAGATAAACCAAATTACACTCGTAGCATGGAATATAAAATTACGCTTATAAATAATACAAACAACATAATTATTCAACGTCACCAAACTTTTGCTATATGTGATCAATCAATACATTTTTTAAAATGAACTACGTTTTTAGTAAAATTTATACCGGCATGTTCATAAAAAACTGATTCAAGACTGTATTTTTATATTTTTTAAAATGTTAATTATTAGAAGTTATTAAAGAAAAACAAGTTTTATCTATAACTAATTAGGTTGAAATAAAAAAGAAAAACAAAAATTATATGTATCCTATATATAGTATGTTGACACTTGGCATGATAATATATCCAATCTAGTTTGCAATCCAGGTTGATATAACGATCTGCTCGTTGCTTTTCACCATTTTTTTCTTTTTTCTTTTGGGGAAATGGAATCTAATAATTCCAACTTTGGGGGGTTGGAAGACAGCAGTCCCAACTTGAAACTTGTACCACAGCAGTCCCAACTTGTGACATCCGTCACTTTTTATAATAATAATAATAATAATAATAATAATAATAATAAAAATTCAGATTTTATTACATATATGTATACACTTTTGTTTTATAACTACTCTTAAAACCCATTACCAAACCCAATCCATATTCCCTTTTTCTGATCCACAAACAGGCCCATTAGCCGGCCCAGATCAGCCCAGCCCACTTCCCTTCCCCTCCTTTCAGTTAAACACAAAAAAAAAAGAAAAGAATGGTCCTAGCCGGGTTCGAACCGGAGACCTCCCAAACACACACCACGCGTCCCACCACTGAGCTACAGCCCCTTATTGTTTTAATCCCAACTCAAATCATATAAAACCACACTTTGCGTCCCTCTCCTTCTCCTCTGCTGATTCACGCAAGACAGCAGCAGCGAGTTTTATTTTTATTTTTTTTTTTTTTCTTTTCTTCTTTTTATCCTTTGATTTGGCCTAATTAGCCTATACTAATTATTGTTTGACTTGAACTCATGATTATCGGCCTACAATAACTCACCAACGCGTTAATTATCCATTGATTGATAATCAATTAGTCATAATCGCGTATTATATTCAATACGTGGTCAACCTTACCTAATGATCGTTCTAGACATCCAAACTATAAATTGATCACCTACGAGCCATCTACACTCGCCACTCAATCTCTCTCAACTCTCAATTTCTTCATATAACCTCTGTTCATGTTATTTTAATTCGTGTTTGACTTTTATACTTGACCGAGCAAATCGTGTTCAAACAAACTTGTAAGTCTAATTTCTTTTGTGGGTTTTAATGATCGGCCAACACTCAGTGTTTACCCCATGATTAATTGGGTTAACATTGCGTGATTTGAACGATTGATAATCTAGGGCTTGCAAGTATTAATTTTGGGGAAGAACACTAAACTCACATATATGTTATAATTTTAATAAACTGAATCCAAACACAACCAGTGGCTTGGACCAGCTGGTTGTGTCTGGAGCCCCATATCAGAGCTACCCGGGTTCGATCCCCGGCTGTAGCAATTATTTTCTTTCTTTTTGGTGTTTTACTTTAAACAAGAATTAAACATACATATAATCTTATAAATTCATTTTAAATTATCAAAACTCTTTTATTTATTCTACAAAAATTATCTTGTGTTAATCTGATGTAATAGTTCAACACCCAATTTTTAGTTTTCAAAAATTTATTTATTTAATATATTTAATAAATAAATCAAATTTATTCCATTTTATTTATAAAAATCTATAAAAATATCAAAACGATCTTATTAATTTCCACAAAAATTATCCTGAGTATTTATAACATTAAGCTTTTCAGAAATGATTTTTATTTCTGAAAAATCATTTATTTAATATTTTTAATCAATTTTTGTTAGTTTTAAACATAAATAAATCATAAGAAATTCATTTTTCAATATTTTTATACCAAAATTTTACATAAATTATTTCTATTCATATAGAATTGGAATACAATTTTTGATTCAGAAATTCTTTGATTTTTATATTTTTAGATATTAAAGTCGTATTTTGACAATTTGAAATAATTAGATTAAATATTCTATTTTCAAGAAAATAATTTTATAAAAATTATTTTCATACTTAAAACCTCATGATGTGATTATATTCAACTTAAAATTTTACAAAAAGACTTTTATTTATTTATTTACTAAAATTTCTTATATTTAATAAACAATTTGTTTATTAAACAAATAAACGTTATCCCCAATTCGAAGCCCTAGAAATACATATATCTTAGAGTTATTTCCCTTACACATTATCAATTACTTTAGGTTGATACTTTGAGATAGTTCCAACACATATTTCGTTGTCCAAGTTCAATTACAAGCTATTACGTAAACAGTGAGTACTTCCTATCCCCTTTTTGCTTTTATACATTTTCGGGGTGTTACATGTACACTATTACAAATTTCAAATACAATTTTACATTTTCACAATACAATTCTAGTACTATGTGCATTGCTTACAACGTGCTTTATGCTTAGACAATACATGTGGATTACATTTGTACTTAGTGAAATCATTAACATGGTACAAGCCGACCTTAACATTGGATAGCAGCTATTTGGATTGACAACCCGCCTAGATTGATTCTCCCCCTTTTTCATCGGAGAATCCGTGGCCAGTGTTAAGTTATCATCCATTTATTGGTTGAGTACACTACAGTTCATACAGTACATTATACAGTCACAGGGTTGATTTCGCTCATTTGTATGATACATGGTTTACATATCCACACTGTAGCTTGCACTTGAATTGTATAACTTTTTAACCTACTATATATATCTATTCTAGGAATGCTCACCAACATTTCATATGTTGACCAAATCTATTTTGTACATGTTTCAGGTGCAGTTTGATCTAGTGCTTAAACAAGAGATACTTAGTGCATTATTTTAATTCAGTTATTTCAATATTTACATTTCATTTTGACAATGTATTTTCCATTTCCATGTAAGACAATTTTGATTATTCAATAATATTTACATTTTAGTACCATGAGCTTTTGAACAATCGTCACTACGTGGCACCTCGATGATTCCGCCATCGGTTGGGGTGTTACAGATTGGTATCAGAGCCATGGTTATAGGGAACTAGGTTATTAGATAAAAAGGCCTAGACTATAACCAAACTTCAACTTTCATGCATAATATTTCCTAAATTGCCTTACCCTCATTTCCCTCTACTTTCCTTCTTCTATCTTTCCCTTTTCTCTCTCTCCATTCTTTTCATCCTTCATCATGGTGCATAGAGATGGTGTCCTACCGGGAGTGGAAAGTCTACATCATCATGGAACAGGGACAGTACCTTTCATGAAGACACACTTAGGCATAATGCCTACTCTTACTTTTGTTCCTTCAAAGTTGTTGAACTTTAATGAGTGTGATAAGGACACGTGCAATCTGGAAGGGTGGACGCCTGTACACTGGGTTTTCTGGCATAGGCAAGCATAGCGCATAAATCCATTTACGGACCTGTTATGCTTACCTGGGGATTCCTGGAGTGAGTGTCCACTTATAGGCTAAAGCATGTCTTCTTTGATCACCATTGGGTTCAAACTCCTTTGAAAAGTCAACGTTCTTGTTGGGCTTTACAGCTAGACAAGGGCACTCCAAGCATTTATGCAAGTTTTACAATAATACTCTCTCCTTTCATATACAATATCCTATATATCATGATTTTCATACATTGCTTACAAGTTCATACTTTCATAACCATCTATGGATTTCACAATCACACTTCACCTTACCCTCTTAGCCATTTTTTAAATATTCAACACCCTACCCAAATCATATTATTTCTTTTCTCCACATGTTATTTATTTTAAAAACTATAACCTCATACTTTAGCACAAACTAAAGATTTCTAAAACTTGTTGTATTACCTAGTACCTTTACAAAGTACATAATATTTTTTCCTCGAACTTAAATTCAATTGATTATGTATTGACGTAACAAACGACTTTCTATATAATGTTTTAAACTATTACAAAGCCTACTTAGCTTGTACTATTTAACAACTTTTGCCTTATGTACAAAACCAATTTTGAAAATAATTTTATTTTGGAATAATATTTAGTCTCTAGATTCTCCATCAACACTCACTCATTTTCAACTTGTTCAAATTTTTACAATATTTTGCATATACCACAATCATGTTTTCTTATACACTTGATTATAACCTTTGATCCAAACCCCAAAATTTACACTGCTATATAACCTCCTTACTATAAAATAAACTCTTTATCAACTATCTTCACATTCACCATCTCTCACAACCTTGATTCTGCTTCAAGATTTTTTCATCATCCTCTCAAGAACTAAATTCATATCCTTCACCTTCTCACACGTGAGCTAGTTACCCATGATAATCAAACTACTAAAAACCTAATACTTGATTCTACATGATTTTTTTTCCAAAACATCATTGTTTGTGAAACTTGATTTCCCCTTAATTTGACTATTCGCTGGACATCTAATTATTCATGATACTCGTGTTTTCATTATCATTTTGTACCCAATTATGTCATACTCATAGGCATATAACATCTAGAAATTTCCTTGTGTATTATTGTGTATTAACATAGATTGGAAATTTATTATATTGATTACGTTTATTTTAATCATACAAGACTCTACCTTACATTTATTTGAAACGTTTAGACTTGATACTTGATTTTACAGAGCTTTTCTAAGAAAACATCATTGCTTATTATATGAAACTTGATTTTTCCTTTAACTTGACTATTCATTGAACATCTAATTATTCATGATACTCGTACAACATTTAATTATTCATGATAACACTTACACCTAAATAGTTGTAGTACTTACAAACTTGCTTGCATAAACATGCTATCAATTTGCAATCTATGTGAATAATAATTGCTGCACTTAATAGAGGTCATCATGCCTTTTTCAACAGTCGGGAGAGGCCCTACAACCTGCTCCACGACTGGTGGAGGCTATCGAACATACTCAACGATTGGTAGAGGTCATTATGCCTTTCAAACAGCCGGGAGAGGCCCTACAACCTACTCCACGGCTGGTGGAGGCTATCGAACCTGCTCAACAATCGGTGGGATCATAGAAGGACATAAAACTTTAATGTAAGGTAAATTGATGATTCCGGTCCGGAACGTAATCATGAATTTACAGGTACATTAGGGTAGTGTGAAATTCTATTAGAGTTTTTGGGAAGACGTCCAGTACGTTTTCGAGGTATCAAAGGTGTGGTGGGTTAGCTGCGGTACACCCTGTATACAAACACTAATGATGCATTGAAAGTGAGACTGGAAGTCGGACCAGGAACAAACTCTGTTTACTTGGTAGTTCATCTAGTCTTTTTTTTATAGTCAATCAACTCATGCATTTATTTTAGGAGTCCTAAAACTTGAAGTAGTGATTTACTAGATTCTTACTCTCTTTACCCTTTCGAGACGAACCTAATCCAATCCTTAACTCACACCTATCAAACCTCATATCCAAATCATTCAAAATTTTTCAAACCACAGTTATTTTATTTTGTACCCAAGCATCCTTAACCCTATGTTCCCAATAACTTCGGGACGAAGTTTCTAAAAGTAGGGGATGCTGTGACATCCGTCACTTTTTATAATAATAATAATAATAATAATAATAATAATAATAATAATAATAATAATAATAAAAATTCAGATTTTATTACATATATGTATACACTTTTGTTTTATAACTACTCTTAAAACCCATTACCAAACCCAATCCATATTCCCTTTTTCTGATCCACAAACAGGCCCATTAGCCGGCCCAGATCAGCCCAGCCCACTTCCCTTCCCCTCCTTTCAGTTAAACACAAAAAAAAAAGAAAAGAATGGTCCTAGCCGGGTTCGAACCGGAGACCTCCCAAACACACACCACGCGTCCCACCACTGAGCTACAGCCCCTTATTGTTTTAATCCCAACTCAAATCATATAAAACCACACTTTGCGTCCCTCTCCTTCTCCTCTGCTGATTCACGCAAGACAGCAGCAGCGAGTTTTATTTTTATTTTTATTTTTTTTTTCTTTTCTTCTTTTTATCCTTTGATTTGGCCTAATTAGCCTATACTAATTATTGTTTGACTTGAACTCATGATTATCGGCCTACAATAACTCACCAACGCGTTAATTATCCATTGATTGATAATCAATTAGTCATAATCGCGTATTATATTCAATACGTGGTCAACCTTACCTAATGATCGTTCTAGACATCCAAACTATAAATTGATCACCTACGAGCCATCTACACTCGCCACTCAATCTCTCTCAACTCTCAATTTCTTCATATAACCTCTGTTCATGTTATTTTAATTCGTGTTTGACTTTTATACTTGACCGAGCAAATCGTGTTCAAACAAACTTGTAAGTCTAATTTCTTTTGTGGGTTTTAATGATCGGCCAACACTCAGTGTTTACCCCATGATTAATTGGGTTAACATTGCGTGATTTGAACGATTGATAATCTAGGGCTTGCAAGTATTAATTTTGGGGAAGAACACTAAACTCACATATATGTTATAATTTTAATAAACTGAATCCAAACACAACCAGTGGCTTGGACCAGCTGGTTGTGTCTGGAGCCCCATATCAGAGCTACCCGGGTTCGATCCCCGGCTGTAGCAATTATTTTCTTTCTTTTTGGTGTTTTACTTTAAACAAGAATTAAACATACATATAATCTTATAAATTCATTTTAAATTATCAAAACTCTTTTATTTATTCTACAAAAATTATCTTGTGTTAATCTGATGTAATAGTTCAACACCCAATTTTTAGTTTTCAAAAATTTATTTATTTAATATATTTAATAAATAAATCAAATTTATTCCATTTTATTTATAAAAATCTATAAAAATATCAAAACGATCTTATTAATTTCCACAAAAATTATCCTGAGTATTTATAACATTAAGCTTTTCAGAAATGATTTTTATTTCTGAAAAATCATTTATTTAATATTTTTAATCAATTTTTGTTAGTTTTAAACATAAATAAATCATAAGAAATTCATTTTTCAATATTTTTATACCAAAATTTTACATAAATTATTTCTATTCATATAGAATTGGAATACAATTTTTGATTCAGAAATTCTTTGATTTTTATATTTTTAGATATTAAAGTCGTATTTTGACAATTTGAAATAATTAGATTAAATATTCTATTTTCAAGAAAATAATTTTATAAAAATTATTTTCATACTTAAAACCTCATGATGTGATTATATTCAACTTAAAATTTTACAAAAAGACTTTTATTTATTTATTTACTAAAATTTCTTATATTTAATAAACAATTTGTTTATTAAACAAATAAACGTTATCCCCAATTCGAAGCCCTAGAAATACATATATCTTAGAGTTATTTCCCTTACACATTATCAATTACTTTAGGTTGATACTTTGAGATAGTTCCAACACATATTTCGTTGTCCAAGTTCAATTACAAGCTATTACGTAAACAGTGAGTACTTCCTATCCCCTTTTTGCTTTTATACATTTTCGGGGTGTTACATGTACACTATTACAAATTTCAAATACAATTTTACATTTTCACAATACAATTCTAGTACTATGTGCATTGCTTACAACGTGCTTTATGCTTAGACAATACATGTGGATTACATTTGTACTTAGTGAAATCATTAACATGGTACAAGCCGACCTTAACATTGGATAGCAGCTATTTGGATTGACAACCCGCCTAGATTGATTCTCCCCCTTTTTCATCGGAGAATCCGTGGCCAGTGTTAAGTTATCATCCATTTATTGGTTGAGTACACTACAGTTCATACAGTACATTATACAGTCACAGGGTTGATTTCGCTCATTTGTATGATACATGGTTTACATATCCACACTGTAGCTTGCACTTGAATTGTATAACTTTTTAACCTACTATATATATCTATTCTAGGAATGCTCACCAACATTTCATATGTTGACCAAATCTATTTTGTACATGTTTCAGGTGCAGTTTGATCTAGTGCTTAAACAAGAGATACTTAGTGCATTATTTTAATTCAGTTATTTCAATATTTACATTTCATTTTGACAATGTATTTTCCATTTCCATGTAAGACAATTTTGATTATTCAATAATATTTACATTTTAGTACCATGAGCTTTTGAACAATCGTCACTACGTGGCACCTCGATGATTCCGCCATCGGTTGGGGTGTTACACAACTTGTCAACCATTTTATTTGGTTGGTCCCAGACTAACCTCAGTTAGTTTTTCCAGTTAAGTGTCACGTAGGCATCCCACGTGGCAGTCCTACATGGCAAGAATGTTTGTACCTGTCAAAAAAACGAGGTGGGGCCCACATGTTTTAATCAAATATAATTATTTTTCTTAAAAAAAAGTGGGACAAAATCTAATAATCTTAACATATAACCTTCCCTCTCTCTCGATCAAAACCCAAAATCATTTCACCCTCAAACATTCATCAGACAAGAACCCTAAAATGAAGAACCCTAATTTTCAAACCTAAACAATAGCAATCAACTCTTCGACACTAAACATGAGCTCGTCGTCTTCATCCTCATCATACAAAAGCCTTAATAAGAAGTTCAAGATCGATTTGGATGGGCAGGTTTATTGTCATCACGACATACCTGCAATCATACGAGTGGTTTAAACGAAACAACTCACGAATTGGCAAGGAATTTTATGGGTGTCGGTTATGGCAAGTAAGTAATTACATTTTGTTTGTTTCAATAACATTGATATGTTTTAATTGGATTGTTTTGTTGTAGAAACAAAATTGTGATTTCTTCTTATGGAAAGATGATTTGGACAAGATGCTTAATCAACAGGTTAGATGCCCTACAATTGAATAAT